>BSBN01000159.1:6640000-7893750 GCA_027924645.1 Cunninghamia lanceolata
ACCCCCTTGCACTGGGGTTCTCTTAGGTATAGAACCGACGAAGGTGCATGCTGTTGATTGGATCATCAAACAACTCACCTTCTGATGTGGCCAACTGATATGCCCCCGATCTGTAAGCTGCTACAATTACATAGGGTCCAAGCCAGTTAGGCTCAAACTTGCCTTTCTTTTCTCTGTCCTGCTGATTGCGAGGGTTCTCTCTTAGGACGAGGTCCCCAACCTTGAAGCATCTTGGTCTAACCTTGTGGTTGTAGCTTCTTGACATCATCTGTTGATAGGCTTTGAGATGGTCAAAAGCTTTCTGGCACCTTTCCTCTAGCAGTTCTAGCTCTTGTAGTCTGGAGACTCTGTACTCTTCGTCTGATATGAGACCTTTCAACGACACCCGAAGGGATGGGAGTTTGACCTCAATGGGAAGGATGGCTTCGGAACCATAGACGAGGGCGTAGGGTGTAGCACCTGTGGGAGTGCGTATGCTGGTTCGATATGCCCACAGAGCGGGATTGAGTTGGACGTGCCAATCGCGACCAGCTTCATTGACAGTCTTCTTTAGGATTTTCAGAATGGTTTTGTTTGATGCCTCAGCTTGGCCGTTACCTTGGGGGTAATATGGAGTGGAGAAGCGGTGTTGGATCTTGAAACGTTCACAAAGTTCCTGGACATCTTGATTTTTGAAAGGTCTCCCGTTATCTGTTATGATGGATGAAGGGATGCCATATCGGCAGATAATGTAATTCAGAATGAAAGAGGAAATTTGCTTTCCTGTGACGGTTGATAAGGGAACGGCTTCAATCCACTTTGTAAAGTACTCAGTGGCGGTTATGATGAATTTATGGCTGTTGGAAGAGGGCGGATGAATCTTTCCCACGAGGTCAAGTCCCCACTGGCAAAAGGGCCAGGGTGTCGTTAGAGGTCTCAACTCCTGAGCAGGTGCATGAATCAGGTTCCCATGTATCTGGCACTGTTTGCACTTTTTGATGAACTGATATGAATCCATTTCCATATTGGGCCAGTAATAACCCAAACGCATGAGTTTCTTAGCTAAGGAAGGACCGCTAGAGTGTGTTCCGCAGATCCCTTCGTGCACGTCTCGCAAGGCAGTTATAGATTCTTCTTGTTCTAGACAACGGAGTAAAGTACCATCCAGACCACGTCGGTAAAGGGTATTGGCGATAATGGTGTAACAGGAGGCTTGTCGGATGAAAGTTCATTTTTGGTTGGAAGAGAGGTCCAAAGGAAGGATATTGTCCTTGAGGTAAGTGTAGGTCTTACCGTACCAAGGCGAATCAGATCCTACTAGGTGGCAAATGGAATGGGTCTCGAGGAGATCATAAGCCGGTTGTCGAATTGTTTCTACTAAGAACTCATACCGTGACTCATGTTCAGGTATCTCAAGGAGAGAGGCTATGGTCGCCATTGCATCTGCTACTTTGTTCTCTATCCTGGGTATTTGCTCAAACGAGATGGTCCCAAATGTTCTTTGAGGTCGTCGACCATTCGCTTGTATGGGATGAGCTTCTCATCTTTGGTCTGATACTCGTCGTTGACCTGGTTTATGACAAGCTGAGAATCACCGTAGACACATAGTGTTTGGATTTTCCACTCAGTGGCCATCTTGAGACCAATTACCAAAGCCTCGTACTCTGCTATATTGTTAGTGCATGGGAATAACAACCTGTAGGACTTTGGAATTGTGTCGCCTTGGGCAGTGATGAACAAGATACCTGCCCCTGATCCATGGTTGGTGTAAGACCCATCGAAGTAGAGTTTCCAAGGAGATGTTGACAGAGTGAATAAAGACTCATCTGGGAACTCAAACTGCATTGGTGAAGTGTCTTGTAATGGTGCCTCAGCTAGTTGGTCTGCGATGATTTGCCCCTTGATGGCTTTTCTATCCACATACTCTATATCATATTCACTAAGAAGCATAACCCATTTGGCTAGTCGACCTATGAGAGCTGCTTTGCTGAGAAGATATTTTAGTGGGTCGATCTTGGCAATGAGTTTGACAGGATGTGCCAACATGTAGTGTCAGAGTTTTTGTGAGGCAAAAACCACCGCAAGGCATGAACGTTCCACCTGTGAGTACTGCAACTCGTAGCCCACTAAGGTTCGACTGATATAGTACACAGCTCTTTCCTTGTTCTCATAGTCTTGCTGCGCTAGGAGAGCCCCAAGAGCAGTAGGTGTAGCAGATATGTAGAGAATCAAAGGTTTTCCTTGGATCGGAGGCATGAGTATAGGAGGATTCATGAGGTACTCCTTGAGCTTGTTGAATGCCTCTTCGCACTGCTCATCCCATTTAAATGGAACGTTCTTATGTAGGAGATGGCTGAAAGGATGGCACTTGTCTGCCAGCTATGAGATGAACCTGCGGATGGCCTGTAGCTTGCCCTGTAAGGATCTCAACTGTGTTAGAGTTTTGGGCGGAGGCATGTCCATGATTGCTTTGACCTTGGCCGGGTCTACCTCTATGCCGTTTGCTGACACGATGAAGCCTAGCAGCTTGCCCGATGTTACCCCAAACACACATTTCTTAGGGTTCAATTTTACTTGGAATTGGTCCAGCCATTGGAAGACTTTCTCTAATGTGTCCAGGTGTGAGTCCCTGGTGAGTGATTTTGCCAAGATGTCGTCAACATAATCTTCCATGGTCACATGCATCATGTCATGAAATATAGTTGTCATGGCCCGCTGATATGTAGCACCTGCGTTTTTCAGCCCAAATGGCATGACATTCCAGCAAAAGGTACCCCATGGACAAGTGAAAGCGGTTTTGTGCTGATCTTCTGGTGCTATTTTGATCTGGTTGTACCCTGAGAATCCATCCATAAGTGACAACATTGTATGTCCTGCCGTGAGGTCGACTATGATATCGATGTTAAGCAAGGGAAAGTCATCTTTTCGGCATGCTTTGTTTAAATCTCTAAAATCGTTGCATAGTCGGACCCTGCCATCTGGTTTAGACACCGGCACAATATTAGATATCCATTCAGGGTAATCTATGGCTCTGATGAACCCCACGTCTAACAATTTCTTGAGTTCTTCCTTGACCAGTAAGGCTATATGGGGATGCATCTTTCTTAGTTTTTGCTTTACGGGCTTCACCCCTGGATCCAATGGCAAGTGATGTAGAATCAGGTTTGGGTCTAAACCTAGCATGTCGGCATATGACCAAGCAAAGCTGCCTCTCTTCTTCTTAAAGAATGGTACAAACTTGGTTTTCTCAGGCGACGTGAGAGATTTTGCAAAGTGGATAATCTGAGGCTGCTCTTCGGTTCCAATGTTCACTGGCTCTGTTGGCTCGACCACGATCTGTGACCTTTCTTGATACATGTCACTTGGGAGGGTGTCAAGCAATCCATCGTCAGGTGCCACAGTTGGGTTTTCACCTTCAGATACGTCCTTTCTTTTTACTGTTTTATGATCTGACACTGCCGCATGGCGGTTTTCACCGTCAGATCCCTTTTTGATCTTTACATTTTTGTGACTAGAAGGCTTGGCACCCTCCCCGAAGTAAGCTACAGTATTGAGTTTGATAGTGAAACCAGCTTTATGATCTCCTTTTGGTAAATGATCTCTAAGTCCCATATAGTCAATGTAGGCATCATCGTTCTGGAACATATCTAATTGAGGGGTCCCTTGCAGGTCCCAGTCAATAAGCTCAGGGTGTAAGAGGGGAAGGGAGTCGGATGAAAGACCTAATTCGTTGATAGTGTGGATTGAAATACTAGGAGCACAGGTGGGGGTAGTGTTCTGGGTGGTACTTTCTTCTAGGTTGTTTATCGCAATGCAATCGAAACTTTCCTCGAAAGCCATAACTTCAGGGAGGGGCAAATCAGACTCCAGTGGTCTGTCCCGTTGCGTTTGTCTCTCATGATATGGGCTAAGGGTTTGGATGGTGTCAATCTCCTTGTCATCGTAGGAGTGCTCTGTCAGCTCGTCCCATTCATATTGATTGGAATCATCTGAATCTGCGTCACTGTCCACTTGGAGTGTTTGAATTGTCTCCACTAGGTAGGCATTTTCTTTGGCTTTACCTTTACCTTTGTACCCTAGGCCAGTCGTGTTTCTAGCCGAAGAGGAGGAAGAAGGTTGTATAGGTTCGATGATCCCCTCTTTTCTGAGGCCGATAGGGCCTTGTCCTTCATATCCCATCCTATGCAAGATGGTTTCACCCCACCCATAGAGCTCTGTAGGGAGTCTAGGTGGCTCTTGGGATGTGCTTTCTTCTTCGGCATAAAGCCATTGCAAAAGATCTCGCTCCTCTGATTCATCGGATAAGGTCCCCCATTTTACAAAGGGGTTTGCGGGAGTTGTAGGAGGAGCAGAGGGCTTTGGAAAATGCCTGGGTTGATGCTTGGGCTGGCCAAAGGAGCGAGGAGACAAGGGCATTTTTGCAAGGTTGAGGCTGTGCTCAATCTGGTATTCCCCTACGCCATTTTCTTTTATGGTGATTTTCATTGGTTTGGGCCATGAAGAGGAAGCTTCGGCAGTATGGTCTTGTGGCGGAGTAGGGGAGATATGGGCCCTATTGTTGGGAATGATGCATTCAGGTTTAGCTTGGAAAGAATTGCAGTGTTGGTAGGGATCCGGATCGCCGTGTATGGTGACCTGTTTGCCATCGTGCGGGAACTTTATGCATTGATGGTAGGTGGAGGGGACAGCTTTCATGGCGTGGATCCATGGTCTCCCTAGTAGAATATTGTAAGCAAGCTCCCGATCAAGGACTTGGCACACCACATCTTTAATTACCGGTCCCACTTGAATGGGTAGGACAACCGTGCCCTTGGTGGTTCGTTCCTCCTCGTCATAGGCTTTGATAGTAATTTTCCGTCTTGGATCTACCGCCTGTTCAGAGAACCCCAATGCAAGGACTAGCTTCAAAGTGCAAATATTCAAACCGGCACCCCCATCAATGAGAACCCTCTTGATGCGGTGCTTGTGCACGAATGCGACAATGTGTAGGGGAGTGTTGTGGGGTTGAGACATGGAAAGGTCATCTTGTTCGGTAAACGAGATGGAAGTGGAGGATGTCAAATTACCCACCATGGTTTGAAACTTTTCTTGGGCTAGGTTAGTGGGGACAGTAGTTTCCATTAAGGCTTTCTCAAGAATCTCCTTATGAGAAGGAGATAGACGCAAGAGCTCTAATATAGAAATGTGAGCTGGAGTCTTTTGCAATTGGTCGATGACATTATATGGGCGAGAGTTAGACGGAGATGGCGACGACCTTGGAGGAGTGGTGTTGATCGTGACTCTACCACTGTGGGTAATTATACTACAACCAGTTCCGTTAGGTCCTGGTTGTTGGTTGGGGGATATGACGTTGACTTGCGGAACATGCTCAGAAATGCAGTTAATGGTGTACTCAAAGGGAACGCTTGCATAGTTAGCATTACTCGACCCACTGTTCTAGTTTGGCCTGTTACGATTGTTGTCATTATTGTTATGGCCATTGGAGTTGTTGCCATTGTGACCATTGTTGTGGTTGTAACCATTGTTGTTGTGGCCGCTGTGGTGATTGTTGTTATATGGCCGGTTGTGGTTTAGGAGAGGATCCCGGTAGGCCACATGAGATTCATTGGAGGTATGCTGTTGTGTCCCTCCCTGATTCTGATCCAGTATATCCTGTATGACGTTCTTAAGCCGGATGCAATTATTGGTTGTGTGCCCCCTTACTTGATGATACTCGCAATAGTCTGTGTCCTTCCAATAGGGAGGTTTGACTATAGGCTCATAGTCACTCGTTGGCGGTAGAGAAATTTCATTGGTAGCCAACAACTTCCTGAGAGCAGACTCTTGAGATTCGCCTAACGGCGTGAATTTTCTCCTTGGATTTGAATTGAACCAAGGTCTAGATTCCCGAGGGGGTGGCTTGTTGAGTGCACCGTTATTTGCTTCTTCCTTAAGAGTAAATATGGGTTGTTGTTTAGGGGCTGCCGCCTTGGCATCCACTACTCCATCGTTGACCACATTCTTGTTCTTGGTCCAAAACTTTGACTTGTCAGTTATGTAATTGGAAGGAGGTGTGTCCTTGTAGAGCTTGAGAGTTCCTTTAGCGATCATAGCTTTCTCAATGAATAGCCCCATTTCAATGACTTTGGTGAATGAGGTAGGGCATTGTATCTGAATCTGATAGCTAAGATCGGGATTCAAATTATGGACAAACATTTCCAATAGTTGTTTCTCAGGCATGTCGTAAGAACACTTACTAGCTAGCTGTCTCCAGCGTTGTAAGAAGGTGGCGAAAGACTCACCACCTTTTTGTTTGGTGTTGCATAGGTCTAGCATAGATACTTCGTGTTTGATGTTGTAAGAGAAGTGCGTTATGAATTTATTGACAAGTTCGTCAAAAGTTTTGATTCCTTGTGGAAGACGCGAGAACCACTCCATAGCTTGACCTCCTAAAGATCTTGGAAAGAGTCTCATTAAGTAGGTCTCGTTGTGAGCTACTTCTAAACATGCTGCAGTGAATTCCCTGATATGATCTCTAGGGTCCCCCTTCCCTTTGTATTTGTCAAATTTCAGGATTCCGAACTGAAAGGGGAATGGTTTCATGACCACACTTCTGTCAAAGGGGTATGGTGCTATATCTTCCAAGGAGTAGTTCTTGGAACTGGTGCCGATCTTAAGGTTGGAGATTTCTAGCTTTAGACTCTCAATTTGTTGTCTCACATCCGCCATAGGAGCATTTTGATCTATGTGTTGTTTTCCTCTCTCATTGGCCTGGGGGACCGTGTCATTTGTGCCTCTTTCATGTGCATTTGGGACTGTGTCATTTGTCTCCCTCTCACGTTCATTGTCTGCATTTTCCATGATGGAGCTAATGTCAAAGTTTGTGGGGAGTTTGATTCTGAGACTAGCAAGATGATGGAAATATTTGGTGGGGTCCTCAAGGAGCACTTTCTCCACTAGGCGTTGGAATTTGCTATCTTGCATGTGTGCCACTAATTCTTCACGAGAAATTTCTTCATCATCATCGCGTGGTGGGGCGATGTGATCGGAAGAGTCGGCCATTTCAGTTAGCTTGTTGTATTAGGATCGAGTAAGAACCATGCAAGGTGGGGTGGGACGAAATGGACTAGGATTAGAAATTTTGGCAAGGTGTCGACTAAGACTGTAATGAATGGGATATCGAGGACAAGACTTGGACAAGGGGTTCTCTCGCTCAATGACTTCAGGTAAGACGGTTGACACAAGACTTTAGCCACTAGCAAGGGTAGTCGATACCAGTCTCACTGTGTAGGGCTTAGTCGTTCAACAAGACTACTAGCAAAAGGTACTGTGACCTACTAGGCTTACGTGAATTCACGAATGAAACGAAAAAGGACCTATGTCGACTCGGTATGGGACAGAATGACGTTGGGGCAAGAGTGACTAGGACAGAAGGTGATTGGGACGACCGTTGAAAGAGAGAGAAATGGGTGAAATGGATGAAGATTGATTGCAAGGTTGATTCTGACCTCGAAAAATGAAACTAGGCTGAAATGGGTATTCTGAACAGCTGACGAAAATTTCTCAAAAATAGGGCAGATGCTCACTGTCACACATGCGCAGAAACAAATGCGCAGCAAGAATGGATAAATGCGCCGCAAGTTGCTGTATATGCGCCGCTCTGGTGAAGTATGTATGCGCAGCAATAGTGTGCAAATGCGCAGCAAAAAAGTATATGCGCAGCAGGTCGGCGTAAAAGCGCAGCAAGTCACTGTAAAAGCGCAGCAGAACAGTGTATATGCGTAGCAGAAAGGTTTAAAAGCACCGTAAGTCGGACAAAAGCGCAGCAAGTCGCTGTATATGCGCAGCAGAAAAGGGTATATGCGCAGTTCTGGTATTTTTTTGCAATTTTTTTTTTTTTGGGATTTTTCTCTGTTTTTGGTATTCTTTAGCTAGAAAAGGTCTTCCTGATCTGATATTATAAATTAATTTAGCAAGAAAACATAGCAAGCACAAAGAGTATTTTGTAGTTTTCCATTGTTTTTGTAGTTTTTCGACTCTATTTTGGACAAAAGCAAGCACAAAATCCTAGGCAAGAAATGGATTATAAGGAATTTGGGCCACTAAAACAAGAGGTAGTTAATTCGGGCAACCGTTCAAGTGGTTACACGTGCGGTGGCGCTACTCTCCGTTATGGAGTCTCCCAGCCTCACAGGGTTGCGCCTGAGAGGGTTTTGGGGGAGGTTGGCCGTCGGTGTAACATAACAGCACTCGTTGCAGGAGGTTTTCACCTCAAGCACAATTTATTTTAAGTGGCTCGGTAGGGCTTGGCGTTAGCCTGTTACCACTCAGGGTCGTTCCCGCTTGGACAAGCGTGCATCCAAGGGCAGGCCCCTCCTAAAGGTTAAACAAGTAGAATGACAAGTCTGGCACTCTGATCACCCAGAAGAGGGGAGAGCATAAGCCTATTGTCATTCGCAGGCACAGAATACACTGATTAATCCACCCTAGTTAAAAAGATAAAAACTAGATGGGCCAAGCTACTCAAACAAAACTTTGAAGTGATTTCAACAATATTGCAGTGGTTCGATTTTAAATCCCAGAAAGCAGTTGTGAGTTCAATTTTAAATCCACGTTGCACGAGGTTGTTAACTTTGAAATTCAGGTCTCACGATATAGCAATGGTTCATTTTAACTTCAGAAAGCAGTTTGTGAGTTCAATTTTAAGTCCACTTTGCACGAGGTTGTTAACTTTGAAATTCAAGTCTCACGATATAGCAATGGTTCATTTTAACTGCAAGATCAGTGATGAGTTCAATTTTAAATCTTAGATAGCAATAACTTGGAAGTTTGTTTGCAATGCAAGCATGAAATAAACCAGTTATTTCCTCCCTAATTAAGACTAGATGAAGATTTGTAATGAACAACCATTTTACTCTTTCCCAGAAAATGAGATGTGAGCTAGTTAAATGCAACTACATGTAGCTAAACCCGTGCCTATCCTGCAAAAACTGCTCCAGCAAACACCTACAAAAGGGTTAGCGTTAGCAAAATACTCTAGAAAAGTACTAAAACCTGAGCCAGTTACAAATGCGCAGCTTTAGTGATCAGATGCGTAGAAGTGATCAATAGAAGTGCAGCATTAACGAATGCGCCGTAAAAATAAACAGATGCGCTGTTAAAATGAACATATGCGCAGCAACAATCGTCAGAAGCGCCGTAACAGTCAACAGATGCGTCGTTTTGACGTATGCGCAGCAACAGTCTATGGAAGCGCAGTAATAGTCAACAAATGCGCAGTTTTAACAAAAGCGCCGTAACAGTCTTCAAAAGCGCCGCAAGAATACACAGATGCACAGGATTTTCAAAAGTGCCATAACAGTCTTCAAAAGTGCCGTAAAAATGAACAGATGCACCGAAAGAACCTGTGCGTGACTCTGTGGGACCTGTACGGAACCTGCCTTCAAAAAAGCTCAAAAACGGTGAAATAAAGGGGCAACGGCCCCATGGTGGGCACCAAAAATGTGAGGGTAAAATAGTGATCAATCAAATGAATAACAAATGACCCAAACATCAACAGAATAGAGAAACAAAGAAGATTCAAGTAAACAAAGCAATGAACAAACATAGCAAACCTCTTCCGTTTCGAAACTTCTGTTGTTCGCCTATCACGAATTGTCCTTTCGCAGATGAGATGAGCCCTCAGAGAGTGCAATCTTTTAAAGCTGTTGGAGGAAGTCGATGGTGAACGGCTATAGTGTGATATGCAAGGAAGGTGAGCTCCAATGCAATAATGGTGATCTCAAGCTTGTGGATGACAAATGGGTGCCAAAGGCGCGCTGGTGATATTTCTGCAGAGTAACGATGTCAAAAGCCTGGATGATTAGAATGGAGGGATGAAGCTTCATTTATAGACTCGGAGGAATAGGAATCAACGGTTGAGAGAAGATATGAAGATCAACGGCTGAGGATGGTTGAGGAATGTGCAACCAGTGGAAATGTGACAAGTGTCCCAGCTCCATCATGAAAGGTGGGATGTGACAAAACTGATTGGAGAGTTAACTCCATTGACTGGTATGTTAACAGAATTGACTGATCAGTTAGAAGAGTGGATTGTGGAACTGACTGGGTTGATTGAGGATTTGACTCAACTAACAGGTTAGTTAACAGATTTGATTGATTGGTTAACTGACCTCTGATTGGAGAAGAAATAGGCCATGTGGGTGAGGGAAAATAAGATAATTAAATATTAAATATATTTAATTACATGTGCAACCTAATGAGGTGGACAAGGTGAGGTGTAAAGGTGATGTGGAATTTTGAATTTAGAACTTTAGGATAGAGGAAATAGGATTAATTAAATAATTTATGATTATTTAATTGTGAAGGACAAATAGAAGAATTTTAATTAAATAAATAGAATTTATTTAATTATGGAATGGTGAATTGATTAAATAAATTTAGAATATTTATTTAATTAATAGAAGAATGGAATAAATATTTAGAATATTTATTTAGGATGATTTGTGTCATTTTTAGGCGTATACAATTACTTATTATGTAAATCAAATTGATAAATATTTTAAGTTACAAGGAATGTGACCATCTATCATATGTTCTTGATAAAAATGTGAAATTTGCTAATCACATGTGAAGCGACCATCTTTTGAAATTATGTATTGTACTTGGAAATTAGAAACGTAATATTACTGGATTTTCTTATATAAAAAAAGAAATGAGATACTTACATTATTTGTGTTTAATGGTATTTAATGTTCCAGTTGGGATGTTACACTTGGACCTTGGATCTCATTGTGAAGTTTCACAAAGCTGCAAGATATACTAATGATAAAATGATTGTTCTTTTGTTAGAATGGAAAGGAAGAGAAGGACAAGAAAGAGAGAAAACAAAACAAAACCTAGTGCTATGCCTAAGATCAACATTAAGAAAAAGCCATCTCCTAAGAGAAAAATGAAGGAATGAGTGAGCTATGCAAAACCATCTTGGCTTACTAATTTTGAGACACTAGTTGATGCACTCAAATGTATCCACCTAGAAAGGAGGGAATAGATTGAAGTAGAAGAAAAGATACCAACTCCTACTGTTGTTAAGAATAGTAAACCATCTACCCAATGTGATATGCCTTTCAAGTGTGGTTGGGATGCACTTGTAATAGGAAAAGAGGCGTTAATTGAATCCTCACAAGTACACCCACCCACAAAGTTTGTGTTACTTGATTATGACAAGGAGGAGGAACCTGAGGAAATCCCTTTCTCAGAAAGTGATATGTAGCACTTCTTAGAGATGAAAATAGAAAAATATTGTATTTGAATAAGGCTGTAAAAATCTAAATAGTGAGTGAAGTTAAATATTGGCTTGAAGCAATACTTTGATAGGAGAATTGGAGAAGAAGTCTATATTGAACAACCAGAAGGATTCAAGTCATTAGATCAGAGAGACATGGTGTGCAGATTGAAGAAATCTTTGTATGTACTAAAACAAGCCCTTAGGGCCTGGTCTACAAGATTGGATAAATATCTGATACATTTAGGGTTCAGTAAGGGTACTACCAATATCAATCTCTACTTCAAGATCAATGATGAACAAATCCTAATTGTTGTAGTCTTTGTTGATGACATTATCTTTTGAGGCGATGAAGGTATGTGCATGGTTTTTGTTGGGGAAATGTAAAATGAATTCAAAATGTCAATGTTTGGTGAGATGATTTTTTTAGGTCTACAAATTAATCAATCAGATAAAGGTATCTTCATTTCATAGTCTAAGTATTTGAAAGAGTTGTTAAATAAGTTTGGGATGGAAGACTCTAAATCGGTAAGCACTCCCATGGTAACTAGTTGTAAATTGAGCAAAAATGATGTCTTACCTATGTCAGATCAGAAAAGTTATAGATCTATGATTTAAGGATTACTTTATTTGACCCAAACCAGACCTGACATAATCCATTTAGTTTGTCTTGTGGCAAGATTTCAAGTAGAACCTAAAGAGTCACATATGATGGTAGTCAAGAGAATACTGAGATATTTGAAAGGCATAATGGATTATGGTTTGTGGTATCCAAAAGATAATGATTTCACTCTTAATGCATACACTGATGCAGATTGGGCCAGAGATGTTGATGATAGGAAAAGTACAAGTGGAGATGAATTAGTATGGGAAAAAGGATGGTATCCTAGTTAAGCAAGAAACAAGAATCAATATCTCTGTCTACTATAGAAGCAGAATACATTACAGCAGCATGTAGTTGCACTCAAGTATTATGCATGAAGCAAACATTGAAAGACATCAGAGTTGTGTACGAAGATCTAATTGCAATCTTTTGTGACAATACAAGTGCCATAAACATATCAAATAATTTAGTAATGTATTCAAGGACAAATCATATATCCATAAGATATCACTTTCTGAGAGAGAAAGTGAGAGAATGAAGTCAAGTTGGTGTATGTATCTACAAAAGATCAGATTGCAGACATTTTCACTAAGCCTCTCCCTAAGGATACTTTTGAGTACCTCAGAGAAAAGTTAGGGGTTATCAACCCTCCTACTCTCAACTAGGATGCACAAGAGTGCATTAGTTTGGTGGTGCTTAGAGTTCTACCTCCAGATCTAGATTGATGCTTGTAAAGGCTACTTCTTAGGGGGAGTAGTCTGATGGAGAAAGTTAAAAAGAGAGTTTGGTTTAGAGAAACAAAATGTAAGTATATGCCCTTTACCATTGATGTCAAAAGAGGAGAGAAATCATGTGAAAAACTCAAGAGGATAAGGAATACAGGTGTGTAAAGAGATAGGGGAGAATCTTGTCTTGATGGTTGTTATAGTTTTTCACATCATATGTTGGCATCAATGACAAAGGGGGAGCTTGTTGCAAGTATGTACCTAATCGGTGTTGTCATTGGTGTCAAATCCTACTTTTCTATTTGTTTAGAAGATTTATATGTTGAGGATATTGAGAAAAATTGCTCCTCCAGAAGAAATAGAGAGTTGCAGTAAATTATAGTGAAGACAATGTGTTGCATACTGAACAACAGTCTATAAGATTGCTTCGTAATTATTGTAAAGTGATGATCTTGGTCTATGGATTGAAATTTATTTAGAGGCATGTCTAAATATGCTAAATCCTGAGGTTGAGCCTCTGGTATGAAGAATTGAGTGAGTTACATTCACTAGAGTAAAACCTGCTTTCTCTAATTATTCACTGGTGACAGGGAAAAAGTATTTTTCTTTGCATTCCTTTTCATTGAAGCATTTTGCTCTGTGGTTCTAGAGGGAAGTCTAGGATGATGATAAGTGGCTACAACTTCAATGGTTCATGATTTGGCTATTTGTATGCTATCTTTCTTTCATGACATTAGAAGACAGTGAAGTTCATGTTCTCTAGTATGAAGAATCTCATGGATAAAGTGGTTAGATTTTGTGCAATTACTCCTGATGATTACAGCATACTTGTAGATGCCTCCTAATTGTGTTCCTACCTTTGCATTGGTCTGCATTAAAGGAATGAGATCATGTTTTAAGATTATTCCCAGATAGCGTAGCATGTAACCAATCTTAGCCAGCTTGATTAATTCTAGTGGTTGTGGAGATTTGTTCAAGATTGAAGAAGCATTTTGTGGCATTGAATATCATATTTAAGTCCTAGATAAGGCATGGTGTGATCCACATACATCCTTGCTTTATTACCTTAGCATAATTTTGTATTAGGTCAAGACCTATGTTGTAAATTTTTGTAGTGCCGACCTTGGAGATTATTCCAATGGTTGATGAATGTAATGCCAACCTTGTTGTACATTCCAAGGTTGATGAATTATATATATATAATATGGTCATGGAAAAGAATGTCCTTGAGTTAAGATGTGAAGTTAAGTGAAGAAGTGTAAAAAGCATAGCAAAGAAGAGGAAGAATATTGTGCTTCAATGGATCTAAATTCATACATGAAGTAGATGTTGTCATATCAGTTCAAAACCCTTGGTAGTGAGCCTTTTTATAGGTAATCAGCCCTATTGCCAATGAGCCTTTGATTTTAGGTATTGTTATAACTTATATATCTTGTGGACTAACATCCACCATGGTTTTTCCCTTAACAGGGTTTTCAACGTAAAAATCTAGTGTCTCTTGTGTATGATCTTGCAATTGCATTTATGTTTTTGAGTTTATGCTTTCATAACAAATAGTGGACAAGTGTTTAATGTTTTAAGGTGCAAATTTAGTTAAAGATTTGAGACAACTGATTCACCCCCCCTCTCAATTGTCTGGTTTATTTCAACACCAACCACCTTTGTTGCCATCGATAAACACTTCTACCACCAGTTTTAAAACTCCTATCACCATTGCCAAAAACATAGTCACCTCCCCTTTAACCCTGGTCACCACCTCCTTATTGCAGCCACTATCCACCTCCTGCTTCATCAACCACTGTAGTCAATGGCTTCGTCCATCAACTCATCCACACTCTGATGGAGGTCTAGTCACTTCTGTGGAGGTTTGGTTGCCTACGACCTCCCTGTACCTCTAGTAACACAAAAAATCACTCCCATAGTTCTCATTGACCTTTTTGGTTTCTGTCGCAAATGTTGACACTAGCTTCTGGTCACCTTTGTGACCTGAGTGCTTATCGCTCAAGAAACCCCTCATGTGGTCTATTTTAAACTTGTTTTTCTTGTTGCTAGCCCTGGTCATATGGGTGATCAGGCACTAGTTAGCTAACCATAACCACCAAATAGACTTTGTGGCCTTCACCACCTACATGTGACCATGCCTGTTGATAACCACTAGTGGTCACAGTTAATGTAGTCAGACCTGTCTATTGCCTCCTCAAGCCCTTCTTGGGCTTTTTTTTTCTTTTCTTCATAACTTCTGCATACAAAGTCAAAATTTTGCAAAAGTTGTAGCATCAGGAAGTTGGTTTGCCTAGCTATGCTATGGAAAAGAAATTTTTAGGTGATTGTATCATTTTTATTAGAATTTTTTCAGTCAAAGTCAACTCTCTTTTGCAGCTTCAAATGCTCATAACTACTGCAATTTTTATCAGATTTTCATGAAATTTGTTTTCAAATAGCATAGAATTTCATGAACTTTCTGATGATGTTGTTCATTATTGTATAACTATTCATCAAAATCAGATTTTACTAGATTTCTATTTTTCATCATAACACATTTTCTTTGCAAGTTTCTTGTCTTTTTGTCATTTTGGTGGCTTTCAGGTGATCATAAGGAGCTATAGGAACACTTACATCAGTCCCAACAATAGATTTGAAAGTGAAAAATTTTAGCTACATTCATTCTATTCTCTCATCTTTCATTTCATCAAATCATCTTGCTTGTCTTCACACTTGAATTTGGGCATAAAAATGAACATCTTGTTTTCCTTCACATTTGGATTTGGGCATTAAAACAAACTCTCACTTGCATTCACACATTCAAATTGTGTTTAGAACTAACTAGTGTCCTCCTTCACACATTTTGGCTTTGGAATTAAAATGAACAAGTGCTTTCATTTTTTGGTGAACTTGAGTTTGATTAAAGGTGTGTATGCTCTTCTCATGCACTTTGTGAGATCTTGAGAGCCAAAAACACCTTTCATCCATTCACTTTCACACCACATATGTCATTTTCTAAGGGAAATTTGCATTGTGAGTGTGAATCTAGTGTGTGTGTGTATGCTCTCTCCTCGCACCACAAGGTGATCTTGGAGATCAAAATCACCCACTTGATTTTCTTTTGTCACACTTCCTAGGAGGCCTACTTGGAGACACACTACTCTAAGGGATGACCTCAACTCTAGTGTTTCGACAGAGTCTAAATAATGAGGTTTGAATTGAAAGACACCATCTTAGAATTCAAAACATTGTCATTTGGGCTAAGCCACCAAGAACTTTATACCTTGGGGAAGTGAAGGTGAAGATTGGGTTACCCCTTTCTCCCATATATGTGGAATTACATCACTTTAATTTCACAAAATTGGGCCCCTCATAGCTTGAGTATATTGGGAACATCCTTAGTCAAACATGTGCATCCTAGAGTAAGACCTATTTTGCAACACCCACTTGACTAATCTTAGGATTGTTGATGTGTCTTCAAGTTTTCTCCTAATCACAACATTCAAATTTCAAAGTCAAACTTGCTATATGTTTCTTGTGTGTGTGTTTCATGCATGTACATGTGACATCTTTTGTTTAAAAATTGCCAAGTCAAGACATCACAATAAACACATAAACACATTGTCTTAAACATTCTTTCCAACACATTCATTCTAATTCATTTCATCCAACAAAAACCCTAATCATCCTTGTTATTCACCTAATCCATATCCTAATCATCCTACTTTTCCATTCCTAATCATATCCTAATCAACTCATCCCTAATAATGCTCTAATCATATCCTAATTATTCCACATCGTCATCCTAGTCTTAGTCAATCACTTGTCAAAATGGTCATGATCTTTAACAAGCCTAATTCAAATCCAAAGCCCAAACTCATACTTTAAGGAAGTCCTCCTTCTAGTCCTAATGATGAGACAAATATTAGACCCAAACTCATACTCTGATGGAGCCCTCCTTCAAGTTCTAGCGTATAGATAAGTCCAAAACCCAATCCATCCACATACCAAATCCATTCTACATAAACCAGTCCCACTTCTTCTAATACAAACCAACAACCATATCGATTCATTTCACAACAAGAACATGTGAGCCTAAACTACCCTTTGCAACAAGATAATTCTACCTTTGACAAGGGGATCACCACTCTAGCCTATCCATCCTATAACTATCTTCCATCACCATTCAATCCACTTGCCAATCCATCAACTCCATGCCCTAAATTCAAATCATACAAAAGAAATTCATCCAAGCCTACCAATTGATCCAATCCGTTTGACCCTCCATCAAATCAAAGTCAAAATCCTAAGTCTACAACATCTTTTACCCCTTTTATTCCTCAACCATGGGATCTATCCACTCCTAAACCTAATCCATCTAATAACTCTATTACCACTCCACCTAATCCTAATCATAAGCCTACACCATCCACCTTTACTATGCATCCACTATATTATCCATCTACCCATACACTTATGAAGTATGTGGTCGATTGGCTATTAACAAGGAATAAACAAACTCCATGTCATATATATATATATATATATATATATATATATATATATATATATATATATATATATATATATATATATATATATATATATATATATACTCCACAAGAAAATGGAGTGATAGAAAAGATGAAATAGATAATAATGGAAAGAGCTAGAAGTATGTTAAGTGAATCACAATTGAATAAATGCTTTTGGTCAGAATCTATGTGTACTACAAACTACTTGATTAACAAATCTTTGTGTAAGGCTCTTGTTTCAACTCCATATGAAATGTGGACAGGTAGGAAACCTTCTATTTCACATGTAAAGGTATTTAGCTATGAGGCTTATGTTCATGTGTGTAAAGAAAAATGAACTAAGTTGGATCTACAAGCTAGAAAGTGTACATTCATTAGATACAGTGATAATGTAATAGGTTATAAGCATTGGAATCCTCTAACATGAAAGATTATCTATTCTACAGATGTTATTTTTAGGGAAATTAGTGTTATTTCAAAACCTAAACAACTAAAGGAAAAAGAAGAAAAGGTGAAGAAAGTGCATTTTTAATTAGAGCATGAAGATGCACCTCAGGAAGAACATAATGATGGATTGGGGGGTGAAGAAGTAGAAGAAGATTCAAGTGAAAGTTCTGATGAGGAAGAATCTATTGTGACAGAAGAAGTTTGTACAGATGAGCATGCAGAAGAACCTGAAGAGTCTATTTCTTCACCTCTGAGAAGATCCACAAGACAATGGAACCCAGTTGACAAGTATAGCCCACCAAATTTTCCTTGTGTATTTGTTTTATTGAGTACTGATGATGAGCCTAGATGTTATAGGGAAGCTATTCATGCAAATGATAGTGAGTCTTGAAAATTAGACATGCAGGAGGAGATGATGGCTTTTGACTCTTGCAACACCTAGGATCTTGTTTGTTTTCCCAAAGGAAGAAAGGCCATAGGTCGCAAGTCGGTCTTCAAGAAGAATTTTGGACCAGACAGTTCATTGGAGAACTACAAGTCTAGACTAGCAGCTAAGGGCTACTCCCAGAGAGAGGGAGTTGATTTTGGTGAAATTTTCTCTCCTATTGCTAAATTAACTTCTATTAGATTTTTCTTATCCATTCCTGCAGCTCTTGATAAGGAAATAGAGGAAATGGATGTTAAGACTGCATTTTCACTATGAGAACTTGAGGAAGAAATTTACATGCAAAAACCTATAGGTTTTGAGGTAAAAGGGAAAGAACATTGGGTTTGCAAATTGAAGAGGTCTCTTTACAGCTTGAAATAGTCCCCTAGAATGTGGTACCAAAAGTTTGACTCGTTTGTGTTGAAATTGGGTTTTTTAGAAGTGAGGAGGATGACTCTATTTACATTCATTGTATTGAAGATTCTATTCTAATCATTGCATTGTATGTTGATGACATGTTATTTTTCAACAATACTAAGGGTATGATCAGTGAGTTGAAAGCCCAACTTTCAGGTGCATTCAAAATGAAGAATATTGGAGCTGCAAGGTATATTTTGGGGATTGAGATCAAAAGGGATAGAGATAACAAAAAACTTTTGTTATCTCAAAGTAATTATGTGAACACCACTTTGCAAGGATTTAGTATGTAGGATTGTAACCCAATTAGAGTTCCTTTGCCCATTAGTACTAAGCTTTAATTAGATATGTGTCCAAAGAATGAGGATGATTTAGAGGATTTGTCTAATGTGTCATATGTTAGTTATATAGGGTGTTTGATGTATACGATGGTTTGCACTAGACTAGATATTGCCCAAGCAGTGGGAGTTTTGAGCATATTTATGTTTAACCCTAGTAGATAGCATTGGAATTGTGTGAAGAGGGTGTTTAGATATCTTGTAGGCATTGCTGATTACTATTTGGTTTATTCTAGTACTAACATTGTTGACAAAACTTTAGACATATAGGGATTTGTTGATACAAATTGGGTAGGTGACTTGGATAGTCAAAGGTTCACTAGTGGCTATGTATTTACTTTGTTTGGTAGAGCAGTGAGTTGGATGAGCAAAAGACAACCCACAGTTACTTTTTCAACCATCGAAGTAGAGTATATGGATGCTACCCATGTCTCTAAGGAGGCAGTTTAGTTGACAAGATTGTGTATAGTTATTGGTTTTGATTGCATTCTAATTCAAATTGGTTGTGATAGCTAGAGTGCTATTTGTTTGGCCAAGAATCCTACGTATCATGCTCGGACAAAGCATGTTGATGTATAGTATAACTTTGTTTGAGAAATGGTTGTAAATGTATAGATTCAGCTGAAGAAGGTAGACACTCACAAGAATGTTCTAGATTCTTTGAACAAGCCTATGAGCATAGAGAAATTTATTTGGTGTAGAGAGGCCATGGGTCTTACTTCTAGTGCCTGATTATTTTATGGTTTTCCTATGGGTATTTACAATGTATGATGTCAAGTGGGAGAATGTTAGGATTAGGGTGTCATCAACCTTGTAAATTCTATATGTCATGAACTGACCCTAAAATTGGCTCTTATCAATGCATATATGAACAAATATTGATTTCTCTCAATATTCAATATTTTTCATGGCATTAGTTTAAAACAATAACACATTTGATTCGATGATGGTTTATTATCATTGTTTGGTGTAATATAATTGCATCTTGTTCAGAATTAAGAAGAGGTATTTATCATAAAGGAATAAGTGATTATCATTAATAAATAATTGTCATATGAAGCAGTGGTTCATAAGTTGTAGCGAATAGTTTATGAAGAGGGCAGTGAACTACTATTACATAGTTTAAATAAAGTTAATACTTAAGAGAAGTCTTTAAGTAGCAATCAAATAAAAACAAAGGTCAGTGATCCTTATGTGTTAGATAATTATCATAAGATAGCGATCATCTTAAAGAGGGATCTATATATGTGGGGTAGCGGTCAACATTATACACAAGTTATTAATAAAAGGTGTGATCTTGTGTAAAGATGTCACCATTGGAGATATGTATCCCTTCGTATGTACATAAATATATGTGTGTGTTTGTGTGTGTGTTTGGCATTTGAGGCAGCAAGGAACTAGAATAAAAAGGAACCATTAAACTATGGAATATAAAAGGTAGACCATCTCATCATAAATCATAGAATCAGATCTATATATATATAAGGAGGTATCATGTACCAATGAATGTTTTGTCATCCCCACTATATTGGAGTTGAGCGAATGAATGTAATTACAAGATAATAAGTACTTAATCAATGTATATGATTATTGTTTATATGCAAGGCAATCTTATCTAACACTTGTATTCTAGGAGGTATGTTCATATATGTGTATTTTGTACCTATATTTCCTATGTTATGATTGTAGATTTAGAGCATAGTAATGATGAAATCTAATGATAATCTAAATGGTAATTCAGAAACCCTAACCCTAGTTTTGGGTATGTGAACTTTTCTAGGGCATATTAGGTAGGGGACATTACACTATATAATTAATTACTCCTGATATTGTTTGTAAATCACCCATAAGGGATGAAAGGTTCCACTAGCACTGGTCTTGTTTCAGCTACATGTTTATATCCGGTCCTTAATGCTAATTCATTTGTGATGAGGGGTCACATGGGGGTTACCCCCTGCGAGGGGTCTAGGGAGATCATTCCCCCCATGAGGGGTTTGGGGGCTGCATGCCCCTACATGGGTTCAGGGGCAATGCCCCTGACACCACATTTTATTTATATTTTATCATTATAAATCTGGATCATTTGTCATTA
Source organism: Cunninghamia lanceolata (assembly GCA_027924645.1). Taxonomy (NCBI): domain Eukaryota; kingdom Viridiplantae; phylum Streptophyta; class Pinopsida; order Cupressales; family Cupressaceae; genus Cunninghamia; species Cunninghamia lanceolata. The sequence continues at coordinate 6,660,810 of BSBN01000159.1, forward strand.
GGTCATAGATCTGACAATCAATATTATGTTAGTTTTCTTTCCCTAGAAGGCAACCCCCTTTTATAAGGATATATGTACTACATTTTATTAGATTTGAGAGTAACAGGAACTATTGGATTGAAGACTGAAGAAACAGAGGAAGTGCATGTATTGTAATCTCATATTTAAAGATAATACAACTTGGAGCCTCTTTTCTTGGTGGATTTTTTTACCCAAAAGGGTTTTCTCTCAGTTACATACTATGTTTTGTGTTCAGTTCTTAATTCATGTTATTTATGTGTAGTGGATTTTGTTTTTGTTGTAATCTCCATTGATTCTACATTTTTTAGAGGATATAAATAAGGTTTGAATCAGATTTCTGTTGTGTGGTTTGCACCTTTATTTCTAACAAAATCTCATAGGCTTCATGCCTTTGATATATCTTCATTGACTCTTCATAGACCTAGTTGGACATGAATCCAAAATGTAGCAAAAAGAATTTTTGAAATGCTGTGAAAATTTCTCACCACATAACACAAATTTTGAACCCAAGCTATAATTTCTATTGCCTATGCTATCCAAGTTCCACCTAAGCCCAACTACACCAATTTACCACTAGTCATGGGTGATCCCACAATAGTGGGTTACACTTTTTGGCCAAACTTGACATTGCAATGAATATTTTTGAAAAAAAATCTTCACTTTCAGATATGTATAGCTGCTAAATTGTGTGGAATTTGAAGATGATGCAAACTAGTGATTTGTGACATTTTGTCTGTAGATTCTAATTATATATTTTTAAAATTCTTTGGAAATTGCATTTCTTTTTCCATCTCCTTTGATAACTAGTTTTTAACAGTAAACACCATTTTTAAAGAGTGATTTGTACTATAAAACACAACTTTTTTTCTATGAAGGATAAAATTCTTTTTTCTTCAAATTTAAGTTTGTAACTATGATATCTAGAGGATGCATTTGGTTTCATAATGGTTTATTGAATATTTTTTAATTAAGTTTTGAAGTCAAACCAATTACAATTTAGACATAGTTGTACAATAAAGTGCATAACTTTTTTTGTATGTATCGAAATTTATTTTTTTTGTTGGATCAAGGACATGAATACTAAGAGGATAAGTATTTTTTAGAATTTTGTTTTGATAATATACTATTTCTCCACATGTACAGAATAGAGAGCTTGATATTCAGTTAAAAACCTATGTTTAATTAAACTAAAAAATAAAATGTATAATAAAACCAAAATATATTAAAACTCTACTTGATGGAGAGCTCGTTTCGAGGACTATAATCCTGCAGCTAGGTTTGTCAAGTTGATTCCATTTTGATCATCAACTTGTGCCTCAAAACTCAAAAATCTACATAAAATTGTAGTTGGAGGGGGGCAAGGTAAAAATAAGGGGGTTCTAATGAAGGGGGGTTCTAGTGAACCCCTTCAAACCCCTTCTAATGAAGGGGGATCACTCGAAGGGGGATTCATTCGAATCCTATTAAAATAACATTAAAAAATCAAATAACATTAAGGGGTGTTCACTTTAACCCATTATTTTATTTAAAAAAATTGGACGATGAAAAGTGGCTTCACTCAAACAGGGGTGTTTGAGCAAACCCACTTATGGGTTCTAGTGAACACTCCTGTTCGAGAAAACCTGTCCAAAATAAAATTCCATGCATGGGCAATTTTTCTTCCTCAATGCAATTATAACCTAGTATTGTGTGATCACCCTCATCCACTAAAGTGCCACCCCATGATTGTCACTACTGGTGTTTCAACTTGAAAAAAATTACAACATTTCCCATTTCTAACCAAGGCCCTTTGCCACTCTCTTTCAGAGTTTGTAGTTTGATAGGCTAACTTCAGGGGGCCCATTCTTAGCCATACAAAGGCCTTTGTTGGTGCAAGTATTTTATATGGGGTAGGATTTCATACTCATCATAGTGGTGAAGTTATTTTTCTAATTTGACACTCCTTTCTACTATAAATTGAATATTCTTTCAAAGTTTGCTACACAATTCTCATTTTGAGGCCTTCTAAGCGTCATAACTTGTGAATACTAACTCCTTTTGGGGTCCAATTTTTTTAGAGTGTGTACTTTTCTATGTAATTCACACTAGTTCTCTCTATTTCATCTCATAATATTCTTGAGCTATAGTTTTAGTATTTTGGTGACTTTTGGGCCCTGTAAGACTCTAAAAAAATAATATTTGTATTATAAATCCCACTATTTATAAAGTTCCATACATTTTACTTTCTTGGGAACTATTTCAACAACTAGTAATAGGGGTATATTTGTGTGGTCTCCTTTTCCACACACCCTTTTTACACTTGTGTTTTCTGCAACATGGTTAATTGATTTAGTTAGAACAAAATCTTTTATGGAGTATTGCAATTATGAAATTAGATAAATTTACATTTTTGGGGTTTCATCATGAATTTTCGTATTAAATTCCATCCTTTTGTTGTTAGGATAAATTTAGAGAACTATTTTTCATGGAAACAAGGTTTAGAGAATGATTTCATTATGTAGGATATATTGCCCTATATCTTTAGATTCATTCCTATGCCAAATGACTATGAACAATAGAATTCATGGTATAACAAAAATGACATGATTTATGACCAAATATGTCTTACTATTTTTGACGATATTTAGCATCAAATTGAGTACATTGAGTGCCTTTTCATTTATTAGACCTTCATCTAGGTAGTTGTATGGAGACCTTGATTCTCCATCGAAGAGTGATGCTTCCCAACAAAACCATTCAAATGTGGAAGATATTGATCCTTCTCCTCCTTTTGATACCCCATTTACAACTGAGGACTCCCATATTCTAGCATTGGCATAATCATCCACACGTGTTCCCAATAAGACATATTGTGTGAACACATCATCATGGGATGGTTAGTATAGTTGGATGATATTTCTTAAGTATATTCCTCTTGTAACTATTAGTTCATTGCAGTTCAAAGCCACTTATTTAAGAGATTCTAGTGATTCTCTATAGTAGGGTTGTTCATGTATACATGATCCATTTAATTACTAGGTGTACTTACTAAAAATCTCACATTTGTTTGTGAAATCTCACCTTTCAAATCTTGATGACATCATCAAGGATATTTGTCTTCTTTTTCATGGCAACTCTATTGGAGTTTCATCTTCATCCTTGGATCTTGGTCTTGTTGATAACTGAGAGGGGGGGGTGAATCAGTTATCCTAATAATTTCTTCTTTTGATCTTTCTTATTAATCAAAGAAGCATTCAACTAAACAAACAAACATTATCATGAAATGAGAAACACATGACATAGTATTTTTGACGTGGAAACCTGGTTAAGGGAGAAAACCACGGGGTGATTAACCCAAAGATTATTCTGTTAGAAGAATAAGGAGTTACAAAAATGGCACTTGCCAATTAGGGCTCACTGCCCGAGCACACTGCTCACAAAGAGGCCCACTGCCTACAAGGAGACACACTGTCTACAAAGAATGTTATATAATACTTGAACTGATTGGAAGAACCTACATATGCTGGGGTTCAGTTCCGGTTAAGCTCAGTACACTGATCTGCTGCACTTCATCTTTCCTCTGTTCATTATTCTGCTATCTTTTCACATACCGGATCTTTCTTACTACTTCTGCTCTACTTTGTACTTATTCGCCTATTGTATCACACTTTCACACCTTTCACAACTAAATCCATCCTCTATATATATCCGCACAAGTAATTTCATCACTTTTCTAGTCGGCATCCAGAACAGTCTAGTTTCTTACAAACTCTATTCTGTCGGCTGAATCCTTGCTTACCAAGCAATGTGAATCAAGAATATACTTGTAGATATCATTAGTCATGTTGGCCAAACATGATTCATGCCTTCACAACCTTTACCATCAATAGTAACATATCCGGAAAAGATTCTGATGCTTTGTCAGTCAGTTCTTCCTTCTGTTCTCATTGTCTTTCAGGAATCTGGTACTCAGCTATTCATATCTTTTTCTTTGTCCATCATCGGAGGCTAAATCCTTGGAATATACTACTCAAGGTAGTCCTCTTGACTTCCCCAAATCTGCACTGCACCAAGACACTTCCTCTGAGAGGTCCGGACCAATCTGTCGGACCTTGCCACATGCTCTGTTCTTGTTCACCGGACCACAACAGTTCTTCATCCTGACTTCCGGTAGAGGCACACCATGACTTGCAGATATGTGGGATGACCTTTGTTGCCATCAATGACAATAACCATGAATCCATATAGTGTCTCTTGCCAACAATCTCCCCCTTTGGCATTGATGGCAATACATAGTGAAAAATGACTAAGTGTTTACACTATGCTCCCCCTTTGCTGATGCTCTATCTTTATATACAATTTTTGAAACTCCCCCTTAGTTGGATTCCTCATTTTTCACTGCTCCTCACTCCCCCTTTGACATCAATGGCAAAGGGTAGGGTCCGCACACCAAAATTTTCAAAAATTTTCTATACATAGCCGCATATTTACATACTCACATAAACTAAAGAATGTCTGCAAAGGATGTCTTCAGTTGGATCAGTTCTGTAGCCCAACTTTGCTTCATTCTATCAAAAATTGAAATGTGACCACTCAACAAAAATGCAAAAGCTTCTGCCCTCTTGAGATCTATCGGATCATTTGTTTGGGCGGTAGTCTGAGCATCACTGATGGCCTCATGCATAGTTTCTAACTTAGGGATTATAATCCTTCTAAGTTCTCCCATCCGGTTAGTGATATTCTTCCTTTCCTTCTCAAAGTTCTTTATTGCATTTGTGATTGCAATAGTTTGACATTCTTGATTTACTATGGATGAAGAGAGAGGATCAAAACTTCGAGACAAACTTTGTAGTTTGTCCTGTTCCGCTTTTATTTTCTTATCTATTTCTACTGTTGCCTTTCACTAGGAGATACAAAATTTGTAAATATCACCGCCATCCTTAAGAGCATTTTCTAAGCTCTTTATTCCAATACTCATATTTCTCCTATCGTTAGAGATTAATCCTAATACTTCTGAAAATCTTTTATCCAAAAATTCCTTCTGGACCTTTTCTTCAGCTGATTTTTCTAGAGAATCAAAATGTGTATCAACACTGCTGACTAAGGTTTTGAGATTACCGGTAGAGGAGGCTGTCGGATCTATCTGGATTGATGGCATAATCTTTTCAAGCACTCCAGAAGTAGCCTCTATCAACTCACAGTCTTCCATATGAGACTTTAGGAGTTTTTCATTTGCCTTAGCATTTGCAAATGAAGCTATCTTCATTGTCTGTACCGGAGAGAGAGAGTCAAAGTCGAATGGACCTTTTAGAAGCTCCGGTTCATCAATCTCTAAAGTTTCTTGGCTTAGAAACTTTTGAATAGTTTGTGCAGTGTCTCTTGCCAGAGACAGATGTTTCTTTTCTTCTGCAGTTTTGTCCTTAGGAGTCTTATCTCCTTCCACATTCTTACCACTTACAGTTGTGGTTTTCTCTGTTGGATTTTTCTCTTTCTTTGCATCCTTGGTGCTGTCAGCCTCTTTTTCTTTTTTTGCTGCTTCTTCCTCCTGTAATTTTTCTTCTTCTTGGGATCCGGAGAATGTAGGAGAAGCCAAAGAAGAGATGTTAGTCTATTCTAGTGGCACTTCTTCCGGAGCAGAAGATTCCAAGTCCGCAGCTGTTTCTGCACTTGAGTCCTCTGTAATAGGAATATTAAACCTTTTGTATGTATTCCAGAGGATCTCTTCAGTGTCCTTGGCTACTTTGTCGGTCTCACCAAGCATAAGCTGATTCATCCTTGCTTTGCTTCTGAATTCATCCTTGCAGTCCTTGAATATCATGTTCATGGTTTTGTGATCAATTGAGGGATATAGCTGAATAGCTATCTGTTCCCTGATCTCAAGGTCTTTTGCCATGGCATTGTTCTTTCTTATTTCTAGTTCCATCTCTAGACTCTTTGGAATTTCAGAGATAATCTCAATAAAATCTTTATTGTAGATGTTCAAGTACCTAATTATAGCTTCCTACAGGATCTTTTGATCTGCCTCATTGTAGTCATCACAGAATTCAGCCATCGGTTGAAGGTTCCCATCCACAATGACTGATTTGACTACACTATCTAGAGACAGGGTGGGCTTTTCAGAAAATTCTTCTCTCATTTCTTCCTTGTCTCAGCCAGAAGAGGGTTTACAGGATCCTTTCTTCTTCTGTTTCTTTATTTCTTTCACTCCCTCATCTGACTCAGTTTCTTCTTCATCCTTTTGGCTTTGATAAGCTCTTGAGGCTTTTGTCTTAGATCTCTTACCGGATCCCTAGACTTCCGGTTTTGAGCTTTTGGTTTTGATAGGTGTAGATCCTTTTGATGATCTGGTCTGGGTTGAGGATTCCACCGGAGCACTTTTCTTGCTTTTCTTTTCTGCCTCTTTCTTTTCTTCCTCAGATTTTCTTCTCTTTTCCCGGTTGACATCAAGTGCCTCTTTTGAGATGCCTAGGGCTTGAGCAATATGTTCTACTTCTTTTCTCACCTTCCTCTTTATCTCAGGTTCCCTAAGTTCTACATGGATCTTTACACTCAGCTCCTCAAAGGTTCCAAACCTTTCTGCCTTTGGATCTTTGGGCTGACTTAGCATGTGTTGAACATGCAGCTCCACTATCTGTTCATCCACTTCGTACCCCATGGGCATGATCCAGACAGTCCTTGGCTCCACTGCCTCCATTAGGCACTGATCAGTGTCCACCATAATGCACACTGAGTCTTTGTATTTTTCAACAAGAGACTGGGGAATTCTTTCTCTTGCTTGCATCATGCTTTGGAAGTTTTTGAAGTATCCCCATAGGGCTGTATTTCTTACTTTGGCATCCCCAAGCCCATGTAAATAGTCTCTTATCTGGACTGCAACAGGTTTGTCATTCTGCCATGCCCATCCACTTGATCCGGGCAGCTCATTCATGAAGTAGAAAAATAGACATAATATAAGAGTACCATACTTAAAGGAATTCTTTTTGTCCTTCTTGATTTTTTGTATATTTTCCATTAATTGGCTTAATAGCAGTTCGCAGAGATCATATTCTGCATTCTTCCTTAGCATTTCATAGGCAGTATACACTGCAGTTCCGGATACAGAATTCTCCCTGCTGGAGTGATAGATCTTGTATCCTATTATCATGGATGTGTACTTGATATCCGGATCCGAAATATCTTCAACGGTCATTGCCCTCTTATCAAATTTTGATCCGGTGGCCTCAGTTACAATGTTGTTCTTGACAGATTTGAGGATAGGTATCCCTCCGGAAGAGTATAGACTAGTTACTGCCCTAATTGCCTCTTTTGTGATCTTGTAAGGTCTATCCAGCCATAGGAAGTTGTCATGCATTCTGCTCAATACATATCAGACCCATTCTTCTTCTTCAAAGCAGGGGAAATGAATGAATTGATCAAACTGTTTCTTCTGGATACCCTTGTACTCTGGTTTAAGCTCAAAAGCATTGTCTATCAATTGTTTGTGATAGAGATCTCTCAATTTGAATTCCCCGAATTCCTCAATGTTTGCATGTATGTAAACCCTAATGTCTTCTGTGTGTAAAACTCCATGAGGAACACTGGAAAATGCTCCTAAGGGATCTACCTTTAATGACTTGTATGGATGTTTCTTAAATTCAGGTCGGGGCCTGTCTGAGATTTTTACTATATTTGGAGTAGCCATTTCTTCAAAAGATTTGTAGCAAGATATCGGAAGTGGAAAATACCTTTTGCGTCTTCGGTTACATGGAGTGGCTGGATTGATTTCTATATGTAATGACTTCGGCAGGAGATCTTCGGTGAACTTGATGAATTTTGTTGCAGAGCTCCGCTTTTCGCTTCTTCTTGGATGTGGAATGATCAAGTGATGGTTGACAAATCCCTTATATCATTTCGCAAAACCTAATATCAGTTTGCAATAAATGCTCCACCTATATTATTCCGGTTTGCCTTATCCGGATAGCTTGGAGTATCCCGGATCAGTCCTGATCTATGAACATCATGCGGATCTTTCAATCATGAATAAATTGAGGTGACACATTACAAGAACATCCCAAACGTTCTGTCCAGTCCGCAGAGTAAAATAATGTACTTCTGGATCTCTCTGAACCCTTTTGTAGTCCTCTGTCATTCCGGAGCATCTCCCGGAACAGGTCTTACTTGATCGATCACTTCTTTACATCTTCATGCAGACCTCTGAAATCTTGTCTGGATCATCTCAGGACTTATATCTTCAAACCCTTTACTCCGCATCTTGTGTCATATCCAGTACCACTTGATTGGCTGGGAGAACAGGATTTTCTTTGAGTCTCCCCCTGAGCCAGAGCTCACTTTTTAATTTCTGGAAGTAATATCAGCACCAGAATCTGGTGCGGATCCAGTTTCTATATTCTCTGAACTTTTCTTTACCCAGATCTTGCTCATCTGATTCCTAACTTCATCCGCATTCATCTTTTGTTTACCCTTGTCTTGATTCTGATTATACACCGGACCTCTTTTGTCCTGATTCTTGCTTTTGTAGACTTTAGCATTATGACCGGACCTATTACAGATTTGGCAAATAACATTTCTTTGCATATTTGACTGATAACCTCTTGATCTGCATTGATTAGCCATATGACCTACTCTATTGCATGTAAAGCATCTACCATTGAATGATTTGTTTACTTGCATATTTCTGCATTCATGAGACTTGTGTCCATACCTTTTGCAGTTAAAGCACTGTCCGGAGAAGGATGGATTAGTTTGATTCATTCTTTTTCTGCACTGATTAGCTTTGTGACCAAAGTGATTGCAGCTGTGGTAGTATCCATTGAAAGATGGATATCTTTGAGCATTGGGTTGTCTTACCGGAGGTCTTCTAGGCCTATTCCTTGGATTTTCTGATCCAAAATTCTTTTGACCGGATCCGGAACTTTCTCCTTTCTCATATCCCAAGCCATACTTGTCATCTGTCTTCTTTTGACTTCCAAGAAGTACTTCAAGTTGGGCAGAACTTATCTTGAATTTTTCTTTAAATTCATTTGTTGTTTGAAGATCTCTTTTGAGAGAGACAATTTGATCCTCAAGTTTTTTTTCATTATCTTTGGCATCTTCAAGATAAGATTCAAGCTGTCTGATAATCCTGTCCATCTGGTGGCGTTCTTCTGATTTCTCTTTAAGAGATTGTCTAAGATTGTCTTCAGCTTTTCTTTTTTCTTCAATCTCTTGAGTAAATTTTATAGTTCCTGATTCCATTTCATGTCTTAACATAATGACTTCTTTTGATAACTTTTTGATGCAGAGTGCCAGTAGAAGCGGGTGAAGATTTGACTATATCTTCCCTATCGGCAAGAGATCCTCCAGTGTTTCACTGAAGTCAAGGATGTCTTCGCTATCGGAAAGACATGAACTATCGGCCGCTCCTTATTCTTTTATCCCGATGGCCAAGTTCTCACCGATACTGTCAGGTACATCGGCCAGACCGATACTATCGGTATAACTTTCTTTTAGTTATCCAATATACAAACTCTTACCGATGTGCATTGCGTTGAACTTAATCGTCGGTAAGACCTCTTGCTTTGGCCAGACTTCTACTTAAACTCCCAATAATGACTCTCACACCAATATATCTTCTACTATCAGCATGACCTTCGCTCATCGGTGGGACTTCCAAGTCTTCTCCCGACGGTGCTTCCTCACACCGATACTCTTTATCAGCGACACTCCAAAGATGTCTCACCGATCGGTGAAACCTTGTACCGTCGGCTAAGTGTATTTTCCTTAGCCGATTTCGTTTCTCTCGCCGATGCGAACAACGATGGTATGTGTCTCCGACACTATACCAATCTTCGGTAAGACGGAGAGTATTTCACACCGATGGATCTCCAATTGTTCTGAGGCGCCGAACTTGGATTCCCTTCGACAGAACAATGGAATTTGGCCGATTCATATATCAACCCTTGATTACTTGTAGCAATCTGATCCCACAGCCAAACTATCCAATCTCACTCCGATTTCCCAACTAGCCACATGACGATGTCTAGTCGAACTTGACTGAGTTCGCTGGCTTCTTGGGTAAGAATTCAACAACAACAAACGTGAAAAGTCTTTCCCCCATCACACTGATACTATACAGGGCTTCAGTGGACAGAGGAAAGGGCCTCCATGTATGAATCAAAACCCTACTCCTAGGTTACAAACCAGCCACTGTGGAACCGTGGGTTTTACACCGCCTGCACACTATAGAGTCACTATGGATTGACAGGTAGCATCCAGTTAGGGTTCCATTTACAAAATCAGGATAAAGATATCAAATCACTAAGAACAACCACGAAAATCAACACAGATCATACCCAGAACTCTCTTTATTCAGTTATCAAGAAGAACTAGTTGTAATACACACTTCTCTCTCTCCCCGTGTGACATACAACCTGCCTCTAGAGAAGATGTAGAGACAGCAGTTATCCCCTCCAACCGTGCAAACTGATTTTCAAATCAGTTAGCCGTTGGTTTACCCTTCATACAAGCAAAACTACATGTGTGCCTTGCACAATTACATTCATGGGACCAAATTGACCCTTATTACAAAATGAAATGGCTTAAGAACCTTATGAGAGAACAAAAGAAAAGATGACCCTGCACTACAGAGAATGTGCTCCTGCACCATACTCCCCCTGCAGGAAAAACTCAAGTCCCTTGAGTTGCTAACTGCTGAAGTGTCTTCCCATGCTTTAGAATATCTACTTCACTCATCCAGGTTGCCTCTGAATCAGGAAGATCCTGCCACTTGACCAAGTAGTCTTTGTATACCCCTTTTCTTGTCTTCTTGACAATTTTGGAATCCAAAATGCATTCCAATTGCAAAGGCTTACTTGGAGGTAAATCTCTGATCCAGTCTTCATCTTCAATCACAGCATCTGAGCCATCTTCAGCATGGAATGGAGGTCTAAAAGGGAACAGGTCTGCAACATTGAAAATGGGAGAGATACCAAGGCCGGATGGTAATTCTATCTCATATGCATTTGGACCAAATTTATGCACTACCCTACACGGTCCTATCTTCTTCATCAACAATTTGGTTGGTTGCCCCTTAGGTAATCTTTCCTTTCTGAGGTAGGCCATCACCAAATCTCCTACCTTGAACTGTACCTCCCTTCACTTCAGATCTGCCCTATCCTTGTACCTGGAGACAGTTTTCTCCAACTGAAGCTTGACCTGATCATGTACTGTTTTCATGGTAGCAGCAAAATCTTCTCCTAGAGCACTCCTTTTATCCCATCCTTGGAGGTCTTTGAGTTCAAGTGGTCCTCTTGGGTGGAAACCATAAACTATTTCAAAAGGGCTTTTCCCAGTACTTCTGTTTCTTGAATCATTATAAGCATATTCAGCTTGAATGATCACTAAATCCCATGCCAATCCATGCTGTTTGGTAAGGCATCTCAAGAGGTTTCCCAAGGACCTATTAACAACCTCAGTCTGACCATCAGTCTGGGGATGGTAGGCTGATGAAAAAGACAACTGAGTGCCCAATTTTCTCCATAGGGTCCTCCAAAAATGACCAACAAATTTGGAGTCTCTATCAGTAACAATTGATAGGGGTAAACCATGAATTCTGACCACCTCTCTGAAAAAGAGACCAGCAATATGAGATGCATCATTTGTGCATTTGCATGGCACAAAATGAGCCATCTTACTGAATCTATCCACAATGACAAAAACACTGTCTACACCCCTTGTTGTCCTAGGAAGACCAAGCACAAAGTCCATACTAATGCTTTCCCAAGGTCTGGTGGGAATGGGCAGTGGTTGGTACAAACCAGCATTAGAAGACATACCCTTGGCCTTTTGACATATGGTACAGCTTGCAACATATCTCCTTACATCTGTCTGTACCTTGGGCCAATAGTAGAACCTGGTGACTTGTTCCAAAGTCTTGTCCAACCCAAAATGTCCTCCTAAGGCTCCATTGTGCTTCTCCTTGATGATATTGTCCCTCATGGAACATTTAGGAACACACAACAAACTACCTTTAAATAGGAGCCCTTCTTGCAGCACAAAATCAGAATACTCACCATGAAAAGTGTTAGCCAAACTTGCACACACGTCATAGGCAGCCTTGAAATCTACATCATCCTTGTACAACTCCTTCAGACATTCTAGACCCATATGTTCCATTTGTACTTCCTGTATGACCAGTATCCTTCTACTCAAAGCATCTGCCACTTTGTTGGCAACACCTTTCTTATGCTTAATAGTGAAGGTATAGGCCTGCAATTGTTCCATCCACTTGACGTGCCTATGATCAACTTTTCTTGACTATTTAGGAAACTAAGAGCATGGTTGTCAGTAAAAACAATGAACTCTTTTGGTAGTAAATAATGTCTCCATTTTTTCAGAGCTTGCACCATTGCATACAACTCTAGGTCATAGGTAGAATACCTCTGTTTGGCCTCATTCAACTTCTCTGAAAAGAATGCTACTGGATGTCCTTCCTGACTAAGAATGGCACCTATATCCTATTGGCTTGCATCACATTCCACAACAAATAATTTGTCAAAATCAGGGAGTACCAACGTAGGTAACTCGGCCACTTTCTGTTTCAACAGTTCAAAACTATCATCTGCTTGTTTTGTCCATTGAAATTTACAATTCACTCCACCTTTGATGGTATTGAGAATAGGAGCACTTATGTGACTGAACCCTTTAATGAACTTCCTGTAAAAAGTTTCCAAACCATGAAAACTTCTTACATCTCCTACTGTCTTAGGAGTAGGCCAATTGAGAATAGCCTCAACTTTTGTAGGATCCATTTTCAAACAGCCATTAGAAATCACAAATCCAAGATACACTAGTTCAGTTTTCATAAAATCACATTTATCCAAGTTGATCATCAACTTACTCTCATGCAATTTCTTTAACACCTGTCCAAGATGCTTCACATGCTCTTCTTTGGTCCTGCTGAAAATCAATATGTCATCAAGATAAACAATAACAAATTTTCCAATAAATTCTACAAGTACCTCATTCATCAACCGCATGAATGTGCTTGGAGCATTACTGAGTCCAAATGGCATGACAAGCCACTCATAGAGACCTTCATTTGTTTTGAAAGCAGTCTTCCATTCATCTCCCTGCCTTATTCTGATCTGGTGATAACCAGATTTCAAATCAATCTTGGAATAGTAACATGAACCACTAAGATAGTCCAACAGATCCTCAATTCTTGGCATAGGAAATCTATACCTTATGGTGATCTTATTGATAGCCCTTGAATCTGTGCATAATCTCCATTTGCCATCTTTCTTAGGAGCAAGTCCACTAGGGACTGCACATGGACTAAGACTTTTCCTAATCAAACCTTTCTCCAAAAGTTCTTGAATCTGTCTACCTACTTCTTCATTCTGTTGTGGTGTCAACTTGTAGGCAGCTTTATTGGGTAATGTGGCTCCAGGAATCAAGTCAATCTGATGACTTATGTCCCTCATAGGTGGTAAGGAGTTAGGATTATCCTCTACCACAAGATCTTGGTACTTATCCAGTAATTGTTGCACTTCCAATGGAATCTCCTTCTGCTGTTTGCTTTGCTGATTGGATACAGGCTTCATCATCAGTGCATACCCTTGGGTATCCTTCTCCTTCATGAGTTGTAGGAACTCTTTGCTACTCACTAACATGACACTGTTGTCATTGCTCTTCTCTCTAACCTGCTCTGGTAAGGGATCCATCTGAAACTTCTTACCATTCTTGGTGATCATATATGTATTCTTTTCACCATCATGCTGTGCCTTCACATCATACTGCCAAGGTCGTCCAAGAAGAAGGTGACAAGCATCCATAGGAATAATTTCACATAGCACCTTATCCCTATAATCACCTAGTTCAAACTCTACCCAAGTTTGTTCTTCCACCAAATAGTTCTGATTCTTATTCAACCAAGATATTTTGTGAGGATTAAGATGGGCAATCTTGTTAGTTTACACTTTTCTACCATTTCAGTAGACACTACATTTTCAGTAGAACCTGAATCAACAATGATTTTACAGAGCTTACCATATGCTATTCCTTGGGTTCTGAAGAGATTTTTCCTTTGTGGGGGCTCCTGCTTCAATGGCATCTTCACGAGGGTCCTCTTAATCATCATATTCTCTCCTTCAAGCACTGGTGCAGCACTACCAATTGGTGAGTTTACACTTTGACAATCATCCTCCTGCAATAGTTGGTTCCTTCTCCCACCATCATGAGAGCTAGATGCCTTCTCAGGGCACTTACTTGCAGTGTGGCCTACTTGATTACAGTTGTAACATCTTCCAGTGAAGACTCCACGTCCTCTGCCTACACCACCACCTCTTCCTCTGCCATTAGGTCTTCTCCAACCTCTGAAACCACCACCTTTTTGTTCTGTATCAGAATGTGATTCTTGTTGACTTGAACTTTCACCTTTGTTTGGCTGTCCTCTGCCAAAATTACCTCTTCCTCTATTGTTCCTGCCACCTCTTCCTCTGTTATTTTGATCACCTCTCCTTTTCAGTTTATCCTCTGCCCTAGAGGCTAACTGAAAACATTCATCCACAGTCTTGGGAACCACCATACTGAACTCATCCTATATATTGTACCTCAGTCCATCCAGGTATCTGGCCACCATCTCTTTTTCTTCTTCTCTGTGATTGGCTCTCATGCTCAATCTGTGGAATTCTTCAGTGTATGTAGCCATGTCCATATCTTTCTGCCTAAGATGATTAAACTTTCTGATAGTCTGCAGATCATAATCACATGGTAGAAATTTGGCTCTCAGCATGGACACCATTCTGCTCCACTTGGTGATTGGACTCTTTCCAACCTTCTCCCTTTCACATTGAGTGTAGTTCCACCAAACCAATGTAGAACCTCTCAGTCTGGTCTTTGCAAACTTTACTTTCTTACTGTCACTATACTCTTTGAAGTCAAAGTAATTACTTATGGCTTCAATCCAGTCCACAAGAGTATCTCCATCCAGTTTCCCATTGAACGTGGGAACATCCATTTTCGGATCACCACTATCTCCATGACCCTTGAGTGCGTTTAGAAATGCCTTTTGATCAGTAGTCATACCTTCTCCTTGAGGATTCTCCCCAATTTCTCCTTCTTCATCCTCTTCTGACTCAGAAGTGCTTCCATCTTTTTCTTTGGATCTTTCTTCCTTCAGTCTCTCTTCGAGCATTTCTTCCACCATCTTCTGGATGGCTGCTTTACTCATTGTCTTGGGAGGCATTGTGCTAGCCTCTGTTTCTATCTCCAATTCTTCGTCTAACATACACGGCTATGATTTAGAATATTGGCTCTGATACCAATTTGATGCAGAGTGCCAGCAGAAGCGGATGAAGATTTGACTATATCTTCCCTATCGGCAAGAGATCCTCCAGTGTTTCACCGAAGTCAAGGATGTCTTCGCTATCGGAAAGACATGAACTATCAGCCGCTCCTTATTCTTTTATCCCGATGGCCAAGTTCTCACCGATACTGTCAGGTACATCAGCCAGACCGATACTATCGGTATAACTTTCTTTTAGTTATCCGATATACAAACTCTTACCGATGTGCATTACATTGAACTTAATCGTCGGTAAGACCTCTTGCTTCGGCCAGACTTCTACTTAAACTCCCGATAATGACTCTCACACCGATATGTCTTCTACTATCGGCATGACCTTCGCTCATCGGTGGGACTTCCAAGTCTTCTCCCGACGGTGCTTCCTCACACCGATACTCTTTATCGGCGACACTCCGAAGATGTCTCACCGATCGGTGAAACCTTGTACCGTCGGCTAAGTGTATTTTCCTTAGCCCGATTTCGTTTCTCTCGCTGATGCGAACAACGATGGTATGTGTCTCCGACACTATACCAATCTTCGGTAAGACGGAGAGTATTTCACACCGATGGATCTCCAATTGTTCTGAGGCGCCGAACTCGGATTCCCTTCGACAGAACAATGGAATTTGGCCGATTCATATATCAACCCTCGATTACTTGTAGCAATCTGATCCCACAACCAAACTATCCAATCTCACTCCGATTTCTCAACTAGCCACATGACGATGTCTAGTCGAACTTGACTGAGTTCGCTGGCTTCCTGGGTAAGAATTCAACAACAACAAACGTGAAAAGTCTTTCCCCCATCACACTGATACTATACAGGGCTTCAGTGGACAGAGGAAAGGGCCTCCATGTATGAATCAAAACCCTACTCCTAGGTTACAAACCAGCCACTGTGGAACCGTGGGTTTTACACCGCCTGCACACTATAGAGTCACTATGGATTGACAGGTAGCATCTGGTTAGGGTTCCATTTACAAAATCAGGATAAAGATATCAAATCACTAAGAACAACCATGAAAATCAACACAGATCATACCCAGAACTCTCTTTATTCAGTTATCAAGAAGAACTAGTTGTAATACACACTTCTCTCTCTCCCCGTGTGACATACAACCTGCCTCTAAAGAAGATGTAGAGATAGCAGTTATCCCCTCCAACCGTGCAAACTGATTTTCAAATTAGTTAGCCGTTGGTTTACCCTTCATACAAGCAAAACTACATGTGTGCCTTGCACAATTACATTCATGGGACCAAATTGACCCTTATTACAAAATGAAATGGCTTAAGAACCTTATGAGACAACAAAAGAAAAGATGACCCTGCACTACAGAGAATGTGCTCCTGCACCACTTTTCACATAACTCGGTTTTCTCAGTCAATTTTTCATTTGTATTGCTTTCTTTAGTTTGGCTTGCCAATTGTTGGAGTAGCTCCTTTCTCTTTTTCATAGAGAGACTTAATTTGTCTTTTAGTTCTCTCATGAATTCATCAACCTGTTTGAGTCTTTCCTTTAATTCATTGACTTCAGAATTTGACTGTTCAAGATCCTCAAGGGCAGTCTTGAGTTGCTCCCTTAAACCATATGCATCCATTGGAACTCCCAGATCTTCCTCAAGCTGTTAGGCTCTATTAGGAGGAACTTGGCTTTGATACCAATTGTTGATAACTAAGAGGGGGGGTGAATTAGTTATCCTAATAATTTCTTCTTTTGATCTTTCTTATTAATCAAAGCAGCATTGAACTAAACAAACAAACATTATCATGAAATGAGAAACACATGACACAGTATTTTTGACGTGGAAACTCAGTTAAGGGAGAAAACCATGGGGTGATTAACCCAAAGATTATTCTGTTAGAAGAATAAGGAGTTACAAAAATGGCACTTGCCAATTAGGGCTCACTACCCGAGCACACTGCTCACAAAGAGGCCCACTGCCTACAAGGAGACACACTGTCTACAAAGAATGTTATATAATACTTGAACTGATTAGAAGCACCTACATATGCTAGGGTTCAGTTCTGGTTAAGCTCAGTACACTGATCTGCTGCACTTCATCTTTCCTTTGTTCATTATTCTGCTATCTTTTCACATACTGGATCTTTCTTCCTACTTCTGCTCTGCTCTGTACTTATTCGCCTACTGTATCACACTTTCATACCTTTCACAACTAAATCCATCCTCTATATATATCCGCACAAGTAATTTCATCACTTTTCTAGTCAGCATCCGGAATAGTCTAGTTTCTTACAAACTCTATTCTGTCGGCTGAATCCTTGCTTACCAAGCAATGTGGATCAAGCATATACTTGTAGATATCATTAGTCATGTTGGCCAAACATGATTCATGCCTTCACAACCTTTACCATCAATAGTAACATATCCAGAAAAGATTCTGATGCTCTGTCAGTCAGTTCTTCCTTCTGTTCTCATTGTCTTTCAGGAATCCGGTACTCAGCTATTCATATCTTTTTCTTTGTCCATCACCGGAGGCTAAATCGTTGGAATATACTACTCAAGGTAGTCCTCTTGACTTCCCCAAATCCGTACTACACCAAGACACTTCCTCTGAGAGGTCCATACCAATCTGTCGGACCTTGCCACATGCTCTGTTCTTGTTCACTGGACCACAACAGTTCTTCATCCTGACTTCCGGTAGAGGCACACCATGACTTGCGAATATGTGGGATGACCTTTGTTGGCATCAATGACAACAACCATGAATCCATATAGTGTCTCTTGCCAACAATCTCCCCCTTTGGCATTGATGGCAATACTTAGTGAAAAATGACTAAGTGTTTACACTATGCTCCCCCTTTGCTGATACTCTATCTTTATATACAATTTCTGAAACTCCCCCTTAGTTGGATTCCTCATTTTTCACTGCTCCTCACTCCCCCTTTGACATCAATGGCAAAGGGTAGGGTCCGCACACCAAAATTTTCAAAAAAATTCTATACATAGCCGCATATTTACATACTCACATAAACTGAAGAATGTCTGCAAAGGATGTCTTCAGTTGGATCAGTTCTGTAGCCCAACTTTGCTTCATTCTATCCAAAATTGAAATGTGACCACTCAACAAAAATGCAAAAGCTTCTGCCCTCTTGAGATCTATCGGATCATTTGTTTGGGCGGTAGTCTGATCATCACTGATGGCCTCATGCATAGTTTCTAACTTAGGGATTATAATCCTTCTAAGTTCTCCCATCCGGTTAGTGATATTCTTCCTTTCCTTCTCAAAGTTCTTTATTGCATTTGTGATTGCAATAGTTTGACATTCTTGATTTACTATGGATGAAGAGAGAGGATCAAAACTTTGAGACAAACTTTGTAGTTTGTCCTATTCCACTTTTATTTTCTTATCTATTTCTACTGTTGCCTTTGACCAAGAGATACAAAATTTGTAAATATCACCGCCATCCTTAAGAGCATTTTCTAAGCTCTTTATTCCAATACTCATATTTCTCCTATCGTTAGAGATTAATCCTAATACTTCTGAAAATCTTTTATCCAAAAATTCCTTCCGGACCTTTTCTTCAGCTAATTTTTCTAGAGAATCAAAATGTGTATCAGCACTTCTGACTAAGGTTTTGAGATTACCAGAAGAGGAGGCTGTCAGATCTATCTGGATTGATGGCATATTCTTTTCAAGCACTCCGGAAGTAGCCTCTATCAAATCACAGTCTTCCATATGAGACTTTAGGAGTTTTTCATTTGCCTTAGCATTTGCAAATGAAGCTATCTTCATTGTCTGTACCAGAGAGAGAGAGTCAAAGTCGAATGGACCTTTTAGAAGCTCCGGTTCACCAATCTCTAAAGTTTCTTGGCTTAGAAACTTTTGAACAATTTGTGCAGTGTCTCTTGCCAGAGATAGATGTTTCTTTTCTTCTGCAGTTTTGTCCTTAGGAGTCTTATCTCCTTCCACATTCTTACCACCTGCAGTTGTGGTTTTCTCTGTTGGATTTTTCTCTTTCTCTGCATCCTTGGTGCTGTCAGCCTCTTTTTCTTTTTCTACTGCTTCTTCCTCCTATAATTTTTCTTCTTCTTGGGATCTAGAGAATGTAGGAGAAGCTAGAGAAGAGATGTTAGTCTGTTCTAGTGGCACTTCTTCCGGAGCAGAAGATTCCAAGTCTGCAGCTGTTTCTGCAGCTGAGTCCTCTGTAATAGGAATATTAAACCTTTTGTATGTATTCCGGAGGATCTCTTCAGTGTCCTTGGCTACTTTGTCGGTCTCACCAAGCATAAGTTAATTCATCCTTGCTTTGCTTCTGAATTCATCCTTGCAGTCCTTGAATATCATGTTCATGGTTTTGTGATCAATTGAGGGATATAGCTGAATAGCTATCTGTTCCCTGATCTCAAGGTCTTTTGCCATGGCATTGTTCTTTCTTATTTCTAGTTCCATCTCTAGACTCTTTGGAATTTTAGAGATAATCTCAATAAAAGCTTTATTGTAGATGTTCAAGTACCTAATTATTGCTTCCTGCAGGATCTTTTGATCTGCCTCATTGTAGTCATCATAGAATTCAGCCACTGGTTGAAGGTTCCCATCCACAGTGACTGATTTGACTACACTGTCTAGAGATAGGGTGGGCTTTTCAGAAAATTCTTCTGTCATTTCTTCCTTGTCTCAGCCAGAAGAGGGTTTACCGGATCCTTTCTTCTTCTGTTTCTTTATTTCTTTCACTCCCTCATCTGACTCAGTTTCTTCTTCATCCTTTTGGCTTTGATAAGCTCTTGAGGCTTTTGTCTTAGATCTCTTACCGGATCCCTGGACTTCCGGTTTTGAGCTTTTGGTTTTGATAGGTGTAGATCCTTTTGATGATCTGGTCTGGGTTGAGGATTCCACCGGAGCACTTTTCTTGCTTTTCTTTTCTGCCTCTTTCTTTTCTTCCTCAGATTTTCTTCTCTTTTCCCGGTTGACATCAAGTGCCTCTTTTGAGATGCCTAGGCCTTGAGCAATATGCTCTACTTCTTTTCTCACCTTCCTCTTTATCTCAGGTTCCCTAAGTTCTACATGGATCTTTACACTCAGCTTCTCAAAGGTTCCAAACCTTTCTGCCTTTGGATCTTTGGGCTGACTTAGCATGTGTTGAACATGCAGCTCCACTATCTGTTCATCCACTTCGTACCCCATGGGCATGATCCAGACAGTCCTTGGCTCCACTGCCTCCATTAGGCACTGATCAGTGTCCACCATAAAGCACACTGAGTCTTTGTATTTTTCAACAAGAGACTGGGGAATTCTTTCTCTTGCTTGCATCATGCTTTGGAAGTTTTTGAAGTATCCCCATAGGGCTGTATTTCTTGCTTTGGCATCCCCAAGCCCATGTAAATAGTCTCTTATCTGGACTGCAACAGGTTTGTCATTCTGCCATGCCCATCCACTTGATCCGGGCAGCTCATTCATGAAGTAGAAAAATAGACATAATATAAGAGTACCATACTTAAAGGAATTCTTTTTGTCCTTCTTGATTTTCTGTATATTTTCCATTAATTGGCTTAAGAGCAGTTCGTAGAGATCATATTCTGCATTCTTCCTTAGCATTTCATAGGCAGTATACACTGCAGTTCCGGATATAGAATTCTCCCTGCTGGAGTGATAGATCTTGTATCCTATTATCATGGATGCGTACTTAATATCCGGATCTGAAATATCTTCAATGGTCATTGCCCTCTTATCAAATTTTGATCCGGTGGCCCCAGTTACAATGTTGTTCTTGATAGATTTGAGGATAGGTATCCCTCCGGAAGAGTATAGACCAGTTACTGCCCTAATTGCCTCTTTTGTGATCTTGTAAGGTCTATCCAGCCATAGGAAGTTGTCATGCATTCTGCTCAATACATATCAGACCCATTCTTCTTCTTCAAAGCAGGGGAAATGAATGAATTGATCAAACTGTTTCTTCTGGATACCCTTGTACTCTGGTTTAAGCTCAAAAGCATTGTCTATTAGTTGTTTGTGATAGAGATCTCTCAATTTGAATTCCCTAAATTCCTCAATGTTTGCATGTATGTAAACCCTAATGTCTTGTGTGTGTAAAACTCCATGAGGAACACTGGAAAATGCTCCTAAGGGATCTACCTCTAATGACTTGTATGGATGTTTCTTAAATTCAGGTCGGGGCCTGTCTGAGATTTTTACTATATTTGGAGTAGCCATTTCTTCAAAAGATTTGTAGCAAGATATCGGAAGTGGAAAATACCTTTTGCGTCTTCGGTTACACGGAGTGGCTGGATTGATTTCTGTATGTAATGACTTCGGCAAGAGATCTTCGGTGAACTTGATGAATTTTGTTGCAGAGCTCCGCTTTTCACTTCTTCTTAGATGTGGAATGATCAAGTGATGGTTGAGAAATCCCTTATATCATTTTGCAAAACCTAATATCAGTTTGCAATAAATGCTCCACCTATATTATTCCAGTTTGCCTTATCCAGATAGCTTGGAGTATCCCGGATCAGTCCAGATCTATGAACATCATGCGGATCTTTCAATCATGAATAAATCGAGGTGACACATTACAAGAACATCCCAAATGTTCTGTCCAGTCCACAGAGTAAAATAATGTACTTCCGGATCTCTCTGAACCCTTTTGTAGTCCTCTGTCATTCCAGAGCATCTCCCAGAACAGGTCTTACTTGATCAATCACAACTTCTTTACATCTTCATGCGGACCTCTGAAATCTTGTCTGGATCATCTCAGGACTTATATCTTGAAACCCTTTACTCCGCATCTTGTGTCACATCCAGCACCACTTGATTGGCTGGGAGAACAGGATTTTCTTTGAGTCTCCCCCTGAGCCAGAGCTCACTTTTTAATTTCTGGAAGTAATATCAGCACCAGAATCTGGTACGGATCCAGTTTCTGTATTCTCTGAACTTTTCTTTACCCAGATCTTGCTCATCTGATTCCTAACTTCATCCGGATTCATCTTTTGTTTACCCTTGTCTTGATTTTGATTATAGATCAGACCTCTTTTGTCCTGATTCTTGCTGCTGCAGACTTTAGCATTATGACCAGACCTATTACAGATTTGGCAAATAACATTTCTTTGCATATTTGATTGATAACCTCTTGATCTGCAATGATTAGGCATATGACCTACTCTATTGCATGTAAAGCATCTACCATTGAATGATTTGTTTACTTGCATATTTCTGCATTCATGAGACTTGTGTCCATACCTTTTGCAGTTAAAGCATTGTCCGGAGAAGGATGGATTAGTTTGATTCATTCTTTTTCTGCACTGATTAGCTTTGTGACCAAAGTGATTGCAGCTGTGGCAGTATCCATTGTAAGATGGATATCTTTGAGCATTGGGTTGTCTTACCGGAGGTCTTCTAGGCCTATTCCTTGGATTTTCTGATCCAAAATTCTTTTGACCGGATCCGGAACTTTCTCCTTTCTCATATCCCAAGCCATACTTGTCAGCTGTCTTCTTTTGACTTCCAAGAAGTACTTCAAGTTGGGCAGAACTTATCTTGAATTTTTCTTTAAATTCATTTGTTGTTTGAAGATCTCTTTTGAGAGAGACAATTTGATCCTCAAGTTTTTTTTCATTATCTTTGGCATCTTCAAGATCAGATTCAAGATGTCTGATAATCCTGTCCATCTGGTGGCATTCTTCTGATTTCTCTTTAAGAGATTGTCTAAGATTGTCTTCAGCTTTTCTTTTTTCTTCAATCTCTTGAGTAAATTTTATAGTTCCTGATTCCATTTCATGTCTTAACATAATGACTTCTTTTGATAACTTTTCACATAACTTGGTTTTCTCAGTCAATTCTTCATTTGTATTTTTTTCTTCAGTTTGGCTTGCCAACTGTTGGAGCAGCTCCTTTCTCTTTTTCATAGAGAGACTTAATTTGTCTTTTAGTTCTCTCATGAATTCATCAGCCTGTTTGAGTCTTTCCTTTAATTCAATGACTTCAAAATTTGACTGTTCAAGATCCTCAAGGGCAGTCTTGAGTTGCTCCCTTAAACCATATGCATCCATTGGAACTCCCAAATCTTCCTCAAGCTGTTAGGCTCTATTAGGAGGAACTTGGCTATGATACCAATTGTTGATAACTGAGAGAGGGGGTGAATCAGTTATCCTAATAATTTCTTCTTTTGATCTTTCTTATTAATCAAAGCAGCATTGAACTAAACAAACAAACATTATCATGAAATGAGAAACACATGACATAGTATTTTTGACGTGGAAACTCGGTTAAGGGAGAAAACCACGGGGTGATTAACCCAAAGATTATTCTATTAGAAGAATAAGGAGTTACAAAAATGGCACTTGCCAATTAGGGCTCACTGCCCGAGCACACTTCTCACAAAGAAGCCCACTGCCTACAAGGAGACACACTGTCTACAAAGAATGTTATATAATACTTGAACTGATTGGAAGCACCTACATATGCTGGGGTTCAGTTTCGGTTAAGCTCAGTACACTGATCTGCTGCACTTCATCTTTCCTCTGTTCATTATTCTGCTATCTTTTCACATACCAGATCTTTCTTACTACTTCTGCTCTGCTCTGTACTTATTCGCCTACTGTATCACACTTTCACACCTTTCACAACTAAATCCATCCTCTATATATATCCACACAAATAATTTCATCACTTTTCTAGTCGGCATCCGGAACAGTCTAGTTTCTTACAAACTCTGTTCTGTCGGCTGAATCCTTGCTTACCAAGCAATGCGGATCAAGCATATACTTGTAGATATCATTAGTCATGTTGGCCAAACATGATTCATGCCTTCACAACCTTTACCATCAATAGTAACATATCTGGAAAAGATTCTGATCCTCTGTTAGTCAGTTCTTCCTTCTGTTCTCATTGTCTTTCAGGAATCCGGTACTTAGCTATTCATATCTTTTTCTTTGTCCATCACCAGAGGCTAAATCCTTGGAATATACTACTCAAGGTAGTCCTCTTGACTTCCCCAAATCCACACTGCACCAAGACACTTCCTCTGAGAGGTCTGGACCAATCTGTCGGACCTTGCCACATGCTCTGTTCTTGTTCACCGGACCACAATAGTTCTTCATCCTGACTTCCGGTAGAGGCACACCATGACTTGCAGATATGTGGGATGACCTTTGTTGCCATCAATGACAACAACCATGAATCCATATAGTGTCTCTTGCCAACAGGTCTACACTCAACTGCACATCATTTTAGATTTCTATGTTTTTCAATTAGGCATGGATATCCTAATTTGATCATGGCACCCTTCAACACAAGCATGGTGACACTTGATCAAATTCCAAAGACTTATATTCTAATATTTATTCCCTCATATTTCTTTTAATGATTAGAAGGTCTTATCCATAAGAATTTGGAATTGTTTCTTCCCAAGGGGAGGAACATTGTTTGATGTTCATGGCCCATCTTTAGCGTCTAGTGTTGAGCATCTACCATCGATGCGAGAGGCTTTATCTTTTGGAAAGGATTCTCAGTCCTCCCTTTCTCTCTTATTCTAAGGAGGGTTTCTTCTCTCTATTTTGGGGGATATTTTTATGTACATGGGTATCTCATCAATCTTCATTTTCTAGGGCCCATATTTTCATCCACCTAAGTTGTTCTTAAGAGGGGTGTTAGTGTATGTTTTTACTTTCCTAGTGGGTTTTTATTTTCCTATTATTAAGGTTTCCCCTACACTTTTAATTAATCTTTCTTAGGTTCAAAAAGTGAGCATTAGTGTGAGTGGTGTGAGGTGTCGACATCTTCCATGTGAGTTACATTATCCTATTTTTAGACACTTTTGGTTTACTCTTTCTATTGGTCATTATTTTACCACCTCCTTCCTCTCACTTAGTCTATAAATACTCACTGTCCTACCTTGTAATTTCAATTCATATCTTGTAGATTTATGCTTTTATCATCTCCTAATGTTATTTTTTCTTGAGATTTTGTATTACTCTCTTCGAGACTAACTTTGTTATGCTATTTTGGTTTCTTGAGTCATTTGCATTTACAGTTGTATATGTCTATTTCTTGCACTTGTTTCTATTTTTTCATCTATTTTATAGATTCTAACATCTTTAGCATAAATAATGATTTGGTGAAGAAAATGAAATCAAAATTTTAAATAAAAGGTTTAAACCAAATATAAAATCAAGGAAAAAATGCAATCCCTAAAATAGGGGTGGGTAGAGTAAGTAATATGTAGGAAGCATAAAAACCACCAAACCCTATTTAGGAAAAAAGATGAACCAATAAAGTACAAGTATAAATAGAGAAATCAAATCTAAAATACAATGTAATATAAGATTTAAATGCATATCTAAAATCTCTAATGTGCTTGAAAACCCTAGATATAAGATTAGATCATGTAAGATCAATAATGTTCACCAAAATAAAATGTGGAAATAAATGATCCCAAGGTTTTGTCTACAAGAAACTAATAGGATGCATAGACATTAGTAAACAATCAACCTACAACATAAATAAAAAATTTTTGTAGATGATTTTAGTAATGTATTTATTCCATATTTAGAAAGGAAGTAAGGACAATAATTCTAAGCCATTTGAGCAAATAATGATGCCAATTGATGAAGATTTTGGAATATTATGATCATATACCAATGTAATCTCTTATGAGAGTAATCATATTTTATATTGAACCACTTTATACTCTATCCAAGGATAGATTAGTGGATTTGGAATAATAATGACTTTAATCTTGTCCTCAAGATGCAAACTTATCTTCCTCTCAAGTGGAATGCTACTCCTTTGTTCACCTGATTAGCAATTTTTTATTCTACTCCTCCTAGCAACTTGGTGGACTAATAAGATTTAAAAATAACTTGATATGTCATCGTCAGATCATGAAGAATGTTCACCTAAATCAAAAAATACCTTGACATGTCATCATTAGGTCACAAATAATGTTCACCTAAATAATTAGGTCATGAAGAATGTAAAATATTGAAGAAAATAAGCATGCCCTACAATGTAGATTTGTTACACCTCTTAAGCACCAAATCCAAATGTGTCACTATTAATTTCTCCTTCAATGCTCTAGAATACTTCAATATGAGAGGACTATTTGATTGTGGGAGATGAGAGACATGAAGTGGTTGTAATTAAATGCATTTAAATACTAGCATCTGACATTAAATCACACAAACATACATGTTTTGTTGAGATTAGCTGAATAAGGTAAAAGGGGCCAATCAACTAAAAATTAAGATTTTGAATTTGAAATTGGCTAAGATAATTTTGAAATCATGAGTATGTCCCTAGACATACTAGGATGTAACAAAATAAAGTGTATGACAACTACTAGGGAGTAAGTACATGCATATATGTTATAATAAAAAGATAGATCAGGCGTATAAGGATTCATGAGCACATGGATAAGGTGACAGCTACAAGCATAGGTATGAGTGTGCATACAAATTAAAAAAGCTAGGTAAAATGGTCTAACATCATAGTAAATTGTTCCATTTATCACTAAGTACATGTATCAAGACATTTGGTAAAAATGGGCACAATACTAAATGGTAAACAACATGGGTATGCTAATTTTACCATTATAATATAGGAAGTGAAGTCCCTTTTTTATTAATTTATTATATTAGAATTGAAGTTTGTTTAAATAATTCTTTTTCAATTTTTTTTTATATATAAAATATTTGTTTAATATTGATGTGGATGTGATTTATTGGTAAATAGTCTGCATGAATTGATTAGTTGATTTTGAGTTTGATTTAATATTTATTTGGTTATCATATACTACAATGGAGTTTGCATTGGAGAATGTAGAAAATGTGAATTTTAGTCTAATATTGCCAATTCTTCAATCTCTTTTTCATTTGTTATAACATTTTACTACTTGCTATTATTGTGATCACACACACACACACACACATCATTTTACTATAATATGTTTATGGTTGGAAGACCATCCCCCTTTTGTAATTGTTCTTTATTAATATATGTTCAGGTGGTAACCACCTTTTATGTTTAAAAAAATCAATTTACTATAATATAACATAACATAAATATAAATACATTATAATGATAATTCTATTTATTTGTATAATCAATAATTTTAAAATTAAAAATCATGTTAATATCGATATTATACAATATAATATATTAATATTAAATATTTATAGTCATATATGAATTATAATATTTATTATAACATAATAAAATAAAATATTCATATATATTTGTTTATAAAAAATAAATATTAACATATTATAGTGAAGGAAATATTCATTCAATGAGTTGAGATTTATCAAATCCATAATATCTCAGAGTCTATGAAGTAGAAAAATTAATACATCCTATTATACTAACTTCAACATAGGGGAGTTTTCTTGCATGAAGGGCATGCATGCATATTATCAGACTAGAAAATTATTTTTTTCTATTGAAAACTTAAAAAATTTGAACAATATAAAGTAAAAAGTAGAAGTGAACAAGCACAAAGAACTCACAAAATCTACTTGATTTCTTAATTCTCTATTCATAATGAATCCCATAATGTCAAAATGATAATTAACTTTAAATCACTTTGTTCTTACCCTTAAACATAACACTATAACAATACCAAAGTAATGTTAAAATTAAATGATTATATTTTCCATATGTCTCATTTTCTAGTAAAAATAGAATAATTTTCAGAACGCTAAATATTATATTAATATGAATATATCAATATTCTATTTTACTATATTCAATAAGTTTTATTATAAAAATAATATTAATTATATTATTCTATAGATATTTTAAAATATCAATATTATAATTACAATGAATAAAAATTAAATAATCATATTAATATGAATATTACACAATATAATATATTAATATTTACATCCCTATAATATTTAAATACTTAATACTTATACACAAATATATATATCAACATTTCATTTTACTATAATATAACATAAATTTAAGTACATTTTAATTATAGTTCTATTTATTTGTATAATCAATAATTTAATATAAATATTATAATTAATATATTATTAAATATACTATTCTATTGATATTTAAAATAAGAATTTTATAATTAATATATATAATCAATAAAAATTAAATATTAATATGAATATTATATTAACATGAAAACAATATTAATATATTAATATTTAAATCAGTATAATATTTCAATATTCAATATTTATAGAGAAATAAATATTAATATTTCATTTTACTATAATATAACATAAATATTTTTTTGACATAGTATACCCTAGTTGGGGACCAGGGACCCATCAAAAAAGGGTTAAGCTCATAGAGACTTTACCCAAGTATGCAGAAATAGACATTAACATCATATAAACAGGAGGGCAAATTACAATGGCTCCACCCTAAAAATGTATCTTAACTGATAAAAACATGAAATGAAGGACACCTACTAAAAGACTTATCTCATTTTTCATCCAAGACCACCACCCCTTCCTTGTCATAGGCACAGGTATACATAGGATGCTCATGGACCAGCACCTCCACACCTATTTTTCTAATGATCTCTACAACCATATTTTTCATGTCCAAGACACCCTTCAAAATATCATGTAAATGTCCCAATTTAGATTCATTGAATTCTATAGTTTGGCTTGCATTCTCTATAATGTCCTCATGTATGAGGACAGATGCAGACATGATAGGGAGAAGAGTTACCACCACCATCAATTGTGCCATGCTGAACACATTCCAACACCCCTTGTCTATGTCCTTGGTTCTAGAAACAAGTTCACCATTAAGTCACACACATTCACTCCTTCCTTCCCATCGACCTCTTTTCCTACCTTTAAGAACTGATATTACCACTCCTTCAGAATAGGATTCTTGATTTCACTCCCCAAATCCTTCATGAAACATGCCATCACCTCCTCTACTAGAAGCTTTTTCATTCATTTGGGAGGAGAGTATTTTCTTTTCATTTTTCCCCTATGTTGGAATTGGGTCCTACCTTGGGTATCTGCGTCGATAAAGAAATGCCTATCAGGCATTTTCTTTTGATGTTATCTCCTTCTCCCCTACTCGAGATGCCCTCCATGAAGAAGGATAAGCATTACATCATCTAGTGGAGGAAAAATACAGAGAAAGCTCTAGAGACGATTCTAGGAGATATGGAATGGCACCAATTATGAGGCAACTTGCCTTCTTCTATACTGCTTTTGTCTCATCATTACTAAACATGTCAAGTCCTACCACCTTTCCATACTATCAATCTAGTGTTTAACACTCTGTGTGCTCATAATTATCTTGATAGACATGCTTGCCCTTTATCACGAGATGAGCTTTGATATCCTCCTATAGGATACATAACACTTCTCTTTGCACCTCCTCATTCCATTCCCATCTTATATAGGATCCTCTTGTAGCTAGGTTGATTCCATATTACACTATCCAATCTGTAGATCTGTATTGCCCCTCAACTTATCGTCTTTTGGACTGATGTTTGCTTAGTAGTACTGGACATTTTGACAGTATTTTTAGATCGTTGATGATGGATTTCTAGTTATTTTGCTATTTCAGTATGAACCTAATTGTTATGATAACCGATGTTGATGATGGACTATGTCACTTTATGCTTTACAATTTGATAAATGAACTGATGTTTTAGATGCCTTGATGTTATTCATTATATGGGATTGGAAGTTAGTTGATCATTTTATGTCGTAGATTAGTAATCTGATACCTTGTTCAAATAGTTGATTGTTATTTATAAACGTGAATGGAATAGTGTTATATTACTCGTTCTCGAGTACCCTACCCCACTGTGATTTCCATTCATGATAGGATTGCATGTGATGTATATGTATATCTTGTTATGGTTAATTGTGCGTTGCTGCAGGATGCAGGTACTAGGCATCGACTCCACCTGATTACAGGTCTGAGCGTGCCTTCGCCAATGGATTAGTTGGTTGGAGTTAACGTGAGGTCCCTAGTCAGTGTTCCTTCGTCGTCAGTTTACCCTTGTGGTCATTGGTTGTCATTCGCCCATGTCTTACTATCAGGTAATATTGTATCTTGGAGTCTAATGAGTTCTGCAGGTGTCTAAGTATGTGTGGTAATGTTGTGCTTTAATTAGAATCATTCTACGAAGGAGTATAAATGTTGTTAAATGGGCATAAAGTCGTTGTTGTCGACTATCATTATAAATAAATTGTTATTTTATGAGGAGTGTTGTTGATAAATAAAGTTGTAAGAAATTTGTATTATTCGATATAATATTAATTATAATAAATATTTAAATAAATAAATATATGTAATCATGCTTGTAAATTGTGATTCATAGCTTGATTAATAAAATAAATTATAGGATAGTACAAAATTATATAATTGTCGATATAGTACTATTCTATTTATAACAATATTTTGGGTCGGCTATAAAGAAAAATAATAATAAAATAAAATATCTAATAATTGGGATCTTTAAACTAAATAAAAATACATATTCTTTAATGGAGTTATGCACGGGATCGCGTGCCAAGCCCTTGGCTGAGGAGAGAGGCTGTGTTATAAAAGAGTTGTAGGGGCATCAAGGACATCATCACAGGTGAAAGGGAAGAAGCAGCTTGGAACTGCAACGATTGGAGCAGATTCGTTGAGTTGATTGCGAAACTAGGTTCCTTGGAATACTTGCCTTCTTTCACTATTTATTTTTTTCTGAATCTGGGCATGTTGATTGTTTGCGTCTTTGTCTGATTATGAAATGGTTTTGGTTCAATGGTTTCTGCCGGAACTTTCTGTCATTTCTGCAATGTGTATTCTCTGTAGACGGGTTTAGATGAAAACCTTGGGTCTGTAATAAATGGAATTGTCTTACCATTCTCCCACCATCCTCCAACAGATTAGAACTATTTTTCCAGGTTACATTTAAGGGAGATCGTCCATATGAGGCTTCCAATTCATAGAAACCATGAGGTG
Source organism: Cunninghamia lanceolata (assembly GCA_027924645.1). Classification (NCBI taxonomy): domain Eukaryota; kingdom Viridiplantae; phylum Streptophyta; class Pinopsida; order Cupressales; family Cupressaceae; genus Cunninghamia; species Cunninghamia lanceolata. Next base: position 6,692,043 of record BSBN01000159.1, read on the forward strand.
TTATCTGTAGCTCACCTTCTCTCTCAGACACTAGACGACCACGGGTTCTTCTCCACACTGAAATCTCCTAACACCTCGGGGCAAGTGATTTGATTGTGTGAAATCAATTCTGTTCTTTTCTTCCTTACAGTCATTGAACCCTAGTTTAGAAAGAGAACATTAGCAGGAAGTAGTCGGCATATACAGATTTCATTGTTTCCATCATAGTTTTTTTTTTTAAAATAATAGCAGTGAGTCGACCATTCTAACAATTGTGGTCCCTTCTGTGCGTCCACTGATCATTGATCAATTGCCTCTGATATAGCGAACTAATCATGGATCGCCTTGGCAACAACTAGTCGCACATCTATCAGTTTGCGAAATATGGTCCAAATGCAGAAGTAATTCGTAAAGGAAGGCTAACTGCAGAGCCTCCTAACTCTAAGAGGTACAGGAGTCGCAGTCCTAGGTGGTCCAGCAAAAGGTTCAATGATGACTACAGATCTCGAGATTATAGGAGGCGAAGTAGGAGTCGTGATAGACACGACCATCACAGATATCATGAAAAAGAATGAGAATATCGTTGTTGGAGCCTGAGCCACAGTGTTAGCCCTCGTCGGAGTCTGAGTAGGAGTCAAAGTAGGGACACAAATGATGGCAGAAAGAAAAGGTCCCGAAGTCATTCTATGTACAGTTGACTAACCTATGCCATAGCGGGAGTCATTGAAAACCCTTTCATATTCGATTATTGAAGGATCTTCTGTAGATTATCAACTCTGCACTCATCTAGGCGCATATTTGCCAGAGGGAGAATGGCTTGCAGACGGCTGGAATGTTGTCTTCTAAGGTCAAAAGGATGGAGTATTCATCTCTCGGTCAGAATAAACCCTAAGCCGCTCCCCATTACGGAGGAGTATAATAGAGTTAAGTATTTGGTGCTTATCCACATCATTCCTCACTACCAGATGAAGTCGTGATGCTCCTGGGAGGCCGCAGTTTGGCTGACAGTTGGAGTTCTCCCTAACAGGGTTTTGCTGAGGTTGTTATGGCGATTTCCTTTATGACATGTAAAACAGAAATCTACAGTGAATTTGAAATACATGTAATTGTATTTGTAACTGCTTTCAGCTACTGCAAGAGGTACCAATCTTGCGAGTCGCAAGGAGAACAGCCTTCTTGTGCAATTTCTTTGATCTGAAACTCCGCTGTCATAAACAGACCCCACCTTCCAATTTGAAGGCAGCACAGCTGTTTTGGCCCACACCCAAAAACCATCATAACCGCTCGTAACAAGCACTCGTAAAGACATGGGCCCCTCAGGAGGCTGCTGCATACTCCACACCGTGCCGTAGTTGCGCGTCGTGAATTTCCAATTTGAAGTTCCCCCTGCACTTCGCAAGTTCAATTCATTACCTATTCATTTCTAATTTCTTTTTGTTTTGAAGATACAGTCATGAGAAGTTATGTCTGCCTAGTGTGAACATAATACATAAGATAAGGTGTTGGACAGCCACTGAAGGTGTTCTGATTTCTGAGTTGGGCGTATAGTAGAGTATTCTAATGATTATCTTTCTTAAACCTGAATTGTAGTGCGAAAGCCTTCTGATAACTATAGCCTACAGTGTGCAAATCCCCGTAGACAGTTGACTGGGATATTTCTATGGGTTCTATATATGTTTAGGTTTTTAGATGAACATTCTTGTATAGATAGCAAAGTATCCGGTGAACAGGATCTATCACTGCACCAGGAAATTCAAACTTGTATTGTGTAAACTGCCCAAGATCATCTTTAGAAACCATTGCTGTTACGTAGCATACTACCAGATTTTAGTTCAGTAGAATGGCCTTGAAACTTTCTATACCGTGTCCAGAGCAGTAAGGAGATCAACTCAGTAAAAACAGCGATTTTGGTTAGCATTCTGAGATCATAGTTGCAAGTACAAACATGTAACCTTCTGTCCGTTCATTAAAATTTGAAATGTTAATCTTACCGTTATGCTGGAAATCTGCACGACTGTAGAAAGAATCATTTTGGCTTGGAAATAAGAAGAATACTGTTAGAAGTCAACTCCAGTTTGTCTTTTCCAGATTGTCACCATCTTTTGTGATTATTGGTATTTGTTAGGAAATGAGGATACAATTTACGTGGATGCCGTCAACGCAGTAAGTTTGCAAGTTTAGTAATCATAGCCGAAAGTCGTCAGACCGAATGCATATCATTCACATCAGTGGTAAAATAGTCAATAGCAATTTCACACCTCAATAGTAAAATATCCCAAGCTGTTCGCATAGGGCGCATTTATGATCGTTCTCTTGAGAAATTATATCACCACAGATAAGATCGATTTCAGAGACATCTTTAAACCATCACAAAAGAATCCATTTGGTTGAGCTCATTAGAATGTCTGATAGACTGTATGAAGGATAACAAACTTTTCGTGATTGATCCCTCCTCGTGTAATTACCGTTCAGCTGTAAGATATCGTTATGGAAGTGTCGAACGGTAAACGGAAATTAAGTGGTTCTTTCATCTATTATTGTAATGATTTAGTTAATCAATTTATTTATCTTTTGAAACAATATAAGGTTAGTTAGAGATTTGGTTGCAAGGTATTAATTGAATTGTTGTAATATAATGTTGATTTTATTTCAGAAGCTGTTTGCATTAAACTGAGAATGAATTGTAGTATTTCATCTCTTGAATCTGAATTGAATTGAATTGAATTGAATGAAGTGTCGTAATGAGTCGGATTGAGGTTGTTCAAACTTGTATTCCAGAGGCTAAGTTGTCATTGTTAAGTATTTGCAACTTGTGTATTGTTGTTTTTGTAATTACGATGTAATAGTGTTTATGCGTATCAAGCAAAGTATGAAGTATAATGAGGTACTGTCATTGTTGAATGTTGTGTCTTGTAAAGTAATAATCTCAGGATGAGATATCAAACCTCTTGTGATCTTATTGTACCGTTTTGTCGTATGGAGAGACCCAAAATTTGTAAAGAATAAAGTATCGTGATGTTAAAAGTGTTGGATAACAATTGATGTTATGATTCTATTTTGATGCAAGAAGGTTTATGCCTTGCAGTGTACTTATACGTGTGTTGTTATTAAGTCTTGCATGATGTTTAAAGGTTTACTAGGTGTTAGGAAGGAGAGTGGCTTTCAACGTGGGGCCGGCGCCCAAAGTGGCAGTCAAGATAACCCGTTGGAAGTAGTTTAATCAAGTGATAACCTAAAAATAAACTAGGGGGTTAAGGGTAGATTTCACATTAATAAGATTAATGGATTCCTCTCCCATGGCTTGTGGTGCTTGTTTAGACTAAGGATGGGTAGAGAAGGCCTGGTCAGCATGATTGACTTCCTTGTCCTCATGAAAGGAAGGTCGATTCTGCATGTGTCACCCTATGGGGCCGGTGCCTAGTGAGAGGCTGTCAGGATAACCATAGATGGGGGCCGGCACCTAGTGAGAGGCTGTCAGGATAACCCATGTTAGGACCATGCGATGACACTCTCCCTACTACAACCTAGCATCCCTTGTTCGATCTCTCCTCATTTGTTTTGTGTCGCCTCTGGAAGTGAAAGTGAAAGTGAAAGTTAAGTTAAGTTATGTTGTGTTGTATTGATATTGCCATGTGTTGTATTGGCGTTTGGTCGTCCTTGTACTTGTTTGTCTTTCATCTACCTGACTGTCAGTGTTTGGGACCTCATGTTAACTCCTAGCTCAGGGGGTGGACCTTAGGGTTCCACATGGTCGGGTGGAAGAGCTATTTTATCCATTGGTTACTCTTGACAAGATCATATGCAGAAAAAGGATTTGTTCTAGTTGTACTTGTTCCTATGATGATGATGTAAGTGCACAACCTTGTACCAGATTTGTGTAACAGAACATTCTTTATGTATGTAACTTTGATGTAGACTAAAAGTGGCAATGTAATGATGTCTTGATGTACTTATATGAAAGCATTTCAGTTATGTATTTTATCATGCAGATTCCATTATTTGATGTTTGCAATGAATGTGAATAAGTTATTTATTTGAGCATGGATTTAGATTCGTTGCTGATGAATATTGAATTATGTTAGTTGATTTGTTAAGTGATGCAGCCTTGGACCCTTAGAGAATATGTTGTAATTAGTTGTGTTAACGTTACTTTATCATATTAAAAAAAAAATTTCCTGTTTCATATTGCATAAGTGTGTATTCTTTAAGGCGTTCAAGGCGGGTGTTACAAGATCTATTACCTTGTGTCCTGAAGTGAGTATAAATAGTGAAACTATTTAAGGCACAAACCAAACTATGAATCATCTTCAATATCTGCTCAAGATGCCAAAACCTTTCTTGACCATTCTTCACTAGGACAAATGTAATCCTTGAGTCCCCCTCAACCCAAAGATTCTCCCAACCCTTCTACTTTTCCACCTCTAAGCCTTTCCATAGAGCTCTTGCCTGCACCAAGTTGTTTGAGTCAATGCCTACATCCAAAGCATAGAAACCAATAGGTTTGCCCCTATGATCTATGAAGATCCCCCCTCCCACCTTTCCAGGGTTACCTTTGGCAGCCTTGTCAAAGTTTAATTTGACCCAGCCCTCCTCCAGTAGCATCCAAGTGACCTCCTTTCTATCCTTATCCACAGTGTAGTGCCCCCTCATCATTGGCATGTGATAGCGGTGGTTTTGCATTGCTATGTGTCAATTGGTGACAGTTGTTAGTCGTTCATTGCATTGATTCAGTTCTGAGATAGTTGAATAGTAGGTTATGACTTATGTTTGACTGGTATAATTAGACAGGTGTTATGAGTTCATGATGGCATTACTATTATTTTAGTTATGATGCGAATTGATATCATCATGTGTCATTTGACTTGTGGTATTTAAATTAAGATAGAAGATGTTATGATATTGTGTCAAGAGAAGAGACGATGTAGTATTACTCGCTTCGAGTACCCTACTACGCCGTGATTCTCTGACTTTGTGTGTGTGTTGACATATATGTGTTTGATTTTATTCAACCAATTGCTCAGATGCAGGCTGCAGGTACCGAACCTTGACTCCACCTGATATAGCAGGTTCGAGTAGGTTCTTACACCAATGGGTATTAGTGATGGGAGATAATGCGAGGTCTATTCCACTAGGTCAGTCCTTGTCTTATGTTGTGGTATCAAGTCATGTTGTGATGCTTGGTCCTTGCCTTGTATGTTTGGAAATCTGTGTTTTGGGAGTTTAGTCAAGTTGTGTTAATAATGTTTCTCTTGCGTAGTTGGTTAATACTTTATTGTTTTCTTATTAAATTAATAATGCTCCTATTATGTTTATTGGATAATATTCGTTTGGCTTAGAACTTGGATTGATACCTTGGTTAAATTTTATAATAGATTAGAATTATTGTTCTTGTCCAAAAGTATTTATGTCATAATTGGAGTCATGGGTAATTAGTATTTATTTGGTACAGTAAGCAAAATTAATGCCTTGAGTTGTCAATTTTGAATTTGGAAGATTGGGATCTCTTTTTATAGAAAATTTTTGAATTTCTCAGAGGAGTGGGTTGTTGGATAACGAATGATGTCTGCATTTATTTTATGAGCTGAACCATTTTTATATGGGAAAAATTCTATTCGGAGGGGGTTGGAAAGAAAACAAAGAGATTGGGGAGAAGAATAGAGAATTTGGTTGCAGGAGTTGGAGAAATTTTGAGGTGGTATGGAATTTCGGGTATGTGAGTGGTCTCTCTTTGTGAATTTACAATTGTTGTAGCTTGTAAGTTATATTTTATTAGAGCATATTCTATGTGTGAAACTTGCATGTCCTGTAGATTGGAATCTTTATATCTCTATGGCTTGTAATGTCTTGTGCCTGTGTAGATTCCTCCAAGATGTATTCTTCTGGGTTAGCTTTTGCCTAGTTTCCTTGAAAAATTATGTGCCATCATCTGTAACCCTGTAGTGTGATTTCAATCCTGTGAAATAGATGAGTCAATGTTAAGCTTTTACCAATCTCTTGTCCCTATCATTCTTGCATTTTATCTCACATTTATATCTCTTTGATAGAGATGAAATTCTCTAAAAGAAGTGTTTTTGCTTCTAACTATGTATCCCTGATGAAGATTTTGTGACTCCAACACTACTTTCCCTAGAAAGCTACCCTACAAGCAAGTCTAGGAATTTGACCAAATCTTGTGAAGTTTTCTTCACAATTCCCTTCAAATCTGCTTTAAAATTTTTCTTGTTGGCTGAAAGATACCGTTTAAATCATCTTTTGCAATAGATTTAAAACTCAGGGAAGCTCTGGCTTTATTCCTTAGGAAACAATTTAACTATATGGTATTTTATACAATTTGTGTTACCTTAGCAATAGAAGTCTCTGTACGTATTTATGCTGTTGTAGATTGAGAAAAACTTCAGTTTTTGCCATTGACCGTATGGCATAGAAGACTCCATCTCTATTTTCTCCTTGTGATTGAAAATTTCTGCTTACTTCCCTAGATCGTACGGCTATTGGAAATCTTATGCAATCTAAATTTTGAAGTTTTGCTGCCCTCTCTTGGTGATGTTGTATGGCTGCCGTACAGCCCTCTCCTTGCCTTCTTTTGGATGAAATTTGCTGTTGTTAATTCTCTTGTAAATCTGTAATTTATGTGAATCATTGGCCTCCTCCTTGGTTTCTCTGGATCTTATTTTGTGCCTGAAATTTCTGGTTCTTACCTTTCCTTTAAGCTTGCAACTTTTGTGAATTGTTTGAATTCCTCTTTGACATCTCTATATCTTGTTTGAGCTTGAAAATTATTTTTAAAAAAATATGTGATTGCGTCTTGCTTGAGCCTGAAATATATTGAATAACAATGATGTGATTATACCTTGTTTGAGGCTGAAATTTATTGAATAAAAATGATGTGATTATACCTTGTTTGAGGCTGAAATTTATTGAATAAAAATGATGTGATTATACCTTGTTTGAGCTTGAAATTTGTTGAATAAAAATGATGTGATTATAGCTTGTTTGAGCCTGAAATTTATTGAATAAAAATGATGTGATTGTATCTTGCTTTGAATCTGAAATTTATTTAATGAATACCATAGGATAGAAATCTTGAAATTTATTTCAATTTGAGCTCATAGAAAAAAATAAAAAATTGTTGTGTTTGTTTTTGAATAGAATGCTTGGAGGAGATCTTGTTAGTAGGGAAACTTCTAAATTGTGATTGTAGTTTGGATTTATTAAGTCAATATTAGGGAGAAGCTGATTTTAGAAAGTTCATTTGTTAATAAGGTATCATTTTAGAATTTAATTTATTTAATTAATGTTGTCTTTTTATTTTTATGCAAGAAGTTTAATAAATTAAGTTTTGCTCATTTTTTTAAATATAATTTTGCTATTGTTATTCTTAATTTGCTTATTTAGAAATTGTAGTCTTAGAATATATAATGGAAAGAAGTCTTTTTTTTAAGGAAGATGATATTAGAAGGTTCATTTGTTAGTAATGAATAATTTTAGAATTAAATTTATTTAATTAATATTGTTCTTTTGGTATATGCAAGAAGTTTAATAAATTAAGTTGTGCTCATTTTATTAAATATAATTTTGTTATTGATATTCTTAATTTGGTTATTTAGAAATTGTAGTCTTAGAATATATAATGGGAAGAAGTCATTTTTCTAAGAAATAGATATCATGGTAGTTGTTTATATTAGAAATCTTAAGTGGTTAATTAATAAATGGTAATCCATGCTCATAGGAAAATACATAAGTTTGATTTTATATTATAAGTAGTTAGATGTTAGGGATTTATATAGATTATAGTGGTTTGATTGAAATTGTTAATGATTAGCTAGTGATTTATGTTTATAGGAAGAATTATAGATGCTTATTGTTGTTTTAGAAGATGCAAGTTGGTTATATGAATTAATTAGTAAATGGTGAGATGTTAGGAAAAGGTATATATGTTTAAAATTGAAATGATTTTTGGTTAGATGTTAGTAGGGAACTTTGGCTTAAAAGATTAGATAGGTTTATTGGATTTTGTATACTTATGGGAATTGTGTGTGTAAATATAGTTGTGGTTTTAGAAATTAGTATTTGTTAGAAAATTGATATAGGGAAAGATAGTTCCTTATAGTTGTGATTAATAAAAATTAGGAGATGGTAAGATGATAGGAAGACATTTATATAAGCTTATAGTGATTTTCTTTGGAAATAGTAATGAGTAGATGTTAAATGGCATTTTGTGCTTGTATGCAATTACGTATAGCATTTTATTTTGTAATAGTAATTGTATTTCAGATTTCTTCTATTGTATAGATTCATAATCTTGTAGAATTAACCTTGTGATGGAAATTGTAGAGGGAAATGAATTATTATTCCTAGTTCATGAGATATTAGTAGTGTATTGTTTTCCTTGTTGAATTTTAATTTGCTAGTCATGCTTGTGATATTCCATTTCGTGCTTCGTAAATGGTGGAAATCATTGTTTATGTTTTCTTTTTCTTCATACTTTTATTTTGGAAAAACAAAGAATTGTGTTTTGATCATATTACGAGAAATTAAGGTATCTTCAACTTGGGATTGATTTATTAATGGAATTATTTTGTGAGCTTTCCTTGACCTTTGTTTAAGTAAGGATGTTCAGTTATGGTTCACCTTTCTTTCCCTATTAATTCCTAAAGTTTTGAAGTTTTGCTATTTGTGATAACTTGATGTAAGTTGATTTCTTGATTGAATCTAGAGTCCTTTGAAACTCTTGCTCGATCTCCTCCTTGGTCATATCTTATGTTTGTATTGGAGTATTGTGTCACCTTGGGGTGGAGCTTGGTCTATGTTGGTTTGTTGTGAAGTAGGAATCTTGTGTGATGTCATGGCCGCTTGTTGCCAATGTGGAAGTGTTGACCTTGTCTGATTATGGTTTCTTTATCTTTGGTTGTACCTAACTCTAAAGGTGAGGTGTCTTGATCTTTGGTCCTGATAGTGGCATGTCAATGTAATGGGATATCTAGATTTTCGTATCTTGTAATGAATGGGGATGGTCTCTTGAATATAGTTCTTGGTTTCTTGATGGTATTGCTTTAAATGTTGAAGGGATTCTATGGACTTATTGTTGTGGCCTAGTGAATGGCATAAGTTATGGCTCGGATTTGATTGGTGACTTTTACCTGCATGTGTGGTATATATGATTGACCAGAGAATGCTAAGGGAGTGGCTTTCATGGTGGGGCCGGTGCCTAGTGAGAGGTCACCTGGGTAACCCCATGGAAGTTGTAAGCATGTGGAAAACTTAACAAGATAAGTAAGAGACCTCACCCATGCCTTGAGTGCTCTCACAGGCTAAGGATGGGATGAGAAGGCCTAGTTGGCAAGGCCGACCTCCTTGTCTCCATGAGAGGACCTGTCGGCTCCGCATGTGTCACCCTATGCGGCCGGTGCCTAGAGAGAGGCTGCCAGGGTAACCATAGATGGGGGTCAGCTTCTGGGGATAGATAGCCTGGGTAACCCATGTTAGGACCATGCGATGACACTCTCCTTATGCAATTCTATTGTTTCTTGGTGGTGCCTCTAGAGTGATGTCTTGTCTTGTGTAGCTTTGTTGGTATGGTTGGTTGTGTCAAGTCAATTTTCATTCTTTTATTTTTGGATGTTGTTTCTTGGCTTAGTGGAATCCTCGTCATTATCTCCTAGCTCGGAGGGGTGGACCTTAGGGTTCCACATGGTTGGGTGGCAGAGCTATCCATTGGTCTTTTTGGAGATGTGGTTCGAGTTCTGCGTAGAGGTGTTCCAGTTCCAGTTTGCTTCCTACCTTCGGTGGTGTTGTATACTTTCTTATGCATTCTTTTGTAAACCGACGTGATCGGTCTCGTAATCTTGTATCGTAACTTTGTATATTATCTATCTTGCTAATGTAAAAGTTGATCTTATCTATAGAAAAAGTATAATGTATTTCACTTGTGTGGTTTTAATTTTCTATTTACTAATGCAGTTGTGTTTCCCTAGAGTTGTTAGAAGAGCAATTTCCTTTATGTTGTGTATTAAGGTATATTTGGTTTTTGTTTTGTACTATCTTGCTTTAAAAAAAAATTATTCCTAGAATTTTGCTTTTGTTAGCCTAACTCTCTAGGGTTACATGACGGGGCATTACATTTGGTATCAAAGCTAGGTTTAGACACTGGGTACTCTGGTTACAATTGAGCCCATTATGTGACCTAGTGCTTAAACTCTGTAGATTAACTGTATCCCCAAGTTGCAACACTAAGACCTCTGGATTGTTGTTGTTGCCCTAGGTTAAATGATTTTCTCATTGTAGTGAGATGGTAATAGTATCTCCCACTTGTATGCATTAGTATGAAAGTTGATAAGTTATAGACTTGCTCTTTAAGAAATGAATGCTTTATGGTACTTAAGTGTCTGCTATGTTCTTTCTCGCTCTTCTCTAGAAACGTAGTGTTACATCTAACAATATGTTCTCCCTGCATGTTAATGCATCTAATCATCTGATGGTATCATGCATCATGAGTTAAGTGGTTATGTGATGTTGACATTTTTACATGGTTGCTTGACAATCTATATCTAACCCCTAGATGGTCATGATCTCTTATGGAAGAGTTGTTGTAATTATCATCGTATATGCCCGTGTAAGAACTGTATGCAGGAGATCAAATGAGTGCTGCTGTTGGGCTTATGAGATCAGGTATGTGATAATGTAAATCATTTATAGTTTGAATCATTCCTATATGAGACATCACATATTCCTTTTATATCTTCTTGCATAAGGAAGCAATTGCATATTTCTGTAGTTTAGTAGAAAGAAATTGTAATGTAATAAAGATAGAAGTTCTTAGATAAGAGGATGTAGTTAACATAATTGTTTGAGTGTTGGTGCACATTCTCTAACACATACTAGATCTTGTGTCATTGAGTGTTGTGAAGCGAATACTCCCTTTTTGTGGCTAAAATTAGTCACATCGTGATGTGAAATTGTTGTAATCTGGTTGTCCTAAAAATTTTGATAGTTGTTGCATGTGTTGTGAGAGGGGTTAACAGTGAATTTTCTTTCTTTGAACCTTCTTATGTCAGGAATGGTCACCAAGATTCTTTTCTTTATTCTTGATTTATTGAAATTTGCCGGCACTTTGTGACTTAAAGTTGGATTTCATTGTTCTTCCCTTGTGGTTTGTATTTATTTTTAAATTTTCTATGGTGGAAATTCTGAATGTTGGACTCTGTTGGCCCTATTTTGTGGTAAGTGTTGTTTCTATCATGTTCATTTCAAACCTCTGATAGTATGTCCAAGGGAGGACTCTGTGGAGAATTGCACTTTGTATGCTTGGTAATTAAGGGAAAAAATATATGAGATGTATTCATTTGTAGTATGTGACTGCAATTATTTTGATTGTATGAGATTGCTGAAAAAGTGTAATTAGATATAAGTAGATCCCATGATATGCCATAAAGGTAAAGAATTGATGTTCTTCTTATCTTTTATGGAACATTTGTGCTTGTAGTGAACAATTGTTGGATATAGATGAGAATGTTGGCAATGGAATATGATAATGTTAATATATTATGCTTCTACCCTGTTCTGTGACTTCCAGGAGTAAGTCAAGTTTTAGGGGGGGAGGATGTAGTGCCCCATCATCATTGGCTTGTGATAGCGGTGGTTTTGCATTGCTCTCTGTCAATTGGCGACAGTTGTTAGTCGTTCATTGCATTGATTCAGTTCTGAGACAGTTGAATAGTAGGTTATGACTTATGTTTGATTGGTATAATTAGACAGGTGTTATGAGTTCATGATGGCATTACTATTATTTCAGTTATGATGAGAATTAATATCATCATGTGTCATTTGACTTGTGGTATTTGAATTAAGATAGAAGATGTTATGATATTGTGTCAAGAGCAGAGACGGTGTGGTATTACTCGCTTCAAGTACCCTACTACGCCGCGATTCTCTGACTGTGTGTGTGTGTGTGTTGACATATATGTGTTTGATTTTATTCAACCAATTGCTCGGATGCAGGCTGTAGGTACCGAACCTCGACTCCACCTGATATCACAGGTTCAAGCAGGTTCTTACACAAATGGGTATTAGTGATGGGAGATAATGAGAGGTCTATTCCACTAGGTCGGTCCTTGTCTTATGTTGTGGTCTCAAGTCATGTTGTGATACTTGGTCCTTGCCTTGTATGTTTGGAAATCTGTGTTTTGGGAGTTTAGTCGAGTTGTGTTAATAATGTTGCTGTTGCGTAGTTGGTTAATACTTTATTGTTTTCTTATTAAATTAATAATGCTCCTATTATGTTTATTGGATAATATTTGTTTGCCTTAGAACTTGGATTGATACCTTGGTTAAATTTTATAATAGATTAGAATTATTGTTGTTGTCCAAAAGTATTTATGTCATAATTGGAGTCAGGAGCAATTAGTATTTATTTGGTACAGTATGCAAAATTAATGCCTTGAGTTGTCAATTTTGAATTTGGAAGATTGGGATCTCTTTTTATAGAAAATTTTTGAATTTCTCAAAGGAGTGGGTTGTTGGATAATGGATGCATGTCTGCATTTATTTTATGAGCTGAACCATTTTTATATGGGAAAAATTCTATTTGGAGGGGGTTGGAAAGAAAACAAAGAGATTGGGGAGAAGAATAGAGAATTTGGTTGCAGGAGTTGGAGAAATTTTGAGGTGGGATGGAATTTCAGGTATGTGAATGGTCTCTATCTATGAATTTACAATTGTTGTAGCTTGTAAGTTATATCTTATTACATGTTCTGTGTGTGAAACTTGCATGTCCTGTAGATTGGAATCTGTATATCTCTGTGGCTTGTAATGTCTTGTGCCTATGTAGATTCCTCCAAGATGTATTCTTCTGGGTTAGCTTTTGCTTAGTTTCCTTGAAAAATTATGTGCCATCATCTGTAACCCTGTAGTGTGATTTCAATCTTGTGAAATAGATGACTCAATGTTAATCTTTTACCAATCTCTTGTCCCTGTCATTCTTGCATTTTATTTCACATTTATATCTCTATGATAGAGATGAAATTCTCTAAAAGAAGTGTTTTTGCTTCTAACTATGTATCCCTGATGAAGATTTTGTGACTCCAACACTACTTTCCCTAGAAAGCTACCCTGCAAGCAAGTCTAGGAATTTGACCAAATCTTGTGAAGTTTTCTTCACAATTCCCTTCAAATCTGCTTTAAAATTTTTCTTGTTGGCTGAAAGATACTATTTAAGTCATCTTTTACAATAGATTTAAAACTCAGGGAAGCTCTGGCTTTATTCCTTAGGAAACAATTTAACTATATGGTATTTTACACAATTTGTGTTACCTTAGCAATAGAAGTCTCTGTACGTATTTATGCTGTTGTAGATAGAGAAAAACTTTAGTTTTTACCATTGACCATATGGCATAGAAGACCCCATCTCTATTTTCTCCTTGTGATTGAAAATTTCTGCTTACTTCCCTAGATCGTACCGCTGTTGGAAATCTTATGCAATCTAAATTTTGAAGTTTTGCTGCCCTCTCTTGGGGATGTTGTACGGCTGTTGTACAGCCCTCTCCTTGCCTTCTTTTGGATGAAATTTGTTATTCTTAATTCTCTTGTAAATCTACAATTTATGTGAATCATTGGCCTCCTCCTTGGTTTCTCTAGATCTTAGTTTGTGCCTAAAATTTCTGGTTCTTACCTTTCCTTTAAGCTTGCAACTTTTGTGAATTGCCTGAATTCCTTTTTGACTTCTCTGTATCTTGTTTGAGCCTGATATTTAAAATACAAATTTTATAATTAATATATATAATCAATAAAAATTAAATATTAATATGAATATTATATTAACATGAACACAATATTAATATATTAATATTTAAATCAGTATAATATTTCAATATTCAATATTTATAGAGAAATAAATATTAATATTCAATATCTATAGAGATATAAATATTAATATTTCATTTTACTATAATATAACATAAATATTTTTTTGACATAGTATCCCCTAGTTGGGGACTAGGGACCCATCAAAAAAGGGTTAAGCTCATAGAGACTTTACCCAAGTATGCAGAAATAGACATTAACATCATATAAACAAGAGGGCAAATTACAATGGCTCCACCCTAAAAATGTATCTTAACTGATAAAAACATGAAACAAAGGACACCTACTAAAAGACTTATCTCATTTTTCATCCAAGACCACCACCCCTTCCTTGTCATAGGCACAGGTATACATAGGATGCTCATGGACCAGCACCTCCACACCTATTTTCCAGCTATCTCTACAACCATATTTTTCATGTCCAAGACACCCTTCAAAATATCATGTAAATGTCCCAATTTAGATTCATTGAATTCTATAGTTTGGCTTGCCTTCTCTATAATGTCCTCATGTATGAGCACAGATGCAGCCATGATAGGGAGAAGAGTTACCACCACCATCAATTGTGCCATGCTAAACACATTCCAACACCCCTTGTCTAGGTCCTTGGTTCTAGCAACAAGTTTGCCATTAAGTCACACACATTCACTCCTTCCTTCCCATTGACCTCTTTTCCTACCTTTAAGAACTGATACAACCACTCCTTCAGAATAGGATTCTTGATTTCCCTCCCCAAATCCTTCATGAAACATGCCATCACCTCCTCTACTGGAAGCTTTTTCATTCATTTGGGAGGAGAGTATTTTCTTTTCATTTTTCCCCTATGTTGGAATTGGGTCCTACCTTGGGTATCTGCCTCGATAAAGAAATGCCTATCAGGGATTTTCTTTTGACATTATCTCCTTCTCCCCTACTCGAGATGCCCTCCATGAAGAAGGATAAGCATTACATCATCTAGCGGAGGAAAAATACAGGGAAAGCTCTAGAGACAATTCTAGGAGATATGGAATGGCACCAATTATGAGGCAACTTGCCTTCTTCTATACTCCTTTTGTCTCATCATTACTAAACATGTCAAGTCCTACCACCTTTCCATACTATCAATCTAGTGTTTAACACTCTGTGTGCTCATAATTATCTTGATAGACATGCTAGCCCTTTATCACGAGATGAGCTTTGATATCCTCCTATAGGATACATAACACTTCTCTTTGCACCTCCTCATTCCATTCCCATCCTATATAGGATCCTCTAGTAGCTAGGTTGATTCCATATTACACTGTCCAATCTATAGCTCTATTACCTTGTGTCCTGATGTGAGTATAAATAGTGAAACTCTTTAAGGCACAAACCAAACTATGAATCATCTTCAATATCTGCTCAAGATGCCAAAACCTTTCTTGACCATTCTTCACTAGGACAAATGTAATCCTTAAGTCCCGCTCAACACAAATATTCTCCCAACCCTTCTACTTTTACACCTCTAAGCCTTTCCATAGAGCTCGTGCCTACACCAAGTTGTTTGAGTCAATGCCTACATCCAAAGCATAGAAACCTATAGGTTTGTCCCTATGATCTATGGAGATCACCCCTCCCACCTTTCCAGGGTTACCTTTGGCAGCCTTATCAAAGTTTAATTTGACCTAGCCCTCCTCTAGCAGCATCCAAGTGACCTCCTTTCTGTCCTTATCTACAGCTACATTATTTAGGCCCCTTATCCATGTAAAAGACAACTACCTAGGCATCAGCCTAGTAAACCTCCTATGGACAAACTAACTAGTCCTCTTTATGTTGAGCATCTTCTCATTCTCCCACCACATTCTCAATCCCATCCCAAACCAAATTTAGATGTTTTTCCTTTCCTTGGAACACCCTCCTATTGCATTCCAACCATATGTTCCAAACCACAAGGGTAGGGAGGAATTCCCAAATAATCTTGAGGCCAAGAATTTTACACACAAATCTCCATTCCCCCATCACATCCACCATACTTTTAGGAATGGCCCAATTAAACCCGACCTATTCAAAAAATGGTTCCAAAGTTCCTAGGTGAAGTCACAATGAAGGAAAAGGTGAGGGTTGTCTTCCTGATTTTGTTGGCATAGATCACAATGTGAAGGACCTTGTTTTCCTATCTTAGTTAGTCTATCCCAGGTTAGAGCTCTCCTCTTATAGACAATCCAAAGAAAATCATTGGCTTTTTAGAAGCCTCTATGGTTCCAAATTTTTTCTACATAAAGTTAATGAGCCCCTTGGTTGTTGAAAACTAACTCATAAACACCATTTTATTGTCACCCTACCTTCAACATTGCCACCCCACACTAGTCTGTCTTCCTCTTCTAATAGAGGAACTTTGTTCAATCTTACTCTGATCTCTTTCCAAATTAGGTTCATCTTCTCACTACAGTTGACTTGAGATAGCCATTTCCTTACACCTTCCTTCTCTTCAATATAATTTCATGTGTGTGTCCTAATTCTAGCTTCTAGCAACTCTCCTAGAGGTCTGTGATGGTTCATGGAAAATAGAGGCTTGTCCCCTAGCTAGGGGTCCCTCCAAAATCTCACCTTGTCTCCCATTCTGATCCACCAGATTAAATTAGGTCTCACCAAATTTATGCAAGTTTTTATGAAGTTCCAGACACTAGATCCCTTGGGTAGAGATACATTCTGATTAAATAAGAGGCCTATGTCATTTTGAAGGTATTTCCCTTTGATTACCCTGTTGCTCACAAAGAATACTAGGAGGGGGGTGAATTAGTATTCTATAAAACCTTTCTTTCACATAATTATTAATCTTTTTACCAAATTCAATAACATGAAAGCAAAACAAACATAAGAAGATCAGCCACAAAGTCATAACACATAGACACTAAGATTGTTATGTGGAAAACCCAAAAAGGGAAAAACCATGGTGAGTGTTAGCTCACAATGTATTATGATATCAAAACTGAATTACATGAAGGCTCACCACCTTAGGCCTCACTACCCAAGGACTCACTATCTAAAGCAGTGCTCCCTGCAATAGGCTCACTCCCAAAAAAATAGGAGAAGATAGAAGAAGGATTGGCTCACTACCAAGAGATGACTACTACAAATGCATCTATAGAATGCTGAAGTGTAATTCCATTAATAGATCAATATATAGATTCAAATGTCTTCATTATATTTGCCCTTCTTTTTTTGCTCTACTTCACATATATTCTATTCTTCTGCTCTTACTATCCTTATCTAATCACAAAACTATCTTAGATCACATGCACATCATATTTTCATTCTATTCACATACACACACACTTCCAATACCAAAATCTATTGAGTATATATATATCTGCAACAAGATCAATCTAATAACTAGGTTAGCAAGCCTAATATGAAACATATACACAAATATTATACCTTGTTGGATTGATCTTAGACACAAATAGTAATGTAGACCCAAACAAACATTCAGGAATCTTCATATAGGTCAAGACCTATAGTAGAGCCACTTAGAATGATAATTCAAACATAATGTCTTCAGTGCATATTGATTTCTCATGTGTGTCATCTTTGTCCTTAAGTGCATACTCAACTAACTTGACTGTCATACCATAACTTTCAATGTGGACCATATGAGATTCTAAAATTCATAACCAACATTCACTATTGACCTCTTATCATATCTTCATAACCATGGAGCATAATATTCTTTCATATAAAAATATGCATCTCAGAATTGTTGTTTTGTCATAGAGAAATACTATCAACTTGTTGGTTAATAGATTGGTCCTTCCAAGATAATTGCGAAAATGACCCAGTATGCCTCAAATGAAGAACAAAAATGTAACTAATAGTTGGAGGAATTACCATTGAATTGGCAATTCTCCTCTAAATTTTAGTGGTACAGCTCCCTCTTATGATATGCAATGAATGTAAGCATGGGGTAAGCTTTTCACCAGAAAGCAAGAAAGAAAATACTAACACCTACCCATAGCCATGAAATAGGTGTGAAATATTAGTTCAGAATAAAGTGAATGCAAATAAATGATGCAAAGTCCATTTACCTAACACCCACAAACAATGATAAATTGATAAAAAGAAACAACTATATTTTCCTCAACACATACCAACATAACAGAAGCAATATTGAAGACAGACTATGAATTGACACAAGAACAATTGCAATCATAGAAGATATTTAAAGACACAAAGTTCTAAAAATAATTCTTCATTTCTTCAATATGACAAAACTCAAAGTTACATAAGCTGAGTTAAGGAAAAGATAACTGGGAATACAAAAAAAAAAAAACTTGCTCTCCTTCCCCCTATTCACAGCCAGCCAAAAAAAGATCCTCCTTCCCCTAAAAGTCCCTCCTTTTATAGCTTTCCAAAACCCAAAAATATATCTAAACATAACTGTCAGTAATGGTCTTCTAAGTAATTGCTATCAAGAAAGTGACCTCAAAATGAAAATAGTTACATCAAAATTTTTCTAATTACAAAAGATTTTATGCATGCCAAACAAGTGGCATTAAATTGCCCTAGGTATGGGGCCAACTCCTAATTCTAGTCATATTTCCATAAAAAAGGCTATGAAATTCAGTGTGCTCTTCCTCTTCGTCTACAACAAAGATTACCCTGTGATATTCAGCATAGCTAGTCTTCTCTTTCCATGCAACTATGTGCAACTGGGAGATGGTATCAATCTGTTCTTCTTCAGGCCAGTTCAAATTGGGTTGTAGGACAAGCATGGGTTCACCATCCCAAGTCTCATTACTCAGAGGAAGTCCCATTTTGAGAATGTCTTGGTTGATAACAACTGAACTCAAAAGTATTGCCACCTTTCTCTATAGACAAGGTAATTCAATTACACCAATAGGTAATGATAACTTTTAACTTGTTGATGTCGTGCTACCACCTTACCGAGCTCCGTTACACTTGTCATTGAAGAGTTAATTAATGCATCATTGATTTTGTACCTTGAGAAATAAGTCTTATGATTGAGTTCACATTTCATAACTCCTAAAAATACATTCTCATGATATGTCATATGGATAATCAAATAAGCTAGCGATGCTTTGAAAAATGGGAATCTGCTATAGAACCGTAGTCATGAAAAACCAGAACCATTGAATCACATATTGAGAGTCCCGAGGTTTTGATAACCTCTAACAATGAATGATGTCGTGTCATCGGAGATCTTGCAAACTTTTGAACTATTAGAGTGATGTTCAAATACTTTCAACTTCCCTGACAATAAGGGCAGTCGAGAAGTCAACCATTTCCTAAACTTTAGAACATAGGTCAGGGAAACAAGGGATTCATGAACTTAGAAAATCCCTAATATTGAAGAGTCAAGCAACTGGGTAACTTTGAAACTTGATCAAATACTTGGTTCAAAATTATTATGGATCACCCACACTTAAAAACCTATTTATTTATGACTTTAAAAATTAGCGGGAAAATTGAAGGTTTAAAATTTTCCAAATGGTGAGACATTTTGGCATATAAACTGGGCATATGAGGTTAGGCTTAAGCCTATACAAGAAATTTAACAGATTTTCAAAATAATCATTTTTGGGATTTGGTAGTTTTAGAGGTATATGCAGAAATACACATAAAATTTGAAAATTTTCAAGTTCAAATTTTGTGGCAACAACAAACTCTAATTGGGGATGAGAATTGCAAAGGATGAAGTAAAGAACCTAGAATCTCAAGCATGGACCAGTGCGTAAATCCATGGGGCAAATAGAGTCAAAAAGAACAAGGAAGAAAGAAGCCAGAGCAAGCCAAAAATAGGACAACACTAGGAAGGAAACTATACTACTAGCACAACAAAAACTCCTAATATGTACATGGTCAAGAAGACCCTACCTCAAGTGACTCCAGGATATTCATGTGAATCCATTGATTGATTGGGAGAAATAGCACCCTCTACGAAATAATGCTCAATGAATGTAGAGCCTGCAAACACCCAGCTACCAACTTGTGACCACCATGATCAGGAAGAAAAGAATGGCTTTATATGAAAACTCTTTGGGTATGGTTGGATGCTTAAGAAGCCATTCTTCATTGTATACTTCTTCAATTGGATGACTCATGTCAGCATTGCCCAGCATATTACTACCAAGACCTTCCTATGTAGCTTCATGTATAATGTTAGAATGCACTTGATTTTGCAAGTACAAAGAAATCAACCCATGGATTAGACAACCCATGCAAAAACCATGAGGTAAATACTGCACATTGTTTAAAAATTTTGGTTCCCAACTTGTAATGCATGTCCTTGTTGACAAGTAGGATTGCATCCATTGTGCAGAATTGTGAAGCTTAGCAATCTTCTATAACATGGGATCAAACTCAGGCTATGGGTGACCTATGTCAAGTTTGAACCTCCACATTATGGACTGGTTCCCTTAAAATATTCAAATGGATCTATGACTTTGATGTGGAAAAGGGTTAAAAAGGATATTTCTAAAAGTAATAAAAATTGTAAAAGTATGGTGATGCACCTTAAAATGATGGAAAACTTGTAAATTTAACTTAAAATAGATCTCAAAAAATCTATCCACACAAACCACTTTTAGCAAATTGATCACAAAAATGATTCAGAGGAAGGCTGGAAAATATTTATTTTTTGAAGGAAAAGGGATTTTTTCACAACATAAAAGGAAAACTCTCCAATTTGCATAGCCTAAGACCTGTAATTTTCAATGCTATCTAACGCATGCAAGTACAAATGTGACAATGATTTTAAAGGTTATGATGTAAAACACAAGAAAATCTCATCAAATCACTCATAAAAGCTGCATTAATGGAAAGGTAGATCCTTGATCAAGCTGAAAATAAAGGAAATAATTGTATAAAAACAAAGTATAGAACCTGTAACCTACTGTAATCTCTATAAATCTGTAATAGTGAGTTACAAAACCTTTTCTCTCTCTCAAAGTGTAAAGAGCAAAAAAGGCAAGAACTAGAAAAACCTATGTTTTTCTTACAATATATAGGTTGCTCTCTCCAAGAGGCCTTGAAAAAACAACTGCAGTCAACTACCTCTAAAAATAAGCTCTCTAATTTGTTCCACAAGTAAACAATGAAATCCCTGAAATTAAGGACCAAAACTACCTCAAAATGAGCAGAAATAGCTCCAAACTACTCCTCTCTATGTGTTTGACCAAAAGGTTGAACAAAACTCTCCAATTTGTCCTCCAAACCATGCAAAAACACTCCAAAGACTTTAGTGAACTCAACACTTCCATTTTTGGATGATTTTGCATTTGTCAATGATGTGGGCAAAGAATAAAGTAATTATTTGCATGATTACTCTATTATGAGTTTCAATTTCTCTGATCTCCTTGATTTTAGAACTTGTGACAAAATAATAAAGTAATTTAAAATGATATTACTTTATTACTTGTTTAAATTTTTTATAGTTGTAAAATCATGCAAGAATGGATAAAAATAAAATAACACCTTATCTTTCCATCTTGACTTACATAATTTGGATGATTGCATTATCAATGATGCCATATGAAATAGGTCATCATGCATGCAAAAATAAAGAATATTCCTCTCCTTATACCTCCCATGCAATCACATACGTCATTACAAGTGAAAATACATCATGCATCATCAAAAGAATGATAAATGTACATATACAA
Source organism: Cunninghamia lanceolata (assembly GCA_027924645.1). Classification (NCBI taxonomy): domain Eukaryota; kingdom Viridiplantae; phylum Streptophyta; class Pinopsida; order Cupressales; family Cupressaceae; genus Cunninghamia; species Cunninghamia lanceolata. Next base: position 6,713,519 of record BSBN01000159.1, read on the forward strand.
CCTTATTACTCCAGTCAAAAGGAAAAAAATACATTATTGCATTATACATACATACAAGGTATAATAAAATACCGCATTATCACTCCATCATGGAAAAAAAACATAGTGTATCATGCATAATCCTATATTCAGACCTTATTTCCAAACTGCATAAGGCACTTCGACCTTGTCCTTCATATAGTCAATCATTATGGAAGAAAGAAAAGGTCTAACACCTTACCTTCATATGATTATTTACTTTTTGACTTTGCAAAGAAAATCAAAAGAAAAGGCAAAAATGATTTAGCCTCATAGGCCCCCTGTGCATTATCATTAGGTCTTTAGACTTGATAAGTCTTAACCATGGTAGAGATAAGGTTTGCAATGAGTTGGTTTTAAGAAGTCAAAAGAATTTTGAGGAAAGATAAATATACATCGACAAAAAAGAAAATTGTGAACCCTAAAATCCATCATTTCATTTTGTTATGCCATCAAACTTTTCTCTCTGTAACTCTTTCTTCAGTGGCTAGGGTTTGATGGTCTTCTCATTTTCCTTTGCAACTTTTGGGCTTTATTAGTCAATTTTTCTACATTTCTTGGGATAAAATAGAAGGTGAGCTCTCTATGTTAAAAAATAGACCATTTCATTGATCTTTCTGTGATTTGTTCCTTACCAGGCCGTGGCCATATTGTCGTTTGAACATTTATGAATTTTATATTCTATTTTCTCACTATGGCTTCTTTATTTCTCTGCATTTCTTTGGCTAGTAACTATCTTTGCCAACATTTTTGAGAGCTTTCAAAACACACACATAGGCACGGCCTATGGTTCCTTCTTCTTGCAAAGAACATAAGGTAAGATTCCATTTTGCTTCACCATTTGCATTCTTCCAACTATATCTTTTATATTGATAAGGTTTTTTCAAGAAATGATACAGGCCTTTGATTTATTTGAAGAGAAAGGCCTCCCTATTATGTCCATGCTATTTGTATATTCTTTCTTCTATTTATCCTCTTTGCAAATATGAAAAAACACCAAGTTTGAAGAAAAAACTAAGGGTTTACAATTTTATTAGAGAAGATCCTCCTTTGGCTAGGGCTTGCTAGCTTCTGTATCTTTTTTCTTTTGAACTCTCTTTGCAAACCAAAAGAAAATACAAGGGTTTTGAGAAATATATTATGGGTTTTCATTTTTATTGCAGAAAAACTTTTCTCTGGCTACGACCATGACATTGTATCTTCTTTGTACCATTTCCTTCTTCTGCAAATATGAATACATTATGGTTTGAAAAAAGTTGAGGGTATTTTACATTTTTGAAAGAAAACATCATATTCTTGGCTGCGGCCTTGCTATCTATATCTTCTTTTTCGACTTCTTTGTATAACAGAGAAAAAATATAATGGTTTCAAAAAAGATGACGTGGGTATTTGTTACTCCTTTGAAGAAACTCTCGTCCAGCCATGGCTATGCTCTTTCTTTGTTCTTTGCATATATTTCTTGAAAGAAACCATTATCATATGTATTTCTAAGTGTATTTTAAAGGTTTAGCTTCTCTTTGTTCTTATGTATCTACAAAACTTTTTTTATAGAAACCCCATATGGGTTTTACTCTGTGTTGAGAGACTCCTCTTTCTTTCTCTCACTATCACTTCATTATGTAAAAGTGATAAGGGTTTGGAAGAATACTACATTCTGGTACAACCATGGTATCATTATTTTGCATATGCAGAAAAAAGACAGAAAGACCCTTCATTCTTGTTTACAGATACATCTCTTTCTTTAACTTTCATGTATGTAAGAAATTGTATTTTGCAAACACTGTAACTTTTCTCTTTTGCATTTGATACCTTTGAAATAGAAATAGTCTCATGTAGCTTTATGATTCTTTACCTTTTGCATGATATGAACATCCTAAACTGATCTTTCTATATGCTACCTTCTTGTAGCTTTACTATTCATGATTGTTCTCTGTATATGGATTGACACAAACACTATAGACTCTGCACCTATGATGAGGGTTATAGAGTGAGTTTAGAATTCATGTTCCTCTTAAAGGCATCTGCATTTCTTGTAACTATATCTCATAAACGATGTAACTGCTCTCCTTCTAAGGTTGTTCCATATGCCCTTAAACTATTATACATAACCTCTTTGTTCAAATATATATTGTATTCTCTCTTGATTTTAAGCATATACCTAGTATAATATAAACTATCCTTTACATGGCTGTAGCTGATGACTATCTTCTTGATTTGTATTTCCTTTCTATTTGTGGCTGATGTCTAACAACTGTTCAATAGTCTAGGAGACTATCATGATGATTGTTGTTATATGGTAAGCTCTTTAGGGGTTAGACTTTGTTACCTCCTGATTGTATACATATCATGTAATCTTCATGGAAATCTATCATAATTCCATCTTCATGAGGCATTGTTATAGTTTATATGGTTGTTCCTGACATGATAACTTATCTATATTGGAGCTATGACTATCTTTGGATCAAGACTACTAAACTTAATATACTGCCCTATATCTCTTTGGTAGCTTTATGAGTTCATGATGACATAAAAGCTTGATGGTATATACTTGCCACTATCATACACATTGTTCTTTTATGATCACTGCATTGACTGGGTTGTTCCTTACTTTCTATCATGGCTCATGATAAGATGTGATTTCTTTTGACATAGAGAGAACGATATCTTATGATAAAATGATACATTGTTCATTCAATTCTGTAGTAACACCTAGTCTTTTTTAATGTTGCTCCAATAGAATGTCTCCTTTTACATTGCTATACCATTATCTAACTGTTCTATTTATGAAGTATATCTAAATAGCAAATTCATATTTCAATCAAAACAAGAAGATGGGAAAAAATACCTTCTATGGCTGCACTCCATTCTTCTAATAACTATACCTCTATCCTTTACATATTGACCACTCTTGAATAAAACCACTGCTCATTCTGTAGCATGTGTATGATTAAGCATTTTGAACATGATTTTCTGATTTTAACAAGCTCTTTTCTATAATGAGCATAGTTTATAGGAGCAACTGCTCACTTCACTTCTCTTATGATGACTTCACTTTATTTGAAGTGTTGACTATTCCAATGCATAGTGCACTCTATTTATTGCAATCTGATGTCCTTCTTGAATGAATAAGAAGGAAGCATGTTGGGATCTACCCTTGTCAAAGCCACATTTTCTCCACACGCTTTAATGTCTTCAAATTAGCAACATTACTTTTCCTATACCTACATAGTGAACAAACAACTTAGCATAAAAACATACCTCTTAGAGTTGATTGATCTTTCTCATGGTGATCTGATTTATTGCATATGTCTAATGTGAAATGTTTGCAAGTTTTATATGTCTGTTGATAAAGCATATGGTGAATCTGCATATCTGGAGCTTCTAACAAGATTTTCTTCAACCTTGTAGGCACACTATCCTGATCAGGAGCAAAAGATGAGGACATGAAGATCAAGCTTCCAATCAAGAAGATCAACCTTTAGAAAGGCAATGATGGATATCCATTTTCCTCATATGTTCTTTTCTTTCCCTTTATCCATAGATGTATATCTTGCACAATGTTTGCATTGCTTAGTTTAGTCACTCCCATAGCTTGTGTGGGACATATTTAAACATTTCTTTAAATATAATTAGTTACTTTACCGTATGCAAATGATTTATGTATGTTTACTTTTTTGAATCAAATGCTTAGGATAGAATAACTGAATCTGATATGAAACATGTGTTTAAAAAATGATATGAAATAATAGTTTTATAAATACCTTTCCTTCACACTGAATATTAAAATTTGAATAATTCAATCACAACATAACTGAAAGATAAAACCATTTATATGCCTATTTTCATTCATTGACTATCTGATCTCTTGTCATCAAATAAACATCACTTGTCAAGATGGCTTGACAGTTTTGATTGGACTATCAGATTATCCTAATAAATGATCTTTACTCTTCTCTTGCCAAGATGTCATACATTCAACTGATTGATCATTTACACTTAAAAGATTTCTTTTATTCCTTTTGTAACAACTACAATTCAGGTCTAGCTAAATTAGGCATGAACATAATTTAGTAACATTTCTGGTGACCTCTCAGGGGTGTTTGCTTGCTAAACAAATCAAAACCAATAGCCTTGCAATTCCATTGGGCACATGAGTCTTTTTCTAGATGAAACTTTGAAAAACCTTCTGCAACTCAAACTGATAGAATACTATAGTAGCAAAACAAAATTAAACTTCAACTTGTCATGCCAAGATCTCTAATTTTTATCAACTATTTTATTTATGATCTTAATCAAATTTTTGTTAGTAGATTCTACCTGTCCATTACCTTGAGGGTAATAATTTGATGAAGTGTTCAAAAACATGTTATTTTTCATAGACCAATCAGAAACTCTTAAACCAATAATGCTAAAGCATTATAAAAATTAATCGAGTCAGGAGTATCAAACCTATATACTAGATCTTGATAGAAATTTAGGATAGAAGTTTCATTAGCTTCTCTTAATGCAACTACTTCAGTCCATTTGGTAAAATAGTCAGTTGCAGTTAATATCCACTTATGTCCTTGACTGGATGGTGGATTGACAGGACCAATGAAGTCCAATCCCACTTGCCAAATGGTTGGTCCACCTTAATTGGATGCAAGGGCATCTGTAAGTTTCTATTTACCTACAAAAAATGAACATTTTGTACATTTCTTTACCCAATCATGTGCATCTTTAAACATCTCAAGCCAATAATAGCCAGCTCTCATAACTTTTAGAACTATTGTTCTTGCTGTAAAGTGATCTCCAGAAGGTCCCTCATGAAATTCTTCCAGAATCTTGTGAATCTAATCTGGCTATACACACCTTAGTAAAACACCATTAAAATCTTTTTTGTACAAGATTCCATCTATGACAACATAAGGAATTACTTGCAGTCTATACTACCTTCTTTTTGATCTGTCTAGGCCTTGAGGAAAATCTCCAATATGTAGATAATGGATCATTTGTTGCACTCAACTTGCAGGTGGATCTAGGACAACAACTATGTCTTCATCATGTAGCATTGTCTTAGCTTCTCCTTCAAGTTTAGAATCATTTCCTTCATGATCTGCAATCTATTCACATAATCCTTTACCTCAGACTAGCTTAGTAACTTTAATTTGGATGTCATACTCCATAACCTTTGTTATCCATCCTGCTCTCTTCTCATTCACATCTTTACTAAGAAAGAATTCTTTTATTGTTTGATGGGAAACCATTAGTTGTATTCTATTGTTTAAAAGCACGTGTTTAAACTTTTTTAGGCTCCTTATAATAGCCAATACATGTTTCTCAACAAAAGAATATCTTACCTCATAATCATGTAGAATTTGGCTAAAGAAAGCCATGGGTTGTTCCAATCCTTCCTCATTATCCTAACAAAGTATAGATTATATAGTATCAACACTACCAAATGCATACTGTTGGTTAACAGATTTGCTCTTATTCTGAAAATTACTTGCTCTGACCCTATACCCTTTTTCCAAGAACAAATGAGTTAATCAACAAATGGGTGAACCTTTTGAATTAGTTCCCCTCTGAATTCAGGTACAGCTCCCTTTATGATTTTCAATGAATTTTAGCCTATTCAACTAACTAAATTGCATTTTTAACCAGAAAACGCCTAAGGCTGACTAACATCCATACATAGCCATGTCATGAATGCGATTAATTTATACAGCAGCAGGTTAGAATGCACAGATTCTACTTTAGTACATTCGAATACATGAATATGTTTATACAAACTTGCTGAACTCGAAAGGAAAGATAATACATATGATGGGTTGTTCAAACAAAGAGCAATTACCAGGTAAAAGAAGATTTCTCACAGAAAATCAAATTTCACACATTTAGACGCACAGATCCAAATAAGCAGCAATCGTTCCTCTTTTCATTCACAGATGAAAATTTTTCAAACAATCATCATATATAAAAATAAAACACAGTTTTTCTGAAATTCCCTTTTCCTCTTTTCTTTCCCTCACTTTTTCTCCTTCCTAAATTCTAAAAAAAAAACAAATATATATCCAAGTCTTAACCATGTCCTCGAGCAAATTAAACTCAGAGTTAACATCACTCTGACCCATACGGGATTTAGTTTTAACAACTGATCGTAAAAGATTAAAGTTGCCAGAAATAACATAAATTAAAGACTTGAAAAAGAAAGAGCTGATGCGGTTATGACTGGGGCGATGAATCAGCGTCCCCTGATTTGCTGTCGAGAGCCTGGGAAGCATGCTGGGTTCTCCACTCCTGAAAGGCAGCCACGAACTCCTGAATTTTAGGAAAGTTTGGTATGCCTATATGCTTCATCCTCAATTTCTAGACCTCCTTTTCCCTTCGCATTTTCCCAAATTTTTCCTTGTGTTCAGGGAGTGCGTCGATACAGAGGTAGAGCAGGGATTCGACTTTAGAAATTCTGGAGAAATCCTCAATAAGAATATTATCATTCTCTTTAACAAAACGGATCTTATCCCTAAAGGATTGGGCTACTGCTTCAACATCTTCTTCAGGCTTTCCATCATCCTTCATGTATTTTACGTCGATACACTGTAAATCACGTTGCAATGACTGAGTGAAGTCCGTTATCTCCTTAATGAGCTTTGAGACTTCAAAGCGTGCTTGTCGGGATATGGAGTTCCTCCATTCGATATTCTTTTTGTTCACATACAATAAATCCTCATCCACACCAGTCAGTTTCATCTCTGCCAAAAACTTTTCCAGCCCATATTTCCGAACTTCCTCTATTTGGTTCGTCACACTGGTCCACTTGCCTTCGTCCTTAGCCCAGACAGCAACCTGTGCTTTAAGATCTTCAATGGTAGTAGCAGTCAGGTCATATATGCCTTTGAGTTCATGGATATACTCAGTTCCCCTTTGCTCAATGCTGTCTAACCAGCCATCAAATGTTTTTGAGACCATTTTGCTCCTATGAACTTGATCTAACATTTTCTGATTGACGGGTGACTTTGGGTCAAAAGACAAGGGAACTTGTGAGATTGGCTGCGGGTTAGGATTGTTGATGGCTTCAATATACTCTGCCATTGCACGCAGAGTTTGTTTTAATTCTCTTTTGTCCCTTTCATCTTTCATCGTTCGATTGACCATTCTTTTAGTTGAAGCTTCGAGATGGTGTACATCCGCAGCTCTGGAGGCAGTACCGAGGTCTATCTTTTCCACAGTGAAATCATGCACTGTAGGATCTTGAACCTCTTCCTCGGTCACTGGTTTGGCTATTTCTGCGCTCCAGTTACCAGTGCTTGGGTCAATATCTATCCTGGATACTGTTTTAAGTCTTTTGGACTTGGGGGTCTTCCCCAGACATTTACTTACCATATCTTCCAGAGGGAGAACGAAAGGAACCACCTTCTTTTTATCAGATATAGAGCTCTCTAGCCACTTTGGTGCCGGGGTTGTCTCCCTGAGTTTTTCTCCATCAGAAGGTTTATCTGAAATCATCAACATTTCCGGAGTACCCAAAACATCCTCTGACTGTGAACCAGTATCAGCTGCTTCTGTTCTGGTTGGGCTTGCTTCTCTGTCCCCCATGGGGTCCTCTGCTTCTTCTTCTGAATTCAAATCGACAATTATTGTCTCAGAAACTGGCTTCTTCCTTTTACCTTTGGTTCTCAGCCTGGTGACACGAGAAGGCAGAATGTCTGTGAGGACCCTTCTGGATTTCTTGGTGATAAGGCTCTTTTCAGGTGATGGCTCAGAAGCACCTGCACCATAGATAGCAAGAGGTTGATTAGAAGGATCCAGGGGAAGTGGTGATGCAACCGCTGAAGATAATTGTTGAACATTTTTATCTTGAGACCCCTGTTGCTTCTTTTCTCTCAACCATTTTTCAGTCCTCCTTATCACTGGGAGGGTCTTAATTTCAATCCTGTCCTCCTCCTTCTTGCTCCAGTCCACCTCTGGAATGGGTAAGTGCTCCACTTTCTCAAATTGTGGATCAACCACTTCTTCATCATCAACAAGAACTCCAGAAATGTCCATGTCTAAGTTAAAGGTAATTATTTGTCTTAAAGAAAACCTGCACCATAACCTTCTCCTAACTTCAAATTCATCTGGACAATCCATCCAATAATCCTCCAGCTTAGGAAGGTGCGAGTGCCCTGTTCCAGAATTTAAGTTATCTTTAACAAAACTTTTACTGTCGAATTTGGCTCTAGCAGTGAAGGATTGAAAATTGAACCTCTCGAGGTTCACCCCCAGATTTAAAGCATCAGAAGTTGACAGGCATGAATAATGCCCGAGTTCAACAGGAAAAGAAATACCACAACCCCTTTTTGATGGAAATTTTTTATGAACATGTGCCAATTGCCGACATACCTCTATTAGTACAAAACGATCAAATACATATCTGGGCAACTTCATTGGTTCGCCATCGAATCCCCCAACTCTGATATAGGTGAACTCAGAGAATTGGATGAAAAAGCTACCGTAGATACTGATTAGCTGCATTGCTTCACTGGTCATTCTCTTACCTGGGTTACCTGTCAATTCATAGGTCATCTTCCCAGTGAAGACATCATTGATCCTCTTGTAATTTTCATAACAATTTTTTCTTTGCAACTGTGAGTAATATTGATAAACTTTGCTGCTTTCATCTAAAGGCTCATGAGGCAGGTCAAACCAATCTCTTGTGGAGGCTAAATAGTAAAATAGATAAGAAGACATAAAGAAATCCCTGTTGCCCAGCCGATTATTTAAGCTCTGATGCAGACAGTCAGCTATTATCTCGGCCCAATCCAAGTATTGTTCACCCTGGAGGACGACTTGTATAAAAAAGTACATCCAGTCTTCCCAGTAATAGGCATGTTGATTGCCTCTCAATCTGTTCAATAACACCACAATATCCCTTACTTCCTGTATTAAATGGTCTCTAGTGAGGGGTCTGGGCAGCCTTGAACCACCTTTCTGAAACTTTAGCAGCCAATTCCGTGCTATCACACTCTTGTAAGTTGGTTTCTTTTCTGAGAAATATCCATTGGAGGAGGTAATGTCGAGGTTGGAATATGCCCCCTTATGCGGTATCTTCATCACAGACATAAGGGTTTGTCTGTTGACAGAAAACAGCACATCCCCGTTGGCATTTTTGACACATCTGTTCTGGGGGTCATATCTGTTTATACATTCTTGAACCAATTCAGGGCATAGAATGGCCTGAGGAAAGGCTGCAGCTTCCACTAAACCACTGTCTACAATCTTCTTCATTGTGGGGGTTTGGACAGGGTTCTTTGTTCTTTCTATGAATTCCTCCAAGTCATACTGAACTAATGCGGTGTCTCCAAACTCGGAGTGGGAATAAATAAGACTGGGGCCGTGTTCATCCCCCAAACATGTAGACTTCAAAGACATATTGGGAAGACTATGATATAGCAATTCGAATCTCGAAAATAACAGAAATTCTAGGGGTTCTTCTTTCCAGTAAAAGAACTCGAAATAGTACAGGGGAAATAGGACTCACCTTCAAGAAATTTGAAAGCACTGCGAAAGCTTGAAAAACGAGAGCCTTACACTTTCAGCGCTATTCTCCTCCGCGTCGCACAATGTGAATACTTGCTAAAATTGGGTTGTTTTTGGCTAACAATGGCACTTACCAGAATGAATGTCTATCGCTCAGATCAATACGTGCCAAAAGTATTTGAAGGGACGTGAACTCTGATTTTTCCATTAATAGCAAGTAATGTTGTCGCGCCATCATGAGGTATAATAATTATCCGTAGCTTCCTTTAAATTAGAGCTCTTGCTTTTATGATGAGTTCCTGACAAAATCTCCTCCAACTTTCCCGCTAAATTTGGCTTGGAAAACCGCGGGAGCAGATGGGACCAAACTTACCAAATCTTCGCACCATTGAACCTTTGAAACATGGTTCAACGCGATGGTTCAATATGAAGGTTCAACGACACATGGGCTATATAGACCAACAGAAGGTTACGCGGCTTCTAGTATAAGGTCCCAAATTATGAAATAGCGAACTCTTTGAACTTTGAACTATTTGAACCTTGAACCTTGAACCTTGAACCCCGCGGAAGAGTTCAAGCGGGAAGTTCAAGTTCAATGACACATGGCATAAGGCAACTGCGCAACCTGATAGATGAAAAGGCTATGAATATTGAACCTTGAACCTTGAACCATTGAACCCCGTGGAAGAGTTCAAGCGGGAAGTTCAAGTTCAACCCGAAACTTCCAAGACGCTTGAGGCAAAGACAAAACAACTTGCTTTATACGACACTTCAGACACATTGAACCATTGAACTTTAGACTTCGAGAATGGTTAGGGTTCAAAGGTTCAAACCTTAAGTGACTTTGTTTACAAAGGCGACGCACGGGTAAAAATTAAAGGATTGAGAGCCGATTTACAAAAAAAAAAGGATGATCGGGAATATAGCACGATAAACCGGCTTTTGTTCAAGAAATATTACCAATACATAAATAAACAAGGGTGACTCAAAAGGTAACACTGGCTCTGACTGGGGACTGCATTTCATGGCAAATTGCAGAGAATTCAGAAGCTCTGGTTTTGCAGAAAAGGAAAACAAAAGAAAGAAAGAAAGAAACAGGACGGGACCGAACAAAAACGGGAAAAGAAACACAGAAAGAAACAAAGGGAAGACTATGTACAAAACTGGGGAACCTGTTTACAGACGATACAGCTTGAGATCCTGTCCATTATAGGACAGGGGTAAAACAGTTCCATCAGGATATTCCAGTTTGAAAGAATTTGGACCCAACGCCTGGTGAATCTTAAAAGGCCCTTTCCAGAGGGAATCAAATTTGCTGTGCGCACCCTTCGGTTCTCTCCTTTTGTCCCACAGTAGTATTTCATCACCTTCCATGAACTTCCTGGGTCTTGCTTTTCTATCAAAAATTTCCTTAACTTTAGCCTGATGTACAGTGATTCGGTCAACCAGTTCATTTCTCTCTTCCTCAATTTTGGTTAAATACATGATCCTCTTCTCCAGGGAATCTTGGAAATATTGATCCTCAATTACGTTTTACAGTTTGACTGTAGATAGCTCCAGTGGCAATGATAATTGGGCTCCTATCCCATAAACTAATTCAAATGGTGCCATCCCAATCGCTCTCTTTGGGGTTACTCTGTCAGCCCAAAGAGCTTCATACAACTTCTTATGCCAATCCCTGGGGCTGTCATTAACCAATTTCTTCATGATAGCAATCAGGTTTTTGTTACTGGACTCAGCTTGTCCATTCCCTTGGGGATAGTAATCCGATGAATGAGAAAGAGAAATACTATGTTCATAGCAGAAGGAGGTCATCTCACCTGAGGAGAAACTGGTAGCATTATCAGCTACAATCTTCTGGGGCACACCGAATCGAACTAAGATATTCTCCTTGAGAAAATCACAAACCACCTCGGAAGTTGTTCTTTTTACAGGGGCTGCCTCAACCCATTTCGTGAAATAATCTGTTGCTGTTAAGATATGGGTATGCCCTGCACTTGAGGGGGGTGAGATAGGTCCAATAAAATCCAATCCCCACTGTTTGAAGGGTTCTTCAACAACAACAGGCCTTAAAGGTAGAGCTGCAAGTTGTGGCCTTCCCGAGAACATTTTACACTTCTCACAATTAGCCACGAACCTATACGCATCCTTGAACATCCCTGGCCAGTAATAACAATTTCTGAGGATCTTGAAAGCTGTAACTGAAGAAGAAAAATGTCCGCCACAAGCTTCATTATGGAAAGTTCCCAAGAGTTTATCCTGCTGTTCTTTATCCACACATCTCAGAAAGGTCCCATCTAACCCTTTCTTGTAAAGAACATCTCCCCAAATAACATATTTTGCAGCTTTCAGCTTCAAGTTTCTTTTCTCTTTAGGAGTCAGGTGATTAGGACAGTCACCATATGTAAGATAATGTGCTACATCCAGAAACCATGGATCCTGTAAACTTACCAATAAGACTGTGGGGAGCCCCTCCCCTTCTTGTTCTTTATTCTCAGCAATTAGCTTACATAAACCTTGACCCCTGATCAGCTTAGTAGGTCTAATTTCCAGATCATACTCCTGTATTTTAGCAACCCACGTTGCTCTATTATTTAATCCCACTTCCTGCTGAGTCAAAATACTTTTCACAGCTGAATTTGGAACAAATACAGCTGAATGGGAATGGAGTATATAATATCTGAATTGCTTGACAGCTTTGACCACAGCAAAGGCTTGCTTTTCGACTAGAGAATATTTTAGCTCATGCTTTTTTAGGGGAACACTCATAAAGGCTATGGGAGCCTCTTGATCTAATTCATTTTTCTGCAACAAAATTCCCGACATGGTGTGTTCCGAAGCATAACAATAAATAATAAAATCCTTCTGAAAATTAGGATTTACCAAAGTGGGAGTGTTCGCAATAGCCTCCTTGATATCTTCGAACGCCTTCCTAGCAGCTTCGTTCCATTTGAAAGGTTGTTTCTCACTCATCATCCCGACAATGTATTTTGTAATCTCAGCAAAGTCAGGGATGAACCTTCTGAGGAAATTGATTTGACCGAAGAAGGACTTGACTCCAGTCCTGTTTGAGGGGAGACTAAGCTGTTGAATTGCCCTGACTCTCTCTGGGTCGATCTTGATTCCGTCTTTTGAAACTAGGTGTCCCAACAATTTTCCCTCAGTCACACAGAAAACTGACTTCTTGGGGTTGAGTGAGATGCCGTGGCTCCGACACCTTTGCAAGACAGACTCCAGATCTCTCAAATGATCTTCTCTATTCTTGGAAAAGACAGTTAAATCATCAAGGTAGATAACGATGATTCTGTTCTTCAGGTCCCTGAAAGACGAATCCATTGCTCGCTGAAAAGTTGCTCCTGCATTGATCAAGCCAAAGGGCATTCGATTATAGGCAAAGGTTCCCCGAGGTGTGGTGAAAGCTGTTTTATGTTGATCCTCTGCAGCCACACCTATCTGATTGTAACCTGAAAAACCATCCAGCATAGACATCATTTCAGACCCAGCAACTGTCTGCAAGATGTGGTCCATCACAGGCAGAGGATAGTTATCTTTCAGGCTGGCTTGATTTAAGTTTCTGAAGTCAACACAGATCCTTATTTCTCCATTTTTCTTTCAGACCGGAACAATATTTGCCACCCAGGTGGAGTGATGGATTGGATAGATGATTCTGGCCTTCAACATCTTATCTATCTCTTTAAAGATGGCTTCAGCAACTTTTGGGTTGTAATTCCTCAGCTTCTGTCTGAATGGAGCTGCGTTTGCTTTCAGAGGGATATGGTGGTGAAACTGTCCATGTCTAAAATTTTTGAGATCATCATAGCACCAGGCGAAAACATCCTTATATCTGATTAGCAATTTAATCAATTTGTTTTTTTCCTCCGAAGAGCAGCATTTACCAATGGATATCCACTTAGGATCGGCTTTATCTCCAATATTTATTTTCTCATAATCCTCTGCTTTATCAGGAATAGAGGAAAGCTTGCCTTTAACATATTCATCTCTTCTAGAAAATAGATGTTCCAAAGAGACCAGTCCTTTAGGGATTTTGTTTCCCTTTAATTGAATCATATCATCTCTTGAATTAATCCCAGGGTCAGGACTGAATTCTTTGCACTCTGCTTCGGAACCTTCAAAATAGGTCCCCAGGAACATTTCAGCGTTTTCTAAGAATTTTCTAATTTGATTATCACTTTCAAAAACCTGCCAGTTCTCGGCATTGTCAGGGACATTTGGGCGATATATCATTTCTACGCTATAAGAATCTTTCTTGAAATCTGGATGTGGTAAAAGGAGAGAAGCTGACACTGCCAGAGAATCTGCTCGGGAATTCAGATCCCTGGGAATTGTTTCTATAGAGAAAGCATCAAAATATTCGATTTCATCCCATACCCTATTTCTATAATGCCTTAGTCTTTCATTCTTTACAGAAAAGATTCCCCTTACCTGCTTTACAATTAGTTCAGCATCACCCTTTACCTTAAGTACCTTCACACCTTTCTCTTTGGCTTCAAACAATCCGAGCAGTAGGGCTTCATACTCTGCAGTATTGTTGGTGTTTTTGAACTCTAACTTAAAAGAGTAAGAGAACAATTGGCCTTCAGGTGAGATTAACACGACTCCAGCCCCTGAACCAGCGGTAGCACAGCTGCCATCAAATTCCATAACCCATAGATCATCAGAATGTACAGGTTTTTGCACTAATCCTTCCTTAGGTTCTGCCTCGAAACTTTGTTCAGAAGAGAAGAAATAATTACCGAATTCACATTCCTCAAACAAAATCTGTGCCTTGGGATCATCAGAGGGATAGACAGTGAACTTGCACTTGGGCTCAGGTTCCAACTTCACTCTCTGCTTTCCTACTAGGATTGTGGCCTCTGACCAATCCAGCTTGATTTGTCCACCTAGATCCTTGCAAAATGTCCTGCTCAAAAGCATTCCATAACTGGCAGGGATATCTGCTACCAGAATAGTCAATTTCACCCTCTTATCAGGGTAAGCTGTAAGTGCGACTCGTGCATCTTTAATTTGCCCAAGCAAGGAAACCTGTTTTCCGTCCATAGAATAACATCTTCCAAATGTTTTCGTAAGTGATAATCCTAGGGCTTTGGCTACAGAGGAGGGCATAATATTGTCAGAGGCTCCTGAATCTATAATGCAGTTGCTAAGTTTATGACCATTGATATACAGGGACACATAAAAAGGATTAGGTTTCAAATCATTATAGGGAATATTATTGGATGCATTGGGAGTTGTACTAGGGGCAGACAAAGGTGACTCAGATGAGGAAGTAAATAATCTAGCAATAGGGGATTCAGTATCGACTTCCAGTTGATTCGTAAATTCGGTTTGTGCAGGACTACCTTTAACATGTTTAACTAATTTGTCAAGTTCGGTAGGTTTCAACTTGAGATATTCAATAGGAGAAATTTGAATTTTTGCAGATTTACAAAAATCTACAATATCAAAGGAAGCATCAAGCTCATTTCTATGTAGCAATTTATTTTCTTGAGCTTTCAAATTAGCATCATGAGTTCTAGTTAAGGGCTCCTTACCTTTGCCAGGTATTTCTTGAGTATTAGAAGATTTCATATTCCTCTGACCCCTAGTTAGCACCGCGCATGAAGGGTCTTCAAGGGTTACCAATATTTCACCTCCCCTTTCTGAATCAGACTCATATTCAAGGAAGTGTATCTCAGAGCCGCCAGGTTCCTCGTAGTTCCTTTCATCTTCTGTGGCTTCCCCTAGCATATCTTGAGTAGCAGTCATCTGAGTGTACCTGAGCATTTCTGGGCAAGAATTCCCATCATGGTCAGTAGTCAAGTGAAAAATGCACATGTTTCCTCTTCCAGGAGCAGGTTCAATAGCCAGTCTTGGTTGTGCTGCCGTTAAGGGTAAAGTTCTACCAGTATTTGCTTGCTAATTCAAATTTCTTCTGCTCATATCTTGGTACGGTTGCTGGAAAGGGGCGCCAGCCTTAGGTAATTGCCTCTTTAAGGCAATCATATCATTAACCAACCTCTGTACTATAGGGTCCGTAGAAGATGAGGATTGGGCATTTGGCACCTGAACCTCTCTCTTCCATTTGCCGGCCATGATGAGATCATCTTCCAATCCAACTGCTAGGTTTTGTACAGCTGTCAAATCGGCAATTGCACCTCTCCTGAGATGGAAGCTAATATCAGGAGGCATAGCATTAATAAAGAAACATTTCTGATTTTCGCCAGACGGTCTTTTTGTAGCAGAGATTTTATTCACAATTCTATTAAATTTGGCCATGAACTCCCTCATAGGTTCATGAATCTCCTTTTTAAGTTGAGTCAGCTGTGCAAGGAGGTAATGTTCGTCCTCTGCATTCTTGAACCTATTTTCAAAGGCAGTTTTCATTTCATTCCAATTCGTAATTGAGGCATCAGTCAGGTGGTAGAACCATTGTGCAACAGTGTCGGTCAAAGTCTGTACAAAGAGTCTTATGGCAACGTCCTGGTGTTGAACACCCAGTACACTGCATGCTGCTGCAAAGGCACATAAATGTTCTTCTGGTGATGTTTTACCGTCTCCATTGAACCTGGGCAAATTCTCTCTTGCATTTTTAGGTAATGGATTAAGGTTGGCCCCTAGGTTCAGAGGCCCTATGGCAGCTCCCCAAGGTTGAGCCATGGGTAGAAAATTTATAGCTAAGGGGATAGCAGTGCCTGAAAGGGTTAAAGCTTGGCAGAGAGGGGAAGTAGCAGGCCTAGAAGGACTAGGGGGTCTACTTCTTGCTTTTCTTGCATGGGTAGGGATATAAGGAAAATTAAGGTTTTGCAATATTTGAAAGGTAGGGTCTTCAACTCCCTCTCTTCTCGAAGACCTGGTGTAGGGCCTAGAATCCAGCTTAAAATAATATTGGAACTAGGTAGGCAGTTATTGATTTCTTTGTTGTTCTTGATTTCTTTGTACCTCAAGGGCTTGGTTTCTTGCAGCGTTTCTTGCCTGCCTTCTTCTTTGCCTGAGTAACAGTAATCTCAGGTTATCGGCCAACTCTTCTTCTTGTTCCAACACTCTGCTCGCTCTTCTGTAATCTTCACTATTTCGACGAGTACGCCAAGCAAGAGTATTCAACTGACCGATGATATCTTCCTGTTCGTCTTGAAATCCAAGATTGGGTTGCAAAACAGGAATTATGTTTTCGTGTGGAAGCACCATTGTTGCTTCATATTCAGGCGATTAATAATTAATGATTTTGTCTAATTTCCCCAGTAGAGTCGCCAAAAACTGTTGGTTAACAGATTTGCTCTTATTCTGAAAATTACTTGCTCTGACCCTATACCCTTTTTCCAAGAACAAATGAGTTAATCAACAAATGGGTGAACCTTTTGAATTAGTTCCCCTCTGAATTCAGGTACAGCTCCCTTTATGATTTTCAATGAATTTTAGCCTATTCAACTAACTAAATTGCATTTTTAACCAGAAAACGCCTAAGGCTGACTAACATCCATACATAGCCATGTCATGAATGCGATTAATTTATACAGCAGCAGGTTAGAATGCACAGATTCTACTTTAGTACATTCGAATACATGAATATGTTTATACAAACTTGCTGAACTCGAAAGGAAAGATAATACATATGATGGGTTGTTCAAACAAAGAGCAATTACCAGGTAAAAGAAGATTTCTCACAGAAAATCAAATTTCACACATTTAGACGCACAGATCCAAATAAGCAGCAATCGTTCCTCTTTTCATTCACAGATGAAAATTTTTCAAACAATCATCATATATAAAAATAAAACACAGTTTTTCTGAAATTCCCTTTTCCTCTTTTCTTTCCCTCACTTTTTCTCCTTCCTAAATTCTAAAAAAAAACAAATATATATCCAAGTCTTAACCATGTCCTCGAGCAAATTAAACTCAGAGTTAACATCACTCTGACCCATACGGGATTTAGTTTTAACAACTGATCGTAAAAGATTAAAGTTGCCAGAAATAACATAAATTAAAGACTTGAAAAAGAAAGAGCTGATGCGGTTATGACTGGGGCGATGAATCAGCGTCCCCTGATTTGCTGTCGAGAGCCTGGGAAGCATGCTGGGTTCTCCACTCCTGAAAGGCAGCCACGAACTCCTGAATTTTAGGAAAGTTTGGTATGCCTATATGCTTCATCCTCAATTTCCAGACCTCCTTTTCCCTTCGCATTTTCCCGAATTTTTCCTTGTGTTCAGGGAGTGCGTCGATACAGAGGTAGAGCAGGGATTCGACTTTAGAAATTCTGGAGAAATCCTCAATAAGAATATTATCATTCTCTTTAACAAAACGGATCTTATCCCTAAAGGATTGGGCTACTGCTTCAACATCTTCTTCAGGCTTTCCATCATCCTTCATGTATTTTACGTCGATACACTGTAAATCACGTTGCAATGACTGAGTGAAGTCCGTTATCTCCTTAATGAGCTTTGAGACTTCAAAGCGTGCTTGTCGGGATATGGAGTTCCTCCATTCGATATTCTTTTTGTTCACATACAATAAATCCTCATCCACACCAGTCAGTTTCATCTCTGCCAAAAACTTTTCCAGCCCATATTTCCGAACTTCCTCTATTTGGTTCGTCACACTGGTCCACTTGCCTTCGTCCTTAGCCCAGACAGCAACCTGTGCTTTAAGATCTTCAATGGTAGTAGCAGTCAGGTCATATATGCCTTTGAGTTCATGGATATACTCAGTTCCCCTTTGCTCAATGCTGTCTAACCAGCCATCAAATGTTTTTGAGACCATTTTGCTCCTATGAACTTGATCTAACATTTTCTGATTGACGGGTGACTTTGGGTCAAAAGACAAGGGAACTTGTGAGATTGGCTGCGGGTTAGGATTGTTGATGGCTTCAATATACTCTGCCATTGCACGCAGAGTTTGTTTTAATTCTCTTTTGTCCCTTTCATCTTTCATCGTTCGATTGACCATTCTTTTAGTTGAAGCTTCGAGATGGTGTACATCCGCAGCTCTGGAGGTAGTACCGAGGTCTATCTTTTCCACAGTGAAATCATGCACTGTAGGATCTTGAACCTCTTCCTCGGTCACTGGTTTGGCTATTTCTGCGCTCCAGTTACTAGTGCTTGGGTCAATATCTATCCTGGATACTGTTTTAAGTCTTTTGGACTTGGGGGTCTTCCCCAGACATTTACTTACCATATCTTCCAGAGGGAGAACGAAAGGAACCACCTTCTTTTTATCAGATATAGAGCTCTCTAGCCACTTTGGTGCCGGGGTTGTCTCCCTGAGTTTTTCTCCATCAGAAGGTTTATCTGAAATCATCAACATTTCTGGAGTACCCAAAACATCCTCTGACTGTGAACCAGTATCAACTGCTTCTGTTCTGGTTGGGCTTGCTTCTCTGTCCCCCATGGGGTCCTCTGCTTCTTCTTCTGAATTCAAATCGACAATTATTGTCTCAGAAACTGGCTTCTTCCTTTTACCTTTGGTTCTCAGCCTGGTGACACGAGAAGGCAGAATGTCTGTGAGGACCCTTCTGGATTTCTTGGTGACAAGGCTCTTTTCAGGTGATGGCTCAGAAGCACCTGCACCACAGATAGCAAGAGGTTGATTAGAAGGATCCAGGGGAAGTGGTGATGCAACCGCTGAAGATAATTGTTGAACATTTTTATCTTGAGACCCCTGTTGCTTCTTTTCTCTCAACCATTTTTCAGTCCTCCTTATCACTGGGAGGGTCTTAATTTCAATCCTGTCCTCCTCCTTCTTGCTCCAGTCCACCTCTGGAATGGGTAAGTGCTCCACTTTCTCAAATTGTGGATCAACCACTTCTTCATCATCAACAAGAACTCCAAAAATGTCCATGTCTAAGTTAAAGGTAATTATTTGTCTTAAAGAAAACCTGCACCATAACCTTCTCCTAACTTCAAATTCATCTAGACAATCCATCCAATAATCCTCCAGCTTAGGAAGGTGCGAGTGCCCTGTTCCAGAATTTAAGTTATCTTTAACAAAACTTTTACTGTCGAATTTGGCTCTAGCAGTGAAGGATTGAAAATTGAACCTCTCGAGGTTCACCCCCAGATTTAAAGCATCAGAAGTTGACAGGCATGAATAATGCCCGAGTTCAACAGGAAAAGAAATACCACAACCCCTTTTTGATGGAAATTTTTTATGAACATGTGCCAATTGCCGACATACCTCTATTAGTACAAAACGATCAAATACATATCTGGGCAACTTCATTGGTTCGCCATCGAATCCCCCAACTCTGATATAGGTGAACTCAGAGAATTGGATGAAAAAGCTACCGTAGATACTGATTAGCTGCATTGCTTCACTGGTCATTCTCTTACCTGGGTTACCTGTCAATTCATAGGTCATCTTCCCAGTGAAGACATCATTGATCCTCTTGTAATTTTCATAACAATTTTTTCTTTGCAACTGTGAGTAATATTGATAAACTTTGCTGCTTTCATCTAAAGGCTCATGAGGCAGGTCAAACCAATCTCTTGTGGAGGCTAAACAGTAAAATAGATAAGAAGACATAAAGAAATCCCTGTTGCCCAGCCGATTATTTAAGCTCTGATGCAGACAGTCAGCTATTATCTCGGCCCAATCCAAGTATTGTTCACCCTGGAGGACGACTTGTATAAAAAAGTACATCCAGTCTTCCCAGTAATAGGCATGTTGATTGCCTCTCAATCTGTTCAATAACACCACAATATCCCTTACTTCCTGTATTAAATGGTCTCTAGTGAGGGGTCTGGGCAGCCTTGAACCACCTTTCTGAAACTTTAGCAGCCAATTCCGTGCTATCACACTCTTGTAAGTTGGTTTCTTTTCTGAGAAATATCCATTGGAGGAGGTAATGTCGAGGTTGGAATATGCCCCCTTATGCGGTATCTTCATCACAGACATAAGGGTTTGTCTGTTGACAGAAAACAGCACATCCCCGTTGGCGTTTTTGACACATCTGTTCTGGGGGTCATATCTGTTTATACATTCTTGAACCAATTCAGGGCATAGAATGGCCTGAGGAAAGGCTGCAGCTTCCACTAAACCACTGTCTACAATCTTCTTCATTGTGGGGGTTTGGACAGGGTTCTTTGTTCTTTCTATGAATTCCTCCAAGTCATACTGAACTAATGCAGTGTCTCCAAACTCGGAGTGGGAATAAATAAGACTGGGGCCGTGTTCATCCCCCAAACATGTAGACTTCAAAGACATATTGGGAAGACTATGATATAGCAATTCGAATCTCGAAAATAACAGAAATTCTAGGGGTTCTTCTTTCCAGTAAAAGAACTCGAAATAGTACATGGGGAAATAGGACTCACCTTCAGGAAATTTGAAAGCACTGCGAAAGCTTGAAAAACGAGAGCCTTACACTTTCAGCGCTATTCTCCTCCGCGTCGCACAATGTGAATACTTGCTAAAATTGGGTTGTTTTTGGCTAACAATGGCACTTACCAGAATGAATGTCTATCGCTCAGATCAATACGTGCCAAAAGTATTTGAAGGGACGTGAACTCTGATTTTTCCATTAATAGCAAGTAATGTTGTCGCGCCATCATGAGGTATAATAATTATCCGTAGCTTCCTTTAAATTAGAGCTCTTGCTTTTATGATGAGTTCCTGACAAAATCTCCTCCAACTTTCCCGCTAAATTTGGCTTGGAAAACCGCAGGAGCAGATGGGACCAAACTTACCAAATCTTCGCACCATTGAACCTTTGAAACATGGTTCAACGCGATGGTTCAATATGAAGGTTCAACGACACATGGGCTATATAGACCAACAGAAGGTTACGCGGCTTCTAGTATAAGGTCCCAAATTATGAAATAGCGAACTCTTTGAACTTTGAACTATTTGAACCTTGAACCTTGAACCTTGAACCCCGCGGAAGAGTTCAAGCGGGAAGTTCAAGTTCAACGACACATGGCATAAGGCAACTGCGCAACCTGATAGATGAAAAGGCTATGAATATTGAACCTTGAACCTTGAACCATTGAACCCCGCGGAAGAGTTCAAGCGGGAAGTTCAAGTTCAACCCGAAACTTCCAAGACGCTTGAGGCAAAGACAAAACAACTTGCTTTATACGACACTTCAGACACATTGAACCATTGAACTTTAGACTTCGAGAATGGTTAGGGTTCAAAGGTTCAAACCTTAAGTGACTTTGTTTACAAAGGCGACGCACAGGTAAAAATTAAAGGATTGAGAGCCGATTTACAAAAAAAAAAGGATGATCGGGAATATAGCACGATAAACCGGCTTTTGTTCAAGAAATATTACCAATACATAAATAAACAAGGGCGACTCAAAAGGTAACACATACAAAATAAAATATTTGTCAAAGTTTGGATTTATTAGTGTTTGAGTAGTAGCAAGAGCCTCTTTTATTTCTTCAAAGCTCTATTTTCCTTCCTTTGTCTAGCTAAAAGCAATATTATTTTTCAACATAGCTATAAGGGGTTGTAAAAGTGTTGCTATATTGGGTATAAACCTCCTTACAAATTTGATTCTTCCAAGAAAGATTTGTAAGCCTTTCTTATGGGCAAGAAGTGGTAATGCCAATATTACAGAGATTCTTTTAGGGTCAATTGATATACCATCTTTTGACACTATGTGTCCTAAAAGTTTCCCTTCATGTACTAAAAAAATAGTCTTTTTTGGGTTGAGTGAAACCCCAAACTCTCTAGATCTTTCAAAGATCGATCTTAAATGATGAAAGTGATCTTCAAATTTCTTAGAAAATATAGTTACATCATCTAAATACACAAGTACAAACTTATTTCTAAGACCTTGAAAGGCCATATCTATTGCTCTTTGGAATGTTGCACTTGTATTTGATAAGCCAAATGGCATCTTTCTATAAGCTAGTGTGCCCCATTTGGTATAAAAGCAGTCTTATACTGATCTTCTTCTTTCACTAGAATTTGGTTGTAACCTGAATAACCATCCAGCAAAGAGAATCTTTTTGATCCTGAAACAACTTGTAATATTTGCTCCATGGATGGTATAAAGGATAATCATCTTTTAAAAATGCTCTATTTAAATCTCAGAAATCAAGCATGATGTTATTTCCCCATTCTTTTTCCTAACAGGAACTAAGTTTAAAATTGAAGATGTATGCTTAATCAGAAAGATTATATTACCTTATAAAATCTTGTTTAACTCAGTCTTCATGAGCACTTCCAGCTTTGGATTGAGTTGTCTTTGCTTCTATCTAACTAGTTTTGCCTTGGGTTTGAGCTCAATAGTGTGTTGAGCTAACTTAGGATTAAAACCCTTTAGATCTCCATACTCCCAAGAAAATACACCACTAAATTCTTGACAAAGCTGAATAAAAGCATGTTGTTCTTCTTTTGTACATACTTTTTGATGTTTAAGCAGCTTATCTTTCAGTATCTCAATAGGTTCATACTGTTCTTGTTTGACTGATAAGGTGGCTTTGTCTCTTATAACCTGATCATCAGTATTGAATATTGACTCTAAGGTTACCAAACACTTAGGCAATTTATTTGAATTTAACTAAAGTATTTGATCATCATATTGCTGTAGCAATTTCTGTTGATTACCTATAGAAAATCCAGCCTCATCTATTAGAAAATTTACAATCTACTCATCGCTTTCAAATACCTGGCAACTGATATTATTATCTAGAATGGAGGGTCTTACAGCAACTTTGACATACAAAGGAGTATGAGCATTCTTCATTTCTACTAGAATACCATATTCAGCTCCAATTGCAGCTAATTTGTCAACTTGCTTATTATTATTTCTTAGTATAGATATCAGATTGAAAGCATCAAACTCTTCTATCATGTCCCAAACTCTGTGTTTATACAATTTTAGCAAATCATTCTTTGTAGCAATAATGTTTTTGACTTGTTTTATGACTAATTCAGTGTCTACAAAGACTTTAAGGCATTTGATGTTCCTTTTTCTAGCCCATTCCAATCCATGAACTAAAGCTTCATACTTAGCTAAATTATTAGAACAACTGAAAGAAAAATGGAAAGATGAATAATACTTTTCACTTGTGGGAGAAACTAGAATAGCTCCTCTACGAGCACCAACTTTACTTCTAGAACCATCAAAATAAAGTTGCCAAACATCATTTTTAGATTCTACAACTTGCTCATTTTCTCCTTTTAGTAGATTTGGAATAACTACATTTTCTATTTCATGATTTTCTTGTGCCCATTGGTCTAAAACTAAATCAGGTATGCCCTCTAAAGGTGTAATTGGATCTTGGATAGTAACTAGACCTTCTTGATCAAAAACTAAAAGATTGGCATTTATTGGACTAGGTGTCTATGGTTTAAGGTGATCTTTCATTGATAGCTTAGATTTTATTGTAACTTTGGTTCCATATCTGGTTCTAAAAAATAGATGTGCCTAATTAGGAGATAAATAACCTTCTAATCTTACTGTGAAATCTTAGGATAGACAGATGGCAAAACTTGGTGGCAAATCAATGATATGTATATCTTGATATATAACAAAAGTTGGACATGCATGTAATGTAAGACCTAAATTCTTCAATATCCCAATTGTGTTTACTTTAGTACCATCTAGTTGCACAACTCCCCTAACAATGGGTTCATATTTTAGACCAAGTTTATCAGCTAGCTGTTTTGGCATTACTGATCTACTAGCTCCTAAATCAATCATACAATTATGCACTCCATGATCACTAACTATCAAAGTAACATAAAATGGAGGTAGTTTTCTTACTTGCTTTGGCTGTTCATTCTCCTTTTGTGCCTCATTGGTAAGCATTGTTAGGGTTAGCCGGCAGAAGATATCAATTAAATGTAAGTAAAGATTAAACAGAGAAATAAAAATACACAGAATTAATAACAGCGAGAGACAAGTTTTAACATGGTTCACCCAAACTCAGGCTACATCCACCAAATAGAGAGTCCAATATTATTATCCAGTAAATCAAACTGATTACAATTAGCAATCCCTGCAACTCAATACCATTGTAAATGCTAAAATGCAATATGTCAAAACCCTAACCCTTAGCCACTTTTATCAAGATTTTTGTCGGTTACAAAAATAGGGTTTTCTTATTGCAACAGGGAACGCGCCAGGGGCGTTGCCTCTAGACCCCACAAGGGGCACTGCCCCTTGACCCCATCTTGGGGGCGTTGCACCCAAACCCCCGCAAGGTTGACCCCATAGGAATTTGGGGGGAAACTGCACCGATAAAAGTGGGAAAAATGTAACCTCTGAGTCTAATTAGGCTCCATATAACAACAAGCATAACTTGAGGTTGAGTTGTTTGATCCTCACTTGATAGAGACAATTGAGCTAAAGTATCTTGTAATAGGTCTTTCTGATTTGGGATGTGTAAAGTATCTAATATGGACATGCTAATAGTGGCTTTCTTCATAAGATCCAAAATATTGAAAGAAGGACAACTAACCTTTTGTTGTACTTTGGGAACATCAGCATTAGATTGGTCTTTATTTGGTTTTTTTTAACTTCTGGCTACCTTTTATCAACTGTTTTTTGTCCTCTTGGAAGAATATGAATATCTTGAGGAGTAGAAACTTAATTTTGCCCTTATTGACCTATAGAAGCTGTACTTTTCCCTTTATTAGGTTGCTATCATACATTTCTAGCTTAATATTTATTGATATCAGCTTACTGTTGTAAGTCAACAACCCTCTTTTTTGACCTAGTATTAGTTGCAATATTAGTAAAAGACTGTCTTTGACCTGGTAAGTGATTTACACCACAAAATGGATTAGCTTTCCAATTCATTAAAGCAACATCAGGATTACTATGCTGAGTCTGAGCATCCAGCTGATCATTTACATCACTTATTGTATTTTCAGCAGCAGCATAATTATTATGTACCATTAGTGCTTGACTAACCATCCCATTCATGCAAGTAGCCTAGTTCTAAGGTTGATTACATGGATAACACCATGCATAATCTTGTATCATGTTATTTTGTATAGGCACAAGCTCGTTTGATGAGCTAACAACATTTGGATTATATTGTTGATTTGGCCTATTATTGTAATTTCTTCTTTGTCCTTGGTAATCTACCTGATAAGGAGGCCTATTTACCTGATTTAGGGCTTGGTATGGTCTATTATTCTGATTTGATTGAATTTTTAGGCTCACTAAATCATTGCTTATAGTTTGCAATAATTTTACTATGTTTTGTTAATTTCCTTTAAGCTCTTGAATATCAGAAAGAATGGGATCATCATTATTTTTCACAGTTTCTTGATAGCTAAAGGCTGGTATACTAGGAATTGATGAAATAGGAGTGGCTAAAATTGGCATTAAGGGCTGAGTATTAAGAAATATTAGCATAGGAGGCCTTGGTGCAATTTTACCACCTTGTATTAAACTATTTTCTCATCTAATAGCAATATCAAATGCACCTCGTAAAGTAACGCCACCCATTGATTGAATCATGACAGCAATATCACTATTTAATGCTCTTAAATAATATAAAAATGCATGCTCAGGTGAAGGCTTTACCATTTCTAGAATTCTATTCCATGTCCTTTGAAATTTGTAATTGAAATCAGACATTTGCTCTTGTGGAGCCCTTTTAATAGTGGTCATTTGTTCAACCAGTGATAAATGATTAGATTTATCCTAAAATTATCTATTGAAAGTAGGACCTATTTCATCTAATGATGTAATAGAATTAACTCTTAAGCCTCTAAACCACTAAAGAGATTTGCCTTTCAAAGATGCTGCTAATAACCTGATTGTAATATTCTCCTTTGTAATGTGATGAACATAACACAATGATGCTAGATCTCTGATGTGTTTTATCAGTGTAGTTCCATCCTCACCAGTGAAATTTGGCAAACTTTTTAATGCAACCACTGGTATTTCATCATGTTGCCTTAGATTTAATGGGCTACCCCAATTAAAGGTAACAAATGGCTAATTTCTTAGAGGTGGTTGATTTATTCCTCCTCCTCCTCTAGCTGCTGACATTTGAATAATTTGTATTTGTACTGGTTCTTCTTATAATTTAGGTTCTTCCTCTTCAACCCCTTGGAAAATAGGTTCCTCTTGAAACACGGGTACATGCTCTCTTGGGTTTGCTGGTGGAGAAATATGAGGTACTGATGATGAACTTGCAAACAAAGGATTATGATGAGAAGCAAATTCTTGATGTGTATTTGGTAGATTTTGTACTACTGTATTTTCTAGTCTTATCACTCTATCTACTTTTACTCTCCTCTTTGGTGGAGATAACTAAATATGCTTCTTCTTAGGATCTTTATTTGACCTTGTTTGATAATTTTTCATAAGCTATAAGATCTAATCTATAAAATCAAAAAATTAAAGTCACTGGGTATTTAAAAACAAACCTCTAAAAGGTTACAAAATCTGCTAATCATCTAAAATAGTAGCAAGAATAAGTCCTTTTTAAACTAAAAATCAATTTAAAGTCACACCTAATGTGCCAAAAACTATTGATGAGAAAGATTGCACCCGTTGTGCAGAGTTGTGAAGCTCAGCAGTCCTGTGTAACATGGGATCAAACTCAGGCTGTGGGTGACCTATGTCAAGTTTGAACCTCTAGATTATGGGTTGGTTCCCTTAAAATATTCAATAGGATCTATGAATTTGATGTGGAAAAGGGTTAAAAAGGGTCTTTCTAAAAGTAATAAAAATTGTAAAAGTATGGTGATGCACCTTAAAATGATAGAAAACTTGGCAATCTCATTCACAATAGATCTCAGAAAATCTATCCACACAAACCACTTTCAACAAATTGATCACAAAAATGATTCAAAGGAAGGCTGGAAAATATTTCTTTTTACGAAGGAAAAAGGGTTTTCACAACATAAAAGGAAAACTCTCTAATTTGCACAGCATAAGACCTATAATTTCTAATGCTATCTAACACATGCAAGTATAAATGAGATAACGATTTTAGAGGTTCTGATGTAAAACACAAGAAAATCTCATCAAATCACTCATAAAAGATGCATTAATGGAAAGGTAGATCCTTGATCAAGATGAAAAATAAGGGAAATAATTGCATAAAAACAAAGTATGAAACCTATAACCTACTATAATCTCTATAAATCTGCAATACTAAGTTACAAAACCTTTTCTCTCTCTCAAAGTGTAAAGAGCAAAAAAGGCAAGAACTAGAAAAACCTAAGTTTTTCTTATAATATATGGTTTGCTCTCTCCAAGAGGCCTAGAAAAAACAAGTGCAGTCAATTGCCTCTAAAAATAAGCTCTACAATTTGTTCCACGAGCAAATAATGAAATCACTAAAATTAAGGGCCAAAACTGCCCCAAAATGAGCAAAAATAGCTCCAAACTGCCCCTCTCCATGTTTGACCAAAATGTTGACCAAAATACTCTAATTTGTCCTCTAAACCATGCAAAAAGACTCCAAAGTATTCAGTTAACTCAATTCTTCCATTTTTGCATGATTTTGCAAGTGTCAATAATGTGGGCAAAGAATAAAGTAATTATTTGCATGATTACTCTATTATGAGTTTCAATTTGTCTAATCTCCTTGATTTTACAACTTGTGAGAAAATAATAAAGTAATTTATACTGATATTACTTTATTATTTGTTTACATTTTTTATAGTTGTAAAATCATGCAAGAATGGATAAAAATAAAATAACACCTTATCTCTCCATCTTGACTTACATAATTTGCATGATTGCATTATCAATGATGCCAAAAGAAATAGGTCATCATGCATGCAAAAGTAAAGAATATTCCTCTCCTTATACCTCCCATGCAATCACATAGGTCATTACATGTGAAAATACATCATGCATCATCAAAAGAATGATAAATGTATGTATACAACCTTATTACTCCATGCAAAAGGAAAAAATACATTATTGCATTATACATGCATACAAGGTATAACAAAATACAACGTTATCACTCCAAAATAGACAAAATACATAGTGCATCATGCATAATCCTATCAATACCACCTTTGACTTCTCATTGCATTCCTTCATAATGCTTAGTATCATTGTATTCACCAAATGTAAACACATGCATACTCTTTGAATTCATAATACATTCCTTCATAATGCATATCATATTTACCTTATCCACCTTATTACTCCATGCATTTAAATGATCCCCCTTGTTGACTTTAATAACTCATGAATCTTCGCAAAAATCATAAGGAATTCAGACCTTATTTCCAAACTGTATAAGGCACTTCGACCTTGTCCTTCATATAGTTAATCACTAGGCAAGAAAGAAAATGTCTAACACCTTACCTTGATATGATTATTTACTTTTTGACTTTGCAAAGAAAATTAGAAGAAAAGGCAAGAAAGATTCAGCCTCATAGGCCCCCCCAGTGCATTATCATTAGGTCTTTAGACTTGTTAAGTCTTGACCATGGTAGAGATAAGGTTTGTAATGATTTGGTTTTAAGAAGTCAAAAGAATTTTGAGGAAAGAGAAACATACATCGACCAAAACAAAACTTGTGAACCCTAAAATCCATCATTTCACATTATTATGCCATCAAACATTTCTCTCTACAACTCTTTCTTCAATGGCAAGGGTTTGATGGTATTCTCATTTTCCTCTGCAACTCTCAAGCCTTTTTGGTCAATTTTTCTACATTTCTTGGCATAAAATAGAAGCTGAGCTCTCTATGTTAAAAAATAGACCATTTCCTTGATCTTTCTATGATTCATTCCTTACTAGGCCACAACCATATGGTCATCTAAGCATTTATGAATTTTGCATTCTATTTTCTCACAGTGGCTTCTTTATTTCTCTACATTTCTTTGGCTGGAAACTAGCTTTGGCAACATTTCTAAGAGGTTTCAAAACACACACATAGGCACGACCTATGGTTCCATCTTCTTGCAAAGAACATAAGGTAATCTTCCATTTTGATTCACCATTTGCATTCTTCCAACTATGTCTTTTATATTGATAAGGTTTTTTCAAGAAATGATATGGGTCTTTAATTTCTTTGAAGAAAAAGGCCTCCATATTATGGTCAGCCTATTTGTATATTTTTTCTTCTATTTATCCTCTTTATAGATATGAAAAAACACTAGGTTCAAAGAAAAAACTAAGAGTTTACAATTTTATTAGAGAAGATCCTCCTTTGGATATGACTTGCTAGCTTCTGTATCTTTTTTCCTTCGACCTCTTTTTGTAGACCAAAAGAAAATACAAAGGTTTTGAGAAATATATTATGGGTTTTCATTTTTATTGCAGAAAAACTTTTCTCTGGCTATGGCCATGACATTGTATCTTCTTTTGTATCATTTCCTTCTTTTGCAAATATGAATACATTAGGTTTTTTTACATTTTTGAAAGAAAACATCATATTCTTGGTTGCGGCCTTGCTATCTATATCTTGTTTTTTGACTTCTTTGTATAACAAACAAAAAATATAAGGGTTTCAAAAAAAATGACAAGGGTATTTGTTACTTCTTTGAAGAAACTCTCCTTTAGCTATGAATATGTTGTTTCATTGTTCTGTGCATATATTTCTTGAAAAAAACAACTATCATATGCATTTCTGAGTGTATTTTAAAGGTTTAGCTTCTCTTTGTTCTTTTGTATCTACAAAACATTTTGTATAGAAACCCCATATGGGTTTTACTCTATGTTGAGAGACTCCTCTTTCTTTCTCTCACTGTCACTTCATTATGTTAAAAGGTATAAGGGTTTGCAAGAATACTAAATTATAGTACAAACATGGTATCATTGTTTGCATATGTAGAAAAAGGACACAAAGACCATTCTTGTTTACATATATATCTCTTTCTGGAACTTTGTTGTATTCAAGAAATTATATTTTGCAAAAACTATAACTTTTCTCTTCTGCATCTGATACCTTTGAAATAGTAACAATACACTCCTATAGCTTTATGATTCTTTACCTTTTGCATGATATGAACATCCTGAACTGATCATATGCTACCTTCTTGTAGCTTTACTATTCATGACTATTCTCTATATATGGATTGACACAGACACTATAGACTCTGCACCTATGATGAAGGTTATAGAGTGAGTTTAGAATTCATGTTCCTCTTAATGGCATCTGTATTTCCTATAACTATATCTCATAAAGGATGTAACTGCTCTCCTTCTAAGGTTGTTCCACATGCCCTTAAATTGTTATACAAAACCTCTGTGTTCAAATGTATTTTATCCTCTCTTGATTTTAAGAATATACCTGGTATAATATAAACTTTCCTTTACATGGTTGTATCTGATGACTGTCTTCTTGATTTGTATTTCATTTCGATCTATGGGGAATGTCTAACAACTGTTCCATAGTCTAGGAGACTTTCATGATGATTGTTGTTATATGGTGAGATCTTTATGGGTTAGACTCTATTACCTCCTAATTGTATGCATATCATGTAATCTTCATGGAAAGCTGTCATAACTCCATCTTGATGAGGCATTGTTATAGTTTATATGGTTGTTCCTGACATGATAACTGATCTTTATTAGAGCTATGACTGTCTTTGGACCAAGACTACTGAACTTAATATACTTCCCTATCTCTCTTTGGTACTTTTATGAGTTCAGGATGACATAAAAGCTTGATCGTATATACTTGCCACTGTCATGCATATTGTTCCTTTATGATCACTACATTGATTGTACTATTCCTTACTTTTTGTCAAGGCTCATGATAAGATGTGATTTCTTTTGACATAGAGAGAACGATATCTTATAATGAAATGATACATTGTTCTTTCAATTCTATAGCAACACTTAGTCTATTTTAATGTTGCTCCAATACATTTTCTCCTTTTACATTGTTCTACCATTATTCAACTATTCTATTTATGAAGTATATCTGAACAACAAATTCATATTTCAATCACAACAAGAAGATGGGAAAAAATACCTTCTATGGCTACACTCCATTCTTCTGATCATTGTACCTCTGTCCTTTACGTATTGACCACTCTTAAATAAAACCACTACTCATTTTGTAGCGTGTGTATGATGAAGTATTATGAACATGATTTTTTGATTTTAACAAGCTCTATTCTGTAATGAGTATAGTTTATAGGAGCAACTTCTCACTTCACTTCTCTTATGATGACTTCACTTTATTTGAAGTGTTGACTAATCCAACGCATAGTGCACTCTGTTTATTGCAATCTAATGTCCTTCTTGAATGAATAAGAAGGAAGCATGCTAGGCCCTACCCTTGTGGGAGACATGTTTTCTGCACATGCTTTAATGCCTTCAAATCACAAAAATTACTTTTCCTATACCTACACAGTGAACAAACAAGTTATCATAAAAACATACCTCTTGAAGTTGATCAAGATCTTTCTCATGGTGATATGATTTATTGCATATGTCTGATTTTGATCCAATCACATTTAATGCATAATGTTTGCAAGTTTTATATGGCTGTTGATAAAGCATTTGATGAATCTACATATCCGGAGCTTCTAACAAAAATTTCTTCAACCTTGTAGGTACATTGTCCTGATTAGGAGCAAAAGATGAGGACATGAAGATCAAGCTACCAATCAAGAAGATCAAGCTTCAAAAAGGCAATGGTGGATATCTATTTTCCTCACATGTTCTTTTCTTTCCATTTATCCATAGATGTATAGCTTGCACAATGTTTGCATTGCTTAGTTTAGTCACTCCCATAGCTTGTGTGGGACACATTTAAACATTTCATTAAATATGATCAATTACTTTACCTTATGCAAATGATTTATGTATGTTAACTTTTTTGAATCAAATGCATAGGATAGAATAACTGAATCTAATATTAAACATGTGTTTCAAACATGATATGAAATGACAGTTTTAGAAATACCTTTCCTTCACACTGAGTTGTGAAATTTGAATAATTCAATCACATCATAACTGAAAGATAAAACCAGTTATATACCTCTTGTCATTCATTGACTATCTAATTTCTTGTCATCAGATAAACTTCACTTGTCAGGATGGTTTGACAGTTCCGATTGGACTGTTGGATTATCCTGACATATGATCTTTGCTATTCTGTTGCCAAGATGTCATACATTGAACTGATTGATCATTTACACTTAAAAAGATTTCTTTTATTCCTTTTGTAACAACTACAATTTAGGTCTAACTAAATTAGGTTTGAACATAATTTAGTAATAGTCCTAACAATTTTTTGCATATCATCATCCCTCTTTGTAGCAGACAGATTCACATCCCATGCCTGAAAATAGACACTTGAATAATTGGAAGACCAATTATCAACTATGGATGTCTTTTACAAAACTGGAAGTGGGTCAAGCTAAGAATATAAATTACAAACAATATTTTCATGAGACTAAAAATCACTTTCAATTGAAAAAATCTCCTCTTTTTCTATAAGATCAGACTCAACAGTTTCATGACTTAACAAATCACACTCATTTACAACTGATAAATTATATATGATGACCTCTTCTACACATAGAAATTTATCACTACTTGCATTAAGATACCAATGTGGAATGTACACAACATGAGACTCATCACACTTGTCTATTTGATCAATTTCATTTAGACCATCATGACTACTCTTAACATCATCTTCCAATTTCTATTTAAATTTTTTGGCATCCAAATTTTCAAAATGAGAAGATTCAAAGGTAAAATCATCTCTAACCCCTTCTTTCATCCTTACTTCTGTATCATCTTGTTTAGGAAATGTGAAGGCCTCATATTTAGATTGCATGCACTTTGGAGAATGGACATTTAACACCTCATCTTTATGTTGTGTAGTCCCAAATTACTTTTCCTCACTAGTAAAAGTGAATGACTCCATCTCTACTATAGATAAGGAGGTTGAAACTGCTTCATTTCTATCACCTTCTTCACTATCAACCTCATGGAAGCATGGTTCACTTTCTCCATCATTTGAGGGGCTTTTAGATTTATCATTCTTTTGTTCATAATGGAAATAAAAAGCTTCAATTCTTCTATCTGCATGAGACTTAACTTCTACATCGCTCACCTTATCTTTACTAAAGTGCTTTGGATAAAAAACTGAGAGATTAAGGCTGTCAGCAGAAGGATGTCATGCTTTTTGAAAACCTATAGGTTGAAAACTTTGTGTGAGCATGATAGATTTCCTCTTAGGTTTACTATCCAAATAATTTACAAATTGATGTGCTTCCCATAACCCACTTAATATCAAATCATCTTCTATTTTCATAGCCCCTTGTTGTGTAATATTAATATCATTTACTTTACTCCTTTTCAGCTCACATTGAACATTAAGATGCAAAGAGGAAATAAAAGTGTACAAAGCTGAAGTTGGTCACTTGGTTGAAGAGGGATTGGAATCTTTTTGAGTAGTCGGTTGAATCTGTCCATGGAATCTCTGATGGATTCGCCTACCTACTTTTGAAGGTTGAAGAATTGACATAGCAGAGTAGCTTCATCAATAGGGCCTTTATATCTTGCCAAAAACTTCTTCTTCAATGAATCCCAATTAGTTATGCATTTTTCTTCCAAATAGTAAAACCAATCTACTGCAGGCCCAACAAGAGATTCAATAAATAACCCAACAAAAACATCTTCTTCACTTACCCCCAAAATGCCACATGCAATCGTGAATACCAAAATGCGTTCTTTAGTATCTTGAGAGCCTTATCCACTAAACTTTGCAAAATGCTTACTTGATCCTTTAGGCAGAGGTGAAAAATGAGACAAAAAGAGAGGTCCAAAATGATTTCCCCATGTTTGAGGAGAAACCAATGCCATCATGCAAATCTAGAAAATCAATTAGCAGAGGTCTTTGCTAGAACTAATTGTTTTTTAATACATTCACTTCATAGAGTCACTAGCCTCTGTCCTCAGGGAGGCACCTTCAAATTTCTGGAAAAATAGTAGCACCAGTCTTCAATTTTGAATCCCTAGTAGAGTCACCCAAAATCTGTTGGTTAACAGATTGGTCCTTCCAAGATAATTGTGAAAATGACCCAGTATGTCCGAAGTGAAGAACAAAAATGTATCTAATAGTTGGAGGAATTACCATTGAATTGGTAATTATCCTCTGAATTTTAGAGGTACAAGTCCCTCTTATGATATGTAATGAATGTAAGCATAGGGTATGCTTTTCACCAGAAAATAGGAAAGCAAATACTAACACCTACACATAGCCATGAAATAGGTGTGAAAGATTGGTTTAGAATAAAGTGAATGCAAATAAATGATGCAAGGTCCATTACCTAACACCCACAAACAATGATAGATTGATAAAAAGAAACAACTATATTTTCCTCAACACATGCCAACATAATAGGAGCAATATTGAAGACAGATTATGAATTGACATAAGAACAATTGTAATCACAGAAGATATTTGAAGACACAAAGTTCTGAAAATAATTCTTCATTTCTTTAATATGACAAAACTCAAATTAACATAAGCTGAGTTAAGGAAAAGATAACTGGTAATACAAAATAGAATAAACTTGTTCCCCTTCCTCCTATTCATAGCTAGCTAGAAAAAGATCCTCCTTCCCCTAAAAGTCCCTCCTTTTATAGCTTCTCAAAACCCAAAAATATATCTAAACATAACTATCCATAACGGTCTTCTAAGTAATTGCTATCAAGAAAGTGACCTCAAAATGAAAACAGTTACATCAAAGTTTTGCTAATTACAAAAGATTTTATGCATGCCAGACAAGTGGCATTAGATTGGCCTAGGTATGGGGGTGATTCCTAATTCCAGTCATATTTCCATAAAAATATTATGCAATTTAGCACGTTCTTCCTCTTCTTCCAAAATGAAGATTACCTTGCAATATTCAGCATAGCTAGTCTTCTCTTTCCATGCAACTGTGCACAACTGGGAGATGATATCAATCTGTTCTTCTTTAGGCCAGTTCAAATCAGGTTGCAGGACAGGCATGGGTTCACCATCCCAAGTCTCATTACTCACAGGAAGTCCCATTTTGAAAATATCTTGGTTGATAAAAACTGAACTCAAAAGTACTGCCACCTTTCTCTGTAGACAAGTTAATTCAATTATGCAAGTAGGTAATGATGACTTTTAACTTGATGATGTCGTACTACCACCTTAGTGAGCTCCATTACACTTGTCATTTAAGAGGTATTTAATGCATCATTGATTTTGTACCTTGAGAAATGAGTCTTATGATTGAGTTTGGATTTCATAACTCCTGAAAATGCATTCTCATTATATGCCATACAGATAATCAAATGAGCTAGCGGTGCTTTGAAAACTAGGAATCTATTGGAGAGTTGTGGAGTCACAATGCAGAGAATATGAGAAAATTGGTCCACATTCCTCTGCTGATGAAAATTTTGGTTTGTGGCTTTGAGGAAATGTAGATACATGGCACAAGCATCTAAATCTAGAGTTGTAGAGATTGAAGTTCATTCGATCACATTCTTAGGTTGTGTTGCCCCAAAATTTGAACTTGAAAATTTTCAAAATTTCCATTTATTTCCGCATATACCCTTGAAATTGCCAAATCCTGAAAATGATTGTTTTTGAAAATCCATTAAATTTCTTGTATAGACCTAAACCTAACCTCATATGCCTAGTTTATATACCAAAATGTCTCACCATTTGCAAAATTTTAAACCTTCAATTTTCCCACCAATTTTTAAAGTCATAAATAAACATTTTTTTAAGTGTGGGGAATCTGTAATAATTTTGGACCAAATATTTGTTCAAGTTCCAAAGTTACTCAGTTGCCCAACTCTTCAATGTTGGGGACTTTCTAAGTTCACAAATCCCTTATTTCCCTGACCTATGTTCTAAAGTTAAGGAAATGGCTGACTTCTCGACTCCCCTTATTGTTATAGAAGTTGAAAGTTTTTGAACATTGCTCTTGTTAGCAAGAGACACATTGGAGCTTCATAATTGTTGTCATTGATGGCAACAAAGTTCATCCCACACATTTGCAGGACATAGTGTGCCTATACCGGAAGTCAGATTGAAGAGTGTTGTGGTCCGGTAAGCAAGAACAAAGTCTTGTGGCAAGGTCCAATAGTCAGGTCCTGATCTCTAAAAGAAAGTATCTTTGGAAAGTATGGACTTGGGGAAGTCAATAGGAATACCTTGACTAATAGATTCCAGGATTTGAGCCTCTGGTGATGAAAGAGTGAAGAGATATAAGCATTCAAGGATTGGGGTCCTGTTTGGCAGAGTAGACAGAGGAAGAACTTACCAGTAGAGCTTTAGACATTATTCTGGATGAGATGTTGATTGTGATCAAGATTCTTAAGGTATCATTCATGATTGGCCGACTTGTTAGATGACTTTTATAAGTATCTATTTGATCTGCATCACTTGGTAAGCAAGGATTCAACCGACAGACTAAAGTTTGGGAAATACTGACTATTCTAGATGCTGACTAGAAAGAGGATGAAATCCTTTGTGCAGATATATATACCAAATAGATTTCAATGAGAAGTGTGGAAGTTGGAGTGTTGTTGTGTGTGCGAAGAAAGGTAGAAGAAAAGTGTGAAAGTAGTAAGACAGGTCTAGTATGTGATAGGTCAACAACACCAAAGAAGAGGAAGGATGAAGTGCAGCAGATCAGTGTGTTGAGCCTAAACAGAACCGAACCTCAGCATATGTGGATGCTTCTCATCAGTTGAAGGATCTTGTTATTCTTCTTACAACTTGTAGATAGTGAGTCTCTTGTAGGCAGTGAGCCTCTTGTGAACAGTGTGCTCGGGCAGTAAGCCCTAATTGGCAAGTGCCATTTTGTATTTCTGTTCTTCTAATAGAGAATACAATCTTGGGTTAATCACCCCGTGGTTTTCTCCCTTAACAGGGTTTCCATGTCAAAAATATTATGTCATGTGTATTTCCATTTCATGGTTATGTTTGCTTATTTGAATTGATGCTACATCAATTATTAAGAATGTTCAGAAAGTAGAAATAATTAAGATAACTGATTCACCCCCCCTCTTAGTTATCAACAATTGGTATCAGAGCCAAGTTCCTCCAATCAGAGCCTAACAGCTTGAGGAAGATCTAGGAATTAAGATGAATATGTATGGTATGAGGGAGCAACTTCAGTCTACCCTAGATGATCTTGAGCAATCTAATTCTGAAGTCAATGAATTGAAGGAAAGACTCAAATAGGCTGATGATTTCATAAATGAACTAAAAGGGAAACTAAGTCTCTTTATGAAAAAGAGAAAGGAACTACTTCAGCAATTGGCAAGTCAAGGTGAAGCAAATGATACAAATGGAGATCTTAAGGAGAAAACCAAGTTATGTGAAAAATTATCAAAAGAGATCATCATGGTATGACATGAAATGGAATCAGGAGTCATAAAATTTACCCATGAAATTGAAGAGAAAATAAAAACTGAAGATGATCTAAAACAATCTCTCAAGGAGAAATCAGAAGACTGCCACAAGATGGATAGAATAATCAGACATCTTGAATCTGATCTTGAGGATGCTAAAGATAATGAAGAAAAAATAGAAGACCAATATGTCTCTCTTAAAAGGGATCTTCAAACAACAAATGAATACAAAGAGAAATTTAAGATAAGTTCTACTCAACTTGAAGTTCTTCTTGAAATCCAAAAGAGGGTAGATGACAAGCGTGGCTTGGGATATGAGAAAGGTGAGAGCTCTAGATCTGGTCAGAAGAAGTTTAAATTAGAAAATCTAAGAAAAAGGCCTAGAAGACCTCCGGTGAGGCAACATATTGCTCAAAGATATCCATCCTTCAATGGATACTGCCACAACTGCAATAACTTTGGTCATAAAGCTAAT
Organism: Cunninghamia lanceolata; assembly: GCA_027924645.1. Classification (NCBI taxonomy): domain Eukaryota; kingdom Viridiplantae; phylum Streptophyta; class Pinopsida; order Cupressales; family Cupressaceae; genus Cunninghamia; species Cunninghamia lanceolata. Next base: position 6,751,762 of record BSBN01000159.1, read on the forward strand.
CAGTGTAGGAAGAGAATGAATCAAACTAATACATCCTTCTCCGGACAGTGTTTTAACTGCAAAAGGTATAGTCACAAATCTCATGAATGCAGAAATATGCACATGAACAATTCTTTCAATGGTAGATGCTTTGCATGCAATAGAATGGGTCATATGGGTAATCAATGCAGATCAAGAGGATATCAATCAAATATGTAAAGAAATGTTGTTTGCCACAATTGCAATAGATCTAGTCATATTGCCAAATTCTGTAGAAACAAGAATCAGGACAAAAGAGGTCTGATACATCACAATCAGAATCAAGACGAGAGAAAAGGAAAAGTGAAGGTGGATGAAGTTCAAAGTGAGATGAACAAGATTTGGGTGAAGAGAAGTACAGAAAATGTAGGGGATCGATCCGGACCAGAATCTGGTGCTGATATTCCTTCCAGAAATTAAAAAGTGAGCTTTAGCTTAGGGGGAGACACAAGGAAAAGCATTTTCCCCCAGCCAATTAATTGGTGCTAGAATTGGCACAAGGAGAGTCACGGATTAAAGGGTTTATAGAGAAACATCTAAATAAATTATTTTTAAGATATGGAAGATCTGCAAGATGTTTAGAACAAGATTGATCTGGTTCATCAAAGTCATCTGAATAAGAAAAATAAGGCAAACCAGAATGACTTAAGTTGAGCATTTATTGCAACTTGGTATTAGGGTTTGCGGAATAATATAAGGGTTTTCTTATCAAACACTTGCTCATTCTGCATTCAAGAAGAAGCGATAAAGAGATCTGCAATAAATATCCTCAAGCCCATCAAATAACATCTGCAGAAGCTGATTCATCCTGTAATCGATCTGGCTCACTCTGTGAAACCTAGAAGCATAAAAGGTATTTTCTGTTCTCTCTGCAAATCTTTGAAAGATGGCTACTCCAAATTTGGTGAAGATTTCTGATAGGTCATGCCCTAAATTTAAGAAGCATCCATATAAATCCCTAGTAGCTGACCCCCTAGGCGCCTTTTCAAGCATTCCGCATGGGGTTCTGCATGTAGAATATGTTAGGGCATATATTCATGTGAGTATTGAAGAATTTTGGGAATCTAAGCTGGTCGATATCTATCACAAGCATTTGATAGATGACTCATACGAATTCAAAACCTAGTATAAATCTATTTGGGACAAACATTTTGCACAATACATTCATTTCCCCTATTTTCTGGAAGATGAATGGGTCCGGTATATTCTGAGCTGAATGCATGACAACTTCATGTGGTTGAATAGGTCGTTTAAGATCACTAAGGATGCCATTAGGGATGTAACCAGATTACACTCAACCGGTGAGATGCCTATTCTCAAATCTGTCAAAAACCAAATTGTAAGTGAGGCTACCAGATCAAAATTTGATAAAAGAGCAATGACAATTGAGGATATCACAGATCCAGATATCAAGTTTGCATCAATGATAATTGGATATAAAATATATCACTCCAGCAGGGAGAATTCAATATCTGAAACTACTGTATATACTGCTTATGGGATGTTAAGGAAGAATGTAGACTATGATCTTTGTGAGCTCCTTCTAAACCAACTTTTGGAAAATTTGCAGAAGATAAAGAAGGACAAGAAGAACTCTTTCAAATACGGTGGTTTGATACTTTGCCTATTCTTTTATTACATGAATGAGCTTCCTGGATCTAGTGGCTGGGTATGGCAAAATGATAGACCAGTAGCCATTCAAATCAGAGATTATATACATGGGCTTGGTGATGCCAAGGAACATAATATAGCTCTCTGGGGCTATTTCAAGAATTTTTAGAGCATGATGCAAGCAAGAGAGAATCCCCCAATCTTTGGTTGAAAAATATAAAGATACAATATGCTTTATGGTAGAAACTAATCAATGCCTAATGGAGGCAGTGGAACCAAGAATGGTGTGGATCATGCCTATGGGGTATGAAGTGGATGAGAAAATTGTGGAGCTATATGTTTAGCACATGATAAGTCAGCCCATGGATCCCAAGGCAGAAAAGTTTGGAACCTTTGAAGAATTAAGTGTGAAAATCCATGTGGAGTTAAGACAACTAGAAATAAAAAGAAAAGTAAGGAGGGAAGTAGAAGAGTTTGCCAAGAGGCATGGAATTTCAAAAGAAGCACTTGATGCAAATAGACTGAAGACAGAAAGGGCAGAGAAAGAAAAAGAAAAAGCAGAAAAAGAAGGTACTTCGATGGAAGTCCCCTCCTAGACCAGATCCTCTAAGACCTCTACTCCCACCACTGCAAAGAGCTCAAAGACATCAAAATTGGAAGCAAAATCATCTGGTAAAGTAGAGAAAAGAACTAAGACAAAGGCCACAAGGTCTTATATCAGTCAGAAGGATGAAGAAGAGATAGAATTAGATGAGGAGGTAAGGAAAATGAGGAAAAAGAAGAAAGTATCTAGTGAACCCTCTACCAGTGAAGACAAGGAAAAGATGGCAGAAGGGTTTGTTGAAAGGCCCACTCTATCCATTGATAATGTTGTCAAATCAGTCATTGTGGATGCGAACTTGAAACCAATGACTGAATTTTATGACTACTACAATGAGGCTGATCAGAAGATCCTGCAAGAAGCCATAGTCAGGTACCTTAACATTTATAATAAAGCATTCATTGAGATTATATCTTTAATTCCAAAGAGCCTAGACAAATAACTAGAAATTAGAAAGAACAATGCCAAGGCCAAGGACCTTGAGATTAGGGAATATATAGCTATTCAGGTCTATCCCTCCATCACGTAGAAACAAATGAATATGATTTTTAAAGATTGCAAGGATGAGTTCTAGAGCAAAGCTAGAATGAATCAGCTTATGCTTGGAGAAACTGACAAAATAGCTAAAGAAACTGAAGAAATCCTCTAGAATGCCTACAAAAGGTTTAACATTCCTATCATAGAGGACATAAGTGATGAGCCCTTTGTCATGGATGACAAGGAAGAAACTACTGAGATAGTAGTAGAAGAGGTAAAGGAGACATGTGAAGAAAAAGGTAAGGACTTAGATTCCTCTGCTTCAGAAGAGGAAGTCAAAGGAGAAGTAAATCCAGACTCTCCAGCAGTCTCTGGATCTAAAGGAGAAGAAAGTATAAAAGAAAAATCTAGTCAAGAAGAACAAGGAAAGGGAAGAGAAGAAGAGTCAAGGATAGAAAAAGCTACAGATGAAAGTGGTAAGGCTGCAGAAGGGGAGAAAATTCTGTCTCTGGCAAGAGACACAGCAGAAGAAATCAAGGATTTCTTGACCAAAGAGATGATGGAATTTGATGAACCAGAGTTGCTTCAAGGTCCATTCAATTTTGATTCCCTCTCTCTGGTGCAAACCATGAAGCTAGCATCCTTCACTCAAGCAAAGGCAAAAGAAAAAATGTTGAAGTCTCACATGGAAGACTGTGAACTCATAGAAACTACATCCAATGTATTGGAAAAGATCATGCCATCCTTCCAAAAGGATCCTATAGCATCCACATCCAGTAATCTAAAGTCTCTTGTAAATTCTATTAGTACACATTTTGATTCTTTAGAAAAAGTAGCAGAAGAGAAAGTCTAGAAAGAGTTTTTGGATAAGAGATTCTCAGAGTTACAAGGGCTTATAACCAATGATAGGAGAAATATGGACATTGGGATGAAGAGCTTAGAAAATGCTCTTAAGGATAGAGGAGAAGTATATAAATTTTGTATATCCTGGACTAAAGAAACAAAGGATATTGAGAAGAAAGTAGAAGAACAAGAGGATAAACTGTCAAACCTCTCTCAGAATTTTGATCCTCTCACTGTATCCATAATAAGCTAGGAATGTCAAACTATTGTAATCATGAATGAGATTAAGAAGCTTGAGAAGGAGAGGAAGAACATTTTAAGAAGAATGGGTGAACTTAGAAGGATGATTATCCCTAAGTTAGAGTCCATGCATGAAGCCCTAATTGATGCTCAGGCCACAGCCCGGACTAGTCATCTAATAGATCTCAAGAGGGCAGAAGATTTTGCATTCCTATTGAGTGGTCACATCTCAATTTTGGACAGGATGAAGCAGAGTTGGGAAACAGAACTTGTCTAGTTGAGGACAACTTTTGCAGACATACTACAGTATATGTAAGTATAACCTGTTTATATACTTATGCGACTAAGTATAGTTCAATTTTTGGGAATTTTGGTGTGCGGACACTACCCTTTGCCATTGATGTCAAAGGGGGAGTGAGGAATAGTGAAAAATGTGGAATCTAGCTAAGGGGGAGCTCCGAAAAAGTGTACATTAGAAGAGAGCATCAACCAAGTGGGAGTATAGTATAACACTTAGTCATTTTTCACTAAGTGTTGCCATCAATGCCAAAGGGGGAGATTGTTGGCAAGAGACACATTGGAGCTTCATAATTGTTGTCATTGATGGCAACAAAGTTCATCCCACACATCCGTAGGACATAGTGTGCCTATATCGGAAGTCAGATTGAAGAGTGTTGTGTTCCGGTAAGCAAGAACAGAGTGTTATGACAAGGTCCGACAGTCAGGTCCTGATCTCTAAAAGGAAGTATCTTTGGAAAGTGTGGACTTGGGGAAGTTAATAGGAATACCTTGACTAATAGATTCCAGGATTTGAGCCTCCGGTGATGAAAGAGTGAAGAGATATAAGCATTCAAGTATTGGGGTCCTGTTTAACAGAGTAGACAAAGGAAGAACTTACCGGCAGAGCTTCAGACATTATTCTAGATGAGATTTTGAAGGTGATCAAGACTCTTAAGGTATCATTTGTGATTGGTTGACTTGTTAGATGACTTTTATAAGTATCTATTTGATCTGCATCACTTGGTAAGCAAGGATTTAGCTGACAGACTAAAGTTTGGGAAATACTGACTATTCCAGATGCCGACTAGAAAGAGGATGAAATCCTTTGTGCGGATATATATACCAAATGGATTTCAATGAGAAGTGTGGAAGTTGGAGTGTTGTTGTGTATGTGAAGAAAGGCAGAAGAATAGTGTGAAAGCAGTAAGACAGGTCTGGTATGTGACAGGTCAACAGTACCAAAGAAGAGGAAGGATGAAGTGCAGCAGATCAGTGTATTGAGCCTAACCGAAACTGAACCTCAGCATATGTGGATGCTTCTCATCAGTTCAAGGATCTTGTTATTCTTCTTACAACTTGTAGATAGTGAGTCTCTTGTAGACAGTGAGCCTCTTGTGAGCAGTGTGCTCGGGCAGTAAGCCCTAATTGGCAAGTGCCATTTTGTATTTCTATTCTTCTAACAGAGAATACAATCTTGGGTTAATCACCCCATGGTTTTCTCCCTTAATAGGGTTTCCATGTCAAAAATATTGTGTCATGTGTATTTCCATTTCATGGTTATGTTTGCTTATTTGAATTGATGCTACATTAATTATTAAGAATGTTCAGAAAGCAGAAATAATTAAGATAACTGATTCACCCCCCCTCTCAGTTATCAACATAACATACCAAAATTTTAGACTGTGATCTTCAATTATGGAGGCATATAATCACTCACTTCCTTTCCCTGTATACTCTCCATAGTCATTCTGACTATGTTAGTCTTCCAGATGAAAAGTGGCTTTGATATGTCTTGTTTCCATCAATGACAACATACAATAATTATGTCTTAACCGTCAAAGTAGTGTCTCTTGCCAACACTCTCCCCCTTTGGCATTAATGACAACACTTTGTGAAAAATGATTGTGTTTCTCCCCCTTTGATTTTCTTCTTCTTTAAATGTTTGGACATTTTTCACTGGTTAATTTTCTCCCTCTTTGACATCAATGGAAAAGGTGTATGTACAAGAGTCAAAATTGTGTCAATACTATTAAAATGTTTTACTTAACAACATATATATAGTAACAATCAAAAGCTTAATGATTAAAGAGTGGAGAGGATGCCAGCGTATATAACTTTCAATTGAGCTATCTTTGTATCCCATTTGTTCTTGACATTGTTCAAAACTTGAATGTTTCCATTTATTAAAACACCAACTCTTCTACCTTATCAATAGTTGTGGGCTCATTAGTTACTGCATTTATCCTTTTTGCCTCTGCTTGTAGACCAATCATAGAATCAAGCTTGGATTCTATTTCTTCTCTTACTTGCCACATTCTACTCTTGGTGGCCTTTTTCTTACTATGTAGATTGTTTATTTGTGCATGAATGCCTTCTATTTCTGACCTTTTGTTTGAGATGGAGTCAGTTGCTGGGTCAAAGGTTTCAAAGATCTTTACCAATGTGAGCTCTAATTCACCTATTTTCTCCTTCAACTCCTTTATAGACTTAGGCCAAGACAAACAAAACTTATATATATTACTAGAGCATTCTTGATGGTTGTCTCTATATTCTTGATGATGTTGTCTAACAAAATTTTGTCACTGTCTAACTTGTTCTTTAATTTAGTCAAGCTTTTATCATCAAATTCCTTTCTAACCTTAGCATCTATAGATTTCTCAAAAGATTCAAAATGAGTACTTATTGACTTTATCAGACCTTTGAGTTAATCAGTTGATGGCAATGATGTATCCTTTTGGTATGAAGGCATCAACTTCTCCAAAATGTTGGATGCCTCACCAATGAGTTCATTTTCCTATATATGTGACTTTAGAATCTCTTCCTGTGATTTTTCTGGAACAATTGATACCAGTTTAAATTTCTGCACAGAAGACATTAAGGCCGAATTTATTGGACCTTGCAAGAACCTAGGCTTGTCCAAAACCTGTTGCTTTTCCAAATATTCTTTAATAGAATCTAATGGATCATGTAAGACAATAGTGTCTCTTGTCATATCAGACACTTCTTGTTCTTGATTCTACTCTGGTGGATCAAAATCCATAACCTCTTGTTCATCAATGTTTTTCTCTGGAGGAGGGCTCTTATTAGCTTGTTCATCCTCTTGGTCATTAACTTTATTTTACTCTTTAGTCTTCTCCTTGTTTTCTTGATCATCGATTTGTTGATTAGGAAGAGGACTTGTCCCTATTTTTCCCTTATCATCTTTGTCTTGATCATTAGCAGTAGGGGCTTGATCAGATTCTTCCTTTTCTGAGACTACTTCCTCAAGGTCTTCCTTAGTTTTCTCAAGACTTTTCACTTCCTCTCGCTCTTCCATTGGTTTTTCTTTTACCGGAGGATTTGCATAAGTTTGCTCCAAGCCTTTATCCATGTTAAATTGAAGTACAGAACTATCATCACAAATATTTTTGTTCTTCTTTGTCATATATAGTTGGGAGATGAAGTTCCTTCAGTACTTCCAGAGTGATGTCTTCAGTTTCCTTGGCCAGGTCCTCAGTGTCACCTGACATTAGAGTATTTTTCCTTTTCTTTGTTCTAAACCTCTTTCCAAGTGCTTTAGAGACCTTTTCCTTTTCTTCTAGAGAGATCTCAGGACATAGCTTTATCAATGCATATTCTCTAAGCTCAATGTCCTTTGCCATAGCTACTTCCTTTCTGATAGTCATAATGCTAGAAAGGGTGTCACATAGATCAATTATTATTTCAATGAGAGATTTATTATAGATCTCCAAATCTCTAATTACTACAGTCTCAATGATGCCTTTTTTTGCATCATTATATTCATTATACAGTTGGTCTATAGGTTTTAGATTTCCATCATCTATTATAGCCTTTAGGACATCCTCCAGATTAATTGTTGCCTCTTCTTTCTCAAGGTCAGCTTACTTCTCCCTCTTTAGTCCTTTCTTCTTTCTAGAGGGCTTGTCTTGCTTAGAACCAGAGGCTTTAGTTGATTTTTCTTTCATCTTTTTAACTTCTTTATATGGTGTTGTTTCCTCATCATCTTTATCGACACTAACATATTTTATGTTTCCTTTGGACTTTTGCCTTTTATGACCCTTGTCAATGGTTTTCTTAGAGGGTGCTTCTGTAGATGGGGTAGGACCTAGGGATTTTGAGGTTGTTTCAGTAGATGTGGAAACTCTTGTCCTTTTCATTAGAGCTGCAGGTGCCTCTATCTTTATCTCTTACACTTCCAAATCCTTTCCAGGCTTACCTTCCTTAAAATTTTTAGTTGTTCTTGCCCTTATTTTAGCAACTTCTTCTTTTGTAATCCCTATGCTCTAGGCATATTCCTCTACCAATTTCCTCATCTTTTTCTGAGTTTTTGATTTCCTTAGTTCAACATGAGTTCTTTCATGGATAACTCTTCAAAAATGCCAAATCTTGGCTCAGATGTATCCCTAGGTTTGCTTAACATGAGCTTGGCATATCCATCTAACACATATGCATCTACTTCGTACCCCATTGGCATAATCCATACTGTTCTAGGCTTGACTACCTCCATCATGCACTAATCCTTATTTACTAGATAGCATATGTCATTTTTATACTTTTCCACAATACATGGGTATTATTTCCCTTGATTGCATGATTCTATGGAAATTCTTAAGGTAACCCCATAGGGCAGTAGTTTGTGCATCATCACTTCCTATACCACGAAGATGGTTTCTGATCTATATTGCAACTATTTTGTCACTAGTCCAAAACAAGTTCTTTAATCTTGGTAGCTCTTACATAAAATAATAGAATAGGCAAAGAATTAAAGTACCAAACCTAAATGGATACTTGCTTTCTTTTGACTTTAGATTCTCCATTAACTACTATCATAGCAATTCACAGAGGTCATAGTCTACCTTCTCCTTACTCATTTGATAAGTAGTGTATATAGTAGTACCAGAGACAGAGTTCTCCTGGTTGGTGAAATAGATCTTATATCCAATTACCATTGATGCAAACCTTACTGCATGGTCTGTAATATCATTAATTGTTAGTGCCTTTTTGTCAAATTGGGCTTTGATTTCTTTTGTCATAGTGTTATTTTTCATAGCTTTTAACAAGGGCATGCTACCAGTAGAATTTAGTCCTATCACAGCCCTAATCACATCCTTGGTGATCATAAAGCACTTCTCGAGCCACACAAATTTATCATGGATCCTGCTCAACATGTACTGGACCCATTCATCTTCCAAAAATGTTGGGAAGTCTATATACTGTACGAATTTCTTCTCTTCCAAAGCCTTAAACTCTTCCTTCAACTCAAATTTGTCACTACTTAGATGCTTTAGATATAAATCTAAGAACCTGCTATCTCCATGCTCTTATAGGGCAACATGAATGTAAGCCCTAACATCCTTCACATGCATTACTTCGTGTGGTATATCCAAAAATGCACCCATTGGATCGACTTATATTGATTTGAAGGGATGTTTCTTGAATTTTGGTTGAGCTCGCTCAATGATATCAACAACTTGTGGAGTTGCCATTTTTGTAAGGATTTAAACAAATTCACAATAGGGTTTCAATTGTAAATACCTTTTTATGTTGACCTAGGATTTTCTTTACTTGAATTCACAATAGGGTTTCAATTGTAAATACTTCAATTGTAAATACAAGATTATGATAAACAACAACATCAATGCATATGATTAACCACACAAAGAGCCAAGGTTATACAATGAATCTAGAGTTGGAGGATAACCATGAGGCTATATCACAAATCTCTCTGAATCAAGTATGGCCAAGGCAAGATTCAAAGGCAAACAAAGGTGCACAGAGCAGTAGTATTGTTAAGGTTTGTAAATACGACAGAAACATCATGAAATTCACTACGCGAAAGGCATGAGTGCTTCCACTAGCTAAGTGTTGGATAAAATATATAGCCCCATCATCATGTTAGGAACTAAGTCCATTTTTTTTATTGCTCTCGAAAGGGCCACTAGGTCCACATCAGTATAAATGTTTATCATCATCCGCTCACTAAATGGAAACACTAGAGGAAGGGAGACAATAAATAAGAGAGGAGAATACAAGTGTCTTAGGGATAGTCACATAGCAGGGTGTCCCCAAGTCACCAACCACAACACTATGTCCATAAGACACAACATAGAACAATGAAATCAAAGAGAGAGGCAGTATAGAAGAATGATGATATAAACAGAAGAATGTCACAACAGAGGTGGACTCCTAGTATCCCAAACCTTATGGAAGAATCTGAGGTCATCTCTGGAGGCCTAAACAACACATAACACATCATGGGGGGAGCACATCATGAGAGAGGTAAAGGTTTAGAGATACTTACGTGTACGGCCCCTGTCAGGCTAGAGATTGTCTATAAGCAAATCATCGTCATCATCTTCCCACTCCCTAATGTTGGAGGATAGTGGGACATACGGTACCATATCCAAATTCATATCTTGTTCATCATGTTGTTCATCATTAGGATCATCTTTGTTTGGTTGAACATTAGGATCAATGTTTTCTTCTTGACAGGCAAGGTTTATGGCATATTCTTGTCTTCTTTTTCTTATTTTTCTTCTTTCTCTTTCTTTTCTATTTCTCTTTCTTCGACCACTTATCTCTTGTAAGACAAGGCCTTGCTCTTTCATAGGTTTTTGTAAATTAGAAGATGAAGTGTCAGGATCAAATCTCATTTGTCGTGGTGGAATGTTTTGTTGTTGACAATGACCTCCCGATCTTTGTAAGAATTTCGGGGGAGGAACCTCAGCATAGGGACCTTGTCCTTTCGGTCTAAAGTTATTTTCACATGTGGGTTGTTTCTCTTTTGTCATTTCTTGTATAGGAGGACTAGGTATTTTAGTTTTATCCCAAAAGTAATTTAACCTAAAATACTTTTGTTGAGCCAAAGGTTTATACTTATTGCGAGGGATGGTGATTATACGGCCATCCAGAGGGAATTTTAGACAATGGTGTATTGTTGAAGGAATATATTTCATTTATTTTATCCATGGATGTCCCAATTTAATGTGAAAGAGGTTAGAAATAGGGACAACATCAAACCATTGTTCATCATGTTTTCTTGATAGTGTTACTAACAATGATATCTTACCCAAAGGCTTGATAAAGGTTCCCTTATGTGTCTTAATCATCATGCTCAAGAGATCATAAGTGGAACTCCTCAGTGGAAACATTAGTCATGCAATTAGGATCAATAAATTTTCCATTCACAGGGTTTCCCATTATTTTCACAATGATGTAAAGAGGTCCTTCTTTGTCTATAGTTGTTCTATCAAGAGGAGTGAAGACAATTTTAGGTTCAGGTGCTTTTCTTTTCATGTAAGTTCTAGGAGGGAACTTATTATTGTTATTGTGATTAGAGGCCATGTTTATATGCTCAAACCAATGCAAAATTAGATTTTTGAAAGCTTTTCAAAATCGGTGCAAAAGACAAGAGCAAAAACAACCCAGAATGCTTGATTTTTCGATACTTTTCAATGCAAATGAATGAAACAAAGGATGTTGTGAGGATTTCAGTCAAGGGAAGCAAGTTATATGTTTGATATCAGTCCAAAATAGAAATATAATTACTCTCAACACACTCTTGATGGAAATCCAAGATAATGCCAAGTCAAAATATAGTGAAAATATGTCAAAATAGACACTTTTTCACCAAAACTCAATGCAAAGGAGCATAAAAAAGGATGTTGTGAGGAAAATGATGGAAAAAAAGTAATATCAGTAATAACAGCCACTTTCTGCCAAGATATCCAAAACAACACACTTTTAGTGCCACTTGAGGTTAAACCCTAGTGAAAATATAGCAAAAATAGGTTATTTTTCACAGTTTTTCAACTCCAAGACCTAGAAAAGGGAGTGTTGTAATGAATTTTAGGAGATATAGAAAATAATATCAACAATATCAGTCACCTCAATCCATAAAATTGATCACAACATGCTTGGAGTGTAAACTAGGTCAAACCATAGGGCCAAAATAGCCAAAATGTGTAGTTTTTCACCAAATTTTCACTACAAGAGCCCGATAAAAGGGTGTTGTGAAGCTTTTTATGAGGGGAAGAAAATTACTACCTTGATAATAGAAAAATAATGCCAAAATACCTTTCACAACACACCTATGGTGCAAGTTTATAAAGTCGATAAGGCCAATTTTAATGAAAATTATTGTTTTTGAAGACCTAGCTTTAAGATCTTGAGATAAAATGCTATGTGAATGCTTTGAAGTCTGATTTATAATAAAATTTACTTACTCTTAGATCTTAAAAGGATTTTCAATCCTTAACATGTAAAATGCCCAAGCAAATTTGATAAAAATGCATCAAAATTGCTAGTTTTTGTTGAAATTTTCTATGCAAAAATGCAAATTCACACTAAAATGCAAGACTACAGACAAATGCAATTTTGAATGAGCCTCTAAAATTAGTAGAAAATTTTGATAAAAGATTTTGCCTACTAACCCTATATTTTAGAATTACTAGGTTATATAAAATTGTCAAAATTTCCACAATCAGATGAAAATGTAATGCAAGATTTTGAATTTTTATATTTTTCTATAGTTTATATCAGATCTGATGCAAAAATCATAAATTAGGAAAATTTTTAAAGAATTGATGCAATTTAGTAAGCCCAACAATGCAATTTTTTTGTATTTTTTTCAATTTTTCAATTTTTTTAAATTTTTCTCAATGCAATAAAATGAATGACCAAATGAATGAATGAAATCAATCCAAATATGAAGACAAGCACTCAACAAGTTGCAATTTAAGTCTAAAACATGGGTTCACCAAAATGTTTAGAGTAAAATTGGATTTATTAATGTCTTAATGTTTGGATGTATAAATTTGCCTCTCCACTAAACATTGAAAGATCTAGGGTCAAGTGGCAAGAACTATCATACCCTAAGTAACTTGCAGATGTAGGGAAACTTGGATTAAGGAATTAATCATTAAATTTTCCTTCTCCTATGTCCAATTGATCATTAAAACCCTAATTATGCAAATACGACAACAAATAGATGAATTACAGAAAAAGCTCTTGCAAACAGGAGGAAAATACTGAATTACAAAATACTTGTTTTTAGGGTTCTGAGGTGGAATAGTCAGGGACACTAGAGAGGGTGCCCAAGTCCAAGGTACCTATTTTTTTGGGGAATCCGGACCTCCTTCTCACACTGATCAGCCTTGTAACTTTTGTTCTCAGGATCTATCTGTGGAGGATGCTAGAGTGAGCGCCCAAGTCCTAGAAGTGCTCATGTGCCTGACTTTTCTATAGATCCTGAATCCTTGATGCCTACCAAGCCTTCTTGTAACTCCTCCTTTTCTGGATGTGACACCTGTAACCTACAATCACAATACTTGGTTTGGGGTTTGTGGTGTTTAGAGGCTTGCCTCAATCAAGCCCCAAAGGACACTTAAGTCTCCAAACACTGTTGTCAGATAAAGAGTGTGTGCCCTTGTGAGGCAGAGGCATAAACCAAAGGAATCAATGATGAAAAAACAATATTATGTCACCTTGTAGTGAAGCTCTCACTAAGGAAGATGCTATTCATTCCATGAGGAAATTGATGCTCAAACCTACAAATATCAACAAACAAAACATACAAGTCTACTCTTGCAACACAATAGAAAGCCTTGAATCACCTTGAGAACACTTGAACATCACAATGATCACCTAATTGAAATCTCCTTTACAAATGAATGTCTAAGCATGCTTATATATGCAACTACAAGCATTCCCTCTAAGATTTTAAAAATCAAACTTTACCATGTCGGTAAAAGAACCAACGGTCATAAATTGACACCCAAAAATTAGGGCTGCCCCAAAATAGGATAGGACTAGGACATGGGCACCCAAGTCCTCCCCCCTATTTTGGGTAGGGTATAGCTCAAGGGGTCCTCCTAGGTCCCATTTGTCATGTTACCTAAGGCTCATTCCATCAGGATGCTAAATTATGAACTAAGATGTGCTAAATGCATACTAAAGACCTGGGAGCTAAACCTTATGAGAGAAAAGCCCCCAAGGGGACATTTTCCAATGTTACAACTAGGCATTGACTCCACCTGAATTGTTAGGTCTGAGCATGCCCTAAAACCTGATGAATCATTGAATTGAGATGACACTTGATCCCCTTTCTTAGGTCTTGTCATTGGTCAGTTAATGTTGTCCTCTAGGATTCCTCAGTGGGGATGTTACACCTAGTACCAGAGCCACGATTCTAACACTAGGCACTTTGGTTTAACATGTGTCGATTATGCTCTCATAGCTGCTTAGACTCTGGAGATTAAGATTTTCCTTTTTCCATCCTAGCCTGACAACTTTAGTGGTGTTGTGGAGGCAGATGCCACAAGGTTGAGGTCAAGGTCATGGTAGGGGTCATTGGGGTTGTCACGGGGCAAACTGCTAGAACACCTCTCCTCAAATTTCCCATGAAGATAATCATGAGGAGAAATAAGGATCTCAAAATGATCAGGGAAGCGGGGGTCAAAATCATAGCCAGCCAGAGGATGAGAGAGCTCAGTTGCATCATTTGCTTGAGGAGGTCCTTGCCCACCTAGGCCCTAAACAAGAGCGTAATCAATAGGGCGGACCCTAGCATTCTAAGCCCAAGTAGGAGGGTAACCAGTAGGGAGAGTCACAACATGCAGAGCACAGGGATAGAGAAAGAGAGAGGTCTCCTATGAGGAGAGAGATCACTTTTGAACAGAAGGCTATTTTAGCAGGTCACATGAGAGATCTTTTAAGGGCATGCCCTCTAAGATTTGATGGTAGTAAGGGTGGCTTGGAGGCAAATACTTGGTTAATAGATTTGGGTAGGTGTTTTTCCATGCATCTATATGGTAGTAACACTAAGGCAAGGTGCACCATCATACATGTTAGGGGTTTTGCTTCTACATGGTGGCGATTAGAGGAGTAGAAATTGCACTTAGATATCGGTTCAGTGTTTTGGGAGTTGTTTCAGAACCCGCTTCCTATCAAATCACTAGAGGTAGTGTCATGTAGATGAGTTTCATGAGTTCTGATAGATGGCTATGTCGGTAGTACAGTATGAGCGTAGGTTCTATGAACTCAAGCAGTATGCAGACATTGGTGATGATAAGGCCATGTTGGTCCAACATTTTGTTAGGGGTTTGAATGCCTGTATTAGTGGGGGAGTCCATGTCTTCAAGCCTACAACCATGGAGGTGGCAGTGGAGAAGGCTCGTCTGGTAGAGGAGAATTTGGCCATGGCTCTAGGTGGCCATATAGGTATTCAAATTGATAGCTTTCTTTTGACAAGCTTTGGGTCTAGAGGTGGTCAGTCTCATGTAGCAAGTTCCTCTAAGAGCCATCATGCACCCACAAAGGGTGGGCAGCAGCAACGTTCCCAGTTGGAACCTGATAACTTTTAGCCTCAGCAAGGTGGCTATTCTCAGTCTGGGAAAAACTAAAATTGGCAACGGGCCAAGCAATATCATCCCAACTAGCTAGCTCAGAGCACACAAACTACAACTAGTAGAGGCAATTTTTGGTAGTCTAGCATCCCATAAGGCAGCAAGGGGTATGGTAGAGATACAGGATGTTTTTCTTGTGTCCAGTAGGGTCATATAGCTAGGCAGTGTGAACAAGAGGGCACATAGATAGGGAGTATGTTTTAATAGTAAAGATTAGAGAGAAAATGATATCTCTTTCGGATCGATAGATTAGAGATGATAGAAGGAGATCAAAGAATGTATATCAACTGCATAATAAGTGATAGGTATGTCAATAATAGTATTGTTCAAATGATAATAAATTTATTCTATGTATTTGTATATTGTATTTGTGTATGTCAAGAGATCACAGACATTAAAGGAAATAATGATAATTCTATGGAAAAATGAAGCCTTTGTACATATTAAGAAGTAATGATATTGGTAAGAGAATACCATTGGCATGGCATTCCATTAAGGATATACATCTATAGTATGTTGTTCTAGCAGATTATAATAAATTTAAATAATAGTCTTTTTTCTTAGAATCAGCGTATAGATTGATAAGAATATCTGAGTTAAAAAGATTATTGGTAGTTATTTAAACCTATTCTTTACTGTCTATTGATAGTTCATTGATAGGAAGCCATATCCATATAAACATTATGGACATAGAGAGCTGATAGGTATGAATCTTGTAAAATGAAATTTAAAATGTAAATAAAGCATGTGTTTAGTCTAAGAAATAAAATCACGGCTAGTCATTTAAACTTGAAGATATCCATTTTCTTTTATGAATGATACTATAAGTGGGATATTATTTATGTATATCTATTATATGAATATTAGATATAAATTAATATAAGACTAAATGGTTTGGTGTGGTTTTATACACAAGGTCAACTAGTTATAAACATTTTAAACCTATCTAGTTAAGGAATGAAAATTTTTAGCCAGTCTAGAATAGATCGAGATCTCAGATTAGTCTAGAGAAGACTGACAACTCATATTAGTCTAGAAAAGATCGAGAGCTTAGCTAGCCTAAAATAGACTATGAAGTCTAGCTAGTCTTGAATAGACTGGGACTCATATGTGTTAGACATCTTAATATCTTTAAAAGGGAGTTAATTAGTTTGAAGTTTTGAAGGAATCATTACTCTATGTTTATTAGTAAAGCTTTTAGTTTATGGAAGACCAATGATTTGATTATTAGACTTTAACTTGAAAAGATTCCATAATTAGGTGATATGCACAACAATCTATTATACTTATAATGTAAAACATATGTGTTATCACTTTTACCTTTTTGGAGTAACTGAGAGTTCTCATACACTACTTTTAATCTAGTTAAGAGGAAGCCATTCTTTTATCTTAATATGGTGATATTATATGTTTACTTCAACAGTAAATAGTCAAATATATTTTCATAGACTAAGCAAGACATATCTTAGTGGTAAGAGTCTTAGAAACCTATATACATCAAATGTATTGACTATTTTACATAATCAAGTATATCTTGACAATGTATGTTTAGAGCATGAAAATGGGTTGACTAGTTGTTGAGTAGATGATAGGTCATCATAGACCTCTAATTGCAATGATGAAAAGAGGGACTCAATGTATGTTTCATAAGTCACCTAAGCTCTCACCCTATAATTTTCTAGTTGACTATTAGATAAGGGAATATTGTATGTTTTTAAGATTGATTTTGTATAAACAAGTCAAAGAGTATTGTCATATATATGCAATATTGATGTAGGGGCATCACTCTCCATCAGAAAGTTTGGTTTTAAGTTTTTTTTTATGTTGCATTTTCTGTGGTGGTTTCTATGTTTTTTGGTGTATCTTCCTATCACATTTGGGTCAGGAACATTATGTGTGGTGGAAACCGATTGCTAAATCACCTTAGTTATGGACCCTGTGTCATCCGGTGGTGTCACTATGAATGATTGAAAATGCTTTGGAGGTATGCAGTAGATAACCAAATATGAAGAGTTTAAAGTTAGTGAGAAATGAATTTAAGGTCATGAAATCTTTCTAGCACAATACAACAAAGGAAATGTTAGTGAATGATGTAGATTCCTGTCATCATGGGAAGGAGAATAAACCATTACTAATCATAGTGTTCTTCGTCGGTTAGTCTTCCAGAGTATTGCACAGCTGAAATACCTAGCACTTCTAGTGCCAGGGCGATAGTTTCTCTTTCAAAAAGGGGAATTTTTCTATCAAGCCCTTATGAGGAAAATGACGGTTGGATAACCAGATGGAGGAATCAAGAGGTCGTAGGGCAGTGAATGGTTAAGAAGGAAAAATATTATTAAAAAGTTAACAGCTGGAAATGAAGGATGAAACGGCCAAGGAAGAAGTCATGCAAAAGATGCGATGGTAGATGGAGGTAGATCATGGAGGAAAAGTCTAGAAAGGCCGAAGAATCAGAAGAAGATCAAATTTTTTTGGGTGTCGATATATATGAGAGGGACCATCGATAGAGAGAGGGCAAGAAGAGAAGACTGAAGGCCAAATATTGAGGCCAATAGTCGAGGACAAATAGATGAGATATAACAGCTAGAAGACAAAGAAAAAGGCTCCAAGTATTTGAAAGAAGACGTCGTAAAAGTAGAGAGGCTACAGTCCAAAATGACGCTGAGGCATTTGATAGAGTAGCTCGAGTGTGGAAAAAAAGGCCAATGGTGGAATGTGTAGGTAGAGAGATAGTAGGTCGGGAGGAGAAAACCACAGTTAGTGAGTCATAGCTTCCAAAGAGACTGATTGTGTAGGCCCACATTCAGATGTATGGTTATGTTGGAGTGGCCGAGTAGATCAAGGGATGTGTGTTTTTATTTTGTATCTTTGTCTTAAACTTAAATAAGAATTTGTATTTCCCTACTTCCTATCATGTGTGCATTTGTTCTTAAAGAATACATCTTGCTCCTATCATTTTTTGAATCTCTGATATATATTTAGTTCCTGTCATGTTTGTATGAGAACATTGTGAGGAGAATATCTTGAATTCATGTCTTTATTCTACATGTCTCTTAGATTGAGTTTCCTATAGATGGATTTGGGTGTCGTGCCTTGGAAGATAGCTTAAGGGGAATCAGAGCAAGTGCATGAGTTTTTTCTTACTTGTGCTATTAGATTGGTATCAGAGCACAAAAGATTGCTAGCATGGTGAGAAGAATGTTTGAAGAATGAGATAGGAGAGGGTTGAAAGAGAGAGAGTTGTGAAAGTGTTTGTTTGAAAAAACTTATTGTGGCAGGCATAGGAAATGGTTTGTAACTTCGATCCTCCAGCAAAGATAAATTGGGTAGAAGGTGTATAACTTCCTCTACTAAGAGAGAGTGGGTAGAGGGGGTTTTGAGAGATACATCTTCCAGGGTCTTGTTG
The DNA here is from genome assembly GCA_027924645.1 of Cunninghamia lanceolata. NCBI lineage: Eukaryota > Viridiplantae > Streptophyta > Pinopsida > Cupressales > Cupressaceae > Cunninghamia > Cunninghamia lanceolata. The sequence goes on from BSBN01000159.1 coordinate 6,770,363, forward strand.
GGTAGAAGGTAGTTGTGGAAAGTAAGAGATTTTGTGTGAACTGATTGCCAAAGAAGAGATAGTTTGGACTGGAAGATTGAGCAGAGTTTGTGGATTTGCAGTAGTGACAGGATGGGTATTAGTGCAAGGAGACCTGTGTTAATCCCATTTTGGGATAGATATTGGGATGGAGTAGAAAGCAAAAAATATCGTGTAGGATTGGAAGAGATTGCGAGAAGAATGGAAATCTAGGAAAAGATTTATTTTCCTAATAAGGTTGTGGTTATAGAAAAAGGACAAGAAGGAATGAAGAAAGTCCTCATTAAAGATAATAAGGAAAAGAGAAAAGAAAAAGTACAGCAAGGAGCATCCAAAAAAGAAGAGAATAAGGTGTCCATGATGGAGGCACCTGAGGAGACCTCTTGGTCTCTTGATTTATTTTCTGATGACTTGTTTGAAGTTGAGAATGTAGGTATGAAGATGACTAATAATAAGCATTTGGAGGAAAAAGTAGAAAGGGCAAGAAGAGAGCCTGTAGATGAAGATAGAGATAAGAATGAAAGAGGACAAGTTGTAACAATATCTAAGAGAAGATAGTTTGTAGTAGATGTGCAATGCAAGGTACCTGAAGATGGAGAGAAGGATACTAAAGAAAATAATAAAGCTTGTGAAGCGGAAGAGGTGTCAAGATATGTAGCCAAGGATGTAAGAAATTTGGGATGACAAACTAATAAAGAGATAAAAGTAAGTTTTGGTAGTGATTTTGTTTGTGCAAGTGAAATTAGAAATGTAAACCTACAAGTTATAAATGAGAAGAATAAAATAGTAGATCATGGTTATATAATACCATATTTGCAAAGGAATCAACAACAAAGAGAAGTGAGACTAGGAGTGGTTTATACTAACCCTTATGGCAGCAAAATAGCACCAAGAATGAAGGAAATGACAGAGAAATAGAGAAGACAAGAGGATAGGCCAAGTGCAGAGTTAGCAAGACATCAATTCAAAAAGATGAAGAAACCAACGTGGGTAATGAAGCATGAGATAGTAATAGAAGAAGTTGATAAGGAGAAGAAGACAGTACAATAAAAGAGGAAAAGTGTCGATAAGGACAAGCCTAGTGAAGAGGAGCACATGATGAAGCCTCGAGAAGAAAAAAGAAAGCAGAATAATACCCTAGGTTATACTAAAGAGCCTAAGAAAGTGCAAGGTAGATGATTTGATTTGTATAATGATGATGTTAAGGCTTTTAATAAAATCTATGAATATGAGGAAAAGATGTGGCTAATTGTGGATGAATAGGAAATGAGAAGAGAAAGATATAAAATGGAGGGAAAAGGAAGGCAAAATGGAATGCCAAGTAACGAGTATAAGAGGGATATGAAGAATGAGTTAGCTAAATGAAAGGGAAACCAAAGTGGAATAGCAGAAAATATAGATGAGGAAGTTGAAGCAACTAGTGAAGATAAATATAGTCATGAGGAAAACATGAAAGGGGTAGAGTTTGAAAAAGGGCCAGTAGAGAATAAAGAAGAAGAAGTAGAGGTAGCTGAGAATAAAGAAGGTAAAATTCATGATGAAAATGAGGTAGAGATAGAAATTAAAGAAGGGATAGAAAATGAGGATGTTATAGATGGTTTGTGGACTCTATTTTATGAGTTTGAATCAGGAAGACCAAACATGAATAATTGCAGAGGACTGCATGAAAACAGGACTGTGAAGAAGGGTGAAGAAAAAGAGATAGTAGATGGTAATAAAGCGGTTGGTGTAGCAATGCAGGTAGATGTAAACAAAAATGTCTTTTATAAGAATGTAGATTTGTATTTCTTTAAAGTTTTAATCAATGAAAGGTTTGAACAAGAGCTAGAGAGGATGCATGATATTGAGGTTTGTGATGAGAAATAATTTCAAAGTAAAATTTTGTTGTCTAATTGGGCCATAGGAAAAGAAGTATATGAAATAGTACATGCAGATTTGTATAATTCTGAATAAGTTCTTGACAACCTGATGAGTGAGGTTGCAACTATTGAAGTAACAAATAGCAATTTATTTGATCTTGGTATACATGGATGGACTATTTGGAGTTTGAATATGGAAACAAGGTGATAAGGATCAGGTGTGATACTAAGCAGCAATGTTGGTAAAATGTGTTGAAAGTTCTAGAAAGAGTATGGAAAAAGAGAAAGAGAAGGATCCAGGAAAATGAGTTTTGAAATAATGGCATGTTGTTATATGGAGCCTAATCAGACTCAGAGGTTAAATTTTCCCCACTTTTATCGGTGCGGTTTCCCACCAAATTCCTACAGGGTCAAGTGGCAGCGCCCCTTGTGGGGGTTTAGTGGCAGCGCCCCCAAGATGGGGTCAAGGGGTAGCACCCCTTGTAGGGTCCAAGAACAATGCCCCTGAAACCTCACACAGATTTTTATTATTTTATAAAGGCACGGGGAGTTATTTTTTCATTGACCAACATAAGAAAACCCTATTTTTGTAACTGAAAAAAAACTTGATAAAAGTAGCTAAGGGTTAGGGTTTTGATTGATATTGTATTGTAGCATTTGCAGTGGTATTGAGTTGCAGGGATTGCTGGTTGTAATTGGTTTGATTTACTAGATAATAATATTGGACTCTTTGCTTGGTGGATGTAGCCCGAGTTTGGGTGAACCATATTAAAACTTGTCTCTCACTGTTATTAATTCTTTGTATTTCCATTCATCTATTTAATCTTTATTTACATTTAATTGACATCTTCTGTCATCTAACCCTAACAAGTGGTATCAGAGCAGGTTGTTTTCGATTATCATCTGCAGGAAGGTCTCACGGTTGAGTGGGAGCAATGGCAGACGAGGGTAAATTGAAGGTCGATAAATTCAATGGGTAGAACTACCAGTTATGGAAGATGCAGATGTAGGATTACCTCTATCAAAAAGATTTATGGATGCCGTTGGAAGGAGTAGCCAAGAAACTGACAACAATGTCTGATGAGGATTGGAATCTTCTTGACAGAAAGGTAGTGGGAACCATTCGGTTGTGCCTAGCACCATTGGTGGCATTCAATATAAGGGAAGTGAAGACAACAACTGGTCTGATGAAAGCTTTGGTTAAATTGTATGAAAAACCCTCAACCTCAAATAAACTATTTCTCATGAAGCGTTTGTTTAATCTGAAAATGATTAAAGATGGATCTGTGACAGATCATTTAAATGAATTTAATATGATTGCCGGTTAATTGACTTCTGTAATGTAAAATTTGATGAAGAAGTTAGAGATCTCTTGATATTATGTTCATTGCCTAAAAGTTGGAATAGTTTGGTAATGGCGGTTAGTAACTCTGTTTTTGGTTCAAATACTCTGAAATTTGATGATGTTGTTGGTGTTATTCTGAGTGAGGAAATTTGTAGGAAAAGCTCAGGTGGATCCACATCTGGTAGTGTTTTGAATGTAGAAAGTAGGGGCAGATCAAAGGAGAGAGGAAAAGGTTCTGGAGGTCATGGGAAGTCACGAGAAAAATCAAAGGATAAGAGGTCCCAAACCAGAGGACAGAAGGATTGTTGGTACTATGGGAAACCAAGTCATCTGAAGAAAGATTGTTGATCTTAGAAAAATAAAGGAGACAAATAAGAAGGCAATAAGGAGGCAAATGTGGTAAGCAATAAGTCTGAAGATGATGCTTTGATTCTTTCCCTAGATAATGCTGATGATTCATGGGTTTTAGATTCAGGGGCTTCATTTCATGATATGCACCATAGAAGTTATTTTCTTGATTATGTCCAAGGGGATTTTGGGTTGGTTTATTTGGGAGATAATGAACCCTTTCAGATTATTGGAAAGGGAAGAATCAAGATTAAGTTGCAGAATTGGAATCATTGGCTACTACAAGAGGTAAGGAATGTTCTAAGGCTCAGTAGTAATTTAATTTCAGTAGGGCAACTAGCTGAAGAAGGTTGCATTGTTACATTTACTAATAAAAATTGGAAGGTTTCAAAAGGTGCCTTAATAGTAGCAAAAGGTGTGAAAGTAGGCACCTTATATCTTTGTATAGGTCATACTGTTCCTTCTACTTTAGCTATTGCAGAGAAAAAACAAATAGGTTCAGGAACAATTGTTGCAGGTTCTGAAACAGTTGCTGCCGGTTCTGAAACAACACTGGCATAATAGACTTGGGCATATGAGTGAAAAAGGTATGAAGGTTCTTTATTCTAAGAATGTTTTAGGAGGTCTGAAATGTATTAATATGGATGGGAAGAAAAAGAAAAAAGAAAAAGAAAAAGAGTCAGTTTTCTCAGAGATGGGAAGAAAAAGAAAAATGAAAAGTTGGAGCTTGTGCATACAGATGTATGCGGACCAGCTTAGGTATCTTCTCTCGGTGGCTCTCGATATTATGTTACATTCATAGATGATGCAAATAGGAAGGTATGGATTTATTTCCTTAGGCACAAATCTAATGTATTTGAAACATTTAAGAAATGGAGAAGCTTGGTTGAGAATGAGACGGGTAAAAGATTAAAATGTATCAAATCTGATAATGGTGGTGAGTATTGTAGCAAAGAATTTGAAGATTATTGTTCCTTTAATGGAATTCATAGGCAGAAAATGGTTCCAAGGACTCCACAGGAAAATGGAGTGGCTAAATGCATGAATAGGACAATAATGGAGTGTGTAAGGACCATGAGATTGCATGTTGGGTTACCTTTCAACATGTGGGCAGAGCCTATCAACACTGCTATATATTTAATTAACAGAGGTCCTTTAGTACCTTTGGGTTGTGGCATTCTAGAGGAAGCATGGACAGGTAAGAAGGTGAGTTATTCTTTCCTCAAAACCTTCAAATGTGAAGCATTTGCACATGTAGATTCTGAAAATAGAACCAAGCTGGATGCAAAATCAAAAAAGTGTACCTTTGTTGGATATGTCATTGATGAATTTGGTTATAGGCTTTGGGATTTTGAAAATTAGAAAATTGTGAGAAGGAGGGATGTTATATTCAATGAGAAGGTGTTGTACAAAGATCAGTTGCAGCAGCATGAGAAGAAAGAAAAGGATTATGTGGTGCTGGATGATACTCTAAATAGTAATGTTCCAGTGGTTCCTCATGCTCTACAACAAAAACTAGAAATACCACAAACTCTAGTGAATGTTAGATGGTCAACAAGGCTAAGTAGACCTCCTGAAAGGTTTTCTCCCTCTTTGTATTCTATTTTATTAACAGATGCTAGTGAACCAGAAGGGTATGATGAAGCTATGCAGGTGGATACACAAGTTCAGTGGGAGCTTGCAATAAAAGAAGAAATGGACTCCTTTCTGAAAAATTAGACTTGGGAATTATGCAAGTTACCTGCAGGTAAAAAGGCTTTACCAAACAAATGGGTTTATCAGCTGAAAGAGGAAGATGGCAGTAAGAAAAGATTTAAAGCTAGGTTAGTTGTAAAGGGATTTGCATAGAAAAAGGGCATTGATTTTGATGAGATCTATTCAAGATGACTTCTATTCATACTATTTTAAGTATTGTGGCTACTGAAGATTTGCATTTGGAATAGCTAGATGTGAAAACTGCCTTTCTCCATGGTGATTTGGAGGAGGAGATATATATGGAACAGCCCCAAGGATTTGAGGTCAAAGGTAAGGAGAAATAGGTGTGCAAATGGAAGAAGAGTTTGTATGGCCTGAAACAAGCACCTTGACAATGGTATTTAAAATTTGATTGCTTTATGGATGAGCAAGGCTACATCAGGTGTAATTCTGACCATTATGTTTATTTTAAGAGGTTGGATAATGACAGCTACATTATTTTATGTTTATATATTAATTACATGCTTGTAGCTGGGTCTAACATGGATCACATAAGAGAGTTAAAATAACAATTAGCACAGTCCTTTGCTATGAAGGATTTGGGAGCAACAAAACAAATCCTTGCTATGAAAATTTGTAGAGATAGGAACAATAGGAAATTAACTCTATCTCAAGTTGATTATGTTGAAAAGGTGTTGTAGAGATTCCATATGGAGAATGCCAAAGCTGTCAACACACCTTTGCCTAGTCATTTGAAATTGACTAAGGAGATGTGTCCTAAGACACAAGATGAGGAAGAAAAAATGTCCAAGATACCCTATGCTTCAACTGTAGGAAGTTTAATGTATGCCATGGTATACATGAGACCAGCTATTACACATGTTGTAGGAGTCGTTAGCAGGTATATGAGTCATCCCAGATTGGAGCATTAGAATGCGGTAAAATGGATTCTCAGATTTTTGAGAGGTACATCCAATAAACACTTATGTTTTGGGGGCTCCAATACTGATTTAGCCAGTTATGTAGACTTAGATTTGGCTGGGGATATTCATACTAGGTGGAGTACTATAGGTTATGTCTTTACTGCAGGTGGGACAATGGTGAGTTGGATTTCCAGGTTGCAAAAGGTGGTTGCTTTATCCACCATAGAGGCAAAATATGTAGCTGCAACAAAGGCAAGCAAGGAGATGATATGGCTGCAATCTTTCATGAAAGAATTGGGCACACAATAGGTTAACAGTTATTTGTTTACGGATAGCCAGAGTGCCATACATCTTGCAAAGAATTCTGCCTTGCATTCAAAGACCAAACACATACAGTTGAGGTATCACTTCATTCGGTTGGTGTTGGATATGGACAATTATAGCTGGCAAAGATACATACAGATGACAATCCAGCGGATATGTTTACAAAGGCAATGACAAGGGAGAAGCTAAGCTCCTCTTCAGCTTCAGTTGGTCTTCTAGACTGAAAATAACAAAAATAGAACAACAAAGTCTAGGGTGCTTATTTCCAGTGGGAGCTACAAGGTTAGTGGTGTTATGATCAGTCTCCAAGTGGGAGATGCTATGGTGTGGAGTTTGATTAGTCTCCAAGTGGGAGATTGTTGTTATATGGAGCCTAATTAGACTCAGAGGTTAAATTTTCCCCACTTTTATCAGCACAGTTTCCCCCCAAATTCCTATGGGGTCAAGGGGCAGTGCCCCTTGCGCGCTCCCTGTGGGGGCTCGGGGGCAACACCCCAGAAACCTCACACAATTTTTTATTATTTTATAAAGGCACCGTAAGTTATTTTTTCATTGACCGACATAAGAAAACCCTATTTTTTTAATTGACAAAAAGCTTGATAAATGCGGCTAAGGGTTAGGGTTTTGATTGATATTGTATTGTACCATTCGCAGTAGTATTGAGTTGCAAGGATTGCTGGTTGTAATCAGTTTGATTTACTAGATAATAATATTAGACTCTATGTTTGGTGGATGTAGCCCGAGTTTGGGTGAACCACGTTAAAACTTGTCTCTCACTATTAGTAATTCTGTGTATTTCCATTCCTCTATTTAATCTTTATTTGTATTTAATTGATATCTTCTGTCGCTAACCCTAACATGGCCCATGTGCAAGAGCACATGAATTTTGTTCCCTAGGGAGTTTGATGCAGGGGCATCTTTCTCCATATGAAATTTGGTTTTAAGTTTTATTTTTGTGTTGCATTTTCTGTGGTGGTTTGTGTGTTGTTGAGTGTATCTTCCTATCACATTTGGGTCAGGAACTTTATGTGTGGTGGAAATTGATTGCTAAATCAATTCAGTTATGGACCCTGTGTCATCTAGTGGTGTTGTTGTGAATGATTGAAAATGCTTTAGAGGTATGTAGTTGATAGCCAAATATGAACAGTTTTAAGTTAGTGAGAAATGACTGAGGTCGTGGAATCTTTCTCGTACAATGGAGTAGAGGAAATGTCAGTCATTGATGTAGATTCCTGCCATCATGGGAAGGAGAATAAACCATTACCAATCATAGTGTTCTTCATCGATTACTATTGTAGAGTATTATGCAACTAAAATGTGTGGCACTTTTGGCACCAGGGCAACAATTTCTCTTTCAAAGAGGGAAATTTTGCTGACAAACCCTTATGGGGAACATGACGGTTGAATGGCCAAATGGAGGAATCAAGATGTTGAATTTGAAGATGATGCAAACTAGTGATTTGTGACATTTTGTCTATAGATTCTAATTGTATTTTTTTAAAATTCTTTGGAAATTGCATTTCTTTTTCCATCTCCTTTGATAACTAGTTTTTAACAGTAAACACCATTTTTAAAGAGTGATTTGTACTATAAAACACAACTTTTTTTCTATGAAGGATAAAATTCTTTTTTCTTCAAATTTAAGTTTGTAACTATGATATCTAGAGGATGCATTTGGTTTCATAATGGTTTATTGAATATTTTTTAATTAAGTTTTGAAGTCAAACTAATTACAATTTAGACATAGTTGTACAATAAAGTGCATAACTTTTTTTCTATGTATCAATTTTTTTTTTTTTGTTGGATCAAGGACATGAATACCAAGAGGATAAGTATTTTTTAGAATTTTGTTTTGATAATATACTATTTCTCCACATGTGCAGAATAGAGAGCTTGATATTCAGTGAAAAACCTATGTTTAATTAAACTAAAAAATAAAATGTATAATAAAACCAAAATATATTAAAACTCTACTTGATGGAGAGCTCATTTCGAGGACTATAATCCTACAGCTAGGTTTGTCAAGTTGATTCCATTTTGATCATCAACTTGTGCTTTGAAACTCAAAAATCTACATAAAATTGTGAAGGGGGATCACTCAAAGGGGGATTCATTCGAATCCTATTAAAATAACATTAAGGGGTGTTCACTTGAACCCATTATTTTATTTAAAAAAATTGGACGATGAAAAGTGGCTTCACTCAAATAGGGGTGTTTGAGAAAACCCATTTATGGGTTCTAGTGAACACTCCTATTCGAGAAAACCTGTCCAAAATAAAATTCCATGCACAGGCAATTTTTCTTCCTCAATGCAATTGTAACCTAGTATTGTGTGATCACCCTCATCCACTAAAGTGCCACCCCATGATTGTCACTACTGGTGTTTCAACTTGAAAAAAATTACAACATTTTCCATTTCTAACCAAGGCCCTTTGCCACTCTCTTTCAGAGTTTGTAGTTTGATAGGCTAACTTCAGGAGGCCCATTCTTAGCCATACAAAGGCCTTTATTGGTGCAATGTATTTTATATGGGGTAGGATTTCATATTCATCATAGTGGTGAAGTTATTTTTCTAATTTGACACTCCTTTTTACTATAAATTGAATATTCTTTCAAATTTTGCTACACAATTCTCATTTTGAGGCCTTCTAAGCATCATAACTTGTGAATACTAACTCCTTTTGGGGTCCAATTTTTTTAGAGTGTGTACTTTTCTATGTAATTCACACTAGTTCTCTCTATTTCATCTCATAATATTCTTGAGCTATAGTTTTAGTATTTTGGTGACTTTTGGGCCCTGTAAGACTCTAAAAAACTAATATTTGTATTGTAAATCCCACTATTTATAAAGTTCCATACATTTTACTTTCTTGGGAACTATTTCAACAACTAGTAATAGGGGTATATTTGTGTGGTCTCCTTTTCCACACACCCTTTTTGCACTTGTGTTTTCTACAACATGGTTAATTGATTTAGTTAGAACAAAATCTTTTATGGAGTATTGCAATTATGAAATTAGATAAATTTACATTTTTGGGGTTTCATCATGAATTTTCGTATTAAATTCCATCCTTTTGTTGTTAGGATAAATTTAGAGAACTATTTTTCATGGAAACAAGGTTTAGAGAATGATTTCATTATGTAGGATATATTGCCCTATATCTTTAGATTCATTCCTATGCCAAATGACTATGAACAACAAAATTCATGGTATAACAAAAATGACATGATTTATGAACAAATATGTCTTACTATTTTTGACGATATTTAGCATCAAATTGAGTACATTGAGTGCCTTTTCATTTATTAGACCTTCATCTAGGTAGTTGTATGGAGACCTTGATTCTCCATCGAAGAGTGATGCTTCCCAACAAAGTCATTCAAATGTGGAAGATATTGATCCTTCTCCTCCTTTTGATACCCCATTTACAACTGAGGACTCCCATATTCTAGCATTGGCATAATCATCCACACGTGTTCCCAATAAGACATATTGTGTGAACACATCATCATGGGATGGTTAGTATAGTTGGATGATATTTCTTAAGTATATTCCTCTTGTAACTATTAGTTCATTGCAGTTCAAAGCCACTTATTTAAGAGATTCTAGTGATTCTCTATAGTAGGGTTGTTCATGTATACATGATCCATTTAATTACTAGGTGTACTTACTAAAAATCTCACATTTGTTTGTGAAATCTCACCTTTCAAATCTTGATGACATCATCAAGGATATTTGTCTTCTTTTTCATGGCAACTCTATTGGAGTTTCATCTTCATCCTTGGATCTTGGTCTACACTCAACTGCACATCAGTTTAGATTTCCATGTTTTTCAATTAGGCATGGATGTCCGAATTTGATCATGGCACCCTTCAACACAAGCATGGTGACACTTGATCAAATTCCAAAGACTTATATTCTAATATTTATTCCCTCATATTTCTTTTAATGATTAGAAGGTCTTATCCATAAGAATTTGGAATTGTTTCTTCCCAAGGGGAGGAACATTGTTTGATGTTCATGGCCCATCTTTAGCATCTAGTGTTGAGCATCTACCATCGATGCGAGAGGCTTTAGCTTTTGGAAAGGATTCTCAGTCCTCCCTTTCTCTCTTATTCTAAGGAGGGTTTCTTCTCTCTATTTTGGGAGATATTTTTATGTACATGGGTATCTCATCAATCTTCATTTTCTAGGGCCCATGTTTTCATCCACCTAAGTCGTCCTTAAGAGGGGTGTTAGTGTAGGTTTTTACTTTCCTAGTGGGTTTTTATTTTCCTATTATTAAGGTTTCCCCTACACTTTTAATTAATCTTTCTTAGGTTCAAAAAGTGAGCATTAGTGTGAGTGGTGTGAGGTGTCGACATCTTCCATGTGAGTTACATTATCCTATTTTTAGACACTTTTGGTTTACTCTTTCTATTGGTCATTATTTTACCACCTCCTTCATCTCACTTAGTCTATACATACTCACTATCCTACCTTGTAATTTCAATTCATATCTTGTAGATTTATTCTTTTATCATCTCCTAATGTTATTTTTTCTTGAGATTTTGTATTACTCTCTTCGAGACTAACTTTGTTATGCTATTTTGGTTTCTTGAGTCATTTTTTCATCTATTTTATAGATTCTAACATCTTTAGCATAAATAATGATTTGGTGAAGAAAATGAAATCAAAATTTTAAATAAAAGGTTTAAACAAAATATAAAATCAAGGAAAAAATGCAATCCCTAAAATAGGGGTGGGTAGAGTAGGTAATATGTAGGAAGCATAAAAACCACCAAACCCTATTTAGGAAAAAAGATGAACCAATAAAGTACAAGTATAAATAGAGAAATCACATCTAAAATACAATGTAATCTAAGATTTAAATTCATATCTAAAATCTCTAATGTGCTTGAAAACCCTAGATATAAGATTAGATCATGTAAGATCAATAATGTTCACCAAAATAAAATGTGGAAATAAATGATCCCAAGGTTTTGTCTACAAGAAACTAATAGTATGCATAGACATTAGTAAACAATCAACCTACAACAAGAATAAAAAGTTTTTGTAGATGATTTTAGTAATGTATTTATTCCATATTTAGAAAGGAAGTAAGGACAATAATTCTAAGCTATTTGAGCAAATAATGATGCCAATTGATGAAGATTTTGGAATATTATGATCACTTACCAATGTAATCTCTTATGAGAGTAATCATATTTTATATTGAACCACTTTATACTCTATTTAAGGATAGATTAGTAGGTTTGGAATAATAATGACTTTAATCTTGTTCTCAAGATGCAAACTTGTCTTCCTCTCAAGTGGAATGCTACTCCTTTGTTCACCTGATTAGCAATTTTTTATTCTACTCCTCCTAGCAGCTTGGTGGACTAATAAGATTTAAAAATAACTTGATTTGTCATCGTCAAATCATGAAGAATGTTCACCTAAATCAAAAAATACCTTGACATGTCATCATTAGGTCACAAATAATGTTCACCTAAATAATTAGGTCATGAAGAATGTAAAATATTGAAGAAAATAAGCATGCCTTATAATGTAGATTTGTTACACCTCTTAAGCACCAAATCCAATTGTGTCACTATTAATTTCTCCTTCAATTCTCTAGAATAATTCAATATGAGAGGACTATTTGATTGTGGGAGATGAGAGACATGAAGTGGTTGTAATTAAATGCATTTAAATACTAGCATCTGACATTAAATCACACAAACATACATGTTTTGTTGAGATTAGCTGAATAAGGTAAAAGGGGCCAATCAACTAAAAATTAAGATTTTGAATTTGAAATTGGCTAAGATAATTTTGAAATCATGAGTATGTCCCTAGACATACTAGGAAGTAACAAAATAAAGTGTATGACAACTACTAGGGAGTAAGTACATGCATATATGTTATAATAAAAAGATAGATCAGGCGTATAAGGATTCATGAGCACATGGATAAGGTGACATCTACAAGCATAGGTATGAGTGTGTATACAAATTAATAATATATAGGTTAAGTGGTCTAACATCATAGTAAATTATTCCATTTATCACTAAGTACATGTATCAAGACATTTGGTAAAAATGGGCACAATACTAAATGGGAAACAACATGGGTATGCTAATTTTACCATTATAAATTGTATAGATAGAACAAGACAAATGTTCTTGACATGTGTTTCTATAATATAGGAAGTGAAGTCCCTTTTTTATTAATTTATTATGTTAGAATTGAAGTTTGTTTAAATAATTCTTTTTCAATTTTTTTTATATATAAAATATTTGTTTAATATTGATGTGGATGTGATTTATTGGTAAATAGTCTTCATGAATTAATTAGTTGATTTTGAGTTTCATTTAATATTTATTTGGTTATCATATACTACAATGGAGTTTGCATTGGAGAATGTAGAAAATGTGATTTTTAGTCTAATATTGCCAATTCTTCAATCTCTTTTTCATTTATTATAACATTTTACTACTTGCTATTATTGTGATCACACACACACACACACACACACACACACACACACACACACACACACACACACACACACACACACACACACACCGTTTTACTATAATATGTTTATGGTTGGAAGACCATCCCCCTTTTGTAATTGTTCTTTATTAATATATGTTCAGGTGGTAACCACCTTTTATGTTTAAAAAAATCAATTTACTATAATATAACATAACATAAATATAAATACATTATAATGATAATTCTATTTATTTGTATAATCAATAATTTTAAAATTAAAAATCATATTAATATCGATATTATACAATATAATATATTAATATTTAATATTTATAGTCATATATGAATTATAATATTGATATTATAAGATAATTAATACTATTTTTAAAATAATATTTATTATAACATAATAAAATAAAATATTCATATATATTTGTTTATAAAAACTAAATATTAACACATTATAGTGAAGGAAATATTCATTCGATGAGCTGAGATTTATCAAATCCATAATATCTCAGAGTCTATGAAGTAGAAAAATTAATCCATCCTGTTATACTAACTTCAACATAGGGGAGTTTTCTTGCATGAAGGGCATGCATGCATATTATCAGACTAGAAAATTATTTTTTTCTATTGAAAACTTAAAAAAAATTTACAATATAACGTAAAAAGTACCAGTGAACAAGCACAAAGAACTCACAAAATCTACTTGACTTCTTAACTCTCTATTCATAATGAATCCCATAATGTCAAAATGATAATTAACTTTAAATCACTTTGTTCTTACCCTTAAACATAACACTATAACAATACCAAAGTAATGTTAAAATTAAATGATTATATTTTCCATATGTCTCATTTTCTAGTAAAAATAGAATAATTTTAAGAAGGCTAAATATTATATTAATATGAATATATCAATATTCTATTTTACTATATTCAATAAGTTTTATTATAAAAATAATATTAATTATATTATTCTATAGATATTTTAAAATATCAATATTATAATTACAATGAAGAAAAATTAAATAATCATATTAATATGAATATTACACAATATAATATATTAATATTTACATCCCTATAATATTTAAATACTTAATACTTATACACAGATATATATATCAACATTTCATTTTACTATAATATAACATAAATTTGAATACATTGTAATTATAATTCTATTTATTTGTATAATCAATAATTTAATATAAATATTATAATTAATATATTATTAAATATATTATTCTATTGATATTTAAAATAAGAATTTTATAATTAATATATATAATCAATAAAAATTAAATATTAATATGAATATTATATTAACATGAACACAATATTAATATATTAATATTTAAATCAGTATAATATTTCAATATTCAATATTTATAGAGAAATAAATATTAATATTTCATTTTACTATAATATAACATAAATATTTTTTTGACATAGTATACCCTAGTTGGGGACCAGGGACCCATCAAAAAAGGGTTAAGCTCATAGAGACTTTACCCAAGTATGCAGAAATAGACATTAACATCATATAAACAAGAGGGCAAATTACAATGGTTCCACCCTAAAAATGTATCTTAACTGATAAAAACATGAAACAAAGGACACCTACTAAAAGACTTATCTCATTTTTCATCCAAGAACACCACCCCTTCCTTGTCATAGGCACAGGTATACATAGGATGCTCATGGACCAGCACCTCCACACCTATTTTTCCAGCTATCTCTACAACCATATTTTTCATGTCCAAGACACCCTTCAAAATATCATGTAAATGTCCCAATTTAGATTCATTGAATTCTATAGTTTGGCTTGCATTCTCTATAATGTCCTCATGTATGAGCACAGATGTAGCCATGATTACCACCACCATCAATTGTGCCATGCTGAACACATTCCAACACCCCTTGTCTAGGTCCTTGGTTCTAGCAACAAGTTCGCCATTAAGTCACACACATTCACTCCTTCCTTCCCATTGACCTCTTTTCCTACCTTTAACAACTGATACAACCACTCCTTTAGAATAGGATTTTTGATTTCCCTCCCCAAATCCTTCATGAAACATGCCATCACCTCCTCTACTAAAAGCTTTTTCATTCATTTGGGAGGAGAGTATTTCCTTTTCATTTTTCCCCTATGTTGGAATTGGGTCCTACCTTGGGTATCTGCCTCGATAAAGAGATGCCTATCAGGCATTTTCTTTTGACATTATCTCCTTCTCCCCTACTTGAGATGCCCTCCATGAAGAAGGATAAGCACTACATCATCTAGCGGAGGAAAAATACAGAGAAAGCTCTAGAGACAATTCTAGGAGATATGGAATGGCACCAATTATGAGGCAACTTGCCTTCTTCTATACTCCTTTTGTCTCATCATTACTAAACATGTCAAGTCCTACCACCTTTCCATACTATCAAGCTAGCGTTTAACACTCTGTGTGCTCATAATTATCTTGATAGACATGCTAGCCCTTTATCAAGGGATGAACTTTGATATCCTCCTATAGGATACATAACACTTCTCTTTGCACCTCCTCATTCCATTCCCATCCTATATAGGATCCTCTAGTAGCTAGGTTGATTCCATATTACACTGTCCAATCTGTAGCTCTATTACCTTGTGTCCTGATGTGAGTATAAATAGTGAAACTATTTAAGGCACAAACCAAACTATGAATCATCTTCAATATCTGCTCAAGATGCCAAAACCTTTCTTGACCATTCTTCACTAGGACAAATGTAATCCTTGAGTCCCCCTCAACCCAAAGATTCTCCCAACCCTTCTACTTTTCCACCTCTAAGCCTTTCCATAGAGCTCTTGCCTGCACCAAGTTGTTTGAGTCAATGCCTACATCCAAAGCATAGAAACCAATAGGTTTGCCCCCATGATCTATGAAGATCCCCCCTCCCACCTTTCTAGGGTTACCTTTGGCAGCCTTGTCAAAGTTTAATTTGACCCATCCCTCCTCTGGCAGCATCCAAGTGACCTCCTTTCTGTCCTTATCCACAGCTACATTATTTAGGCCCCATATCCGTGTAAAAGACAACTACCTAGGCATCAGCCTAGTAAACTTCCTATGGACAAACTAACTAGTCCTCTTTATGTTGAGCATCTTCTCATTCTCCCACCACATTCTCAATCCCATCCCAAACCAAATTTAGATGTTTTTCCTTTCCTTGGAACACCCTCCTATTGCATTCCAACCATATGTTCCAAACCACAAGGGTAGGGAGGACTTCCCAAATAATCTTGAGGCCAAGAATTTTACACACAAATCTCCATTCCCCCATCACATCCACCATATTTTTAGGAATGGCCCAATTAAACCCGACCTATTCAAAAAGTGGTTCCAAAGTTCCTAGGTGAAGTCACAATGAAGGAAAAGGTGAGGGTTGTCTTCCTAATTTTGTTGGCATAGATCACAATGTGAAGGACCTTGTTTTCCTATCTTAGTTAGTCTATCCCAGGTTAGAGCTCTCCTCTTATAGACAATCCAGAGAAAATCATTGGCTTTTTAGAAGCCTCTATGGTTCCAAATTTTTTCTACATAAAGTTAATGAGCTCCTTAGTTGTTGAAAACTAACTCATAAACACCATTTTATTGTCACCCTACCTTCAACATTGCCACCCCACACTAGCTTGTCTTCCTCTTCTAATAGAGGAACTTTGTTCAATCTTACTCTAATCTCTTTCCAAATTAGGTTCATCTTCTCACTACAGTTGACTTGAGATAGCCATTTCCTTACCCCTTCCTTCTCTTCAATATAATTTCATATGTGTGTCTTAATTCTAGCTTCTAGCAACTCTCCTAGAGGTCTGTGATGGTTCATGGAAAATAGAGGCTTGTCCCCTAGCTAGGGGTCCCTCCAAAATCTCACTTTGTCTCCCATTCTGATCCACCAGATTAAATTAGGTCTCACCAAATTTATGCAAGTTCTTATGAAGTTCCAGACACTAGATCCCTTGGGTAGAGATACATTCTGATTAAATAAGAGGCCTATGTCATTTTGAAGGTATTTCTCTTTGATTACCCTGTTGCTCACAAAGAATACTAGGAGGGGGGTGAATTAGTATTCTATAAAACCTTTCTTTCACATAAATATTAATCTTTTTACTAAATTCAATAACATGAAAGCAAAACAAACATAAGAAGATCAGCCACAAAGTCATAACACATAGACACTAAGATTGTTATGTCAAAAACCCAAAAAGGGAAAAACCATGGTGAGTGTTAGCTCACAATGTATTATGATATCAAAATTGAATTACATGAAGGCTCACCACCTTAGGCCTCACTACCCAAGGACTCACTGTCTAAAGTAGTGCTCACTACAATAGGCTCACTCCCAAAAAAATAGGAGAAGATAGAAGAAGGATTGGCTCACTACCCAGAGATGACTACTACGAATGCATCTATAGAATGCTGAAGTGTAATTCCATTAATAGATCAATATATAGATTCAAATGTCTTCATTATATTTGCCCTTTTTTTTTGCTCTACTTCACATATATTCTATTCTTTTGCTCTTACTATCCTTATCTAATCACAAAACTGTCTTAGATCACATACACATCATATTTTCATTCTATTCACATGCACACACACTTCCAATACCAAAATCTATTGAGTATATATATATATCCGCAACAAGATCAATATCATAACTAGGTCAGCAAGCCTAATATGAAACATATACACAAATATTATACCTTGTTGGCTTGATCTTAGACACAAATAGTAATGTAGACCCAAACAAACATTCAAGAATCTTCATATAGGTCAAGACCTATAGTAGAGCCACTTAGAATGATAATTCAAACATTATGTCTTCAGTGCATATTGATTTCTCATGTGTGTCATCTTTGTCCTTAAGTGCATACTCAACTAACTTGACTGTCATACCATAACTTTCAATGTGGACCATATGAGATTCTGAAATTCATAACCAACATTCATTATTGACCTCTTATCATATCTTCAAAACCATGGAGCATAATATTCTATTATATAAAAATATGCATCTCAGAATTGTTATTTTGTCACAGAGAAATACTATCAACTTGTTGGTTAATAGATTGGTCCTTCCAAGATAATTGTGAAAATGACCCAGTACGCCTGAAATGAAGAACAAAAATGTAACTAATAGTTGGAGGAATTACCATTGAATTGGCAATTCTCCTCTGAATTTTAGTGGTACAGCTCCCTCTTATGATATGCAATGAATGTAAGCACGGGATATGCTTTTCACCAGAAAGCAAGAAAGAAAATACTAACACCTACCCATAGCCATGAAATAGGTGTGAAATATTAGTTCAGAATAAAGTGAATGCGAATAAATGATGCAAAGTCCATTTACCTAACACCCACAAACAATGATAAATTGATAAAAAGAAACAACTATATTTTCCTCAACACATACCAACATAACAGAAGCAATATTGAAGATAGACTATGAATTGACACAAGAACAATCGCAATCATAGAAGATATTTGAAGACACAAAGTTCTAAAAATAATTCTTCATTTCTTCAATATGACAAAACTCAAAGTTACATAAGCTGAGTTAAGGAAAAGATAATTGGGAATACAAAAATGAAATAAACTTGCTCTACTTCCCCCTATTCACAACCAGCCAAATAAAGATCCTCCTTCCCCTAAAAGTCCCTCCTTTTATAGCTTTCCAAAACCAAAAAATATATCTAAACGTAACTGTCAGTAATGGTCTTCTAAGTAATTGCTATCAAGAAAGTGACCTCAAAATGAAAATAGTTACATCAAATTTTTTCTAATTACAAAAGATTTTATGCATGCCAAACAAGTGGCATTAAACTGCCCTAGGTATGGGGGCAATTCCTAATTCTAGTCGTATTTCCATAAAAAAAGGCTATGAAATTTAGCACGTTCTTCCTCTTCGTCTACAACGAAGATTACCCTGTGATATTTAGCATAGTTGGTCTTCTCTTTCCATGCAACTATGTGCAACTCGGAGATGATATCAATCTGTTCTTCTTCAGGCCAGTTCAAATTGGGTTGTAGGACAAGCATGGGTTCACCATCCCAAGTCTCATTACTCAGAGGAAGTCCTATTTTGAGAATGTCTTGGTTGATAAAAACTGAACTCAAAAGTTTTGCCACCTTTCTCTATAGACAAGCTAATTCAATTACACCAATAGGTAATGATAACTTTTAACTTGTTGATGTCGTGCTACCACCTTACCGAGCTCCATTACACTTGTCATTTAAGAGTTAATTAATGCATCATTGATTTTGTACCTTGAGAAATAAGTCTTATGATTGAGTTCACATTTCATAACTCCTAAAAAGACATTCTCATGATATGTCATATGGATAATCAAATAAGCTAGCGATGCTTTAAAAATGGGAATCTGCTGCAGAACCATAGTCGTGAAAAACCAGAACCATTGAATCACATATTGAGAGTCTCGAGGTTTTGATAACCTCTGACAATGAATGAAATCGTGTCATCGGAGCTCTTGCAAACTTTTGAACTATTACAGTGATGTTCAAATACTTTCAACTTCCCTAACAATAAGGGCAGTCGAGAAGTCAACCATTTCCTAAACTTTAGAACATAGGTCAGGGAAACAAGGGATTCATGAACTTAGAAAATCCCTGACATTGAAGAGTCAAGCAACTGGGTAACTTTGGAACTTGATCAAATACTTGGTTCAAAATTATTATGGATCACCCACACTTAAAAACCTATTATTTATGACTTTAAAAATTAGCAAGAAAATTGAAGGTTTAAAATTTTCCAAATGGTGAGACATTTTGGCATATAAACTGGGCATATGAGGTTAGGCTTAAGCCTATACAAGAAATTTAACAGATTTTCAAAATAATCATTTTTGGGATTTGGTAGTTTTAGAGGTATATGCAAAAATACATGGAAAATTTGAAATTTTTCAAGTTCAAATTTTGTGGCAACAACAAGCTCTAATTGGGGATGAGAATTGCAAAGGATGAAGTAAAGAACCTAGAATCTCAAGCATGGACCAGTGCATAAATCCATGAGGCAAATAGAGTCAAAAAGAACAAGGAAAAAAGAAGCCAGAGCAAGCCAAAAATAGGACAACACTAGGAAGGAAACTATACTACCAGCACAACAAAAACTCCTAATATGTACATGGTCAAGAAGACCCTACCTCAAGTGAATCCAGGATATTCATGTGAATCCATTGATTGACTGGGAGAAATAGCACCCTCTACAAAATAATGCTCAATGAATGTGGAGCCTACAAATAGCCAGCTACCAACTTGTGACCACCATGATCAGGAAGAAAAGAATGGCTTTATATGAAAACTCTTTGGGTATGGTTGGATGCTCAAGAAGCCATTCTTCATTGTATACTTCTTCAATTGGATGACTCATGTCAGCATTGCCCAGCATATGACTACCAAGACCTTCCTATGTAGCTTCATGTATAATGATAGAATGCACTTGATTTTGCAAGCACAAAGAAATCAACCCATTGATTAGACAACCCACGCACAAACCATGAGCTAAATACTGCACATTATTTAAAAATTTTGGTTCCCAACTTGCAATGCATGTCCTTGTTGACAAGTAGGTTGCACCCATTGTGCAGAATTGTGAAGCTTAGCAATCTTCTATAACATGGGATCAAACTTAGGCTATGGGTGACCTATGTCAACTTTGAACCTCCACATTATGGACGGGTTCCCTTAAAATATTCAAATGGATCTATGACTTTAATGTGGAAAAGGGTTAAAAAGGATATTTCTAAAAGCAATAAAAATTGTAAAAGTATGGTGATGCACCTTAAAATGATGGAAAACTTGTCAATTTAACTTAAAATAGATCTCAAAAAATCTATCCACACAAACCACTTTTAGCAAATTGATCACAAAAATGATTCAGAGGAAGGCTGGAAAATATTTATTTTTTGAAGGAAAAGGGATTTTTTCACAACATAAAAGGAAAACTCTCCAATTTGCATGGCCTAAGACCTCTAATTTTCAATGCTATCTAACGCATGTAAGTACAAATGAGACAATGATTTTAAAGGTTATGATGTAAAACACAAGAAAATCTCATCAAATCACTCATAAAAGCTGCATTAATGGAAAGGTAGATCCTTGATCAAGCTAAAAATAAAGGAAATAATTGTATAAAAACAAAGTATAGAACCTGTAACCTACTGTAATCTCTATAAATCTGCAATAGTGAGTTACAAAACCTTTTCTCTCTCTCAAAGTGTAAAGAGCAAAAAAGGCAAGAACTAGAAAAACCTATGTTTTTCTTACAATATATAGTTTGCTCTCTCCAAGAGGCCTTGAAAAAACAACTGCAACCAACTACCTCTAAAAATGAGCTCTCCAATTTGTTCCACAAGTAAACAATGAAATCCCTAAAATTAAGGACCAAAACTGCCTCAAAATGAGCAAAAATAGCTCCAAACTACTCCTCTCTATGTGTTTGACCAAAAGGTTGATCAAAACTCTCCAATTTGTCCTCCAAACCATGCAAAAACACTCCAAAGACTTTAGTGAACTCAACACTTCCATTTTTGGATGATTTTGCATTTGTCAATGATGTGGGCAAAGAATAAAGTAATTATTTGCATGATTACTCTATTATGAGTTTCAATTTCTCTAATCTCCTTGATTTTAGAACTTGTGACAAAATAATAAAGTAATTTAAAATGATATTACTTTATTACTTGTTTAAATTTTTTATAGTTGTAAAACCATGCAAGAATGGATAAAAATAAAATAACACCTTATCTTTCCATCTTGACTTACATAATTTGCATGATTGCATTATCAATGATGCCAAATGAAATAGGTCATCATGCATGCAAAAATAAAGAATATTCCTCTCCTTATACCTCCCATGCAATCACATACGTCACTACATGTGAAAATACATAATGCATCATCAAAAGAATGATAAATGTACATATACAACCTTATTACTCCAATCAAAAGGAAAAAAATACATTATTGCATTATACATACATACAAGGTATAACAAAATACCACCTTATCACTCCATCATAGAAAAAAAACATAGTGTATCATGCATAATCCTATATTCAGACCTTATTTCCAAACTGCATAAGGCACTTCAACCTTGTCCTTCATATAGTCGATCATTATGGAAGAAAGAAAAGGTCTAACACCTTACCTTGATATGATTATTTACTTTTTGACTTTGCAAAGAAAATCAAAAGAAAAGGCAAAAATGATTTAGCCTCATAGGCCCGGCCCCCTATGCATTATCATTAGGTCTTTAGACTTGTTAAGTCTTAACCATGGTAAAGATAAGGTTTGCAATGAGTTGGTTTTAAGAAGTCAAAAGAATTTTGAGGAAAGAGAAACATACATCGACAAAAAACAAAATTGTGAACCCTAAAATCCATCATTTCATTTTGTTATGCCATCAAACTTTTCTCTTTGTAACTCTTTCTTCAGTGGCTAGGGTTTGATGGTCTTCTCATTTTCCTTTGCAACTTTTGGGCTTTATTAGTTAATTTTTCTACATTTCTTGGGATAAAATAGAAGGTGAGCTCTCTGTGTTAAAAAATAGACCATTTCATTGATCTTTCTGTGATTTGTTCCTTACCAGGCCGTGGCCATATGGTCGTTTGAACATTTATAAATTTTATATTCTATTTTCTCACTATGGCTTCTTTATTTCTTTGCATTTCTTTGCCTAGTAACTATCTTTGCCAACATTTTTGAGAGGTTTCAAAACACACACATAGGCACAGCCTGTGGTTCCTTCTTCTTGCAAAGAACATAAGGTAAGCTTCCATTTTGCTTCACCATTTGCATTCTTCCAACTATATCTTTTATATTGATAAGGTTTTTTCAAGAAATGATACGGGCCTTTGATTTATTTGAAGAGAAAGGCCTCCCTATTACGTCCATGCTATTTGTATATTCTTTCTTCTATTTATCCTCTTTGCAAATATGAAAAAACACCAGGTTTGAAGAAAAAACTAAGGGTTTACAATTTTATTAGAGAAGATCCTCCTTTGGCTAGGGCTTGCTAGCTTCTGTATCTTTTTTCTTTTGAACTCTCTTTGCAAACCAAAAGCAAATACAAGGGTTTTGAGAAATATATTATGGGTTTTCATTTTTATTGCAGAAAAACTTTTCTCTGGCTACGACCATAACATTGTATCTTCTTTGTACCATTTCCTTCTTCTGCAAATATGAATACATTATGGTTTGAAAAAAGTTGAGGGTATTTTACATTTTTGAAAGAAAACATCATATTCTTGGCTACGGCCTTGCTATCTATATCTTCTTTTTCGACTTCTTTGTATAATAGAGAAAAAAATATAAGGGTTTCAAAAAAGATGACGTGGGTATTTGTTACTCCTTTGAAGAAACTCTCGTTCAGCCATGGCTATGCTCTTTCTTTGTTCTTTGCATATATTTCTTGAAAGAAACCATTATCATATGTATTTCTGAGTGTATTTTAAAGGTTCAGCTTCTCTTTGTTCTTATGTATCTACAAAACTTTTTTTTATAGAAACCCCATATGGGTTTTACTCTGTGTTGAGAGACTCCTCTTTCTTTCTCTCATTATCACTTCATTATGTAAAAGTGATAAGGGTTTGGAAGAATACTACATTCTGGTACAACCATGGTATCATTATTTTGCATATGCAGAAAAAAGACACAAAGACCCTTCATTCTTGTTTACAGATACATCTCTTTCTGTAACTTTCATGTATGTAAGAAATTATATTTTGCAAACACTATAACTTTTCTCTTTTGCATTTGATACCTTTGAAATAGAAATAGTCTCATGTAGCTTTATGATTCTTTACCTTTTGCATGATATGAACATCCTGAACTGATCTTTCTATATGCTACCTTCTTGTAGCTTTACTATTCATGATTGTTCTCTGTATATGGATTGACACAAACACTATAAACTCTACACCTATGATGAGGGTTATAGAGTGAGTTTAGAATTCATGTTCCTCTTAAAGGCATCTGCATTTCTTGTAACTATATCTCATAAAGGATGTAACTGCTCTCCTTCTAAGGTTGTTCCATATGCCCTTAAACTATTATACATAGCCTCTTTGTTCAAATATATATTGTATTCTCTCTTGATTTTAAGCATATACCTGGTATAATATAAACTATCCTTTACATGGTTGTATCTGATGACTGTCTTCTTAATTTGTATTTCCTTTCTATTTGTGGCTGATGTCTAACAACTGTTCAATAGTCTAGGAGACTGTCATGATGATTGTTGTTATATGGTGAGCTCTTTAGGGGTTAGACTTTGTTACCTCTTGATTGTATACATATCATGTAATCTTCATGGAAATCTATCATAATTCCATCTTCATGAGGCATTGTTATAGTTTATATGGTTGTTCCTAACATGATAACTTATCTTTATTGAAGCTATGACTGTCTTTGGATCAAGACTACTAAACTTAATATACTACCCTATCTCTCTTTGGTAGCTTTATGAGTTCATGATGACATAAAAGCTTGATGGTATATACTTGCCACTGTCATACATATTGTTCTTTTATGATCACTGCATTGACTGGGTTGTTCCTTACTTTCTATCATGGCTCATGATAAGATGTGATTTCTTTTGACATAGAGAGAATGATATCTTATGATAAAATGATACATTGTTCATTCAATTCTGTAGTAACACCTAGTCTTTTTTAATGTTGCTCCAATAGAATGTCTCCTTTTACATTACTATACCATTATTTAACTGTTCTATTTATGAAGTATCTCTGAATAGCAAATTCATATTTCAATCACAACAAGAAGATGGGAAAAAATACCTTCTATGGCTGCACTCCATTCTTCTAATAACTATACCTCTATCCTTTACATATTGACCACTCCTAAATAAAACCACTGCTCATTCTGTAGCATGTGTATGATTAAGCATTTTGAACATGATTTTCTGATTTTAACAAGCTCTTTTCTATAATGAGCATAGTTTATAGGAGCAACTGCTCACTTCACTTCTCTTATGATGACTTCACTTTATTTGAAGTGTTGACTATTCCAATGCATAGTGCACTCTATCTATTGCAATCTGATGTCCTTCTTTAATGAATAAGAAGGAAGCATGTTGGGATCTACCCTTGTCAGAGCCACATTTTCTCCACATGCTTTAATGTCTTCAAATCAATAACATTACTTTTCCTATACCTACATAGTGAACAAACAACTTAGCATAAAAACATACCTCTTGGAGTTGATTGATCTTTCTCATGATGATCTGATTTATTGCATATGTCTAATGTGAAACGTTTACAAGTTTGATATGTCTATTGATAAAGCATATGGTGAATCTGCATATCTGGAGCTTCTAACAAAATTTTTTTCAACCTTGCAGGTACACTATCCTGATCAGGAGCAAAAGATGAGGACATGAAGATCAAGCTTCCAATCAAGAAGATCAACCTTTAGAAAGGCAATGATGGATATCCATTTTCCTCATATATTCTTTTCTTTCGCTTTATCCATAGATGTATAGCTTGCACAATGTTTGCATTGCTTAGTTTAGTCACTCCCATAGCTTGTGTGGGACACATTTAAACATTTCTTTAAATATAATTAGTTACTTTACCATATGCAAATGATTTATGTATGTTTACTTTTTTGAATCAAATGCTTAGGATAGAATAACTGAATCTAATATGAAACATGTGTTTAAAAAATGATATGAAATAATAGTTTTATAAATACCTTTCCTTCACACTGAATATTAAAATTTGAATAATTCAATCACATCATAACTAAAAGATAAAACCATTTATATGCCTCTTTTCATTCATTGACTATCTGATCTCTTGTCATCAAATAAACTTCACTTGTCAAGATGGTTTGATAGTTTTGATTGGACTATCAGATTATCCTAATAAATGATCTTTACTGTTCTCTTGCCAAGATGTCATACATTCAACTGATTGATCATTTACACTTAAAAGATTTCTTTTATTCCTTTTGTAACAACTACAATTCAGGTCTAGCTAAATTAGGCATGAACATAATTTAGTAACATTTCTGGTGACCTCTTAGGGGTGTTTGCCTGCTAAACAAATCAAAACCAATAGCCTTGCAATTCCATTGGGCACATGAGTCTTTTTCTACATGAAACTTTCAAAAACCTTCTGCAACTCAAACTGATAGAATACTATAGTAGCAAAACAAAACTGAACTTCAACTTGTCATGCCAAGATCTCTAATTTTTATCAACTATTTTATTTATGATCTTAATCAGATTTTTGTTAGTTGATTCTACCTATCCATTACCTTGAGGGTAATAATTTGATGAAGTGTTCAAAAATATGTTGTTTTTCATAGATCAATCAGAAACTCTTAAACCAATAATGCTAAAGCATTATAAAAAATAATCGAGTCAGGAGTATCAAACCTGTATACTAGATCTTGATAGAAATTTAGGGCAGAAGTTTCATTATCTTCTCTTAATGCAACTACTTTAGTCCATTTGGTAAAATAGTCAGTTGCAGTTAATATCCACTTATGTCCTTGACTGGATGGTGGATTGACAAGACCAATGAAGTCCAATCCCACTTGCCATATGGTTGCTCCACCTTAATTGGATGCAAGGGCATCTATAAGTTTCTGTTTACCTACAAAAACTAAACATTTTGTACATTTCTTTACCCAATCATGTGCATCTTTAAACATCTCAAGCCAATAATAACTAGCTCTCATAACTTTTAGAACTGTTGTTCTTGCTACAAAGTGATCTCCAGAAGGTCCCTCATGAAATTCTTCCAGAATCTTTTGAATCTAATCTAGCTATACACACCTTAGTAAAACACCATTAAAATCATTTTTGTACAAGATTCCATCTATGACAACATAAGGAATTGCTTGCAGTCTATAGTACCTTCTTTTTGATCTGTCTAGGCCTTCAGGAAAATCTCCAATATGTAGATAATGGATAATTTGTTGCACTCAACTTGCAGGTGGATCTAGGACAACAACTATGTCTTCATCATGTAGCATTGTCTTAGCTTCTCCTTCAAGTTTAGCATCATTTCCTTCATGATCTGCAATCTGTTTACATAATCCTTTACCTCAGACTAGCTTAGTAACTTTAATTTGGATGTCATACTCCATAACCTTTGTTATCCATCCTACTCTCTTCTCATTCAGATCTTTACTACAAAAGAATTCTTTTATTGTTGGATGGGAAACCATTAGTTGTATTCTATTGTTTAAAAGCACGTGTTTAAACTTTTTTAGGCTCCTTATAATAGCCAATACATGTTTCTCAACAAAAGAATATCTTACCTCATAATCATGTAGAATTTGGCTAAAGAAAGCCATAGGTTGTTCCAATCCTTCCTCATTATCCTGACAAATATAGATTATATAGTATCAACACTACCAAATTCATACAAAATAAAATATTGTTCAAAGTTTGGATTTATTAGTGTTCGGGTAGTAGCAAGAGCCTCTTTCATTTCTTCAAATCTCTATTTTCCTTCCTTTGTCTAGCTAAAAGCAATATTCTTTTTCAACATAGCTGTAAGGGGTTGTAAAAGTGTTGCTATATTCGGTATAAACCTCCTTACAAATTTGATTCTTCCAAGAAAGATTTGTAAGCCTTTCTTATGGGCAGGAAGTGGTAATGCCAATATTGCAGAGATTCTTCTAGAACCAATTGATATACCATCTTTTGACACTATGTGTCCTAAAAGTTTCCCTTCATGTAGTAAAAAAATAGTCTTTTTTGGGTTGAGTGAAACCCCAAACTCTCTAGATCTTTCAAAGATTGATCTTAAATGATGAAAGTGATCTTCAAATTTCTTAGAAAATATAGTTACATCATCTAAATACACAAGTAGAAACTTATTTCTAAGACCTTGAAAGGCCATATCTATTGCTCTTTGGAATGTTGCACTTGTATTTGATAAGCCAACTGGCATCTTTCTATAAGCTAGTGTGCCCCATTTGGTATAAAAGTAGTCTTATACTGATCTTCTTCTTTCACTAGAATTTGGTTGTAACCTGAATAACCATCCAACAAAGAGAATCTTTCTGATCCTGAAACAACTTGTAATATTTGCTCCATGGATGGTATAAAGGATAATCATCTTTTAAAGATGCTCTATTTAAATCTCAGAAATCAAGCATGATCTTATTTCCCCATTCTTTTTCCTAATAGGAACTAAGTTTAAAATTGAAGATGTATGCTTAATTAGAAAGATTATATTACCTTATATCATCTTGTTTAACTCAGTCTTCATGAGCACTTCCAGCTTTGGATTGAGTGGTCTTTGCTTCTATCTAACTGGTTTTGCCTTGGGTTTGCGCTCAATAGTGTGTTGAGCTAACTCAGGGTTAAAACCCTTTAGATCTCCATATTCCTAAGAAAATACACAAATAAATTCTTGACAAAGCTAAATAAAAGCATTTTGTTCTTCTTTGTACATACTTTTTGATGTTTAAGTAGCTTATCTTTCAGTATCTCAATAGGTTCATAATGTTCTTGTTTGACTGATAAGGTGGCTTTGTCTCTTATAACCCAATCATTAGTATTGAATATTGACTCTAAGGTTACCAAACACTTAGGCAATTTATTTGACTTTAACTAAAGTATTTGATCATCATATTGCTGTAGCAATTTCTGTTGATTACCTGTAGAAAATCCAGCCTCATCTATTAGAAAATTTACAATCTACTCATCGCTTTCAAATACCTACCAACTGATATTATTATCTAGAATGGATGGTCTTACAGCAACTTTGACATACAAAGGAGTATGAACATTCTTCATTTCTATTGGAATACCATATTCAGCTCTAATTACAACTAATTTGTCAGCTTGCTTATTACTATTTCTTAGTATAGATATCAGATTGAAAGCATCAAACTCTTCTATCATGTCCCAAACTCTGTGTTTATACAATTTTAGCAAATCATTCTTTGTAGCAATAATGTTTTTGACTTGTTTTATGACAAATTCAGTGTCTACAAAGACTGTAAGGCATTTGATGTTCCTTATTCTAGCCCATTCCAATCCATGAACTAAAGCTTCATACTCAGCTAAATTATTAGAACAGCTAAAAGAAAAATGGAAAGATGAATAATACCTTTCACTTGTGGGAGAAACTAGAATAGCTCCTCCACGAGCACCAACTTTACTTCTAGAACCATCAAAATAAAGTTGCCAAACATCATTTTCAGATTCTACAACTTGCTCATTTTCTCCTTTTAGTAGATTTGGAATAACTACATTTTCTATTTCATGATTTTCTTGTGCCCATTGGTCTAAAACTAAATCAGGTATGCCCTCTAAAGGTGTAATTGGATCTTGGATAGTAACTAGACCTTCTTGATCAAAAACTGAAAGATTGGCATTTATTAGACTGGGTGTATATGGTTTAAGGTGATCTTTCATTAATAGCTTAGATTTTATTGTAACTTTGGTTCCATATCTAGTTCTAAAAAATAGATGTGCCCAATCCGGAGATAAATAACCTTCTAATCTTACTGTGAAATCTTAGGATAGACAGATGGCAAAACTTGGTGGCAAATCAATGATATGCATATCTTGATATATAACAAAAGTTGGACATGCATGTAATGTAAGACCTAAATTCTTCAATATCCCAACTGTGTTTACTTTAGTACCATCTAGTTGCACAACTCCCCTAACAATGGGTTCATATTTTAGACCAAGTTTATCTGCTAGTTGTTTTGGCATTATTGAGCTACTAGCTCCTAAATCAATCATACAATTATGCACTCCATGATCACTAACTATCAAAGTAACATAAAATGGAGGTGGTTTTCTTACTTGCTTTGGCTATTCAATCTCCTTTTGTGCCTCTTTGGTAAGCATTGTTAGGGTTAGTCAGCAGAAGATATCAATTAAATGTAAATAAAGATTAAACAGAGAAATAGAAATACACAGAATTAATAACAGCGAGAGACAAGTTTTAACATGGTTCACCCAAACTCGGGCTACATCCACCAAACAGAGAGTCCAATATTATTATCCAGTAAATCAAACCAATTACAATTAGCAATCCCTACAACTCAATACCATTGTAAATGCTACAATGCAATATGTCAAAACCCTAACCCTTAGCCACTTTTATCAAGCTTTTTGTCGGTTACAAAAATAGGGTTTTCTTATTGTGACAGGGAATGCGCCAGGGGCATTGCCCTTGGACCCCACAAGGGGCGCTACCCCTTGAGCCCATCTTGGGGGCGTTGCCGCCAAACCCCTGCAAGGGGCGCTGCCCCTTGACCCCATAGGAATTTGGGGGGAAACTGTGCCGATAAAAGTGGGAAAAATGTAACCTCTGAGTATGATTAGGCTCCATATAACAACAAGCATAACCTGAGGTTGAGTTGTTTGAACCTCACTTGATAGAGACAATTGAGCTAAAGTATCTTGTAATAGGTCTTTCTGATTTGGGATGTGTAAAGCATCTAATATGGACATGGTAATAGTGGCTTTCTTCATAAGATCCAAAATATTGAAAGAAGGACAACTAACCTTTTGTTGTACTTTGGGAACATCAGCATTAGATTGGTCTTTATTTGGTTGTTTTTTAACTTCTGGCTACCTTTTATTAGCTGTTTGTTGTCCTCTTGGAAGAATATTAATATCTTGAGGAGTTGAAACTTGATTTTGCCCTCATTGACCTATAGAAACTATACTTTTCCCTTTGTTAGCTTCCTATCATACATTTCTAGCTTGCTATTTATTGATATCAGCTTACTGTTGTAAGTCAACAACCCTCTTTTTTGACCTAGTATTAGTTGCAATATTAGTAAAAGACTGTCTTTGACCTGG
This sequence comes from Cunninghamia lanceolata, assembly GCA_027924645.1. Taxonomy (NCBI): domain Eukaryota; kingdom Viridiplantae; phylum Streptophyta; class Pinopsida; order Cupressales; family Cupressaceae; genus Cunninghamia; species Cunninghamia lanceolata. The sequence continues at coordinate 6,801,218 of BSBN01000159.1, forward strand.
TAAGTGATTTACACCACAAAATGGATTAGCTTGCTAATTCATTAAAGCAACATCATGATTACTATGCTGAGTCTGAGCATCTAGCTGATCATTTACATCACTTATTGTATTTTCAGCAACAACATAATTATTGTGTACCATTAGTGCTTGACTAACCATCCCATTCATGCAAGTAGCCTAGTTCTGAGGTTGATTACATGGATAACACCATGCATAATCTTGTATCATGTTATTTTGTATAGGCACAAGCTCCTTTGATGAGCTAACAACACTTGGATTATATTGTTGATTTGGCCTATTATTGTAATTTCTTCTTTGTCCTTGGTAATCTACCTAATAAGGAGGCCTATTTACCTGATTTAGGGCTTGGTATGGTATATTATTCTAATTTGATTGAATTTTTAGGCTCACTAAATCATTGCTTATAGTTTGCAATAATTTTACTATGTTTTGTTAATTTCCTTTAAGCTCTTGAATATTAGAAAGAATGGGATCATCATTATTTTTCACAGTTTCTTGATAGCTAAAGGCTAGTATACTAGGAATTGATGAAATAGGAGTGGCTAAAATTTGCATTAAGGGCTGAGTATCAAGAAATATTAGCATAGGAGGCCTTGGTGCAATTTTACCACCTTGTATTAAACTATTTTCTCATCTAATAGCAATATCAAATGCACTTCGTAAAGTAACTCCACCCATTGATTGAATCATGACAGCTATATCACTATTCAATGCTCTTAAATAATATAAAAATGCATTCTCAGGTGAAGGCTTTACCATTTCTAGAATTCTATTCCATGTCCTTTGAAATCTGTAATTGAAATCAGACATTTGCTCTTGTGGAGCCCTTTTAATAGTGGTCATTTGTTCAACCAGTCATAAATGATTAGATTTATCCTAAAATTGTCTATTGAAAGTAGGACCTAATTCATCTGATGATGTAATAGAATTAACTCTTAAGCCTCTAAACCACTGAAGAGATTTGCCTTTCAAAGATGCTGCTAATAACCTGATTGTAATATTCTCCTTTATAATGTGATGAACATAACACAATGATGCTAGATCTCTGATGTGTTTTATCAATGTAGTTCCATCCTCACCAGTGAAATTTAGCAATCATTTTAATGCAACCACTGGTATTTCATCATGTTGCCTTAGATTTAATGGGCTACCCCAATTAAATGTAACAAATGGCTAATTTCTTAGAGGTGGTTGATTTATTCCTCTTCCTCCTCTAGCTGCTGACATTTGAATAATTTGTATTTGTACTAGTTCTTCTTGTAATTTAGGTTCTTCCTCTTCAACCCCTTGGAAAATACGTTCCTCTTGAAACACAGGTACTTGTTCTCTTGGGTTTGCTGGTGGAGAAATATGAGGTACTGATGATGAACTTGCAAACAAAGGATTACAATGAGAAGCAAATTCTTGATGTGTATTTGGCAGATTTTGTACTACTGTATTTTCTAGTCTTATCACTCTATCTACTTTTACTCTCCTCTTTGGTGGAGATAACTAAATATGCTTCTTCTTAGGATCTTTATTTGACCTTGTTTGATAATTTTTCATAAGTTGTAAGATCTAATCTATAAAATCAAAAAATTAAAGTCACCGGGTATTTAAAAACAAACCTCTAAAAGGCTATAAAATCTACTAATCATCTAAAACAGTAGCAATAATAAGTCTTTTTTAAACTAAAAATCAGTTTAAAGTCCCATCCAATGTGCCAAAAACTATTGATGAGAAAGATTGCACCCATTGTGCAAAGTTGTGAAGCTCAGCAGTCCTGTGTAACATGGGATCAAACTCAGGCTGTGGGTGACCTATGTCAAGTTTGAACCTCCAGATTATGGGTTGGTTCCCTTAAAATATTCAATAGGATCTATGAATTTGATGTGGAAAAGGGTTAAAAAGGGTCTTTCTAAAAGTAATAAAAATTGTAAAAGTATGGTGATGCACTTTAAAATGATAGAAAACTTGGCAATCTCATTCACAATAGATCTCAGAAAATCTATCCACACAAACCACTTTTAGTAAATTGATCACAAAAATGATTCAAAGGAAGGCTGGAAAATATTTCTTTTTATGAAGGAAAAAGGGTTTTCACAACATAAAAGGAAAACTCTCTAATTTGCACAGCATAAGACCTATAATTTCTAATGCTATCTAACACATGCAAGTATAAATGAGATAACAATTTTAAAGGTTCTGATGTAAAACACAAGAAAATCTCATCAAATCATTCATAAAAGATGCATTAATGGAAAGGTAGATCCTTGATCAAGATGAAAAATAAGGGAAATAATTGCATAAAAACAAAGTATGAAACTTATAACCTACTATAATCTCTATAAATATGCAATAGTGAGTTACAAAACTTTTTCTCTCTCTCAAAGTGTAAAGAGTAAAAAAGGCAAGAACTAGAAAAACCTAAGTTTTTCTTATAATATATAGTTTGCTCTCTCCAAGAGGCCTAGAAAAAACAACTGCATTCAATTGACTTTAAAAATAAGCTCTACAATTTGTTCCACAAGCAAATAATGAAATCACTAAAATTAAGGGCCAAAACTGCCCCAAAATGAGCAAAAATAGCTCCAAACTGCCCCTCTCCGTGTTTGACCAAAATGTTGACCAAAATACTCTAATTTGTCCTCCAAACCATGCAAAAAGACTCCAAAGTATTTAGTTAACTCAATTCTTCCATTTTTACATGATTTTGCAAGTGTCAATAATGTGGGCAAAGAATAAAGTAATTATTTGCATGATTACTCTATTATGAGTTTCAATTTGTCTAATCTCCTGGATTTTACAACTTGTGACAAAATAATAAAGTAATTTATACTGATATTACTTTATTATTTGTTTACATTTTTTATAGTTCTAAAATCATGCAAGAATGGATAAAAATAAAATAACACCTTATCTCTCCATCTTGACTTACATAATTTGCATGATTGCATTATCAATGATGCCAAAAGAAATAGGTCATCATGCATGCAAAAGTAAAGAATATTCCTCTCCTTATACCTCCCATGCAATCACATAGGTCATTACATGTGAAAATACATCATGCATCATCAAAAGAATGATAAATGTATGTATACAACCTTATTACTCCATGTAAAAGGAAAAAATACATTATTGCATTATACATGCATACAAGGTATAACAAAATACCACGTTATCACTCCATCATAGAAAAAATACATAGTGCATCATGCATAATCCTATCAATACCACCTTTGACTTCTCATTACATTCCTTCATAATGCTTAGTATCATTGTATTCACCAAATGTAAACACATGCATACTCTTTGAATTCATAATACATTCCTTCATAATGCATATCATATTTACCTTATCCACCTTATTACTCCATGCATTTAAATGATCCCCCTTGTTGACTTTAATAACTCATGAATCTTTGCAAAAATCATAAGGAATTCAGACCTTATTTCCAAACTGTATAAGGCACTTCGACCTTGTCCTTCATATAGTTAATCACTAGGCAAGAAAGAAAATGCCTAACACCTTACATTGATATGATTATTTACTTTTTGACTTTGCAAAGAAAATTAGAAGAAAAGGAAAGAAAGATTCAGCCTCATAGGCCCCCCCAGTGCATTATCATTAGGTCTTTAGACTTGTTAAGTCTTGACCATGGTAGAGATAAGGTTTGTAATGATTTGGTTTTAAGAAGTCAAAAGAATTTTGAGGAAAGAGAAACATACATCAACCAAAACAAAACTTGTGAACCCTAAAATCCATCATTTCATTTTATTATGCCATCAAACATTTCTCTTTGCAACTCTTTCTTCAATGGCTAGGGTTTGATGGTATTCTCATTTTCCTCTACAACTCTCAGGCCTTTTTGGTCAATTTTTCTACATTTCTTGGCATAAAATAGAAGGTGAGCTCTCTATGTTAAAAAATAGACCATTTCCTTGATCTTTCTATGATTCATTCCTTACTAGGCCACAACCATATGGTCATCTAAGCATTTATGAATTTTGCATTCTATTTTCTCACTGTGGCTTCTTTATTTCTCTACATTTCTTTGGCTGGCAACTAGCTTTGGCAACATTTCTAAGAGGTTTCAAAACACACACATAGGCATGACCTGTGGTTCCATCTTCTTGCAAAGAACATAAGGTAAGCTTCCATTTTGCTTCACCATTTGCATTCTTCCAACTATGTCTTTTATATTGATAAGGTTTTTTCAAGAAATGATATGGGTCTTTAATTTCTTTGAAGAAAAAGGCCTCCATATTATGGCTAGCCTATTTGTATATTTTTTCTTCTATTTATCCTCTTTACAGATATGAAAAAACACTAGGTTCAAGAAAAAACTAAGAGTTTACAATTTTATTAGAGAAGATCCTCCTTTGGATATGACTTGCTAGCTTCTGTATCTTTTTTCCTTCGACCTCTTTTTGTAGACCAAAAGAAAATACAAGGGTTTTGAGAAATATATTATGGGTTTTCATTTTTATTGCAGAAAAACTTTTCTCTGGCTATGGCCATGACATTGTATCTTCTTTTGTATCATTTCCTTCTTTTGCAAATATGAATACATTAGGTTTTTTTACATTTTTGAAAGAAAACATCATATTCTTGGTTGCGGCCTTGCTATCTATATCTTGTTTTTCTACTTCTTTGTATAACAAACAAAAAATATAAGGGTTTCAAAAAAATGACATGGGTATTTGTTACTTCTTTGAAGAAACTCTCCTTTAGCTACGGATATGTTGTTTCATTGTTCTGTGCATATATTTCTTGAAAAAAACCACTATCATATGTATTTCTGAGTGTATTTTAAAGGTTTAGCTTCTCTTTGTTCTTCTGTATTTGTAAAACATTTTGTATAGAAAACCCATATGGGTTTTACTCTATGTTGAGAGACTCCTCTTTCTTTCTCTCACTGTCACTTCATTATGTTAAAAGGTATAAGGGTTTGCAAGAATACTAAATTATAGTACAAACATGGTATCATTGTTTTGCATATGTAGAAAAAGGACACAAAGACCATTCTTGTTTACATATATATCTCTTTCTGGAACTTTGTTGTATTCAAGAAATTATATTTTGTGAAAACTATAACTTTTCTCTTTTGCATCTGATACCTTTGAAATAGTAACAATACACTCCTATAGCTTTATGATTCTTTACCTTTTGCATGATATGAACATCCTGAACTGATCATATGCTACCTTCTTGTAGCTTTACTATTCATGACTATTCTCTATATATGGATTGACACAGACACTATAGACTCTGCACCTATGATGAGGGTTATAGAGTGAGTTTAGAATTCATGTTCCTCTTAATGGCATATGTATTTCCTATAACTATATCTCATAAAGGATGTAACTGCTCTCCTTCTACGGTTGTTCCACATGCCCTTAAATTGTTATACAAAACCTCTTTGTTCAAATGTATTTTATCCTCTCTTGATTTTAAGCATATACCTGGTATAATATAAACTTTCCTTTACATGGTTGTATCTAATGACTATCTTCTTGATTTGTATTTCATTTCGATCTGTGGGGGATGTCTAACAACTGTTCCATAGTCTAGGAGACTGTCATGATGATTGTTGTTATATGGTGAGATCTTTATGGGTTAGACTCTATTACCTCCTAATTGTATGCATATCATGTAATCTTCATGGAAAGCTATCATAACTCCATCTTGATGAGGCATTGTTATAGTTTATATGGTTGTTCCTGACATGATAACTGATCTTTATTAGAGCTATGACTGTCTTTGGACCAAGACTACTGAACTTAATAGACTTCCCTATCTCTCTTTGGTACCTTTATGAGTTCATGATGACATAAAAGCTTGATGGTATATACTTGCCACTGTCATGCATATTGTTCCTTTATGATCACTACATTGATTGTATTGTTCCTTACTAGTTTTCAAGGCTCATGATAAGATGTGATTTCTTTTGACATAGAGAGAATGATATCTTATGATGAAATGATACGTTGTTCTTTCAATTCTGTAGCAACACCTAGTCTATTTTAATGTTGCTCCAATACATTTTCTCCTTTTACATTGTTCTACCATTATTCAACTGTTCTATTTATGAAGTATATCTGAACAACAAATTCATATTTCAATCACAACAAGAAGATGGGAAAAAATACCTTCTATGGCTGTACTCCATTCTTCTGATCATTGTACCTCTGTCCTTTACGTATTGACCACTCTTAAATAAAACCACTACTCATTTTGTAGCATGTGTATGATGAAGTATTATGAACATGATTTTTTGATTTTAACAAGCTCTATTCTGTAATGAGTATAGTTTATAGGAGCAACTTCTCACTTCACTTCTCTTATGATGACTTCACTTTATTTGAAGTGTTGACTAATCCAACGCATAGTGCATTCTGTTTATTGCAATCTAATGTCCTTCTTGAATGAATAAGAAGGAAGCATGCTAGGCTCTACCCTTGTGGGAGACATGTTTTCTCCACATGCTTTAATGCCTTAAAATCACAAAAATTGATTTTCCTATACCTACACAGTGAACAAACAAGTTATCATAAAAACATACCTCTTGAAGTTGATCAAGATCTTTCTCATGGTGATATGATTTATTGCATATGTCTGATTTTGATCCAATCACATTTAATGCATAATGTTTGCAAGCTTTATATGTCTGTTGATAAAGCATTTGATGAATCTACATATCCGGAGCTTCTAACAAAAATTTTTTCAACCTTGTAGGTACATTGTCCTGATTAGGAGCAAAAGATGAGGACATGAAGATCAAGCTACCAATCAAGAAGATCAAGCTTCAAAAAGGCAATGGTGGATATGTATTTTCCTCACATGTTCTTTTCTTTCCATTTATCCATAGATGTATAGCTTGCACAATGTTTGCATTGCTTAGTTTAGTCACTCTCATAGCTTGTGTGGGACACATTTAAACATTTCATTAAATATGATCAATTACTTTACCTTATGCAAATGATATATGTATGTTAACTTTTTTGGATCAAATGCATAGGATAGAATAACTAAATCTGATATGAAACATGTGTTTCAAACATGATATGAAATGACAATTTTAGAAATACCTTTCCTTCACACTGAATTGTGAAATTTGAATAATTCAATCACATCATAACTAAAAGATAAAACTAGTTAGATACCTCTTGTCATTCATTGACTATCTAATTTCTTGTCATCAGATAAACTTCACTTGTTAGGATGGTTTGACAGTTCTGATTGGACTATTGGATTATCCTGACATATGATCTTTGCTATTCTGTTGCCAAGATGTCATACATTCAACTGATTGATCATTTACACTTAAAAGATTTCTTTTATTCCTTTTGTAACAACTACAATTTAGGTCTAACTAAATTAGGTTTGAACATAATTTAGTAACAGTCCTAACAATTTTTTGCATATCATCATCCCTCTTTGCAGCAGACAGATTCACATCCCATGCCTGAAAATAGACACTTGAATAATTGGAAGACCAATTATCAACTATGGATGTCTTTTACAAAACTGGAAGTGGGTCAAGCTAAGAATATAAATTACCAACAATATTTTCATGAGGCTAAAAATCACTTTCAATTGAAAAAATCTCCTCTTTTTCTATAAGATCAGACTCAACAGTTTCATGACTTAACAGATCACACTCATTTACAACTGATAAATTATATATGATGACCTCTTCTACACATAGAAATTTATCACTACTTGCATTAAGACACCAATTTGGAATGTACACAACATGAGACTCATCACACTTGTCTATTTGATCAATTTCATTTAGACCATCATGACTACTCTTAACATCATCTTCTAATTTCTATTTAAATTTTTTGGCATCCAAATTTTCAAAATGAGAAGATTCAAATGTAAAATCATCTCTAACCCCTTCTTTCATCATTACTTCTATATCATCTTGTTTAGGAAATGTGAAGGCCTCATATTTAGATTGCATGCACTTTGGAGAATGGACATTTAACACCTCATCTTTATGTTGTGTAGCCCCAAATTACTTTTCCTCACTGGTAAAAGTGAATGACTCCATCTCTACTGTAGATAAGGAGGTTCAAACTGCTTCATTTCTATCACCTTCTTCACTATCAACCTCATGGAAGCATGGTTCACTTTCTCCATCATTTGAGGGGCTTTCAGATTTATCATTCTTTTGTTCATAATGGAAATAAAAAGCTTCAATTCTTCTATCTGCATGAGACTTAACTTCTACATCACTCACCTTATCTTTACTAAAGTGCTTTGGATAAAAAATTGAGAGATTAAGGCTGTCAGCAGAAGGATGTCATGCTTTTTGAAAACCTATAGGTTGAAAACTTTGTGTGAGCACGATAGATTTCCTCATACGTTTACTATCCAAATAATTTACAAATTGATGTGCTTCCCATAACCCACTTAATATCAAATCATCTTCTATTTTCACAGCTCCTTGTTGTGTAATATTAATATCATTTACTTTACTCCTTTTCAACTCACATTGAACATTAAGATGCAAAGAGGAAATAAAAGTGTACAAAGCTGAAGTTGGTCACTTGGTTGAAGAGGGATTGGAATCTTTTTGAGTAGTCGGTTGAATCTGTCCATGGAATCTCTGATGGATTCGCCTACCTACTTTTGAAGGTTGAAGAATTGACATAGCAGAGTAGCTTCATCAATAGGGCCTTTATATCTTACCAAAAACTTCTTCTTCAATGAATCCCAATTAGTTATGCATTTTTCTTCCAAATAGTAAAACCAATCTACTGCAGGCCCAATAAGAGATTCAATAAATAACCCAACAAAAACATCTTCTTCACTTACCCCCAAAATGCCACATGCAACCGTGAATACCATAATGCATTCTTTAGCATCTTGAGAGCCTTATCCACTAAACTTTGGAAAATGCTTACTTGATCCTTTACGCGGAGGTGAAAACTGAGACAAAAAGAGAGGTCCAAAATGATTTCCGCATGTTTGAGGAGAAACCAATGCCATCATGCAAATTTGGAAAATCAATTAGCAGAGGTCTTTGCTAGAACTAATTGTTTTTTAATATATTCACTTCATAGAGTCACCAGCCTCTGTCCTCAGGGAGGCACCTTCAAATTTCTGGAAAAATAGTAGCACCAGTCTTTAATTTCGAATCCCTAGTAGAGTCACCAAAAATCTGTTGGTTAACAGATTGGTCCTTCCAAGATAATTGTGAAAATGACCCTGTATGTCCGAAGTGAAGAACAAAAATGTAACTAATAGTTGGAGGAATTACCATTGAATTGGTAATTATCCTCTAAATTTTAGAGGTACAGGTCCCTCTTATGATATGTAATGAATGTAAGCATAGGGTATGCTTTTCACCAGAAAATAGGAAAGCAAATACTAACACCTACACATAGCCATGAAATAGGTGTGAAAGATTGGTTTAGAATAAAGTGAATGCAAATAAATGATGCAAGGTCCATTTACCTAACACCCACAAACAATGATAGATTGATAAAAAGAAACAACTATATTTTCCTCAACACATGCCAACATAATAAGAGCGATATTGAAGATAGATTATGAATTGACATAAGAACAATTGCAATCATAGAAGATATTTGAAGACACAAAGTTCTGAAAATAATTCTTCATTTCTTTAATATGACAAAACTCAAAGTTACATAAGCTGAGTTAAGGAAAAGATAACTAGCAATATAAAATAGAATAAACTTGTTCCCCTTTCTCCTATTCATAGCTAGCCAGAAAAAGATCCTCCTCCCCCTAAAAGTCCCTCCTTTTATAGCTTTTCAAAACCCAAAAATATATCTAAGCATAACTATCCATAACGGTCTTCTAAGTAATTGCTATCAAGAAAGTGACCTCAAAACGAAAACAATTACATCAAAGTTTTGCTAATTACAAAAGATTTTATGCATGCCAGACAAGTGGCATTAGACTGGCCTAGGTATGGGGGTGATTCCTAATTCTAGTCATATTTCCATAAAAATATTATGCAATTCAGCACGTTCTTCCTCTTCTTCCAAAATGAAGATTACCTTGCAATATTCAGCATAGTTGGTCTTCTCTTTCCATGCAACTGTGCACAACTGGGAGATGATATCAATCTGTTCTTCTTCAGGCTAGTTCAAATCAGGTTACAGGACAGACATGGGTTCACCATCCCAAGTCTCATTACTCACAGGAAGTCCCATTTTGAAAATATCTTGGTTGATAAAAACTAAACTCAAAAGTACTACCACCTTTCTCTATAGACAAGCTAATTCAATTATGCTAGTAGGTAATGATGACTTTTAACTTGATGATGTCGTACTACCACCTTAGCAAGCTCCATTACACTTGTCATTTAAGAGGTAGTTAATGCATCATTGATTTTGTACCTTGAGAAATGAGTCTTATGATTGAGTTTGGATTTTATAACTCCTGAAAATGCATTCTCATTATATGCCATACAGATAATCAAATGAGCTAGCGGTGCTTTGAAAACTAGGAATCTGTTGGAGAGTTGTGGAGTCACAATGCAGAGAATATGAGAAAATTGGTCCACATTCCTCTACTGATGAATATTTTTGTTTGTGGCTTTGAGGAAATGTAGATGCATGGCACAAGCATCTAAATCTAGAGTTGTAGAGATTGAAGTTCATTCGATCACATTTTTAGGTTGTGTTGCCCCAAAATTTGAACTTGAAAATTTTCAAAATTTCCATTTATTTCCGCATATACCCTTGAAATTGCCAAATCCTGAAAATGATTGTTTTTGAAAATCCATTAAATTTCTTGTATAGACCTAAACCTAACCTCATATGCCTAATTTATATACCAAAATGTCTCACCATTTGCAAAGTTTGAAACCTTCAATTTTCCCACCAATTTTTAAAGTCATAAATAAACATTTTTTTAAGTGTAGGCGATCCGTAGAAATTTTGAACCAAATATTTGTTCAAGTTCCAAAGTTACTCGGTTGCCTGACTCTTCAATGTTGGGGATTTTCTAAGTTCACAAATCCCTTGTTTCCCTGACCTATGTTCTAAAGTTAAGGAAATGGATGACTTCTCGACTCCCCTTATTGTTATAGAAGTTGAAAGTTTTTGAACATTGCTCTTGTTGGCAAGAGACACATTGGAGCTTCATAATTGTTGTCATTGATGGCAACAAAGTTCATCCCACACATCCGCAGGACACAGTGTGCCTATACCAAAAGTTAGATTGAAGAGTGTTGTGGTCCGTTAAGCAAGAACAGAGTGTTGTGGCAAGGTCCGATAGTCAGGTCCCAATCTCTAAAAGGAAGTATCTTTGGAAAGTACGGACTTGGGGAAGTCAATAGGAATACCTTGACTAATAGATTCTAGGATTTGAGCCTCTGGTGATGAAAGAGTGAAGAGATATAAACATTCAAGTATTGCGGTCCTATTTGGCAGAGTAGATAGAGGAAGAACTTACCGGTAGAGCTTCAGACATTATTTCAGATGAGATGTTGATGGTGATCAAGATTCTTAAGGTATCATTCATGATTGGCCAACTTATTAGATGACTTTTATAAGTATCTATTTGATCTGCATCACTTGGTAAGCAAGGATTCAACTGACAGACTAAAGTTTGGGAAATACTAACTATTCTAGATGCTGACTAGAAAGAGGATGAAATCCTTTGTGTGGATATATATACCAAATGCATTTCAATGAGAAGTGTGGAAGTTGGAGTGTTGTTGTGTGTGCGAAGAAAGGTAGAAGAATAGTGTGAAAGCAGTAAGACAGGTCTGGTATGTGACAGGTCAACAACACCAAAGAAAAGGAAGGATGAAGTGCAGCAGATCAGTGTATTGAGCCTAAACAGAACTGAACCTCAGCATATGTGGATGCTTCTCATCAGTTCAAGGATCTTGTTATTCTTCTTACAACTTGTAGACAGTGAGTCTCTTGTAGGTAGTGAGCCTCTTGTGAATAGTGTGCTCAGGCAGTAAGCCCTAATTGGCAAGTGCCATTTTGTATTTCTATTTTTCTAATAGAGAATACAATCTTGGGTTAATCACCCCATGGTTTTCTCCCTTAACAGGGTTTCCACGTCAAAAATATTATGTCATGTGTATTTCCATTTCATGGTTATGTTTGCTTATTTGAATTGATGCTACATCAATTATTAAGAATGTTCAGAAAGTAGAAATAATTAAGATAACTGATTCACCCCCCTCTCAGTTATCAACAATTGGTATCAGAGCCAAATTCCTCCAAACAGAGCCTAACAGCTTGAGGAAGATCTAGGAATTAAGATGAATATGTATGGTATGAGGGAACAACTTCAGTCTACCCTAGATGATCTTGAGCAATCTAATTCTGAAGTCAATGAATTGAAGGAAAGACTCAAATAGGCTGATGATTTCATAAATGAACTAAAAGGGAAACTAAGTCTCTTTATGAAAAAGAGAAAGGAACTACTTCAGCAATTTGCAAGTCAAGGTGAAGCAAATGATACAAATGGAGATCTTAAGGAGAAAGCCAAGTTATGTGAAAATTTATCAAAAGAGATCATCATGGTAAGACATGAAATAGAATCAGGAGTCATGAAATTTACCCAAGAAATTGAAGAGAAAAGAAAAACTGAAGATGATCTAAAACAATCTCTCAAGGAGAAATCAGAAGACTGCCACAAGATGGATAGAATAATTAGACATCTTGAATCCGATCTTGAAGATGCTAAAGATAATGAAGAAAAAATAGAAGACTAAATTATCTCTCTTAAAAGGGATCTTCAAACAACAAATGAATACAAAGAGAAATTCAAGATAAGTTCTGCTCAACTTGAAGTTCTTCTTGAAATCCAAAAGAGGGTAGATGACAAGCGTGGCTTGGGATATGAGAAAGGTGAGAGCTCCGGATCCGTTCAGAAGAAGTTTGAATCAAAAAATCTAAGAAACAGGCCTAGAAGACCTCCGGTGAGGCAACCTAGTGCTCAAAGATATCCATCCTTCAATGGATACTGCCACAACTACAATAACTTTGGTCATAAAGCTAATCAGTGTAGGAAGAGAATGAATTAGACTAATACATCCTTCTCCGGACAGTGTTCGAACTGCAAAAGGTATGGTCACAAATCTCATGAATGTAGAAATATGCACATGAACAATTCTTTCAATGGTAGATGCTTTGCATGCAATAGAATGGGTCATATAGCTAATCAATGTAGATCAAGAGGATATCAATCAAATATGTAAAGAAATGTTGTTTGCCACAATTGCAATAGATCCGGTCATATTGCCAAATTCTGTAGAAACAAGAATTAGGACAAAAGAGGTCTGATACATCACAATCAAAATCAAGACAAGAGAAAAGGAAAAGTGAATGCAGATGAAGTTCAAAGTGAGATGAACAAGATTTGGGTGAAGAGAAGTACAGAAAATGTAGGGGATGGATCCACACCAGAATCTGGTGTTGATATTCCTTCCAGAAATTAAAAAGTGAGCTCTAGCTTAGGGGGAGGCACAAGGAAAAACATTTTTCCCCCAGCCAGTTAATTGGTGCTAGAATTGGCACAAGGAGAGTCGCGGATTAAAGGGTTTATAGAGAAACATCTAAATAAATTATTTTTAAGATATGGAAGATCTGCAAGATGTTTAGAACAAGATTGATCTGGTTCATCAAAGTCATCTGAATAAGAAAAACAAGGTAAACCAGAATGACTTAAGTTGAGTATTTATTGCAACTTGGTATTAGGGTTTGTGGAATAATATAAGGGTTTTCTTATCAAACACTTGCTCATTCTAAATTCAAGAAGAAGCGATAAAGAGCTCTGCAATAAATATCATCAAGCCCATCAAAGATCATCTGCAGAAGCTGATTCAACCAGTAATCGATCCGACTCACTCCGTGAAACCTAGAAGCGTAAAAGGTATTTTCCATTCTCTCTACAAATCTTTGAAAGATGGCTACTCCAAATGTGGTGAAGATTTCTGATTGGTCATGCCCTAAATTTAAGAAGCATCCATATAAATCCCTAGAAGTTGACCCCCTAGGTGCCTTTTCAAGCATTTCGCATGGGGTTCTGCGTGTAGAAGATGTTAGGGCATATATTCATGCGAGTATTGAAGAATTTTGGGAATCTAAGCTAGTCGATATCTATCACAAGCATTTGATAGATGACTCATATGAACTCAAAACCTAGTATAAATCTATCTGGGACAAACATTTTGCACAATGCATTCATTTCCCCTATTTTCTGGAAGATGAATGGGTCCAGTATATTCTAAGCTGAATGCATGACAACTTCATGTGGTTGAACAAGCCTTTTAAGATCACTAAGGATGCCATTAGGGCTGTAACCGGATTACACTCAACTGGTGAGATGCCTATTCTCAAATCTGTCAAAAACCAAATTGTAAGTGAGGCTACCGTATCAAAATTTGATAAAAGAGCAATGACAATTGAGGATATCACAGATCCGGATATCAAGTTTGCATCAATGATAATTGGATATAAAATATATCACTCCAGTAGGGAGAATTCAGTATCTGAAACTACTGTATATACTGCTTATAAGATTTTAATGAAGAATGTAGACTATGATATTTGTGAGCTCATTCTAAACCAACTTTTGGAAAATCTGCAGAAGATAAAGAAGGACAAGAAGAACTCTTTCAAATATGGTGGTTTGATACTCTACCTATTCTTTTATTACATGAATGAGCTTCTTGGATCCAGTGGCTGGGTATGGCAGAATGATAGACTAGTAGCCATTCAAATCAGAGATTATATACATGGGCTTGGTGATGCCAAGGCACAGAATATAGCTCTCTAGGGCTATTTAAAGAATTTTCAGAGCATGATGCAAGCAAGAGAGAATCCCCCAATCTTTGGTTGAAAAATATAAAGATACAATATGCTTTATGGTAGAAACTAATCAGTGCCTAATGGAGGCAGTGGAACCAAGAATGGTGTGGATCATGCCTATGGGGTATGAAGTGGATGAGAAAATTGTGGATCTGTATGTTTAGCACATGCTAAGTCAACCCATGGATCCCAAGGCAGAAAAGTTTGGAACCTTTGAAGAATTAAGTGTGAAAATCCATGTGGAGTTAAGACAACTGGAAATAAAAAGAAAAGTAAGGAGGGAAGTAGAAGAGTTTGCCAAGAGGCATGGAATTTCAAAAGAAGCACTTGATGCAAATAGAGAGAAGACAGAAAGGGCAGAGAAAGAAAAAGAAAAAGTAGAAAAAGAAGGTACTCTGGTGGAAGTCCCCTCCTAGACTAGATCCTCTAAAACCTCTGCTCCCACCACTACAAAGAGCTCAAAGACATCAAAACTGGAAGCAAAATCATCCGGTAAAGTAGAGAAAAGAACTAAGACAAAGGCCACAAGGTCTTATATCAGTCAGAAGGATGAAGAAGAGATAGAATTAGATGAGGAGGTAAGGAAAATGAGGAAAAAGAAGAAAGTATCTAGTGAACCCTCTACCAGTGAAGACAAGGAAAAGATGGTAGAAGGGTTTGTTGAAAGGCCCACTCTGTCCATTGATAATTTAGTCAAATTAGTCACTGTGGATGGGAACTTGAAACCAATGACTGAATTTTATGACTACTAAAATGAGGCTGATCAGAAGATCCTGCAAGAAGCCATAGTCAGGTACCTTAACATTTATAATAAAACATTCATTGAGATTATATCTTTAATTCCAAAGAGCCTAGAGAAAGAACTAGGAATCAGAAAGAACAATGCCAAGGCCAAGGACCTTGAGATTAGGGAACATATAGCTATTCAGGTCTATCCCTCCATCACGTAGAAACAAATGAATATGATTTTTAAAGATTGCAAGGATGAGTTCTAGAGCAAAGCTAGAATGAATCAGCTTATGCTTGGAGAAACTGAAGAAATCCTCCAGAATGCCTACAAAAGGTTTAACATTCCTATCATAGAGGACATAAGTGATGAGCCCTCTGTCATGGATGATAAGGAAGAAACTACTGAGATAGTAGTAGAAGAGGTAAAGGAGACATGTGAAGAAAAAGGTAAGGACATAGATTCCTCTGCTCCAGAAGAGGAAGTCAAAGGAGAAGTAAATCCAAACTCTCCAGCAGTCTCTGGATCTAAAGGAGAAGAAAGTATAAAAGAAAAATCTAGTCAAGAAGAACAAGGAAAGGGAAGAGAAGAAGAGTCAAGGATAGAAAAAGCTATAGATGACAGTGGTAAGGCTGCAGAAGGGGAGAAAATTCTGTCTCCGGCAAGAGACATAGTAGAAGCAATCAAAGATTTCTTGACCAAAGAGATGATGGATTTTGATGAACCAGAGTTGCTTCAAGGTCCATTCAATTTTGATTCCCTCTCTTTGGTGCAAACCATGAAGCTAGCATCCTTCACTCAAGCAAAGGCAAAAGAAAAAATGCTGAAGTCTCACATAGAAGACTGTGAACTCATAGAAACTACATCCAGTGTATTGGAAAAGATCATGCCATCCTTCCAAAAGGATCCTATAGCATCTACATCTGGTAATCTAAAGTCTCTTGTAAATTCTATTAGTACACATTTTGATTCTTTAGAGAAAGTAGCAGAAGATAAAGTCCAGAAAGAGTTTTTGGATAAGAGATTCTCGGAGTTACAAGGGCTTATAACCAATGATAGGAGAAATATGGACATTGGGATGAAGAGCTTAGAAAATGCTCTTAAGGATGGAGGAGAAGTATATAAATTTTGTATATCCTAGACTAAAGAAACAAAGGATATTGAGAAGAAAGTAGAAGAACAAGAGGATAAACTGTCAAACCTCTCTCAGAATTTTGATCCTCTCACTATATCCATAATAAGCTAGGAATGTCAAACTATTGTAATCATGAATGAGATTAAGAAGCTTGAGAAGGAGAGGAAGAACATTTTAAGAAGAATGGGTGAACTTAGAGGGATGATTATCCCTAAGTTAGAGGCCATGCATGAAGCCCTAACTGATGCTCAGGCCACAGCCCGGACTAGTCATCTGATAGATCTCAAGAGGGCAGAAGATTTTGCATTCTTATTGAGTGGTCACATCTCAATTTTGGATAGGATGAAGCAGAGTTGGGAAACAGAACTTGTCAAGTTGAGGACAACTTTTGCAGACATACTACAGTATATGTAAGTATAACTTGTTTATATACTTATGCGACTAAGTATAGTTGAATTTTTGGGAATTTTGGTGTGCGGACCCTACCCTCTACCATTGATGTCAAAGGGGGAGTGAAGAATAGTGGAAAATGTGGAATCTAGCTAAGGGGGAGCTCCGGAAAAGTGTACATTAGAAGAGAGCATCAACCAAGGGGGAGTATAGTATAACACTTAATCATTTTTCACTACGCGTTGCCATCAATGCCAAAGGGGGAGATTGTTGGCAAGAGACACATTGGAGCTTCATAATTGTTGTCATTGATGGCAACAAAGTTCATCCCACACATCCGTAGGACATAGTGTGCCTATATCAGAAGTCAGATTGAAGAGTGTTGTGGCAAGGTCCAACAGTTAGGTCCTGATCTCTAAAAGGAAGTATCTTTGGAAAGTGTGGACTTGGGGAAGTCAATAGGAATACCTTGACTGATAGATTCCAGGATTTGAGCCTCCGGTGATGAAAGAGTGAAGAGATATAAGCATTCAAGTATTCGGGTCCTGTTTAACAGAGCAGACAGAGGAAGAACTTATCGGCAGAGCTTCAGACATTATTCTAGATGAGATGTTGAAGGTGATCAAGACTCTTAAGGTATCATTTGTGATTGGCTGACTTGTTAGATGACTTTTATAAGTATCTATTTGATCCGCATCACTTGGTAAGAAAGGATTTAGCCGATAGACTAAAGTTTGGGAAATACTAACTATTCCAGATGCCGACTAGAAAGAGGATGAAATCCTTTCTGCGGATATATATACCAAATGGATTTCAATGAGAAGTGTGGAAGTTGAAGTGTTGTTGTGTGTGTGAAGAAAGGTAGAAGAATAGTGTGAAAGCAGTAAGATAGGTCCGGTATGTGACAGGTCAACAGTACCAAAGAAAAGGAAGGATGAAGTGCAGTAGATCAGTGTATTGAGCCTAACCGAAACTGAACCTCAGCATATGTGGATGCTTCTCATCAGTTCAAGGATCTTGTTATTCTTCTTACAACTTGTAGATAGTGAGTCTCTTGTAGGTAATGAGCCTCTTGTGAGCAGTGTGCTCAGGCAGTAAGCCCTAATTGGCAAGTGCCATTTTGTATTTCTATTCTTCTAACAGAGAATACAATCTTGGGTTAATCACCCCGTGGTTTTCTCCCTTAATAGGGTTTCCACGTCAAAAATATTGTGTCATGTGTATTTCCATTTCATGGTTATGTTTGCTTATTTGAATTGATGCTACATTAATTATTAAGAATGTTCAGAAAGCAAAAATAATTAAGATAACTGATTCACCCCCCCTCTCAGTTATCAACATAATATACCAAAATTCTAGACTATGATCTGGAGGCATATAATCACTCGCTTCCTTTCGCTGTATACTCTCCATAGTCATTCTGACTATGTTAGTCTTCCAGACCAAAAGTGCCTTTGCTATGTCTTGTTGCCATCAATGACAACATACAATAATTATGTCTTAACCATCAAAGTAGTGTCTCTTGCCAACACTCTCCCCCTTTGGCATTAATGACAACACTTTGTGAAAAATGATTGTGTTTCTCCCCCTTTGATTTTCTTCTTCTTTAAATGTTTGGACATTTTTCACTGGTTAATTTTCTCCCTCTTTGACATCAATGGAAAAGGTGTATGTACAAGAGTCAAAATTGTGTTTTGACTTTTCACTTCCTCTCGCTCTTCCATTGGTTTTTCTCAAGACTTTTCACTTCCTCTCGCTCTTCCATTGGTTTTTCTTTTACCAGAGGATTTGCATAAGTTTGCTCCAAGCCTTTATCCATGTTAAATTTAAGTACAGAACTGTCATCACAAATATTTTTGTTCTTCTTTGTCATATATAGTTGGGAGATGAAGTTCCTTCAGTACTTCTAGAGTGATGTCTTTAGTTTCCTTGGCCAGGTCCTCAGTGTCACCTGACATTAGAGTATTTGTCCTTTTCTTTGTTCTAAACCTCTTTCCAAGTGCTTTAGAGACCTTTTCCTTTTCTTCTAGAGAGATCTTAGGACATAGCTTTATCAATGCATATTCTCTAAGCTCAATGTCCTTTGCCATAGCTACTTCCTTTCTGATAGTCATAATGCTAGAAAGGGTGTCATAGAGATCAATTATTATTTCAATGAGAGATTTATTATAGATCTCCAAATCTCTAATTACTACAGTCTCAATGATGCCTTTTTTTGCATTATTATATTCATTATACAGTTTGTCTATAGGTTTTAGATCATCTATTATAGCCTTTAGGACATCCTCTAGATTAATTGTTGCCTCTTCTTTCTCAAGCTCAGCGTACTTCTCCCTCTTTAGTCCTTTCTTCTTTCTAGAGGGCTTGTCTTGCTTAGAACCAGAGGCTTTAGTTGATTTTTCTTTCATCTTTTTAACTTCTTTATATGTTGTTGTTTCCTCATCATCTTTATCGACACTAACATATTTTATGTTTCCTTTGGACTTTTGCCTTTTATGGCCCTTGTCAATGGTTTTCTTAGAGGGTGCTTCTACAGATGGGGTAGGACCTAGGGATTTTAAGGTTCTTTCAGTAGATGTGGAAACTCTTGTCCTTTTCATTAGAGCTGCAGGTGCCTCTATCTT
Organism: Cunninghamia lanceolata; assembly: GCA_027924645.1. Taxonomy (NCBI): domain Eukaryota; kingdom Viridiplantae; phylum Streptophyta; class Pinopsida; order Cupressales; family Cupressaceae; genus Cunninghamia; species Cunninghamia lanceolata. The sequence continues at coordinate 6,820,920 of BSBN01000159.1, forward strand.
TATCTCTTACACTTCCAAATCCTTTCCAGGCTTACCTTCCTTAAAATTTTTAGTTGTTCTTGCCCTTATTTTAGCAACTTCTTCTTTTGTAATCCCTATGCTCTAGGCATATTCCTCTACCAATTTCTTCATCTTTTTCTGTGTTTTTGATTTCCTTAGTTCAACATGAGTTCTTTTATGGATAACTCTTCAAAAATGCCAAATCTTGGCTCAGATGTATCCCTAGGTTTGCTTAACGTGAGCTTGGCATATCCATCTAACACATATGCATCTACTTCGTACCCCATTGGCATAATCCATACTATTCTAGGCTTGACTACCTCCATCATGCACTAATCCTTATTTACTAGATAGCATATGTCATTTTTATACTTTTCCACAAGACATGGGTATTATTTCCCTTGATTGCATGATTCTATGGAAATTCTTAATGAACCCCATAGGGCAGTAGTTTGTGCATCATAACTTCCTATACCACTAAGATGGTTTCTGATCTATATTGCAACTATTTTGTCACTAGTCCAAAACAAGTTCTTTAATCTTGGTAGCTCTTACATAAAATAATAGAATAGGCAAAGAATTAAAGTACCAAACCTAAATGGATACTTGCTTTCTTTTGACTTCAGATTCTCCATTAACTACTATCATAGCAATTCACAGAGGTCATAGTCTACCTTCTCCTTGCTCATTTGATAAGTAGTGTATATAGTAGTACCAGAGACAGAGTTCTCCTGGTTGGTGAAATAGATCTTATATCTAATTACCATTGATGCAAACCTTACTGCATGGTCTGTAATATCATTAATTGTTAGTGCCCTTTTGTCAAATTGGGCTTCGATTGCTTTTGTCATAGTGTTATTTTTCATAGCTTTTAACAAGGGCATGCTACCAGTAGAATTTAGTCCTATCACAACCCTAATCGCATCCTTGGTGATCATAAAGTGCTTCTCGAGCCACACAAATTTATCATGGATCCTGCTCAACATGTACTGGACCCATTCATCTTCCACAAATGTTGGGAAGTCTATATACTGTATGAATTTCTTCTCTTCCAAAGCCTTATACTCTTCCTTCAACTCAAATTTGTCACTACTTAGACGCTTTAGATATAAATCTAAGAACCTGCTATCTCCATGCTCTTATAGGGCAACATGAATGTAAGCCCTAACATCCTTCACATGCATTCCTTCGTGTGGTATATCTAAAAATGCACCCATTGGATCGACTTATGTTGATTTGAAGGGATGTTTCTTGAATTTTGGTTGAGCTCGCTCAATGATATCAACAACTTGTGGAGTTGCCATTTTTTGTAAGGATTTAAACAAATTCACAATAGGGTTTCAATTGTAAATACCTTTTTATGTTGACCTAGGATTTTCTTTACTTGAATCACTCTGATTTGCTTTGAATCTCTAGAAATCGTTGATATCGCTTAGAATTCTTCTTCAATTTCTCCTAGACACCTAATAGCTTTAATGCAATGTGAATTATTTATCGAATAATCTCTTTTTTAACCCTTGTTATGATAACCTAGTCATCATAAATGCTTGTTCTCCAAAATCTATCAAACTCTTCACTATAGAATACAATTGATTAGGATTGCTCTGCAATGCTCTACATTTGAACATTTTCTACCAGAATTTCTTTCAAAAGATCTGTTGTGTAAAGCTTTTCATCATATCTTCATGCTGGATCCTAGCACTGACTATCTAGCTAGGGGATTGGGATTTTCAATGCAGCATCTCCTAAGCCAAAGTTCCCAATTTACATCCTAGAGGAAGTATCTGCACCAGAAGCTAGTACAGACCCATCCTTGACTTCAATCACATCCTTTTTTATCCAAAATTTTCCCATCTTTTTCTGAGTTTCAAGCATATCAACTTTATTCTGTCCTTTATCATCCCTCTGCTCTGTTTTCTTCTCTTCTCCACAGTAGTTTCTTTTCACATTCTAACTTCTACAGAATTTTGTCACATGTCCAGGTTTGTTTCAATTGTAACAAATATTCCTCTATCCTTGATTTCTTCCATTGATTGGATTTATCCTTGATTTGAATTGATTAGCTATATGCCCACATATATTGCATGGAAAGCATTTTCCATTGAAGGATTGTGTGTTCCAAACATTGTTAAAATCATTCCTTATTGCACTCCTACATTCACTTGCCATGTGACTAATTCTTTTACAATTGAAACATTGACCAGAGAAAGATGCAACATTTTGATTCATTCTACTCCTACACCGAGTTGCCCTATGACCAAACTTGTTACACTAGAAACAATAGCCATTGAAAGATGGGTAGCTTTGAGGATTTGGTTGTCTTACTGGAGGTCTTCTAGGTTTGTTTCTCTGATTCTAGATCTGGTTGCCTTTGTCTTTCTTCTTCTCAATATTGACTTGTCTTAAATTTGAACTTTCTCCTTTTTCAAATTCCAAGCCTTGCTTGTCATATGGACTATTCTGACTTTCAATCAACTCCTCAAGCTTTGTAGAGCTTATTTTGAATTTTTCTTTATAGCTATTAGTAGATTCCAGATCATGTTTCAAACGTAACACATCTTTTCCCAATTTTTCACATTCCTCAAACTTATCCTTCGCAACCTAATTCATATACTCCTCAACATTTATTTTATCTTCAATCAACCTTGATAGACTATCCATGCATTCATATGCTTCTTCTAGTTTCTTACTTAGCTCTTTTCTTCTTTCCTGGGACTTCTTAATTTGCTCCTTTGGTTTCAAAATGCAATCATCTACTTCTTTGATATTTTACATCAAATCTTTGATATCTGCTTCAAACTTTTCAAGATCTTAAAGAGAAGCTTGTAGTTGTTCATTGTTAACATATATACAATCACCAATTTTAATGGTACCTAGATGACTTGCTTTTGGAGAAGTGAGATATCATTTTTCTGCCATGTGTACACCCTCCCAGATCTTCCTCAAGTTGTTAAGCTCCTTCCAAGGAACCTAGCTCCAATAACAATTGTTGATCTATAATGCCTCTCATACTTCTCTCTCTGATAGCTTATCTGTTTCAGGATGAGATACTTGATACTTGATTTATTATGATGTTAGACTTATTGTTATGTCTTGGTGATAACTCTGATACATATGATTGTATGCACTTGTTATGATCAGCATATGATTTCATTCAGATGATTATGATGTAGTTGATTATGTGATTGATCTTATTCTATTTCTATATAACTGATTATGTTATGAGATTTGGTTGAATTGAAAATATGTTTGGGTGAAAGGGATAGTGGTGCATCACTCATTTTTGAGTGCCCTGTGATGCTATGACTTCCATTTTACCATATGCCTATTATATGTACATATGTACGTTTAATCCTGGTATGTGCTACTTGTAGTAGGTACTAGTTTTTAGAGTAAAATTGGATTTATTAATGTTTTAATGTTTAGATGTTTAAATCTACCTCTCCACTAAACATTGAAGGATGTAGGGTCGAGTGGCAAGCTGTATCATACCCTAGGTCACTTACAGATGTAGGGAAACTTGGATTAGTGAATTAGTCATCAAATTTTCCTTCTCCTATGTCCAATTGACCATTAAAACCCTAATTATGCAAATACGACAATGAATAGATGAATTACGAAAAAAGCTCTTGCAGACAAGAGTAAAATACTAAATTATAGAATACCTGTTTTCAGGGTTCTAAGGTAGAATAATCGAGGACACTGGAGCGGGCACCCAAGTCCAAGGTACCTACATTTTTGGCAGAATCTAGACCTCCTTCCTACACTGATTAGCCCTATAACTTTTGTTTCTTGGGATCTATCTGCAAAGGACACTGAAGCAAGCACCCAAGTCCTAGAAGTGTTCCTATGTTTGACTTTTCTTCAGATCCTGAATCCCTGATGCCTACCAAGACTTCCTATAACTCCTTTTCCAGATGCAACACCTATAACCTGTAATCACAAGACTTGGTTTGGGAGTTGTGGTGTTTAGAGGCTTGCCTCTATCAAGCGCCAGAGGACACTTAAGTCTCTGAACACCGTTGTCTGATAAAGAGTGTGTGCCCTTGTGAGGTAGAGGCAAAAACTAAATGAATCAATGATGAAAACACAATATTATGTCACCTTGTAATGAAGCTCTCATGGAGGAAGATGATCTTCATGCCATGATGAAATTTATGCTCAAATATGAAAATATCAACACACAAAACATACAAGTCTACTCTTGTAACACAATAGAAAGCCTTGAATCTCCTTGAGAACTCTTGAACATCACAATGATCACCTAATTGAAATCTACTTTACAAATGAATGCCTAAGCATTCTTATATATGCAACTACAAGCATTCCCACCAAGATTTTAAAAATCAACCTTTACCGTGTTGGCAAAAGAACCAACTAACAGTCATAAACTCACATCTATAAATTAAGGTTGCCCCAAAATAGGATAGGACTAGGGCATGGGTGCCCAAGTCCTCCCCCTATTTTGGGAAAGGTATAGCTCAAGGGGTCCTCCTAGGTCTCATTTGTCATGTTATGTAGGGCTCATTCCATCGAGATGCTAAATTATGAACTATGATGTCCTAAATGTATACTAAAGACTTGGGAGCTAAACTTTATGAGGGAAAAGCCCCCAAGGGGACATTTTCCAATGTTACATTTAGCCCCCACTTTAATGTATGTATAAACATGAGGCCAATACATGCATTATAGTAAGGTCACAAACACAACAAACATATCAAGCACAGAGAAGACACGCCAATCACATAGAAGATAGTAATAGGCACAAAAAATACGGAGAAGATAGTTAAACAGTCAGAGAGAAGACAGTCAATGCATAGAAGACACATCAATGCATGGAAGATAGAAATGATACCTTTTATTTTCTTTTTCTCATATATATGAAATGCACATGTAAGTGTTGGAAAGTAAAAAAACCTTCCAAAATGAACGAAGCACTACCCAAGGGCGCTCATCTCTGCATATGGGGCAACAAACACACCACACAAAACAAGCACACCAAAACACACACACTTGAAGACATAGAGAAAACCTAGCAAACAAGTGATGGAGTGTACATATTTTGAGGTCCAACACCATATCAGGCACATTACAGGCACACACTGACGATTGGACTTCACCACAACAATCACCAGAAACATGCTTAAGGGTTGAGTTAATCACAGAACCACTTCTAACCTCCACAGAGCACTTTTCAAAATGACAAGATGATGCAATCTACTCCGAGAAATACATCCCCACCTCTATAGAGGGCTTAAGAAAAAAGGATATGCTCAATATCCTGCATCCGTAGAAGGCTTACATGATTGATTGATTGACTGATTGCAAAAAAACTCAGGATGCATGATGCACTACCCTGAGGCGCAAGTATTTGCATCTGAGGTCAAACACATTGCTTGCATCTATAACAGACAACTTACCTTATATATGCCCCCACCTTAAGGTGGTTGATATTAGTTAAAGATATCAAGCAAGTTAAGGTAAGAAGAAAACACACAAGGGAACACCAACTTTTGCAAAGCCCATGCCCCCCAGAGGTGACATGTACTTTATGATCACCAAATGTTCCCACAAACGCATCCCTACAAGAAACATGTTAGTGTCTACAAGATTATGATAAACAACAACATCAATGCATATGATTAACCACACAAAGAGCCAAGGTTATACAATGAATCTAGAGTTGGAGGATAACCGTGAGGCTATATCACGAAGCTCTCTGAATCAAGTATGGCCAAGGTAAGATTCAAAGGCAACAAAGGTGCACAGAGTAGTAGTAGTGTTAAGGTTTGTAAATACGACAGAAACATCATGAAATTCACTACACGAAAGGCATGAGTGCTTCCACTAGCTAAGTGTTGGATAAAATATATAGCCCCATCATCATATTAGGAACTAAGTCCATTTTTTTTATTGCTCTCGAAAGGGCCACTAGGTCCACATCACTATAAATGTTTATCATCATCCGCTCACTAAATGGAAACACTAGAGGAAGGGAGACAATAAATAAGAGAGGAGAATACAAGTGTCTTAGGGATAGTCACATAGCAGGGTGTCCCCAAGTCACCAACCACAACACTATGTCCATAAGACACAACATAGAACAATGAAATCAAAGAGAGAGGCAGTATAGAAGAATGATGATATAAACAGAAGAATGTCACAACAGAGGTGGACTCCTAGTATCCCAAACCTTATGGAAGAATCTGAGGTCATCTCTAGAGGCCTAAACAACACATAACACATCATGGGGGGAGCACATCATGAGAGAGGTAAAGGTTTAGAGATACTTACCTGTACGGCCCCTGTCGGGCTAGAGATTGTCTATAAGCAAATCATCATCATCATCTTCCCACTCCCTAATGTTGGAAGATAGTGGGACATACAGTACCATAGCCAAATTCATATCTTGTTCATCATGTTGTTCATCATTAGGATCATCTTTGTTTGGTTGAACATTAGGATCAATGTTTTCTTCTTGAGAGGCAAGGTTTATGGCATATTCTTGTCTTCTTTTTCTTATTTTTCTTCTTTCTCTTTCTTTTTTATTTCTCTTCCTTCGACCACTTATCTCTTGTAAGACAAGGCCTTGCTCTTTCATAGGTTTTTGTAAATTAGAAGATGAAGTGTCAGGATCAAATCTCATTTGTCACGGTGGAATGTTTTGTTGTTGACAATGACCTCCTGATCTTTGTAAGGATTTCAGGGGAGGAACCTCAGCATAGGGACCTTGTCATTTCGGTCTAAAGTTATTTTCACATGTGGGTTGTTTCTCTTTTGTCATTTCTTGTATAGGAGGACCAGTTATTTCAGTTTTATCCCAAAAGTAATTTAACCTAAAATGCTTTTGCTGAGCCAAACGTTTATACTTATTGCGAGGGATGGTGATTATACGGCCATCCAGAGGGAATTTTAGACAATGGTGTATTGTTGAAGGAATAGATTTCATTTATTTTATCCACAGATGTCCCAATTTAATGTGAAAGAGGTTAGAAATAGGGACAACATCAAACCATTGTTTGTCATGTTTTCTTGATAGTGTTACTAACAATGATATCTTACCCAAAGGCTTGATAAAGGTTCCCTTATGTGTCTTAGTCATCATGCTCGAGTGATCATAAGTGGAACTCCTCAGTGGAAACATTAGTCATGCAATTAGGATCAATAAATTTTCCATTCACAGGGTTTCCCATTATTTTCACAATGATGTAAAGAGTTCCTTCTTTGTCTATAGTTGTTCTATCAAGAGGAGTGAAGACAATTTCAGGTTCAGGTGCTTTTCTTTTCATGTAAGTTCTAGGAGGGAACTTATTATTGTTATTGTTATTAGAGGCCGTGTTTATATGCTCAAACCAATGCAAACTTAGATTTTTGAAAGCTTTTCAAAATCGGTGCAAAAGACGAGCAAAAACAACCCAGAATGCTTGATTTTTCGATACTTTTCAATGCAAATGAATGAAACAAAGGATGTTGTGAGGATTTTAGTCAAGGGAAGCAAGTTATATGTCTAATATTAGTCCAAAATAGAAATATAATTACTCTCAACACACTCTTGATGGAAATCCAAGATAATGCCAAGTCAAACTATAGTGAAAATATGTCAAAATAGGCACTTTTTCACCAAAACTCAATGCAAAGGAGCATAAAAAAGGATGTTGTGAGGAAAATGATGGAAAAATAATAATATTAGTAATAACAGCCACTTTCTTCCAAGATATCCAAAACAACACACTTTTAGTGCCACTTGAGGTTAAACCCTAGTGAAAATATAGCAAAAATAGGCTATTTTTCACAGTTTTTCAACTCCAAGACCTAGAAAATGGGGTGTTGTAATGAATTTTAGGAGATATAGAAAATAATATCAACAATATCAATCACCTCAATCCATAAAATTGATCACAACATGCTTGGAGTGTAAACTAGGTCAAACCCTAGGGCCAAAATAGCCAAAATGTGTAGTTTTTCTCCAAATTTTCACTACAAGAGCCCGATAAAAGGGTGTTTTGAAGCTTTTTATGAGGGGAAGAAAATTAATAAACTGATAATAGAAAAATAATGCCAAAATACCTTTCACAACACACCTATGGTGCAAGTTTATAAAGTCGATAAGGCCAATTTTAGTGAAAATTGTTGTTTTTGAAGCCCTAGCTTTAAGATCTTGGGATAAAATGCTATGTGAATGCTTTGAAGTCTGCTTTATAATAAAACTTACTTACTCTTAGATCTTAAAAGGATTTTCAATCCTTAACATGTAAAATGCCCAAGCAAATTTAATAAAAATGCATCAAAATTGCTAGTTTTTGTTGAAATTTTCTATGCAAAAATGCAAATTCACACTAAAATACAAGACTACAGACAAATGCAATTTTGAATGAGCCTCTAAAATTAGTAGAAAATTTTGATAAAAGATTTTGCCTACTAACCCTAGATTTTAGAATTACTAGGTTATATAAAATTGTCAAAATTTCCACAATCAGATGAAAATGTAATGCAAGATTTTGAATTTTTATATTTTTCTATAGTTTATATCAGATTTGAATCAAAAATCAAAAATTAGGAAATTTTATAAAGAATTGATGCAATTTGGTAAGCCCAACAATGCAATTTTTTTGTATTTTTTTCAATTTTTCAATTTTTTTAATTTTTTCTCAATGCAATAAAATGAATGACCAAATGAATGAATGAAATCAATCCAAATATGAAGACAAGCACTCAACAAGTTGCAATTTAAGTCTAAAACATGGGTTCACCAAAATGTTTAGAGTAAAATTGGATTTATTAATGTCTTAATGTTTAGATGTATAAATTTGCCTCTCCACTAAACATTGAAAGATCTAGGGTCAAGTGGCAAGAACTATCATACCCTAAGTCACTTGCAGATGTAGGGAAACTTGGATTAAGGAATTAATCATCAAAATTTTCCTTCTCCTATTTCCAATTGATCATTAAAACCCTAATTATGCAAATATGACAACAAATAGATGAATTACAGAAAAAGCTCTTGCAAACAGGAGGAAAATACTAAATTATAGAATACTTGTTTTTAGGGTTCCGAGGTGGAATAGTCGGGGACACTAGAGTGGGTGCCCAAGTCCAAGGTACATATCTTTTTGGGGAATCCGGACCTCCTTCTCACACTGATCAGCCTTGTAACTTTTGTTCTCAGAATCTGTCTGTGGAGGATGCTAGAGTGAGCGCCCAAGTCCTAGAAGTGCTCATGTGCCTGACTTTTCTACAGGTCCTGAATCCTTGATACCTACAAAGCCTTCTTGTGGCTCCTCCTTTTCTAGATGTGACACCTGTAACTTGCAATCACAATACTTGGTTTGGGGTTTGTGGTGTTTAGAGGCTTGCCTCAGTCAAGCCCCAAAGGACACTTAAGTCTCCAAACACTGTTGTCAGATAAAGAGTGTGTGCCCTTGTGAGGCAAAGGCATAAACCAAAGGAATCAATGATGAAAAAACAATATTATGTCACCTTGTAGTGAAGCTCTCATTAAGGAAGATGCTATTCATTCCATGAGGAAATCAATGCTCAAACCTGCAAATATCAACAAACAAAACATACAAGTCTACTCTTGCAACACAATAGAAAGCCTTGAATCACCTTGAGAACACTTGAACATCACAATGATCACCTAATTGAAATCTCCTTTACAAATGAATGTCTAAGCATGCTTATATGTGCAACTACAAGCATTCCCTCTAAGATTTTAAAAATCAAACTTTACCATGTCAGTAAAAGAACCAATGGTCATAAATTGACACCCAGAAATTAGGGCTGCCCCAAAATAGGACAGGACTAGGATGTGGGTGCCCAAGTCCTCCCCCCTATTTTGGGTAGGGTACAGCTCAAGGGGTCCTCCTAGGTCCCATTTGTCATGTTACCTAAGGCTCATTCCATCATGATGCTAAATTATGAACTAAGATGTCTAAAATGCATACTAAAGACCTGGGAGCTAAACCTTATGAGAGAAAAGCCCCCAAGGGGACATTTTCCAATGTTACAACTAGGCATTGACTCCACCTAAATTGTTAGGTCTGAGCATGCCCTAAAACCTGATGAATCATTGAATTGAGATGACACTTGGTCCCCTTTCCTAGGACTTGTCATTGGTCAGTTAATGTTGTCCTCTAGGATTCCTCAGCGGGGATGTTACTCCCAGTACCAGAGCCACGATTCTTACACTAGGCACTTTGGTTTAACATGTGTCCATTATGCTCTCATAGTTGCTTAGACTCTGGAGATTGAGATTTTACTTTTTCCATCCTAGCCTGACAACTTTAGTGGTGTTGTGGAGGCGGATGCCACAAGGTCGAGGTCAAGGTCATGGTAGGGGTCGTTGGGGTGGTCGCGGGGCAAACTGCTAGAACACCTCTCCTCAAATTTCCCATGAAGATAATCATGAGGAGAAATAAGGATCTTGAAATGATCAGGGAAGCAGGGGTCAAAATCATAGCCAGCTAGAGGATGAGAGAGCTCAGTTGCATCATTTGCTTGAGGAGGTCCTTGCCCACCTAGGCCCTAAACAAGAGGGTAATCAATAGGGCAGATCCTAGCATTCTGAGCCCAGGTAGGAGGGTAACCAGTAGGGAGAGTCACAACATGCAGAGCACAGGGATAGAGAAGAGAGAGGTCTCCTATGAGGAGAGAGATCACTTTTGAACAGGAGGCTAATTTAGCAGGTCACATGAGAGATCTTTTAAGGGCATGCCCTCTGAGCTTTGATGGTAGTAAGGGTGGCCTGGAGGCAAATACTTGGTTAATAGATTTGGGTAGGTGTTTTTCCATGCATCTATATGGTAGTAACACTAAGGCAAGGTGCACCATCATACATGTTAGGGGTTTTGCTTCTACATGGTGGCGATTAGAGGAGTAGAAGTTGCACTTAGATATCGGTTCAGTGTTTTGGGAGTTGTTTCGAGAGAGATTCAGAACCTGCTTCCTATCAAATCACTAGAGGTAGTGTCATGTAGATGATTTTCATGAGTTCTGACAGATGGCTATGTCGGTAGAACAGTATGAGCATAGGTTCTATGAACTCAAGCAGTATGCAGACATTGGTGATGATAAGGCCATGTTGGTCCAACATTTTGTTAGGGGTTTGAATGCCTGTATTAGTGGAGGAGTCCATGTCTTCAAGCCTACAACCATGGAGGTGGCAGTGGAGAAGGCTCATCTGGTAGAGGAGAATTTGGCCATGGCCCTAGGTGGCCATGTAGGTATTCAAATTGATAGCTTTCTTCTAACAAGCTTTGGGTCTAGAGGTGGTCAGTCTCATGTAGCAAGTTCCTCTAAGAACCATCATGCACCCACGAAGGGTGGGCAGCAGCAACGTTCCCAGTTGGAACCTGATAACTTTCAGCCTCAACAAGGTGGTTATTCTCAGTCTGGGAAAAACTAAAATTGGCAACGGGCCAAGCAATATCATCCCAACTAGCTAGCTCAGAGCACACAAACTACAACTAGTAGAGGCAATTTTAATAGTCTAGCATCCCATCAGGTGGCAAGGGGTATCGTAGAGATACATGATGTTTTTCTTGTGGCCAGTAGGGTCATATAGCTAGGTAGTGTGAACAAGAGGGCACATAAGATTTTAGTTAGAGGATGGCAACCTTAGAGCTGATAGTGGGTGATGTACATAGATCTCATAGAGTGTTTGCTACAATGGATAATCACTAGGCCAAGCATCAGGGTATAATTGTGGAGACCTCAAGTAGAGGATGGGAAGCTGGATATGGAGCCCATGTGCATTTTGCAACACATGAGACTCACCCTTAGGGGTTGAGATGTTGAGCATGTGAGGGTCTAGTGGGATCCAAATGATGAGTCATCAACCACTTGGGAGGATACATCTCGGATAAAGGAGTTGTACCCTTTCTTGTTTGCAGGCCTACATGAGTAAGCCTAATTTTAGAGGGGGAGGATGTAATGCCTCTCATACTTCTCTCTCTGATAGCTTATCTATTTCAGGATGAGATAGTTGATACTTGATTTATTATGATGTTAGACTTATTGTTATGTCTTGGTGATACATTTGATACATGTGATTTTATGCACTTGTTATGATTAGTATATGATTTCATTCAGACAATTATGATGCAGTTGATTATGTGATTGATCTTATTCCATTGCTATATAACTAGTTATGTTATGAGATTTGGTTGAATTGTGGATATGTTTGGGTGAAAGGGACAGTGTCGCATCACTCATTTCTGAGTGCCCTATGACCCTGTGACTCCCTTTTTACCATATGCCTATTATATGTACATATGTATGTTTTACCCTAGTATGTGCTACAGGTAGCAAGTGCTAGGCATCAACTGCACCTAAATTCTCAGGTCTAAGCATGCCCTAAAACCTTATGGATAGTTGAATGGAGATGACATTTGGTCCTGTTGGGAATTAAGGTGTCTCAACCTTGGTAATTGCTTGCATTATTTATGATTTTATTTATTTATTCATTGCCTATGTTTTAAATTAATTGTAAATTCCATATTGTTATTTTGTGGGATGTGGCACAATGATGTGTCATCCTACATGGAAGATGACAACTTGTAATTGTGTCCTCACATGAGGAGATAGGTAGCCCATTTTGTGGTAGGCAAATTTTGCCATGTGTTTGCATCTTGGATGTTGTGTAAGATAGGTGAAGACATGTGTCATGAAGCATCTTTGAAAAAGGCATCTTTGAGCACCCCAAGGTGGACTATGACATGTTGTAAGAGAATATGTTATTTATAGCATGTGTATGACAGATTCTCTTACAACTGTAAGTTGTAACTACTATGACAGATTCTATGATGGTCGTAAGAGTCGTAAGAGCATCTGTCATAGCCCATTTTGGAAATAGGTGACCTCTTTGGGATAGGAGCTATGGAAAAGTGTTAGATACATTCTATAATGTTGACCAAGTGTCCTTAGGTGTGGGTTTTGGGCCAGAAGGCCAAGTTGGACGCCCATCTCAAGATAGAGCCAATTTTGCCTTATAGATTCTATATAAACAGGTGCTTGGAGGAGGAGATGTAGTATGTGATTGATAGGTACTATTATGCTGCCGAATTAACTCTAGACACGAGTATCAAAGACTATTGAAGCTTGCATTGCAAGCATATTTTAAACCATATTCATTTTTTATAATACATTATGCAGGTTTCTAAGTGTGGGGTTTTTCACCTGATAAGGATTTTCCCCATGTTATATCATTGTCTCTCTTCTTCTATCTTCTTTGTAGTTCATGTGTATTGCTACAATATCTCATTTATATGTTTCATGTTGCTATAATTGTAAGGATTGAATTGAAATTGTATAGCTCTACCCTCATTAGATTAGTGTAGGAAGCGATTTCCATACACCTAGCTTCCTTTCAGTTGGTATCAGAGCTTGATCACCTTTGGTCCTAGTTGTTGGGTAGGGGTTTTTTGAGCTGATCTTAACTTGAGTCAGAGTCTATGCATAGTATTCTGAATCTTATTGCAGCAAGGAGATGGAAAGTACATCTGGAAGGATAGAGGTGGAGAAATTCAATGGCACTAATTTTGAGCTGTGGAAGCTCAAGATGGAAGACATGCTTGTTGATCGAGATCTCTGGGAAACTATTAGTGGAACAAAACCAACTGCAATGTCACAAGCTAATTAGGATCTTAAGGATTGGAAGGCTAAGGGTCTCATAAGACTTGGTCTTTTTGATTCTATCTTGTTAAATGTCCATGAGGAGGCTACTGCAAACTTGCTTTGGAAGAAGTTGGGAGATGTGTATCAAGCCAAATCCCTAGTTAACAAACTTTTTCTGAGAAAGAATTTGTATTCTCTTTGAATGGAGGATGGAGGATCTGTTGTAGAATATGAATGCTTTCAACATGATAGTTGCATAATTGACATCCGTTGATGTGAAGATGGAGGAGGAGGATCGCTATATGACCTTGCTTTGTTCTTTTCCAGACTCATGGGATCATCTTGTCATGGCTATTGGAAGCACCACATCCACATTCAAAATGGATGAAGTGGTTTCTTCGTTGTTGTCTGAAGAGATGCAGAGAAAGTTTTCTAAGGCAGCCAAAGAGGCTCTTGTGGTTCATGGAAGACCCAAGGAGAAAGGGAAAAAGAAGGACAAGAAAGCTGAGAAGGGTAGATCCAAATCCTGTGGGAGATCCAAATCTCCTAAAAAGTCCAAGGCTCTTTGTTGGAACTATGGAAAAACTAGGCATTTCTGAAAGGAATGCAAAGAGGAAAAGAAAAAGAAGAACACAGATTCAAATTCTGACATGTCACAAGATGATGGTCATGCTTTCATCGTAGCCCTAGCAACCCATGCATCAGATAATGTGTGGTTGATTGACTCTGGTGCATCATTCAACATGACCTTGTTGATAACTGAGAGGGGGGGCAAATCAATTATCTTAATTATTTTAACTTTTTGTTCTTCTTTAACAACTAGTGCAGCATCAAATCATATAAGCATGCATAACCATGAAAGTAGAAATAAAATCAATACACAAAACACAATGATTTTAACATGGAAAATCCTGTTAGGGGAAAAACCACAAGGTGACTAACCCAAGATTGTGTTCTTTGTTAAAAGAATAAGGTAGTACAAAATGACACTTTCCAATTAGGGCTCACTGCCTGAGCACACTGCTCACAAGAGGCTCACTACCTACAGTAGTTTATAGAAAGAAACTAGGTACTTGAACTGATTGAGAATCATCCACATATGCTGAGGTTCAGTTTCGGTTAGGCTCAATATATTGATTTGTTGCACTTCATTCTTCCTCTGTTTTAGTGCTGCTATTATATCACATTTCAGACCTGTATAGTTGCTTCCACACTACTCTTTACTTTTCTTTCCACATCATAATACACTGCACACACCTTTACATTGAAATCCATCTGGTATATATATCCGTACTAAGTATTTCATCATCTTTCTAGTCAGCATCTGAAATACTCAATATTTTCCCAAACTCTAATCTGTCGATTGAATCCTTACTTACTAAGTGATGTGTATCAAGGAGATACTTATAGAAGTCATCAATCATGTCAGCCAACCATGAATGATCCCTCAAGAAACTTGATCACCATCAATTTATCATCCGGATTAAGGTTTGATGCTCTACCGGTCAGTTCTTCCTCAGTCTACTCTCCCAAACAGGAACCCAACACTTAGGTGCTCATATCTTTTCACTCTTTCATCATCGGAGGCTCAATCTCTGGAATGTATCAGTCATGGTATTCCTCTTGATTTCCCCAAGTCATACTTTTCTGAGATACTTCCTCTAAGAGATCTAGACGTGATTGTCGAACCTTGCTGCATGCTCTATTCTTGCTCACCAGACCAAAATACTCTTCAATCTGACTTCCGTTATAGACATACCATGTCTTGTGGATGGGTGGGATGAACTTTGTTGCCATCAATGACAACACTCATGAAGCCACATAGTGTCTTTTGCCAACAATCTCCCCCTTTGGCATTGATGGAAACACTTAGTGAAAAATGACTAAGTGTCGCACTACACTCTCCCTTGGCTGATGCTCTGTTCTAATGTACATTTTTTTGGAGCTCCCCTTAGATAGATTCCATATTTCTCACTGCTCCTCACTCCCCCTTTGACATCAATGGCAAAGGGTAGAACCTGCCTACCAAAATTTCCAAAAATTAACCTATACTTAGCCACATAAGTATATATACAAGTTATACTTACATATACTAAAGTATATCTGCAAAGGTGGTCTTCAACTGTACCACTTTTCTCACCAAACTTTTCTTCATCCTATCCAAAATTGAAATGTGACCACTTAGAAAAAATGTAAAAGCTTCTGTCCTCTTTAGGTCTGCTAGATCACTGGTCTAGGCTGTGGTCTGGGCATCAATTAGGGCCTCATGCATTGCCTCTAACTTGGGGATAATTATCCCTCTTAGTTCGCTTAGCCTACTTATTCTATTTTTCTTCTCCTTCTCAAGCCTCTTTATCTCATTTATGATGGCAATAGTCTGGCACTCTTGATTCATTATGGATGTGGTGAGATGATCAAAATTCTGGGATAAACTTGATAGTTTGCCCTCTTGTTCTTCCACCTTCTTTGCAATGTTTGTTGTTACTGTGGACCAAGATAAACAAAATTTGTATAATTCTCCACCATCTTTGAGAGCATTTTCTAGGCTCTTTATTCCAATGTTCAGATTTCTTCTATCTTTTTTTATTAGCCCCTGTACTTCAGAGAATCTCTTACCCTCAAACTCTTTCCAGACTTTCTCTACTGCTGCTTTCTCTAAAGAATCAAAATGTGTGCTAACAGAATTAACAAGAGATGTCAGATTATTGGATGAAGAGGCTGAAAGATCCTTCTGGAAGGATAGCATGATCTTCTCCAACACACCGGATGCAATCTTTATTAGCTCAAAGTCTTCCATGTGAGACTTCAAAAGATTTTCTTTTGCCTTTGGTTGGGAAAAGGATGTTATCTTCATTGTTTGAATAGGGGAGAGGGAATCAAAATTGAATGGTCCTTGCAATAGTTCTGATTCATCAATCTCCATCATTTCTTTAGTCAAGAAATCTTTAATTGTTTCTGCAGTGTCTCTTGCTGGAGACAAAGTCTTCTTTCCTTCAGCAGCTTCAGAACTGTCACCAGGGGTCTTCTCTGATTGATCTTCTTCTCTTCCCTTTACTTCTTCCTCTTGACTGATTCTCTCTTCTTTTCTTGCTTCTCCTTTAGTTTTAGAGTTTGCTGGGGGATCTGGATGAGAGATATTTACTTCTTCTTGGACTTCCTCTTCCAGAGTAGAGGAATCTAGGTCCTTAGTTTTCTCCTCACCTATATCCTTTGATTCTTCTGCATTTTTCCCTGTAGGATCTTCCTTTGATGTACTTAGTTCTTCATCATCCATGACAGAAGGTTCATCACCTAATTCCTCTATAACAGGAATATTGAATCTTTTGTATGCATTTTGGAGGATGTCTTCAATTTCTTTTGCCACCTGATCAGTCTGTCTGAGCATAAGCTTGTTCATTCTGGCTTTGCTCTAGAACTCATCCTTGCAATCCTTGAAGATCATGTTCATTTGTTTAGGAGTGATAGAAGTATAGAGATGAATGGCTATCTATACCTGTATCTCCATATCCTTTTCCTTAGCATTGTTCTTTCTCATTTCAAGTTCCTTCTCTAGACTTCTAGGAATTAGAGATATGATTTCAATGAATACTTTATTATAAATGTTCAGATACCTAATTGTAGCATCTTGTAAGATCTTCTGGTCAGCTTCATTATGTTTATCATAAAATTTAGTCATTGGTTGCAGATTCCCATCCACAGTGACTGATTTGATGATATCATCAATGCAAAGAGTAGGCCTTTCAACAAATTCTTCTACCTCTTCTTCCTTGTTATGACCAGAGGAGGGTTCACCGGATGTTTTCTTCTTCTTCTTTATTTTCTTGATCTCCTCATCTGATTCTATCTCTTCATCATCCTTCTGGCTAGTGTAAGACCTTGTGGCCTTTGTCTTAGTTCTCTTTTCTCCCTTTCTGGATGTTTTTCCTTCCGATTTTGAGGCTTTTTGGCTTAGTAGTGGTAGGTGCAAAGCTCTTTGAGGATCTAGTCCGGGAGGGGGCTTGCACCAGATCACTTTCTTTTTTTGCTTCTTGCCTTTCTTTCTCTACCCTTTCTACCTTCTCTCTGTTGGTATCAACTGCTTACTTTGATATGCCACATTTATTTGCAAAATCCTCTACTTCCTTCGTAACTTTTCTCTTTATTTTAGGTTGCCTTAGTTCAACATGAATTTTTACACTCAATTCCTGAAAGGTGCCAAACCTTTCTGCCTCAGGGTCCTTGGGCTAACTCAACAGGTGTTGGATATGTAGCTCTAGGATTTTATCATCAACCTCATACCCCATTGGCATAATCCACACTATTCTCAGTTCCACTGCCTCCATTAGGCATTGATCAGTGTCTACCATAAAGCACATTGTATCCTTGTATTTCTCAACCAATGATTGGGGGATTCTTTCTCTGGCCTGCATCATACTTTGAAAGTTCTTGAAATAGCCCCAGAGTGCTATATTATGTGCCTTGGCATCACCAATCTCATGCATATAATCTCTGATTTGTATGGCTACTGGTCTGTCATTTTTCCATATCCAACCACTGGATCCAAGTAGCTCATTCATAAAGTAAAAGAATAAACATAGAATCAATCCACCGTACTTAAATGAATTCTTCTTATCCTTCTTTATTTTCTATAAGTTCTCTAACAGTTGGTTCAGGAGAAGCTCACAAAGATCATAGTCAGTATTTTTTCTTAGCATTTCATATGTAGTATAAATTACAGTTCTAGATACAAAATTCTCCCTGCTGGAGTGATATATCTTATAGCCAATTATCATAGAGGCAAATTGATATTCGGATCAGTGATATCTTCTATAGTCATTTCTCTCTTATCAAATTTTGATCTGGTAGCCTCACTTACAGTTTGGTTTTTGACTAATTTGAGAGTAGGCAACCCACCAGATGAGTGTAATCTAGTTACCGCCCTAATGGCATCTTTAGTGATCTTAAATAGCCTCATCAACCACATGAAGTTGTCATGCATTCTGCTTAGAACATACTAGACCCATTCATCTTCAGTAAATCAAGGGAAATGAATGCAATGTCCAAAATTCTTATCCCGGATGACCTTGTACTAAGGTTTGAGTTCAAAAGATTCATCTATTAACTGCTTGTGATAGACATCCATTAGCTTGGATTCCCTAAATTCTTCAATATTCACATGAATGTATGCCCTAACATCTTCTACATGTAAAACCCCATGCAGAATGCTAGAGAAGGTGCCTAAAGGATCAACTTCTAGAGATTTGTAAGGGTGTTTCTTAAACTTAGGGCATGGTCTATCAGTGATTTTGACAAAATTTAGAGTAGCCATCTTTTAAAAGATTCAGAGAGAGATATTCAAGAGTGAAAATACCTTTTTATGCCTCTAGGGTTCACGATATGAGTTGGATAGGATTGTTGGATGAATCGACTTCTGCAGATGATCTTTGAGAGGTTTGAGACAATTTTGTTGTAGATCTCCTTCTCTCTTCTTCTTGAATGTAAATGTGCAAATGATCAACAAGAGAACCCTTATATTTCTGAGCAAACCCTAATTCCACATTGCAATAAATGCACAACTTAAGTCATTCTGGTTGCCTTGTTCTCCTTGTTCTAAGAAAGATCTTTCCCGAATTACTGAGATGCACTTAGAGTTATTCTTGGTGATTATTGACAATCTCTCTTTCTTTCTCCAATTATTTCATCTATCCATAGATCAAGATATTTGAAATTTGAATCATGCCAGATCTAACTGTGAGAGTCATGCTTTTACCGGATGACTATTAAACCTATCAGCAAGAAAAGTGCTATCAGGTACTTTAGATTCTACTTCACCAATATGCTAATGAATTTTGTGTTTGGTGAGACTCTACACTATCAACAACCATCATTTTGTCTATTCTAACACACGATCACTTTCTCTCTTCACTATGACCCTTATCATCAGCGGACACTTATCAACTTAAGCTAATCCACCGATGGACCAACCACTCATTGGTGTGACTTCAACCTTTAGCAAATTTTCTTTTTGTGTCTCTGATATGTTAATCACTCCAATGTAACTAAGACAAATTAGCATTTGCCGTCATGGTTTCGACAAAACATGTGGATCTTTCATATTTTTACCAGGGGTTATTTAGATATTTCTCTAAGAACCCTTTAATCTGCAACTTTCCATGTGCCAGTTTCAGGCACCAATTGACTAGCTAGGGGAATTTTATTTTCCTTTGTGACTCCCCCTGAGCCAGAGCTCATCTATTCAATTTCTAGAAGGAATATCAACACCAAATTCTGGTGCAGATCCATCCCCAACACTTTTTGTACTTCTCTTCACCCAAATCTTGTTCATCTCCCTTTGAATTTCATTCGCATTCATTTTTCTTTTTCCTTTGTCTTGATTTTGATTTTGATGTACCGGACCCTTTTTTTTCCTGAATCTTACTTCTGCAGAATTTGGCAATATGACTAGATCTATTGCAATTGTAGCAAACAATATTTCTTTGCACATTTGACTAATATCCTCTAGATCTGCATTGATTAGCCATATGTCCCATTCTATTACATGCAAAGCATCTACCATTGAATGAATTGTTTACTTGCATACTTCTACATTCATGAGATTTGTGACCATACCTTTTACAGTTAAAACATTGTCCGAAGAAAGATGAATTAGTCTGATTCATTCTTCTTTTGCATTGATTTGCTTTATGACCAAAGTTATTGCAATTTTGGCAGTATCCATTGAAGGATGGATATCTTTGAACATTTGGTTGCCTTACTAGAGGTCTTCTAGGCCTATTCCTTGGATTTCCTGATCCAGAGTTCTTTTGACCAGATCCAGAGCTTTCACCTTTCTCATACCCCAAGCCTTGCTTATCATCTACCCTCTTTTGTCTTTCAAGAAGAACTTCAAGCTGAGCGGAGCTTATCTTGAATTTCTCTTTGTAATCATTTTCTATTTGAAGATCCCTTTTTAGAGTGTCAATCTGAATCTCAAGTTGTTCTTCATTATCTCTAGCTTCTTCAAGATCAGATTCCAGATGCCTGATTATTCTATCCATTTTGTGGCAATCTTCTAACTTCTCCTTAAGAGATTGTTTTAGATTATCTTCAATTTTTCTTTTCTCTTCAATTTCTTGGGTGAATTTCATAACCCCTGATTCCATTTCATGTCTTACCATAATGACCTCTTTTGTTATCTTCTCACATAACTTGTTCTTCTCATTCAGATCTTCATCAGTATTATTGGCTTCACTTTGACTTGCTAATTGTTGAAGTAGTTCCTTTCTCTTTTTCATAGAGATACTCAGTTTCTCTTTTAGTTCATTTATGAAATCATCAGCCTGTTTGAGTCTTTCCTTCAAGTTATTGACTTCGGAGTGAGATTGCTCAAGATCATCTAGGGCAGACTGAATTTGTTCCCTCATACCATACATATCCATTGAGATTCCTAGATCTTCCTCAAGTTGTTAGGCTCTATTAGGAGGAACTTAGCTCTGATACCAATTATTGATAACTGAGAGGGGGGGTGAATCAGTTATCTTAATTATTTTAACTTTTTGTTCTTCTTTAACAACTAGTGTAGCATCAAATCATATAAGCATGCATAACCATGGAAGCAGAAATAAAATCAATACACATAACACAATGATATTAACATGGAAAACCCTGTTAAGGGAAAAACCACAGGGTGACTAACCCAAGATTGTGTTCTCTGTTAAAAGAATAAGGTAGTACAAAATGGCACTTGCCAATTAGGGCTCACTACCTGAGTACACTACTCACAAGAGGCTCACTGCCTATAGTAGTTTATAGAAAGAAACCAAGTACTTGAATTGATTGAGAAGCATCCACATATGTTGAGGTTTAGTTTTAGTTAGGCTCAATATACTGATCTCATACACTTCATTCTTCCTCTATTTTAGTGTTGTTATTTCACATTCTAGACCTGTATAGCTGCTTTCACACTACTATCTACTTTTCTTCGCACATCATAATACACCACACACAACTTTACATAGATATCCATCTAGTATATATATCCACACTAAGGATTTAATCATCTTTCTAGTCAGCATCTGGAATACTCAATATTTTCCCAAACTCTGGTCTGTCCGCTGAATCCTTGCTTACTAAGTGATGCGTATCAAGGAGATACTTATAGAAGTCATCAATCATGTCGGCCAACCATGAATGATCCCTCAAGAAACTTGATCACCATCAATTTATCATCTGGATTAAGGTCTGATGCTCTGTCAGTCAGTTCTTCCTTAGTCTACTCTACCAAACAGGAACCCAACACTTAGGTGCTCATATCTTTTCACTCTTTCATCACCAGAGGCTCAATCTTTGGAATGTATCAATCATGGTACTCCTCTTGACTTCCCAAAGTCAGCACTTTTCATAGATACTTCCTCTGAGAGGTCTGGACCTAATTGTCAGACCTTGTTGCATGCTCTGTTCCTCCCCACGAAACCAAAATACTCTTCAATCTAACTTTCAATATAGACATACCATGTCCTGTGGATGGGTGGGATGAACTTTGTTTCCATCAATGACAAGACTCATGAATCCACACAGTGTCTCTTGCCAACAAACCTCGCATCAAGACTGGTTTACAAAGTATGAGGAGTTTGATGGTGGAAAGGTGTACCTAGGCGACGACTCTCATCTGAAGATTGTTGGTCATGGAAGAGTCTCTATTTGATTCCCTGATGGATGAGTGAAGGGAATCTCTAGGGTTATGCACATCCCAGGCTTAGCACAGAACCTACGTTTTGTAAGTATGTTGAATAATTTAGGTGTGCAAGTTGTCTTTTTGAAAGAAGGATGCAAGATGACTAGAGGAGCTATGGTGCTTGCAAAGGGTACTAGGAGAGGTGCTTTGTTTCAGCTAGAGGCATGCATTTCTCAATGCAATAGTTCTTCTGACTCAAGGAAGAGGGCAGCAGTCACTTCATCCCCACCATCTAAACGAGCAATGAAGAAATCTATTGTATCTAGTCTTGATGGTTGTATTCATGCCTTAGAAGTTGAGCTTCCTGCTGAAAAGGCAATGTTATGGCATAAGAGATTTGGCCACATTGGTAAGAAGGGTCTACATACCCTAAAAAATAAGAACCTCATTGATGAGTTAGAGGATTGTAATCTTGAGTTTAACTTTTACAAACATTGCATATAAGGAAAACAAAACTGTGTTCAGTTTTATTTGAGTTCTCATAAGTCTTCTGGTGTGTTGGACCTTGTCCAATCAGATGTATTTGGTCCTGTTAATGTTCCTTCATTATCAAAATCTATTTATTTTATATCTTTCATAGATGACTATAGAAGGACATGGATTTATTTTCTTAGAAGCAAATCTGAAGTCTATAGTAAGTTTAAGGAGTTTAAGGCCTTTACTAAAAATCAAACTAGTAAAAAGATTAAGTGTTTGAGAATTGACAACGGTGGTGAGTTCTATTCTACAGAATTTAATAAATATTGTAAGGAACTTGGGATTGAAAGACATAAGACAACTCCATACACCCCGCAACAGAATGGAGTTGCAGAGAGGATGAACAGGACACTGATGGAGAAGGCTAGGAGTATGGTTAGTGGAGCTAGCCTAGAACAAAAGTTTTTGGTTGAAGCTGTGCCACCGCTTGCTATCTGGTAAATAGATCTGCTACATCAGCTCTTATTGGTAAGACACCCATGGAGTTGTGGTCTGGTAGAAAGCCTTTAGTAAGGCATCTTCATGTTTTTGGTTGTGAGGCATATGCACATGTGCCTAGGGAGAAGTGGTCAAAATTAGAGAACAAGGTTGTTAAGTGTATCTTCATTAGCTATGGTGTCAGTGTAAAAGGATACAAGCTTTGGGATCCTATGGCTGAAAAAGTGTTGTATAGCAAAAGTGTCATCTTCAGAGAGCTTACGCCTTCTTCCACTATTTTATAGCCAGAAGAGAAAGAAAAGAAAGAGGATGTTGTTTAGTTTCCTACTACCCCTGAGAAGACTGAATAGAAAGACATGTTGGACCTGATGATGAGGAGAGCTCTTACAACTTTGAAATCTCAGATGAAGAAGAACCTCAACCTCAGCTCTTGAGGAGGTCTACATGAATGAGAAAGCAACTTGAAAGGTTTGGTTATACATTGCTTGATTCTAGTTGTGCTTTTTCTTTGCTTACTAAAAGTGATGAACCTAGAACTATATCAAAGGCTATGAAAATGAAAGATGCAGGTTCCCAGAAGGAGGCCATGGAGGATGAGATGACTTCTTTAGAAAAGAATCAAACTTGGGACTGAGTGCCTTTACCTCCTGGATAGAAACATATTGGATGCAAATGGGTGTTTAAGAAGAAATTTGGTGCAGATGGCAGTGTCGAGAAGTATAAAGCTAGATTGGTTGTGAAGGGGTATTCATAAGTGCAGGGTATAGATTATGGTGAGATCTTCTTTTCCATTGCAAAGCTAACATCCATTAGATTCCTATTATCTCTTGCATCATCTTTTGACTAGTAGAGGTAGAATAGATGGATGTGAAGACAACTTTTCTTCATGGTGATTTGGAGGAAGAAATCTACATGTCACAACCAGAGCATTACATGGTGAAAGGTAAAGAAAATTTGGTTTGCAAGTTAAAGAAGTCTTTGTATGGTTTGAAACAGTCTCCTAGGAGGTGGTACTTGAAATTAGATTTGTGAGATCAAAATCAAATCACTGTGTGTATTTTAAGTTTGATGGTGATCGTATTCTCATTGTTGCATTGTATGTCAATGATATGTTGTTCATTGGGAAGGGAAAGAATATGATTTCTGATTTTAAATCTTAGTTGTCAGCATAGTTTGAAATGGAATATTTAGGGGCAGCCAAGTACATTCTAGGAATGGAAATCAGAAGAAACAAAGCCAATAGAAAACTTTGGTTAACCAATAGTAAGTATGTGAAGACTGTGTTGGATAGGTTCAGCATGGCAGATTGTAGACCATTGTGTGTTCATGTTTCTTTGGGAACAAAGTTGTTTGTTGAGGATTGTCCAAAATCTCCTAGTGAGGTGGAGGACATGAGCAGAGTACCTTATGCTAGTGCTATTGGTAGTTTGATGTATGCTATGGTCTGTACAAAACTAGACATTGCCCAAGTAGTGGGAGTTCTTAGTCGACTTATGGCTAATCCTAGATGGGTACATTGGGGTGTAGTTAAGCAAGTGTTCAGATATTTGAGGGGTACTTTTGAGTATTCCATATGCTATCATGGTATTGTTATAGGACCTCCACATTCTATTGATATTCATGCATTTGTGGATTCTGATTGGGTAGGTGACATTGACAGCAGGAGACCCACTAGTGCTTATGTGTTTACATTGTTTGGTGGTGCTATTAGTTGGGTAAGTAAGCGACAACCTGTGGTTGCTTTGTCCATGACAGAAACTAAGTATATGGAAGAAACTCATGCTTGTAAGGAATCCATTTGGCTTAAGAGATTGTGTCCAGATATTGGTGTTGATGTAGGGTAGATTATGATCAGTTGTGACAGTCAGAGTGTGATTTGCCTTGTGAAGAATCCAACTTTCCATGCCAGAACAAAGCAATTGA
Source organism: Cunninghamia lanceolata (assembly GCA_027924645.1). Classification (NCBI taxonomy): domain Eukaryota; kingdom Viridiplantae; phylum Streptophyta; class Pinopsida; order Cupressales; family Cupressaceae; genus Cunninghamia; species Cunninghamia lanceolata. Next base: position 6,846,085 of record BSBN01000159.1, read on the forward strand.
TGTACAGTTTCACTTTGTATGAGACATGGTAGAGGATAGGAAGGTAAATTTGGAGAAGGTAGATACTTTGAAAAATGTTGCATATGCATTGACGAAGCTAGTGAGCATAGAGAAGTTCAAATGGTGTTCGGAGTCTATGGGCCTCTCGGCCTATACCTGTTAAATCATGTTATTCTATTGGCTCTTACAAGGTGTTCAAAAAGTGGGAGAATGTTGGGAATTAAGGTGTCTCAATCTTGGTAATTCCTTGCATTATTTATTATTGTATTCATTTATTCATTGCCTATGTTGTAAATTAATTGTAAATTCCATATTGTCATTTTGTGGGATGTGGCACGGTGGTGTGTCATCCTACATGGAAGATGAAAACTTGTAATTTTGTCCTCACATGAGGAGATAGGTGTACCACTTTGTGATAGGAGAATTTTGCCATGTGTCAGCATCTTAGATGTTGTGTAAGGGAATGTTGATCAAAACGGTTATGACAGATTCCTATGATGAAGTTATCACATGTAAGCGTCAGAAATAGAATCTTGTAAGATAGGTGAAGAAATGTGTCATGAAGCATCTTTGGAGAAGGCATCTTTGGGTGCCCTAAGGTGGACTATGATATGTTGTAAGAGAATATGCTATTTATAGCCTGTGTATGATAGATTCTCTTACAACTATAAGTTGTAACTGCTATGACAGATTCTATGACAGTCGTAAGAGCATCTGTCATAGCCCATTTTGGAAATAGGTGACCTCTTTGGGATAGGAGCTATGGAAAAGTATTAGATACATTCTACAATGTTGAATAAGTGTCCTTAGGTGTGGGTTTTGGGCCATGAGGCCAAGTTGGATGCTCATCTCAAGATAGAGCTAATTTTGCCTTGTAGATTCTATATAAATAGGTGCTTGGAGGACGAGATGTAGTATGTGATTGATAGGTATTGTTATGCTACCAGATTGAATCTAGACACGAGTGTCAAAGAGTATTGAAGCTTGCACTGCAAGTGTATTGTAAGCCATATTCATTTTTGATAATACATTGTGCAGGTTTCTAAGTGTGGTGTTTTTCACCCGATAAGGGTTTTCCCCATGTTATATCTTTTTCTCTCTTCTTCTATCTTCTTTCTAGTTCATGTGTATTGCTGCAATATCTTGTTTATATGTTTCATGTTGTTGTAATTGTAAGGATTAAATTGAATTTGTATAGCTCTCCCCTCATTAGATTATTGTAGGAAGCAATTTCTACACACCTAGCTTCCTTTTAGGTCCCCTATCCTAGGTCTTGTCATTGGCCAGTTAGTGTTGTCCTCTAGGGTTCCTTCGTAGGGGCATTACATGATCACAAAGAATACTAAGAGGGGTGTGAATTAGTTTTCTGTAAAACCTTTCTTTCACATGATTATTAATCCTTTTACCAAATTCAATAACATGAAAGCAAAACAAACATAAGAAGAGCATCCACAAAGTCATAACAAATAGACACCTAGATTTTTATGTGGAAAACCCAAAAAGGGAAAAAACATGATGGGTGTTAGCTCACAATATATTATGATATCAATACCAAATTACATGAAGGCTCACTACCTTAGGGGCTCACTATCCAAGGACTCACTATCCAAAGAAGTGCTCACTATAATAGGCTCATTACTAAGAAAATAGAAGAGAAGATAGAAGAAGGATTCGTTCACTACAAAGAGATGATTGCTACAAATGCATCTATAGAATGCTAAAGTGTAATTCCATTAATAGCTCAATATACAGATTCAAATGTCTTCATTATATCTACCTTGTTTTTTCTACTCTACTTCACATATACTCTATTTTTCTGCTCTTACTATCCTTATCTGATCACAAAACTCTCCTAGATTGCACACACGCTAAATTCACATTCTATTCACATACACACACACTTCCAATACCAAAATATATTGAGTATATATATCTACAACAAGATCAATCTCATAACTAGGTCAACAAGCCTAATATGAAATGTATATACAAATATTATACCTTGTCGGCTTGATCTTAGACACAAATAGTAATACAGACCCAAACAAACATTCAAGAATCTTTATATAGGTCAAGACCTATAGCAGAAGCACTTATAATGATAATTCAAACATTATGTATTCACTAAATATTGATTTCTCATGCATGGTAGCTTTGTCCTTAATTGCATACTCAACTAGCTTGACTGTCATACCATAACTTTCAATGCGAAACATATGAGATTTTGAAATTATAACCAACATTTATTATTAACCTCTTATCAAATCTTCAGAACCACGGAGCATACTATTCTTTCATAGAAAAATATGGATCTCAGAACTATTGTTCTGTCACTGAAAAATATTGTCAACCTAAAAGTCGATATTGGAGAACTTGTAAAATGTGATCTGATAAACTTCAAGCTCTACAACTCTAAATTTAGATGCTTATGCCATGTATCTACATTTTCTCAAAACTACAAATCAAAATATTTATTACTGGATGAATGAGGACCAATCTACTCATTTACTTTGCATTGTTTTTGACTCGTCTTTGTTTACTCGGACTTAGACAAATCATATTATGATTTTTGGAGGAAGTCAGAACTTGAACACTGGAACATAACATAATTAGATAGCTATGAATAACATACCAAACCTATAAATTGTGATCTTCAATTGTGGAGGCATATAATAAATCAATTCCTTGCCCTGTATACTGTCCATACTTAGTCATTCTAACTATGTTAGTCTTCCGGACCAAAATTTCCTTTTTCCATGTCTTGTTGCAATCAATGACAACATACAATAATTCTGTCTTAACCATCAGAGAAGTGTCTCTTGCCAACATACCCTGCTCCACACTATCCTTTTTCTTCATATATTCTCCAGACCAACTTTGCCCCAAGGGCTCTGATCACAGATTTGAGATTTATGAGCCCCAACCCCCCTTTCCTTTTGGGATAACACACCTCCTCCCACTTTACTAGACTATACTTAAAGGTCTCTTGAGTTCGTTGCCACATAAATGTCCTTTAAGCTTTTTCTAATGACTGAGCTACCTTGCTTGGGATTTGGAAAATTGACATTGTATAGATGTGAATTGCAGATAAGGAGGCTTTTATTATGGTAATTCCTCGAGCCATAGAAAGCCACTTACCTTTCTAGTACACCATCTTTCTTTGCATTCTAGCTATAACCTTTCTCCACTCTTGATCAGAAGCTCTTTTCTCTAGCAGCAGCATCCCCAAATAGCTACCTAGAAATGAGCTTGCCTCGAATCCCAAAATATGTTTCACTTCTAGCTCTTCCACATAGTGTTCCTTGAGAAAGTATATTCTAGATTTCCCTATATTTACCTTCTGGCCAGAGGTTGATTCATACCTTTGCAATATTTTCTTGATTCATCTTGCTTCTCTAGCTGATGCTTCTTCAAATAGCAAGGTATCATGTACAAATTGAAGATGTGTGAGATTGGAGAATCCCCTAGAGACCTGTAGTCCTTTAATCTCCTTAGTCCTCACTGCCTCTTTAAATGCATGCCTTAATCCTTCAGCCACTATCAAGAAAAGAAAAGGTGATAAGCGATCTCCTTGCCTAAGTCCCCTACTGGCTGGAAAGAAGTTCGTTGCAATAGCATTGATTAGAACAACATATGAAACTAAGGAAATGCAACTCTAAGTCTAGTCACACCATTCATCATAGAAGCCCATCCTTTTCAGGGGGTAAGTGCAGGAAAAAGAGTTCCATTTTTTGGCCAAAAAATGGGTCTTTTTCCTAAAAATTAAATTTTGTCATAGTTGTAGTAAACATTTGAAGCACTTACACAGAGAATATTAATATGATGTAAAAATATGAAATGTAGGATATTATTTCTTGTTTTCAAATATGTAATTTATTCTAATACCCAGATGATAAAAGTTGTTTTTGTATAGGATGTACAAAAAGTAGCTTTTTAAAAGTCATGTTTTCAGCCAAAACATGCATGTGTACATCCAACATAATTTGACCTAAATGAAAGTACTTTTCTAATTTCTTTTTTGGAAAGACACATATGATCATGAAGCTTGATTAGGATATTTTTGTAATTTTTTGGAAAGTAATTATTTTTTAATTAATTTTTTACTAGCCCTAATTTATGTTTTTTAAAACCCCTCATGTACGACCAACATAATTTAAGCTAAACTAATTATAACATGAAACTTTTTTTTTCATTGTGTATAGAATGATGTCTAGATTGATGAGACATAAATTTTTTTTGAAAATAATATCAAAGTCAAAAGTTATTTAAAAGATAGTAATATATATTATTTCAAGTTTATGACGGGTTTTGTTTAATAAATAACTAATAAATAGAAAAACATATTCAAAACTAAAAAAAATTACATATTTGAAAACTAGATATTTTCATCTATAATAGCTTTTAATTTCATCTAAAAATTCTAAAAAAAAAATTTCTCAACCATATTGCCAAAGTCCATTTTTTTTAATAAATTTGTAGATTTTTATTTAACAAATAAATAATAAATGAAAAATTATGTTCAACACTAAAAAAATTACATATTTGAAAACTAGACATTGTCATCTGAAATGGGTTTTAATTTCATCCAAAAATTCTTAAAAAAAAATTGTCAGCCATATTGCCAAAATCCATCACTTCTAAAAATATTTTGCTCCAAGGCTTCCACTAAAAGTGGACCCAACTTCTTGCACTTACCCCATGACAACTATCAGAAAAGCCTATGACACTCTATCATAGGCTTTATTCATATCCAGTTTCAAGATCATTCCTTCTTTCCCCCTTTCCTTTATAGAGCAAATCATTTCATGAGCCAACACAACACCATCCAATATTTGTCTATTTTTCAGAAATCCACTTTGTTCATCTCTTATCATTTCCTCTAAACACTTTTTTAATCTTTTTTCCATAGCTTTAGTGACTTTTATAAATTGCATTACATAGAAAAATTGGATGAAAATCATCAAAGTACTTTTGGCTTCTACTCTTAGGGATGAGAGCTAGGTAGGTCAAATTCTAGGTCTTCATCATTGATTTTCTATTCCTGCATTCCTCTGCTACCAACCATACTTCATTTCCCACCACATCCCAAAACTTTTGAAAAAAACTATTCTAAAAACCATCAAGGTCTGGGGCTTTAAGGGGACCCAGGGAGAAGGATGCTTTTTGTATCTCTTCCTTTGAGAAAGGAGCCATTAAACCTACATTCTTGCTATCATCTACCAGCCTCTAGAAATTCCTATGAAATTATGACTAGGCTTCTGCATCACTTCCCCCTGAAACCCCCAATAATATTCTAAAATACTTCACTCTTTCCTCCCTAATGGCCTCGATATCATCCAGGGGGAACCCGCTAGAGGCTAGACATCCAGAATTCTATTTGCATTCCTCCTAATATTGGTTGAAATATGGAAGAATTTCATATTTCTATCTCCTCTCAGCCACTTAACCCTAGACTTTTGTAACCAGAACATCTCTTCCATTATGAAGAGATGATTTTGTTCCTCCAAAAGTCCCCTCTCCCTTTCTCTATTGTCCTCAATTAAGCCAATATTTGTTATTTTTCTTTCAACATCGGCAATGTCCTCTTCTACCCTAGCCTTGGATGAAAACAAATTGCCCATTACTTGTTTGTTCCACATTCTTACCACCTTCTTTGTCTCTTCTAGTTTTTTGAGAATCACAAACCTATGATTGCCTTTCATACTCTTCCCCCACCACCCTTCCAATTCTTTTTGAAAATCAAGGTGCTCATACAAAAAGGCCTCCATCTTAAACGGTAATCTTATGGGTCTTTTACCATGTGTCCATTCAAGACTAATGGGCCTATGGTCCGAACTACCAAAATCAATTACCTCTAAAACAAATTGAATTGAAGAGAGGAGCCAATCTGAGTTTGCCATGAATCTGTCTAGCCTGCATAAAATGCTTTCCTCTCCTATGTGTCTATTGGACTAGGTAAACCATCTTTTTCTGGGAGCTAAATCAACAAGGGAATGATCTACACATATCTTCTGAAAACTAGCCAAACCAAGGCTTCCTAGAGCCCTACTACCTTTCTTTCCTTCAGGACATAAGGTGGCATTGAAATCCCCTCTAAAAATCCAATTTTCTTCTACAAAATTCTTCTTGAAATCATCTAGTATCCCCCATAAAGTTACTTTATCCCTTTCCAAGTTTGGGCCATGAACATTCATTATTATAAACCATGCTTCACCAAGGGTGGAACTCATCCTGAAAGAGAGCAATGCCTTTGAGCTGCATAGAAGTTTCCCACTCAAACTAGGTTTGTTATCCAAAATAGCTAACCCTCTAGATGTTCCTGTAGCCCCAACTGCAATCCCATCCCCAACCTTCCACAATCCTCTAACTAAATTGATCATAGAATCTAAATCTAACTTGGTTTCTTGCAATAAACAAATATTAGGAGTTTCTACCTCTAATGGCTACTTCACCAAGCACTACTTCTCTTGGCTATTGAGGCCCTACACATTTCAACTTATGATATTCATAAATTCCCCTTCTTAAGGAGGTGCTCACCTCCCTGCTTGACGAATTTACGAAGGATATCCTTTGTTCCTTTTCCAATATCCACCATAGCATTATGCTTAGCCTTGCTGGCATCCATCTTCCTTCCTGATGCAAGGGCGTCTCGAGCAATTAGGAAATCCTACATTGTCCAAAAACATTTCATTTTAATTTTGGTTTGGTTTCAGTTTTGGTTTACATGGAAAAGACATTCAATGAGAAAATATTACAATATTGTTTCACGTATGTGCTGGCAGTTATGAAGATGTGTAGGGTTCATCTTCTCCCTACAACTATTGTTTTATTCCTTTATTAGCCTAACAGTTTTGTTTTGGTGGGACGAAGTTGTCTTTCTCTTTGATATCCCAATTGCTAGATGTTTGATGTTACATTGGCCATAAGGCGAAGTGGCATTGATGGGTAGGGCTATATCAAAGAGATTCTCATCAATAGGGAAATGGAAGTTAGCAGGACTTTGAGCTTGGTCTCTTTGTTTAGCTAATAGTCTTAGTCAATGCAACTGCAACCCTGTAGTGCCATTGGTGTGGCTCAATCATTGTCTTACATGAGTGTGCTATTTGCCAGGAATTCCTCTCGGTGGGACTTAGTAACTTCATCGGGATATTGATAATGGTCTCCTCGATATGCCGATGAGGTGAGACTGAATGATGGTTGTGGACAGTTGCGATCATGAAGATCTAATGGTGCCCACAACCCCAAAGTGTCGTTGGTGGGGTTTGATCAATGTATTGTACGAGTATGCTATTGGCTGAGTATTGATCGATCGTGGATGACTTGGCAGATTATAAAGATCCAATGGAGCAGAAACATTTTTAGGGAATCTTTCTATATTGGGAAGTGTTATGAAGTCTCCCAGAATGTTATGTTTGACTTTTTAGCCCACTAGCCTATAGCATTGGTGGTGGGTCCCGAATAGACTCCGAGGGAAAGTGGGGATTGGCTACGAGTTGAAGATGAATGACTTGGTGTCTAATGTGTATGTTGACAAGACGAAGGGAATTTGGTGGGATAGGTTTACGAGTCTCTCTGACACTTTGACATGGATTTAGTAGTTAAATCATTTGTGACTTTGTTAATGGAAGTTGAACCAGACCATTTTGTCTAGTGGTGAAGGTAAAACGAAGGGCCTCCAGAAGCATTAGGGTAGTCTATAATAAAATTTAGTTGTGCATTATAACCAAAAGATGGGAGCAGAAGGGATCGATGAAGAATGTGAAAAACCACTCCAAGGCATAAAAAAAGATAATTTGGAGATAGATAGAGAGTCGAGAAGAAGAGAGAGGAAAGAGCACCGCTAGAGAAAAAGTCAATCACCATTAAGGATCAAAGGGAGGCAAAGGAATCTTAGTCTAGAGAGAAGGCTCACGACTTGGTGCTGTGTGTGCCCAAGGAATTTCTATGGAGAGGTGGATACATTATGCAAACAAGAGAGATGAGAGGCCTTAAAGGCCATTGTTTGTCTTTGTAATGAAAAATTATTTGTTGTAGTTTTCCTATTTTAATAAAATGAAAAAGAAATTTAGTGTATGCAATCGCTGAATTGTGTTGTGAGTTTTATTGTCCGTATTTCTGTAAGAGGGAAGGACCTTCTGTATCAAGTGGTATCAGAGTAGGTTTTTCTTGATTATGGAGAGTATCCACTAGGACCTTTGGAGCAGTAGAGAAGGTGGTTGTGAGAACTTGAAAGGATCATTGCAAGTGTGTGAAGTCTTGATCAGTGTACGAAGGAGAGAGCATAAAGATGTGTGAATAGTTGTAGCAGTAAAGAATCTAAGAAAAAATTGAGAGATGGGGTAGGTGTGAAGGAGTCCTACAATGGTGAGAGTAAGAAAGACTAGAAGTCATTGATGGAGAAAATAAGGAAACAGAAGAGAAGGTTTGTGATTGGCTAGGTTTTGACAATCACAATGTTGAAGAGATGGAGAAGACAAAGATGGAAGGAATGAGTTGTGAAGATGTGTGAAGAGTTATTGGAAGAAGTGAAGGAAGAGTTGTATGAAAACCTAAAGGAGATTTGTGTAGGGAAGAAAGTGGGTAGAGAAGAGTCCTATGTTTCTTCTGATAATGATTTGTTTATAGGTGATAGCATGTGTGTAGTAGACCAATTTGCAGTTGTGGAGTGTGCAGAGGTTGCAACTGTAAAAGAAAAAGAGAGAGATGAAAAGTTGTAGAAAATAGACTTTGGGAGTCCTACATTTGATGGAGAAGTTGTTCAGGATGATCTCCTATTGAAAGAGGAGATGAGAAGAATCAAAAGATTCTTGGAAGGAGAAGTGACTGATAAAGAAGAAGATTTGCTGCTCATGATGGTCCAGTGTTTCATGAGGAACCTGATGAAAATCAAGGGTTGCTTGGTGAAGAGATATAGAAGATTGAACAATTGTTCAGTGCAACAGTGAAGAACATTGGACCTGATGATATTCGAGTAAAGAAGAACAATACACTTGATGACGATGGAGCAGTAGAGGAGTATGAGGTAAACTCTATTGTTTATGAGTTTTGTGATATTGGGTTTGAACTGCATGTACTTGATGAAATGAGTAGAATGGTAGAAAAAATTATGGAATGTGTAGATGTGGTAGAGTGGAGTATAGATGCCTATGTGCAAGTAGAAGCTATAGAAGATGTGTTAGGAGAGATTTGGTGAAGGTGGTCGGTCTACGGTGGGTCAAAGAGCATGAATTTGAAAGATAAGAAGAAAGGAGTGAGGATGTAGAGAGTGAACCTTTGGCGGAAGAGGACAATCTATAGTGGATATGAGTCCACAAAAGGAAGGAGGAGTAAGGTGCATACTTGGTGGACAAGGTTCGCAAGTGTCCCAACTAAGTGTTGGAAGATGCAGAGGAAGAAATTCATTCTGTTTGATTCAGGGATGGAGTTTGTTGTAGGTTGTATTCAACCTAAAAGAGTGGTTTTACCATTTAACTCCACTTTGTGAGGCTCACAAATGTTTTACCTAAGGTGTCTAATGCAGGAGCATCTCAGGTGAACAGAAAATCCTTCATCACCCAAAAACATTTCATTTTCATTTTTGTTTGGTTTCAATTTTTATCTGTTGATAACTGAGAGGGGGGGGGTGAATCAGTTATCCTAATTATTTCCCTTATTAAACTTTCCTTTTAATTGAAGCAGCATAAAATCAAACACAAAACATAAACCATGAAATAAGAAACACATGACACAGTATTTTTGACGTGGAAACCCTGTTAAGGGAGAAAACCACGGGGTGATTAACCCAAGAATTATTCTCTGTTAGAAGAATAGGAAATTACAAAAATGGCACTTGCCAATTAGGGCTCACTGCCCGAGCACACTGCTCACAAGAGGCTCACTGCCTACAAGAAGACATACTGTCTTACAAAGTGATTAGAATCACAGTCTTGAACTGATTGGAAGCATCTGCATATGCTGGAGTTCAGTTCCGGTTAGGTTCAGTATACTGATCTGCTGCACTTCATCTTTCCTCTGTTCTTTAGTCTGCTGTCCTTTCACATACCGGATCTTTCTTGTTACTTCTGCTCTACTCTGGACTTGTTCGCATATCCTCACATACATTCCCACCTTTTACCACTAAATCCATCCTCTATATATATCCGCACAAGTACTTTCATCATCTTTTTAGTCGGCATCCGGAACAGTCTAGTTTCTTACAAACTTAGTTCTGTCGGCTGAATCCTTGCTCACCAAGCAATGCGGATCAAGCATATACTTGTAGATATCATCAATTATGTCGGCCAAACATGATTCATGCCACCGCAACCTTTATCATCATCTGTAATACATCCGGAAAGTAGTTTGATACTCGATCAGTCAGTTCTTCCTCTGTTTTCACTGTCTCTCAGGAATCCGGTACTCAACTATTCATATCTTTTTCCTTGTCCATCTCCGGAGGCTAAATCCTTGGAATATACTACTCAAGATAGTCCTCTTGACTTCCCCAGATCCGCACTGCACCAAGACACTTCCTCTGAGAGATCCGGACCAATCTGTCGGACCTTGCCACATGCTCTGTTCTTGTTCACCGGACCACCACAATCTTCAATCTGACTTCCGGTAGAGACATATCATGACTTGCGGATATGTGGGATGACCTTTGTTGCCATCAATGACAACAACCATGAATCCATATAGTGTCTCTTGCCAACAATCTCCCCCTTTGGCATTGATGGCAACACTTAGTGAAAAATGACTAAGTGTTTACACTATGCTCCCCCTTTGCTGATGCTCTGTCTTTATATACAATTTCCGGAACTCCCCCTGAGTTGGATTCCTCATTTTTCACTGCTCCTCACTCCCCCTTTGACATCAATGGCAAAGGGTAGGGTCCGCACACCAAAATTTTCAAAAATTCTCTATATATAGCCGCATATTTACATACTCACATATACTGCAGAATGTCTGCAAAGGATGTCTGCAGTTGAACCATTTCAGTAGCCCAACTTAGCTTCATTCTGTCCAAGATTGAAATGTGACCACTCAACAAAAATGCAAAAGCTTCTGCCCGCCTGAGATCTGTCGGATCTTTTGTATGGGCGGTGGTCTGGGCATCACTGATGGCCTCATGCATAGTTTCCAACTTAGGGACTATAATCCTTCTAAGTTCTCCCATCCGGTTGGTAATGTTCTTCCTCTCCTTCTCAAGATTCTTTATTTCATTCAAGACTGCAATAGTCTGACATTCTTGATTTATTATAGAGGAAGAGAGAGGATCAAAACTTTGAGATAAGCTTTGAAGCTTGTCCTGTTCCTCTTTTATTTTCTTGTCAATTGCTGCTGTTGCCTTTGACCAAGATATACAAAATTTGTAGATGTCACCGCCATCCTTAAGAGCATTTTCTAAGCTCTTTATTCCAATGCTTACAATCTTCCTATCCTTAGAGATTAAATCTAATATTTCAGAAAATCTCTTATCCAAAAATTCCTTCCGGACCTTGTCTTCAGCTGATTTTTCTAGAGAATTAAAATGTGTATCAATACTGCTGACTAAGGTTTTTAGATTACCGGAAGTGGAGGCTGTCGGATCTATTTGGATTGATGGCATGATCTTTACAAGTACTCCGGAAGCAGCCTCTATCAACTCACAGTCCTCCATATGAGACTTTAGGAGCTTTTCATTTGCCTTGGCATTTGCAAATGAAGCTATCTTCATTGTTTGTACCGGAGAGAGAGAGTCAAAATCAAATGGACCTTTTAGAAGCTCCGGTTCATCAATCTCTAGAGTTTCTTTGCTCAAAAATTGTTGAACAGTTTGTGCAGTGTCTCTTGCCGGAGACAGATGTTTCTTTTCTTCTGCAGTCTTAGAACTGTCAACCTCTTTGTCTGTCACCACTGCTTCCTTCTCCTGCAATTGCTCTTCTTCTTTGGATCCGGAGACTGTAGGGGAAACCGGAGGAGAGATGCTTGCTTGTTCATGGGTCACTTCTTCTGGAGCAGAGGGTCCCAAGTCCTCACTTGTCTGTTCAGGGCTCACTTCTTCCGGAACAGAAGATTCCAAGTCAGCAGCTGTTTCTGCACCTAAGTCCTCTACAACAGGAAGATTGAACCTTTTGAAGGCCTTCCGGAGGATCTCTTCTGTCTCTTGTGCCACTTTGTCAGTCTCACCAAGCATGAGCTGATTCATCCTGGCTTTACTTCTGAACTCATCTCTGCAGTCCTTGAAGATCATGTTCATTGTCTTGGGATCAATTTGAGGATATAGCTGAATAGCTATCTGCTCCCGGATCTCAAGATCTTTGGCATGCGCATTATTCTTTCTTACTTCCATTTCCTTCTCTAGGCTTTTAGGAATGAGAGATATGATCTCAATGAAAGCCTTATTGTATGTGTTCAGATATTTAACTGTAGCTTCCTGCAGAGTCTTTTGGTCTGCCTCACTGAAGTCATCATAGGATTCAGTCATTGGTTGAAGGTTTCCATCCACCGTGACCGACTTGATTATGCTCTCTAGTGACAGAGTGGGCTTTTCAACAGTTACCTCTGCCATTTCCTCCTTGTCTTGGCCTGTGGAGGGCTTACCGGATCCTTTCTTTTTCTGTTTCTTTACTTCTCTTACTCCTTCATCTGATTCTGTCTCCTCTTCATCCTTTTGGCTTTCATAAGCCCTTGATGCTTTTGTCTTGGATCTTTTACCGGATGCCTGGACTTCCGGTTTTGAGCTTTTGGTTGTGGAGGGTGCAGATCTCTTTGATGATCTGGTCCGGGTGGGGGTTTCAACCGGAGCACTTTCTTTGCTTTTCTCTTCTTCCTCAGCCTTTCTCCTCTTTTCCCGGCTGGCATCAAGTGCCTCTTTTGAGATGCCTAGGCCTTGAGCAATGTGCTCTACTTCTTTTCTCACTTTTCTTTTAATCTCAGGTTCCCTGAGTTCTACATGTAATTTCACGCTCAGCTCCTCAAAGGTTCCAAACCTTTCTGCCTTAGGATCTTTGGGCTGACTTAGCATGTGTTGAACATGCAGCTCTACTATCTGTTCATCAACTTCATACCCCATGGGCATGATCCAGACAGTCCTTGGCTCCACTGCCTCCATTAGGCACTGATCAGTGTCAACCATAAAACATACTGAGTCCTTGTATTTCTCAATGAGAGACTGGGGAATTCTCTCTCTTGCTTGCATCATGCTCTGAAAGTTTTTGAAGTATCCCCATAGAGCTGTATTTCTCGCTTTTGCATCCCCAAGTCCATGCAAATAGTCTCTTATCTGGACTGCAACAGGTTTGTCATTCTGCCATACCCATCCACTTGTTCCGGGTAGCTCATTCATGAAGTAAAAGAAGAGACATACAATGAGAGTACCATACTTAAAGGAGTTCTTCTTGTCTTTCTTGATTTTCTGTACATTTTCCATCAATTGGCTTAGTAGTAGTTCACAAAGATCATAATCTGCATTCTTTCTTAGCATTTCATATGCTGTGTATATTGCAGTTCCGGATACAGAATTCTCCCTGCTGGAGTGATAGATCTTGTATCCTATGATCATTGATGCATATTTGATATCCGGATCCGAAATATCTTCAATGGTCATTGCTCTCTTATCATATTTTGATCCGGTGGCTTCAGTTACAACGTTGTTCTTGACAGATTTGAGGATAGGTACCCCCCCGGAAGAGTATAGACCAGTTACTGCTCTAATTGCTTCTTTTGTGATCTTGCAGGGTCTATCTAGCCAAAGGAAGTTGTCATGCATCCTGCTCAGTACATACCGGACCCATTCATCTTCTTCAAAGCTAGGGAATTGAATGAATTGCTCAAATTGTTTCTTCTGGATACCCTTATACTCTGGTTTGAGCTCAAAAGCATTGTCTATCAGTTGCTTGTGATAGAGGTCTCTTAATTTGAATTCCCCAAATTCCTCAATGTTTGCGTGTATGTAAACCCTAATATCTTCAGTATGTAAGACTCCGTGGGGAACACTAGAGAAGGCTCCTAGTGGATCTACCTCCAACGATTTGTAGGGATGTTTCTTGAATGAGGGGCGAGGTCTATCAGAGATCTTAACTATGTTTGGAGTAGCCATTCTTCAAAGATTTGCAGTGAGGCAATGAAAAACGAAGAATACCTTATGCGCCTTCGGTTTGCACGGAGTGGTTGGATTGATTTCTTTATGCAATAGCTTCGGCAGGAGATCCTTGGTGTGCTTGATGATCCTTGTTGCAGAGCTCCACTATTCGCTTCTTCTCAAGTGTAGAATGAGCAGATAACTTTTGAGAAATCCCTTATATTGCTCCGCAAACCCTAATATCTGTCTGCAATAAATGCTTCACCTGCATTATTCCGGTTTACCATGTCTGGACAGCTTGGAGTATCCCGGATTAGTCCTGATCACTGAATATCATCCGGATCTTTAAATCATGAATAAATCTAGGTAACATATTACAAGAACATCCCAAACACTTTGTCTAATCCGCAAGACAAGATCGTGCACTTCCGGATCTCTCCGGACCTTTTTGTAATCCTTTATCATACCGGAGCACCTCCCTGAACAGGTCTAACTTAATCGAACACAGCTTCTTCATAACTCCATGCGGACCTCTGAAAACTTGACTGAAGCATCTCAGGACTTATATCTATAAACCCTTTAATCTGCATCTTGTGCCACATCCGGCACAACTTGTTTGGCTGGGGGAACAGAATCTTCTTTGAGTCTCCCCCTGAGCCTGAGCTCACTTTTTAATTTCCGGAAGAAATATCAGCACCAGAATCTGGTGCGGATCCAACCTCTACATTCTCTGAGCTTTTCTTCACCCAAATCTTGCTCATCTGATTCCTAACTTCATCCGCATTCATCTTTTGTTTACCCTTGTCTTGATTCTGATTATACACCGGACCTCTTTTGTCCTGATTCTTGTTTCTGCAGACTTTAGCATTATGACCGGACCTATTGCAGATTTGACAAATATTTCTTTGCATATTTAACTGATATCCCCTTGATCTGCATTGATTAGCCATATGACCTACTCTTTTGCATGTAAAGCATCTACCTTTGAATGATTTGTTTACTTGCATAATTCTGCATTCATGGGATTTGTGTCCATACCTTTTGCAGTTGAAGCACTGTCCGGAGAAGGATGAATTAATCTGATTCATTCTCATTCTGCATTGATTAGCTTTGTGACCAAAATGGTTGCAGCTGTGGCAGTATCCATTGAAGGATGGATATTTTTGAGCATTTGGCTGTCTTACCGGAGGTCTTCTAGGCCTGCTCCTTGGATTTTCTGATCCAAGATTCTTCTGACCGGATCCGGAGCTTTCTCCTTTCTCATATCCCAAGCCATACTTGTCATCTGTCCTCTTTTGACTTCCAAGAAGAACTTCAAGTTGAGCAGAACTTATCTTGAATTTCTCTTTATATTCATTTGCTGTTTGAAGGTCTCTTTTGAGAGAGGCAATTTGATCCTCAAGTTTTCCTTCATTATCTTTGGAATCTTCAAGATCAGATTCAAGGTGTCTGATAATCCTGTCCATCTGGTGGCATTCTTCTGATTTTTCCTTAAGAGATTGTTTTAGATTGTCTTCAGCCTTTCTTTTTTCTTCAATCTCTTGAGTGAACTTTATAGTTCCTGATTCCATTTCATGTCTTAACATGATGACTTCTTTTGATAACTTTTCACATAACTTGGTTTGCTCAGTCAATTCTTCATTTGTATTGCTTTCTTCACTTTGTCTTGCCAACTGTTGGAGCAGCTCCTTTCTCTTTTTCATAGAGAGACTTAATTTGTCTTTTAATTCCCTCATGAATTCATCAGCCTGTTTGAGTCTTTCTCTTAATTCACTGACTTCAGAATTTGACTGTTCAAGATCCTCAAGGGCAGTCTTGAGTTGCTCCTTTAAACCATATGCATCCATTTGAAATCCCAGATCTTCCTCAAGCTGTTAGGCTCTATTAGGAGGAACTTGGCTCTGATACCAATTGTTGATAACTGAGAGGGGGGGGGTGAATCAGTTATCCTAATTATTTCCCTTATTAAACTTTCCTTTTAATTGAAGCAGCATAAAATCAAACACAAAACATAAACCATGAAATAAGAAACACATGACACAGTATTTTTGACGTGGAAACCCTGTTAAGGGAGAAAACCACGGGGTGATTAACCCAAGAATTATTCTCTGTTAGAAGAATAGGAAATTACAAAAATGGCACTTGCCAATTAGGGCTCACTGCCCGAGCACACTGCTCACAAGAGGCTCACTGCCTACAAGAAGACATACTGTCTTACAAAGTGATTAGAATCACAGTCTTGAACTGATTGGAAGCATCTGCATATGCTGGAGTTCAGTTCCGGTTAGGTTCAGTATACTGATCTGCTGCACTTCATCTTTCCTCTGTTCTTTAGTCTGCTGTCCTTTCACATACCGGATCTTTCTTGTTACTTCTGCTCTACTCTGGACTTGTTCGCATATCCTCACATACATTCCCACCTTTTACCACTAAATCCATCCTCTATATATATCCGCACAAGTACTTTCATCATCTTTTTAGTCGGCATCCGGAACAGTCTAGTTTCTTACAAACTTAGTTCTGTCGGCTGAATCCTTGCTCACCAAGCAATGCGGATCAAGCATATACTTGTAGATATCATCAATTATGTCGGCCAAACATGATTCATGCCACCGCAACCTTTATCATCATCTGTAATACATCCGGAAAGTAGTTTGATACTCGATCAGTCAGTTCTTCCTCTGTTTTCACTGTCTCTCAGGAATCCGGTACTCAACTATTCATATCTTTTTCCTTGTCCATCTCCGGAGGCTAAATCCTTGGAATATACTACTCAAGATAGTCCTCTTGACTTCCCCAGATCCGCACTGCACCAAGACACTTCCTCTGAGAGATCCGGACCAATCTGTCGGACCTTGCCACATGCTCTGTTCTTGTTCACCGGACCACCACAATCTTCAATCTGACTTCCGGTAGAGACATATCATGACTTGCGGATATGTGGGATGACCTTTGTTGCCATCAATGACAACAACCATGAATCCATATAGTGTCTCTTGCCAACATTATCGACATGCCAAAGACATTCAATGAGAAAATATTACAATATTGTTTCATGCATTTGCTGGCAGTGATGAAGACGTGTAAGGTTCAACTTCTCTATGTAGGTGTTATTTTATTCCTTCGTCATCTTAATAGTTTTTTTTGGTGGGATGAAGTTCTCATTCTCTTCAATATCCTGATCACTAGATGTTTGGTGTTACATTAGTGATAAGGAGAAGTGACATTGATGGGACATGGCTATATCGAAGAGATTCTCATCGACAGGGAAATAAAATCTAGTAGGACTTTGAGCTTGGTTTCTTTATTAAGCTAATGGTCTTAGTCAATGCAGATGCAACCCTATAGTGTCATTGATGGGGTCTGATCATTGTCTTGCGTGAGTGCACTATTAGCTGAGAACTCATGTCGATGAGACTTAGTAACTTCGTCGGGACATTGATAATGGTCTCTTGGATATGCTAATGAGGTGAGACTGAATGATGGTGATGGATCGTTGTGATCATCAATATATAATGGTGCCCACAACCCCATAGTGCAATTGGTGGGGCCCAATCAATGTCTTGCATGAGGTCACTATTGGTTGAGAATTGATCGATGGTGGATGACTTGGCAAATTATAAAGATCCAATGGAGCAGCAATAGTTTTGAGGAATCTTTCTATATTGGTGGGAGGTGTTATGAAGTCCCCTAGAATGTTATGTTTGATTTTTCAGTCTACTAGCTTGTAGCATTGGTGGTGGGTCCCGAATAGACTTTGAGGGAAAGTGGGGATTGGCTACAATTTGAAGATGAATGACTTGGCGTCTAATGTGTAAGTCGACGGGACGAAGGGAATTTGGTGGGATAGGTTTACAAGTCTCTATGACACTTTGACATGGATTTAGTAGTTAAATTGTTTGTGACTTTGTCTATGGAAGTTGAATTGGACCATTTTGTCTTGTGGGGAAGGTAAAATATAGGGCCTCCAAAATCGATAGGGCATTCTGTAATAAAATACAGTTGTGCATTGTAACTGAAAGGGGGGAGCAAAAGGGAGTAGAAGAGATCAATGAAGAATGTCAAATGCCACTCCAAGGCATAAGAAAAGATAGATTTGGAGATGGATAGAGAATCAAGAAGAAGAGAGAGGAAAGAGCACAGTTAGGGAAAATTCGATCACTAGTAAGGATCAAAGGGAGGTTGAGGAATCTTAGTCCAGAGAGAAGGCTAGTGACTTGGAATTGTGTATGCCCAAGGAATGTCTATGGAGATGTGAAGACATTATGCATACAAGAGAGATGAGAGGCCATGAAGGACATTATTTGTCTTTTTAATGAAAAAATGTTTGTTTTAGTTTTCCTATTTCAATAAAATGAAACAGAAAATTTTGGTGTTTGCAATCTTTGAATTGCATTGTGAGTTTTATTGTGTGTGTTCTTGTGAGAGGGGAGGACCTTCTACATAACTTCACTTAACCAATGGGCCACCAATATCCATCATGATGCCATACTTCCCCTTCTTGCCACTCCTAGTTACCATTCTCCATTTGTTCTCCTTGTCACCATCCTCTTTGAGCACCTCCTTAGATGGTCTACTCCCCCTTGGGGGCCTTCAAAGCTTAATGCATTAGAGACCTACTCTCCTTGAGAGGTGAGGGGATGGCTTCATTGTATTTGTTGTAGGTTGAGCTAATTAATGGGCTAAGTGGTTCCCTAATACACCTATCCTTAGGACTTTTGAAATTTTTACCCAAGTTTTCAAGTTGTTCAATTACAGCCTCCAAATTTTCTTGACCCCTATCTTACATAGTGGGTTCTTCTCCCTTGACATTTGGATTGTCTTTAATTTCAAAAGGCTTCTCATCATTGATGAGTGGCCAAGGTTCCAACTGCCCTCCTTTCTTTATGATCTCCTAGAGTTCTGAGTGGAGCAATTCCTAGCTGTATGTCTAACCTTCCTATAATTAAAACATCTAATGGGCAAACATTCATAATCCAGATGCTAAACCTAGACTCCAATCATAGAGGATAGTCTAATAGCATGAGAGAGAGGTTTACTCAAATCTAATCTAACACAAATTTTGGCATAAGTGGCCAATCTACCCTTTTGAGATGCCTCTGAACTAAAAACAAATTGACCTAGGGTTCCTCTGATAAGCTCAAAGATCTCTTTAATCCATAATGCTTGTGGGAGCTTATACATCCTGATCTAAATTGGGGCATATTTTATCAGTTCCAAGCGCATATCAAAGCCAAGTGTCTAATATCTAATGTACAAACCCGCATTACCCATAAACCAAGGGCTCCCCCTCAGAATGTTATCCCTCTCAAATTTTGAATTGAAGACAATCTGAATGAACACTAGTGCCAAGAAACTTAGTTCTAATTTCAACCCTAGCCACTTATGCTTTATCCATTCCTTAATGGACTTCATCAAAGGACAAATGCCTATAAATTTTTCTATCATAGCTTATTTCTTGAGCTTCTCAACTTTGGAGTTGAGAAATTCCTCTAGGATTTTAATAACTGGGATTTCCTTCGAAACCTAGATGTTAACATTCCCCACCGCCATCTGCTTTCAATCCACAATATTCTTTTCCAGATTGTCCGCCCCCTCAAGCAAGAGTCTTCTAATCTCCACGCCTTCATCATGAAGGTCTTGTTTGATTGCAAGCTCCTTCTACTCTTCTCCTCCTTTGCTTCTATCATTCTACTCTCCTCCATCATTGCTTCGCTTTATAGTCCATCTAATATAATATAAACATAAATATAATGATAATTCTATTAAATTGTATAATCAATAATTTAATATACATTGTGTTACTAATATATAATTAATTATATAGTTTTATTAATATTTAAAATATCAAATATATATATATATTGAATCAAAATTAAATAATCACATTAATATGAATATTATATTAATATAGATTTTATAGTTTTTGCCATAATATTATTTGTTTAAGATTAAAAAAAAATATTTGTTTAATAACCAAATTAATCAGTTTATAGGCTATTAGTGGGAGATTTTGCTCTAGAAACTATCAAACACCAGAAACTGTTTTCTTCTCACGGTGGAAAAAAGTTGTGTTAGAAAACGTGTTATGTGGTTTAAATGTACCCCACTAGATACTCTAGAATTTCTATTTTTATTTTTTTGAAGAAAAGTTAAAATGATTGCAATATTGCAAGTGAGTTGAAGGGGAGTGGGGGAGTACGAATAGAAAACAAAAGAATTGCCTTCCAAGGAATCGATCCATAGCCATGGAGGAATTTTTTTAAAAAAAGGTATTTGCATAAGTTCTTTGTTTTTCTAGCACAAAACCTAAATTTTGTTTTCACCCAAAAAAACTGAAACCCCGTTAGTGTTTTATTTATTAAATATGCCAAAATTTATTTCAAAGCTTATTTCCTCCCTTTGGTTTGGGGTTTTTGCAGCGTGGAAGGGTTTTATCCATTTTGTATTCTTCATATTAAGTTTTCTTGAATTGGTAAGGAATATTTAATCACTAGTGTTGAAATTACACTTAAATTTTTTATTTTGGCTATGGTTGAGAAATCATTGGGATGGCTGAAAAGATTAAAGGAGATCATCAATTCATCACAAAAAGAGTATTGGAAAAAAAACAAGGGCAATCTTGTGTCTAAAAAGAGAAACACAGATGCATTTTACAGATTTTTTGAATTTTTTACCAATATAATTAGGTCATGGGGATCTTTAGTAAAGATTTGGTTACAGTTAAAAGGTAGAGGTAGTGCCCTATCAAACTTATGACATTTAATTAGTAAAACAAATGAGTGTTTAAAAAAATAAAAATAAAAAACTTTTTAGATTTTTGTTTTTTGAAGATGACAATGAACCCAGAGTATCTGTGTTATGTGCTACTGTTGCCAAAAATGTCATACAATAGGTTTTGTTTTTCTTTCTTTCTTTTATTTATTTTTGTCTAGGTTTAGTAATTTCATAGGTTTGTCTACAATTAGTTCATTGTCAGAATTTGCCTAGCTGTGATGCACAATTAAGTTCTTTTTTAGGGAAAATGGCTACAAATTTTTTGCTTCACAGATTTTTCAATTTTTTAAGGCTTTGTTTGTGATTCCCTGTCATGCAACCCTAGAGAGTTAGGCTAAAAGGCAATAAAATACAGATTTTTTATTTAATTAAAACACAAGTAATTGCATTAATTGCTAGATAAAATAACATCTAATTACAATATTTAAACTATATGATCAACTAACATCTCTAGGGAACATAACTGCATCATTAATTATAACCAAAGTTCATTAACAACATGATAAATTACACATATCCATAAGAGACATTGATACATCAAAAGAATGTTACCCCTTTCAAATTTACAAGATATGAATAGAAGATCAATTATAAGATTACATAATTTTAAGACTTCTTGACTAGTTACATTAGTTTACAATATACATCATGGTAATACAATTCTGGAAGTATAATATAACTCTGAGGATGCAAATACACATCTGAATCTGGTAAAACAAAACTGGCCCAAATGTGAACCAAGAAGCCAAAATAAAACCAATGGATTAAGCTCTTCCACCCAACCATGTGGAACCCTAATGTCCACCCCCCAAGCTAGGAGATAATGATGAGGTTCCACTAAGTCAAAGATCAAAAACACAAATAAGTAGATAAAAAATTGACATAGAAACACAGATCAACAAAGGCTATCACTACTCTAGAGGCAACAACAAAAAGGTAACGTAAAAGGAAGTAACTAAGCTACAGTAGGGAGAGTGTCATCGCATGGTCCTAGCATGGGTTATCAAGGCTATCTCTCTCTGGAAATTGGCCCCCATCTATGGTTATCCTGATAGCCTCTCACTAGGCACCGGCCCCATAGGGTGACACATGTGGAACTGACACATCCTTTCATGGAGACAAGGAGGTTGATCATGCCAACTAGGCCTTCTCATCCCATCCTTAGTCTATGAGAGCACTAAAGGCATGGGTGAGGCATTAGAATTATCCTATTATGTGTTTAACTACCCAACCCAGCTAGGTTAATTATTATGTTATCACTTAATTACAACTTTTATGGGGTTATCCAGGCAGCCACTTTGGGCACAAGTCCCACCATGAAAGCCACTCTCCTACATACAACTAGCATGCCTAGTCAATCAAACAGAACCACCAATTTGACATGCATGATATTGAAACTGCAAGGCCTCTACCCTCCTGCATACCTAATCACTACAAACTTTATTTTCAAATTCAAAGACCAAAACAACAATTTTTCTATGAAACCACATCTAGAATTCATACCAATATAAGACAAATAAATCCATGCCAATATATTACATTCAAAGTAACCTAGCCTCTGGCGATAACCACTCACATCACAAATTCACTTAGTTCACAAATCGAAAAGGCAATAGATCAATAATGAGGTAAAGATATGACTACAATGTAAATAAAGAACTCTCAATAGACACATTCTAATTTAATAACTAAACTCAACTAATTATGTCTACAAGATTGAAAATAACATTAGGTCCAAGCAACCACTATCTTTAATGACACACATCTCTAGCATTATAGTGTGCACTTATATTAACTAGAGTCAATTATCAATTGCAATTATTGGCATATTTCAACTATACTCACATAAATTTGTCCATAACATACGTTAAAGAAAGCACTATAGAACTCTATTATTTACTAAAATTATTACTTACACATACAAATATAACTAATGATAGAATCTTATTTGTTATAGGATTTTGATAGACACAGTGAATCATCTAAGAGATATACATTTTTATGAACTTAATACCTAAGTTAGAACAATACCAAGTAGACATCTCATAACCACATTCTATTTCTAATAATTAAATCTAGTATTTTATTCACTAACTACAAGCAATAAATAATTTATTGAGATATCTAGCCTTCTTATATATCTAAAAGACTTATTATCCTACAATATTAATTTCCAAACAATTACTATTCTATTGATATTATAAAACTGTTTATAAGCATTTCAAATTTAATGATAGAACCATAAAATAAAACCAATAGAAATAATGTAAGTTTCCTAACATAAAACTATTACTCAACCACAAAATCATGAGATTTGGAAACATATTCTACCAACTAAGATTTATTTAGATTCTAAATATTATGTCTAAAATAGATAGCGTATGACCTATTTGAACCTAGAGTTCAATTAGAAGCTTTCCATTATCATACCAATTCCCTTAAACTTCCTAAAAATACAAATTGCTCCACAAATTAGAATAAACATATGAAATCGACCCACATTACAAACAGAGTGAAAATAAAGTTTGGTGAAATTATAAAGAATTTCTGAATGAGAAGTTACATTTGAAAGCACTGTCTCAGAGAGGTCGAGTGATAGGCAAGAGTGAAGAAGACAGTAAAACATGGATAGACAAAGATCGAATTTACAAGATCATGATAAGGTGCTATACGAACTTGATCTAGGATATAGCTTCCAAGGTGATTTCACAAGAAGGCAAAAAAAGAAAATTTGATGGACGTCACTAGCCATGTTGAGTAAAAAAAAGCTCACATAGAAAAATGGCACAAATGGAGAAATAAGATATGATTACAAGGAATGCACTAAAACTATAGGAACGACAGCAATTGAATATACTCAGACGATTGCTAATGAAGAGAAGGGTGTATGGCCTGCTAGAGCGCTGAGTAAAAAGGAAAAGAAGATAAAATTTGTAGATCCAAATGAAAGAGGACGTCGCTCCTCAAAAAAATTAGGCATCTAAAAAAAACAAAGATAGAGATGAGGTCGGCTCAGGATGGAAGAATGCATCACAAGAAAATTTCAAAGAGTTCAGTAAAATAAATGTGGAACAAGCCATGAGAGCAAAAGTAATTTGTAGAACAATAGAACAGGGGAATGTTGCTTTATCAAAAGCATTCTCAGATATTTTGGAATACAAGTTACATGGTCAGGAAGAGAGATAATTATCTCTAGAATGCACGCTCCATACAAAAAAGGTAAGCAAATATACATAGCTAGTCTAGAGAAATGATGATCTCAGCTTCAGAAAACTTTTAAAAGGAGAAATAAAGTGTCAAACCATAGAAGAAGCTATATGCATGAGTGACAGAAGTTCAAAAAGATTTCAATTAAAACATATAAAGATTGTAGATAGAAGCAAATCGTCTAGGTAGAAACAAGAATGGTTTCATTTACTTGGAAGAGCACAAATCACCAAATCAGATAAGCTTGTAAATTGAATTTTATATAGTTTAAACTAATTGAATAGTGACCATTCTAGGATGGATTTGATTAAAGAAGGTGCATGAACAAAGCCCCACGATACTACAGGAATTATTCAAGGATCGGAAGGGTTTATTGAAGATTAATAGCCAGAAAGATTTAAATGCTTGTAAGAGCTTGTTGATCTAGTTTCAAAGGAAGGCCAATGTTACATAGGTAACAACAGAGAAGATTGAATATGAGAAGATTAAGGTGGTCACAAGAGTGATCAAAATCAAGATTTGTAAGACCCTCAAAAAAACAATCAATGATAGAAAGACATGAACATCACCAGAACATATTGACTCAAAAGCACAGAAGAGAGGAAATGATACATTTTCAAACATAAATAACACTCATGTGAACATACATATAGAAAACATACCCAAAATTCTATCTAGAACTTTAGAATCTACCTTCCATTCCAATTTCTCTCCCTCTCCTTTCCTTTTCAGCTTCTGTCCCCTTCCCCAAATAAATTCCCCAAAATGCAAAAATAGACAAAGCTCAATAATTTCCCACATCCCGTATCCATCATGGAGAATCCACTCTCTCCCAAAATATGAATGCAATTAAATTTTATTCCTTAGAGAGATTCTCAAATCATAAAATTAATGCTAGCCATTCACGGCAAATTTCAACAATAAGTTATTAACTAAAAATATCCTTCTAGCTAAACAAAATGCAATTCAAATAATAAATATAATATTGATCACTTATGACTATTATTATTATTATTATTTATTATTATTAAAGTTATTAATTTAATCTTTATTAAAATCACTTATTCAGTATTCTTTAATTTTCATATTATTAAATAACAACCTAGATAAATACTATTATATCTAAGCTTGTTATTAATATTATTTTCATTATAATAATAAATGCATTTCCAAAAAATACACATCTAGACTTAACCAAAAGATGACCAAAACTTGAGGCAATACCACTGAGTGACCTCTAAAACCATGACCACAATTGAAGACAAAGACTGACCTAGGGAACCCCATGATATCTCCCATCCACATTATCCATTGGAGTAAAGAAAACCATGACCACAATTGAAGACAAAGACTGACCTAGGGAACCCCATGATATCTCCCATCCACATTATCCATTGGAGTAAAGGCATGCTCAGACCTGCTAAGTCAGGTGGAGTCGATGCCTGGTACCTACAACCTACATCAAAACAAGATGTTACAAAATGAGCATATACATACATAACAAACACACAGAGTTAGGGAGTTGCAACATAGTAGGGTACTCATAATGAGTAATACTACAATGTCCCTACTCTAAAAACATGACAATAGACATAAACATCTCTAACTATCAATTAGGTATACATAAAGCATGAAAAATCTACTTTGTATAATCAACTGGCCATCAACTGATCATGTCAAAACACAACATAAACTGTAATATCAATAATGTCATCATAATGATCATAACAAATGTCAACAACCACATCAATCAACCATGATTTGTAATGAGCATAATGAGCATAAACAATAAGTCTATCATCCACATGTCTTAGAACAATCTAAGTGTAACTGAAATACTATCAACTGTCAAAAGCCAAAATGAGGGGCACTACATCCTCCACCCCTAGAATCAGGCTTACGCCTGGAAGCTTGCAAATGTGTAGGGATATAACTCCCTCATCTTGGATGCATCCTCCTAGGTAGCAGAAGCCTCATCAGTAAGATCCCACTAGACCCTAACCTACTCCATGTCTCTACCCTTAAGAACGAGGCTCCTGTGCTGTAGAATGCCTATGGGCTCTAAAGCTAGCTTCCTGTCCTCTACCTGTAGGGAATTCCAATCAAGAACATGAGCAATATTTGGATAATAGGGTCTAAGTACAGAAACATGAAACACATCATGGATGCATGAAAGACTGGGTAGCAAAGCAAGATGATAAGTGACATGACCAATCCTCTCCAGCACCTCAAAAGGGCCCACAAAGTGTGGTGTGAGCTTAGAGCCTTTTCTATAATGGATCAGACTCTTTCATGGTCGCACTTGTAAGAATACTCGATCCCCAACTGAAAACTATCGACCGGCCCTATGAGCATCTGCATACTTCTTCTGCCTATCCTGTGCTACCACCAAATGCTCTCTAATCCACTCAACCTGCTGCTCCATCTCTCTAAGCATCTCCGATCCTAGAAGAACTCTATCCTTAAGCTGATCCCAACTCAATGGGGTCTGACAAGGATGACCATACAAAGCCTGGAATAAAGACATGCCGATAGAGATGTGATATCCATTATTATATGCAAACTCCACTAGATACAAGTAGTCCTCCCAACGGCTCTGCTAATCCATCACATACATCCTAAGCATATCCTCGAGGACCTGATTGACCCTCTCAGTCTCTAGGTGGTACATCAAACTAAAGTTTAGTTGTGTCCCCAAGGCATGCTACAGAGAAGTCGAAAGGGCTGAAGTAAAAACTGGATCCCTATCAGAGATGATCCTACAAGGAATCCCATGCAATCTGACTATGTCCTCCATGAATACTCTAGCCACCCTAGAGGCATTATAAGATGAACAGACAGGAGAGAAGTGAGCTACCTTTGTCAACCTATCCACAATGACCATAATAGCATCGTGTTGATGGGAGGATACTGGCAAACCAACTATGAAGCCTATGGAAATGATTTCCCATTTCCATTCTGGAACAAGATGGGGTTGCAAAAGACCTGCAGGGTGTTGGTGCTCCACCTTCACCCTCAGACACTCAAGACATCTCGACACATAATCAATAATATCCCACTTCATACCACTCCAAGAATATATCTGACAAAGGTCTGCATGCATCTTCTTGACACCCGGGTGAGTAGAATAAGGTGCCCGATGTGCCTTCGACATAACTAGGGCACGAAGACCCTATGAACTAGGAACATAAATATAGCCCAAATGTCTCAAGAGACCATCTAACTCAAGAGAGTAACCAGCAAATCCACCCTCCATCGGTCTACCTGACTCAACCTCATACTTCACCGCCTAATACCAACTGTCGGTAGGAAGTACGGCAAGAATCTAACCTCTCAAATCAACTAGAAGAGTGACTACTAAGATCTCATGCCTCTAATGACTAAGAGCATCTACCACAACATTCACCTTGCCTTGAATGTATTTTACCTCAAAGTCATACTCACACAAGAACTCCATCCATTGCTTCTACCTCGTATTTAAGTTTGGCTGCGTAAAAATATATTATAAACTACAATGATCACTGTGCAACTTAAATCGATGCCCTAAAAGAAAATGCCTCCACCTCACCAAGGCATGCACAACTGTGGCTAACACTAGATCATGCATGGGATAGTTCAATTTGTGATTCTTGAGTTTGTGGGACTCATAGGCAATCAAGTGACCATCCTGCATTAGAACTACTCCTAAACCCTGCAAGGAAGCATCTGTACACACAATAAAGTTCTTGGTAGGATCAGGAACTGCCAGAATAGGTGTACTAGTCAACCGCTCCTTAAGGGTCTAAAAAGCTGCCTGACACTTCTTTGACCAAACAAACTTCTTCCCTTTCCTCTGAAGAGAAGTAATAGGGTGAGCAATCCTTGAAAAACCCATAAAAAAATGGTGGTAGTAGCCTACCAAACCCATAAAACTGCGGACCTCAGAAACATTAGTAGGTGCAGGCCAATCCATAATAGCTTGGATCTTTGAAGGATCCACTGCAATACCCTCTCTAGAAATGACATGACTCAAATACTTCACCTCTATTTGAAAGAATTCACATTTTGACAAATTAGCATAAAGCTGATTTTCTCTCAAACACTGCAACACCTGATGCAAATGCTCCTCATGCTCCTCCGTAGTCCTTGGATAAATCAATATATCACCTAGAAATACAAGGACAAACCTATCGAGATTAGTACGAAATGCACTGTTCATCTAGCTCATGAATACCGAAGGTGCATTCGTCAACCTGAATGGTACAACAGTAAACTCATAATATCCATAACAGATGTGAAATGATGTCTTATGAATATCTGCCTCAAATATCTACAACTAATGATAACCCGACTTAAGGTCAATTTTTGAAAACACCTTAGCTCCCTTAATTTGGTCAAACAGATCATCAATCTGTGGCAAGGGGTATCTATTCTTCACTGTCACCTTATTGAGCTATCGGTAGTCGATACATAGCCACAAAGATCCATCCTTCTTCTTCACAAAGATCATAGGTGCTCCCCATGGAGAGACACTAGGTCGAATGAATCTCTTGGTTAACAAATCTTCCAACGACAATTGAAGCTCCTTGAGCTCTTGAGTGGTCATCCGATATGGAGCTCGTGAGACAGGCTCTACACTAGGAACAAGATCAATCCTGAAGTCAATGTCATGCTTAGGTGGCATTCCCAGAATCTTAGAAGGAAATACATTAGCACACTCTCTCAAAATTGGGTGATCGTCAAGAGATGTCTCTTAACTCTCCTCCATTTCCAAGTCATTAACTATCATTGGAAAGAGCTGAAAACCCTGATGCATACACCTCTTAAGCTGCACAGTAGAGATCATATGTAGGGAAATAGGTCTTTAGATACCAACTACCTCCACCTCTCTACTAGAATCATCCACACATCTAACTAACTTACATTGATAATCCATCACTGCCTGATGGGCATCTAACCAGTCCATACCCAAAACTATATCATATGAACCAAGGGGTAGGCTGCGAAGATCTATTGTGGTAGATAGAGAGCCAATCCTTAACTCACAACCATGAACTAGAGACTCAACTGTGACCTTAGCCCCAGAAGCTAGCTCAACTTGCCACCTATCATCCTACTTTGTTGCCACTAAACAACAATGCTCCACAAGACAAGGAGAAATGAATGAATCAGAAGCACTGGAATCAAAGAGAATAGAAAAACTAATACCTTGCATAAATCCAAAAGTCTCCACCACGGTACCTTGATGTTCTACCTGGCAGTTATCAACTACTACAAAGACTCTATACAACCTACCTACATCACCTACCATCGGCTCTAAAGCCGTCGGCCTATGTCCAAATCCTAAAGCATTCTAATGAGGACATTGTCTAGTAATATGGCCTTGTTAGCCGCAAGAGAAGCACCATATGCCTCTACCAAAACCACCATCACCTTGGAAAGCATTAGACTACTGGAAACTCCCCCTACTCACTGTAAACTATGTGCTCTGAGTAGGTCAATCAACACAATCCTATCTAGAATGCTGCCAACTCTGGTTCTTCTTATTTTAAAATCTGGTACCTTGTTGAGGCTGAGAATTCTTCAGTTTGGCCTGAGAGTACTGTTGTTGTTGTCTACCCTTTGAGGGTTCATGAATGATGTCTAAGTATGACCACCATAAGAACTGAATCCCGTAGAAGGTGCACTACCAATATGCACACTTGTATGCCCTCTGAGTGCCATAGTCAAATTCTCTTCCACTAACCGAGCTTTCTCCACTACTACCTCCATAGTCTTGGGTTCAAAGACATGAACCCCTCCATTGATTCAGGCATTCAAGCCCCTGATAAAATGCTACACTAACATAGTTTCATCATCTCAGATGCCCGCATACTGCTTGAGCTCATAGAATCTATCTCATACTGCTCTACTAACATGGCCATCTGCCTCAGCTCATGGAACTCATCTACGTGATGCTGCCTCCAATGATCAGACAGGAAACAGGCTTTGAATCTCTCTAAGAACAACTCCCAAGAAATAGTGCTAATATATGAGTGTAGCTTCTTCTCTTCTAAACGCCACCAGGTCGAAGCAAAGCCTCTAAGATGCAAAATAACATATCTAGCCCTGATGTTGCTACCATACGGATGCATGGTGAAACACCTACCTATATCAAGTAACCAGGTCTCTACCTCTAAACCACTACTAGCTCCATCAAAAGTGGGAGGGCATACCCTTAGAAGATCTCTTAGATGAGTGGCTAAAGTGGTCTCCTGCTTAGCTGTCAAGTCTCTCCTCCTAGGTGATTTCTCTCTTTCCCTAGGTTCTGGCTGATCTACCTCCTAACCCCCTCCTGGATGCTCTACCTCCTATCTAGGGCCCAAACAGGCAAGGGCCTCCTTGAGTAACTAACACAACTGGGCTCCCTCAGGCTGACCTTGTCCTTCCATATTTGAACCCCTACCTTCATGGGCACTCTAATGAGGAGAAATGGGAGGAGGTGTACCACCACCACCTCTCCCTTGACCCCTACCTTTGCCACGACCTCGACCTCTACCCCTAGGCATCTACCTACAACACTAAAGGATAATTCATTACACACCGAGAGGGAAACAATAGGGAAGGAATTTAATCTACAGAGTTTAAGCACTAGGTCACATAATGGGCTCAATCATAACCAGAGTACCCAATGTTTAAACTTGGCTCTGCTACCAAATGTGATGCTTTGTCATGCAAACCTAGAGAGTTAGGCTAAACGGCAATAAAATACGGATGTTTTTTTTTAAAAGACAAGTAATTGCATTAATTGCTAGATAAAATAAAATCTAATTAGAACATTTAAACGATATGATCAACTAACATCTCTAGGGAACATAACTGCATCATTAATTATAACCAAAGTTCATTAATAACATGATAAATTACACATATCCATAAGTGACATTCATACATCAAAAGAAGGTTACCCCTCTCAAATTTACAAGATATAAATACAAGATCAATTACAAGATTACATAATTCCAAGACTTCTTGATTGGTTACATCAGTTTACAATACATATCATGGTAATACAATTCTTGAAGTATAATAAAACTGTAAGGATGAAAATACAGGTCTGGATCTGATAAAACACAACTACCCTGAATGCGAACCAAGAAGCCAAAATAAAACCAATGGATTAAGCTCTTCCACTCAACCATGTGGAACCCTGAGGTCCACCCCCCGAGCTAGGAGATAATGATGAGGTTCCACTAAGTCAAAGATCAAAAACATAAATAAGTAGATACAAAATCGACATAGAAACATAGATCAACAAAGGCTATCACTACTCTAGAGGCAACAACAGAAAGGTAACGTAAAAGGAAGTAACTAAGCTATAGTAGGGAGAGTGTCATCGCATGGTCCTAGCATGGGTTATCAAGGCTATCTCTCTATGGAAATTGGCCCCCATCTATGGTTATCCTAACAGCCTCTCACTAGGCACCGGCCCCATAGGGTGACACATGTGGAACCGACACATCCTTTCATGGAGACAAGGAGGTCGATCATGCCAACTAGGCCTTCTCATCCCATCCTTAGTCTATGAGAGCACTAAAGGCATGGGTGAGGCATCAAAATTATCCTATTATGTATTTAACTACCCAACCCAGCTAGGTTAATTATTATGTTATCACTTATTTACAACTTTCATGGGGTTATCCAGGTAGCCACTTTGGGCACCAGCCCCACCATGAAAGCAACTTTCCTACATACAACTAGTACCCCTACTTAATCAAACAGAACCACCAATTTTACATGCATGATATTGACACTGCAAGGCATTTTCCCTCCTGCATACCCAATCACTATAAACTCTATTTTTAAATTCAAAGACCAAAACAACAATTTTTCCTCAAAACCACATCTAGACTTCATACCAATAGAAGACAAATAAATCCATGCCACCATATTACATTGAATTTCCAAAGTAACCTAGCCTTTGGAGCTAACCACTCACATCCCAAATTCACTTAGTTCAAAAGCCGACAAGGCAACAGATCAATAACGAGGTAAAGATATGACTACAATGTAAATAAAGAACCCTCAATAGACACATTCTAATTTTATAACTAAACTCAACTAATTATGTCTACAAGATTGAAAATAACATTAGGTGCAAGCAACCACTATCTTTAATGATACACATTTGTAGCATTATAATGTGCACTTATATTAACTATAGTCAATTATCAATTGCAATTATTGGCATATTTCAACTATACTCACATAAATTTGTCCATAACATACGTTAAAGAAAGCACTATAGAACTCTATTATTTACTAAAATTCTTACTTACACACAAATATAACTAATGATAGAATCTTATCTATTGTGGGATTTTGATAGACATAGTGAATCATCTAGGAGATATACATTTTTATGAATTTAATACCTAAGTTAGAACAATACCAATTAGACATCTCATAACCACATTCTATTTCTAATAATTAAATCTAGTATTTTATTCACTAACTACAAGTAATAAATAATTTATTGAGATATCTAGCATTCTTATCTATCTAAAAGACTTATTATCCTACAATATTAATTTCCAAACAAGTACTACTCTATTAATATTATAAAACCATTTAAAACCATTTCAAATTTAATGATATAACCATAAAATAAAACCAATAGAAATAATGTAAGTTTCCTAACATAAAACTAGTACTCAACCACAAAATCATGAGATTTGGAAACATATTCTACTAACTAAGATTTATTTAGATTCTAAATAATATGTCTAAAATAGATAGTGTATGACCTATCAGAACCTACAGTTCAATTAGAAACTTTCCATTATCATACCAATTCCCTTAAACTTCCTAAAAATACAAATTGCTCCACAAATTAGAATAAACATATGAAATCGATCCACATTACAAACAGAGTGACAATAAAGTTTGGTGAAATGATAAATAATTTCTAAATAAGAAGTTACATCTGAAAGTGCTGCCTCAGAGAGGTCGAGTGAGAAGCAAGAGTGAAGAAGCTAGTAAAACAAGGATAGACAAAGATCAAATTTACAAGATCAAGATAAGGCGCTATACAAACTTGATTCAAGATATAGCTTCCAAGGCAATTTCACTAGAAGCCAAAAAAGGAGAATTTTCTAGATGTCACTAGCCATGCTGAGTAAGAAAATCGCTCACATAGAGAAATGACACAAATGGAGAAATAAGATATGATTACAAGGAATGCACTAAAACCAAAGTAATGACAGTAATTGAATATACTCAAAGGATTGCTAATGAAGACAAGGGTATATGGCCTGCTAGAGGGTTGAGTAAAAAGAAAAAGAAGATAAAATTTGGAGATCCAAAGGAAAGAGGACGTTGCTCCTCAAAAAAATTAGGCGTCTAAAAAAACAAACATAGAGATGAGGTCGGTTCAGGCCGAAAGAATGCATCACAAGAAAATTTCAAAGAGTTTAGTAAAATAAATGTGGAACGAGCCATGAGAACAAAAGTAATTTGTAGAACAATAGAACAAGGGAACGCTGCTCTATCAAAAGCATTCTCAGAGGTTTCAGAATACAAGTTACACAATTATGCAGAGAGATAATTATCTCTAGAATGCATGCTCCATACCAAAAAGGTAAGCAAATATACATAGCTAGTCTGGCGAATTGATGGTCTCAGCTTTAGAAAACTTTTAATAGGAGAAATAAAGTCTCAAACCATAGAAGAAGCCATACGCACCAGTGGTAGAAGTTCAAATAGATTTCAATTAAAACATATAAAGATTGCAGATAGAAGCAAGTCATCCAGGTAGAAACAAGAATGGTTTCATTTACTTGAAAGAGCACAAATTACCAAATTAGATAAGCTTGTAAATTGAATTTTATATAGTTTAAAATAATCGAATGGTGACCATTCTAGGATGGATTTGATTAAAGAAGGCGCAAGAACAAAGCCCCATGATACTACAAGAATTATTCAAGGATCAAAAGGATCTATTGAAGATTAATAGCTAGAAAGGTTTAAATTCTTGCAAGATCTTGTTGATGTAGTTTCAAAGGAAGGCCAATGTTACACAGGTAACAACAAAGAAGATTGAATATGGGAAGATTAAGGTGCTCACAAGAGTGATCAAAATCGAGATTTGCAAGACCCTCAAAAAAATAATCAGTGACAGAAAGACATGAACATCACCAGAACATACTGACTCAAAAGCACAGAAGAGAGGAAATGATACATGATCAAACATAAATAACACTCATGCAAACATACATATGGAAAACAAACCCAAAATTTGATCTAGACCTTCAGAATCCACTGTCATTTCTAATTTCTCTCCTTCTCCTCCCCTTTTCAACTTCTGTCCCCTTCCCCAAATAAATTCCCCAAAATGCAAAAATAGACAATGCTCAATAATTTCCCACATCCCGTATCCGTCATTGACAATCCACTCTCCCAAAATTTGAATGCAATTAAATTTTCTTCCTCAACGAGATTCTCAAATCATAAAATTAATGCTAGCCATTCACAGTAAATCTCAACAATAAGTTATTAACTAAAAATATCCTTCTAGCTAAACAAAATTAAATTCAAACAATAAATATAATATTGATCACTTATGACTATTATTATTATTATTATTATTTATTATTAAAGTTATTAATTTAATATTTATTAAAATCGCTTATTCAATATTCTTTAATTTTCATATTATTAAATAACAACCTAGATAAATACAATTATATCTAAGCTTGTTATTAATATTATTTTCATTATAATAATAAATGCATTTCCAACAAATACACATAGACTTAACCAAAATTTCAAGAAATAACAATTACATACCAAAAGACAACCAAAACTTGAGGCAAGTACCACTAAGTGACCTCTAAAACCTACAACAAGTACCACTAAGTGACCTCTAAAACCATGACCACAACTGAAAACAAAGACTGACCTAGGGAACCCCATGCTATGTCCCATCCACATTATCCATTAGAGTGAAGGCGCGCTCAGACTTGCTAAGTCAGGTGGAGTCGATGCCTAGTACCTGCAACCTGCATCAAAACAAGATGTTGAAAAATGAGCATATACATATATAACAAACACACATAGTCAAGGAGTCGCAGCGTAGTAGGGTACTCGTAATGAGTAATACTACACTGTCCCTGCTCTAAAAGAATAACAATAAACATAAACACCTCTAACTAACAATTAGGTTTACATAAAGCATGATAACTCTACTCTGCATAATCAACTAACCATTAATTGATCATGTCAAAATACAACATAAACTATAATTTCAATAATGTCATCATAATGATCATAACAAATGTCAACAACCACATCAGTCAACCATGATCTATAATGAGCATAATGAGAATAAACAATAAGTCTATCATCCACATCTCTAGCCTAAGTGTAACTGAAATACTATCAACTGTCAAAAGCCAAAATGATGGGCACTACATTGTTGTTAGCTTTGATTGTTTTGTTTAAGAATGAATCTCTATGTTTTGTTGTAAAATAGGGAATTCAAATGAAGAGGAAAGGAACTTTGCTCACTCAATTCCTTCTAATATAGATGTTTATGAGTTAAAACCATCTTAGTCCTACCATGCACAAGGTTTCTTTCATGATTTCTGTCTTTTTTTTAGTTTTTTTACTTTGCTTATGGGGTTTTCCAATATGCCTACACATTTTCCTTTATGTGTATCCATCTCGTACCTTTAAATTTCAGGACATTTATGTGTATGATGAGGTTTGTTGTTGTAACATTTTCCAAAACTGATGAGGTGCATGTACTCTTGTAAATCCATGACAAAATACATTTTTAAATAAAGGGAAAAAATTACATTTCAAAGATTTTTTTATATGTACTATTTGCATTGAAATCTATTAAAGATTTTTTTAAATCAAAATGTATATTACCTTTGTAAATATTGAAAAATTTAGATTGAAATGAACAAGTTTGGTAAGTACAAGACAACTTTTTGTTAGACATATCTTTATTGTGTATGTTGCATCTAACTATTATGAATCTAGGTGAATGCCTAGTTTTACCATTCACTTAAAATAAGCGTTTAATTGTTTAATTTGACTCATAGAGATTTGTTACAATAGTTCAAACTATCCAAGTAGTTGAATAAGCTCTTGTTAAATAGAATAATTCTACTCTATGCAAGTGTAAATAAGATCCTGCTAAATAAAATATTTATGTAAATAGGAGGCTTAAACTATAATGATTTGCTAAATATGTATGTAACTCTACATGAGGCTTGTACTTAATTGAATTACTCTCTGTATCCTATTAAAACATGTGAAAATCTCTATTTGAATTTATAAATTTATCCTTGTATGTACAATCTAAAATAGTTAAAGTTTGAACTGCTTGTGAAAATTTTGTGAGATGGCAACAAATTTAAAGCTTAGTTAAATATATTATGTTTGTAAACATGGGCTAAAAAGATTTTAGATATGGTCAAAATTCTTTTTCGTTTTTATATCAAACATGCTGCATCTATTTAGACTTTAGTTGACTTCTACTTATTGATTTGTTATTATCCTATATAACTTTAGATGTCTGTGTTAATTTAGCCATCTAAATTTATTGATCCTGAATAATTTGGGGTTGTTACAATATAGTGGAGGGTTCTATGCATGTCATGGCAACACGTTGGCCATTTTCTATAGCCATCCCTAAGTTAATCCCAT
The DNA here is from genome assembly GCA_027924645.1 of Cunninghamia lanceolata. NCBI lineage: Eukaryota > Viridiplantae > Streptophyta > Pinopsida > Cupressales > Cupressaceae > Cunninghamia > Cunninghamia lanceolata. The sequence goes on from BSBN01000159.1 coordinate 6,882,785, forward strand.
GCCCAAACATGTCATGTGTGAGAGTTGGACCAGTCACTGAATTTTCTTCCTTTGTAAGGATTCAAGGTCACTTCCTTAAAGTTGTAGCTGAAATCATGTGTTTTTATAGGCTTGTATCTATATGTTCAAGGGGATCACTCAACTAAAACAAGTAGAAAATAATTTAATAATAATAACAATAACACATTATGTGCAAGAAACAATCTAGATGCTAAGATTCAATGCTAGAGGGAGATGGAGCAGTTTATCAAACTGTAGGTAAAAAAATTCAAAGCATAATGTTGTCAAAGCAATTCAATTCAATTATAGCTGTAACAAATTCAGTTCTTCATTTCCATGAACACTGAATCTTTAAAGTGGAGTTGAAAAAATGGCACTATCCATTATGAATCATTAAATTTTAGTCAAATGTGAATGCATCCATTAAGTTCGTTTTCTTCTATGAAGTCAAGGAGAAACCGAGACATTTTTCTTGAATAATGTGAGGCCTAGTGGAAAGGATAGAAACGAATTCCAAGGCATCGTTGTGCACTGTTGCGGGAGTAGTAACATGCAAGCTACAGGAAAATATTCTAGAGATTTTTCACATGAAGCCTAAGAACGTGGAGCTGGAAGAGCAAATCAGTGATCTCATGGTCTAATCCTGGGCATAGCAGAAGTGCACCAAGAACAGTGAGCCATTGGGCACTACCCTTAAATTAAAAATTGACCAATTGAACAAAAATGATAGTAGAGACAACAGACGAGGCCATGAATACTATCATGGCTAACAGCTCCCCTTCTTTTGTCTTCCTTGTGTCAAATAATTCCCAGCAATAACAACAATAATAATAGTATTTACAAGAATAATTTACATGGAAAATAGAGAGCCGTAGATACAAAGGAAGTGTAGGACTTGCAGGAGAAAACACGGTGTGCATATTGCTGTTGTCCTGCCATTATCCATTCCCATGCAAGCTCTGTGACAACAAATGAGACATTTGTTTACTCTGTGTGAGGACCGCCCTTTTTACTACTGTTGTTATGACTATTTACAGTACTGTATTGTTACTTTCATATTTGTGGGATAGCAGTTCCCGAAATTTGTCAGACTATTTAACTTTATTATGTTTTCGGAAAAACTAATTGGGTGATGTTTGGATAAGTTACTTTTCAGAAAAATGAATTAGGTGATGATGGAAAATTGTAATATGATTTTTAATTATGTTAAATTGTACTAGGGCATGAGAATGCATGTGTTATTTAAGTTGCTTCGGTTATGATGAATTTATGTGGTTACTGATCTTGTAATTGAGTGTGCAGGGACTACTAATCAAACCACAGATTTCGGAGATCATTCCACACCTTGTTATTTGTTATTCCCTGTTAAGCCGATCTGGTTCCACGAGGAACCAAGATCTCTTTGTGTTTGATGTCATGATGTAATGTGGTCTTTCGTATGGTCGAGTGGGTTAGGTTACCCTCATGTAACATTATTTTTTTTAAGTAAGTGTTGTAAAGAGATTGAATTTGAAATTTCTATTTTTTATTTAAATTATGAGGCCCTTTTTCTTGTGCCTTACCTTGACCTGGGGTGTCTTGTATGGGTTAAAATTGACCCTGGGTTCTACCCCATGGGTCCAGGGGCCCATTTGGCATGGGTAACCCTTGAGTAACCTCCATCTAGTCAACTTAACCTTCCCCTGAAGTTAAGTGGCGAAAATTGGAGGTAGGAGGGGACATGATGAGTTGTACCAACACTCAACCCATCCCCTCTACTTTTCCCTAGATAAGAGATGCCATCCATTAGTGAAAGTCACCTCTTCTTTAGTAAGATTCCCCCATGTACTATGGGGACACCCATGTGAAGAAAGGAGAAAGAGGCATGGGTCACCTGTCTTGTTCCCATTTAACTCTTTTTTTTATTCTCCCATGAGAAAGTGGAGTCACATGAGAGGAATAAGGAGTACCCTTGGGAATGGAGAGTGACATAAGCCACCTGGACAGAATAGTGGTTTTTGGGAAGGGTGAGGAGGTGACAAGTGTCACTTCCCCATTTCTCAAAATTAGAAAGAAAGAGAATTTTGGGTTATTTATTTTCAAATTTTGGGATGAGAGGGAGTTAGTTGAATTTTGGGGAAAAACTTTCATTTTGGCCTTACCAAAAATAGAGAAGTTAGTTTGGAAGATAGAGAAGGGAGAGGGAGTTGGTGGCTAAGGTTGGAAGTGAACTCTGTGGACTCTACAACAACTTCATCCCAGGAGGGCTTTGCAAGGTTGGTCTGAATTTTACCTTTGTTTTGGTAGAACTGAAATGTGCATGAAATGTGTGTGAAATATGTGTTTAAATTTGTTTTCTGTGGGGTTCTTGTCAGGTTGTTTGACAGAGCGTCTCCCACTTGGGAGAAATGCTCATCAAGTTTGGGGTAGGGGAGGAGAGATCCTCCTCGGGTGCATACTTGTTTCCATCTTTTGGGATGTTGAAAGCCTTGAGGGCATGTATCTGTGACTGTATTTTTGACTTGAGAGTCATATACAGATTTCTTACAAATTGTGATCACACTTGGTTGAGACCAAGAGAAATTTATATTAGTTCATTTATCTGTCAGGGTGACACTCTGGAGTCGAGTGTGTCCACTCTCCCGACCCTTATGAAACTCACTGTAGTTGAGTTTCCGTATTGTGTAAAATACCCACGGGTGTATGTGTGCTTTGGGATTGTTGTTGTTTCTGTTGTGAAGTGGGGTGTTTAAGTACCCAGGTGTGAGTATGGTCTCCCTAGCTCGGGGGTGACCCTCTTGCGGGTCTACGGTAGGGAGGAGAGCTAGACGAGTGGTCTTTTCTTCTTGTTTGTCTTTGATACGCAGGTTTTTCTCTTGGAGCTTCTGGTTGGCTATTTATGAAGAAACAGTTCATCTTCTTGTCATGAGAATTAGGCCTGGTTCATTTCATAGAGATGAAGAGAGAACACCTCTCTTGTTATTGTTGTAAATTAATAATATTCTGGGAGTGAAGAAAATCACCTCCCTGATCTTGTTATTATTGGACTTTTATTGGTTGTCATAAGTTTTCAGTGGTATACTGTTTGGGAGGAGAAAGTTCATATCTGGGAAGTTGGTATTCATGATTGAGAAGCTGTAATATGAATGTGCTTAAATTTTAAGTTGATGTTTGCAAACTTTGTTCAATAGCAATTTTTGTGTTTCAAGTATTACTGAAAGGAACAAGTTCGTTTTTGCAATTTAATCTGAGTTGTTTACATTTGAAAGTTTGGAATTGCTTCACTAAAATGCTAATTTTCTTTATAGTTCAATGTTAAAATGGAAAAGACAGTTTTAAACATTGGAGTTATTCTCATGGATTCTGTTAATTTAGAAGGATTAGAGGAAATCTAGCATGTAAATATATAATCTATTTGTAAGTTTACGAAGTCTTAAATGTTTATGAAAGTGGAAAATTATACTTATAATAAGGGGATAGCTACTTACTATTTCTATCAATTAAGTGAAATTGGGATATATATATATTTCATATTTTGAATAATTATCATTTTCTAGAATAATAGAGAAATTGAAAGTAAATTATCATTCTTATGAGATTGACTGATAAATATCAATATAAAAATAGATAGATATATGTATATATATATATATATATATATATATATATATATATATATATATATATATATATATATATATATATATATATATATATATAATTATATAATCATTGATAAATATATATATATATATGAATATATATATATATATATATATATATATAAATATATATTTTATTGTTGATAGAAATCAACGAATAGCACATAAGAATGGCGGTCCAAATTTGCCGCGGATAAAAAAAAAACACAGTCGCTATTTACAATGGGCGGTGGGGAGAAAACCCCACCGCAGGTTGTTCTTTTTACATTTGGAGGTGTGGAGTGGGGCGGAGCCCCACCCACACCCCACATCGTGGGAATGTGGGTGGGGCTCCGCCCCACTCCACATTCCCCCCCCAATCCCTTATGCCTCCCGCGGCCTGCACAGGCCCGCCGCTCTGCGGCCACCCCGACCCTGCTTCTCTGTCACAGCGGCCACCGCCGCCCATGGCCGCCGTCGGCTGTGGAATCTAAGGCAATAAAATGTTAGGGCTTGGGCCCTAACATAAGATTGGTTTATTTAAATATAAATACAGTTTTTATATAACTCTATATATAGGCATATATATATTCTATATATGTCTATGTATATAGCTATATATATAATATAATAATGATTATATATCAATCTATATCTATATATATATATATATATATATATATATATATATATATATATATATATATATATATATATATATATATATATATATATATATATATATATATATATATAGATATATAAATCGTGGTAAACCAATTTCGTCCTATGCATAGACATTAAAATAAACATAATATATATATATATATATATATATATATATGTATATCGATATATATAAATCGTGGTAAACCAATTTCGTCCTATGCATAGACATTAAAATAAATATATTATATATATATGTATATATATATATAGATATATATATATATATCATATCGATAGGAGTAAATCTATGAACCATTTTGTTGGACCCTCGTTTAAAATCGTTATAAACTATGTCTCATGGATATAGAGAAAAAAAATATATATATATATAACAATTATATTCTCACAGTAGATGTTATTAAGTGTTGAACACAACAACCAAAGAAGATATATTACCATGAACAGAGTTTTATAAAGTGGTGAACCACCTACATCTATTGGCAACGTCATACGAGTCACAATCAGTGTATGAATCGTAATTAAGAGTAATAGTAACAACAGTAATTCTAAACAAGAGAAAATAAAATTATAATGTAAAAGAGAGTTTAGGAATATTCAGTGATACTCTGGAAAGAGTTTCTCGGAAGTTTCAACTATTAACGTACTAACAATCACCTGGAAAATGAAGAGGAAAATTACACAACTCCTTGCTCAAAAGAACACTGGAAATAAACTTAAGAAGCCACCACTGACAATCCATGTGGCCATATTAATCTCAATTGTAGCAAACGATCTCATATGTAAACCTGTAAGAGGTTCCGAAGAAAAAAAAAAAAAAAAAAAACTAACATTGGAAAACACAGAGGAGAAAATGCGCGACATTTCTCACATGGGATAAGAGAACTAAGTTGACGGACCCTTCTGCCAAATTTGCTTAGGAACAAGTTGACTAAGTATATACGAAGAGGAGGAACCTAGATCGGGGAAGATTAGGAGACCGAGTCCAGCGAAATAGTAAACCAGCCTTTGTGACCTAGATCATCCTGAAATTAGGTTTAATATCAACAATAGCTGCAGTAATAACCCTGATTGACGTAAATCATGAAGAAAGGTCAGGATGCACATAAAGAAAGCATAGAAAATGAAAGAGAGAGAGAGACCGAAATATAAACACACTAAATGAACTAAGAAATAGTTAAGGTAAGGGCGATAAAGATATAATCAAAATTAAGAACTTGTGAAAAGGGAAGAGAGGGCAACCAAACCGCCTTGTTGAAAATGCTAAGTCATAGGAGAAGTATGTTTCAGGAAACAAGAGAGGAGACAGACAACCGTGCCTGGCTGAAAAATGACTAAATAGGGAGATCACTAGCCAGTTTAGTCGGAACAAGGCGTCGTGGGGAGTGGATCCTCTATCAGCGAACCACGTGCGTAAATGAGTGCAGCGTAATTCCCACTAACGCCGTAAGGCATTATGCTACCGAACATTGCCGAGGGTTCGATTTAAGAACTTTGGTAATCTCACTCTTGCAATGACGTTAGCAGCGTTGTATAGACCCTCTTGTGGATCTATATGCTTCTGGATGCACGCCATTGTACTTGTATTCCACCGATGAGTACAGTGTTTTGCCATGAGAGAACACCGTTGAGCATGCGTACGCATGCGAAAGGGGTTTTTAGGACAGTGTGAGAAAAGTTTTTCATATCTCGTGTCATAACCACATGACAGATGTGGCTATGACACGTACGATGTGTGTTGTGACCAAAAGGAAAATGTGGGCATGACATTTGGTATCAGAGCCAAGTTTGTAAACACTGGGCGTATTTGGGCACGTTATTATTCCGCAACTTTGGCTAATTAGTTTCTACCTTGTTTTGTAGGATGCCTCCCCGACGTGTTCGACGAGCGCGATCACGCCACACAGCGTCAGTCGAGGTGCACAGCGATTCCTCAGCCGAGGGACTGGCACCCGCAGATTCAGCAGCACCACCTGCACCACCTGTACCACAAGCACCACTAGTACCACAGGCGACACCAGTATCGGATATAGGTCCACAGATCTTACAGGCACTACAGACTATGCTAGACAGGTTACCACCAGTGATTCCTGAGCCACGTATAGAGCCTCGTGTTGATCCGCGAGAGGAGCCACGTGCCGAGTCACGTATTGAGCCACGTATGGAGCCCCGCGTTGATCCACTAGAGGTACTACGTGTGGAGCCCTTCGTTGAGATTCCTGACACAACAGTTGAGGAGGTAGGGTCAGCCTCCCGAGCACGGAGCAGGAGTCCTCCGAGACTTTTGAGACAAGAACAGGTTCAGCAGGGAGTATATGAGGATGGTGTGGAAGAGCCACTTGGGAGACTTAGAGACAGAGGGGACCCTATCAGAGATCTACTGAGGCTCAACCCACCCACCTTCGCAGGAGCTACAGAGGGAGCTGTGGCCGAGGCTTGGCTAATTAGCCTAGACAGGTGTTTCGCATTGCGACCGTATGGGAGCAACACGAAAGCACGAGTGGCAGTTCATCTTCTTAGGGATGCAGCAGCCACCTGGTGGCGCACAGAGGAGTGCAAGCGCCGACTCTCCGTGGATACACTCACATGGGACACCTTCATTGAGCGCTTCAATGCGCGATATTTGTCTGAACATTATAGACAGCGCAGAATCGATAAGTTTCATGATCTACAGCAGAGCGGACTCACCGTTACTCAGTATGAGAGCCGATTTATAGAGCTTTCTCGTTACGCGGAATACCTCCATGACAAGAAAATCTTAATACACAAATTCATCAGGGGGCTAAATCACGGGATAGCAGGACCAGTTTGTATGGCAAATCCCCAAACCATGAGCGAGGCTGTTGAAAAGGCCCTTATATCAGAGGAAATTCAGGGACGAGGACAGAATTCACGCCCACAGTACCAGGAACGGAATCCCCAACAACAGCAAAATTTCTGAAGGCCTCAAAACACAACACAGAGAGGAGGATATAATCCTTCATCATTACCTCCTAGGCCTCCACAGCAACAGCAACATCAGCAAAAATCCAAATTTCAACAGAGGGGACAGGGAGGACAGAACCGTGGATGGCAGCAGCAGGGACCACGCAGGGATCAGAGACAGCAGGGTTCATCGGCAGGACCCGCAAGGTCCCAGCAGTCTTACAGAGGCTCACAGGGATCCACCGGACGGACCGGGCAACAACAATCAGGCAGAACACAGTCAGGGCAGTTACAGGTTAGAGGACCATGTTATGTATGTGGTGGGGCAGGGCATCTGGCTAGAGAGTGTCCGCAGGGATTTACTGCAGGGGGTCAGCCCCGATCAGGAGGGTCTGAGCAGACCGTAGGTGACGTGGGCAGATCTCACCACATGTTTGCAGCGATTGATAACCGCCAGGCCGATTTCCAGGCTTCTGTCATCGAGGCAGCAGGTACGATTAGAGACTTTCCCATCTCGATCCTTTTTGACTCAGGAGCTACTGACTCCTTTTTGTCTACATCGTTAGTGGAGCGTTGCAGGCTGGTGGCTTCTAGGCAAGACATTAGGTGGGAAGTTGAGTTGGCCTCAGGGGCCAGGATGTCAGTAGATACCTTGGTTAAAGACTGTGAGATCACATTGGGACCCTTCACCACAACATGCGACCTTAGGATTATGCCATTAGGGTCTTACGGAGTAGTTCTGGGTATGGATTGGCTTGCGGGACATAGAGCCAAGCTTGATTGTCGCCAGAGAACGATTAGCTGTTTAGACGATCATGGTTCGTCGGTTGAGATAGTGGGCATTCAAAAGCCCACGACAGTTCGTATGATATCCGCACAACAACTTAAGCGCTGTATGCGGAAGGGATGTCAGATGTTTGCCATCACAGTCAGTGATAGAGCAGAGGATGAACCTAAGGCTACTTTAGATGATCACCCTATCCTTAGAGAGTTTGCCGATGTATTCCCGCCAGAATTACCTGGTATGCCTCCACGTAGAGAAGTGGACTTCCACATCGACTTAGTGCCAGGTGCAGAGCTGATATCCCGCGCACCCTATAGAATGACGACCCATGAACTCACAGAACTTAAGCTACAGTTGGAAGAATTACTTGAGAAGGGACACATCCGACCTAGCGTTTCACCATGGGGCGCACCGGTGATCTTCGTGAAGAAGAAGGATGGGTCTCTTCGTCTATGCATGGACTACAGGCAGTTGAACAAGGTGACGGTGAAGAATCGTTATCCTCTACCTAGGATTGACGACCTTTTTGATCAGATGCAGGGAGCCAGAGTGTTCTCGAAAATCGATCTAAAATCTGGGTATCATCAATTGCGCATCACGGAGTCAGATATTCATAAAACTGCTTTTCGAACCAGATATGGCCATTATGAATTCACAGTGGTACCTTTCGGGTTGACGAACGCTCCTGCAGTATTCATGAGTCTCATGAACGGGGTGTTCTGTGCATACCTAGACCGGTTCGTGATCATATTCCTAGATGACATTCTGATTTATTCACGGACTGAGGAGGAGCATGTAGAGCACTTGCGTCATGTTTTGCAGCAATTACGAGGGCAGCAACTTTATGGCAACTTGACGAAGTGTGCCTTCTTCAGGACAGAGGTGCAGTATTTGGGACACATTTTATCAGGCGATGGCATCACCGTAGATCCATCTAAAATTAGAGCAATCCAGGAGTGGCCGGCACCCACGAATGTGACAGAGGTCAGAAGCTTTATGGGGTTAGCCGGGTATTATCGTCAGTTTGTCGAAGGTTTCTCCAGGATAGCACATCCCATTACTTCCCTTCAGCGAAAAGGGAAGGGTTTCACTTGGACCGAGCAGTGTGAAAAGGCTTTTGGAGTCCTCAAAGAGCGTCTTAGGAGCGCTCCTATTTTAGCAGTTCCAACTCCTTCAGAAGAGTTTGTAGTTTGCACGGATGCATCATTAGAAGGTTTGGGAGCCGTGCTTATGCAGGATGGTCGAGCGATCGCATACGAATCGCGGAAACTAAAGACACATGAGTTAAACTATCCTACGCACGACTTAGAGCTTGCAGCTGTTGTTCATGCCTTGGTTCGCTGGAGACACTTTCTCTTAAGGCGACGCTTTGAACTCCATTCAGACCATCATAGTTTGCAGTATATTTTTACACAGCCTAATTTGAACGCCCGCCAACGGCGTTGGATGGAATTTCTATGCGAATATGACTTCGATGTCCATTATATCAAAGGGAAGGAGAACGTGGTCGCTGATGCTTTGAGTCGAAGACGTCACGAGATCCAGACCCTGACCTTGAAGATGGACTTGAAGGATCGCATCTTACAGCATCTGCCGGAGGACGAATGGTTTCTTGAAGTGCAGCAGGTAGTACTAAATCAGAAGGCCCTTGAGGGCAAATTTACAGGATATACCCTTGATTCTGATGGTATGCTTCGACATCGGCAACGCATCTATGTACCCCATGCGGGTAATCTTCCTACAGTAATCCTATCAGAGGCTCATAGAGCACCCTACGCAGCACACCCAGGAGTGAAGAAGATGCATGCTGATTTACGACAGCTTTATCATTGGGCTGGGATGAGGCGTGACATTGCCGAATTTGTTGCTCGTTGCCTGGAATGTCAGAGGGTCAAGGCCGAACATCAGCATCCAGCAGGACTGTTGTACCCTCATGAGATACCTGAATAGAAATGGGATACCATTTCTATGGATTTTATCGTTGGTCTACCTATGTCATCGCGTCGCCATGATGCTATTATGGTGACAGTTGACAAGCTGACCAAAGTGGCGCATTTTTCACCAATTTGTACAACATACAATGCACCATCAGTGGCAAAGGTGTTTCTTGATCAGATTGTTAGACTTCATGGGGTACCTCGCCGCATTATATCTGACAGAGGCTCCGTATTCACTTCATCGTTCTGGAAAGCCTTACATCAGGCGTTGGGCACACAGCTCAACTTCAGTTCCGCATATCATCTGGAAACTGACGGACAAACAGAGAGAGTTAACCAGGTGTTAGAAGACATGCTTCGCATGTATGTGATGGACCACCAGTCTAGATGGGAGGAGTACCTGTATCTAGTTGAGTTCGCCTACAATAATGGGCATCATAGCTCGTTGGGTATGCCTCCTTTCCAGGCATTATATGGCAGACCATGCAGAACACCTCTGAGTTGGGATCGTATAGAGGACAGAACAGTCATCGGCCCAGAGATAGTTCAGAATATGGAACTGCAAGTTAAACAGATAAGACAGAGGCTTCTGGAAGCACAGGACAGGCAGAAAAAGTATGCCGATGCTAAAAGGACAGATCGAAGCTTCTCTGTGGGGGAAAGAGTATTTTTGAGAGTGCGGCCGCACAAAAGTCCAATCCGTTACGGAAAAGGCTCTAAACTCGCACCTCGATTTGTAGGACCTTTCAAAATCTTGGAGCGGATAGGACCAGTAGCCTATCGTCTAGCCTTGCCACCTAGCCTGTCACGTATCCACGATGTATTTCATGTATCAGTTTTACGTCAATATATTTCTTACTTATCTCATGTGTTGGATTGGAGTGCTCTTCAGGTAGAGGCAGACGGACAACTGGCGTTGGAGCCAATTCGCATATTGGCTCGTCGGACGCTGGGCCTTCGAGGTCGAGAGCTGGACCAGGTTAGAGTCCAATGGGACTTATACGACGAAGTCACTGCAACATGGGAAGATGCAGAGAGATTGAAGACCCTGTATCCTCACCTTTTTGACGACTTCCAGGAGGAAGTACCGTCTTAGGGGGAGAGGATGTGAGGACCGCCCTTTTTACTACTGTTGTTATGACTATTTACAGTACTGTATTGTTACTTTCATATTTGTGGGATAGCAGTTCCTGAAATTTGTCAGACTATTTAACTTTATTATGTTTTCAGAAAAACTAATTGGGTGATGTTTGGATAAGTTACTTTTCAGAAAAATGAATTAGGTGATGATGGAAAATTGTAATATGATTTTTAATTATGTTAAATTGTACTAGGGCATGAGAATGCATGTGTTATTTAAGTTGCTTCGGTTATGATGAATTTATGTGGTTACTGATCTTGTAATTGAGTGTGCAGGGACTACTAATCAAACCACAGATTTCGGAGATCATTCCACACCTTGTTATTTGTTATTCCCTGTTAAGCCGATCTGGTTCCACGAGGAACCAAGATCTCTTTGTGTTTGATGTCATGATGTAATGTGGTCTTTCGTATGGTCGAGTGGGTTACGTTACCCTCATGTAACATTATTTTTTTTAAGTAAGTGTTGTAAAGAGATTGAATTTGAAATTTCTATTTTTTATTTAAATTATGAGGCCCTTTTTCTTGTGCTTTACCTTGACCTGGGGTGTCTTGTATGGATTAAAATTGACCCTGGGTTCTACCCCATGGGTCCAGGGGCCCATTTGGCATGGGTAACCCTTGAGTAACCTCCATCTAGTCAACTTAACCTTCCCCTAAAGTTAAGTGGCGAAAATTGGAGGTAGGAGGGGACATGATGAGTTGTACCAACACTCAACCCATCCCCTCTACTTTTCCCTAGATAAGAGATGCCATCCATTAGTGAAAGTCACCTCTTCTTTAGTAAGATTCCCCCATGTACTATGGGGACACCCATGTGAAGAAAGGAGAAAGAGGCATGGGTCACCTGTCTTGTTCCCATTTAACTCTTTTTTTTATTCTCCCATGAGAAAGTGGAGTCACATGAGAGGAATAAGGAGTACCCTTGGGAATGGAGAGTGACATAAGCCACCTGGACAGAATAGTGGTTTTTGGGAAGGGTGAGGAGGTGACAAGTGTCACTTCCCCATTTCTCAAAATTAGAAAGAAAGAGAATTTTGGGTTATTTATTTTCAAATTTTGGGATGAGAGGGAGTTAGTTGAATTTTGGGGAAAAACTTTCATTTTGGCCTTACCAAAAATAGAGAAGTTAGTTTGGAAGATAGAGAAGGGAGAGGGAGTTGGTGGCTAAGGTTGGAAGTGAACTCTGTGGACTCTGCAACAACTTCATCGCAGGAGGGCTTTGCAAGGTTGGTCTGAATTTTACCTTTGTTTTGGGAGAACTGAAATGTGCATGAAATGTGTGTGAAATATGTGTTTAAATTTGTTTTCTGTGGGGTTCTTGTCGGGTTGTTTGACAGAGCGTCTCCCACTTGGGAGAAATGCTCATCAAGTTTGGGGTAGGGGAGGAGAGATCCTCCTCGGGTGCATACTTGTTTCCATCTTTTGGGATGTTGAAAGCCTTGAGGGCATGTATCTGTGACTGTATTTTTGACTTGAGAGTCATATACAGATTTCTTACAAATTGTGATCACACTTGGTTGAGACCAAGAGAAATTTATATTAGTTCATTTATCTGTCAGGGTGACACTCTGGAGTCGAGTGTGTCCACTCTCCTGCCCCTTATGAAACTCACTGTAGTTGAGTTTCCGTATTGTGTAAAATACCCACGGGTGTATGTGTGCTTTGGGATTGTTGTTGTTTCTGTTGTGAAGTGGGGTGTTTGAGTACCCAGGTGTGAGTATGGTCTCCCTAGCTCGGGGGTGACCCTCTTGCGGGTCTACGGTAGGGAGGAGAGCTAGACGAGTGGTCTTTTCTTCTTGTTTGTCTTTGATACGCAGGTTTTTCTCTTGGAGCTTCTGGTTGGCTATTTATGAAGAAACAGTTCATCTTCTTGTCATGAGAATTAGGCCTGGTTCATTTCATAGAGATGAAGAGAGAACACCTCTCTTGTTATTGTTGTAAATTAATAATATTCTGGGAGTGAAGAAAATCACCTCCCTGATCTTGTTATTATTGGACTTTTATTGGTTGTCATAAGTTTTCAGTGGTATACTGTTTGGGAGGAGAAAGTTCATATCTGGGAAGTTGGTATTCATGATTGAGAAGCTGTAATATGAATGTGCTTAAATTTTAAGTTGATGTTTGCAAACTTTGTTCAATAGCAATTTTTGTGTTTCAAGTATTACTGAAAGGAACAAGTTTGTTTTTGCAATTTAATCTGAGTTGTTTACATTTGAAAGTTTGGAATTGCTTCACTGAAATGCTAATTTTCTTTATAGTTCAATGTTAAAATGGAAAAGACAGTTTTAAACATTGGAGTTATTCTCATGGATTCTGTTAATTTAGAAGGATTAGAGGAAATCTAGCATGTAAATATATAATCTGTTTGTAAGTTTACGAAGTCTTAAATGTTTATGAAAGTGGAAAATTATACTTATAATAAGGGGATAGCTAGTTACTATTTCTATCAATTAAGTGAAATTGGGATATATATATATTTCATATTTTGAATAATTATCATTTTCTAGAATAATAGAGAAATTGAAAGTAAATTATCATTCTTATGAGATTGACTGATAAATATCAATATAAAAATAGATAGATATATGTATATATATATATATGAAATATATATATATATATATATATATATATATATATATATATATATATATCTATAATTATATAATCATTGATAAATATATATATATATATATATGAATATATATATATATATATATATAAATATATATTTTATTGTTGATAGAAATCAACTAATAGCACATAAGAATGGCGGTCCAAATTTATGCCGCGGATAAAAAAAAAACACAGTCGCTATTTACAATGGGCGGTGGGGAGAAAACCCCACCGCAGGTTGTTCTTTTTACATTTGGAGGTGTGGAGTGGGGCGGAGCCCCACCCACACCCCACGTCGTGGGAATGTGGGTGGGGCTCCGCCCCACTCCACATTCCCCCCCCCAATCCCTTATGCCTCCCGCGGCCTGTACAGGCCCGCCGCTCTGCGGCCACCCCGACCCTGCTTCTCTGTCACAACGGCCACCGCCGCCCATGGCCGCCGTCGGCTGTGGAATCTAAGGCAATAAAATGTTAGGGCTTGGGCCCTAACATAAGATTGGTTTATTTAAATATAAATACAGTTTTTATATAACTCTATATATAGGCATATATATATTCTATATATGTCTATGTATATAGCTATATATATAATATAATAATGATTATATATCTATCTATATCTATATATTTATATATATATATATATATATAGAGATATAGATATATAAATCGTGGTAAACCAATTTCGTCCTATGCATAGACATTAAAATAAACATAATATATATATATATATGTATATATATATATATATATATGTATATATATATATATATATATATATATCGATATATATAAATCGTGGTAAACCAATTTCGTCCTATGCATAGACATTAAAATAAATATATTATATATATATATATATATATATGTATATATATATATAGATATATATATATATATATATATATATATATATATATATATATATATCATATCGATAGGAGTAAATCTATGAACCATTTTGTTGGACCCTCGTTTAAAATCGTTATAAACTATGTCTCATGGATATAGAGAAAAAAAATATATATATATATATAACAATTATATTCTCACAGTAGATGTTATTAAGTGTTGAACACAACAACCAAAGAAGATATATTACCATGAACAGAGTTTTATAAAGTGGTGAACCACCTACATCTATTGACAACGTCATACGAGTCACAATCAGTGTATGAATCGTAATTAAGAGTAATAGTAACAACAGTAATTCTAAACAAGAGAAAATAAAATTATAATGTAAAAGAGAGTTTAGGAATATTCAGTGATACTCTGGAAAGAGTTTCTCGGAAGTTTCAACTATTAACGTACTAACAATCACCCAGAAAATGAAGAGGAAAATTACACAACTCCTTGCTCAAAAGAACACTGGAAATAAACTTAAGAAGCCACCACTGACAATCCATGTGGCCATATTAATCTCAACTGTAGCAAATGATCTCATATGTAAACCTGTAAGAGGTTCCGAAGAAAAAAAAAAAAAAAAAAAAAAACTAACATTGGAAAACATAGAGGAGAAAATGCGCGACATTTCTCACATGGGATAAGAGAACTAAGTTGACGGACCCTTCTGCCAAATTTGCTTAGGAACAAGTTGACTAAGTATATACGAAGAGGAGGAACCTAGATCGGGGAAGATTAGGAGACCGAGTCCAGCGAAATAGTAAACCAGCCTTTGTGACCTAGATCATCCTGAAATTAGGTTTAATATCAACAATAGCTGCAGTAATAACCCTGATTGACGTAAATCATGAAGAAAGGTCAGGATGCACATAAAGAAAGCATAGAAAATGAAAGAGAGAGAGAGACCGAAATATAAACACACTAAATGAACTAAGAAATAGTTAAGGTAAGGGCGATAAAGATATAATCAAAATTAAGAACTTGTGAAAAGGGAAGAGAGGGCAACCAAACCGCCTTGTTGAAAATGCTAAGTCATAGGAGAAGTATGTTTCAGGAAACAAGAGCGGAGACAGACAACCGTGCCTGGCTGAAAAATGACTAAATAGGGAGATCACTAGCCGGTTTAGTCGGAACAAGGCGTCGTGGGGAGTGGATCCTCTATCAGCGAACCACGTGCGTAAATGAGTGCAGCGTAATTCCCACTAACGCCGTAAGGCATTATGCTACCGAACATTGCCGAGGGTTCGATTTAAGAACTTTGGTAATCTCACTCTTGCAATGACGTTAGCAGCGTTGTATAGACCCTCTTGTGGATCTATATGCTTCTGGATGCACGCCATTGTACTTGTATTCCGCCGATGAATACAGTGTTTCGCCATGAGAGAACACCGTTGAGCATGCGTACGCATGCGAAAGGGGTTTTTAGGACAGTGTGAGAAAAGTTTTTCATATCTCGTGTCATAACCACATGACAGATGTGGCTATGACACATACGATGTGTGTTGTGACCACAAGGAAAATGTGGGCATGACATTTGGTATCAGAGCCAAGTTTGTAAACACTGGGCGTATTTGGGCACGTTATTATTCCGCAACTTTGGCTAATTAGTTTCTACCTTGTTTTGTAGGATGCCTCCCCGACGTGTTCGACGAGCGCGATCACGCCACACAGCGTCAGTCGAGGTGCACAGCGATTCCTCAGCCGAGGGACTGGCACCCGCAGATTCAGCAGCACCACCTGCACCACCTGTACCACAAGCACCACTAGTACCACAGGTGACACCAGTATTGGATATAGGTCCACAGATCTTACAGGCACTACAGACTATGCTAGACAGGTTACCACCAGTGATTCCTGAGCCACGTATAGAGCCTCGTGTTGATCCGCGAGAGGAGCCACGTGCCGAGTCACGTATTGAGCCACGTATGGAGCCCCGCGTTGATCCACTAGAGGTGCTACGTGTGGAGCCCTTCGTTGAGATTCCCGACACAACAGTTGAGGAGGTAGGGTCGGCCTCCCGAGCACGGAGCAGGAGTCCTCCGAGACTTTTGAGACAAGAACAGGTTCAGCAGGGAGTATATGAGGATGGTGTGGAAGAGCCACTTGGGAGACTTAGAGACAGAGGGGACCCTATCAGAGATCTACTGAGGCTCAACCCACCCACCTTCGCAGGAGCTATAGAGGGAGCTGTGGCCGAGGCTTGGCTAATTAGCCTAGACAGGTGTTTCGCATTGCGACCGTATGGGAGCAACATGAAAGCATGAGTGGCAGTTCATCTTCTTAGGGATGCAGCAGCCACCTGGTGGCGCACAGAGGAGTGCAAGCGCCGACTCTCCGTGGATACACTCACATGGGACACCTTCATTGAGCGCTTCAATGCGCGATATTTGTCTGAACATTATAGACAGCGCAGAATCGATGAGTTTCATGATCTACAGCAGAGGGGACTCACCGTTACTCAGTATGAGAGCCGATTTATAGAGCTTTCTCGTTACGTGGAATACCTCCATGACGAGAAAATCTTAATACACAAATTCATCAGGGGGCTAAATCACGGGATAGCAGGACCAGTTCATATGGCAAATCCCCAAACCATGAGCGAGGCTGTTGAAAAGGCCCTTATATCAGAGGAAATTCAGGGACGAGGACAGAATTCACGCCCACAG
Organism: Cunninghamia lanceolata; assembly: GCA_027924645.1. Lineage (NCBI taxonomy): Eukaryota > Viridiplantae > Streptophyta > Pinopsida > Cupressales > Cupressaceae > Cunninghamia > Cunninghamia lanceolata. The sequence goes on from BSBN01000159.1 coordinate 6,900,066, forward strand.
TACCAGGAACGGAATCCCCAACAACAGCAAAATTTCTGAAGGCCTCAAAACACAACACAGAGAGGAGGATATAATCCTTCATCATTACCTCCTAGGCCTCCACAGCAACAGCAACATCAGCAAAAATCCAAATTTCAACAGAGGGGACAGGGAGGACAGAACCGTGGATGGCAGCAGCAGGGACCACGCAGGGATCAGAGACAGCAGGGTTCATCGGCAGGACCCGCAAGGTCCCAGCAGTCTTACAGAGGCTCACAGGGATCCACCGGACGGACCGGGCAACAACAATCGGGCAGAACACAGTCAGGGCAGTTACAGGTTAGAGGACCATGTTATGTATGTGGTGGGGCAGGGCATCTAGCTAGAGAGTGTCTGCAGGGATTTACTACAGGGGGTCAGCCCCGATCAGGAGGGTCTGAGCAGACCGTAGGTGACGTGGGCAGATCTCACCACATGTTTGCAGCGATTGATAACCGCCAGGCCGATTTCCAGGCTTCTGTCATCGAGGCAGCAGGTACGATTAGAGACTTTCCCATCTCGATCCTTTTTGACTCAGGAGCTACTGACTCCTTTTTGTCTACATCGTTAGTGGAGCGTTGCAGGCTGGTGGCTTCTAGGCAAGACATTAGGTGGGAAGTTGAGTTGGCCTCAGGGGCCAGGATGTCAGTAGATACCTTGGTTAAAGACTGTGAGATCACATTGGGACCCTTCACCACAACATGCGACCTTAGGATTATGCCATTAGGGTCTTACGGAGTAGTTCTGGGTATGGATTGGCTTGCGGCACATAGAGCCAAGCTTGATTGTCGCCAGAGAACGATTAGTTGTTTAGACGATCATGGTTCGTTGGTTGAGATAGTGGGCATTCAAAAGCCCACGGCGGTTCGTATGATATCCGCACAACAACTTAAGCGCTGTATGTGGAAGGGATGTCAGATGTTTGCCATCACAGTCAGTGATAGAGCAGAGGATGAACCTGAGGCTACTTTAGATGATCACCCTATCCTTAGAGAGTTTGCCGATGTATTCCCGCCAGAATTACCTGGTATGCCTCCACGTAGAGAAGTGGACTTCCACATCGACTTAGTGCCAGGTGCAGAGCCGATATCCCGCGCACCCTATAGAATGACGACCCATGAACTCACAGAACTTAAGCTACAGTTGGAAGAATTACTTGAGAAGGGACACATCTGACCTAGCGTTTCACCATGGGGCGCACCAGTGATCTTCGTGAAGAAGAAGGATGGGTCTCTTCGTCTATGCATGGACTACAGGTAGTTGAACAAGGTGACGGTGAAGAATCGTTATCCTCTACCTAGGATTGACGACCTTTTTGATCAGATGCAGGGAGCCAGAGTGTTCTCGAAAATCGATCTAAAATCTGGGTATCATCAATTGCGCATCACGGAGTCAGATATTCATAAAACTGCTTTTCGAACCAGATATGGCCATTATGAATTCACAGTGGTACCTTTCGGGTTGACGAACGCTCCTGCAGTATTCATGAGTCTCATGAACGGGGTGTTCTGTGCATACCTAGACTGGTTTGTGATCATATTCCTAGATGACATTCTGATTTATTCACGGACTGAGGAGGAGCATGTAGAGCACTTGCGTCAAGTTTTGCAGCAATTACGAGGGCAGCAACTTTATGGCAACTTGACGAAGTGTGCCTTCTTCAGGACAGAGGTGCAGTATTTGGGACACATTTTATCAGGCGATGGCATCGCCGTAGATCCATCTAAAATTAGAGCAATCCAGGAGTGGCCGGCACCCACGAATGTGACAGAGGTCAGAAGCTTTATGGGGTTAGCCGGGTATTATCGTCGGTTTGTCGAAGGTTTCTCCAGGATAGCACATCCCATTACTTCCCTTCAGCGAAAAGGGAAGGGTTTCACTTGGACCGAGCAGTGTGAAAAGGCTTTTGGAGTCCTCAAAGAGCGTCTTAGGAGCGCTCCTATTTTAGCAGTTCCAACTCCTTTAGAAGAGTTTGTAGTTTGCACGGATGCATCATTAGAAGGTTTGGGAGCCGTGCTTATGCAGGATGGTCGAGCGATCGCATACGAATCGTGGAAACTAAAGACACATGAGTTAAACTATCCTACACACGACTTAGAGCTTGTAGCTGTTGTTCATGCCTTGGTTCGCTGGAGACACTTTCTCTTAAGGCGACGCTTTGAACTCCATTCAGACCATCATAGTTTGCAGTATATTTTTACACAGCCTAATTTGAACGCCCGCCAACGGCGTTGGATGGAATTTCTATGCGAATATGACTTCGATGTCCATTATATCAAAGGGAAGGAGAACGTGGTCGCTGATGCTTTGAGTCGAAGACGTCACGAGATCCAGACCCTGACCTTGAAGATGGACTTGAAGGATCGCATCTTACAGCATCTGCCGGAGGACGAATGGTTTCTTGAAGTGCAGCAGGCAGTACTAAATCAGAAGGCCCTTGAGGGCAAATTTACAGGATATACCCTTGATTCTGATGGTATGCTTCGACATCGGCAACGCATCTATGTACCCCATGCGGGTAATCTTCGTACAGTAATCCTATCAGAGGCTCATAGAGCACCCTACGCAGCACACCCAGGAGTGAAGAAGATGCATGCTGATTTACGACAGCTTTATCATTGGGCTGGGATGAGGCGTGACATTGCCGAATTTGTTGCTCGTTGCCTGGAATGTCAGAGGGTCAAGGCCGAACATCAGCATCCAGCAGGACTGTTGTACCCTCATGAGATACCTGAATGGAAATGGGATACCATTTCTATGGATTTTATCGTTGGTCTACCTATGTCATCGCGTCGCCATGATGCTATTATGGTGACAGTTGACAAGCTGACCAAAGTGGCGCATTTTTCACCAATTTGTACAACATACAATGCACCATCAGTGGCAAAGGTGTTTCTTGATCAGATTGTTAGACTTCATGGGGTACCTCACCGCATTATATCTGACAGAGACTCCGTATTCACTTCATCGTTTTGGAAAGCCTTACATCAGGCGTTGGGCACACAGCTCAACTTCAGTTCCGCATATCATCCGGAAACCGACGGACAAACAGAGAGAGTTAACCAGGTGTTAGAAGACATGCTTCGCATGTATGTGATGGACCACCAGTCTAGATGGGAGGAGTACCTGTATCTAGTTGAGTTCGCCTACAATAATGGGCATCATAGCTCGTTGGGTATGCCTCCTTTCCAGGCATTATATGGCAGACCATGCAGAACACCTCTGAGTTGGGATCGTATAGAGGACAGAACAGTCATCGGCCCAGAGATAGTTCAGAATATGGAACTGCAAGTTAAACAGATAAGACAGAGGCTTCTGGAAGCACAGGACAGGCAGAAAAAGTATGCCGATGCTAAAAGGACAGACCGAAGCTTCTCTGTGGGGGAAAGAGTATTTTTGAGAGTGCGGCCGCACAAAAGTCCAATCCGTTACGGAAAAGGCTCTAAACTCGCACCTCGATTTGTAGGACCTTTCGAAATCTTGGAGCGGATAGGACCAGTAGCCTATCGTCTAGCCTTGCCACCTAGCCTGTCACGTATCCACGATGTATTTCATGTATCAGTTTTACGTCAATATATTTCTTACTTATCTCATGTGTTGGATTGGAGTGCTCTTCAGGTAGAGGCAGACGGACAACTGGCGTTGGAGCCAATTCGCATATTGGCTCGTCGGACGCTGGGCCTTCGAGGTCGAGAGCTGGACCAGGTTAGAGTCCAATGGGACTTATACGACGAAGTCACTGCAACATGGGAAGATGCAGAGAGATTGAAGACCCTGTATCCTCACCTTTTTGACGACTTCCAGGAGGAAGTACCGTCTTAGGGGGAGAGGATGTGAGGATAGCCCTTTTTACTACTGTTGTTATGACTATTTACGGTACTGTATTGTTACTTTCATATTTGTGGGATAGCAGTTCCCGAAATTTGTCAGACTATTTAACTTTATTATGTTTTCGGAAAAACTAATTGGGTGATGTTTGGATAAGTTACTTTTCAGAAAAATGAATTAGGTGATGATGGAAAATTGTAATATGATTTTTAATTATGTTAAATTGTACTAGGGCATGAGAATGCATGTGTTATTTAAGTTGCTTCGGTTATGATGAATTTATGTGGTTACTGATCTTGTAATTGAGTGTGCAGGGACTACTAATCAAACCACAGATTTCGGAGATCATTCCACACCTTGTTATTTGTTATTCCCTGTTAAGCCGATCTGGTTCCACGAGGAACCAAGATCTCTGTGTTTGATGTCATGATGTAATGTGGTCTTTCGTATGGTCGAGTGGATTAGGTTACCCTCATGTAACATTATTTTTTTAAGTAAGTGTTGTAAAGAGATTGAATTTGAAATTTCTATTTTTTATTTAAATTATGAGGCCCTTTTTCTTGTGCTTTACCTTGACCTGGGGTGTCTTGTATGGGTTAAAATTGACCTTGGGTTCTACCCCATGGGTCCAGGGGGCCCATTTTGCATGGGTAACCCTTGAGTAACCTCCATCTAGTCAACTTAACCTTCCCCTGAAGTTAAGTGGCGAAAATTGGAGGTAGGAGGGGACATGATGAGTTGTACCAACACTCAACCCATCCCCTCTACTTTTCCCTAGATAAGAGATGCCATCCATTAGTGAAAGTCACCTCTTCTTTAGTAAGATTCCCCCATGTACTATGGGGACACCCATGTGAAGAAAGGAGAAAGAGGCATGGGTCACCTGTCTTGTTCCCATTTAACTCTTTTTTTTATTCTCCCATGAGAAAGTGGAGTCACATGAGAGGAATAAGGAGTACCCTTGGGAATGGAGAGTGACATAAGCCACCTGGACAGAATAGTGGTTTTTGGGAAGGGTGAGGAGGTGACAAGTGTCACTTCCCCATTTCTCAAAATTAGAAAGAAAGAGAATTTTGGGTTATTTATTTTCAAATTTTGGGATGAGAGGGAGTTAGTTGAATTTTGGGGAAAAACTTTCATTTTGGCCTTACCAAAAATAGAGAAGTTAGTTTGGAAGATAGAGAAGGGAGAGGGAGTTGGTGGCTAAGGTTGGAAGTGAACTCTGTGGACTCTGCAACAACTTCATCCCAGGAGGGCTTTGCAAGGTTGGTCTGAATTTTACCTTTGTTTTGGGAGAACTGAAATGTGCATGAAATGTGTGTGAAATATGTGTTTAAATTTGTTTTCTGTGGGGTTCTTGTCGGGTTGTTTGACAGAGCGTCTCCCACTTGGGAGAAATGCTCATCAAGTTTGGGGTAGGGGAGGAGAGATCCTCCTCGGGTGCATACTTGTTTCCATCTTTTGGGATGTTGAAAGCCTTGAGGGCATGTATCTGTAACTGTATTTTTGACTTGAGAGTCATATACAGATTTCTTACAAATTGTGATCACACTTGGTTGAGACCAAGAGAAATTTATATTAGTTCATTTATCTGTCAGGGTGACACTCTGGAGTCGAGTGTGTCCACTCTCCTGCCCCTTATGAAACTCACTGTAGTTGAGTTTCCGTATTGTGTAAAATACCCACGGGTGTATGTGTGCTTTGGGATTGTTGTTGTTTCTGTTGTGAAGTGGGGTGTTTGAGTACCCAGGTGTGAGTATGGTCTCCCTAGCTCGGGGTGACCCTCTTGCGGGTCTACGGTAGGGAGGAGAGCTAGACGAGTGGTCTTTTCTTCTTGTTTGTCTTTGATACGCAGGTTTTTCTCTTGGAGCTTCTGGTTGGCTATTTATGAAGAAACAGTTCATCTTCTTGTCATGAGAATTAGGCCTGGTTCATTTCATAGAGATGAAGAGAGAACACCTCTCTTGTTATTGTTGTAAATTAATAATATTCTGGGAGTGAAGAAAATCACCTCCATGATCTTGTTATTATTGGACTTTTATTGGTTGTCATAAGTTTTCAGTGGTATACTGTTTGGGAGGAGAAAGTTCATATCTGGGAAGTTGGTATTCATGATTGAGAAGCTGTAATATGAATGTGCTTAAATTTTAAGTTGATGTTTGCAAACTTTGTTCAATAGCAATTTTTGTGTTTCAAGTATTACTGAAAGGAACAAGTTTGTTTTTGCAATTTAATCTGAGTTGTTTACATTTGAAAGTTTGGAATTGCTTCACTGAAATGCTAATTTTCTTTATAGTTCAATGTTAAAATGGAAAAGACAGTTTTAAACATTGGAGTTATTCTCATGGATTCTGTTAATTTAGAAGGATTAGAGGAAATCTAGCATGTAAATATATAATCTGTTTGTAAGTTTACGAAGTCTTAAATGTTTATGAAAGTGGAAAATTATACTTATAATAAGGGGATAGCTAGTTACTATTTCTATCAATTAAGTGAAATTGGGATATATATATATTTCATATTTTGAATAATTATCATTTTCTAGAATAATAGAGAAATTGAAAGTAAATTATCATTCTTATGAGATTGACTGATAAATATCAATATAAAAATAGATAGATATATGTATATATATATATATATATATGAAATATATATATATATATATATATATATATATATATATATATATATATATATATATATATATATATATATATATATATATATCTATAATTATATAATCATTGATAAATATATATATATATATATATGAATATATATATATATATATAAATATATATTTTATTGTTGATAGAAATCAACGAATAGCACATAAGAATGGCGGTCCAAATTTATGCCGCGGATAAAAAAAAAACACAGTCGCTATTTACAATGGGCGGTGGGGAGAAAACCCCACCGCAGGTTGTTCTTTTTACATTTGGAGGTGTGGAGTGGGGCGGAGCCCCACCCACACCCCACGTCGTGGGAATGTGGGTGGGGCTCCGCCCCACTCCACATTCCCCCCCCAATCCCTTATGCCTCCCGCGGCCTGCACAGGCCCGCCGCTCTGCGGCCACCCCGACCCTGCTTCTCTGTCACAGCGGCCACCGCCGCCCATGGCCGCCGTCGGCTGTGGAATCTAAGGCAATAAAATGTTAGGGCTTGGGCCCTAACATAAGATTGGTTTATTTAAATATAAATACAGTTTTTATATAACTCTATATATAGGCATATATATATTCTATATATGTCTATGTATATAGCTATATATATAATATAATAATGATTATATATCTATCTATATCTATATCTATATATTTATATATATATATATATAGAGAGAGAGAGAGAGAGATATAGATATATAAATCGTGGTAAACCAATTTCGTCCTATGCATAGACATTAAAATAAACATAATATATATATATGTATATATATATATATATATATATATATATATATATATATATATATATATATATATATATATATATATATATATATATATATATATATATATATATCGATATATATAAATCGTGGTAAACCAATTTCGTCCTATGCATAGACATTAAAATAAATATATTATATATATGTATATATATATATAGATATGTATATATATATATAGATATATATATATATATATATATATATATCATATCGATAGGAGTAAATCTATAAACCATTTTGTTGGACCCTCGTTTAAAATCGTTATAAACTATGTCTCATGGATATAGAGAAAAAAAATATATATATATAACAATTATATTCTCACAGTAGATGTTATTAAGTGTTGAACACAACAACCAAAGAAGATATATTACCATGAACAGAGTTTTATAAAGTGGTGAACCACCTACATCTATTGACAACGTCATACGAGTCACAATCAGTGTATGAATCGTAATTAAGAGTAATAGTAACAATAGTAATTCTAAACAAGAGAAAATAAAATTATAATGTAAAAGAGAGTTTAGGAATATTCAGTGATACTCTGGAAAGAGTTTCTCGGAAGTTTCAACTATTAACGTACTAACAATCACCCGGAAAATGAAGAGGAAAATTACACAACTCCTTGCTCAAAAGAACACTGGAAATAAACTTAAGAAGCCACCACTGACAATCCATGTGGCCATATTAATCTCAACTGTAGCAAACGATCTCATATGTAAACCTATAAGAGGTTCCGAAGAAGAAAAAAAAAAAAAAACTAACATTGGAAAACACAGAGGAGAAAATGCGCGACATTTCTCACATGGGATAAGAGAACTAAGTTGACGGACCCTTCTGCCAAATTTGCTTAGGAACAAGTTGACTAAGTATATACGAAGAGGAGGAACCTAGATCGGGGAAGATTAGGAGACCGAGTCCAGCGAAATAGTAAACCAGCCTTTGTGACCTAGATCATCTTGAAATTAGGTTTAATATCAACAATAGCTGCAGTAATAACCCTGATTGACGTAAATCATGAAGAAAGGTCAGGATGCACATAAAGAAAGCATAGAAAATGAAAGAGAGAGAGAGACCGAAATATAAACACACTAAATGAACTAAGAAATAGTTAAGGTAAGGGCGATAAAGATATAATCAAAATTAAGAACTTGTGAAAAGGGAAGAGAGGGCAACCAAACCGCCTTGTTGAAAATGCTAAGTCATAGGAGAAGTATGTTTCAGGAAACAAGAGAGGAGACAGACAACCGTGCCTGGCTGAAAAATGACTAAATAGGGAGATCACTAGCCGGTTTAGTCGGAACAAGGCATCGTGGGGAGTGGATCCTCTATCAGCGAACCACGTGCGTAAATGAGTGCAGCGTAATTCCCACTAACGCCGTAAGGCATTATGCTACCGAACATTGCCAAGGGTTCGATTTAAGAACTTTGGTAATCTCACTCTTGCAATGACGTTAGCAGCGTTGTATAGACCCTCTTGTGGATCTATATGCTTCTGGATGCACGCCATTGTACTTGTATTCCGCCGATGAGTACAGTGTTTCGCCATGAGAGAACACCGTTGAGCATGCGTACGCATGCGAAAGGGGTTTTTAGGACAGTGTGAGAAAAGTTTTTCATATCTCGTGTCATAACCACATGACAGATGTGGCTATGACACATACGATGTGTGTTGTGACCACAAGGAAAATGTGGGCATGACACTCTGCTTTACCTTAAAAACTATATGCATTCAGGTTCAAAAAACAATTCTTTTTTTTTTATCAGATTGGCTTTCTTTTTTCTTGTAAAGTTATAAGTTTTGTGGCTATTTTCAAACATCATCTATTTCAATAGTCAAAGGTCAATTCTGGCTAATAAAAAATAAGACAAATATTTACCAATTTTTGTTACCACTTTTTTCATGTGGATGAGGTGTAAAATTATTATTGACTCTTTGATAGTTGAACTAGATGATGTTTAATAGAATTAAGTTTTGTTCACATTTCTTTGTAGAATGCCTTCTATTTTTCATGTTGGTGTATATGGGGTTTTGAGAATTTGATGATTTGGACACTCTAAAATTTCATGTGCCTGGTTTAGTAGCTTAGGTGGCATTTCTCCAATGCACTGTATATTATTGGTTTTCCTTTTCAATTTATAATTTTTTGGGGCAGGTGTGACAAATGTGGGGTTTGCAACTCTATACCTCAATATGTATAATCAAGAATGAGTAAATACCATCATAATTTAATGTTTGATATTTTCTTTCAAACTGTTAGAGAAATTGCCTCTATCTTAGCAGCAGGTTGATATTAACATTCAATTTTTTCCTAGAGAAAAAATTGTTGTTGGGACTTTGTAGAACTTGTTTACACAGATCAATGTATCCACATATTTTGTAAATTATCTATGGATTTGAGGTTTTGGTGTCATTTTCAATCTTTTTTAGCTAATTTTTCATGTTTATGAAGAGTGTTCTTAGCTCTCTTTCTCTGGTATTATTGCAATTAGAATCAACAGATTGCAACAATGATCTCCTCACCCACCAATCATTTGGTGTTGTTTCTCTACTCAATAAAAAGTAATGAAAACGAATCTACAATTTTATAAAAAAATTTATGAGCTTCGTCTTTGCTGGAAAGTGGCTTGAAGATGGTAGAACTTTGGCTGATTATAACAATCAAAATGAATCTACCCTCCATCTCGTGCTCCTTTTGAGAAGTACCATGAAAGTTTTTGTGAAAATCTTTAAAGGAAAGACCATTACATTAGAAGTGGGAAGTTCTGACACTATGAAAGCTAAGATCCAGGACAAAGAGGGAATCCCTCCTGACTAGTAGGGGTTCATCTATGCTAGAAATCAGCTTGAAGATGGATAAGCAAAATAACTAATTTGATCAAATTTTCACTTTTGTTCGAAATAAATTGTAACATTTTCGTAATACAAATTTGGTACTAGATTTTACTATTCCATAATTTTTTTAGTTATTGTGTCAATGCATCCACTGACTTTGTAGATTATCTATGGATTTGAGGCTTTCGTGTCATTTTCAGTCATTTTTTAATCTAATTTTACATGTTTATGAGGAGTGCTCTTAGCTCTCCTGATCTAGTATTATTGCAATTGGAATCAATAGATTGCAGCAATGATCTCCTCACCCATCAATCATTTGGTGTTGTTTCTCCGCCTCTTATCACAGTAAAAAGTAATGAAAACAAATCTATAATTTTTTAAAATTTCCATGAGTTTCATCTTTGCTAGAAAGCAGCTTGAAGATGACAGAACTTTGGCTAATTATAACAATCAATAGGAATCTACCCTCATCTCATGCTCCATTTGAGGAGCACTATGCAAGTTTTTTGAAAATCTTGAAAGGAAAGACCGTTACATTAGAAGTGGGAAGTTCTAACACTGTGAAAGCTAAGGTCCAGGACAAGAAGGGCTTCCCTTTTGACTAGTAGAGGTTCATCTATGCTAGAAATCACCTTGATGATGGATAAGTAAAATAATTAACCTAATCAAATTTTCACTTTCATTTGAACAAAATTGTAACACTTTGGTAATACAAAATTGGTACTAGATTTTGCTATTTCGTAATTTTTCTCAGTTATTGTGTGTTATTTCAATTACATTTATTATTTGTTTACATATTTTGAAGAATGCCATGCTCTGTATTTTGTAAGGCAATATGTGATCTTATATATGCACTAAATATGTGTAAATTTTTATTGTATGTTTGAATTACTAGATGATCTTGATCAAAGTGTGAGAGAGAAGAAATAAAATCATTAGGTTTGAGTCAAACATACAGATCTAAATCCTTCAAAAAGTTTATTGTACAGTAAATTATAAGGAATCTATTATGAATGCAATACTGAAACAAAACATTGCCCCCATAAAAAATTTCTATGGGGCAAGAGGAATGGGGAAAACATATGCTAAAAGAATTTTTGCTTCAGTTTTGAATTGTTTATCTCCCAACATGATACTAATACCCTATTGTAAATGATAATTTTCAAAATTTAAATATATTATGGAAGAGTTGAAGTTGATGAATCTTTTCAGTATGAAAAACAATGGGAGTCGAGTGTATATATTACATAGGAAGGGTATCTACCAATAGATATAGGGTTGAATCCCGAGCCAAAAATGCTTAGAACTATATATGATTTTGTGTGATGGGTTGGGTTGAGAAGTAGAGGGCCAAGGTAGAGCATCATGGATAGAAAGACCTAGGTTCAAACCCTGGATGATTGATAGCTCCAAATGGCTTTAGATTTTAGAAATAATAAACCAATAACTTAAACTCCATGTCTATTAAATCTTACAAATTTAACGAAAGCTATCTAGAATATTATTTAATTGACACACACACATTTAAGAAGAGAGTGGAATAACTTAAAAAAAAATTTGCTTACAAAAGGATACAAGATTAGCTGCTTTACTCATGCTTTATATCTCCAAATATAAAATTTTATATTCAAAGAACTTGGTACAACTTTTTTAATTATTTTTTTCAGAACTTATTTTAATATTTAATATCTAGAAGATTTAAAAATTTAAAGAATTTCAATTATTTTATCCAACAATTTTTTGGCAATTTATTTCTCAATATAATTTTTTTTTTTGAATATTCTTGTATTATAGCTTTAAGTTACAGATGAGATATTTTTGCTGATAGACCATTCTATATGTGCACACATCTTGTAACTGCCAAATTTTGGTAGTCCTTCAAATTTTTTTCTCCAAAATTTTAAAAGATTAAATTGTTAGAAAATCTATCATGCCACAACTAAAATTAGAATTTGGTTTCAGTTACCACTGGCTTCCACTTCTTTCTACCATTTCTAGCCAAACCTTCACATTTTCTGGGCATTATCTATAAGGCCTGCATGCACAAGAATATGTTTTTTAATCTCATTAGTTACCTACTTGGTTGGCACCACAATTATAAATAATCCTCTTCCCCATTCAAATCACATTGAAATTTGAGTTGATGCTCCAGAAAATCCTCTCAATAGTGTTGCAGTTTCTTCATAATGATTTCAATTTCGTCCAGCTTTTGACACTTTACAGTGGTTATTCTATGCATTGTTTCTACAATCTAAAGCTGATAAATCTTTGACTCGATTGTTATTGTGTTTCATTCATCTTTACATTTGGTTTTAATTGTTTCCATATTTCATCTTTACTATTGGTTTTAATGGTTTCCATATTTCATCTTTACAAGAATGGCAACCTAGTTTTGGCTTCTCCTTTCTCCTTTCCGCTACTGTCAAATGGTGTAATGCATCACTCCCTCTACAGTGATCAGGTTCTTTCCCAATGATTAGTTTTCCTCTCATGCGAGAAGATGCTTATAAGGACTCTTAGGACTGTGGGGGTAGCAGTCTTCCTCATGAGGCTGCTAGTGTGGTGATGGAAGTTGGATCTGTATGCACATCTAGTGTAGCCAACGATCTGGGTGCTGAGTAGGCCCTGACAATGTTTCCACTGGTGTAGCTCTTTGGCTTTTTTATGCAATTGGTAATCTATGTTTTAGGACCCGAGCTACATTATTTTTGTATATTTTTGGGTTGCTTGCTTTGTATGTCTTTGGGCTCCAGGGCATAAATTTGATGGTTGACCAATGTTGGAAGTTCCTGTATATATCTGTATCTATATATAGCTCCACAGGTATTCTCTTCTGCAGTCATTGAGAGTCACTTGAAGTTTTCAATTACAGAAGCCCTTTTTATTAATTTCTATTTAGACTAGATACATGGCTATCCTCATGAGATGCGTTGCCCTAGCCTTTCTGGTCTCATTCTGTTGCTATGTGGGTCCGAATGCAAATTACCCAGGATACGTTTCAGCAACATGCAACGATCTAAAAATCCCAGTTGGAAGCGCTTTCTTCGACAATTTGGGGTCCGCTTTCGCTGACGTGCTGATCAACACGAATACCATGACTACAACTACAAGACCAGCCATGGCGGCAGCGAAGCACCTACGTGGCAGCCAAATGTATGCCCTATCTGATGGTTTTCCATTCAAAGGTGTCCTTAAAATACTATGATATATTTTAATATAAGTAAAATTATATATAAGTCAAATATATATATTATCACAATTTTATGTAAATTTTGACAAGTCTATCCAAAATTTCTCCTTTTATATGATACAATTTTTTTAAAATTTTGATTCAGCCATCAAATTTAGGCCCTGTTGGGCTCTTAAGCATTAATCCTTGTAGCTCACAGGGTTTGATGCCTCTCTTCTGACTATTTTTGTATATACATTTCATGGGTGAGGGCCCCAATAGAACCCTCATTATTTGATCAAAAATAAAAAAATTAGTCTTACCCAAGATAGACAACTCTAGTCAATTGGACAAAATGGTATCCAAAAAGAGCTCTAAAATTTAAATATATGCTCAATAACAATGATCTGATAAGGTAATAAGATCCCTAATAAACCTCTTATCAGGTATCTAGATGTTTAATAGTTATTTTCTCAAATATCAATATGCTTAAAAAGGATTACATTAGATACAAAGATAGCTATAGCCTAACATATTTTAATAGACAACTAGTTGTTTAAGACGAGTTGTATCAAATGACATCATTTTCACAAGAATATAAGGTATCTTGAATGGTGCTTATATTTATACAAAAAAATCTATACTAAGGAATTGCAATGCCAAAAAAAGTATTATTAAATAGATCACCAGATCATTAATTCAAGATTTAGTAGATATCAAAAATCTCAAATTTAGATTTAACAGGGATCTAGAGAATTGCCAAACGAATGAGAAATATATTGAAATACCCCACCCTTGTGGAAAATCAAATTATCATGTATCTAAATTACCTAACCAAAAGCAAATACCCAAGTTCTCAGGTACAAAATTCTAAATAGAATTTGAAGATTTATAGATACACATAAGCAAAAGTGTTAGCTAAATCCCCATACCCATGAAAATTTCTATGTTTGTTATACTGCTCAAATTATTTTTTTGTTAAAATTTTCTGATATAGACTTACAAAAAATTAAAATTTGTTTAACATAAAAAAAAATACTCTGTTTTCATTGGTTTACTCTAGATAAATTAATCACTAGACAAAAAAACTCATTGCACGTATAAAAAGTTATGTTGATTTTTTATCCTTGATAATATAGTTAGATGTCAATGTAGTTTTACTTTATAGAAAATAGGTTTTATATTCTTGAATTGAATTATAAAATTAGATATCAATATAAATTGTGATTGCTCCAAAAATATTTTGTTCCTTAAATTACAATGATAGGATCTCATTGTACTACTGCTCAGAAAATTAACTTTAAATTGGAGTGGATTTTGTTATTATGAGTTGAATTAGGGTTTCATAACATCAAATGATTATCTAAATGAATGTGTGCTGTTATAATAAATTGAATTAGCTATTTGAAAACAGTCTCTTTTGTCCTCCTACAAACAATTATTATTTTTTTTTTAACAAAAGGTGAAAACCACCTGAAAAATATATTAAAACGATTTAAGGTTTTTTAATGAAACAGGTCTGGAAAAAACAAATAGGGCACCAAATGCACATTGAACTACAAACCAATCTTATGACAAAAAAATTCAAAAGAAAGAGCATAAAACACTATAACCACGGGCAATTCAAATTTATTTAGACCCAGTAGAGTTATAAAAACAGCCAACAGATCTAGCAGGTGCTTGATCAATTTTATCTTGATATAAAATTGAACATATGACAATGATAATGTTGAAAAAATTGACAATAATAAACATTGTGAGCATTCCACAGAAGCAGAACATTCTTCTTCATTCTCTAGAAACATCATTACATTATTGTTTAGAATGAAATCAAAATAGAATGGAGAAACCAAAAACGCACATATATTCTGAAATAAAAGGGCAATCTGCTATATGTCTCCGAGCTCCATCTTAATAAATTCAGAAATTTTGTTCAATTTTCTTCGGAGTTGTTTGAGTTCAGTTTGTAACCGAGCATTTTGTATCTGCAGCTCCTCCTTTTCTTCCAAAGCTGATGTGATTTGCTGATCTCGATTTCTTGTCAGAGAATCATTTCTAAACCAGAGATGTGCAGCTGCAGCTGCTTCTTTTCTTCCAAGGCGGACGACTTTTTACATTCCAGGTACATCTTCTGAGCTTCCCACATGGACTTTTCCCTCAATAATGTGAAGAGATCAGTGTGGACGGAGTCAAGTTATCTATCATTTTGCCCCTGCTGCTCCTCACCAGTCTGGGGAAGCTGTGAAGAAGAAGCCAACTTATTACTCCCGTTTTCCTCCACACCAACTGCAACATTTGGCCGCATTTCGAGCATGTTGGGTATTTCATCGCACAAGCTTCCCGCCTGGCTTTCTTATCTTTGTACCGCACATAAGCAGGATCCATCGTTCTCTTTTTTTCTGTTCGATTTTGTACAGTTTCTGTCTCGTTTTCCTCTGGGCCACTTCCACCAACGACCCTGTGCCCATGCTCTCTCATAATGTTATATACTATATATGAAATCCCCTCCCTAGCCTTTCTTTTCTCCAGTTTACTCCTGTCAACAACCCTTCCCCTGATGTCATATGCATTGATACATGGATCTCCATGACCAATATCACTGCGAGGAATGCCACTCTTTTCGCCTAATGCTTGGAATGCAAGATACTGGAGAATAGTGCCATAATTAAACGAGCTGATGCGCTTCTTGCGGACAGAATTAATCTGCCCCAACATCCTGTTCTTCACAAATTTACAACAATTAAAACAGACCCCCTGAGAAACCTCAATAGCAGTCTCGACATACTTAAACGGGCTATAATCGGGTTTCTGAAGCCCCAACAGCTTGTAGGCCAGGAACTTACAAGCAAATTGCAAAACTGGGTCAATGATTAAATCGACGAACAACCCAGATTTAGTCTCACCCTGTTCAGATCTAGTAAGACGCATTGCCATTTCAACTCGATTGTAACCTTCTGAGGGGGAGACATCATTACCTGAACTTTGAAGACCCGTAGCTCGTCGAATTTGCTCTTCTGTAATCTGCATTCGGCTTTCTCCGACTGTCAATTCACCGTCGACCATGAAATTGATGAGCGCCCCGCAGAGAGCAGTGTCGCTTCTGTACGTCACAGCCTTCAAAAATGGAAGAATACCCGCTTTCGCAAGAATGTATTGTTGGGAAGGGTTTAAATTTTCCTCCCACATCGTACACAGACATTCTGAACTCATCTCGTAGACCTTCACACTGGACCGCCAGATCTTGACCTGCTGCTTCTCGCCCATTTTTCCGGCTATCTATTTTACTTGTGTAATTGCAATTCTTGTACACAATTGGTGTTATTTCCGGCTTAAGTAATATGTGATATATATAAGAATGTTGGTGTGCAATGATAATCATGCTGCTTCCACGTATAAAAAACACGAGAAAATCACTGGTGACTTAGGCTAATTACGAAGGAAAAATTAAATAGGAGAAAGAATACATGGACGAAATAGAATGACAAGTGGCTAAAAAAGTGGGATATTAATATGCAAGAATGCCCACATGATAAAGAGGAAATAAAAAAGTATGTTAAAATAAAATTCAGAAACATCATGTGGAATAATCAGTTGGGACGGAAAAAAACTTACTATATCAAAGAGTTCAACCCCGGATGGGACCATGAGGAAAAAACTTACATAGGAGCAGACATTAAATGGAAAGCAAAAATGTTGATTGTATAGCTAAGGAATAGCTCACACCATCTTAGGTGCGGGCAAGTGGACATTTCTCAAGGAGGAGTGGGAGAGAAGGATATGCCTTTTTGCAATAAAGGTATGGTTGAGACATAATGGCCTTTCGTCATGGAGTGCTCGGCCTACGAGGACATTTGTGACAGCTACAATGACACCTTGAAAAACAGCAACTTAAGCACCTTGTTTGAGGAGGTTACACTGGACAAATCCGCCAACTTTTTGATCATTAAAAAACTTTCATTTCATTTCATTCATTGGAACTCGTGGCGGCGCAAATTAAGTTAGAAACGATTGACAAGTGGCGGTGTTCTTCACGAGGTGCTTTTTTACTTTATAATTATAATTCAAACATCGACGGGGCCTTCAGGTTGCACCGACGCCCTGCCGCTGCCATCCATGCAACCATTGCTGTCAGAGTGTACCTTCTTTCTGTACAGGTCAAACAATAATTATCTCCTGCCTCAAACGCATACGCCAGCGTTACCATGTAGTTGAACTTCATATTTTAATATTTTATATTTAACTTGTAGTTTTAGGTTTTAAATTTTTCATAAGATTTTAATTTTAATTTAAAACATGAACTTAAAAATGTTTAATTTTTTTTATTAAATATAAATATAAATTTGTAATTTTGGATATTAATATTATATTCTTATTTTTTATTTATTTATTGAGTATTTGATTAGATATAAATATGAATTTATAATTTTAAATATTAATATTATATTTTCGTTTTTATTTATTTTATTGATTAGATAATATGATTATTAATAATTCAAAAGTCTTGTTTAATATGTTCATTTGTAATTTTTTTATTTATTTTTAATATATATATATATATATATATATATATATATATATATATATATATATATATATATATATATATAATTTTTATTTTTGGAACTTAATTATAATTTTTTTCCCCCAATTTTTATCAACTCACAAACTTGTTATTTCATATGTCACTATTTCATTTTGTTTTCTGCACAATCAATTAATATGTTATTTTATTAGGGTTTTATCATATAAATAAAAATGAGCAAATTATATTCAACAATGCTATAAGTTATATTTTACTATGGAGGCATCAATTTAATTTAATTTAATTTTTTACATAATAAAATTTAATTTATTTCTTTTTCACATTTTATAACATTATATTTTATTATGTTTCATTTTATTGCATATAAAATAACATTCCACTCAGCAGTAATATAAAATAACCTCTATAAAATGTAGTCAATAAAATTTAGGGTTTAAAATTACTTGTAATTTTACGTTATAAATTTATTAATTTAATTTTAGAAAAATCTTGGTTAAAAGTGAGGATGCATGAAATTCATGTGTGATTTTCATTGACTCTTAATTTTGCGGCTTCTTTGTTTTTATTTTCTAGATTTATAATTAGTCATTTTATTTTTGGTTGTTTTCTAATTCAAACATTTATGTTTTATATATGTTTTAATTATTAATGTTGCATTTGTTGGCTATTGATTTTTTTTAATATTTTTAAAGTTGTCTCTCGACATAATTAAATATAATAATTTATAATTATTATAAAATATATTATAATAATATATTTAATATAGTTATATTGTGAAGTTTGGGATGACAACATTCTCCTTCAATGTAAAACATAAAAAAATTAAATACAAAATTAGGGAATGGTTTATAGCAATGTAGTTGTAAACTTGTAAATTAAATTAAAAAAAATCAAAAAATTAAATTTCTATTTTATTTTTTATTTTTTTATTATTTTAAATTCTATTGCATTAGGGTAATTGCAAGAAGATGGGAGGCCAAAAAGGGGTCTTAAGTGGCCACTTTTTTTTCTGAAATCAGGAAATACTGGCCTTGGATGAGAAATTAAGGATAGTTACACTCAAAATTTAGGGATGCAACCAAAATAATGTTCGTAGTGCTCTGAGTCTACTTTCTAAACTACTTTTTTTTTAAAAATGACATAGATTAAGGGGTTCAAAAGAGGGAGCCAGTGTTGTTTTTGTCAAAAAACATAACATAGCATATTTTGTGGCTCCCTCAAAAGTTCAACTTTTTTTTGGTATTTTTAAAATCGCTTCAGTGAGAAACTAGCTAGTAACATGTAGTTTATGCCTAATTTTTCTGATAAATTTTTTATGAATATTTAATTTTTTACTAATTTTCAAAGTGGACACATCCTAAAAAATAGAATTTTGGTCATGCTACCCCTATACATTTTGAAAACTAATTGAAAATTATTTTTTTCTTTTTTTAATATTTGTAGAATGGAGTCTACTTTCTAAATATGTATTTTTTTTTAAATTTGAATGAATAGTTAATTTATAATGGAAAAAAGACCAAATGGTGGTTTTTGCCCAAAAACAGACACACAAACAAAATAAATTAAAGATGAAAGGCTTAACATTGTTAAAATGTGAAAAAAATCACATCGTCAAGTAGTTAGGAGAAAGCCTAACATTACCCAGGTGTTCGATTTGATCGACCTTGAAACACGTGCAAATCTGAGGGTTAGCACAAATGAAATTATGTGAAATTTTGAAGAATATGGAAAAACACGTTTGTGATTGTTCATAATGCACTCCAAGCCTTTGGGTTAGAAATCCAAAGCAAATCCCAAGCCTAAGGCTTGAGATTCCCAAATCAAGACATAACGTGACCGCGTTATAACGCGCTCGCGTTATGTTTTGCTTTGCATTTTTTATTTTCCGCAAGTCTATTCTTTGTCATGTTTAACATAACGTGAGCGCATTATAACGCGCTCACGTTATGTTCCCCTTAAATTTTTTATGTTCAAGGCTATTAATCATGAGGGTTAAGGGATAAGGGATAGGGTTGGAGGGTTTAGGAATAAAGGATTATGGTTTAAGGTATAGTATCGAGCCCGTTGAGGGTCTAGGAATAGGGATAGCGTTTAGGGTTTAGGGATGAGGGATTAGAGTTGAGGGATGATGGATTAGGGTTGAGGGATAAGGTTTAGGGTTAGGGTTGAGGGATTAGGGTTTAAGGTATAGTGTTGAGGGTTGAGGGTTTAGGGATAGGGTTTAGGGTTGATGGATTAGGGTTTAATGTCGAGGTTAGGGTTAGAGTGTCGAGGGTAGAGGGATTAGGGATAGGGTTTAGGGTTGAAGGTTTAAGAATTGAGGGTTGAGGCTTTCGGGATGAGTGTTTAAGGCTACAGATATAGTGTCAAGAGTTCAAGGTGTAGGGATAGGGTTTAAGTTTTAAGGGTTAAGGGATGAGGGTTTCAGGTTTAAGGTATAGTGTTGAGGGTTGATGGTTTAGGGATAGGGTTTAGGTTTGAGGGATTAGGGTTTAGGGTTGATGAATTAGGGTTTAATGTTGAGAGTTGAGGGTTGAGGGTTGAGGGTTGAGGTTGAGGGATATGGTTAATGGTCAAGGGATTAGGGTTAAATAAGAGTGTCGAGGGTAGAGGGATTAGGGTTTAAGGTATAGTATTGAGCCTGTTGAGGGTATAGGAATAGGGATAGCGTTTAGGGTTTAGGGATGAGGGATTAGAGTTGAGGGATGACGAATGAGGGATTAGGGTTGAGGGATTAGGGTTTAGGGATAAGGTTTAGGGTTACAGTTAAGGGATTAAGGTTTAAGGTATAGTGTTGAGGGTTGAGGGTTTAGGGATAGGGTTTAGGGTTTAGGGTTGACGGATTACGGTTTATTGTCGAGGTTAGGGTTAGAGTGTCGAGGGTAGAGGGATTATGGATAGGGTTTAGGGTTGAAGGTTTAAGGATTGAGCGTTGAGGCTTTAGGGATGAGGGTTTAAGGCTTAAGATAGAGTATCAAGTGTTAAGGGTGTAGGGATAGGGTTTAAGTTTTAAGGGTTCAGGGTTGAGGGATAGGGATTAAGGTTTAAGGTATAGTGTTAAGGGTTGATGGTTTTGGGATAGGCTTTAGGTTTGAGGGATTAGGGTTCAGGGTTGATGAATTAGAGTTTAATGTTGAGAGTTGAGGGTTGAGGGTTGAGGTTGAGGGATAGGGTTAATGGTCAAGGGATTAGGGTCAAATAAGAGTATCAAGGGTAGAGGGATTAGGGTTTAAGGTATAGTATCGATCCTGTTGAGGGTCTGGGAATAGGGATAGCATTAAGGGTTGATGGATTAAGGATTAGGGTTGATGAATTAGGGTTTAATGTCGAGGTTGGGGTTAGAGTGTCGAGGGTAGAGGGATTAGGGATAAGGTTTAGGGTTGAAGGTTTACGGATTGAGGGTTGAGGCTTTATGGATGAGGGTTTAAGGCTTAAGATATACTGTCAAGTGTTGAGGGCGTAGGGATAGGGTTTAAGTTTTAAGGGTTAAGGATTGAGGGATAGGGATTAGGGTTTAAGGTATAGTGTTGAGGGTTGATGGTTTAGGGATAGGGTTTAGGTTTGAGGGATTAGGGTTTAGGGTTGATGAATTGGAGTTTAATGTTGAGAGTTGAGGGTTGAGGGTTGAGGTTGAGGGATAGGGTTAATGGTCAAGGGATTAGGGATAAATAAGAGTGTCGAGGGTAGAGGGATTAGGGTTTAAGGTATAGTATCGAGCCTGTTGAGGGTCTAGGAATAGGGATAGCGTTTAGGGTTTAGGGATGAGGGATTAGAGTTGAGGGATGACGGATGACAAATGAGGGTTGAGGGATTAGGGTTTAGGGATAAGGTTTAGGGTTAGGGTTGAGCGATTAGAATTTAAGGTATAGTGTTGAGGATTGAGGGTTTAGGGATAGGGTTTAGGGTTGAGGGATTAGGGTTTAGGGTTGACGGATTAGGGTTTAATGTCGAGGTTAGCGTTAGAGTGTCGAGGGTAGAGGGATTAGGGATAGGGTTTAGGGTTGAAGGTTTAAGGATAGAGGGTTGAGGCTTTAGGGATGAGGGTTTAAGGCTTAAGATATAGTGTCAAGTGTTGAGGGTGTAAGGATAGGGTTTAAGTTTTAAGGGTTAAGGGTTGAGGGATAGGGATTAGGGTTTAAGGTATAGTGTTGAGGCTTGATGTTTTCGGGATAGGGTTTAGGTTTGAGGGATTAGGGTTTAGGGTTGATGAATTAGGGTTTAATGTTGAGAGTTGAGGGTTGAGGGTTGGAGGTTGAGGTTGAGGGATAGGGTTAATGGTCAAGGGATTAGGGTTAAATAAGAGTGTCGAGGGAAGAGGGTTTAGGGTTTAAGGTATAGTATCAAGCCTGTTGAGGGTCTAGGAATAGGGATAGCATTTAGGGTTTAGGGATGAGGGATTAGAGTTGAGGGATGACGGATGATGGATGAGGGTTGAGGGATTAGGGTTTAGGGATAAGGTTTATGGTTAGGGTTGAGGGATTAGGGTTTAAGGTATAGTGTTGAGGGTTGAGAGTTTAGGGATAGGGTTTAGGGTTGACGGATTAGGGTTTAGGGTTGATAGATTAGGGTTTAATGTCGAGGTTAGGGTTAGAGTGTCGAGGGTAGAGGGATTAGGGATAGGGTTTAGGGTTGAAGGTTTAAGGATTGAGGGATGAGGCTTTAGGGATGAGGGTTTAAGGCTTAAGATATAGTGTCAAGTGTTGAGGGTGTAGGGATAGGGTTTAAGTTTTAAGGGTTAAGGGTTGATGGATAGGGATTAGGTTTTAAGGTATAGTGTTGAGGGTTCATGGTTTAGGGATAGGGTTTAGGTTTGAGGGATTAGGGTTTAGGGTTGATGAATTAGGGTTTAATGTTGAGAGTTGAGGGTTGAGGTTGAGGTGAGGTTGAGGGATAGGGTTAATGGTCAAGGGATTAGGGTTAAATAAGAGTGTCGAGGGTAGAGCGATTAGGGTTTAAGGTATAGTATCGAGCCTGTTGAGGGTCTAGGAATAGGGATAGCGTTTAGGGTTTAGGGATGAGTGATTAGAATTGAGGGATGACGGATGATGGATGAGGGTTGAGGGATTAGGGTTTAGGGATAAGGTTTAGGGTTAGGGCTGAGGGATTAGGGTTTAAGGTATAGTGTTGAGGGTTGAGGATTTAGGGATAGGGTTTAGGGTTGATGGATTAGGGTTTAGTGTTGACGGATTAGGGTTTAATGTCGAGGTTAGGGTTAGAGTGTCGAGGGTAGAGGGATTAGGGATAGGGTTTAGGGTTGAAGGTTTAAGGATTGAGGGTTGAGGCTTTAGGGATGAGGGTATAAGGCTTAAGATATAGTGTCAAGTGTTGAGGGTGTAGGGATAGGGTTTAAGTTTTAAGGGTTAAGGGTTGAGGGATAGGGATTAGGGTTTAAGGTATAGTGTTGAGGGTTGATGGTTTAGGGATAGGGTTTAGGTTTTAGGGATTAGGGTTTAGGGTTGATGCATTATGGTTTAATGTTGAGAGTTGAGGGTTGAGGTTGAGGGATAGGGTTAATGGTCAAGGGATTGGGGTTAAATAAGAGTGTCGAGGGTAGAGGGATTAGGGTTTAAGGTATAGTATCGAGCCTGTTGAGGGTCTAGGAATAGGGATAGTGTTTAGGGTTTAGGGATGAGGGATTAGAGTTGAGGGATGACGGATGATGGATGAGGGTTGAGGGATTAGGGTTTAGGGATAAGGTTTATGGTTAGGGTTAAGGGATTAGGGTTTAAGGTATAGTGTTGAGGGTTGAGGGTTTAGGGATAGGGTTTAGGGTTGAATGATTTGGGTTTAATGTCAAGGTTAGGGTTAGAGTGTCAAGGGTATAGGGACTAGGGATATGTTTTAGGGTTGACGGTTTAAGGATTGAGGGTTGAGGCTTTAGGGATGAGGGTTTCAGGCTTAAGATATAGTGTCAAGTGTTGAGGGTGTAGGGATAGTGTTTAAGTTTTAAGGGTTTAGGGTTGAGGCATAGGGATTAGGTTTAAGGTATAGTGTTGAGGGTTGATGGTTTAGGGATAGGGTTTAGGTTTGAGAGATTAGGGTTTAGGGTTGATGAATTAGGCTTTAATGTTGAGGGTTGAGGGTTGAGGTTGATGGATAGGGTTAATGGTCAAGGGATTAGGGTTAAATAAGAGTGTCGAGGGTAGAGGGATTAGGGTTTAAGGTATAGTATTGAGCTTGTTGAGGGTCTAGGAATAGGGATAGCGTTTAGGGTTTAGGGATGAGGGATTAGAGATGAGGGATGACAGATGATGGATGAGGGTTGAGTGATTAGGGTTTAGGGATAAGGTTTAGGGTTAGGGTTGAGGGATTAGGGTTTAAGGTATAGTGTTGAGGGTTGAGGGTTTAGGGTGGATGGATTAGGGTTTAATGTTGAGGTTAGGGTTAGACTATTGAGGGTAGAGGGATTAGGGATAGGGTTTAGGGTTGAAGGTTTAAGGATTGACGGTTGAGGCTTTAGGGATGAGGTTCTAAGGCTTAAGATATAGTGTCAAGTGTTGAGGGTGTAGGGATAGGGTTTATGTTTTAAGGGTTAAGGGTTGAGGGATAGGGATTAGGGTTTAAGGTATAGTGTTGAGGGTTGATTTTTTAGGGATAGGCTTTAGGTTTGAGGGATTAGCGTTTAGGGTTGATGAATTAGGGTTTAATGTTGAGAGTTGAGGGTTGAGGTTGAGGGTTGAGGTTAATGGTCAAGGGATTAGGGTTAAATAAGAGTGTCAAGGGTAGAGGGATTAGGGTTTAAGGTATAGTATCAAGCCTGTTGAGGGTCTAGGAATAGGGATAGCATTTAGAGTTTAGGGATGAGGGATTAGAGTTGAGGGATGACAGATGATGGATGAGGGTTGAGGGATTAGGGTTTAGGGATAAGGATTAGGGTTAGGGTTGAGGGATTAGGGTTTAAGGTATAGTGTTGAGGGTTGAGGGTTTAGGGATAGGGTTTAGGGTTTAGGGTTGACGGATTAGGGTTTAATGTCAAGGTTAGGGTTAGAGTGTCAAGGGTAGAGGGATTAGGGATAGGGTTTAGGGTTGAAGGTTTAAGGATTGAGTGTTGAGGCTTTAGGGATGAGGGTTTAAGCCTTAAGATCTAGTGTCAAATGTTTAGGGTGTAGGGATAGGGTTTAAGTTTTAAGGGTTAAGGGTTGAGGGATAGGGATTAAGGTTTAAGGTATAGTGTTGAGGGTTGATGGTTTAGGGATAGGGTTTAGGTTTGAGGGATTAGGGTTTAGTGTTGACGAATTAGGGTGTAATGTTGAGAGTTAAGGGTTGAGGTTGAGGGATAGGGTTAATGGTCAAGGGATTAGGGTTAAATAAGAGTGTCGAGGGTAGAGGGATTAGGGTTTAAGTTATAGTACTGACCTATTGAGGGTCTAGGAATAGGGATAGCATTTAGGGTTTAGGGATGAGGGATTAGAGTTGAGGGATGATGGATGAAGGATGAGGGTTGAGGGATTAGGATTTAGGGATAAGGGTTATGGTTAGGGTTGAGGGATTAGGGTTTAAGGTATAGTGTTGAGGGTTTAGGGATAGGGTTTAGGGTTTAAGGTTAATAGATTAGGGTTAGAGTGTCGAGGGTAGAGGGATTAGCGATAGGGTTTAGGGTTGACGGTTTAAGGATTGAGGGTTGAGGCTTTAGGGATGAGGGTTTAAGGCTTAATATATAGTGTCAAGTGTTGAGGCTATAGGGATAGGGTTTAAATTTTATGGGTTTAGGGTTGAGGGATAGGGATTAGGGTTTAAGGTATAGTGTTGAGGGTTGATGGTTTAGGGATAGGGTTTAGGTTTGAGGGATTAGGGTTTAGGGTTGATGAATTAGGGTTTAATGTTGAGAGTTGAGGGTTGAGGGTTGAGGTTTAAGGTTGATGGATAGGGTCAATGGTCAAGGGATTAGGGTTAAATAAGAGTGTCGAGGGTAGAGGGATTAGGGTTTAAGGTATAGTATCAAGCCTATTGAGGGTCTTGGAATAGGGATAGCATTTAGGGTTTAGGGATGAGGGATTAGAGTTGAGGGATAACAGATGATGGATGAGGGTTGAGGGATTAGGGTTTAGGGATAAGGTTTAGGGTTAGGGTTGAGGGATTAGGGTTTAAGGTATAGTGTTGAGGGTTGAGGGTTTACGGATAGGGTTTAGGGTTGACGGATTAGGGTTCAATGTTGAGGTTAGGGTTAGAGTGTTGAGGGTAGAGGGATTAGGGATAGGGTTTAGGGTTGAAGGTTTAAGGATTGACGGTTGAGGCTTTAGGGATGAGGGTTTAAGGCTTAAGATATAGTGTCAAGTGTTGAGGGTGTAGGGATAGGGTTTATGTTTTAAGGGTTAAGGATTGAGGGATAGGGATTATGGTTTAAGGTATAGTGTTGAGGGTTAATGGTTTAGGGATAGGGTTTAGGTTTGAGGGATTAGGGTTTAGGGTTGATGAATTAGGGTTTAATGTTGAGAGTTGAGGGTTGAGGGTTGACAGTTGAGGGTTGAGGGTTGACGGATAGTGTTAATGGTCAAGGGATTAGAGTTAAATAAGAGTGTCGACGGTAGAGGGATTAGGGTTTAAGTTATAGTATCGAGCCTATTGAGGGTCTAGGAATAGGGATAGCATTTAGGGTTTAGGGATGAGGGATTAGAGTTGAGGGATGACGGATGACGGATTAGGGTTGAGGGATTAGGGTTTAGGGATAAGGTTTAGGGTTAGGGTTGAGGGATTAGGGTTTAAGGTATAGTGTTAAGGGTTGAGGGTTTAGGGATAGGGTTTAAGGTTGACGGATTAGGGTTTAGGTTTGATAGATTAGGGTTTAATGTCATGGTTAGGGTTAGAGTGTTGAGGGTAGAGGGATTAGGGATAGGGTTTAGGGTTGAAGGTTTAAGGATAGAGGGTTGATGATTTAGGGATGAGGGTTTAAGGCTTAAGATATAGTTTCAAGTGTTGAGGTTGTAGGGATAGGGTTTAAGTTTTAAGGGTTAAGGGTTGAGGGTTAGGGATTAGGGTTTAAGGTATAGTATTGAGGGTTGATGGTTTAGGGATAGGGTTTTCATTTGAGTTATTAGGGTTTAGGGTTGATGAATTAGGGTTTAATGTTGAGAGTTGAGGGTTGAGGGTTGAGGGTTGAGTGTTGAGGGATAGGGTTAATGGTCAAGAGATTAGGGTTAAATAAGAGTGTCAAGGGTAGAGGGATTAGGGTTTAAGGTATAGTATCGAGCCTGTTGAGGTTCTAGGAATAGGGATAGCATTTAGGGTTTAGGGATGAGGGATTAGAGTTGAGGGATGATGGATGACGGATGAGGGTTGAGGGATTAGGTTTTAGGGATAAGGTTTAGGGTTAGGGTTGAGGGATTAGGGTTTAAGGTATAGTGTTGACGGTTTAGGGTTGATGGATTAGGGTTTAGGGTTGACAGATTAGGGTTTAATGTCGAGGTTAGGGTTAGAGTGTGAAGGGTAGAGGGATTAGGGATAGGGTTTAGGGTTGAAGGTTTAAGGATTAAGGGTTGAGGCTTTAGGGATGAGTGTTTAAGGCTTAAGATATAGTGTCAAGTGTTGACGGTGTAGGGATAAGGTTTAAGTTTCAAGGGTTAAGGGTTGAGGTATAAGGATTAGGGTTTAAGGTATAGTGCTAAGGGTTGATGGTTTAGGGATAGGGTTTAGGTTTGAGGGATTAGGGTTTAGGGTTGATGAGTTAGGGTTTAATGTTGAGGGTTGAGGGTTGAGTGTTAAGGTTGAGGGATAGGGTTAATGGTCAAGGGATTAGGGTTAAATAAGAGTGTCGAGGGTAGAGGGATTAGGGTTTAAGGTATAGTATCAAGCCTGTTGAGGGTCTTGTAATAGGGATAGCATTTAGGGTTTAGGGATGAGGGATTAGAGTTGAGGGATGACAGATTAGGGTTGGAGGTTGAGGGATTAATGCTTAGGGATAAGGTTTAGGGTTGAGGGCTAAGGGATTAGTGTTTAAGGTATGGTGTTGAGGGTTTAGGGATAGGGTTTAGGGTTGAGTGATTAGAGTGAAGGGTTGAGTGATTAGGATTTGACGTTGAGGGTTGAGGGTTTAGGGATAGGGTTGAGGGTCAAGGGATCAGAGTTAAGGGTTAAGGGATTAGGGTTTGATGTTGAGGGTTAAGGGTTGAGGGTTAAGGTTCAAGGGTCAAGGGTTTTGGGATAGGGTTGAGGGTTGAGGGATTAGGGTTAAAGTAGAGTGTGGAGGGTATAAGAATTAGGGATAGGGTTGGAGGGTTTAGGGATAAGGGATTAGGGTTTAAGGTATAGTATCGAGTATGTTGAGGGTTTAGGAATAGGGATAGCATTTAGGGTTTAGGGATGAGGGATTAGGGCTGAGGGTGGAGGGATTAGGGTTTAGGGATAAGGTTTAGGGTTGAGGACTAAGGGATTAGGGTTTAAGGTATAGTGTTGAGGGTTTAGGGATAGGTTTTAGGGTTGATTATGAGGGCATTTTCTATCAAGAACTTGATTATGAGGGTTTGCCCTTTCATTTTTATGCCTATCATATGGCGAAGCATATGGCTAGCTCTTGCAGGAAACAGGAAAAGTTCTCCCTCAAAAACCTTGTGGTCATTCAAGTCTGAAGGGGAAGGTTTGGAAAGAGATGTGATTAATGCAAAGGATGTGATCAATCTATAGCAGGACAAAACACGAGCACATTATAACGCGCTCACATTTTGTCTTGCTATAGAAACGGTAAAAAAGTGTTGACCCTCATGATCCAGGCCCACGTGCTATATTTTCATACTGATTCTATGCGTGCTCTGACAAAAAAAAAGTGCTTTCATGCTGTTGGGAAGTTCACATGCACATTTGACACATTGTACCACATTTTCATGATCTTTCCAACACCTTTTCTACTTTACCAACTTGAGAAGGAGGAAATAACATAGTTTTCACACCAAGTTTGATATATATCGATTCAAGTTTCAATTTTTGTAGTGTTGCAATGTTAATTGTGATTCAATTTTAGGAATTTAACATCATAGATTGGTTAATAGTATTGTTTTTAGTAATTATATTTGAGTGTTATTCAATTTAACATTGAAAAAGAAGCAAGTGGTGAAAAACTCAAATTGTTGAGGAGTTTGATGCAAGAAGAAAAAAACACTACATAATTGGGTACTCTCTCCATTCGAATCTTCATTTTTTAGGTATGTCAAATCTTTACATGCATGTTCTTTACATTTTCCTTATTTCAAATTGAATTACTTTATCATGCTTTATCATACTATTATCTTGTATTCATTTCTTAGGAACTAATATTGGTCTCTTTATCATGCTACAGACAAATTCTTCATCATGCCAAGGAAACAATCAAGAATTAAACCAACATAGGAAGAGATAGAAGCTAAGAATGCAAAGAAAGTAGTGGCTATGAGGGAACTTCGTGAGAAGAGGAAATTGGACACGATAAATGAAGACATACCAATTGAAGAGGAACCACAACCATCATAAAGAGATATGGTATTGGTGGCACAAAGAGAACGAATGCAAAAACTTCATGGTACGAGAGATTTGAATACCATAGTTGGAGACACGTCCTCTATCGCAAGTCAACATGTAGGGACACCATCTACCACATCTCAAGTTGAGAGTACATCATCACTCACATGTGATGAAGGAGGTACGGCATCATTCCCACCTCAACCTCAAGGTATGTCATCTATTCCATCTTCAATCAAAGGTATGCCATCTAACCCATCTCATTTAAATATTGATGAAATTCCTAATGTTGAGATGAATTTACCTAACTTAACACCACCTAGAATTTTGCA
Organism: Cunninghamia lanceolata; assembly: GCA_027924645.1. Classification (NCBI taxonomy): domain Eukaryota; kingdom Viridiplantae; phylum Streptophyta; class Pinopsida; order Cupressales; family Cupressaceae; genus Cunninghamia; species Cunninghamia lanceolata. The sequence continues at coordinate 6,929,673 of BSBN01000159.1, forward strand.
TAGAAAGCCAAAGTATTTGATTGATATTGATGAGAATATTTTGCAACCAATGGAAGGTAATATTCCAAAACGCACTTGTAGAAGATATGCTAATAAGATTTGGAGATTGTTCTTTGAAAAGTTAAATGAGACTGCAAGATGTCAACTATTCGTTGAAATGATGCGAAGTATAAAGTATAGGTCTATCATGAAGATTCTTGGGTTGAGAACATCAAAGGCTTCAAGTGAAAAATCTATTGTCAAGAATCTAATGAGTGTGTATGAGAGTGCGGGTAACACCTCACGCACAAAAGATAGTAATGCAACATGATGTGTGATTACATCGACTATAGTAAGTAGTCAAACAAGGAAAGCTCATCTCATTAGAAAGATGAGTCAAGAATTGAGAATTAATAGGAAAACTTTATCAAGAGCCATTGGAAGACACCAAAGTATTGAGGACACTAATGCCAATGAATTATGGGCATTCTCGGGGAGACTACCACGAAAAGATAAACCAATTGTTGAAGTATTGAGATCACTAATTGAAGACTTTTAGAAGAATTACACAAGGGTATCTCTGAATCAAAGGGATGTGGTAAGAAGGAGAATCGGTAGTCAAAACCGCGAGCCACATCCAAAGCATTTTTTGGATGAGACTCAAACACAGTTTTATGGTAAATTTGTAGAGAAGTATCCTCAAATTAAAATTTGTCAAAGATATTTTGAAATGCTAAAACCTTTCTATGTTAAGATAAATCACACAAGCACTACTTGTTGTTGTAGATTACATATTGAATTTTCTAACCATTTTGATGCTTATAGGTCTATATGTTTAGATATGCATACTAACAATGATTTGCAGGGTTGTGCCATATGTGCCCCACCAACATCTTCAAGAAACTTCATATCAAGAATTTTATGTGAAAGAGAGGAAGGTCAAATATTCTACAAGAAATTATGCTTGGATGGCACATGTCATCGTTGCGGTGGCTTGCAACATTTGCCAATATGTGAACATATGGAAAGAACACATGCGGTTGGAAACGAACTAGTAGAGTTTGGCAAGTATAAAATAGTGGCATACAATACAAAAGATGGTAAAGAAGCAAATGAAGAGGGAACAAATTATTACTTATGTCGTTGTGTTGAGGCCAAAAAGAAATAGGAGGCCCTTGTTACAGATGGAGAAAACATCAAATACCCTACAGACTCAATGGTTATTACTGGAACATGGCTTAGAAGGTACCCATATAAGAGTGTTAATATTTGGCTATTTCAGGACTTTGACACGCATTGGAAGATTCTTCATTACTCGAACCTTATCATGGCATCCAATGTTCATTTGATAAAATATCAGGCTAGACCTTTGAACAAAATCTTGTGGAAGGTGCGTGAGTCTGACCATGAAGCAATACTTGACACAATAAAGAGTAGAGCAGACCTGGATGGTTCATTGGATTAATTTGTAAATATTCACATTGATTTTGTAAAGTCATGTTACATTGAGTTGTAAGTATGCACATTAATTTGTAAGGTTTGTCTTTTTTTTTTATTTTCTCCTGCATTTTTACACATATACACATTTTTACATCATCATGTTAAGCATTTTTGGTGTCCTGCTCCTGATGCGACCAAACTCATAACTCACCCTACTTCCTCTAGACACCATTTAATGATCTCTCTAACACTCTGGATCTAGGGCACCCAATCATGATGATGACCTATATACCATTCTCCCAAGGTGCTCATAATAAATGAAAAGAAGACCAAGGGTGCCCAAGCTTAATAGACTTGTTTCTTTCAATTTTGATGATCCAAACTCTTGCAAAATGACATCCACTTTCATGCCTTTAGATCTTCCTTCACATACAAGGTGCCAAATCAACTTGAAAAATCTAGATAAGGGTGCCAAAATGGATGAAAGGAGACATGAAATGCACCTTAGGACTCCATGCTAAGGTTTTAGTCATTAAAGTCTCTTGATATTAGGCGTTCATGATGATGAAACTTAGAGCTTTTTCCTTTTCTATGTGCTCATCTAAGATGTTTGAATGATAAGGAGTGCCTTGACCTCTATAATGTACATTGGGCACCAAAATCAAGGTGATTTTAAGTCACTTTGAGTCATTTGGGGTCAGTTTGAGTCTTTGAGTCATGTTGCAAAAAAGTGTCAATGTTGTCAAGTTGCACAAAGCAACTTTTGCATTTTTGGTGTCCTGCTCATGATGCGACCAAACTAACTATTCCAACACATCCGGATGGGTACATTTACACTAGGCATAGTCTTTTTTTTCACCCAAACATGTCGAAACAATCCGAGCTACATTGTACCGACGATATCCCTGAAGAGTCCAAAGTGCAAAAAGGCAGCAATCTTTAACGAGATGTTACTCAAAAATCATGTTGCTTAGAAACATTATGTCTAAGGAAACATGATCATGTAGAGTGCCTCTACAATAACCTCTCTCAGTTTTTTATATCTTTGAGGCATTTGCCTGTGGTGAAAGGTTTTCTACTGCCTTAAAAATCGTCAGAAGGAGGCAATGTAAAGTTGCAAAGGGGTGTAACTTTCATCCTGCTCATGATGCAACCAAACTAATTGTTCCAACGCATCCGTATGGGTACATTTACGCTAGGCATGGTCCTGTTTTTTACCCAAACATGTCGAAACAGTCCAAGCTACATTGTATCGATGATATCCCTGAAGAGTCCAAAGTACAAAAAGGCAGCAATCTTTGACAAGATGTTACTCAAAAACTGTCACTTAGAAATATTCTATCTAAGGAAACATAATCACATAGAGTACCTCTACAATAACCTCTCTCAATTTTTTATATCTCTGAGGCATTTGCTTGTGGTGAAAGGTTTTCTGCTGCCCTAAAAATTGTTAGAAGGAGGCAGTGTAAAGTTGCAAAGGGATGTAACTTTCGTCCTACTCATGATGTCACCAAAATGACTATTCCAACACATCTAGATGGGTACATTTATGCTAGGCATTGTCCTATTTTTCACCCAAACATGTTGAAATAGTCCAAGCTACATTGTACCGACGATATCCCTGAAGAGTCCAAAGTGCAAAAAGGTAGCAATCTTTGACAAGATGTTACTTGAAAACCATGTCACTTAGAAATATTCTGTCTAAGACAACGCAATCATGTAGAGTGCCTCTACAATAACCTCTCTCGGTCTTTTATATCTTTGAGGCATTTGCCTATGGTGAAAGGTTTTCTGCTGCCCCAAAAATTGTCAGAAGGAGGCAGTGTAAAGTTGCAAAGGGGTGTAACTTTCATCCTGCTTGTGATGCAACCAAACTGACTATTCCAATGCATCCAAATGGGTACATTTACGCTAGGCATGGTCCTATTTTTCACCTGAACATGTCGAAACAGTCCGAGCTACATTGCACCGACAATATCCCTGAAGAGTCCAAAGTGCAAAAAGGTAGCAATCTTTGACAAGATGTTACTCAAAAATTATGTCACTTAGAAACATTTCATCTAATGAAACACGATCACGTAGAGTGCCTCTACAATAACCTCTCTTAGTTTTTTATATCTCTGAGACATTTGCCTGTGGTGAAAGGTTTTCTACTGCCCCAAAAATTGTCAGAAGGAGGCAGTGTATTAAGTCAGGATGAAAGCCTATTCACTCTAGGTGCCAATCTCAAGTTGCACAATCATTAATGGGCACCTAGAGCAATAAGGTGGTACATCATGTTTCCAGGACCCTGAAATGGCGCCCAAGCATGTAGCAGGAATTTTCAAGGAGCTAGAATGTTTTTGAAACTCTAAGGAACTAGTCCAAAGACTCTATGGCACCATCTTGATACCATTGAGTCAACTTTAGAACTCAAACATATTGAAACAAGGTCTAGGAAGATAGGCACCATCTCTTGCTAGTTCAACCTCTTAGAAGCACCGACATTGGAAAGACTCTTAATGAGCGCCTAAGTTTGAATTGATCTTGTGATTGAAAGTTTGGTGATGTATTGGTGCAAGATGATCTTCAATTGAAGCAATCTAAGTTCTAGGAAGGGTTTATAAGTTATCAACCTCTTCACTAAGTTAGGCGCACTTTACAATCTTTCTTACCCAAGAGTTGCACCTCATTAAGATAAGGCACATCTTAACCTCTGGGGCTTTTCCATAGAAGCGCTTCAGTTTATTAGCACCTTTGGACCTTGTTTTACATTCTGAAAGAGAAGGTGCACTTTGAAGGCATTTCTAACCCAGATTGATGCCTAGGTATAGTCATCTCTCTAGAGCATTACAATGTGTTTTAAAATGAAGGAGGACATTTCATAAGTTGGGGAATTGATCACTGAAGACCTTGGAGTGTTTGAATTACTCTAAGCAAGAAGGCGCATTTCCATGGAGTAGCATACTCTAGATAGCACCTAATGCCATCAAGGAACAATTCCACCCACACTTTGGTGCCTATCATCAAGAAGGGGCATTGGGTATTCCTTGAACAGTTCTGAGCATTTGAAGTTCGTGAAATCACCAAGGAATGTTGGGTGCCATGTGTATCCTCAACAAGCTTGAGTTTGCGCCGTGACAAGTTGGCGTTTAATCATGTTTTAACTTCCCTCTTGACGCGCCTAACTTGGGAAAAAGTTATCTTGTTGTTAGTCAAGTGTTTGATGTGTTTTGGATACTCCAAAAGACTTCCTCTTGCTAGGCACTCTTCTTGGCAACTACAACCTTCAACTAGCGCCTAGATCCTGAAGAAAAACACTTGCAAGTGTGGGCACACTTTCCTTGTGATGGAGCATCAAACTGGCACCTAGAAATCATAATGGATGAAGTGAGCGCCTAGGATCCTATTGGTCCAATAGGTGGTTTTGGGATCCCTGTCAAGTCATTGGATTAGGTTGCCAACTCAGAATGATTTTCATGCACTTAGACTTCAAGGCACCAAAACTAGTAGGAAAATATTTGGGGGGAAACCACGCTGATAAAAGTTGGGTAAATTTAACCTCCAAGTCTGATTAGGCTCCATATAACAACAATATTTATATCATGTCCCTTTGCTTTATGAAACAAGCGCATGTGTCAACTCATACGGATAACACTATGGTCCTTAGAAATTTCTCTGTGACTTTTGATAAGATTATCTACTATTATGTGGATGCTTGATAGTATTATCCAAATCCATTGGACTAGTGTGGCTATGAGGTTGGAAAGTGTTGCAACCTCCATCCTTTAAACTTCTCCACCTTGTTATGGGTTCTTTTGAGTATTTTCACTTACTTTCTCTTCGAGAAAATTTTCTAATGATACATGATGTGTCATAGATCATTCAACTTGATAAACAACATGGAGGGATTCTCATGCCTCCTATACTTCTTGCAAGTTTCTTTATAGATAGCTCACATCATTGTCCATCTAGGTGGTCATTTCCCTAAATATTATGATAAGATAATCCTGTTAATGAACTTTGGATTGAATGAGAATCAACATGCTTTGTCTTGAATAGAATAGTTGGGATGGACAAAAATCTATTGATTCTAGGTTGGGTTGTTAAAGGTCACAAAGTTTTGGTGTCTAATGCCCTCTAAATCTAAATATTCAAAATCATAGTGGTTCAATAAGTTACAACAAACAGTCAGGTAGACAATAGACTATAAGGAACAAGGACTACACATAAATCCAAAACAACACCAGTCAATAAGGACATCACAAATAACTCAACATTACTTGCTCTTCCGATGCGCTGATGCGATTATCTTCCGATACACCGATGTCTTCGACTTCAAACCACACTCATCGGCAAGACAGACCACTATCAGCAAAGCCTAACCAAGGTCTACTGATACGACCAACTCTTGACGTCGATACAAGGTTCTTTTGAAGGCAAAGGGCGCCCAGGCTTATGGGGCTCAATTTGATGTATTTATTGAAAGCTCAAGGTGAATTGATGCTTATTGAAAATGCCACTTAGTCCTTCATTTGCATTCTAGGCGCCATTTCCTATTGACTTATATACTCCTCCTCATGCTAGGGTGCCATAATGAAGTGGTTTAGATAATAGGTGTGCTTCACTTACTAGAGGCTTGTTCTCCTTCCACCTTAAGCGCATTTTTATGGTGGAATAGGTGTCAATGGGTGCCTTGTCTTAAATGAATGCTCTCTCTAAGTTGGGCACCCTTTTGAGGCTTTATGAGTTGTAAATTGTGCCTTAACCCTTCATGCTTGTTGCTCAATGTTTGAATGTTTAAGAAAGTCTCCTTTAGGTGCTCATCTTAATGACTTTTTCTTAAGGCACAATCATCCTAATGACTTGGATATTCATCCTAGTGTTTCAGGATATCAGGCTACCAGACTTAGTCATTTTCAGGATCTCAAACATAAAGAATAACATGATGATTCATTTTTTTGTATTGCATACAGTTGACATTCTATGCTACTCATAAAGAATATTAATATTTTTTGTTCAACATGATGATTCATTTTTTTTTAAATACAACTTTTATCTTTTAGTTCCAAAATGAGGTTTAGGTGATACTTGAATAACAATAGCTAGCTTATTAGATCAACAAACATCCTATGTAATACAATTGGACTTTAAATATTTGAAGTAGCCATCTACAAATATCCATTCAAACGTGGATTTATAATGCAAGTATGGATGCCATCAATAAAAAAGATTTGTATTAACCAAATATCCATATAGGCATACATCAATATCTATCGATATAAGTATAACATATATACAAAATAGCCATATTGGCTTACAAGAATGCCATATAGGCATACAATGTCAACTATGTACAATACAAAATATATGTCCACAAATGCCATATAGGCATACAACAAAGGAACACAATAAAAAGTCATTCCCCTCTGGCTGTGAAGAGAATAAATCATGGGTAGCCTTTGATCTTTTAGGGGATGGAGACACGCATGTGGGTGGTCTACTACGAACTCGAGGGCTACTCGTCCTATTTAGTTCTTCCTGCATCTTTACCTATTACAATAAAAAGTATAGACATTAATATATAGAAATTAAATGTTATAAAAAATCAAACATTTAACAAAATAATCACTTACTGCTAACATATAATCTGTCTCCTCGCTTGCCTCAGTAGCAGGAATAGGCCTTGGTGATGTTAAGTCCTATAGAAACCATCCAGATAGAAATTAAACTTCAAATCAATAATCTTTTGATTTTTAAAAAATAGACAACTATAACAATGAATGTATATTGAAATTTACTAATTTGCCTCATACCCCTGTCAATGCCATGGAGCTATGAATTGCAGAGGCCACACCATGCTCCATTGCCCTCTAAACATGGGGAGGTGTCTCCATAGCCTGCATCATCTACAAATAAAACAACATTATTCAATTACGGAAACTATAATAGTGATGCAAATCATGGCTCCTAACATACACACATGTTCATCTAAACATGGAAGTACACACAATAAAGCACACAAGTCACATACAAAAATCTAGTAAGTACAATTCATTCATTAAACTATTTATTTTATTACGTTCGTAAAACTTTGAAGTCCACCACCACTGGCAACTGTTGCCGTGAAATCTACAATATTAACCTATTCAACATCCAAAATCAGATATTAGAATACCATTCATATAACGATGCTATTCACATGTAATATTTATAATTGTTTACTAGTTACATACCTCGACATTAGATGATCTAGTGTAAAATGTAGGTGGAGAACCACTGAAAACTGCATCGACACTATGACCCTGATATTTCATTAAAATCATCAATTTAAATTAGTTAATATTGCATTTCAAAAATAAAATTTAATAAATTAAATTCAATAAACTTGCTAATATTTACCTGAGTATCAAGGCCGAAAGTCTCAATTAGGAGGGTATCTGTCATCACCATCTGCTCAGCTGCAGATGTAGCCTGTGCACCTGCATCCTAACTATCCATGGGATCATAACCATAGGATAACCCACAAGCTTGACAAGCATGGGGTGGGACCCTACTCCTCGCACTATCTCCCAACCCACTCTGTGCTGCAGGACCAGCATGCTCTATGATGCTCTGGGTCAAGGCACTAATGGACTGAAGTGTATCGACCTCAACACTCTCCTTCACAATGGAAGGGATAGAAACATGCTCATGGGCTACTCTGCTGATTACTCGTCTCACTACCCACTGTGGGTCAAGACGTGCCCCTGGTCTATCTTGTGCTGACCCCCCACCTCTACCCTGGAAATCCCGCATATCAAAATAGTTTGGCACTTTATTGAGGACAAACTCGCAGTAGAGTTTCCTCGAAAAGTATTGCGGGACCTCATTATTATTGTATGGAGGATGGTCAAAAACCATCCACCACCTCTGCCCAAAATTGTCCCTTCTCGCTTGGTTGTTGCACCAATGGATAGGGAACCTCTTGCATGTAATGGGTGGAGGTTGATTTGTTTGTGGGTTTGTGAAAATGGAACACAAGTCTAATTTTGTGATTTGTAATTTTTTCACATCTTGGTATGACAACTTGTCTGCATAATAATCTCTGAACTCTCTCCTCTTATCCATCCAACTAGTTATTTGCTTGCTAATTGAATCTACATTTGATAACATAGATTCAAGAGATTCAGCAAGTGTGGACCTATGCAAGGTTGAAGTGGAAGGATTTTTCAACCTTGCAATTATATCTTTAATTTTTTTTTTGTTGTTTTCAATTTGCCCCATTATATTTTCTTGTGTTCCAGGGGCATGTCGAGGAATGGATGGAGGAGGTTGTTGTCCTGCAGTTATTTCCTCCTCAGGATTTTATGGATTTTGAGGAGGAGGTGAATTAACATTTCCTGACAATTAACGAAATATACATCAAAAAACAACTCAAACCTACCTATTTCAAAGCAAATTCAAACAAAAAAATAAATAAAATTCACTCCTTTGGCATGCTCGATGTTGTGGTGGCATTTTGGCGACAAATCAGTGAGATTTTGTTGTTGAATTGACTTTTCAAAAATGCGAGTGTGCTTCGTAGGGTTTGCAAGCCGCGGGGATAGAGGAGAAAAATAGAAATGAAATGAAATGACAACCTTTTATTTATTTATTTATAGTGGTTCATAATGCGCTCACGTTATAACACGCTCGCTTTATGTATTATTTTTTTAAAAAAACTATTTGGCCACTTTTTGGCCCCCCATCTTTTTGCACTTACCCATTATTAAATTTCTATAAATTGTTTTATTTTATTTTATTTTTTTAAATTTTAAATTCTATTACATTATGTCTATTATACTAATTTTAATTTTTTTCTTAAAACAATATATTTTATTATAAATGATAAAGTAAAAAGTGATGTCTAAATTTTATATATGATGGGTGATTTTTAAATTTGATATCTACTACATTATTATATATTAAAAGAAGAAATAAAATATAATTAAATTCCTATCAAATTAGTTAAATAATTAACTCTTGTATATCAAAATATCTTTTGCTTATTTATTTTTTAATTATAAGTTTTGATATGTAGTTTTTTTTTTTAATCTTATTACAAATAAAAGAAATATTGATGTTTCTCTTTTACTCTTAGTTTTCATGTGTAAGATTTGTAAGGGATATATATAAATTTTTAATTTTTAATTTTCGACTTAATAGCATTATTACTTGTTTTTTATATGCTTTCTTTTATTTTTAACTATTGTTTTTTCTTTCTTGTCTTATTCTTTTTATCTATTTTAAAAGTTATGAATTTATATTTTTGTTTTTTAATATTTCAAAACAATTATTTCTTTTGTTATTTTTAATTATCAATGTGATTAAATTAAGATATGATTTTGCACGCTTTGAAAACTATTTTTGATAAATATAACAATTATTATTATAATGATATATCAATATATTATTAATAAATACATTCTATTATATTATGGATCAATATATTAATATAAAAATGATAGGAAAGACCTAACATTATTATAATATAATAATATTATAATTTAATATTAAATTATATTGCTATCTATATATATATATATAAAAGAAAAATAAAAAATGACAAATATCGAACAAGACTTTTAAACTATTAATAATCATATTATCTAATCAATAAAATAAATAAAAACCAAAATATAATATTAATATTTAAAATTATAAATTCATATTTATATTTAATAAAATGCTCAATAAATAAATAAAAAATAAGAATATAATATTAATATTCAAAATTACAAATTTATATTTATATTTAATATAAAAAAATTATTTTAAAGTTAATGTTTTAAATTAAAATTAATATCTTATGAAAAATTTAAAACCTAAAACTACAAGTTAAATATAAAATATTAAAATATAAAGTTCAACTACATGGTAAAGCTGGCGTATGCATTTGAGGTAGGAGATAATTATTGTTTGACCTGTACAGAACGAAGGTACACTCTGACAGTGATGGTTGCATGGATGGCAATGACATCCCATCTATGGCATGACAGGGCATCTGTGCATCTTGAAGGCCCCATAGACGTTGCCCTGCCTGTCATGCAATTTTTTAATGAGGGAATTTCACGGTTATCCACTTAAAGGTGCCTATAAAATACTATGACATATCTTAATATAAGTAAAATTATATATAAACTAAATATATATATCATCATAATTTTATATAAATTTTGACAATATGTCCCAAATCTCTCCTTTCATGTGATACAGTCTTTTTAAAATTTTAATTATATTTTATGGGAAAAAGTCCAAATATGGCTATACGGTCATCAAATTTAGGCCATGAGCAATATTAATATAATATTAATTTTTGTTTTCCCACATCATTTCTTCTTTTTTCCCATAACTATAGTCAATAAAATAATTGTTAAATAATATATATATAGCAGTATACTTAAAATATATAATAACTTCTGCCAATAAGAGCGTGATTCAGTGGTCAAGTCATTCAGTTCTGGTGGCAGCCACCAAAGTTCAAACCCTAGCAAGGCCAACAAGCACGCAGGATAAGTGTGCTTTCACTGGGCTGGTGTACCTTTGTGGGGCCAACGAGCTCGCGGGTTTGACCAAAGGGTGATAATGCCCATTGGGGACGGAGACCCCCCAATTGTTGTCTCAGGGGATAAAGTTGACGGGAAGAGATCCCCCATAAGAGTCTCTCTAGGCCCAGACCAGCCTAAAACCCTAGGTATCTCCCTATATATATAAAACTTTCACTCGATAATGGGCAAGTCTATTCAACTAACACTCAGCAAGGAAACCAAGGTGGCATTTGTGTGATAGGATAGCAACCGTGCTAGAATAATAATGAGAGTGGGTGGGTTGTCAAATGTAGAGCCAAGCACATCTTTTGCAGTGATGTTTTGATGCCGTCTGGCTTTCCACTTCACCAGACCATCTTCGACAGAATGAAGAGAGGAAAGAAGATGAATGTGGATCTAAGTAGGGGCTGCTAGGAGAAAGGTAAAGGCATGGCAGAGACATTTTCTCCTCGGCACCATCAATTACAGAGGAAGACAACTAGTAGGACGGTGGGCAGGAGGATGAAGTAGCTTTACACTCTTCGCTCAAGGAAGTCCAAAGTATCAGGTGATGAAGCTAAGGAGTGCTTCATTGCTTTGATTGACATTGAAATACAGAATCCCCTGTTGAGGAAATGGATGTGCCAAATTCTTGCTATGGCCAAGGTGGTTGATGGGCAAGATGGAGGGAACCTAGGGAGGCAGTTTCCAATTTTCTACTTGATCCTTGAATGTCCTATGGGAGGTGGAATGTTTTCGAAGCAACTCACTCTCTCTCAATGGCCACCCTCACCTCTATTGTTGTGTCATCAACACTGGTTCATGAGGACCTTGCAGAGATTTCCAAGGAGGCTGACAACTGCCATGAGGTTATCTTGGGTCATCTTCATGAACTGATGCTTGGACAAGTGGAGTCAAGGAAGATGCTAGAGAAAGTTGCAGAGAGATTGGGGCTTCAAGTGGATGCCAAGGCCCATGCAGAATATAAGTGCCCTCATGATGAGGAGATGGACTTGGTGGATCTCACAAACAAGGATGATAAGTAGCTACTTCTATTTTAGTTTTAGATAGACTAATAGCTAGGTTTCTATACTTTTAAGATAGTGTTCAGTGAGAGGACCTTGTAATTTGCCTTCTCACCTTGTCAATTTATATACTTTCTATTAAGATAGATCCAGACTACAAGGGCTCTACGTTGTTTTTGAAAGGGTCCATGGTTTATTAATAAAGAGTCATCATAAATTGTTTAGTTAATTTGAGTTTGATTTTATATTTATTTAGTTAGCATACACTACAATGGAGTGAATAGTGAGAGGCTATAGAGGATAGAGAGAAGGGAGGGGTTTCTCTTACTAATATAAGATTGTTAATTACTTGATTTTGAGTGTGATTTTATATGTGTTTTTTAGCATATAGTAAAATGGAGCAAATAGAGAGTGGCTATAGAAAAGGGAGAGTAAGGGAGGGGTTGCTCTTACTAATATAGGATTTTTGTCCTTTGAAATATTTAGAGAAATAGAAGAGAGTTTTATGACACTTCTATGGTTGTCTTTTGACATATGAACAAATAAATCAATGATAAAGTTGTCAAGTTTAGGGAGGGATTGGTAATCATGATGGATAATGATTACTCTCTATTAATTCCCTATCTTTGTATTGCAACATAGTTACAATAGATTTTTATTAATGTGATAATAATTTTAAAAATATCATGATAATTGCAATTTTTTTGGTTAGTCTTTTAGCTATTAAAAGTATATTACGGTAGAGGCTACACCTACTTTGGTTATATATGTACAAGTTACAAACTAATGTGAGGAAGATAAGTCTTACCCATACTTAAAACAATATTTATTAATGTTTGCCAGCGAATTTCACTTCTGTTCTTGTTCAAACTATCAATCATGAACCTAAACTAGTAAAAGAACCAAAGTTACTATCAAATGGCTGAAAGGCATAAATATTTATAGGCCTATCACCAAATAATATATATGTTTTGGTCATTTTGATATGCATAGTGTAACTATTCTTTGTAATAGTATGACTTAGAAATATGTGTTTGATGATTGTTGTAAATTATTTTACATGAACTCTACAATGTAGATTTATTATACCATTCTTGTATCCTATAGAATTTGAGATATCTTTATTCTAACCCTAATGTTACCTAACCCTAATTATAACCATAACCCTAAGCCTAATTCTAAACCTAGTGCTAACCATAATTCTAATCCTAATCCTCACTATAAATCTAACCCTAACTCTATTTATAGTTTTATCCCTAAACCTAATCCTAATATTGATTCTAATCCTAACCCTAACCCTAACAATAATCTTAATGAATGTGTGAATGAATGTTGGCATTCACTCTATGTACATGCACATCTTTGTGTGTGTATGAAAAGTTAATTTTGGCATACTTTGTCTAAATGGATGTGTGTGTGTGTGTGTGTGTGAAAATTTAATTTTGACATTCACTTTGTAAATAGTAAATGTTCTTGCAATGGTTTAAAACCTGCCTCTATCCTTCTATACCTATCATATCATACAACCCCACTCATTCAAATAATATCGCGTTACGTTATTTTCTTTAGGTAGTGAGAGAATGAATGGTTATAATCAGATTACGTTGATAGCATAACATGTTTGCTTGAGTGGAGAGGAAAGATTAGTTTTCATATACATTTAATTTAATTTAGAACTATTAAATACCTTTCATATGTGAGAAAAATATACATGCTTGATAATTTACATATATGAGAAAAAAAAACATATATGCTTGATAATTGATAAAGAAAACACATGAAAAGTATTTATACATAGCATTTACCAAAATCATGGCATAACTATAACATATTGTTTAAATATAATCTAAATTCTTCAATGATTTGAAGCCAAAATCATGGCATAACTATAACATATTGTTTCAATACAATTTAAATTCTTCAATGATGTGATCAGAATGACCTTCTTCGCGTTGTTCATCACAATATATTTCTTTTAGAAAAGTAGAAAATCTAGGTACTTTTCTAGCTGTCATAATTTTTTTTTGCAATATCTTCCATTTGGAAGATTTCTTCTTCTTCAACAGCTACAACAACTACAACAAGTAATCTCATGTCTTGAATTTAATCAATTATTTTGTTGTAGTGTTCTGTAATAGATTTTGATAATTTTTCTATGGGTGTTTCAACAACCCCATTTGAACTTATAGATTTGTTTGACAGTACTGGGCTTGTAACTGAGATTTCTGATTCATTTTGTGTAGTATCCATTTATGTTATTCATTGGGAATAATAAAACAATAAATAAACAATCTAATTAATATACATGTAAAAGTTTTTAAAGAAATATTCAAGATATAAATAGTAAATAATGAACGAAAATATTGAAGATGCAAATAACATATATATATATATATATATATATATATATATATATATATATATATATATATATATATGTATATATATATATATATATATATATATATATATATATATATATATATATATATATATTAACACTAATATTAATCATATTGTACTATAGATCATCTTTGAAGCAAACTATGTAGATAAAATTATGGTTTGTGCAAATAAAATTATACCAAAATCAATAAATAATTTAATTAATTTAAGAATATAAATTCTATATTTCTAAGTAATAGTTTTGATAAAATAATAAATAAATAAATTATATATTTTAACCATGCCTAATAATTTATAGATAGCAAATCATGAAGGAAAATATTATCATATATATAAAAACTAATATTAACACTACTATTAATCAATTTGTATTATACATCATATTTGAAGCAAACTATGTAGATAAAATTATGGGTAGTGCAAATAAAATTATATCAAAATCAATAAATAATATAATTGATGTAATTAATGTAATAATATAAATTCTATATTTCTAAGTAATAGATTTGATAAAATAAATAAATTCCATCTATTATTCATGGATTTAAGAGAAATATTAAAACATAGTTCATATTATTCTACAACTAATATTTTAACCTTTAAAAGTGATATTAAATATTTATATTCTTAAATTTAAAATAAAATAAAATAAATTATTGTATGCTGGCATTTAAGTAAATAAAATTAAATCCCCATCTACACTTCAAATTTAATAAAATTTTAAATTAAATTAATGATGAGATAATTAAATCCAAATATAAAGAATAATACTAAATATTTAATTTATTTCTAAATCTTAATCAAATATCACTATGAATAAAATTATAAAAAGCACCAATAAAAATTTCAAAATAATAATAAAGTACAAGTGACTACATCTTACGAACTCATCATCCACTAAATTTAGGAAATAATAAATGTTTCTAATAACAAATAAGGATATAAAACATAGATACAATTATCCATTATAATTGAAAAAACATATTTTCACTTAGAATAATTGCTAAAATTATATTGTTATTTTATGACTTAAATAGATAAAAGAAACCTTAAAAAAATAGATGGTTGTAGCAATGAAAACATAAAATTTATTTAGTTTCTCAAACTCTTCATTCATGAAGTGGACATTTGAAATGGGTGTTGTAGAGGTAGTTTTACATGATTGATAAATTAAAAAGAAAAGCCATTCAAATAAATGAAGCATGCACAACATGCTTTTTTTAAAAAAATTATAATTTAGTTTTGTTGCAGGATTACAAGAAAAAATTAAATAGTTGCAGCAATGAATGTGCAAACTTATTTAGTTTCTCACACTCTCCATTGATGAAGTGGACTTTTGATGCAGGAGCATCTAGAGGTGTAAGGGCAATCTTGCATCACCCAAAAAGAAGTTAATTCAAAACCATTGTAGTTGTTCTCATTTCTTCCCATAATTAGTGTTTTTGGTTCCATAATATCCAGAATAATAATGTAGGACTTTCAGTTTTTCTAAAACTGCTAAAAATAGTGACCTGCCTATTTAGGAAAGTGTACCTGCTATTTTTAGAAAGTTTGCATTTGGGCATGTAATGAAGCAAAAACTTCTAGAAAGTTACATAATGGAAATATAAGACCTTTGGTGAAGGAATCAGGTAAAGATCATTTGTGAGTTGAAAAATATTAAAGTTTTTGTTTTCTGAAAAGCCGCTAAAAATTTACGGAATGAGATATGAGGCACTAAAACTTCTCATACCATCTCAAAAAGTTGACAAAAATCCATTTACAAATTTCTAGTGTGATAGTTTACATTGTGAGATTTCCAACGCTTAAAACAGTTCGTCAATCAGACACCCGGATCAAAAGTTATGCTTCCCGAAAGTTGACCTACTTTTGGAGGGAGTTGCAAAATTTGAAATTTAGCTGGAGGCCGCCAAAAAGTGCTATTTATGACTATTTTGGGAACCCTGGGCAGTAGTAGAGTCAAGGGGGCCATTGTGGAGTCAAGAATAGGTGGGAAAATAGAAACCCTAGCTGATTTAGGGTTACAGAAGGCTGAAGATTCTAGAGTCTTGAGGTTGGGAAAACTGTAATGTGTTGCAGCCAGTAGAGGATTTATCCTCTAATTGTAATTGAGCTTCTGTAATGTAATGAGTTGCCTAGTTCAATAAAAGAAAGTTCTATTTGCTGTGTTCAATATCTGTTATTGTGTGTTTTGTGATTTACCCCCCTCATCAAGTGGTATCAGAGTGAGGGTTTCTAAGTGTGTAGACAGATCGCCGACCGTGAGGCAGTTTGCACTAGGACTTGAGGTTGTGGGTTTGCTGCGGAGACCAAGATGCCTCCACGAAGAAATCATGTTGGGAGGAATGCTTTGATAGAAGAGGGTTTTAGAGCCCTACAAAGGCAAATTGATGCATTGCAAGAGGAGCTACAAAGAGGGTTTGAGCCAAGGACGAGAGAAGAAAGTGAAGGTGAAGATGAAGAAGAGCTATCTGAGGAAGAACAAGAAGCTGCCAGAGATCCTGTAGAAGTTAGGTTGTTGAGGGCCATTTCAAAGATCGGAAAGAGGCCCAGGATTGAAGTTTCTACATATTCTGGAGATTTAAATCCAGAACAACTTATTGATTGGATCAATGACATGGAGGAGTATTTTGAGTATGAAGATGTGGAGGACCCAGATTGGGTTAAGTTTGCAAAAACAAAGTTGAAGGGCCACGCCAATATTTGGTGGAAGGAGGTCCAATTAGAGAGGAACAGAAGAGGAAAGGGAAAGATCTCCAGATGGGATCGGATGGTGGAGAAACTAAAGAAGTAGTTCATTCCTGTGGACTATGAGATGGAGTTGCTGAAGAAGCTGCAAGGACTGAAGCAAGGTAACAAGTCTGTTAAGGAGTATATAGAAGAGTTTTATAAAATTACTATCAGGATAGGCCATGTAGAGCCCAACAAGGAGAAGGTAGCCCATTACATTAATGGGTTGAGGCCGAGTATTCAAGAGGAGTTGAGCCTGGTTAGAATGACCACCATAGAAGATGTGTACCAGTTTTCCCTGAAGGTGGAAGAGAAGCTGAATAAAAGATTTGATAGCAAGCAAAGGGGAAGAGGTCAAGGTAGAAGGACTGGTGGAAGACCCTATGGGGGCAAAAATGAAGATGTAAAGAAAAGTGAAGAAGCTGGCACCAGTCGAAATCAGAGAGGTGACAATACCTACCGCCCTCGTGACCAAAACAATGGTGAGCAAAGAGGAAGAGGAAGAGGCAAACCTAAGCAAGGACCTGGAAGAGGAGGTTTCAGAGGAACCTGTTTCCAATGTGGAGAAGAAGGGCATCGAGCATATGAATGTCTGCAACATCAAGGAAGGACGAATAGAAGACCTGAAGGTAATGCACGAGTTCCACATGTAGATGAAGATGCACAGTCTGAGCATTCTGAAGATGCTGAAAGGGGAGAAACCCTAGTTGTCAGAAGAACTTTGTTGAATGAGGAGAGAGAACCCAATCAGAGGAAGAGTTTATTCCACACAAGGTGCAAATGTGAAGGTAAGTGTTGTGATATTATTATTGACAGTGGAAGCACTGATAATCTTATTTCAGAGGAGATGGTTGACAAGTTGAAGTTGACAAGAAGAAAACATCCACATCCATATCGGATTACATGGTTGCAGAAGGACCATAGAGCTTTGGTCAATGAGCAGTGTTTAGTGAAGTTTAAGATTGGTGACTACCATGATGAGGTGTTGTGTGATATCATACTGATGGATGCATGTCATATGCTGTTAGGGAGGTCGTGGCAGTATGATAGGAGTGCTGTCCATGATGGCCGTGCAAACACATATTCCCTAACAAAGGATGGAGTTCGTCATAAGTTGAAGACGTTGAAGGAGGTGGAAGAAAAGGTATGTAGTACTGCTATAATTTGCTTGGTAGATGGTAGGAAATTTTTGGAGGGTATGAAGCATGAGCATCATTGCTTTGCATTGATTCCTAAGATTAGCCAAGAGAAATGTAAAGATGTACCTGTAGAAGTTTTAGATATTGTGGAAGAGTTCTAGGACATTATCTCTGATAATGTACCAGAAGGTTTACCACCAGTAAAGAAGATAAGTCATCAAATGGATTTGATACCAGAAGCCAGTTTGTCAAACAAGGCAGCCCATAGAATGACCCCTATAGATAATGAAGAGCTGAACAGACAAGTTCATGAGTTGTTGAGAAAGAGACTGATAAGGGAGATCCTAAGTCCATGTGTGGTACCTACAGTACTAGCACCAAAGAAGGATGGAGAATGGAGGATGTGTACAGATTCTCGAGCCATCAATAAGATAACGATCAAGTATAGATTTCCATTGCCAAGAATGGATGACATCATGGATTGTTTGAGTGGAGCCAAGTACTTCACGAAGATTGACTTGAAGAGTGGGTATCACCAGATCCGTATCAGAGAAGGAGATGAATGGAAGAAAGCCTTCAAGACAAAGGAAGGTTTGTATGAGTGGTTAGTCATGCCATTTGGGCTAACCAATGCACCGAGCACATTCATGCGGCTCATGAATGAGGTACTAAAGGAATTTTTGGGAAGTTTTGTTATTGTTTATTTAGATGACATTTTGATTTTTAGTAAGACTTGGGATGAGCATTTGATGGATATCAGAAGAGTTTTAGAGACGCTGAGGGAGGAGAAATTGTTGATCAATCTAAAGAAATGTAGTTTTGCAAAGAAGGAGTTGGTATACCTGGGATTTGTTGTGTCAGAGGAAGGTCTTAAGATGGACCCAGAGAAGGTGAGGGCTATCATTGAATGGCCTATGCCAAGGAGTGCTTTCAAGGTAAGATCTTTTCATGGTTTGGCAAGTTTTTATAGAAAGTTTATCAGGAATTTTAGTAGCATTTGTGCACCCCTAACTGAGACAATGAGAGGGGATAGAAAAGAGTTTAGATGGACTAAAGGAGCAGACAAGAGCTTTGATACATTAAAGCAGAAAGTCGTAGAACAACCTGTGTTGGCACTTCCAAATTTTAATAAGGTATTTAAGGTAGATCGTGATGCTAGTGGTAGTGGTATAGGAGTTGTTTTGAGCTAAGAAGGTAAGCCCATTGCCTATTTTAGTGAGAAGCTTAATGATGCCAAGAAAAAGTATTCTATTTATGATCAAGAGTTTTATGCAATAGTCCAGGCTTTGAAGAAATGGAGACATTATTTGTTGCTAAAAGAGTTTGTTTTATATACTAATCATCAAGCTTTGTAGTATCTTAATAGTCAAGGAAAGTTAAATCAAAGGCACTTAAAATGGGTTGAGTTTTTGCAGAGTTATACTTTTGTTTTGAAGCACAGGAGTGGGAAGTCCAACAGGGTTGCAGATGCCTTGAGCAGAAGGCGAAATTTGTTGACAGTAATGAAGATAGAGGTTGTTGGGTTTGATGAACTCAAAAGTTTGTATCCTGAAGATCCAGATTTTGCAGAGGCTTGGAAAGCTTGTTTGGAACCTGTTACTTTGGATAGAACAAAATGGTTGGATTTCATAATCCAAGATGGCATGTTGTTTAGAGGAAGCCAATTGTGCATTCCAAGGAGTTCCATGAGAGAGAACCTAATTAAGGAGAAGCATAGTGGGGGGTTAGCTGGACACTTTGGTTGAGATAAGACCATTGCCATTGTCGGTGAAAATTATTATTGGCTGCAGTTGCAACAGGATGTCAGGAAATTTATGCAGATTTGCAGAGTATGTCAGATGGCAAAAGGAACAAGTCAAAATACAGGGTTGTATCAACCATTACCTGTACCAGAGAAGCCATGGGATGATATTAGTATGGATTTTGTTCTTGGTTTACCAAGGACACATAGAGGGCATGATTCTATTTTTGTGGTGGTTGACAGATTCTCAAAGATGGTACATTTTAGTCCTTGTAAGAAGACTAATGATGCTATTCATATTGCAGAGTTATTTTTCAGGGAAGTGGTGAGACTACATGGTCTACCAAAGAGCATAGTTTCAGATTGAGATACCAAGTTTGTTGGTTATTTCTGGAGGACATTATGGAAGAAGTTGAAGATAGACTTGAAGTTTAGTTCCGCACACCATCCACAAACTGATGGACAGACAGAAGTGGTGAGTAGGAGTTTGGGTAACCTGCTACGATGCTTAGTAGGAGATAAGCCCAAGGGATGGGATTCAATTTTACCACAGGCAGAATTTGCCTACAATAATTCTGTCAATAGGAGTACTGGTAAATCACCATTCCATATTGTATATGGTAATAGCCCAAGAAATGCTTTTGAGTTAAGGAAGCTGGACAATGGAGAAAACACAAGTGCTGAAGCTGAAGACTTTGCAGAACATTTGAAGAAATTGCATGAAGAAGTGAGAAAGCACATTAATAAGATGAATATTCAGTACAAGGCTAAGGTAGATCAGAAGAGGAGGTATAAAGAGCTCTAGGTGGGAGATGAAGTCATGGTTCACTTGAGAAAAGAAAGGTTCCTAGTTGGAACATACAATAAATTGAAAATGAAGAGATTTGGACCATGCAGAATCATGAAGAAGCATGATTCAAGAAATGCATATGAGGTAGAGCTGCCAAGTGGGATCAATATTTCTCCTATTTTCAACATTGCTGATTTATCATAATATCATGAAGGTGGAACAAAGGATGGACCAACAGAAGTGCAGTGGAGTATTCTGACATCTACTTCAACAGAGGAGATAGAAGAGATTTCGGATAGCCGTGTGGGAAGGAGCACTCAGAACAATCAATACGAAGAATATCTAGTGAAATGGAAAGGAAGGCCTATTGAAGATTCTTCTTAGTTGTCTAAGGTAGAGGTTGACCATTTGGGTTTTCCTCACACAAACACCTGAGACGTGATAGGGTCACTTCTCAAATTACCCTGGGTATCTGATCCAGGAGCATCCAGAGGTGTAAGGGAAATCTTGCATCACCCAAAAAGAAGTTAATTCAAAACCATTGTAGTTGTTCTCATTTATTCCCATAATTAGTGTTATTGGTTCCATAATATCCAGAATAATAATGTAGGACTTTTAGTTTTTCCAAAACTGCTAAAAATAGTGACCTGCCTATTTAGGAAAGTGTACCTGCTATTTTTAGAAAGTTTGCATTTGAGCATGTAATGAAGCAAAAACTTCCAGAAAGTTACATAATGGAAATATAAGACCTTTGGCGAAGGAATCAGGTAAAAATCATTTGTCAGCTGAAAAATATTAAAGTTTTTTGTTTTCTGAAAAGTCGCTGAAAATTTACAAAACGAGATATGAGGCACTAAAACTTCTCATAATGTCTCAAAAAGTTGATGGAAATCCATTTATAGATTTTTGGCGTGATAGTTTACATCACGAGTTTTCCAGTGCTTAAAACGGTTCATCAATCGGACACCCGGATCAAAAGTTATGCTTCCTGGAAGTTGACCTACTTTTGGAGGGAGTTGCAAAATTTAAAATTTAGCTGGAGGCTACCAAAAATTGCTATTTATGACTATTTTGGGAACCCTGGGCAGTAGTAGAGTCAAGGGGGCCAGTGTGGAGTCAAGAATAGGTGGGAAAACAAAAACCCTATCAGATTTGGGGTTACAGAAGGCTGAAAATTTTAGAGTCTTGAGGTTGGGAAAACTGTAATGTGTTGCAGCTAGTAGAGGATTTATCCTCTGATTGTAATTGAGCTTCTGTAATGTAATGAGTTGCCTAGTTCAATAAAAGAAAGTTCTATTTGCTGTGTTCAATATCTATTATTGTGTGTTTGGTGATTTACCCCCTTCATCAACATTTGAAATGGGTGCTGCAGAGGTAATTTTAGAGAATTGATAAATTAAAAAGAAAAGTCATATAGATGGCATGATGTGTTCATGCCCATGGTTTCATTTGAAGACACAAGTAAGATTTTAAAAGGTTTAATATTAGCATTAGTTTTTATTTAAAAAATGTTGTCTCAGAATCACTTTAGTTTTGTTGCAGGATGCACGGAATACATTTTTGGAGAGTAATAGGTACTTTCACAAAGGGCAAAGATTCCACTTAGGTTTGTGGCCTAGAAAAACTTTCTAAATACAATAAATTAAGGTAATATAGTTTTGCAATTTAAAAAAGTAACTTCAGTGTATAAAAGTTATATGTTTAAAAAGTACTTTTAGTAATACTAAAGTAAAATTAAAATTTACTAAATTATAATAAAATTTATTTTATATTTAAAATTAAATAAAATTTAAATTTAGATTGAACTAAACTTACTTTAAATTAAAGTTTTTTTAAAATAAAAACTAATTTCAAACTAAATCTAAGATTATATTTAATATTATTTAAATCTTAACTAAACTAAATTTTTTATAACTAAATAAATAAATAAAATGAAATGATAACTAAACCAATTAACTTAGATTAGAAACATTTATCTTTGATTTGTTTCCCAATTTCAAAAGAATTTGTAAAAATTTTAAAACAAAAATTAGGATTAAATAATTTCAAAGATTTAAAAATAATAAAGAACTTGTAAATTAAATTACAATTTTAATTTAATAGAATTAAATAAAAACTAATTTCAAACTAAATAAGATTAAAAGATCAAAGAACTAATTTTTTTTATATTGTTAATATAAATAAACATTATTTTCATATATATAAATGTAAAATCTCCTATATTTTTTAATAGAATTAAATAAGAACTAATTTCAAACTAAATAAGATTAAATTTAAATCTTAACTAAACTATTTTTTAAAGAACTAAAAAAATTATAATTAATATAAATTTTATTATATTAAAATGTCTACCGAGGCACATAGGAGCAAGTAAACATAAATAAATTTTGGAGAAATAATTGTATAAAACAAACAACTAGATAGAGCATTGATATTTTTTTCCTCGAGGGTTTTATAGCCAACTCATAGAATTGTTTAGCTATTCAATACAAAAGCATTGACTTTAGGCTAGAACATCTTTACCTAAGAGACAAGGACTGAGTGTTCACTCTCAAATTCTATGGAAAACATATAAACCCATAACCACAGCTAAAATATACATTCCTACAAATTTATTGGAAATGCTAGCTTGACCCATGTAGACCGGTTATCCACTACTGACAAACAAAATGAAATATAGTCATGCAATCTCCTTTTGAAATTTCAAGAAACTTAAAATACACATTTTGCCTTGGAATGCTATAGAAAGCTACAAAAATCCTCATATAGATATAAATAATTGGAATCATTAACACCACACATCCAATCCCTATTTTGAAACTACACTCCGACCACGAATTTCACAAACAATAGAATGTTCAGGATATTTAAACTTTGGATTGTAAAATAGATGATGATGAAATAAAGGTAGATAAAAGATGCCTAGACCAAAATCATAGGAAAGACCATAGTGAATAAAATAACCATAATAATACATAGTAAACACCCTATGTTTTTTGTATGTTAAAACTCAGTTCTGAGCAGTAACAAGAAGCTACAAATATAGCAGAGAACTCTCAAGTAGCTTGATATATTCAGGTCCTAAAGATCTCCACATATTCTCTTTGGAGTAAACAAGTCTACACAACTGCATGAAACAGTTACGATAAAATGAACACTTATCATTAAAAATATTCCATGATGCAAAAATTAGACCGGTATTAACAAATCTAAAAACTTCAAACAATGTAATTGACACATTTAACATTCTCCATTTCATAACTTACTCGTTGTCTTCAGCATACCAGTTTCATACTTACTCCAACTGATTTATTAACAATTAAAATATATGAGATGATATTTTAACATCCTTATGGCCTAATTGGGCTATGAGCCTTTCCAAGGATACGTAGTCACAGTGGATCACATGTTAAAATGTTTCCAAAACTTTATCACAATTCATTGATAGAAGATTTTTCTATTGGCATGGAATGTGGAATACTTAAAACATTGAAAACATCTACTTGTTAGACAAATTTTTTTTATGGAGATATAGTTTGTTTGTATCTAAAAATTTCAGATCAATGTGGCTTGTAGACCTTACATACCACCACCATTATCAAATTCCATCAAAAAGTGCTCCCATATAGCAACCATCTATGGAGTGAGGAACGTTCATACGCAATAGAAACATATCAAGGCCTTAAATTTTATCAGGGTAGAAATGAGAAGAAAATCAACAGAGCCATGACTAATTGATAAAGTCCTAAAGAAATGCAGTTTTAGGGTTCACAATGATTGAAATGCATACAAGCTAATGGAGATGAAATAACAAGCATAGACAAGGCACACGGACTATTAATAGAATCCCTTAGAGATTTAATCTCATGGAACATTATGATCGTAGGATATGCACAATTTGTATTAGCTCAACAGTTTTTAGAAACTTCAGATAATGTGAAAGCAAAGACAAGACATGTAGACGGTTTGGTAAAATGCTGCAAAGAAACACCATAGATAGCACAAGACAAGCATACATACCTTGGTTGATGAGCAATTCAACACTAACTACCACCTCTGCAAGAACTATTGTGATCCTCCTATTATTGAACTCCTGTTACATTGGACAATACCATTAAATTTATCTCCAAAGTCTCTTGTATCTGGAGTCTCCCACCTCGTCTCTTCGTTCAGAAAGAAACTTAAAAGACATTTTAAAGAAACTAAAAGGAAACTTCTAAAATAAAATCAATAAAATTCCAAAACACCCACTAACTCCTCTTCTCTCATTATCTAAAATTGGCCCCACTATTCCCAACAACTCAATTTCCACTTTCTCTTGAAAATACATAACAACCACTCTTGCTTGATAGATTTTCTAAGAATTTTAGTTTTTAAAATTCTGGAGAAAAAAAATTAAAGGACTACCAAAAAAATAGACTACCAAAATTTGGCAGTTACAAGATGTGTGTACATATAGAATGGCCTATCGGCCAAAATATAGCCTAAATTTAAGCTTGTATTTTCATAAACCTTAATCTTCCAAACATTTTGTCCATAAGCTCTTAAATTTATAGACAATGAAAAAATTAGGTTAAAGTTGGAGTGAATTAAAAAATTTATTATTAACTTTTTGAATTGTAATTATTAAAAAACTTGCATTTATATATATATATATATATATATATATATATATATATATATATATATATATATATATATATATATATTTGATAGATAAGTGCTACTATAGCGGGTAGCTCCCTTTCATTAATAAAAATGGGGATACAAAAACCTGCTCCTCGGAGCAGCATAGAGGTGCCATAGCAGGCTAGTACATTTAGGAGTACCACAACACTCTTAATCCATCTATTACTTCGTTAGCCCTTTCCACTTGTTGTGATGACAGGAGGCCACCATACTAGCCTATGGAATAGGCGAAGGTTTCCATATTGTTTCGGATGATCCCTTCACGGAGGAGGACCAAGGCTTGGGCGGAGATGGTCGGTGGATCCTGGTCATTGTTGACTGCAGCCGCACTGAAGATCCCTCCAATCGATCCCCTTGTTGGCTGTTTGTTGAAGGCCGTAATGGCTACATAGGCAGCTTCTTTCATATCTTCCTTTACCAGTGAGTTGGCCAGGATGCGTCCCCTCGTCTTCCTTCCAAGGATGAGCACATAGGTGGATAGAAATTCCTCATAGAAAACTACATTATGAATGTGGCCTTCAGGCAAGTTTGCTTCTCTGATCACCTTGAGGATTGCTTCAGCAATGGCATCATCAGCTGAAAAGAGTCATTTGACCTGGGCGATTCTTGATTCCTCCTGCGGCTCATCATCACCCTCCGCTACTTCTTCCTCATCACCCTCGGCATTCTCTAGACTCTCCGCTTTCTCCTGGCAAATGTACTCGCATTCAATCTCCATCTTTTAGATGGATCAAGTTTCGACATGCCTTAAATAAACGGTCTTCATGATTTACTTTGAGTTGAGACGCTGCCATTTTCTGAAGCTAGTACACCGCCATCATAAGAAAAGGATTTGTAGGATTTGGTCATGCAAATCTGCTATCCAAATTGGCTGTCATGGGTCATTCTGATGGCAGTTCTAGCTAGGGAATACATGAGTCTGCCACAATCTCATCCTGATCTTGTACGTAGGCCCAATTTGCTAAGAAGTCTGCAGCTTTATTCCTTTCTCAGTAGGTGTAGGCGAAAGACACATTTCCCATCTTTTCCAAGCATTCCCAGATGGCCTCCACCAAGTATTTCAATCTCCAGCTCGAAGTGTTTTTAGTGGTGATTGCCCTTATGCAAAGGAGGGAGTCACCTTCTATTTCTAAATCCGCAATGTGGTGGTCTTTGTAGAGGCGAAGGCCTGCTAGCAAGGCTGCAAACTCTGCTTTGTTATTTGTTTCAGTGGGTAACTTCTTGGAGAGACCCCAAATCAACTATCCCTGGTGATCGCGAATGATGACTCCTGCTCCAGAGGTGCCCAGGTTACCCTTTGCGGCCCCGTCAAAATTTAGTTTCAACCTTCCCGGGGGCAAGGCTAACCATTTAGTGAGAGCTTGTTTTCTTTTCCTTTCCTCCATCTTCTTTGTGTCCTGGCAATGGTTCAGTATTTTGAGGTCTGGCCATCTCTTCCTTGCTTCCCCGTCCCATGCAAAAAAGGGTGTTGGGGGAGACTCCATTATTTGTTCGTTAATGATCTTTGTGATGCCAAGTTCCAATTTTCATAAGACACCATCCAGAGTAGATGAAGTGTCTCTAAAAATCCTTTGGTTTCTTTCGCGCCAGATGTGCCAAATGAGGAGTGAGGGACTGGCTTCCCATAATCCACGCAACAAGGATTTTGGCCCTGTTGGCCATCCTTTTATTAGACCTATTAGCTCGTTTGGGAGGGCACTACACCAATCAAGCTTGCCTCACAGCCAATCCCAGCATTGCGTGGCAAATGGGAAGGAAACTAGTAAATGGTCCAGAGTTTCTTCCGCATTGTAGCACAAAACACAGCGAGATGGGCCCTCAATTCCCAGATGGTTCAACCTATCCCCAGTCAGTATCCTCTGATGGAAAGATGTCCATAAGAAAGCACCTGCTTTTGGGAGAGTCCATTTCCCCTAGCATAAGTTTGCAGGCCACTCTGGATGTGGATGACAGTTTTGCATTTTGTATCCGAATTTAACTGCATAACTCCCAGATTTTGAGCCAGTCCAAATTAATTCGTCATCTCTGTTTGAAGTGATTAGCTTCCTTGCTAAGAGTGCTTCTTTTAGTTCTGCCCTGACTTCTCTATTTATTAGGAGAGTAGAAATTTTGTCCCAGTTCCAGTTCGTGCCATTGATGTAATCCACTGCCCAATATCCAAAGGAGTCCACGAGCCTTTTCCAGTGGTCTTTTAAGGAAGGGATATCAGCCAAAGGAGGGTGGCCATTTATCGAATCCTCCCATATTTTTACTTTAGAACTGCTATGGAGAGTCCAGGAGATGTGATCTAATATGAGTCACTTGTAGCTTTGTAAGAAGTTCCAGATGTGCAATCCTCTTGGGGAGTTAGGGGTGGTGAGAATTCGCTCCGGTTCCTCTGAGTCCAAGTATTTTTTCCTCAAGATTTTGCACCATCTTGCGTTGGGCTCCTTATAAATTAGCCAGACCAGCTTCGCCCCTAGAGCGATATTTTGTTTTTTAAGGTTTTTGATGCTAGCTCCACCATCTTGCTTCTCCTTGCAGGCTGTTTGCCAACCAATTAGGGGAATTCTCTTTCCTTCATTTGCCCCTTCCCATAGGAAATTTTTGAGGATTCCATCTAGAATGCCACTGGCCTTTTTACTTATTTGGCTACTGCTCAGGTGGTAAATAGGAATCGCTGATAGGACTACCTTGATCATTTGAATTTTGCCTAAGAGGGTGAGCCACTTCCCTTTCCAAGAAGAGGCCTTGGATCGGCACTTCTGAATTGTGTCTTCCCAGAGGATAGATCGCATGGCCCCTTTGAAGAGGGGGACTCCCAAATATTTACTTGGCAATTTAGCCCTCTCAAAATGGAGAATAGACAAAATATGGTGTTGCATTCTTTTGCATGTATTGAAAAAGAAGATGTTGGATTTGGAAAGGTTGATTACCTAGCCTAATGCTCTAGAGTAGTGATCGAGCAAGGAAGTGATCTCTTGTGCCTCCTAGATTTGGGAGGCCGCAAAGAGGAGAGTATCATCAGTGAATTGCTAATGCGAAGCCTGGGGAAGCCCATCCGCGATCTGTACACCTCTCCAATAGTTGTTTTGGACCAAATATTGGATGCCTCGCCCCAAAGCTTCAGCCATTATCACAAAGAGGAAAGGTGATAGTGGGTCTCCCTGATGAAGGCCCCTGGAAGGCTCAAAGAAACCTCATGGGCTTCCATTTACTAGAACTGAATATCTAGCCGTTGATATACAGTTGAAGATCCAATTGATCCACTGTTTGCAGAAGCCAAATCTTTCCATTATTTTCGTCAAGAAACACTAGTTAACTCGGT
This sequence comes from Cunninghamia lanceolata, assembly GCA_027924645.1. Taxonomy (NCBI): domain Eukaryota; kingdom Viridiplantae; phylum Streptophyta; class Pinopsida; order Cupressales; family Cupressaceae; genus Cunninghamia; species Cunninghamia lanceolata. The sequence continues at coordinate 6,958,446 of BSBN01000159.1, forward strand.
CGTAGGCCTTACTGATGTCGAGCTTCAATATCATGCTACTTTGGTTGCTTGAGGTGATAGAGTGCACTGTCTCATGAGCCACTATGATGCTATCCACGATATTCTGCCCCAGGGTGAAGCTGCTTTGCTCCTCAAAGATTATGGAGGAAAGGATGAGTTTAAGCCTATTTGCCAAGATTTTTGTCACAATTTTGTAAATGACGTTGCAAAGGGAGATGGGTCAGAAATCGTTGAAAGAGAGGAAATCTACTTTTTTTGGAATTAGGGCCAAAAAAGTGTTGTTTATGTCCTTGATCATTTTTTTGGAAGTTCTTAAGTCTTCCACCGCTTCCCAGATGTCATCTTCTAAGATGTCCCAAAATTCTTGGTAGAATCTTTCTGGGAAGCCGTCTGGGCCCGGGGCTTTATCTGGTGCCAATTGGAACACTACAAATTTGAGTTCCTCTTTGGTGATACTTCCTAGAAGCATTTCATTGTCTTCCTCTGAGATTATGGGCGGGATGTGAGCTAGGAATGGTTCTTGGAGCTGAACAGAGGAGACCTCCTCTGTTAGGAGTGACTGGAAAAAGGAAACCACTTCTTTTTGAATTGCCGCTAGGTCAGAGAGATCAGCACCTTCTACGTTCGAGATTTTAGTGATCCAATTGAAATTTCTTCTCTGCCTTGTGGAATTATGGAAGAATTTAGTGTTGAGGTCACCTTCTTTCAGCCAAGTTCTGCGGGATTTGAATCTCCAGTAAACTTCTTCTCTAGCCAGGAGTTCACCATGGATCTTTGTTAGTTCTTTTTCTTTTTCAAACTCCTCCCCCGTCATACCTTTAGAAATTACGACTGAGTTTAAAGCTTCTAGCTCAACTTCTATTCTTTCCTTCTCTTTAAAGATGTTTTTAAAGGAAGTTTCATTCCATATTTTTAGATGGCCTTTGATTGCTATCAATTTTTTTGCTATGATGAACATCTTTGAACCTTTCTGAACTTTGGTTTCCTTCCACTAGGTGCTAATTAAGTCCTTCAAGGAAGGGTCCCTTAGCCACATTTTCTCAAATTTAAATGGACATCTCGGGGGAGGTGAGTCCTCATGAAGGCACAGTAGAACTAGGAAGTGGTCGGAGCCTGAGACTAGTAGGATGAGAGAATCTGACGCAACTTTAGATACGAAGTTAGAGGAGACAAGGAAATGATCCAGCCACTCTGCAATGTTGGTGAAACCTTTCCTTCTATTCATCCAAGTAAAAGCCCCATTCTTTGGCACAATATCCACTAAGTTGCTTTCTTCTATGAAAAAGTTAAAATCTTTTTGGCTTTGGCTGATGTGGCATAGCCCCCCTCTTTTTTCTTTAACTGAAAGGACCATGTTGAAATCACCTCCCAATACCTAGAAATCTTCTTTGTGGTTCTCCATGAATGCTAAGATTGAGGCCCAGGTTGCTAGTTTATCTGGTGTTTTGACTAGTCCATAGATATTCCAGAGGATGAAATGAGAGTGAGGCTGGACGTCACTGACCCTCATAGCCATCCAGTTGTTTGTCTGTCCCAATATTGACAAATTTACAGATCTTAGGTTCCAGAGAGCACACATACCTCACGAGGCACCTTGGGCTAAGACAAAAAGGCCTTCCCAGCCCCTACATGATCTATAAAAAGCATTGCTCTCATCTTTGGAGAGTTTAGTTTCTTGGAGGAGGACAATAGCCGCACCGAAGGTCTACAAATGATGCTTTAACACACGTCGTTTGTCAGGGGCATTTAAGCCTTTGACATTCCAACTTAAAATCTTCATTGCTTCCCAAGGGAGGTATCTCTTCCCTTGGTACTGTTTATGAAATTCTTAAGGGTCGCTTGACCACCCCTGGCCACTTCCTCCTCTCTTAGAATTTTGTTTGGTTTTTGGCCTTTCTTCTTCCCTTTCACATTTAGATTTGGTTTTAGGATTTTGGTTACATCTTGACTAACCGATCGGATCTCTGCTTCTCTGAACTCATCCTCTTCCATGGAATCATACCAATCAGAGTTGTCCTCTATGACTGAGAGATTAGGGTTATCTTGAGCAACTGGGTTGGCGGGCATTGGAACTTCTGCTTCCATCACTAAAAGGGAAGGATTTGCTGCCAGAGCAGCCAACCTAGGGTCTTCTTGATGAGCTTCAGCGGCCCTTGGTGAGACATCTTCCAAAGGTGGCATAGAAGAGGCGGTCTCCGGGGTATTGATCGAGTTTCTAGGAATCGACTCTTTTTTCTTCCATTCCTTCTTTGTGTTTTTAGGGCAACTCTTGGATCCGTGACTTCTACTTCCACAGAAGAGGCAAAAGAATTTCATCTCTTCTTGCTCGATTTGAACCACCTTTTCACCAAAAGCTGATGAGATCTTAATGGTTTCTGGCCATGAATCAATGGTGGCAACCCTAATTCGCACATAGATGAAGGAGTCGTTGTCAAGAATTTCCTTGTCAATCTCAACCATTGCTCCAAACGAATCCCTAATTTTCTTTAAACAATTTTCAGACCAAAATTTTGTAGGAAGGTTGTACAACCTGAACCGGAGAGGGTTTTCTACTGGCCTGGCTTTGCAGGGATCAAAAAAAGGGCTCCATTTTTGGATGAAGAGGAATGAGTCTTCAATTTGCCATTGGTTGAAGGAGAGGATTAGGTCGTGCTCCTCCTGACTGTGCATAAGGACCAAGAAAAAATTCTTTGGTAAGAATTTGATCGTGCATGGCCACTTCCAGTTATCCAAAACCCAACTTGTGATTTCTTTCCTGGATAGCTTCCACCCTAGAGGTCTCCCAATTATCACCTGATTGCCGAGGGCCTCTCTGTCATCTCTGGATTCATCATCTAGATTGATTTGGAGTTGTCTGTTAATGCCTTCGATTGGAGTTTCTGCGCATGGTGTTTCCTTCCTCCATTTCGCCCGTCGAAAAATTGTAGATTTATTTTTTTGTGCCATTCTTGTGTATAGCTTGCATTTATATTTTATAAAATATATAACAATAAAATAAATTATTTTTGATTGGTTTATAGATTTTGTAATAAATAGTGATTAATTTATTTAGAGTAAACCAATCAAAACAAAGTATTATTTTTCATGTTTCAATTTTTAAGGATATAAATGTTTAAGTTTAGGGGTAGGATTTAAATTAAAGAAAAATAACAATATCATGCCAAAAATTTAACTAGATTTATTTTATGGGTTTGTAGTTGCCATGTGACTACACACATTTTATCTATCTCCAATTACCTTTTAAGTATTTTAAAAATAAATGTCAATATTTATTTTTCCAACTAATGCATATTCTTTACTAAATAAGGAAAAATATTATTTACATGAAAAAAATATTAGATGAAATATTTGGATTCTTATTAAAGCCGACAAATAGATTTAAAAAAAAATATTTTTAATTCATTAGTTATTTATTTTCAAAAACTATTATCTATAATTTTTTATTTACTAGACATCACTTGTGTCAAGTCATTTATTATTTATTTATCTATTTTCAAAAAATTAATATTAAATATTAATATGTTAATTTTTTTTTGTTTTTGATGAAAATGCAATTTATCTATTTAAATAAAAAACACTTTACAAAAAAGTAACGGGTGGTTAAAAGGCACACCCCAAGAGTCACATGGGCTAAGCCCAAAAATATCTAGAACAAAGTATCAAAGTATCAAAGGATACAGGACCCATATAAAAACAAAGAGAAAACTGAATTAAGCTACTAATGCCATTCCTGTAGATGGCAGATCCCTATCATCCAGTTTCCCCCAAATGTCTGCAGGGTCTGGGTTGACATCAGGCATATCCCAACCATCTTCATTTTCTTGTTCTTCTTTCTGAACATTTGGCTCCTCATGCTGAGGTGAGATAGCTAAATTTAATTGAGGGAAAACCTTACTATTATCCCACCTTGTAGATGGTGGATGTGAAGAAATAGGAGCATTCTAGCGTACATTGTCCATTGCAGGCCAACCAGCATTACCTGTATTATCCATAATGGGCCACCCCATGTTATCCCCAGCTGCACTAGCAGCACGTCTAGAGGTCCATCCACGCAGACGTGGAGAGGCCGAGCGCCTACGCCGGTGAGCACTGCGACTTAGAGTAGGCTGGGAGCGAGGTCAAGAATCTCTGACTGATCTACTTTTGCATCTGTTAGGAGAGCGAGCTCTGACAGAGGATGGTGAGGGAGGAACACGAGCCATAGTGTAGGGAGCATTCCCCCAATGATCCAACAACTCTTGTTAGTGAGCCACTTCCAAGGCAACTTTGTTAGCTTGCACTTGAACCTGCAAGAGAACATTAGAACAAATAATAGTTTTATTGTATAGAGAAACATTAGTTCCAATCTTGCTTTCTGAAAATATACAAGAATTACGATCTTTCCATAATGAAAATAAAATCCCCACCCTGAAAATATGCTAGATTTGAGTAATTTTTTTAAGAAACCTAGGTGAATCACCCAGTAGAATGATTTGCCAGGTTAATGGCTCAGGTCTGAAAGGCCAAAAAAATCATGAATCCATATCCGAAATTGCTGATCTCTGGTGCAATACCATAAGAGATGATGAATTGTTTTAGCCTATCCACAAAGGGGGCAATGATGATCCTGGACTCCAAGGTGAAACAACCTAGTACCAATAGGCAAGCCTTGAAAGAGAATGCACTAGGAGAAATGAGCAAGTTTTTTCTTAAGAATGGCAGAACAAATAATTTTAAACTTGGAATGCCAAATACTTAAAGAGCTATGAATAAGCTAGCGCTTATTAAGAGTGACAGCCATGGGTAAATGAGGTGAAAACCACCTGTAAGCCATCTGTGGCTTGAAATCATTCAAGGGTGTGTCTGGATACTATTTCTAGTCCTTCCACCATGGCTTGTTAGACTGAATTCCAACCTTGTGCAACATTTCAGGTGGAATAGACATGATGATTCTGTCATAAGTAGGCTTAACAACTTTTGAAAGAGAAAATTTTACACAGAATGGTTCCCAAGCCAAAAGGCTCATAATGGGTCTATGAAATGGGTCCTGAAGGGTCTAAACACCTTTTTTGTGAAATTTGAGAGCCTTTAAACCTTGCAATTTAGCCAAAGATTGAGTTGCAGAAGCTAGGAGAGGTGACCACCAATTATTAAGGTGATTGAATGAAAGACTAGCATGAAAACCATCACTAGCTCAACATAACCAAGGTTTAATTTTTTCCAAGGCTTTCCAAATGCTCTTAACCACAAATGTGCCTGAGATTTGAATTGATTCTCTTATGACAAGGAGAGTAGAAAAACCAATTCCTTTCCAAGCCAGTTTGTGCATAGGATGACCCATTTCAATGTTATACCAAAGTAAAACCTTCCATGCCTCACAACTAGTGAGCACATGAACAATCCATTTGACTGCCAAGGTAGTTCCTTAGTAGTGAGTGGAAAGAATACCAAGCCCTCCAGAATCTCTAGGAAGGCAGCAAAATTCCCATGCAACACGGTGAAAACCATGGCAAGTATCAGAAGAGGTCCATAGGAAATCCCACAAGAGTTTTTCCAGTTTGGCATAAGATCTTTTTGAAGGAGCCCAACAAGAAGAATAATAAACATGGGTTGCAACCAAGATCTTAGAACAAACCTAAAATTTACTAGCCAGTGAAAGAGGCTTAGTAATCTAGACGTCAAGTTTTTGCTCCACATGGGTAAGAACAACTTGCCATAGCATGGCAAAAGTGCCATGGAATGCAAAAGGAATACCCAGGAATCTAAAAATTTCACCATGGCCAACCAAGTGCCAGCCATATTACTGAAGCCAATGAGGAGTGGGAAGTATAGACTGTCTGTAGCATAATGTCTTGTGCCACTGGATGGAAGAACCTGAGCCCAAACAAAAGGTCTCCAGACAACTCAGAGCATTTTGAATTGAATTTTCTTCTTCCAGTAAGGTTAAAAGGGAGTCATAAGCAAAATGACCACTAACCAGCTGGCTGGAGCAATTTGGTAAAGAAATACCATGAACAAGCCTATTGGAAACTGAACGAGCAAGAAGATAACCAAAACCTTCTGCTGCAAGAACATATAGACTTGGGGCAAGATGGCATCCTTAGCAGATTGATCTGAAAAGGCCAAAAGTATGAGACTGCTGGCCATTGATAGTGATGCAAGTAGAAGCATCTAAAAAGAACATTTTGACTGATTGTATAAAAGAGAGTCCAAACCCTAATGCTACAAGCATTGCAACGATAAAGCACCATTCAATGCGATCATAAGCCTTAGCAAAATCTATTTTTAAAAAATTACTTTTTGGTTTGATTTTCGAGCCCATTCCATTCCCTCCCAAATAACAATGATATTATCTAATATATATCTAGACTTAATGAAGCATGTTTGTTCAGGATGGACAATCAAAGGAAGCAAGTTCAGAAGTTTGAGTGAAAGGGCTTTAGCAATGATTTTGTAGGAGACATTGAGGAGGGTAATGGGCCTCTAGTTGTGGATATCCTCTAGATTGCCAGCTTTAGGTATGAACTTAATATTTTCTTAATTTATAATATTTCCTAAAGAATTGGAATGAAATGCTTCAAGGTAGACATTGTGTAAATCTTTTCCCAAGCAATCCCAAAGAGCTTTGTAGAACTCACAAGGAAAGCCATCAATTCCAAACACTTTCCCATCTGCCATAGAGCATGCAACTTCCTTAAGGTCTTCAATGGTCAATAGTTGATCATAGAAGCAAGTCTGGGTAGAGAACAACCTGTTTGGAACAACAGGAAGATAATAATTCAAAGCAGTTTGTCACTCAGGAGTGTAATCTTGAGCAGCAAAAACTTTTTCATAATGTCTTACAAAAGCCTAGAGAATGTCTGGGAGATCTATATGAATAGCATTGTCCTCTTTGATTTGCTTAATACTATGTAAGGAATGTTTGGCTCAAAGAGCAAGAAAGAACTCCTTAGAAACATAGTCCCCAATTTTCAGCTAGTGCATTCTGGCTTTAAGTTGTGCTCCTCTGGCAAAATGACAGTCAACCATTTGTTTTTGATGCCATAAATTGGCAACAAGGACTTGCTTAGAAGGAGAAAAAGGCTCAACAAGCAAGTTTCAAAGTAGTGATAGTAGCTTCATAAGCCCTTCTCTTGAAATTGGCCATAGATATGAAGAAACCTCGCTATGTGGGTAATAGCATCATTCCACCACTTAATCGAGCCAGTAGCATGCAATAGTTGACATTCTAAATTAAAAATAGTTTAAATGTGTGCCAAGGTGGGTTGATGAGCGAGCAAGGAAGTGTTGAAAAACAATTGAGATTTCATGGCGCGTGGTTGAGTGAGCTACCACTCAATGGCAAACTGAATTGGAAAGTGATCTGACAACGTCAGATCCACTAACAGTTGCATAGGAAGGGTGGATGATGTGGAGAATTTTAAAAAAGATTACACAGAAATCATAGCACGATCAAGGCATTTAAAGACCCTGTCAGTTCTAGCCTAAAAATTGCACCAAGTATGACATAAAGGACTAGAGTGACGGTGGCCAACATTGGGATAAAAAAATCCCAATTTATTGCGCATATGGAACCATGCCTCTCTTTCACCAGCTGGCCACCAAAAAGGTAGAACACCATCCTTGTCAGTAGCTATTTCAACCTTATTAAAATCTCCACAAATAAGCCACATGGAAACAAGCAATGAATCTGCAATCCACCACCACAAAGCAGATCTTTCTGACGCATCAGTTGAAGCATAAACATTAATAATCCCAAAATTGTGATTATTAATATTAAGAAGCATCCAGACTAATCGGTTGGTGGGATCCACCCCATGATCCACCATTGAATCATGCTACCGAGGGGACGAAAGAGTCGTTACATCACCTTTGCCAGCCTCATGGGCGGTGGAAAATAGTTTACTAGCTGGCCAAATACAACGGTAAGCCGAAGACAAAAGAAAGCTTGTAACTTTAACTTCTTGGGGGCATAGAACATCAAGAGAAACATAATGATGGAGAGCATCATGAATAGAGTACTTCCTAGAGAGGTCAGTGAGACCTCTAACATTCCAAGAGAGAAAATTTATTTAAAATCCTCTACCATCTCCCCAGAATCCAGGATTCCAAATGAAGCAAAACTATTCTGAAGAAAGTCGATGGGGTTTGACCCAAATTGGAGATGAGGGATTTGATGTTTTTTAAGCTCCAAAATGATTTCTCCCTCTCAGGAAGCTCATGGCTATGAGAGTGCCTGCAAGGTGTCACAATACAATTGACACGGGCTCTTGCCCTCGCCGGTGATGCTTGCTACGAAGGCAGCACAAGAGGACTCTTATTGTTGTCCTTCCCACCAATCATAGAAAGCTTTAAAACCTCTTTAACTGCTTCAAAGGGTTTAAGAACATCCGCAAAGGGTTTAACTCTATGTTTGCAATTGGTAATAGTAGCCCAAGTGTCCAATGGTTTAGAAACCACCTCCTTGGGTATAGTTTCTACATGGTTTTCTATAGGGCATGTCTGTGCACTCTCCCTGAGAGGAGCTCGGGTTCTAGGCACAACAAGAGGACAATCCCTAATTTTATGCTTTGGTGACTGATAGTGATAGCAAGTATTGGGCAAATTGAAGTATGTGACATTCGGGGTGTGCCGAAGGGGGACAATTTCAATGTCAATAAATTCCTTGAGGTCTTTCAAAAGATCCACCTCAACACAGACATGCTTTTTAGGGTGTGTTTGAAAGAACCTATCAAGTTCAACACAAATAACTCTTCCTAAAGAAGAGGCAATGTCATGCAGGAAGTGCAGACAGGGCAAAGGCAAACCAGGGAATTCAATCCACATAGGAACTCTATATTTGGTATCATTAGAGGCCACAAAATCACGTGTCCACTATTGGAAGACCAACAGGGAAGACCAAACATACCAAGGGCCATGGTTCAAAATTGCTTGAACATGGCTAACTTCCACAAAGTGAAAAAGGAAAAATCTTTGGTCAAATTCTGGACCATATTAAGGTAGATCCCATGAGGAACCCAAGCCTTTTGGACCCATTCTTTGAGCATATTTTCAAGGGGAGTTCTCCCTACAGAAAAACCAATGAGAGTATGCTACTCTAACCGTACACAAGAAGTATCAAATTCTTTTGATGGTAAGATCACATCAACAGGAGGGTATGAGGGCTTACCTCATGGAACACCTTCAGAACAAACTTTTAGGGACGCTTGGTTGATGGAGGAGCCATTGTTCAAAGTTGAAGAACCAGTAACACCAGCAACAAATGTTGGGTTAGAAGCACTAAGAGGCATTTAAATGGCCAAAACGCTACAATAAATGCAGGCATACTACCAAAAAAAATAGAGGCTATACTTCCTACGCCTAGAGCGCGGTATGAACCTAGAGAGACAATGGTGGCCAATCTCAAAAATATGCAGAGCAAATTTTTTTTTGAAGATCATAACATCGATCTTCAATAATTTTAGTATTGAAAGAAGATCTAAAAATATTCATGTTAAATTTTGTCAATATCTTTCATTAATTATAAATACTATAAGTATTATACTAGTGATTGTTTCTAATTATATATTTACAAAACATGACATATGTTTAAAGTATTGGTTTAGAAACCACCTCCTTGGGCATAGTTGCTACATGGTTTGCTATAGGGTGTGCCTATGTTGTTTCCCTGAGAGGAGCCTGGGTTCTAGGCATAGCAAGAGGACAATCCCTAATTTTATGTTCTGTTGACTAACATCGATAGCAAGTATTGGTCAAATTGAAGTATGTGATTTTTTGGGTATGTCGAAGGGGGCCAATTTGAGTGTCAATAAATTCCTTGAGGTCTTTTGAAAGATCCACCTCAACACAGACATGCTTTTGAGGGCGTGCTTGAAAGAACCTATCAGGTTCAACACAAATAACTCTTCCTAAAGAAGAGGCAATGTCATACAGGAAGTATAGACAGGGCAAAGGCAAACTAGGGAATTCAATGCACACAGGAACTCTATGTTTGGTATCATCAGAGGCCACAAAATATCGTGTCAACTGTTGGAAGACCAACAGGGAAGACTAAACATACCAAGGGCCATGGTTCAAAATTGCTTGAACATGGCTAACTTCTGCAAAGTAGAAAAGGAAAAAGCCTTTGGTCAGATTCTGGACCATATCAAGGTGGACCCCATGAGGGACCCAAACCATTTGGACCCATTCTTTGAGCATAGATTCAGGGGGAGTTCTCCCTACAAAACAACCAATGAGAGTATGTTGCTCTAACCATAAACAAGCAGTATCAAATTCATGTGATGGTAAGATCACTTCAGTAGGAGGGTCTGAGGGCTTACCTCATGGAACACCTTTGGAACAAACTTTTGAGGATGCTTGTTTAGTGGAGGAGCCATTGTTCATAGCTGAAGAACTGCCAATGCCAGCAACAAATGCTAGGTTAGAAGCCGTAAGAGGCATTTAAATGGCCAAGAAGCCACAATAAATGTGGGCATACTACAAAAAAAAAGATGCTGCACTTCCTATGCCTAGAGTACGGTATGAGCCTAGAGAGACAATGGTGGCCAATCTCAAAAATATGTAGAGCAATTTTTTTTTTGAAGATCGTAACATCGATCTTCAATAATTTTTAGTATTGAAAGATCTGAAAACATTCATGTTCAATTTTGTCAATGTCTTTCATTAATTATAAATACTATAAGTATTATACTAGTAATTATTTCTAATTATATATTTACAAAACATGACATATGTTTAAAGTATTTATCATGAGTTAAGTTTTCTATTTTTAGAAATTGGCATAAAGTTTTATGTAAAATATTGTCAACATTCTTAATTAATTATATATAGTATAACTAAATTATTAACAATTTTGATATATATATATATATATATATATATATATATATATATATATAAGTTTCTTTCTTATGACAACTAATATATTAAATAATATAGGAAAAGTATGTTTGGGCTCTCTATATAAGCATTCAAATAGAAGATACAGAATTAGTAGGAGCATATTTAGCCAGTCTACCAAAGGGCTCTAAGTCCCTTAGTGAGCTCTACAACCCTCTCTATCTAGGAATGGGAAAGGAGATCCTCGTATTGATTGATGTAGTAGGAGAAAGTTTCCATATTATTTATTTAGATCCCTTCTATGTATGACACCAATGCCTGCATTGTCACTGCATTGAACACCCATGCGGTCAATCCATACTTGTGCATTTTATCCAAGTTGGAGATTTCTTCGAGAGCTATTGTCCACATATCATCCTTGATATAGCTTGTAGTGATGATCTTCCTGATAGATTTTCTTCACAGAATGAGGATAGAATTCATTAGGAATTCTCCACACATATATTCATCATGCATATGGTCACAAGAGAACTATTGGGAGCAAATCACCTTGAAAATGGCATCCACCACCTCTTTTGAATCTGCCTTGAAAAGGTATTTGATTTGATCCTTTAGGTCTTCGACTAGTTCTTCCTCTTGGTCCTTGTCATCTTCTTCTTCTCCTTCTAAGGCCTCATCCTCTCCTCATTCTTCCTCCTCTTCTTGCTCCTCTTCATCTTCCTTGGCCTATCTCGGTTGATAGATGCATACACAAATTTTCACCATTCATTGACCCATTGTCTTTATTGTTTCATAGGCTCGTTCACTAGAGCATCTCTTATGAAGACCTCAATGAAGTTTCCCAATGATCCTCCTACACATTTACAGGCCCATGTGATATTTTGTTTACCAAATCCTTTGGTTATCATGATCACATCATCGATCCCGTATTCTCCTATGAAACAGTTGCTCTCCAATATGTAGATTATCTATGATTCATTCTAGAAGCATTGCATTTTTCTTTTGAGCCTTACTTGACTTGTGATTTCTATCCATAATATTTATTAGGAATCTTGAGTTTAGATTTTTGTCTTGTCTAAATTGGAAGTGCTTTCCTCCTCAAGATGAGTTCTGATTTGTCTGATAGAGATTTGGTAGAATGGTTGTTCTAATGGTGTTCATAAGAAAGACATCATTTTGAGGGGTTGTACATCCCTTATTAGTTGGGTTAATTTGTAGAGGAATGGGGATCACCACTATTGGTGCCCCTTAACAAATCTCTAATTTTAACCCCTTTTACATTGTTTCCCTTTTGTTTTGTAGTGTCCTTTGGTGCGAATGGCCTAGTCTTATCAAATCCCACCTTCGTCTTTCCCTACATCTTTTCATTTTGGGACTTTGGCTCCTGAATTGAAATCTTTTGGGAAGTACCGACCAGAGAGTAGGGTTTATTTAGGGATCCTATCTCCTCCCCCTAATAAGACTTTGTTTCTCGATTCTCTTATTGCCCTTGCTACCTTTCTCAATGTTCTTTTGATATCCTCTCTCTCTTGGGTGATAAGTGTACTTGCTTTTGATTGATTATTTCTTTTTTCCCGGCCGCTTATTTATGGATTGTTGTTCTAGATGTTTTCCCCTAAAGTTGGAATTTTTGGTGCACTCGAACAGGATTCCTCCCCTTTTATAGGGCATTGTTCAATTGAGTGGTTCTGATTTCTACATTCTAAAAATAAGAATCTTGGTTCTTTAATCTCCAACCTTTGAGTCCATCAATGGTATGGTGAACACATATTAACTCCTCCAAAAAACTCTTAATCATCACCACTTATATTCTTGAATACAAATAGGAACCTTTGTCTAGAAGATTTGTCTATGCCTATTTAGGTCCCCAGAGAGTGACCAATTTTCACTAAACAATCGTCTATCTATAATTCCAGGGGTAAGTTATATAACTAAATCCATTTGGGCTCCTTGTAAGGTTCATAGCTCATGGGATCAAAATTAGGTACCCATTTGTGACTATATAGTGGTGCGTTCCCTCTTCTCCATGTTTTACCCTTTAGGATCTTATCTCTGTAAGATTCCAAAAGGAATGCAATAATGAAGAAACCCTTTGGGATAAATTTTAGAATACATTGGGCTTTCCAGGTTTCCTCTATCTAATTTCTTCTTTTTTCCCTACTTAGCTTTGGACCCATAAATTGATAGATTATCATTGTGTTAAGAAACATGTCAATCTCCTCTTCACATTCTTTAAAGATGTCTACTACATGGTTCATCAAAAATTTGTATTCCTTGGTTCCTACTCTTTGCTCTCTATCACTACTATTGTTGATCAGTCACCCTCCATGATGAAAGGAAGTAAGGTAAGTGTGACACACTTCCTACACCAATATAATGAGAGAAGTAGTATGCAAATTCTTTTTAATCCTTACAATTACAGCAATATTAAACATATAACAAATATAAATTACAATAGCAAACACAAACACAATAGAACATGTGACATAAGATATATTGTGGGGAAAACATTTTTAGGAAAAAAACCCTACACTCTAAAACTCGCACAATGTATTATCAAAACAATGGTGTGTTTACAATACACTTGCAATGAAAGTTCTTCCAAGAGTCTTCAAATGTTGTTTTTTGATTGATTTCGGTAGCATAAAAGTACCTGTACAAACATTATGCAACTACAACTCCAAAACAATACATTTAATAGAGTTACAAGCTATAAATAGGAAGCTTCTAGAGATGGGCATCCATCTTGGCCACATGGCCTTTTTCCCACATCAAAGGACATTTGTCCAAGCTATAAATACCTCTCTTACATCTATCATACATGGCAAATTTGACTTCCCAAAGTTGGAGTGCTCTAGGCTAAAAATAGCTATGATAGATGCTCTTAGGCATCTTACAGCTGTCATAAAATCTATCCAACATAACAACCTTAAATGTTGTAAGAGAATATGTCATACAAGGCTAAATATAGTATATTCTTCTTACAACATGTCATAGCCCAACTTGGGCACCCAAAGATGCCTTCTCCATATACAAAGATACTTTATGACACTTGTCTTCACTTGTCCCAAGAATCTCTATACTTGGATCTTACACATCATAGATTCTATCATACAAGATAACTCCTCCATATTCCAAGATGCTGAAACATGCATATTATTGGCACCTCAAATAGGATACCCAAATCCACATGTGTTTGACTTAACCATTCAAAGCATATTCCAAGTAGGATGACATGTCATAATGCCACCACAAACTAAATGCCAAAACTTGAATGTGCAAGTAAATACATAATTTAGCAAATAAATAAATAAATAATCAAATAACCAATGCTAGGAATTGCAAGGTTAAGACATCTTAATTCCCAACATTCTCCCACTTGTCGAACACCTTGCAAAATCCAATAGAGACATAAGATTTAACTACTAGGGACCAAGAGTTCCATAGACTCCAAACACCATTTGAACTTATCCGTTGCCATAGGTTTAGTCAATGCATCTACAACATTCTTCAATGTTTCTACCTTCTCCAATATCACCTTCCCATCTTCTACCATATCATGAACAAAATGATACTAAACATCTATGTGCTTTGTTCTAGCATGGAAAGTAGGATTCTTTTCTAGGCAAATCACACGCTGACTGTCACAATAGATAGTAATTTGTCTTACATCAACACCAATATCTAGACACAACCTCTTAAGCCAAATGGCTTCCTTACAATCATGAGTTTCTACCTTGTACTCTGCTTCTTTCATGGACAAAGAAACCATACGTTGTCGCTTACTCATCCAACTAATAGCACCACCAAACATGGTAAACACATAAGCACTAGTGGATCTCCTGCTGTCAATGGTCACCTACCCAATCAAAATCCATTAATACTCATAGAATGCAGAGGTCTAGTAGGATAGCCATGATAACATAGACAATACTCATAAGTACCCCTCAATATTTGAACACTCTCTTCACTGTATCCCAATGTACCCATCTAGGATTAGCCATAAACCGACTAAGGACTCCCACTTCTTGGGCAATGTCTAGTCTTGTATAGACCATAACATACATCAAACTGCCAACTGCACTAGCATAAGGTAATTTGCTCATATCCTCCATCTCAAAAGGAGACTTTGGACAACCATTCATAGATAACTTTGTCTGCAATGAAATGGGAACATACAATGGTTTGCAATCTGCCATGCTGAATCTATCCAACATGGTCTTCACATACTTACTCTGGCTTAACCAAAGTTTTTTGTTTGCTCTATCTCTTATGATCTCCATCCCCAAAATGTACATGGTTGCCCCTAATTTTTTCATCTCAAACTATGCTAAAAACTGAGACTTAAAATATGAAATCATATTCTTACCATTCCCAATTAGTAACATATCATCAAAATATAGTGTACTAATGAGAATACGGTCATTGTCAAACTTGTAATACACACAATGATCTAATTTTGATCTCAGAAATCCAATGGACAACACAAAGGCATCACACTTCAAGTACCACATCCTAAGAGATTGCTTCAAACCATACAAAGACTTCTTTAAGTTACAAACCATTTTTTTTTAACCTTTCACCACGTAGTTCTCAGGCTATGACATATAGAGTTCTTCCTTCAAGTCACCATGAAGGAAAGTTGTCTTCACATCCATTTGTTCTACTTCTAAATCATAAGCTACTATAAGGGATAATAGGAACTGAATAGATGCCGTCTTTGCAATGGGAGAGAAAATTTCACCATAATCAATTCCCTCCACTTGTGAATACCCCTTCGCAACTAGTCAAGCCTCGTACTTCTCAACACTGTCATCTGGTCCAAAATTCTTCTTGAACACCCATTTGCATCCAATGAGTTTCTATCCATCAGGCAAAGGCACCAAGTCCCAAGTTTTATTCTTTTCCAAAGAAGCCATCTCATCCTCCATTGCCTCCTTCTAGAAACCTGCATCTTTCATGTCTATAGTCTTTGTCAAAGTTCTAGGCTCATCAATGTTAGTAATCAAGGCATAAGCACAAATAGGATCTAGCAATGTATAAACAAACCCATCAGGTTGCTTCCTATTTTGTGTGGACCTCCTCAAAGGCTGAGGTGGAGGTTCTACCTCTTCTTCTAAACTTTCAGAGCTGCTAGAGCTCTCCTCATCATTAGTTCCAACAGGGTCATTTGGTTCAGTCTTCTCAAGGGTGGTAGGAAACTAAGCCACATCTTTTTTCTTTTCTTTTTCTTCTTGTTGTAGAACAAGAGGAGAAGGTGTTAGCTCATTGAAGATAATACTTCTATTGTACAACACTTTTTCAGCCATGGGATCCTAAAGTTTTTACCCTTTCACACTGACACCATAGCCAATTTAGATACACTTAACTACCTTGTTCTCCAATTTTGACCTCTTCTCCTTAGGCACATGTGCATATGCCTCACAACCCAAAATGTGAAGATGTCTCAACAAGGGCTTCTTACCAGACCACACCTACATGGGTGTCTTATCAATGAACACTAAGGTAGGGAACCTGTTAACTACATATCAAGCAGTGTCTATAGCTTCATCCCAAAACTTTTGTTTGAGGCTAGCACCACTAAGTATACTCCTAGCCCTCTCCATCAATGTTCTGTTCATCCTCTCTACAACTCCATTTTTCTGCAGGGTATAAGGAGTTGTCTTATGTCTTTCAATGCCATGTTCTTTACAAAACTTATCAAACTCTGGAAAAAAAACTCACCATCGTTATCAGTTCTCAAACACTTAATGTTTTTACTAGACTGATTCTCTACAAAAGATTTAAACTCTTTGAACTAACTAAAGACTTTAGATTTGCTTATGAGAAAATAAATCCATGTCCTTCTACTATAATCATCAATCAATGATACAAAATATAATGATTTAAAAATCAAAGGAACATTCACAGGACCAAACACATCAGAATGAATGAGATCTAAAACACCAGAATACTTGTGAGAACTAGAGTAAAACTAAACATGGTTTTATTTTCCATATAAACAATGTTCACAAAAGTTAAACTCGAGATTACAATCATTTAACCCCTCAACGAGGTTTTTATTTTTCAGGGCTATAAGACCCTTCTCACTAATGTGACCAAGTCTCTTATTCCACAACATTGTCTTCTCAGCAGGAAGTTTCATTTCCAATGCATGAGCACCCTTAGGTACCCAAAAAGCACTACCATTGGAAGTTGAAGCAACACATTTTTCACTGCAGGTTCTAATGGTGAGGATGAAGAATCTGAAGCTATTTTCATAGAAGAACTATTGCACTAAGTAGTTGATGCATCCAACTAAAACAAAGTACCTCTTTGAGTACCCTTAGAAAGCACCATAACTCTTGTCATCTTGCATCCTCCACCTAAGAAAACAACCTAGACTCCTGCATTATTCAATTTACTTACAAAGAATCAGTTTTGTGCTAAACTAGGGATATGCATCACCCCATTGATCCCCTTCACTCATTCATCAGGGAATCAGATCAAGAATCTTCCACACCTAACTATCTTCAAGTGAGAGTCATCACCTAGGTACACTTTCCCACCATCAAACTCTTCATACTTTGTGAACCAACCTTGATGTGAGGTCATGTGGAAAGAAGCACTGGAGTCAATCAACCACACATCATTTGATGCATGGGTGGATAGAGCAGCAATGCAAGCATCACCATCATCTTGAGATTTGTCAGAATCTGAATCAGAGGTATTCTTCTTCATTTTCTTCTTCTCCTCCTTGCACTCCTTTCAGAAGTGCCTAGTTTTTCCATAGTTCCAACACACAACCTTGGAATTTCTAGAAGATTTGGATCTCTAACAAGATTTGGATTTTCCCTTTTCATCTTTCTTGTCTTTTTTTTCCCTTTCTATTTGGGCCTGCCATAAACTGCAAGAGCTTCCTTTGTTGATTCAGAAGACTTTCTGTGCATCTCCTCAGACAACATTGAAGATACCACTTCATGCATCTTGAAGGTGGTAGTAGTTCTCCCAATGGCCATAACAAGGTGGTCCCATGAGTCTGGTAAATAAAAAATAAAAGTCATGCAATGATCCTCCTCTTCCATTCTCACACCAATGGATGTCAACTATGCAACTAGAATGTTAAAGGCATTCAGATGGTCTGCAACGGATCCTCCATCATCCATCCTCAGAGAATACAACTTCTTCCTCATGGATAACTTGTTCATGAGGGATTTGGCCTAATAAATATCTCCCAACTTCTTCCATAGGTATGTCATGGTCTTCTCCTCATGGACATTTAACAAGATAGAGTCTACCAGAAAGAGTCTCACAAGACCCTTATCTCTCCGATCCTTGAAATCCCAATCATCTTGTAACATTACCATTAGTTTTACACTATAAATGGTTTACCATAGGTCTCTATCAACAAGCATGTCTTCCATTTTAAGCTTCCACAAATTGAAATTGCGACCATTAAACTTATCCACCTCTACTCTTCCGAATGTGCCTGCCATCTCCTTCCTACAACAAGATTACAAAATACTTTGCATAGACTCCCACTCAATCTAAGATCAACTCAAAAAACCCTTACCCAACAACTAGGATCAAAGGTGATCAAGCCCTGATACCAACTTAAAGGAAGCAAGGTATGCAAAACACACTTCCTACACCTATCTAATGAGAGAAGTAGTATGCAAATTATTTTTAATCCTCACAATTGTAGAAATATAAAATATATAAAAGAGATATTATAGTAGAAAGCACAAACATAAGAAAACATGTGACACAAGATATATTGTGGGGAAAACCTTTTCAGGTAAAAAACACCACTCTAAAACCTACACAATGTATTATTAAAACAATAGTGTGTTTAAAATACACTTGCAATGCAAGTTCTTCCAAGAGTCTTCAAATGTCATTTTTGGAGTGATTCCGGCAGCATAATAGGACTTGTACAAACACTAAGTAACTACAACTCCAAAACAATGCATTCTATATAGTTATAAGCCATAAACAAGAAGATTCTAGAGATGGACGTCCATCTTAGCCACATGACCATTTTCCCACATCAAAGGACACTTGTCCAAGCTGTAAATACCTCTCTTACATATGCCATACATGGAACATTTGACTTCCCAAAGTTGGAGTGCTCCAAGATAAAAATAGCTATGACAAATGTTCTTACTCATCTTACAACTATCATAAAATCTACCCAGCATAACAACCTTAAATGTTATAAGAGAATCCGTCATACAAGTCTAAATATAGCATATTCCTCTTACAACATGTCATATCCCAACTTGGGCACCCACAGATGCCTTCTCCATATGCGAAGATACTTTACGACACTTGTCTTCACTTATCCTAAGAATCTCTATACTTTGCTCTTACGCGTCATAGATTCTGTCATACAAGATAACTCTGTCATATTCCAAGATGCCGACACATGGCATATTATTGTCACCTCAAATGGGATGCCCAAATCCACATGTGTTTGACTTGACCATTCAAAGTATATTCCAAGTATGATGACATGTCACAATGCCAACTCAAACTAAATGCCAAAAAATGAATGTGCAAGTGACTACAAAATTGAGCAAATAAATAAATAAATAATCAAATAACCAGTGCTAGGAATTGCAAGGTTGAGACACCTTAATTCCTAACACATGATCCATGTGGCTCTCATGACATTACAAACATCTTTCTATCTTAATATTCTACAATATTTATAATATATATTAATAGTATTATAGTTATAAATATAATTCGTTTATGAAATGTATAATTATTTCTAAGTAATTATATAATATTTTATTGTTATTGCAATATCCCCCAAAAATTTGACAATTTAATAATTATTATAGAATATTTTGAAACTTAGTTAAACTAGTAACACATAATTTAACCAAAACTAATTTTCAACCATACTTACTATGTGACACTTTTTATATAAACTTTCTTGGTAACTTCTAAAATTAATATATAAATTTTGTAGTACATTTAAAAAGTTAATGGACGAATTTTGCAGATTTATTTTTTTTATCAATTTTTTCAAGGATATAAATATCCAAATTTAGTGGTAGGAAATACTAAAGAAAAATAAAAATATCACTTATTTTACCTATTTGTTATTAAATACTATAACTATTATAACTATGTTATTTTTTTTATGCATAATAACTTGCTTATATTGATATTAAAAAAAGCTTTACAAAGTTTGATTCCCAAAAATGGCTATCTATAGCCAAACTGCTATGACCACACATAGTCAAAATTATCAGAGACCTCATAGGGTCTATTCCTAATACTCCTATATAGATTATACTTTTCTTAACCATGCAGGGTATGAATCTATGTCTTCTTAATCACGCTTCTATATACTCAAAATGAAGCCATTGTGAGGCTTTCAGTAATCTTACAGTATGCTGATTTAATACTGTATAATAAAAAACATGTTATTCATAGACTTACTCCTTGTCATACTCAAGCAACTAGAGGTTAAAATTTTCCACCCAATCAAACCCTTCCTCTGCAACCAACCCTAGGACCATTTTGACAAAATTCATTGTAACCCTCGCCATTTCTTTGGCCATCATCAAGTTCGGCCCTTTGAGGTCTAAAATAAATGGGTAGAGCTTCAAAATCACATCCGGATTATTTAGAGAATCCATATCCCTCAGCCTTGGCATTTCAATGCCCACACTCACTGCTTCCAATGTAATCCCTAAATCCCCCAAATGCTCAAGATAGAAGAGACCTCTCATAATTTGTTCAATCGACACCTTGTCAATTTCCAATTCCAATAACATTGCCAGCACTCTAGAAGTGATGTATGTGTCAACCCGATACCTCCCTGCCTCCTCCATGAATTTCCTTCCAACAATCATCCTAATAGCCCCAACCATAAGATCATCTGAATGATGAAGCATGCACTAGAGATGGAGCGAAGACACTGGACCAAGAAAAGCCATCTGTTGTTTTGAGCTAACCAATCTTACTGGGGTTTCCATTCCTCCTCAGCGGATGGCTTCCGTTGAAAAATTTACTATGAATCTAACTGGCATTTGAACTGATGGGGGAAGAAAATGAAAGATTTTGTTTTGTAAACTACTTTAAAAGAACTTGGAACATTCTAGAATTTCCTTAGCCAGCTAATATCCAACTGTCGATCACTGTCTATTAATCATGATTTCTTGTGCATGATTTCCACCTCTGCTAGTGTACCCCAGCCTTACGACCTATGTAGATGAGGTGGCAAGGCTCCCACCCATCCACCTATAAGGAAGGTCTCTTAGGATCGATATGAAAGCCTTTTCTATTTTTATAAAACTTCTTTAATTGTCATCCCATTAGCTCCCAAATTAGACAAGTTATCTGCCTCTTTGTTTCTTCTTTGAATATATGATTGAATGTAATCCTTTCAAAGTCTTCTAACAACTTTAATGCCAACTCTAAGTTTGCCTGAAGTCTCCAATTAATAAGCTTTTTAGATCTTAACCCATTGATTACCAACAATGAATATCCTTCAATGGCTAAATTTTTGATTTGCAATTCCTTACATAGTCTGAGACCTAAAATTAGAGCCTAAATTTCTACCTCATTATTCGTTCTAGGTATAAGAGGAGCTACTAGTTTTCCCAACAGTTCTCCTTTAGAGTTTCTAACTAAACAGCCTGCTCTCAATGGACCCGGGTTTCCTTTTGAAGCCCCATCAAAATTGAGTTTAAACTAACCTTCTTCCGGAGGAGACCAAACAATATTTTTCCTAGCCTCCACTATTGCTTGACCTCCAGGCGTAGTGATCTGCACAGGCTTGAGACTTGTCCATCTTTTTATCATTTCTACATCCCACTCTATAAAAGTTTGATTCTACTATCCTTGATTTGATATTCTTGAATTTATTGTTTCTACTATACTAGCCTCCATTTTACTAAGCAATGAGAGAATCAAAATTTGTTTTTCCTTGAAAATTCTCCTATTGTGTTCCTTCCACATTTCCCAAATTAAGATGGAAGGACCCACTATCCATAAACCTCTAAACATAGCTTTCTGTTTTAAAATCAGCCAAGCTACCAACGATTCCATTAAGGACCTTGAGGGAGTAGCAGACCATCCTAATTTGTTCATCAACCAATACCACCCTTTTAATACGAAGGGACAATGAAGGAATAAATGATTACTATCTTCCTCTGCATATTTACATAAGAGTACATCTTGAGGGGCCTTCATGTCCTAGTCTTCTTAATCTATCCATTGTGAGGGCTCTCCCTTAAACTGCTAGCCAAGTAAAGACCCCTACTTTGGGAAGACATTTATTGTTCCAACATAACTTTAAAGGAATCTTACTATCCACCATATCCTTTCCTTAAAGTAGTTTATAACCTACTTTAATTATATATTGTCCAGAGGGGGAAGCACACCATTTAAGAACATCCCTTCCTTCCCTAAAACAAATCTTTCAGTTTACCATAGCTTCTTCAAAGGCTTCCACTTCTCTTGCACTGAGTCCTAAGTTTATCACACTTTTCCATTTAGGAAAAAATGATTCTTCTTCTATTTGAAAAGTAATATAATCTCTTACTTTATCACCCCAAAGCTATCATTGAAACTAAAGCTAATTATGTTGATCTTTCTAGAGCTGGTCTACCTTCCAAAGAATCTTCCCAAAACTTCACATCTCTGCCTTTCCTGATTTCCCAGGAAAGATGATTACTGATTAAAATTCTACAACTTTTAATAAAGTTCCAAATCCTAGATCCATTTGGGAGTTCTCTTGAAGTGAATATGCTATTTTGTTCCTCATCTAAATATTTTTCTTTTAGCAGTCTGACCCATTTTAGTTTTGGTTTGGCATATATCAACTAGGCTAGTTTAGCTCCTAACGCCTTATTTTGTAGAAGGAGGTCTTTCACACTCGCCCCATCCTTTTCTTTTTGATCACAAACCTTATTCCATTTTATGAGAGGGTACATAAACTGATCTGAGGATCCTTACCAGAAAAACTTCCTTAGCTTCTGTGTGAGGTCTTTGTTAGTCTTGCTGTCCAAAGGCAAACATGACATCATATATGTGGGAATAATTGAAAGAACTGATTTTATGAGAGTTAATCTTCTAGCCCAAGACAACCATTTACATTTCCATGACTCCATCTTAGTTTTCATCCTTTCTAACAAAGCATCCCATGTATTACCAGGACGAATCCCTTTAACCAAAGGCAATCCAAGGTATTTACATGGCAACTACCCTTTCTTGAAGTTTAAAATTCTTATAATTCTTTCTTCCCTTCCTAGAAGTGTGTTGAAGAAGAAGACCTTTGACTTGTCTTTACTTACTTCTTGGCTTGATTCCTTTGAATAAAGGTCCAACATTTCTCTATATCTTCTAGATTCCCCTTCATTTGCTTGCCCAAAAAGGAGAGTATCATCAACAAATTGCTGGTGAGTGAAACTTGTCATATCTCTTGTTATTTGAATTCCTTCTATTTATCCCTCTAAATTAGCCTTCGCCAAAAATCTTCCAAGAGCTTCCACCATTATGATAAACAGAAATGGTGAGATCAGATCTCCTTTCCTAAGCCCTCTGGAAACATTGAAGAAACCTTCTAGTGAGCTATTAACAAGAACAAAAAATTTGGACTTGAAACCCATTCAAAAATCAAATTTAGCCAAGGCTTGTTAAAGCCAAAAGCTTCCATTGTTTTAAAAAGGAATCTCCAATTTACTTTGTCATATGCCTTGTGGATGTCCAATTTAATTAACATTGAAAGATGCTTGTTTTTTTGTATTTAATGAATAGCTTCCTGTACTATTATGACTCCATCTAGAATTGACCTCCCTGGAATGAATCTCATTTGTTCTTC
Organism: Cunninghamia lanceolata; assembly: GCA_027924645.1. Classification (NCBI taxonomy): domain Eukaryota; kingdom Viridiplantae; phylum Streptophyta; class Pinopsida; order Cupressales; family Cupressaceae; genus Cunninghamia; species Cunninghamia lanceolata. Next base: position 6,982,090 of record BSBN01000159.1, read on the forward strand.
TGCAATGAGGTCTGGAAGAATCTTTTTAATTCTATTGGCCACTACTTTTGATAAGATCTTGTAGATTGTATTGCAAAGAGAAATTGGCTAAAATCTTCAAAGGATTCTGGTTTCTCTTTTTTGGGTATCAAGGCTATAAAAGTATTGTTGATCTCCTTGAGAATCTTGCCTGACCTTCTTGAGTCTTCATATGCTTCTGTTAATTCTTTCCACACAATGCCCTAGTATTTTGAAAGAAAGTAGCAGGGAATCCGTCTAGCCCCGGTCCCTTGTCTAGGGCTAATTGAGCCAAAGCTTCCTTAATTTATTCTTCTAAAAATTTACCATTCAACATCTAATTTTGCTTTTCTGTTACCAATTTTGGAATGTTTTCTATGAATTTTTGTTGTGCTGACAAGACTGACCCTTCCTCTTCATTAAGTAGATTCTAGAAATAGTTCACTACTGCTTTATTGATTTCTAAAATGTCTTCTATTACCTGGCCATCATTATTCTTTATTGATGTTATCTTGTTCATATTCCTTCTAACTTTAGTAGAATTATGAAAAAACTTCGTATTTATGTCTCTTTCTTTTAGCCAAATTTCTCAAGACTTCTGATGCCAAAAAATTTCCTCTTTTGCAAGGATATCTTCCAATTTTCCCAATAAGACTTTTTCTTGAGTGTAAGAGGAGTTATGCATTCCTTCCCTTAATATTTTATTGTTGAGGGTTTGCAAATCCTCCTCTATCTCCTTTTTAGATTAAAAAATGTTCTTGAAATGATCTTTATTCCACTGTCTTAGGTTGGCTTTAATCAATTTGAATTTAGTTGTGATGTTAAATAATCCCACCCCACCTGGATTGTAACTGTTCCACCATTCTTTTACCATGTCCTTTAATTCTGGGTCCTTGAACCGTATATTTTCAAATTTAAAGGGACATCTGGTTGGCCTTCTTTCTCCTAAAACTTCTAATAATATTGGGTAGTGGTCTAAACCTAATTGAGCCAAGATTTTTCTTTCTAGACTGAAGGGAAACTTTCTTAGGTCTCTTTTAAACAAGTACCTATCCAACTTCTCAGCAATATTACAAAAACCTATTCATCTATTTGTCCAAGTGAAGCTTCCATTGCCCAAATGAATATCTATCAATTCATTCTATTCCACAAAACTCTTGAAGTCCACTTGAGATTGTTGTTTTCTTCCTATCCCACCCATTTTATCTTCGGCCTTAAGAATAGCATTAAAATATCCTCCCAAAATAGTGAATTCCAATCGATTATTTTCTACAATAGGATCCAATTCAGCCCAAAGCTCTCTTTTCTGCATATAAGATATAGGACCATATACATTTATTAGTAAAAAACTTAAATTTGAAGCTAAAATTCTTACCTTTGAAGCTATCCATCCCTTGCTTGAGGCAAAATCTTCAATCAGAGCTGTTTGTGGTCCCTATAGAGTTAAAATTCCTCCTAAAGGGCCAGTTGCATTAACAGTACAAGTTCTCAATTGCTTGAAACTTTTGGCTAAGATTTGATTTTCCTTCTTCTCCAACTTGGTTTCTTGCAGCATACAAATGTCTAGTTTTTGAGTATTTAGAAAGTGCCTTAGTAGGCTTTTCATGTTAGGGACATTCATGCCCCTAACATTCCACAAAATCATTTTCATTATTCTTCAGGAAGGGATACTCCCATTCCTACTTTCAATAAATCAAACAACTTCAACTCACCACTAGCTTCTCCATCCTATTTTAGTTTTTCCTTGTTTGAAATACATCCTCTAGATGTGTGCTCCCAACAATCTGGAGAATATCTAGAGGCCTCTTTCAATCCTAGGCCTAACTGCTCTGATCTTAAGGATGTTGATCTAACTTTCTTTGGGAACACAATGACAGTTCTAAGTTAATTCTTTCTTCCTTTCTGGAAGGTTCAATTCCTTCTCTATTTCTTTCATCCAATCTTCATTCTCCTCTTCCTCATCTTCCATGAGAATATCAGCCTTTGTTGCTTTCTCTTTCTCAACCAACTCACTTCCCACCTCTATTAAGGAGTCATAATCCTCCATTAACATGTTTGGTTTAATTGTTGTTATTGTTTCTAAAATTTTATTGTTTAAATTCTACTCCAAGGGTTCCTTCTCAGATGGAAAATTAACCTCTTTCTCTGGCTTTGATATCACCTTGGAATCCAATCTGACTTCTTCATCTTCCAAATCCCTTGGTTCGTCAAGAGGAGAAACCCTTGGATTTTCTGGCACTACCTTTGCACTGTCTATATTTTCTTTCTCCACCCCCTACTCAGGAATTTTTCTAGGATCAACTTCCTCCCAAATTTCAATATTTCCTTCTGGAAATACTTCTTTGCCCATAGCTTGTGGTCAATTCCAAGATCTCCAACTAATCATTCCTCTCCAACTCCTCGAGGGTTTCAAATCTAACAATAAGGGCTAGGGAAAAATTCCCCAATCCATGAAAATTTCAATTTCCCTCTAGTGTTCATCTTCTGGTTTGTTTTCTACACAAATCCTCACATAAGCTCCTTCCTTTTGATCCTTCCACTCTTCTGCATAGACAAATTTCCCAAGATGATTTCTGATGATTTCCAACATGGTTTGATCCCAAAATTCAAGAGGAAGATTTGGCAACCTATACCATTCTTGAACATATTTTAATTTATGGTTGTTGGGGTTAAAACCAATTTTCCATTCACATACATAAAAGCCAGACCCATTCATGAGCCAAATTCCTTACAAGATTTCTACCCTAATTTCTTCTGAAGGACAGATAACTATAAAAAAATTGTTCGATAAGGGTTTCAACGATAATTATTTTCCCTATTTATGTTTCCACCAATTCATTAGTTCTTACCAATCTAAATTGGCTCCAAATCATTTTCCAATTAGCCCTAGTTTTTTCATTTGTAGTATTCGTGGTTCTAGGATTTTGGCTCCTACTACCATGGCTTTCTTGTTTCCTTCTAGAATCCTAACTTTGTTAAAAAAAATTCTCCTTTAATATTGGGTTTGATGCTTTCTCTAGTTATGATTAATCTACTTTTTCTACCCTTGAGTGGAGAAGAAGCCCTTCTGTCTGAAAATGAAAATTTTCTTTTATGAGTTCTTGCATAGTTTCTCTGTGATTCAACTGTTATTTTTTCGCATAGGTTTTTCTGAGGGATTTCCTTTTGTCTTTTTTTGTCCATCTTTCTGAGTTTTGACCTACCTTAGACGAATCATCCGCCACATTAAAATTCTTTGCCTTTTTATTTCCTAAAGAATTTGTTTGTGTTTTAATTACTCAAAACTTGCCCTGCTCTTTTTCACTTTTGTCGCTCTACATTTTTCATTTATTATTTCATTATTATTATTAGTATTTATTATAACTAAGTTATTAAGAATTTTGATATTCTATAATATTTATAATATTTATTAATAATTTATTATATTTAAAAATTAGTTCATTTATGACATATATAATTATTTCTAAGTAATTATTTAATATTTTGTTGTTATTAAAGATAATGTATTATCTAAAAAAATTGAAAATTTAATAATTATTATAGAAGATTTTGATCTAAAAATCTAAAAATATTAAACTACTAACACAAAATTTAATTAAAACAAATTTTCAATCATACTTACTATGTGACACTCGTTATATGAACTTTCTTGGTAACTTCTAAAATTTGGTGTATATATATATATATGACAAATATGAAGATAAATATTTTGACCAAGTATTATATTTAACTTTTGATCTTTGTCTCTATTGATTCCCAAAATTTTAAATTTTAGAGTTATAATTAAAAAATAGTAAAAACATCATTACCTAATAACCACAAAAAACATACAAAGAGAAAATGGTAGGAGCTTGTCATAGTGTTAAGTAGGTAGGTGGATGCAGTAAGTAGCTAATGGAAATTAGTCAAAGGGAGAGGAGTCCCTAGATGCTAGTGTGGTGCAAGAAGGGACAAGGAAAGAGGCCAATCCCTCAAACCTAGGAGGTATGTCAGCACAGGAGGGATTGAAGGTAGAAAATCCTAAGTTGGATTTCAAGAGTCCTAATGGAGAGAACATTCCAATAGTGTCCCAATTAGCCGAGAAGTAGTGCAACTGATGGTCAGCGATTTTTCGGTCTTGACTAAAGGGAAAATGTTCCTTGGAGTTAACTAATCTTTCCTTGGACCCTTTATCAGGTGAGTTCTCTTTCTCTATTACTAATAGTATTCTAGAGAAAAGGGCATCTCTTATGGAAATGACCCTTGTAGGTAAATTTTTAGGCCCTAGACTGAATATTGAATTGGTTCGCTCATTGGCTTTAAAAAAATAGAGAAATAAAGGGTAAGTGGATATCATTGCCTTAGCTAAAGGCTTCTTCTCATTTTCCTTTTCATCTAAAGATCCTTGCATGAGGACCTTGGTTGTTTAGGAAATCAACCCTGGTTCTGAAGAAATGGGAGCCTAGGTTTGATGCTTCTAAGAGTTCTTTTAATGTTGCACCTATTTGGGTCTAGTTACATGGTCTCCCATCACAATTTTGGGATGAAGAAGTTTTCAAGGGAATAGCTAACACATTTGGACAAATTGTGATGATTGACTCTATGACAGCTAATAAAAAATGTATGGTGTATGCTGAATTATGTGTGTGTGGAATTGAATATGGATCCTCCCACTTCTATCAAACTAATTTCAAAGTATGGGGAGTGGATTCAATCAGTAGGGTTTGAATCCATACCTTTCACTTGTTTTTAATGTAAGAAAGATTGCCATTGAGTGAAGGAATTCTCTATGATAGTTAAGAAAAGTGTACAAATAGAATGAAGAGAAAAAAGAGAGTAGGGTGGTTTCGACTATGGAGGAAATTCTTGTGATGGATCCCCTAGTCATCATGGATTTGGGGCACAAAGTAGTTCAGATCCATAGTTGGAATGATACTCTAGGAAAGGATGCTTTAACCTCAAAAGAGGACAAAGAGAAATAGGAGGTACACATTAGGGATGCAAAGTTTGATGAAGGAGGGATGGAAGAAGAGGAAGGGGAAGAGATTGGAAGTGCTTTCCTAGATCTACTATATAAAGAGGTGGCCTTGGAAGCTGATGGAGACCTTGAAGTTTCTCCTTTGGTTAATTTCAGGCCACAGGAGGAGAGGATTTTAGCCTCTCAAGTTTGTAGTCTAGAGGTGAGGGCGAAGGGAGGCAGGATGGAAGGTGCTAAGGAACCCTTCACCATGGTAAAGGGGAAGAAAAAAAATTTCTAGGGCCCAACAAAAGAATGACCATGAGAAATAAAGTTAAAGCAGACTATGGTTCGATACATAAAACCCAAGGAAGGATTTCTCTAACTATGACCAGAGAAAGAGAAAGTAAGAAATATATTCTTATGTCATAAAATTTCCCCTAGGACTTTTACCTCTTAAGTTTAGATCTTAGTTCCATTAGATTTGATCATGCATGTCAAATATGAATCTTGGAGTAAACCCCCCCTAAAACCCATGAGAAACGGGACTTAGAGGCTATCCTTGAGCATAATATGGACCCAAAATAGGCCCCTAGACTTGGTCACCCGTGCCCTTAGCCTACCCTATTTTGTGGGGTTCCCAAATTCATATGTTAGCTTATGACCATTAACTAGGTTTCTAGGTTGGACTTGTTAATTTGAATTATGAATGTTTAGCATGAATGCATATATAAACATGTTTAGAACTCCATTTGTAGACTAGAAGATGATTTGGAGCTTAAGGAAAACTTATGATCATTGAGCAAAGAGCATTCAAGGCATTCAATTGTGTTGTTGTTTTTGTTGTTGCAAATTTGGCTTCATCTTCTCATGGTGTGAAAGATATTCATCTCCTTGAGAGCTACACCTCTAAGGTGATATCTATTTGAGTTTCAATCTATCTACTTTATCATTATTTTAACCTTTTTCCACCAAGGACATGCACTCTCTATCTAACAATGGTGTTGGAAGGCTTGAATGCCATTTCAAGACTTGATTAAGGAAACCTCCTAAACACCACAACCCCATACCCTCGCTTGTGATTACATGTTATAGGTGCAGGATCTTGTGGAGAGGAGTTACAGGAGGATAGAGCAGAGCATATAGATTCTAGATTTGAAGAAAATGATAGAAAAGAACCCTAACCAGACAAGAGCAGTCGCTCTTTTATAGTCCAGTTTTGCAGTGTTAGAAACCTCTGAGCATATCATGGTCTGAAGCACATTTGGGTGCCATTCACTCAGAATAGCACTACCTTGGATAGGGGCACCCGCATTTTTATCCCTGAAGTTTTTTCCTTTCAGAACCTAAAATTTGGTGCATATCTAATATGTACTTAGTGCCTTCATGTGCGAGCATTTGTCATGTTACATCCGTTTGTTTACAATTTTTCATTGTTAGGGTTTTAGGTGTAATCAGACTAGGGTTTAACAAATCAATTAACCAATTCCAAATTTCCTTATCATTCCAAGTGACACCAAAACCTAATAGCTAAGTCATCTTGCAAAATTTGTGACTTGGCTCAGTTCAATTCAATGTCCTTGAATGTATGTAGTGAGAGGATGATCTAATCAAACCGTCAGCTAAACCATCTTCCCTCTTTTTCTACATAACATTTTGGTAAAACTATATTTTTTCTAAATATTGCATCTTTCCAAATGTTGTAAATCAGATTTTCATTCATACATATCATTGTCATATTCCTTTATTCAAAAATCTTGCATAAAAATTGAAAAATTTGAAGAAAATAAGCATTTTTAGGTTACATTTTGACATAGTTTGCACTATTTTCCTTGCATATCATTGAAAACATCCAATATTCTAATATTTGCATCAGATCTGACATAAATTACAGCATTTCATCATTTCAATATCTTTTTCCTTGTATTTGCATATCTCATTTGCTAGGGTTTTGCTTCAAATTTGCATTTTTCACACAACCTAGTCTTTGCAAAAGCTAGGGTTTGTAGTTAAAATCCTATTTCAGATTTTACTAATCCTTTCAATACTCTTTAAAATCTGATTTTGGACTGTAGTATTGCTGCATTGTAAGTATTTGTATTTACATTTGCATTTTTAGTACTTTTACATTCAAAAAAGCCAAAAAAATCAAGCATTTTAGCTCATAAACAAACATAGTTTTGCATTTGCTTCCTTCCATTTATCATAAATATCTTTCATTTAGGATCTTGCATTCATTTTTAAAGCATACATTTATTTCTTATCTAAAAATTTGGCATCATTTCACACTCTTTGTTGAAATTTTGCATGTTTTTAATTAAACATTGTGTATTTCAATGCTAAGGGTTGTGTACATTTTCTTCAAACAAAATTAGAAATAACTCATATTACCATGTTGTGTAGTACTTTTTCACTCTACCCACTTTGTTTGATGTGGACCCAATGTGTCTTTTAGTACCTATTTCCCTCAAACAAGTGTTTAAGTGTGTGAAATAGTCTCACATACATGACTTCCCATCACAACAACAAAGCTAGGTTCCCTCCTAGAACTTATATGAAAAGGAATACTCTTGAACTTGAAACAATATTTACACCTCATGATAGAACAATTGGAAACATTGAAGGGCCTCTTTACATCATAGTGAAGGTAATGGAGACTCCTATACATTGAACACTTATTGATCCTAATTGTATGACTAATGTGGCTACAAAAGAGTTCCTTTTATGCACATGATTTGATACAAGATTCTTAAGAACCTATGGACATAATTATTAAGGAAAATATTGGAGCTTTTATTCCTACCTATGGGAAGATATCTTTGTTTGTTACAATATTTAAGAAAGTTGTGGAATAATTATTTGATGTCATCCTTACCTTTGACCTCTTCCATATAAAATTAGGACATCCATGGCTCAAAGCCATGAATGCTATCCCCTCAACAACTCATAAATGTTTAAAATTTCCTTTACATGGACAAGTGTGTTGTGCCCTACACACATACCCCATTTTTTCCAAATGGGGACCTGCTCTTTTTAGTTTGGTATGGAATCTCAACTTTTCTTCCTTATGATGATGCTCAAATCTGAAATAGTGTTTACAATGCAAGATTTGTTCCAAATTTGGGCATTTGGTATGTTTGAAGTTGTTTGATGCCTTTGGTGAAGTCTTAACTGATTTTGTGCTTAGGAGATAGACCTTTGTTGTCTTTTGTGCTAAGATTAGGTGTTACTACAGTTTCTATCAAAATCTCGTGTCACTAGATATAGTCCTTAAAACTGCTACTGCAGGATGTGTCATGTTGGAATTCCTAGTTTTTATGCCTCAAAATTGCAAAATCATGTCAAATTTCACAATATTTCACTTAGGGGTCCACATGCCTTCACCTTGATGCATGTTCTAGAAACCTTGAAATTGGCTAAGTCTGAAACCCTAAAAATCCTAAAAAATGGCTAAGTTTGAAATCTAATGGATCCTCTAAAATCTAGAATCTAAACGTTAAATCCCATGGATCCAGGACCTATCTCAAGCATCCTGATAGTATATTTCAAAATATTTAAAGTATAACAAACACATACTTAAATATATATTTAAATATACTGTCAGTTAGGGACTTCCAAATTTGGCACTAAAAATGCCCCTTAATGCATTTTGCGCTAATATCTTGTTCAACTAGATATTAGTGCTAAACCTTCATGAATTAATCTAGCATTAAAACTCCTTTCAACCGAAATTGTGCAAAAAATGCATCCAAACGGACATGTCTTGTGCATTAGATTTTCCCTGCCAAACACTTTTAAAAACTTTGCACTAAATTACCTTGCAAGTGGACATATCCACTTTACTCCAAAATCTCTGCAATCCACTTCCATTAGATTTCCCTATAGAAAAGGATTGAAAATGTTTTAAGGGCATTGCGCTAAAAATAGTTTCAACAGGAAATATCTTGTTGTTGCCGAAAACCCCGCAAATCTTGTACCCGTCAAAACTTCTTCTAAAGGTGTTAGAAGGAGTTTGTGCTAAAATTGAAACCAAATACACATAGCTAATAGGGGTCAAAAATGACGCTATCTAGTTGAGCCCAAAAACTCTGCAAATCTTGTTTCCTTGAGAAATTCTACAGATGGACTGTTGAGACACAAATGTCCACTTTTTCCTTAAATGCACCATGAAGATATTTTTAAAGGAATTGAGCATATCTAATTAATGAACTTGGATTTAATTACATATTATTTGTCTGGTTCATTTGAATTGGTTCAATATTTGGAGAATTTATGCGTCAAATTGGTATTGCTTTGGCATTTGTTATGACATGCAATAAGAGCAAAAAACCCCGCTTTTTTTATAATTTGGGCTAGAATACTGATTTTTAAGGGGTGTAAACATGGTTTAATTGACAAATTTGATCTGCATATCATTCTTTTGCATCTTAATCAACATTTTTATCATGCTAATATGGGTTCTGAGTAGCTTTTTCATTGAATTAATGCTACTGCACATGCATATCTTATTGACTAAAAAAATCTCACTTTTCATGAAAAGGCTATAAAAACATGAAATAAATGCATCCTAATAGATCCAAATGAGCACAAAACATCCAAGATCATTATATATGCCAAATGGGTAGTCAAAAATGATGAAAAACTTACAAAATCATGGAAAATCACTAGATTTGTGAGGTTGTTCATAAGGAACCAAAATTGATTTTGAGCTATCCTAGATGGATCCATGACTGCAAATGGAAATATTTTGATTTGTATTGACTATTAAAAATGATTTGTTTATGATGAAATTGATTATTGGCATTGTGAATTGTAGAGATTGAATCACAAAGGAGCTTTTTGGAGTTGTCTTTGAAGAATGAACACACAAAGATACAGTGTTGACCCAGATATGTAGAATCATCATTCTACCGAACAAATCACTATTGTAACTACAAAAGGAAGTTAGTATGGTGTTGAAGGTGATGGAGATAAGATCTAGCTGTCTAGTCATCAATTGTTCAATCCAACAAGCATCCAGTTGGACATATCTTCATCAGAAACATGCCAAATACTCCTCTTGAATTGTCAACGCATTGGTAAAGTGATTTGTCCCATTAGAAAACTCAAAAAGTTGATATTTCATCTTATTCTCATGAGCTAGAAAGCTGTAATTTTGTCTTTTTCCTACAAGACAAAAGCAAATCTAGGAATGTAACTACCCACCGACCAATATTAAATTCCATGTAATTTGAGCCATTGGTGTTATTTAATCTCCACCATTCATTGAAAAACTTAGTATGCTTTCCTCTCTATGAAAAGATAACCTCTCTCATTGTAAAATATAAGGAAAGCACTGAAGAAAAAATTGTTGAAACTTTGCCATTTTTCTAAATCAATACAAACATAATTTCATTTGCCTCTACTATTTGAGTTCATCTTGTTGATTGGATATGGTTCAAGCATGGTTCCTCATCACCTTTCCAATTAGTTATTCAGTTGCATTTGTGATCAAATATTTAGATATTTGATGGATTTCCTTGTCCATACCATTGATGGCTTACTGACTGTATGTCATTGTGCATGGTTGGTCTGGACATATTTTTATGAGCCAAGTTTAATTGTGTGAGTTCATTAAGCTATGCGAGGAATTGGGTGTTGGATGAACCCTACATATTTTGAAAACCCATGTGTTTCCTTAAAAGATTGTAGAATCTCTATAGCATTGTGGGCTGCCTGGTTAGGTAGAGGTTCATTTATTGATGGGAGTTTGTCTATCTATTTGTTCATCATTCATGTAGAGCCTATATATAGGACCTCTTATCACTTCTCTCCATTTTCCTTTTGCATTTTCTTTATCTGATCCTATTAGATTAGGTTTCACAAACTCACATAGTGTTGTTACAGAATTCATATCCAGTGAATACAAGTTGGCAAATAGCTAATTGTAGGCTAAATGACATATTTTTGTAGCAGTATGAGTATATGTTAGTTTGTTTATGCACTGTCAAATAAGAAAGTTGATCAAGTTCATGTGTAATCAAACCCTTATACATAAAGTTTGTCTATATTTCTTCAAAGTCCTCTTGATTAGAATAACAAAACACATATCCATTGATTTTTCCCCCAAGCCAAGACCTAACCTTATAAAACTTGGGGTAGTCTTTTTCTAGGTTTCCTAGGATAAGATTCCTTTCAAGAGAGATGAGATATCCTATATCTTACTTGTGTTGTTGTGTGTTGAAACCACCATCAACAGAATTGGCACTAGAAGGAGGGCTAGACGAAGATTGTTATACAAGATTTCAGTTTCGGTGGTTTGTTGCACATGTTAAAATGAATTCAACATTTAGGAGATTTAGCTCCAATAGATACACATAAGGATTTTAGTCATGAGATCCCTTCATTCTTCAGAGGACTATCTCAACAATCATACCATGAAGAGAACTTCAAAGTAGATATCTGACTTTTCAACAAAATGTTAGATAGGCAAACCTAGGTGAAGTATCCTCCACTAACATTGCTTGATTTTGGTTCACCTCAGGTATGCACTATACATCCTAGAGAGATGCATGATAAAATTGACTATTTAACATTTCTCCAAAGATTGGATTTGCATTTAAATGGATTGCTTCCTATTTTTGAAGTATACAAGACTAAAGTGGGATACCTGCATGACAAACATATATAGAGTAAGACAACACACATAGGAGCTATAGTATGGATGGATACATATGCATGTGATCATGTCTAAATTGAGAAAACCCAAAGAGTTGAGGCTAAAAGAGTTGCACATCCACCATTCATAATTGATCACCATAAAAAAGCACAGTCTACATATGCAAAAAATTGAAGTTACTTATCAAAACACATGCCCAAATGATGATGGTAGACAATGCATATGGTTTGTAGGTCACCCAACTAAGGAATATACAGTCCTTGACTAGCTAAAGCCTAGTTTTCAATCACTAGATCTGGACAAGTTAATCACAGGATATGTTGTCCCAGCTTGGTTAAAACCTAATTTTTAGTCACAAAACAATGAAAGGAGAAGTATACAAGGTCACATTTCTATTACTGATGATGTTCATAAGATAGATAATGCATTAGACCTAATGAACAGTCATATTGAGGATGTAGATTAGAAACAATATGCTTCCTAGATATTAGGTTCTAAGCTTGAGTTTGCTACTATAGTGGTGGAGAAAAGCAATTCATTTCAGTTTGCTGACAATTTTGAGTTTGAAGTCACATGTGAACATCAATTATATCAAGTTGAACAATAGCAAGAACAAGAAGAAATTAGTCCCTCAAATGAAGAAAAGTCATTGATAGATATGCATGAAGTTGTTCCAGTTGACATATCCAAACCATAATAAAAATTTCAAGAGGAAAGTGATCAAGTTTATGAGTGTATCAGCCTAGTATATCATCATGATCAGTCATATCAGGTTGATATAGTTACCCCAATAGAGTCTCAATCTGAGTCAAATGAAGAAGAGCAGGATGATGCATCACTTCAAGGTAACATTGACATTATGAATCCAAATCTACAAGAAGAAAGAGACCTTGTTGTTGTTGCAGACAGTGTATGGAGGATCCAAATAGGATGGTTGTTGATTGATACAGAGAAAGTTATTTCAGAACATATGACTGATATTGATAAAATATATTAAAGTAAATCATATGTTCCTCATGTTGATCCCATTCACACTTGCAATTTAAAGAAGATCCTCATATCGATGCTATTGATCTATTGATGATAATTGCGAGCAGAAGTATACAACCTAAGAATAAAAATTAAATAGTCATACAAAGTGATGACTTGGAAGTTTTTTCAACTCAATCACTTGATCACATCATTGAGTTGGTATCAAGGATGAGCAAGGATATCTTACTACATGGAAATTCACCACACATGATAGACTTTGCTTTGGCCAATTCATTCACAGTTCATCCAAATTATCTGCATTATGAACCAAGTTGTCTAGAATTTCTATTTTCTTGGGAAATTGCTACAGCATTTAGTGATCCAGAGTTATCCGATAAACCTGATATTATTCACCATGAAATAATATGTCTTGAAGATGAGAACATAGGTGGTATAATGCAACAAGGTGATGAAGTCACATTCCTGACTAATGGTACTACAAATCAGGTTATATATCCCCTTTTTTCACTTAGTTTCAATAGTTATTATTTTAATTATGGTAAATTGGGTAAGACAACTTGCATTTGGACTGATCATGGCCATAATGAATTGCCACAACTGTTGATCTTATGTGACTGGTAGCCTAAACATGAACCTAGCATGCCTATGCCCTACTTTTCAAAATTTAAAGATGAATTTCCTAGACTTAGGATAGTAATTTGCACCTTGTTACTTCTGCATGTCCTGAGAAATGAATCATGGGGAAGTGTAAATACTTGTTGTCCAAGGACTTTGTACATAGTTCTGCTTGTTTCTAGTTAGGTTTGGTTAGTTGTTTGATGTTTTAGATTAGTTTTTTCTTTCCGTTTTGTCCTCCTTAGTTACTAGTTGTTGTTGTTTGTTGCTTTTGCTTTTCTTTAGGTTGTTAGTTTGCTTTAGGTTTGGTTTCCTAGCTTTCTATTTGCTTTGAGTTCTCCATTTTTTGGTGAAAGACGAGCTTGTTTAGTAGTGCATGCAATGTCACTTTTCGGATTATGTTTTTGTGTCTTTCTTGGAGAAACTTTGGTCATAAGTCAAGGATCTATGGTGAGTCTCATTATTACTATTGGATGGCTTGATGCCAGTTCTTAGGAGATGAACCTATTGTTTAGCTTAACTTTATGTTTTTTGAGATCACATACTTTTACACTTTAATGATCCTAAATTTTCTGAGTAATTCTTTTAAATCTTGGGTTAAGTGAAAAATTTTAAGATCTCATCTTTGCTACCACTATGATACCCAGCCCAACAAAGTTGAACAAATTTGTATCCCATGTGATATTTATCATGTGCTACAAGGGTATGCAATGCTTTCTAATACTCGTATCAATGCAAAACTTAATTGAATCATTGAAAACCAATTTACTCAAAGCAATATTGCATAGTACTCCCATAAATTATTGAATTAGCTAGAGGAGTCAAGCATCTCTATTAGGGCTATAGACACCTAGTTGGCACTAGAGTAATGTTTGAGAGGAATCATAGAGACAACCTTGTCAGGGCTATAGACATTTGACTATGAGTGAGGCAATTTCTAGGTAGTTCAAAAGTTGTGTATCATTCATGTAGCTTAATGAAAGAAAACTTGGATGATATCAGTTGCTAAGGGATGAGAACGAACTCATATGCACACACTTAGATCTTTGGGACATGGATGGTTTTGTTAAGTTTTTGATTTTGATCCTTTGACCTAGATTTTAATGCTTATTCAGCCTAGTATGTGGATGCAAAACTAGAGATTATGGGTTCTTGACTATTGTTTATTCTAGAAATTCTATGGAGAATTTTCCAAGTAGAGTCATCATTTGTTATGCCCTACACAAATGCCTCATTTTTCAAAATGGGGACCACCTCTTTATTCTTTGGCATGGAGTCTCAACATTTCTTCCTTATGTTGATGAGACACTAAAATAGCAATTAGAATATAGGATTTGTTTCAAATTTGAGAATTTGGTATGTTTGAAGTTGTTTGATGGCTTTGGTGATTGATTTGGGGGAGTCTTAATTGATTTTGTGCTTAGGAGATATACCTTTGTTTCCTTTTGTGCTAAGATTGGGTGTTACTACAGTTTCTATCAAAAACTTGTGTCACTAAATATAGTCCTTAAAACTACTACTGTAGGAGGTGTCATGTTGGAATTCCTAGTTTCTATGCCTCAAAATTGTAAAATCATGTCAAATTTCACAATATTTCACTAAGGGGTGCATATGCCTTCACCCTAATGCATGTTCCTGAAACTTTGAAATTGGCTGTCTGAAACCCAAAAATCCTAAAAAAAAGGCTAAATCTGAAATCTGGTGGGTCCTCCAAAATCTAGAATATGTATGTTAAATCCCATGGATCTAGAACCTATCTCAAATATCTTGATAGTATATTTCAAAATAGATAAAGCATAACAAACATACTTAAATATATTGTTAAATATACTGTCAATCAGGGACTTTCAAAATATGGCACTAAAAATGCCTTACTGCATTTTGTTCTAATAACTTATTCAACTAGATATTAGTGCTAAACCTTCATGACTTAGTCTGGCACTAAAACTCCTTCCAACTTGATTTGTGCGAAAAATGTACCCAATCAGACATGTTCTGTGCATCAGATTTTCCCTACAAGGCACTTTTAAAAACTTTCTACTAAATTACCTTGGAAGTGAATATATCCACTTGACTCCAAATTATTTGCTATCTTCTTCCATTAGATTTCCTCGCGTAAAAGGATTCAAAATGTTTTAAGGGTGTTGCACTAAAAATAGTTTCAACATGATATATCCTATTGGTGCTGAAATCCACACTGATCATGTTCCCATCAAAACTTCTGCTAAAGGTGTTAGGAGTCTATGTTGAAATTAAAGTCAACTACACATATTAGGTAGGGGTGAAAAATGTCACTATCCAGTTGAGCCTAAAAATGCCACAAATCCTGTTGAGACACAAAAGCCTGCTTTTCCCTTAAATGCAACATGAAGATATTTTAAAAAGAGTTGAGGGTATCTAATTAATGAACTTGGATTTAATTGCATATTATTTATCTAGTCCATTTGAATTGATTCAATATTTGAATAATTTATGCATAAAATTGGTCTTTCTTTGGGATTTGTTATGACATGTAGTAGGAGTAGAAAACCCCGCTTTTTGATAATTTGGGTTGGAAAACCAATTTTTAAGGGGTGCAAACTTGGTTTAATTGACAAATTTAATCTACATATCATTCTTTTACATCTTGATCAACACTTTTATCATGCTAATATGGATTTTGTGTAGCTTTTGAATTGAATTAATTCTATTGCACATGGATATCATGTTGACCCAAAAAAATCTTCTTTTTGTGAAAAAGGCTATAAAAGCATGAAATAAATGCATCCTAATGGATCCAAATGAGCACAAAACATCCCAGATCATTATATATTCCAAATGTGTAGTCAAAAATGATGAAAAACTTATAAAATCACTGAATTTATGAGGTTGTTCATCAAGAGCTAAAATTGATTTAGAGTTGTCCCAGATGGATCCATGACTACAAATGGATATATTTTGATTTGTGTTGATTGAAAATGCCTTTTTATGATGAAATTGATGATTGGAATTGTGAATTATAGAGAATGAAGCACAAAGGAGCTTGTTGGAACTGTCTTGGAAGGATGAACACACAAAGATATAGTGTTGACCCATATTTGCAAAATCATCATTCTACCAAACAAATCACTATTGTACCTGCAAAAGAAAGTTAAAATGATGTCGAAGATGATGGAGATAAGCTCTAGGAGGTGAAAGACATTGGAGATCAAGCCTACATAACTATCGTTCCTACATATCCTGTCCAATGTCCAGGACATGTTAATAGTTGTCCTAGCTATGCAGTCATCAAATGTTCAATCTAGCAAGCATCCATTTGGACATATCTTCATAAAAAATGTGCCACATACTCCTCTTGACTTTTCAATTCATTTAAAAAGTGATTTGTCACATTAGACAAATAAAAAAAAGTTTCTATTTCATTTTGTTCTTATAAGCTAGAAAGTTGTAATATCATCTTTTTCCTACAAGACAAAAGAAAATCCAGGAATGCAATTACACACCAACAAAAGTTAAATGCCATCTAATTTGAGCCATTATTGTTGAGTTAATCTCCACCATTCATTGAAAAACTTAGTATGCTTGCATCTCTATAAAAAGGTGAAATCTCTCATTATAAAATATAAGGAAAGTACTGAAGAAAGAATTGTTGAAACTCTACCATTTTTCTAAATCAATACAAAGAGAATTTCATTTGCCTCTACCATTTGAATTCATTTTATTGATTAGATATGGTTCTCATGGTTCCTCTTCACCTTTCCAATTAGTTATTCAGTTGCATTTGTGATTAATTATTTAGATATTTGATGGATTTTCTTGTCCATACTATTTATGTCATTGTGCATGGTTAGTCTAGGCATATTTTTATGAGCCAAGTTTTATTGTGTGAGGTCATTAAGTTGTTCTAGGAATTGGGTGTTAGATGAACCCTAAATAGTTTGAAAGCCCTTGTGTTTCCTTAGAAGATTGCACAATCTCTATAGCATTATGGGCTACTGAGTTAAGTAGAGATTCATTTATTAATGGGAATCTGTCTGTTTGTTTGTTGATCATTCTTGTAGTTGTCTATAAGATCTCTGATCCCTTCTCTCCATTTTCCTTTTGTATATTCTTCATCAGATCCTATTAGATTAGGTTTCACAAACTTGAATAGTGTTACAGAATTCATATCCAATTAATGTCAATGGGTAGATTGCTATAACAGGATGAATGACATATTTTTGTAGCAATCTAATTATATATTAGTTCTTTTATGCATTGTCAAATCAGAAAGTTGATCAAGGTCATAAAAAATCAAACCTTAATGCATAAGGTTTGTCTACATTGCATATAAGTCCCCTTGATTGAAACAACAAAACACATATCCACTGAGTTATCATGCAAGTCAAGACCTAACATTATAAACATTGTCGCAGTCTTTTTCTAGGTTTCCAAGGACAAGATTCCTTTCAAGAGAGGGGAGATATACTACATATTACTTGCATTGTTGTGTGCTAAAACCACCATCAACAAAGTGCACACTATTCATCATAATACATGACAACCTATGGTTACTCAAAAGAACTTTACTCTTGATTAGATTTGGCCATGACCTACTATAGAATCTGAGCCATGAAGAGATCAACTTTTCTTTTGATATAGATGATAAAAAGAAAAATTACTCTCTAGAGTGGCTGGACCTTCTATTCAACAAACAACAAGTGAAGATCAACCTACATTAGAGGAACCTCCTAGACCGAAATGTAGGGGACTCTATGTTGAGGTTCCACCTCTGCCATCCTTATAAGGATCAGGAGGCACTCATAGAGAACAAACCATTGAATCAAAGCAAATAAAATTTGCATCAGATTCCTTCTCTAAAATGTCAAAAACTAGGGAAAATCATGACAATCCTTTTAACAACATCACTAATAAAATAAAAAGAAATAAGCAAGCAAGAATAAGGAGGAAGAGAAGACAATCTTTCACTCAACAAAATACACCTCAACAAGAAAACATTCCACCACCTAACATAGAACCAAACAAAGAAGAGATTACACAAAAACAAGAATTTAAGGATAAAGACAAAAGTTGGACAATCATACCTTATGTACCTTTCTCCTCTACATTCAAGATTGGGAAGATGATGATTTGCTCTATGACAACCACTAGTTTGGTTGTACACTAGGTAAGTATTTCTAACCCTGGTAGCCACCTTTGTCATAGCATAGTTTGCTCGTTTACATGGTCTCCCCTCTTGTGTTGTGTTCCCCCATGACATGTTGTGCATTGTTTAGGTCTCTTGGGGTAAACCTTGATATTCTTGTAAGGTCAAGGATATTGGGAGCCGCCTCTATTGTGAACATTATTGTATTTGTTTCATCATTCTTCTATATTGCCTCTCATTTATTTTATTATTGTGTGCCATGCCTTAGGGGCATAGCATTGTGGTTGATGTCTTGGGGGCATCCTCTTATGTGATGTTCCTAAGACACTTGTTCTTATCTCTCTCTTTTATTGTTTACCTTCTTCAATTGATTCTACCTAGTTGGAAGATGATGAAAAACAAACAACTAATTGATACAGACTGTGTGTCCCTTTAGCAAGAAAGAAAAAATGGACATAGTCCATATATGATGACAATACACACACACACACACACACACACACACACACACACACACACACACACACACACACACACACACACACACACACACACACATATATATCCAACACTTGACTACTAGAATCACTCCATTTTGTGCATCATGTTGTCTTATCTCTTCTAACAAACCATTGTAATACATCTGCTCCATGCTCTTTTGATGGTTGTTGTATCTCACCTTATTGTTACACTTAGTTTTTGAGGTGCCTGTAGTTTAATCCCAATGGCTATACTTGAATTCAAACATGTATGTGTAGCCTTGGTTTCTTTAATGTGATATCATATATGATTTATATATAGCTTTCATGTGGTTATTAACTTAGAGTAAGATTTCTAACCTCTCTTGTTGATTATCTTAGCATATCTTATAAATGTGTTTGTGGGAATATTTGACAATTGTAAGCACATGTCACCTTGGGAGCATGGGCTTTGGGAGAGCTCTTGTTTCCTTCCATATCTTCTCTCTACCTTAATGTGCTTGATATTCATACATGACATCAACCACCTTAAGGTGGGGGCATATATAATGCTATCTATATGATGATTTTGGTACTAATAAAGCATGTTTTAAGCCCTCTTTGTGAGGTGGGATGTTGTGTCTCCACCATGAGTGCACATCCTTATATCAATTGCAATAACAAATCCCCCTCCATGAGGTGGGATAATGTATCTCTTGATCTAGTTCATATAATTTTATACAAAAATCCCTCATCGTGAGGCGAGATAGTGTATCTCTTGAGCTAGTGCACATCCTTTTACATAAAGTCCTCATTAGGATGTGGGTTGGATATTGATCTATCCTCCCTTAAGCATGTTTTTGGAACTTTTTGTGGCATAAGCCCAACCATTAGGTGTTCCTATAGCATGTTTGAGTGGAGGGACTTAGCAATAAGTTCCTTCCATCACCCGTGTTTTCCATGTTTAAGACATATAGTATGTCTATGGCATATTATATAGCACTTGTGTATTTCGGTTGTCTTCCATGTGTTTTCCCCTTATGTAGTGTAAAGGGTGTGGTGATGAGTCCCTCCTACACTTTATTTTTTTATGGGATGCTTTCCCCCTGTGTAGTGTAAAGGGTGTGGTGATGAGTCTGCCCTACACTTGGGTTTTGTATGCAATGTTTTTCCCCTTGTGTAGTGTAACTTGGGTGTGGAGATGAGTCCCCACTACACTTAGGGTTTGTGTGGTGTGTTTTCTCCTAGGTGTAGTGTAATGGGTGTGGTGATGAGTCACCCTACATCTTGGGTTTTTTTATGTGCTTTTTAGATTTTATTTCATATATGAAAATGTTATGAAAATGTTATATCATATATTCATTGGTTGTATGTGACTGCTCTCATGTCTTCATCATTTTTTGTATGTCTTCACTACTATCTTCTTCATGTTTTACATGCTTTTTATTGTCTTCATTGTGTCTTGTATTTCTATGATGTGTTTTCTATTGCTTGCCTAAGACTGGGGGCTAGAAATATTTCCTCAATCTTTGTGTACACCTTAGCCTCATGTGTTTGGTGTTTTTGATGTGTTTTTGACCATACTTAATGTATTTATGGGTCATGAGATCATGCATACATTAAAGTGGGGGCTAAATGTAATGTCATAAGATGTCCCCAAGGACTTTTACCTCCTATGTTTAGCTCTTGGTTCCCTTAGATTTGATCATGCATGTTAAAAATGAATCCCAGAGAAAATACCCTTGAAACCCATGACAAATGGGACTTAGGGGCCATCCTTAAGCATAATATAGACCCAAAATAGGCCCCTAGATATGGGTTCTTGTACTGTTGTCTTGCACTATTTTATCAGGGTTCCAAATTGATATGTTTGTTTATGACCGTTAAAAGGTTTTTGTGTCATCCTTGTTAATTTGAATTATGAAAGATTAGCGGGAATGCATATGTAAACATGTTTAAGACTTCATTTGTAAAATACAAGATGATTTAGAGCTTAAGGCAAACTTATGATCATTGAGCAAATAATATCT
Source organism: Cunninghamia lanceolata (assembly GCA_027924645.1). Lineage (NCBI taxonomy): Eukaryota > Viridiplantae > Streptophyta > Pinopsida > Cupressales > Cupressaceae > Cunninghamia > Cunninghamia lanceolata. The sequence continues at coordinate 7,002,902 of BSBN01000159.1, forward strand.
AAGGTATTCAATTGTGTTGAAGAGTAGAATTGTGTTGTTGTGTTTGTTGAACAAGTGCAGATTTGGCTTCATCTTCGCATGGTGTGAAAGATCTTCATCTCCTTGAGAGATACACCTCCAAGGTGATATCTATTTGTGTTTCAATCTATCTACTTTATCATTTCTTTTGCTTCTCTCCACCAGGGACATGCACTCTCTACCTAAAAATGGTGTAGGAAGGCTTGAATACCATTCCAAGGTTGACTAAGGCAATCTCCTAAACACCACATCCCCCAACCTCTCTCTCATGATTATTGGTTATAGGTACAGGATCTTGCAAAGAGGAGTTGTAGGCAGACATAGAAGAGCATAAGGATTCTAGATCTGAAGAAAATGACAGAAAAGAACCCCAATTAGATAAGAGTGCCCACTCTTTTGTCCCCTAGTTTTGCAGTGTCAAAAATCTCTGAAGAAATCATAGTCTGAAGCACGTTTAGATCCCATTCACTCAGAAAAAGTATTACCTTGGACAAGGACACCTGCTCTTTTGTCCCTAAAGTTTCCACCTTTTAGAACTCGAAATCTAGTGCATATCTAATATGTATTTAGTGCCTTCTTGTGCAAGCATTTGTTGTGTTTCATTTGTTTGATTATGAGTTTGCATAATTAGGGTTTTAGGCCTAATCAGACTAGGTTTGACACATCAATTAACAAATTCCAAATTTCCTTATCATTCCAAGTGATACCAGAACCTAATAGCTAAGTCCTCTTGTAAAAGTTGTTACTTGGCTTGGTACATTGTCTTTGAATGTAAGTAGTCAAAGGAGGATTTAATCAAACCATCAACTAAAACATCCTCCCTATTTTTCTACATAATAGATATAGCTAGAGGAGTGTAGAAAACTCTATTTGATATGTGCCCAGGAGGCACCTCCAATCTTTACATATGAAGATAATATTCTGGAATATCAAGGGGTTGAATAACTCTCACAAGAAAGACCTCCTGACAAATATGGTAAGAGGTCATAAACTAGACATCTTGTTTATATAGGAAACCAAAGTATAGATGGATAAAGAAGGGGAGAGGCAAGAAATTCAATAGGAAAAGAAAGGAAGATGCTGGTTCAAAATTAGTCCTAAAGAACATTAAATACTTTTTATCAAAATCCAAGGGACCGAAGTCCTCCCTTGGATGATAATGAGGATCATAACTTGGAATGTCTGGGGCCTGACAACCCTTAGCAAAAGATGCTTAGTTAAGCATCATTTGGAGAAATTATGAGACAATATTATCCTACTACAAGAAACAAAAATCAATAACAAAGAAGGTATGAAGTTTTTAAAATTTTGTAGGCAATGGTTGAGGCCTTTTTAGGATGCTTCAGGGATTGTATGTAGTCTAGGGTTATTGTGGTCTCCTAATAGCAATGACATCAAGCTAGGTGAATCTCACTAGAATTGGATGGAGCGCTCTGTCAAAAGCTTTATGGCGTATTTGGAGTTTTCATTCTTTAATGTATATGGTCCCACTAAAACTGAGGAAAAATTACAAGTGTGGAATAGCATATTAGAAAAATTAATGGTTCTAAAAAGTGATAAAATTATCCTCAGAGGGGAGTTTAACACTATCACAAATCTAAATGAGAAAAGTGGAGGATTAAACAAGATTAATAGGGTAAATTTAGATTTCAAGAGCTTTATTTTGAGTGATGAGGTTATTGATTGTGTGCCAAAACTTTGAAGATTTACCTAGACTAATTGTAGGGAAGGTTGTACTAATATCTCAGAGAGATTGGATAGGTTCTTGGTAGGTCAGGGTTGGTTTGAAGATAACTTCATTTGCAAATCATGTATCCTCCTGCTCTCTATTTCAAACCATTTTCTAGTGGAGATGGAAATTAAATTTAGTGAGAAACTAAAAAAAGGTTATTTCAAATTGAAAAATATGTGGTGGAGGGATCATAACCTCCTCAACAAACTCAAAGGGTGGTGGAAGGAGAGTAATATTTTCAAGGGACATCTAGTTTCTTCTCTAAAAAAAGATTGAAATTCATCAAAGACAAATTAAAGATCTAGAATGAGGAGAGATTCAATAATATCTTTGTAGAAAAGGAGAAGTTGGAGAAGGAACCTGAGCTTCTTAATGAAAAACTGATCAAATTTGGTATGTTTGTGGAAGACTTCATTAGAGAAAAGGAACTAAAGGAAAGGCATGTCGAGCTCCTTTCTAGAGAAGAGTCCTTCTAGAGAGACAAGGCTTGGGAGATTTGGCTAAAAGATGGAGATGTAAACACTAAGTTCTTCCATGCCTCAGTGAAGGGACATAGAGATAGGAATAAGATCAAGTTGATATTACTCCCTGATGGTACAATGGACAAAGATAGAGAGACCATAAAAAATGAGGCTATCAGATTCTTCCATTTGCTATTGGGTAACCATAACAATATGGATGGGATGAATCCTTACTGTCTTGCATTCCAAATTGTATTTTCCTTAAGGAGAATAACATGTTAAATGAGTCATTCACATTGGAGGAGATAAGATTCACTACCTTCCATCTTGGACCAAAAAAATTGGTCGAACTTTATGGTTTCTAGCTAAGTTCTTCAAAGCTTGGTGGAGTTTTTTGGGGCAAGATGTTTGGCAAGTGGTAGAAGATATAAGGAAGGGGAGAAAATTTGTTAAGGACCTGAACAACATGTAGCCATAGCCTTGATTCCAAAAAACTAGATTGCACCACATTTGTGGACTTCCAACCTATATCGCTTTGTAACTCAATTTACAAGATAGTTGAAAAGGTACTTGTAAATAGGATAAAGAATACATTGGAGAAGATAATCTCTATTGAGAAAAATGGGTTCACTCCAAGAAAGGAAATCATAGAAAACATCATTGTCACCTCTAAAACAATGCACACCATCTACTCAAAAAAGTTGAAAGGTATGTATATCAAATTAGATGTAAATAAATCCTATGATAGAGTCCATTGGGATTTTGTTTTGGTAGTTATGAGGAAATTCGGATATAATGATAAATGGATAGAAATCATTTTCACATTTTTATCCACGACCCATTATTCTATGCTTGTTAGTGGATCCTTGTACATCTTTTTTTATGCCACTAATGGGTTGAGGCAAGGGGATCCATTATCACCCTTTCTCTTTGTCATTATGGCTGAAGTGATGGGTTCATATTTCAAAAGAATTAGAGAAGAAGGTCTTTGGAGAGGAATTAAGGTATCAAAATAAATTGGTTCAATGTCCCATGTTCAATTCACCAATGGTATGATTCTATTTGATCAAGTGACAATGAGAGAGGTCGAGGTCATCGAGGCAATGATTGATAATTATTCCTCATCTTCTAGTCAAATTCTAAATAAAGAAAAATTAGAGACATTTTTATTTAACACCAAAAAGGTGATGCAGTAAAAGATAGCTAAGCTACTTAGGTTATCAATTTATGCCCTCCCAACCAAGTACATATGGATCCCTTTACTCATGAGAGCTAGTAAATTGAATTTGTGAGACAAAATTTTAAGTACTTAGATATAAATAAAGTGATGGCATGGAAGAACAAATGGCTTTCTTTGGCAGGTAGGATATTGACGATCAAATTAGTGCTTTCAGTAGTTCCAATCTATGTGATGTCCTATTTCAAAATGACAAACAAAGTCATCTCTAAGTTACAAAGCTATCTTAAAAAGTTCTTGTTAGAAGGTTTGAAGGACAACAATAGAATTCCTTTACTAAAATGGGACATTACATGTCAACCAAAAAACTGTGTAGGGGTAAAGTTGAGAAAAAATGAGTGCACAAAATTTGGGAATGGGTCGCAAACTTACATTGAAGACATTTAAGGAGCCTAAGAAATTATGGTGTAGAATCCTCGAAAAGAAATATTTGGATGATGATTGGTAATGCAAGGAAGGACAAATTCTAGACAAATTCATGGAACAAGGAGGTTCCTATATCTAAGCTCTTTGAATCAAAGGATTGGATTGCCTCGACAGTTAGGGAGATGAGGGAATATGTGGCCTATTATGTAATCAAGGCAAAGGATGGTATTGGTGACTCCTTTAGATGGATTCCATTTGATAGGGCATCGATCCTCTTGACTGCTAAACATTCCTTGCTTAAAATAATATAGCAAAGAAGAATAATGTTGCCAGATCAAGAGGACAAAATCATATGGTGTGGGTCAAAATATAGAAATGATTTTGTTAGGTTGTGATATGCGATTCAGAATATCCAATCAATGGATTTCTACTAGCCAAATTTTTTTTGTTGGAACCATTACATTTTACCAAAGGCAAGATCCTTCTTGTGGACCATGTTGCATAGGAGGATTTTAATAAGAGATAGGCTTAAAATAGTTGGTATCAAAGTACTAAGCTAGTGCCCCATGTGTAAGGAAAATTAGGACTCCTCCAACCCTCTACTACTCAATTGTAAATTTACCTTGTGGTGCTGGGATTGGTTAATGCAGTCAATAGGTTGGGTTTCCATGAGACAAGAGGAATTATGAAGTTTTTTTTTAAGTTGGCCCACCAATGGATATTCTATAATGTGGTAGGATATATAGATAATTGCTTCTTCTATGGTGGTGTGGCACATTTGGAAGGAATGAATAGGAGGATATTTTGTGAACAAAGTTTTCAAGTTGAAGAAATTGTTAAGAGAATAGAGGATGGGATTTGTGAAGTGGCCAATTAAAATGAAAAAACAAGGAAAAACACTCAATTTGTTTTATGGGATGGGGGCATACAAAATAAATGGCATGGTTTGAAAAAAATGTCAGGAAATATAACAAACAAAGCAATGTGTAGAAAAGAGGAAAAGGTGGGTAAAGCTAGATAGGGGGAGATTCAAACTCAATTTTGACAGTGTAGTGAAAGGCAACCTGAGACCAGTTAGAGTTGGGTGCATCATCAGTGACAACAATGGGGAGTGTGTCTGGTCTTTGTCTAGTAATTTGGGATCTACAACTAATAATGAAGTGGAGCTGGAGCCTTCGTCTAGAGGACTATGGTTGTGTGAAGACAAAAGTTTGAAGGAGATTGACATTTAAGGGGATTCCCAATTTCGTATTAATCCTATAAGAAAAAATTAGATCAATAGTTGGAAACTAAATATTTGGGTGGATAAAATATGGAGAAGCCTTGACAACATTGGCATCTAGATGATCATCCATGTTTATAGAGAGGCCAACAAAGTGGCCAATTTGTTAACTAATAAAGTGGTGTGTCAAGAGGTGGTAGAAGTGGTTAGTGACTCTTCTTGGTCACGGGTTGATATGGAGGAGCTTATCTTAGAGGAAAAGTGATAACTATTCCTAGCCTAGTGGTCCAAGTAACAATTCTATTTTAACACCATTATTTCACATCGGGAAATGGGAGATTTACTTATCCAATGAATGATGGAGATGGTAGGGGAAATATCAAAACCTAATCTAATAAGAAGGTTAGGAGAAGATTAGGTTGGAGCCGATAAAGTGACAAATAATTTAGTAGGTAGATATGTGCACTATTGAAAGGATAGTGGTGGCATAGAACTATAGACAAGATAGATAAATATTAGAATGAGGATATCATTTTTCAATCTTCTTAGAGATTCCATGCTCGTTATTGAAGGTGAAGGACATTAGCTTGTGTATGATGATTGTTGATGGAAGGAGGAGATTGATAAAAAATCTACAAGACATTGTTATCCAGAGATGAGATCTATTAGTATCATATCTTCCACAAGGAAGGATCTTGGCTCAATAATCTTGATAGATGCCCATTTGAAGATGTGTTTGGTGGTATCCATGGTAGGAAATTTTATAAATAAGATGATCTTATTTGATCCTCTCCAATAGAACCATGATTGGGAAATGCCATTTTGGATTGAAGTGTAGGCGTGAGGATGACAACACGAAGAAAAAATTAGGGAGACTTTTCAAATCTGAATATGCCAAGGTTAGAAAAGTAGTCAACAACATTATAGGGAAAAAGGCCTTTCAACAAGGCAACTCTCATGATGGGGAATTAATGGGGAGATCTTTTGTACTAATGTGGCACAAGCCATTGAAGCACAACACTGAACATCAAGATTTGCAAGCTTTGTGGCCAACAATGAAATAAGCTAGGAGGTAATGAAAACTATCTGGATGATCAATATCAACCCAAAGAATAGATTTATTGTAGGAGTTTTTGATGTTGAAGCTGTCAAAAAGAAGCAAAATGTTGCAGAAGCATTGACGATTTTTTGAAAGGGTCTAGAGAATTGTGACATGACTGCCTTTGCTAATTATGTTAGTGCTTTTGGAGATTTTTTTCTCCTCAACAACTTGATAGGATAAATGTACTGGTGGATGGGATTTAAATACCATCTCGCTCGCTATGTAACTTCTTTTTTTCTCTTTATCAATAAATGGAGCTACCCCCTCTGGTAGTACTTACCTAAAAACATTCATATATATTTGTTTATAAAAATTAAATATTAATATATTATAGAGAAGAAAATATTAATTTAATGACCTAAAATTTATCAAACCCATAATTTCTCTAGGTCTATGAAGTAGACAAATTAATTAGCACTCAAACAATGAATTTCAAAATGATAATATGCCCCATTCTAATATACTAACTTCAACATAGGAGATTTTTCATGCTCTAAAGGGTATGCATGCTTATTGTCATTGAGTTATCTTCTTTCTTTTCTCTTTCAGTAAGATTCATCTTGTGGAAAAATGAAGTCACAAATAAATATTATTTCTTTTACACTTGTATTCTTACCTCTCTAATCATAACAATTTGTTTTAAATAATCCATAATTTTGAAAAGATAACTTTAAACCCTTTTGTTCTTACTATTAAACATAGCTTAAAAAATATGTGACTCGTCTTGTTTATCCAACCCACTCCTTCCCTGTTGAATTATTTTCTTTCAATTTTTATTTTAAGTTTGGAATTTAGATTCCTAGTACAAATATAACAATACCAATGTAGTGTTAAAATTAAACAATTATGTCTTCCATAGGTCTCATTTCCTAGTACAAATATTTTATTGACAATATTTATTTTTACTATAACATAACATAAATATAAGTACATTATAAATTTCTATAATCAACAATTTAATCAAATATAAGAATTTACCAAAGTAATGTCAAAATGAAACAATCATATGTTTTATAGATCTCATTTCATTTTCTAGAGCAAATATTTTATTAATAATATTTCATTTTACTATAATAAATAAATATAAATACATTGTAAAATTGTATAATCAATAATTTAATTTATAAATATTATTATTAATATATATAATGAACAAAAATTAAATAATTTTCATAAGGCTGAATATTATATTAATATAAATAATACATAATAAAATAAATTAATATTTAGATTGGTATAATATATTAATATTGAATATATTTACACCATATCATTTTAGTATGTTTGAATAAATTTTATTATAAAAATAATATTAATATATTATTTTATAGATATTTAAAATATCAATATTATAATTAGAATGAAGAAAAATAAAATAATTGTATTAATATGAATATTACACAATATAATATATTAATATGTAGGTCACTAAAATATTTCAATATTAATCAATAATTTAATATAATAATAAAAAAATATTATTAATATATTATTAATTCTATTATTTTATTGATATTTACATTAAGAATTTTATAAAAAAAATCTGCTCCATAATATAGATGATTTATATTAAATAGTAAAATAGTTAGTATCCATAGAGATATGTAGAAGATCATACCAGCCCCCCAAAACCTTAAAACTTTATCACCCATGGGTCAAAAACCAGCCTCATAGGGTGAAAGTAGACCAGACTAGATATAATTCGGTGGTTGCACATGACTGCAAACCACTCCTACCAACTGATAAGATATGCTATACTTATGACAACTATAAAAAGCTATTAAAAGACACCAAAAATAAAGACAACTTATCTATGTTTCAAAATTTCCTTCAGTCTTCCTTTGTTTCAAATTTGTGTAGTTTCATATTGAATTCTTCAACCCCATCAAATCCCTGCACTTGAATTACTTGACACAACTTCAACAGATAATTTGTCCCAACTCGAGCATATTGCCTATGCCATACCAGGTCAGCTCCCTTAAGGTCTAGAAGGAATGGGAAATATTTGATGACATTGACTAGAATTTACAGAAGCTGTAAATCCTTAGTCCGCGACAATCCAACACTAAAGGAGGCGGCCACCAGGGTTTAATGTAACCCTCTAAGTACATACAAAAAGAAAAGCCTACGAGTAACTATTTCCACCCATGTTTTAGCTATGTTGAGATCCAAGAGAGACACCATGAACCTAGAACTAATATCTGAGCCTACCCTATAGCACTCACCACCTTGTGTGAAAATTTTCCCCAACACCATCTTAATAGCCCTAACCACCAACACATCATTCATTCTCAGCAATCTCTTTAGCCAAATCTCTATAATTTCCCCTAGGAATGCCATCTGACATTTGGAATAGACCAGACAGATTGGGGTATCCATTCCTCCACACCTAATGCTATCCACTAAAAAATGCAGAATGATTTTTGGTCTATCACACATTGTCGGAGTATTGCATGCCAAGCATATGTCCAAGTTGCTAAATAAAACTCTGAGCCAAACTAAAAGATCTGGAAGCTCATGATGGCTTTGTCCCATCAAATAGACATCTCGTTGCTTTGTGATGATTGAAACTAAATGCAATCTCCTTGCTAGATTTCCACTTGTGTGGTATTAACTGTGTTCAACCAACTCTCCCTTCTATAGTCATGATTAGTATTCTCAGCATGATCACCCTATTTATTAAATCATGTCCAAACATCATGGCCTTAAAATCTCCAATGAATGGTTGTCTAATACTCCCAACCTATCCACTACTCTTCCTTAATTCTTGGCACCAATATCAAACTTTCCACCAGGGAAGGGTGTAAAGTCGCTCGCCCTACCAGCTACATCGCTCTTAGTTTACCTCTTGGGAGACCCTCATTTCTCCCAGGTCAAACACTTCCTTCAGAGAGATAACATCAGCCCCAGTGTTAGAGAGAAGATCTTCTTCTTTGTTACCCTCCATCAGAATATAATTTATCATAACTTGATTAAAACTATCCAAAATACTTAAGGCTATTTCTAGTTGAGCCCCCAGCCTCCAATTTACCAACTTCCTTGACCTTAGACCATCAATGACCAATAGAGAATCTCCTTTGACAAGTAAGTTTTTGATATTCAATTCCTTACAAAGTTAGAGAACCCAAATAAACACTTGCATCTCAGCATCATTGTTTGTTCTTGATGGAAGTGGGATAGCCAGTCTTCCAATGGTAGAACCATTCCAATCCCACACAATGCAGCTAGCCCTTGAGGTTCTCGGATTCCCCCTAGTAGCTCCATCAAAATTTAGTTTATGTCAACCCATTTCTAGGGGTGTCCATTGCACCACTTTTCTAGCTTCTTGTGTTTTGGATCCTCCTTCACTTGAGAGTGCTTCTAATTTCAATCTATGCCAATTCCTACACATATCTGCATCCCAGATAGTGAATCACATCTAATTGGAACCCATTTCTTTAGACCTAGTGTTGACAACCTCTACCATATTCACCTTTACTTTGTTCAAAAGGATTGTAAAATCATTTCTTTCTCTTGAAAGATCCTTCTGTTATGCTCCTTCTAAATTTCCCATATTAAGATTGAGGGGAAAGAGATCCAAAGGCCTCCAAACATTGCCTTCTTATGAATTAAAGGCTAAGACATGAGTTAGTGGTTTCCATTGTAACTTATTAATAAGTCATTTCCAACAGGCATAGGTAAAGGGATAGTGAAGGAAGAGGTGATCACCATTTTCTTCATCTGACTTGCAAAGGGTACATCTAGAGGGGCCAACATAACCCATTCTAGTGAACCTTCTATTGTCAGGGCTCTGCCTTGAATGCCTACCTAGGTGAAGATGCCAGCCTTGGGCAAGCACAGTTTGCTCCAACAATGTTTGATTAGGATTCTCACTTCTCCATCATTAATTCTGCTCAAAATGCCTTACCCATCCTTAACTGTGTACTATATATAATGGGAAGCAATCCATCTTAATATATCCCTACCTATTCTGCTATAGATGGGGTGTTGAGCAAGTATCCCTTCAAATGCCTCAATTTCCCTATCATTCAAGCCAAGGTTTGACACACTTAAATTCCATTTAGGAAAAAGCTCTCCGTCAACTATAGAAAAGAACAAATAATCCCTCACTTTTTCTCCCCATGCTTGTTTAGTGCAGAGCATTACTGAGGCTAGATCCACTCTATCTGTAAGTATTGGATTGCCTTCCCAAGAGTCTTCCTAGAAGAGTACATTCTTACCATCCCTAATTTCCCAAGATACATGATTAGTTATAAGGTGTCAACTACTCTTAATGAAGTTCCAAATTCTAGAATTGCTTGGCAAAATCCTTGAAGTGAATATGTTGTTATCTTCTTCATCTAAATATTTGGCTTTGAGGATCCTAACCCATTTGAGTTCTAGCTATGCATAGATCAACCAAACAAGTTTTTTCCCCAATGCTATATTTTGTAAGAGTAGTTTTTTTAAACTTGTTATGTTAGATTTTTTCTAATCATAAATCTACTTCCACTTGATCAGGGGATATTTGAACTGCTCCAAGTTCCCTTTCCATAAAATGGTTCTTATTTTCTGATTAAGTTCCTTATTTACTGTACTCAATAATGGAAGGCGGGACATCATATAGATGGGGATTGCTGCAATGTCCACTTTGAGTAAGGTTAACCTACCTACCCAAGAGAGCCATTTTCTCTTCCAAGATGCTAGTTTGATCTTTACCCTCTCTACTAGTGGCTTCCACATTCTTTTAGGCAGAATACCTCGAACTAGTGGTAATCCCAAGTATTTGCAAGGAAGGGTTCCTTTTTTAAATGCTAGGATCCTTGATATCCTTTCTTCTGTTCCTAGGATTGTGTTGAAGAAAAATACTTTTGATTTATCTATACTTACCTCCTAGCCTGAAGCTTTTGAAAAAATATCCATAATGGCTTTGAAATTCTTGGCTTCTTCTTCCCAAGCTATTCCAAAAAGCATTGTATCATCAATGAACTATTGGTTGGAAACTCCTGACATGTTTTGAGTGATCTGGATTCCCATGATTTGACCATCTTGACTAGCCTTTGCACATGATCTTTCCAAAGTGTCAACTATTATGATAAAGAGAATGGGAGACAAAGGGTCCCCCTATCTAAGTCCCCCAGAAGAACTAAAGAATCCTTCAGGTGAACTATTGATAAGCACAAAGTATTTGGGACAGGCTATATATTAAAAAATCCAATTAATCTAGAGGATATTGAATCCGGAAGCCTCCAAAATTTTGAATAAAAATCTCTAGTTAACTTTTCCATAAGCCTTCCTAATATCCAATTTGATGAGCATTGAGGAAATTTTGTTTTTCTAAACCAAACATATAGCTTCCTGGGAGATGATCACACTATCTAGAATCAATCTTTCTAGAATGAAGTCAGTCTGTTCTTCTACTATAATATCTGGTAAAATCTTCTTGATTCCATTTGCCATCACTTTAGCTAGAATTTTATACAGTGTATTACAAAGGGCAATTGGCCAGAATTCTTCAAAGGATTTTGGCTTTTCCTTTTTCAGAATTAGAGCTATAAAAGTATTGTTGATTTCTTTCAAGACTTTGCTATATTTTCTAGAGTCTTCAAAGGACTTTTTTATTTCCTTTCCCATGATGTCCCAACATTTTTGGAAAAAAGGTGGTAGGAAAGCCATCAGGCCCTAGAGCTTTGTCTAGAGAGAGTTGAAAAAGTGCTTCCTTGATTTTTACTTTAGTGAATTTATTGTTTAACATCTCATTTTGAGGATCTAAAACAAGTTTAGGTATGCCTCTTAAAAAATACTGTTAAGCCCCCAATAAGGAGCTATCTAAATCATTTAGCAGACTTTGTAAATAGTCCACTGCTGTAGAGGTGACTTCATCAATTTTGTTGACCCGTCTTCCATCCAATGCTTTAATGGCAGTGATCTTGTTTATGTCTCTGCAGACTCTGGTGGAGTTATGAAAAAAATTATGTTTCTATCTCCTGTTTGAACCCACACCTCTCTTTATTTTTTTTGCCAAAATATTTCTTCTTTGGACAAAATGTCCTCCAACTTACTTATCATTTTTTTTCCTATTTATAGGAATTGTTGTCCATGCCTTCCTTCAAAACCTTTTCATTAAGAACTCCTAATTCCTCCTTAATTTGTCTTTTGACTTCAAAAATGTTTTTAAAGTGATCCTTGTTCCACTGCTTTAGATTGACCTTGATTAGCTTCAACTTGGTCATTACATTGAAGAGTTTGTTACCTCTCAGATTGCAATCTATCCACCAATTCTTTATTAATTCAAAGAAGGAAGGGTCCTTGAACTAGATATTCTTAAATTTAAACAAACATCTTACAGGTTTCCTTCTCCAATAATTTCTAAGTTGATTGGGAAGTTGTCAAACCCTTAGAGAGGGATAATTTTTCTTTCCAAGCTAAATCTACTTAGGTTTCCTTTGAAAAAACATCTATCTAGCATTTGTGCTATATTATAGAAACCTTTCGTTATATTAGTCCATGTGAATTTTCCATTTCCCAAGTGAATATCTATCAAGATGTTTCTTTCCACGAAGTTTTCAAAATCTATTTGAGATTGTTGTTTCCTTCCTACCCCACCTTCTTTATCTTCTCCTTTAAGAATGGCATTAAAATCCCCTCCCAGAATGAAAAAGTCAGAGGCTGGGTTGTTACATATGACATCTAATTCACTATAGGCTTCTCTTTTTTGAATATATGAATTAGGTCCATATACATTGATTACCATAAAGCATAAATTAGATGCCAGACTTCTTACCTTGCAAGCAATCCATCCCTTATTCAAAGTAAACTCTTCAATCAAAACATGTTGTGGTCACTGTAAGGTGATTAATCCTCATGAGGGGACAACATAATTAATGTTTAGTGATTTCTAGTGTGTCAATCTCTTGACAAGGTTTTGTTTTTCTTGATCTTCTAACTTGGTTTCTTGTAGAAGGCAGATGTCTATCTGAAATAGGTTTATACAATGCCTTAGAAGGCATCTTTTGTTAGGGGAATTCAAGCCCCTAACATTCCATGATATAATTTTTCATTGTTGTTGAGGAAGGGCTCCCACCTTCCCTACTTTTAGCATCTCCCTGATCTTCAATTGACCACTTTCCTCCCCATCCCACTAAAGTTTTTCCTTATTCAAGGTGCAACCTCTTTTCTTATGATCTCCACAATCTAGAGATAATTTGGTGGACTCTTTCTTACCTAATCCTAGGGCTTTGATTACCAAAGGATCCTTTTCTAAATAGGAAAATTTTAGATTGGGAGAAGTGAACTCTTCCTCCGACCATGGATCTCCATTCCCCTATTTTGGTTCTTCCATCCAATCTTTAGCATAGACTTCTTCCTCTAGATTAAGGGCTTCCTCTTTAGCTACCTCGGCCAGTTCTACTAGTTCTTGCCCTATTTCTATTAATGATTCAAGATCTTCCTTCTAAATATTTGGGTGCATAACTTGTAGAGTTTCTAAGATCCTCATATTTATGCATTGCGTGAGCTCATCTATATTTTCCAAGGGGGGCAGGCCCATCTTACTCCCTAAAATCATGCCTTCATTCAGCTCACAAGTCTCTTTTAGTAACTGTTCTTGGTTTTTGATTGAATGATTTTTGAAGGAGATAGGATTGTCCTGATGAACTTGGGGTTGGTTGGCATTATCATTGCTTTCCTCGAAAATATTATCCATGTTCTCTATGAGATGACGACTCTTTTTGAGATCACCATTAAAATCAACCGTATCACACTTTGATCCCCCACCTCCAAAATATCCTCCATCTGATTCAAGACTTGTAATTTTTTTTACAAGAGGTTGATTCCATGAGTACCATCATAAAGTTCCTACCCAACAAACTTGAGCCTTAGGTTCCAACACCAAAGATTGTTTGAGCATTCCCTAGTCTATAAAAGTGTCTATTTCCTTTCAACAAGGATCCAATGAACTATTTTCCACACATATTCTAACACTAGTTTCTTCACTCCTACACTCCTTCCATTCTTCTGCACAGATATATTTTCCTAGGTGTTTACCTATTTCTTCCAATATATTTGGCTGCCAAAATTCCCAAGGAAGTTTGGGTAGCTTATACCAATCCTGCACATATTCTAGTTTGTGACACCATGGGTTGAAACCAATTTGCCATTTGCAGAAGTAAAAACTATATCTATCCATTAGCCATATCCCTTCTAGGATTTCTATTCTGATCTCTATCGATGGACAAATAATTAGAAAGAAACCATTATCCAAACCTTTAAGTCTCAAGTTCTTACCCCATCTTTCCTACCACCATTGGTTCAAACCTTTCTAGTTCAAATTGAAGCTGAACCATTGCATGATCAATCCTAGCTTTTCCAGTTGCTCTATTGACGGACCCAACAACCTGGATCCTAGGACCATTGTTTTTTTGTTGCCATGCCAATTGTTCTTGCCCCAATCTACAAAGGTCTCCTTACTAATACCTCCCTCTCCATGATTTCTAGGGTTTTTCTTGAAAGGATGACACCCATGTCTCTAGGGGGTTCATGATTTCCTTGCTAATGATTGTATCTCCTAATATGTTGATTCTATTTGAAGTCTTGCCACTTCCTTCTGATTCTATGGTCGTTGCCTCTTTTCTACTCCAAACCACTACACCATTCTTCTACTATTTCCCTTTCCTGAATCTTCACTAAGGATAATTCCTTCTCTACTTCTATTGCCTAAGACTAGGATTCACAACCTTGCTTCCCATTTTTTGACTCTTTTGTTGCTACATCTTTCCTCTCCAAGCTTGCTTCCTTAAATTCATTTTCACCTTCAACAATTTTTTTTCCCTTGTTTCTCTACTCCATTTCACTAACAAGAAAAGTTTCAGAAGTCATGGCAGGCTAGAAGTGTGAGTGAAATCACTCCATTTCTCCATGTCACCTCTCATCTGAGGGGTGTGCAAGAGGATTGAAATGAAATTAAGAATTTTATAATTAATATATACAATGAATAAAAATTAAATCTTAATATAAATATTATATTAATATGAATATTACACAATATAATATATTAATATTAAGATCAATATAATATTGCAATATTTAATATTGATACACAAATATATAATATTTCATTTTAATATAATATAATATAAATATAAATATATTATAATGGTAATTCTACCAATCAATAATTTAACATACATTCTATTATTAATATATAATTAGTTATATTATTTAAATAATATTTAAAATATCAAATATATAAATAATATATATACAATGAATCAAAATGAAATAATTACATTAATATGCACATTATATTAATATAAATATTACAATTTTTGTTATACGTAAAGAAAAAATATTATTTGTTTAACATTAAATTTTTTTTTGTTTAATAACGAAATTCTTGGCAAAAAATTACCTACTTAATCTGTTACTATTGCCACTGACTTCCCTCCCACCATATTTTTCTCCTTGATTTTAGTGTGTTTGTTTTACTTAAAATAGTATATGACAAAATCTATCTGAGCTTAAATTTTGAGCCAATCACAACACAGATAAATAATTTTATGAATATATTTTGTTAACATTTTCTCATGTACACTTAGGAAAAATTAAAATTTGTTCATCATGAAAATAATACTCTATTTTGATTGGTTTACTCTAGATAGATTAATCTCTAGATAAAAAAAACTCATTGCAATAAAATACAGTGGCATTAAGGGGACAACTATGACCATTAAGGGGATGACTGTGACTATGTACATAAAATCTAAAAAGAACCCACATAGTATTTTTAAAATTATAAATTGTTTTAAATTTAAAATATAACCAACATACTTTTATTAAATGTATGTAACTAGAAATTATAAAAAAACCTTATTTAATAAAAGGGGGTTAAAAACTTTATTGAATTAGAAAAGCATTACAAAGAAAAATGGAACAAACCCACCAAGGGCATTGTTACTAAATTGTGTTCACACCTAATTTAGTTATGACCTAATTTGCAGTTGTTACAAAAGAAGTAAAAGAAAACTTTTAATTTAATTAAATTAGTGAATGTATGATGTCTTGGCAAGAGAAAACAAGGATCAATTATCAAGATAATCTGACAGTCCAATTAGGACTATCAAATCATCCTGTCAAATGAAGATCTAATGACAAGATACCAAACAGTCATTGAATGACAGAACAAATCTAACTAGTTTTATCTTTCAATTATAAGATGTTTGAAATATTCAAGTGATCACAATTCAGTGTGAAAGAAAGGTATTTATAAAAGTGGCATTTCATATCATGTTTTGAACATATGTTTCATATCAAATTTAGTTATTCTATCCTATGTATCTGATTCAAAAAAGTAAACATACATAAATCATTTGCATAAGGTAAAGTAACTGATCATATTTAAAGAAATGTTTAAATGTGTCCCACACAAGCCATGGGAGTGACTAAACTAAGCAATGCAAACATGTGCAAGCTATACATTTGAGGATAAAAGGAAAGAGAAATAATATATGAGAATAATGGATATCCATGATTGCCTAAGAGGGAGGTTGATCTTCTTGATTGATAGTTGATCTTCGTGTCTTCATCTTTCACTCCTGATCAGGATAGTTTACCTGTAAGGTTGAATAAAATTTTGTTAGAAGCTCTGGATATTCAAAATCATCACATGTGTTTATCCATAGATATATCAACTTGTAGACATTATGCATCTTATGTGAATGGATCAAATCAGACATATGCAATAAATCAGATCATCATGAAAAAGATCAATCAACTTCAAGAGGTATGTTTTTATGCTAACTTGTTTGTTCACTGTGTAGGTATAGGAAAAGTAATGTTACTGATTTGAAGACATTAAAACATGTGGAGAAAATATGGCTCCGACAAGGGTAGACCCTAGCATATTTTCCTTTTTATTCATTTTCAAAGGATATCTGATTGTAAGAGACATAATGCATTATTCAAGAAGATACTATGCATTAGAGTAGTCAACTTGCAAAGAGAGTGGTTTCATCATGATGAAAGTGAATAGGAGCCATTTCTCCTATATACTATGCTCACTTCATGGAACAACTTGTTGAAATCAGATTAGTTGTATTAAATGTTTTATCATATGTTACAAGATGAAGAGAAATAAAAATACAAAAGTACAGTGATCAAAGAAGTACATTCATGAAAGGTATTCTTCTTTATTTCTATTATGATTGAAGTATCTTTCTGCTATCCATATGTGTGTCATAAGTATGACAGCCACCTAATAGGTGAACATCATGATAAACTAATAGTAGATGCAATGAAGAATGCATAAAATGCAATTAGAACAACTATAAAAGTCCATTATGCTATCAACTGAGCCACAAGGTACAATGATATCATGCCAAGAACATTCATACAAGAGATAAAGAAGGCCAATATCATCTTGTGGAAATTAAAAGTAAAGAGCCGAGTTAAGATGCCATAATAGTCAGAAAAGGGATAGCAAGCCATGCAAATGCATTTAGCTGGATATATTCATGAAATAGTGATCAAGATTGTGAAGAGGTATTATATTTCAAACACTTGGTATGGTGACAAAGCACAGTGATATAATTCACATCATATTAAATATGCCATTCAGAATAGTGACAGTAGGTACAAAATGGTAAAAGATAATAGAGATCTTGTTAAGAGGTATATTAGGACTATGAGAATTCCATTATGAATAGAAACAATAGTCCTAAGCAATGATGAACACCTAAGCAATGACAAGATACATCTTCATGAAGAGAGGTAGGGCTGTCAAATAGGAGAAGTGACTACAAAATTTGATATACAGAGGATTATGTACATCAAGCGGTGAAAGAAGAGTTTATGACTAAACATGAAATAATACATCTTTGTCAACCTAAGAGACATCAAGCACAATGAAGACAGTGAAGAAAGAATAGTCAAATGACTACGAACAATGCAAAAAGTAGCCTTACAAAAATAACCATTTGGAGCAATCCAGATGAAAAAGTATTCAAGAGTCAGTTTAATCAGAGAGTAGAACAAATATTTACCACTTTTTGTTGTGAATGAGGTGTAAAATTGTTGTTACAGTAAATTGAAATGGTTGTAAAAGCAATCTAAATGGATGAAAAGTAATCTAAATAGCTGCAACAACAACCTCAATTGACTATAATAGAAAGTCATATGAGTATAGAAATAGTTTGATAAGAAAAAAGTATAACAGAAGAGGGAATATCTTTTTGTCTTTCCAAGAGATTTAAAAGGACAAAAATCACAAAGGAGATACAGATGTTTTCAACATCGTTGTGCCAAGAGAAGGTGGTTTTCTTTCTAGAAATCAAAAACCCATGTCAAACTTTCCTTCAAAACCCTTGAGTTGCCATATCCACAAAAGGAGGAAATGAGAGAAGGAAAAGATACAATGTCATAGCCAGAGGAATATCTTTTCTACAATAAAGTTACAAACCCTCATTTTCACTTTTGAAACCCTTATCAGCTTAAATGAATACACAATGAAGATAAAGTGAAAACGGTAAAAGCAAATGAGGGTTTACCTTGTATTTTTATAGTGAAAAGAGATGCTACAAGCCACAGCCTTATTTCTTTGAAGCCTCTCAGAGATGATGAAGTTATAGTCACCCAACAAATAAGAAATGTAGAAATACAATGAAGATACAATGAGAAATTGGAATGTGGAATTCATGAATGCTCAAAAGAAACCACAAAAACCACAACCAGATGAATGCATAGTCACAAAAATATCAAAGGAGGTCTATTATCAAACACAGAGGAACTTACCCTTTTTCATGCCAAAAAAAAGCTAAAGAATCGACCAAAGAAAGTCAAAGGTTGCAGCGAGAAAGGAAAGGCTTTGAAACCCTAGTAGCCATCAGCCTTTAGGTTGTAGAGCGAAGTGAAAAGATAACAAAATGAAATAAAAAGTTTAGGGTTCAGTCTTTCTTTTGACTAATGGGATCTTTCTTTTTAGCTTTTCTTTTTGACTTCAAATAAATAAAAAATCATTGCCTTATCAAAACCATGGTCGAAGACTTTAAGTCTTGTAAAAGCTAATAATTATACCACAGGAGGGTCCCCGTGGGCCAAGCAAGTCTTTCTTTTGCATTTGATTTTCCTTAAAGTCAAAGTTAGAAATCATCACAAGGTAAGGCTTAGTGCATTTTATTTATTGATGCCTTAATTCTATTATTTCTCTTTGTATCATGATAATCGACAAGTCAAAGGTCGAAGATGCCTTCTATCATATGCAAGACTAAGTCAAAGTTTGAATCCCTTTTGCCTTATGCATTTTGAATGCATGTACAAGACAACAAAGTGATTCATGGTGAATGATAGTAAAAGGTGGCATAAGAATATGGATAAGGTAAGAACAATACATTATCAAAGACAAGTGTTCATAAGGTGGCAGGTGAAATAAAGGTAAGGTGTATGAAGGCAAAGTGATATGAGGATAAGGTGATATGGATGGAGTGATGCATGGAGAGATGCAAAATGAAGGCAGATGGTTTAGTGGTAATGATTTTTCCTCTCTTTTTATCATTTGCACGGAATGATAAGGGGATATAATTATGTCTTGTATGCATGTGAATGCAACTTTGGAGCTTTTATTGTTTCATGGAGTAATAAGGTGATCAAAATGCATGTTATCATTTTGCATGTAAATGACCTAATTTTTGCATGGAGGCACAAGGAGGATAACATTTTTTCATTCTTTCATGTATGATGACCTAATTAATTTTTTGGCATCATTATCATGTAAAATCGTGTAAAATTATGCAAATGTAATGGAGAGATAAGGTCTATTCTTTTATCTTCCATCTCCTCATGATTTTACAACTATATATCATGTAAAAAAATTAATAAAGTAATATTTTATAAATTATTCTATTATTTTGTCACAAGTAAAATTGAAGAAATTAGACAAATTGAAACTCATAATAGAGGAAGTCATGCAAATGATTATTAATTTTCCACATGATCTACACATGCAAAAACATGCAAGATGGAGGAGTTAAGTTACCTGAGGACTTTTGAGGTCTTTTTACATGGCTTGGAGGTCAAAATAGAGAAAATTGGTCAACTCTTGGATCAAACACATGGAGACTAGCAGTTTTTAGCTATTTTTGCTCATTTTGAGGCAGTTTTGACCCTTATTTTTAGGGATTTCATTATTTTCTCATCAATCAAATTGGAGACCTTATAATTAGAGGTAGTTAACTGTAATTGATTTTTCATGCCTCTTGGAGAGAGCAAACTATATATTGTAAAGAAAAACTTAGGTTTTTCTAGTTCTCACCATTTTGCTCTTTGCACTTTGAGAGAGAAAGAGGTTTTGTAACTCACTTATTTGTAGATTTATAGAGATTACAGTAGGTTACAGGTTCTATACTTTTTTTTATGCAATTATTTCCTTTATTTTTTAATTTGATCAAGTATCTACCTTTCCATTAATACAGAGTGATTTGATGAGATTTTATTGTGTTTAAACATCAAAACCTTTAAAATCATTATTTCATTTATACTTGTGTGTGTTAGATAGCATTAAAAATTAGAGGTCTTAAGTTGTACAAATTAGAAAATCTTCCTTTTATGTTGTGAAAAACCCCTTTTCCTTCAAAAAAGCAATATTTTCTAGCCTTAGAAACATTTTTGTGACCAATTTGATGAAAGTGGTTTATGTGGATAGGTTTTATGAGATCTATTGTGAGTAAGATTGCCAGATTTCATCATTATTAGGTGCATCACCATACTTTTACAATTTTATCACCTTTTAGAAATATCCTTTTTAACCCTTTTTCACATCAAAGTCATAGATCCAAATTGAATATTTTAAGGGAACCAACCCATAATCTGGAGGTTCAAATTCAATATAGGTCACCCACAGCTTGAGTTTGATCCCATGTTACACAGGATTGCTGAGTTTCACAACTTTGCATAATGGGTGCAATCCTACTTGTCAATAGGCACAAGAACAACCAAGGATTAAGTCACACCCAAGACGCACCTCATATCCTCCATAACCCATTCTTCAAGAATAGGGTCCAAATCTCCAGGAAGGTTGCCCTAGTCATTCACTTTCCAAGTCCCCATCTACTCAAACGACCACCTAGTCAAACCATCAACAACATATTCTACTCCTAAGGAACATGACAAAAAATAATAGAATCCAAAGAAGTGCTTAACTAGATAATTTTCTTGACCACCACCAAAAATTGCCAATTCACTTCCTCAAAATGTCTCTTTTTTAGCATATCAATGATAACCTAAGAATCAAATTCAAAAACAATCTACCTCCAACCTAGGGCACACGCATGTTCTAACACCATAAAAATGGCTATAGCCTCCATGAGATTATTAGTATGTTGACCTCTATATATAGAGATGAAAAAACCACCACTCCTAAACTATCTCTACCAATACCACCAACTCTAGCATGCCCATGATTTCCTCTACAACAACCATCAGTATTAATTTTCAACTCCCCCAGAGTTGGGGGACACTAATGACCAATACACCTAACCCTCTCCCACCTACTATCATGGCGATCAATCTTCAAATTTCTCTTTCCCTCCCAATGAAGAACACTAACCACACCAAGGTCACCAGGATCAACATGAATAGTCAAATCACATTTAGCATACAATGTTTCCTATATAGCCCCTAGAATCCTCAGCAAAAGCTGACCAACAAGAAACTTCTTGTCTAAAACAATTCTATGATTACGCTCCAACTAGATATGCCAGATTATCAAACTGGGGCCAATGATCTAGTCAATGAGAAGAAAAGATGTCTTAATGGAAGGAGACCATAGGCTCCTCTAAAAGTCCTCTAAAGAAGAAGCATGTCTACATGGCATGTTCCAGAGATTCCACTAGAAATGCTAGACAGCTTTCGTGAAGGGACACTGAAAGAAGATATGGGGAATACACTCTTTGTTCCCATCACACATAACACACCTAGAATGACCCTTAAACCCACACTTCCAAAGATTCTCCCAAGTAAGGCACCCTCCTTGCACCACTAACCAGGAGAAAAAATTACACTTAGGCTGATAAAATTTATTACAAACTTGTTTCTGCCATGAGACCTCCATACTCCCATACAACTACTTATGAAGAACCTGATAGCCTAAGGCAATAAAAAATTTACCTTTCAGATTTGGACACCAAGTGAGCACATCACTCCAAGGAAGTGAATTACAAACATGTCTTGACAAAATCTTAGCATGCTCTAGGTGATCCCCAACCACACCACCAAGAGACCACTCTTACAAGTCCTTCCATCTACACCTACTAACCAAGCCCAAAGTATGAAGAGTCTTAAAATTAGCAACACAACTCCAACCATCCCATGAATCATAATAGAAGAGAGCATCCCCTCACCATTACAAATCCAAAACAAACCCTGCATAACTAACGGAGCTCCCCTTTTGAGGGTACCCCAAATCATAGAACCCTTCCCCTCTAAACCGAAGCGAGCAACATCCCCACTCACCACCACACCCAGGTATTTTGCAGTAAGGATCTTCACTGACAACTGATGTTGTTGCGAACACCACTGCTAATACATCTTAGCCACTAAAACATGACCATTCAGCAGCATAAAATATTAATTTATAGAAAACCCTAAAAACATTTAATGCCACATCTAAAACTATAGAAAGATCAAAAATTAAATGTAAACATTATGATAGTCACCAATAGCGAATATGTGGTACCAACATCTCTGGATTGACTTCCTTGAGATACATAACCAATACCATATGGTTTGGGAGACACTTTGACATGGATGGGTTGCAATGTACCTTGCTCATGAAAGCCTAAGTCTTTACCTTGATAATTCTTTTTTTGGAACATACGATGTGCAATGGGATGCTTATTTGTAAGGATACAAGACACAAGTTCCTTATTTAATGACAAAGATGAGGCAGCATATATAGGTTGTTTCCCTCCTAGGGAAGAACATTCATGAATGAAAGTAGCCAGACTATGTAAATATGTGGATGGATATAGATTTGAAATGGGATCACTATGAGATGGTGAAGGAGCAATATGATCTCGATTATGATTATGCTTATTAAGATCCAATGTATTTATTTGATCATCTATGTGCTTGTGGGGACCATGTGTCTCATCAATAGAACTTGAGGTTGTGGGATCATGGATAGGAATAGTGGAGGTTTCTTGATCATGGATAGTATTAGGACCATGAGTGAAAGGATTGACAAGCTCGTGATCTTCGAATGCATAAAGTTCACTAAGAGAATCTCATAGTGGTTTTCTTGATCATAGATAGGATCACAATCATATATGGGAGCTTGATCATAAATAAGATTAGGTGTATTAAGGATGGGATCATTTTGCTCAAGGATAGGCTCATTATCATAGATAATATCTTCATCATAAAGAAGGTATATGTTGTGGACAGGTTGGATGGAAGGGATTTGATCTTGATTTGGTAAGGAGCAAGGTTGATAATGCTTTTGATTTAACTCTTGACATAAACCTTGGGTTGTTGTTTAGCATCTGTGTGTTGCCTTGTCATTGATGTCAAAAAGGGCATCATGTCTTGATCAGTGGTCTTCATCATAATTTGATACCTAGGTGTATGATACTCTGCATTATGAGGTATTATGTGTGGCATACTCTTCATCATATCATGCATTCATGGCATTCTTCGTATAGTGGCTTGGTATGCATTGGATCTACATTTGATATGGCATGATATTAGTATTCAATGGCTTCGTATGTCTTATGATGCTCTTGTATCATGGCAATTGATATACAGTTTTAGTTGTGGCAGTTGTGACATGGATGTTGATTTGCATGGTCTTTTACAAGACACTTATAGTGCCATGGTCTTCATTTGATCTCATTTGTAGTTGATCTTCATTTGTTGATGTTGATAGTTGTGACATATGTAGAGGTATATAGTGACTTTCAATCATGTCTTCATGTTTTTTATGTTTTCATGTCACAAGGTCTTTATGTCTTCATGTATTATATGTGTCATCATATCTTAGATGTCATTATGTCTTCTTGTCTTGGATATTCATGTGTCTTGGATATGACCTTATGTCTTCTTTTCTTGATGTATATTGTCATATTTCATATTCATGTGTCTAGTTCTTAAATCATTTTTTTGTTTAAACACTTTCTAAGTCTTTAGACTTAAATGCCACTATATTCTATTGAAGTCTAAGTCAATGGTAATGTTCATGTCTTATTATTTTATAAGATGTCTAAGATCTCTGTAGTAGTTGTTGGTAACAATTTCTAATGATGTCTCTATGTTAATACTGTTAAGGGTCTAAAACCTAATAAAAACCTATGTTTACACAGACTTAAACAAAACTAAGTTATATCTTATTAAACTCTTGTTTTTTATTATATAAGGCGGCTAAACAAGGGGCCGAACCCTTAACAAAAACAGAAAGGCCTGAAGACAAAATAGAGCCTTACACCAGAAATAGCATATACCACCAGTACATAATGCCAACAGAACCAGCAAAACTAGCCACTAAAACTAAAGCTAAAAAATAGAGTAACAGAGTATCAGCAGTAAAATAACAAAGACAGAGGAGACTACAACTCTCCTTACTAGACCATAGAGTTAATAATAGCATCCACTTTTTCAGCCAAATCATCACTATCAGTATTGATAGTAACCCCCAAATTCTTCAGCATAGAGAGGTTGAGGAGAATAGAGGTCCTGAGCACAATGGAGAGAACCCGTTCCAACTTCGCAATGCGGACCCGTAGACTAGCAAGATCAGCCCTTGGACCATCATCTGTCTCCATAGCATCCTTGGCTTCTTCCACAAACATATCGCCCACTTTGTCAGCATGGCCAATAGAGTCAGCAGTTTCCTCCCTTGTATCATGCATTTCCTACTTGTCTTCATCATTACCTGAAATATCCTGAATCTCCACATCCCTGTCGTCCTCCCCCCTGGTGGATTCATCCGAGCCGCTCTCAGAATAGTCAATGAACTTGGCAGAGTGAGCCGGCCTGCCAGCAATACGCCCAGACTGTCGAACAACAGAAGAAAACCCCTCCCCACTCACCTTCTTCATAGAGGAATCCCTTTGCTGTCCCACCGGGGTCCTACCAAGGGTTTTAGGGGACCCAACCACTGTCTGCCCAGTACCCATTTCACCAGTAATCTTCCGCTTTTTACCCTTCTTAGAAATAGTCGGGCCCGGGGAATCGACAGGATTTGCCACAGGAGTGTAATCTGCAGTTGTTTTGATAGGAACAGGGGAGGGCCCAGGTTCATCAACATCAAGAATATCCTTAAGGTTAGAGGAGGGCTCGTCGTCCCCACTAGTGGCAGGAATGGATTTGGAGGGCTTGAGGGCAAGATGATGATTATACAAATAGAGAATAAGGCCTTGGTGGAGAGGGATAGGCTGCAGAGCAGGGTTTTTAGCCAGTTTCGCTCGAACCCTAAGGACAGAAAACTCTAGGGAAGAAAGAAAATAAAACGAAAAACTAATTTTAGCATTGCGATAGAAATTATTTAACAGGGGGAGATGGTAATTATAAAACCTGGTAAAGCGGCCCTCGAGGGTAAAGTATTTCATGAGGATGAAACAAATAGCGTCCCATGGCTCTGGCAGCTTGGCTCTATCAAAACTGCCCTGGTAAGGGACCAATTCTTCACCATCTTTGAGGAACAGTTGTTGGTTGGAGTGGTCCGCAATTTTAGTTTTGCGTTGCAGCTTCAAGCCCTGGGTAGACATACTGGTAGCCATAGCTATTACTCTTTCAGAAACTTCAAATCTGATGCCACCCACCGAAACCCATCGATTCTGCCAAGACTGCGCAAACTGTTCAGAAAGAGCTTCATTATAACCATTAAGCCTCTCCAAATAGGGGCTAATCCCACCCTCCTTGCAGTAATGCCAAGCAACCAAATTGTCCCTAAATTCACAGCACGAGACAAGTTCAGTTCTAATTCTGTCGCCCCCCATAGCAGTATGATAGCGCATTCCACAGAAACCCCCAAACTCCTTAGTAGTCTTAATAGGAGAATTACAATCATTAACAAGGCAGATAATGTGGGTAGTAACATCACACACAATCTCATAATAATGGGAGGCCTTACAGACACCAATCCCATGCTTAACCATAATTACACGGCATAAGCCATGATGATCCGGCCATATGCTCACCTTATGAGAAAGAGGAGCAGATTTGACAGTAGGAAAAGTACAAAAGGACACATACTTCAAGGGACACGTCAGCCCCCTCCCAAGAAACTGAAAGTATGAGCTATCTTTCGAACACATTAGCCTCCTCAAGACCCAGCCACGTCTTTAAGAATAATATTCTTAATATTCAAAGGAAGGTAATCAAATTGGCGCCAAACCCTCCAATTTGAATAACGCTGTCCAAGTTCAGCACAAGTGTCCGCCACGCCATTGCCCTCACGGTAAATATGAGAGATATTCACATTTATAAACCTCTGCAAGAGAAATTGAATACCAACATTTGATTTATTAGTTATGGCATCAATGACCATTTTAGAATCTCCCTGAATCTCCAAACTCTGAATACGAAGGGATATGGCCAATTTAAGCCCCCAAAGAAGAGCCATAGCCTCAGCATAGTTATTGCTGTGACAACCCAGACCTCCAGCATAGATAGCAAACATCCACCCTCTATCATCACGGATGATCCCTCCCCCACTAGCTGTACCATTAAGCTTAGAGGCCCCATCAAAATTGAGCTTCATCCAATTAGAAATCGGAGGCTACCATTTAGTGTGAAGTCTCTGCAACAGTTTAGTATTGTTATAAGCTGGAATATGGTTGAGAACCTTCCAGTTAACTGCAATTTGTGCTTCCTCCGGAGTCAGAGGTTTCTCCGTATTGCGGATATGGGCCAAAGTAACACTCTCCATAAGAGTCTTCATAAAAGTATGAGAGACCTGAGAGACCTCTCGCGTAGTATCTCTAAAGATCCGATGGTTGCGCTCTTTCCACAAAGTCCAACTCAAACATGACAGAGTCTGATTCCATAACTCAATGAGCCAGGGATGGGAGAAGGGAGGATACCAATTACTAATAACTTCCAGGATATCAGAGTTGCAAGCCCACTGAATACCAAAATTGTTGAGGATAAGGCTCCAAATATCCTTAGCAAAGTTACAATGAAAAAACAAATGAGAAACCATTTCCTCCTGTTCACAACATAGACAGCATCTATTGACCAAGGTGAAACCTCTCTTCTGCAAATTATCTTGGGTCAAAATTTTGTTATGAACAGAGGCCCACCAGAACATGTTAATTTTTGGGATCAGTTTGTGGTTCTAGACTTTTCTCCATATCTCCTTTTGATGAAGCTCAGGGACCAATAAGTGATAGGCAGACTTAACAGAGAATCGGCCATTCTTATCCAGCCACCAAAATTGCTCATCTTCACAAGGGAAGAGGGGAATTCTAACTTCCTGAATCAACTTTTGAACCAACTGAGCTTTAGAAGCAATGTTGGGGCGATGGGGATAGCAATCCAACAAATTCCTCCAGCTCCTGTGACCATTATTGTTGGATATATAATCACTGACCTTATGGCCAAAAAACTGAGTAGCAATGCCAGCAATCACACCCATATCTCTCTGAGAGATGAGAGCCTTGTCTTTAAGCCAAATATCAGTCCAAAACTTGATACCGATGCCATTTCCCAGCTTCCATCGGAGCCCTTGCATGAGTAGATTTCTAGATTGCAACATTTTGTTCCAAATGACTGATCCCTTAGGAAGACCTTCTTGTTGGAGGAAGTTAGACCAATTAGTGACATGCAAATATTTGGCTTGTATGATTAAACTCTTGTTTAAATGTCAGTCATTTTTAGTTCTTTTTATTTGTTGACCAGCTAAACCATTCATCATCACTTAAGTGACAAACTAAGGATATGAATATCATTTTCTAACCAGCCCCGATGCCTAGGGTGCTCAGTTACTAGGTCAAAGCTCAATGAACTCAGCGGGAAAAGGCAAATCAACAGCTAAAGTTCAATTGACAGGGGGCAAGAAATCAAGATCAAAAGGATAAGATTTAAAAGGAAAAGGAAGCTCAATGGTTAGTTTCCATTTCTAAATTTGATGGTCAAATTGTATAAAAGCTAAAAATCAAGGCTTTTTCTTATCTTTTATGCATGCAGAATTCAATGGTTATTTGTTTCAATTTTGAATAGAGATAGATATAGTATGATTTTTGTGTGTCCAAGGTATATAACAATGAAATGTGTCTTTTTCGTATTATATGAAAATGGTTTGAGAAGTTTTTGTTTTGAATAGTGTTTAAAAAAGAGAAACAAGATGGAGCACAAAGATATTGATGAGCAAAGATGAACATAAGAGTAAAAAGAGACTTAATTTGTAGAGATGATATCAGGGACCATACAAAGATAATCATTTTTGCAGAGATAATATTTAGTATGCAGAGATAGAACATATTGTTTGTATGTAGAGGTAGAAAATAATATTTGTTTGGAGAGATTGAGAACTTTATATGTTTGCAGAGATAGATGTCATTGTCAGTTTGCAGAAATATTGTAGAAGATGATAAGTTACTATGTGTTTGAAGCTTAAGATTGACATGAAGGTTTCAAAGAAAAAAGCAAGACTGCAGAGTTGATTGCAATTGTAAAGATTATCATGCAGAGATGGCAATTGAAAAGATTGTATGTTGCAAGTTTAAATTATGTTAAGGTGCAGAGATAATGAGATATTGTTCCTTGTTCAAGGTGAATAGGTTGTGATTGAAAGAAAGATTGGAAAGTAAATATATAAGGAGAAGTAAGGTTTTGTATCAAAGAGAATCAAGGTAACCCCCTAAATTGTGTTACTTGGCATCAAGTTGATTGTATGGGTCAGTGAGACCTTGCTTTGTCAATGAGACATGTATCAGCTAGTGAGGCTTCTTTGTAACCAGTGAGGCATGTATCTGATGTAGCCAGTGAGGCAATTTTGAGAGGTTTTTCTACCCTAGGAGGGTTTTCCTCGTGTATAATCTTTTGTGTTTTGGTCTCATGTCTTGTGTGAATTCATGGTTGAACATTTGAGTTATGATTTATCTCTTTGATAAATTTATCAGTTAAGTTTTGAAAATATTTAAAATCATGTTTTAGACACAACATTGATTCATCCCCCCTCTGAGTATTGTTTGTACTCCTACAATTGGTATTAGAGCACAGGTTCCTTGTTATAGGCTAATTGGCTTGGGTAGATCTTGAGAGTGGAGTATAATGGGTAAGTGCAAAAGAATTAAGAACATGAGAAATGTCATGTCTCATTCTGATAAGAAGGTGTAATCTATATCAATTCTAGATGTTGATACATTATTACTTGATAGAGATGTCTCATAGGTTGAAGAGAAAGTGTTTTTAGATGTTCCCTTCTTTAATGGTTCAGACTTTCCTATTTGGTGTTTTAGGATGCAAGCATATCTATTTTCATTAGGATATGGTGTATGGATGTCTATAGAGAACGGCAATTTTATTTCTTCTCTATCACCTAATGATACAAGTCATAAAGCAACTCATGAATACAATGACATTGGAAAGAAGACTATTTTATCTAGATTATCTAATCATGTTCTCTATAAAGTTATGAATTGTGTTATAGCTTAGGATATATGGAGAGAATTGAAAAGAATTTATCAAGGTGATGATAAAGAAGAGGAAAACTTGTTATCTCAGAAGAGTAATAGTGATAGAAGACATTCACATGAAGATGATGAGGTCAAATCTCTTTCAAAAGGAGCTAACATCACAAGTGATGATGATCAAGAATATGATAAACAAGATTGTGAGATTGATATGGAAGGAGAGCTCATATATGCTCTGAGTGAACTCAAGAATTATAAGAAGGAGAACCTAAAATTAATGTTGCAGCTACAACAAGAAAGAGACTTCAAAGATAAAGTACTTTCTGATCTTGAAGAGGTAAGTATTCAGATTACAAATTTAAGGACACAAATTGATAACTCAAACAATTTGATTATTAGTTTGAAGATAGAGGTTGAGGAAGCTAAGAGGATAGAAGATGTTTCAAAATTTGACCTTGAAGTTAGAAGAATTGAGAATATGAAATTAGAAGGTGATATTATCAATCTGAGAAAAGAGTATGATGGTCTCAAGGCTTTTTCCAAGAAGTATAAGGAGTTTGAAGAAAGCACAAGCAAGCTACGTGAGATGCTTAGTAAACAAAAACTATATGGAGACACTACTGGACTTGGTTTTGAAGAAGGAAAGTGTTCTAAAGTTAGAGAGACTCCCAGAAGGAAAATTGATTCGAATTATCATACTTTTGCTCCTGAAGGCAAAATGTATAATCAAAGAAGAAGAAATTTCAGAAGAACTGCTCTAGTAAAACAAGCATACATGTATAGGTATAATTATTCATTTAATGGTTATCGTTATAATTGTAATCATTTTGGACACAAAGAATTTGATTACTAAAGAAAGAACCTATGAAAGTTTGGAGGCTGAAACAAGTAAAAGAAAAGATTAAGCCTAATCTTGTGTATCCTGCACAAGAAACATGCATACTAGCTTAACACCGAAGCATAAATATAGGGGGAGTTGTAAAATTGTTTCATTTTTTTAAAACCCCTAGGAAGTTCAGTAGATGTGTTGTCTGGTTGCATAATCATATTGTCTCCTCCTCTTCGCATCTTGTGCTTGAATCAAGTTGATGATGTTGTCCTTATTTTTGGTCCAAAATAATTAGGAAGAATTGTATTGTGATTGAGGATGTCTTCATGTGTGATCATGTTATGCATCATGTTGTTCTTCATGTGTTTGATGCTTCAAGAGGATAGTGGTTTGAGCTCTGTAGACATCTTGGTTTGTTAGTGTAGCATAGTGGTTTGAGGGGTTGTTGGTGGCAGTACCTTGTGTGATTGAGTTCTTCATATCTCAAGTTCACATAAGTGTAACAGGTTCAAGAGCAAGGTTGATAGTCTTATTTAGAGAAGGTCATTGATATGGTGTTTTAGTAGTATATTCCAAAGAGTATCTCTAGATGTTTTGTATGGCATGAGATAGGTGCATATATGTTTAGAAAAATTGGGGGTCAGTCTTGTTGGTCTAGGCTTTTATGGAAGCAGACCTTTGATTGTTTGATACTTAGTGAAATGGATCTCTTGCTTGAATGCTAGATAGTTAATGAATTGTATCTTCTGGCTCTTTCACAGTGATCTTGTGACAGTAATAAAGCTCATTTCAGAGTTAAGTACTTTCATGTCTCCCTAACAGTGTTGATAACAGCAGTTGGTGACTATAATGCTCCTCTGATAGTGAATAGTATTCTGCTCTACAAACTCTGACAAGGAAATAACATTGCTTTGCCTAATGGTTAATGATTTATTAGAAATTGTTCATACAGGTATATTGATAGTCTTGGTATGGCACAACATATTTGATAGCACAACATATTGGTTGGCAAAGTTGCTTTGATGTGTTGAGATCCTACTCTGAGTTGCATTGGTTTAGTCATATGGAGTCACTTCTTGATCTTCTTGACATGGCTTATTTGGAGTTGGCTACTTATGATGTTGTTTGACATATAATATAATTGATGATCATACAGTGAGTACCTTTGTTTGTTGTTATTCAGTTTGGTATACATATGGCACACAGTTGACACATAGTTGATATTTGATATGATGTGATTCTCTCATTTGAGTTATGGTGATATCACATGAGGAAAATAATGTTGATTTCACTCAAAGGTTATTTCAAATAAGCATCACAAATAAAAGGTCACTCCCAATAGTTTTTCAAAGTTACAATTAACTGAGACAAAGATATTCTTCGTTCACTATTGACAGAGATTAGGGGTTCTATCCTTTGCTTCTCTTCAATGAATTTCAACGATGTTGGATTCAGAGGGAGTACTTGCCAATTTTATTTTAAGCCCTAAATTTCATTTGATGGTTGATAAAGTGTAGATCAGTTTTCTTTGTGTTTGATGATGTTGAGTTTGAAGTTTGACTAGTCTTCTTGTTGGAGAAGGTTATGACTTCTATTTTGGTGATCATACTCATTTTTTTTGTCATCTCTGTTGGATTGATGAAGTTGATTCTTTAGATAGTGTATATAAACTACTTCCTTCTTGTTTTCACTCAAATGACATTTTGTTCCTAACAATTGGTATCTCAGTGTCTCAGACATTCTTTTTTCAATTGCTATATATGACATTTTTGATTCTACAATGTACAATGAATAGTGATCAAAAGACTATATTCTTTTATGGTAGTGGCTGTGTTTCCTATGACAGAGATTTGGTCATTAGTAGACTTGGAAGGATTATGTGATGGTATCAGTGACTAGATTTTATCTTCATTGATAATCAAAAGTGGTACATGGCATAGTATGTATTCTCACTTGAATGACATAGTATTCCCATATTCTTTGTACATTGTGAATGTCAATTTGACATTAACTGAGTTTGACTAAGAAATGTGATATGGTAACAATGTTTCTCTCTTTCAAAAGTTGGCAATCTTGAGGTATACAGTGCATATTTGATAGTGAGTTCAAGTTTGTAGTGACATTTAGCTATATAGATGTTTTAATGGTTGCAGTTGGTATATGAAGAGACACATTTTATGTCACAGTAGCATTTGCATTGATGGTAGAGACTATTTTTGGTAGCAAGGGTTTGTGCTTTTTAATGTTTTCATTTTTTGTGTATTAAGGTTTTGTTGCACAGAAATGATCAATCAAAGTAGTGACAATGATAATGGATAGCTTGATCTCAAAAGAAATCAAGACATTTTTTTCTATATGCTATCATCAGAGCACTATAGTTGGTTTATGTAGTAGTGGTATCATGTGTCATCACAATGTTATCTTATCATGATCACTTTAGTACAATAGAGTTATCTTGTAGGGATAGAATAGAGTATGTCTGAGTTATCAGATAAGAACTATGTGAGAAGTAGAAGTAGGATAGAAAAAATACT
Organism: Cunninghamia lanceolata; assembly: GCA_027924645.1. NCBI lineage: Eukaryota > Viridiplantae > Streptophyta > Pinopsida > Cupressales > Cupressaceae > Cunninghamia > Cunninghamia lanceolata. The sequence goes on from BSBN01000159.1 coordinate 7,036,003, forward strand.
ATCAGTAAGTAGTGTGTTTAGTGCATTTATCAGAATAAAATACTTAAATTAATGTTCTTTCATGTAATATTTCAGAGCTATCCTATTCTTTGACTGCAATTTCATTTTTTAAACAAAGGATTGTGTTGTTAACATCAAACATTCTAATGACAGAGGACAGGATAGAGGACAATATGAATGAGTTTCTTGAGCAAAACAAAGGTAAATTTCTATCATTGTATGTCAAAAAGGGGGAGATAAATTTGTCCTGATTGCATTTAAGGTTTCAACATCAATTACAATCAAAGGGGGAGTTTGGTGGCATCTGTGTCTTGCCTTGTCATTGATGTCAAAAAGGGCATCGTGTCTTGATCAGTGGTCTTCATCATGATTTGATATCTAGGTGTATGATACTTTGCATTATGAGGTATTATGTGTGTCATACTCTTCATCATATCATGCATTCATGGCATTCTTTGTATAGTGGCTTGGTATGCATTTGATCTACATTTGATATGGCATGATCTTAGTATTCAGTGGCTTAGTATGTCTTATGATGCTCTTGTATCATGGCAATTGATATACAGTTTTAGTTGTGACAGTTGTGACAAAGATGTTGGTTTACATTGTCTTTTGCAAGACACTTATAGTGCCATGGTCTTCATTTGATCTTAGTTTCAATTGATCTTCATTTGTTGATGTTGATAGTTGTGACATAAGCAGAGGTATACAGTGACTTTTAGTCATGTCTTCATGTCTTCATGTTTTCATGTCACAAGGTATTATGTGTCATCATATCTTAAATGTCCTTATGTCTTTTTGTCTTCGATATGTCCTTATGTCTTCTTTTCTTGATGTATATTGTCATATTTCATATCTTGTGTCTAGTTCTTAAATCATTTTTTTGTTTAAACTCTTTCTAGGTCTTTAGACTTAAATGCCACTATATTCTGTTGAAGGCTAAGTCAATGTTAATGTTCATGTCTTATCATTTTATAAGATGTTTGAGATCTCTGTAGTAGTTATTGGTAAATGTTTCTAATGATGCCTTTTTGTCAATATTGTTAAGGGTCTAAAACCTAATAAAAACCTATGTTTACATAAACCTAAACAAACCTAAGTTATCTCTTATTAAGCCTTTGTTTAAATGTAAGTCATTTTTAGTTCTTTTTGTTTGTTGACTGGTTGAACCAGTCATTGTCACTTAAGTGACAAACTAAGGGTATGAACACCATTTTCTAAGTGGCCTCGATGCCTAGGGTGCTCGGTTACCAGGTCAAAGCTCAATGAACTCAGTGGGAAAAGGCAAATCAATAGTTGAAGATCAATCGACAAGTGACAGGAAATCAAGATCAAAAGGATAAGATTTAAAAGGAAAAGGAAGCTCAACGGTTAGTTTCCATTTGTAAATTTGATCATTGAATTGTATAAAAGCTAAAAATCAAGGATTTTTCTTAACTTTTATGCATGCAAAATTCGGTGGTTATTTGTTTCAATTTTGAACAAAGATAGATATAGTATGATTTTTGTGTGCCTGAGGTATATAACAATGAAATGTGTCTTTTTTGTATTATATGAAAATGGTTTGAGAATTTTTTGTTTTGAATAGTGTTTAAAAAAGAGAAATAAGATGGAGCATAGAGATATTAATGAGTGATGATGAACATAAGAGTAAAAAGAGACTTAATTTGTAGAGATGATATCAAGGACCATATAGAGATAATCATTTTTGCAGAGATAATATTCAGTATGTAGAAATAGAACATATTGTTTGTATGCGAAGGTAGAAAATAGTATTTGTTTGTAGAGATAGATGTCATTGTCAGTTTGCAGAAATATTGTAGAAGATGATAAGTTATTGTGTGTTTGAAGCTTAAGATTGACTTGAAGGTTTCAAAGTAAAAGCAAGACTGCAAAGTTGATTGTAATTGTAGAGATTATCATGCAGAGATGACAATTGAAAAGATTGTATGTTGGAAGTTTGAATTGTGTTAAGCTGCAGAGATAATGAGATATTGTTCCTTGTTCAAGGTGAATAGGTTGTGATTGAAAGAAAGATTAGAAAATAAATATATAAGGAGAAGTAAGGTTTTGTATCAAAAAGAATCAAGGTAACCCCCTGAATTGTGTTACTTGGCATCAAGTAGATTGTATGGGTCAATGAGACCTTGCTTTGTTAGTGAGACATGTATTAGCTAGTGACGCTTCTTTGTAGCTAGTGAGGCTTGCTTGGTCAGTGAGACTTCGTAACCAATGAGGTATGTATATGATGTAGCCAGTGAGGCATGTATCTGATATAGCCAGTGAGGCATATATTTGATTAAGTCAATGAGGTAGTTTTGATAGGTTTTTCTACCCCAGAAGGGTTTTTCTCTTGTATAATCTTTTGTGTTTTGGTCTCATGTCTAGTGTGAATTCATGGTTGAACATTTGAGTTATGATTTCTCTTTGATAAAGTTTTTAGTTAGGTTTTGAAAATATTTAAAATCTTGTTTTATACACAACATTGATTCACCCCCCCTCTCAGTGTTGTTTGTACTCCTACATGGGTTTGGATGGAAGTGGAAGTGTGAAATGCTTGGATAGGCTCAATGCATGATGTGGAATGAATTGGACTTATGGTAAGTGGATTTTCAAGAGACTTGATAATTTGTTGACTGCAATATTGGATTGGAGAAGTAGACATGACATTGGAAGGTTCTTGGATAGTTTCAAGGATAGGGATTTGATGGCATGACGGTGGTGGTTGATTCCTTGATAGTATCCAATGGATCACATCCTTCATTAGTACATGGGTAAATGGACAATATAACGGATGGAGAATAATGGTAGATCATGTAGGCTTATGTGTAAGATTATGATTGCTTGTACTAGATGAGGATGAAATTGGATAAGTGGATTTGGATCTTTCCATAGGTTTTCTTTTGCTTTTAGATTTTGTAAAGAATCTTTGGAGAAAATAGTTCAAGGATTTATTGGTTGATGGATTAGAACTTGGAAATTTTGATGGTGGTGTTGGTGTAGGACTAACAGACTTTAGTATATGCATTCTATTGGAAGGTGATGGAGGTTCCATATGAATGGATGGATGAAGGTGGCTAGTAGATAGATTGGTGTATGATTCCAAACTTTAGGTGGTATTTCCCTTGTCAAGAGTATCATTAAAATGTCTTAAGTATTCTACAAAATTCTCATCACCAATATGATCTACAAAGTTCTCATCTACAAGGTTCTCATCATCACTAGGGACAAATTTTGGGTCACCTCAGAGTATGTATGGTTTTGGATTTGGCCAAGATTTGTTGATGATCACAACCATTTTGACGAATAAGCATTTTCCTAGGTTCAAGGATGAGAATACGATAATTCTAAAATAGATCAAGGTAACTCTAGGTCTGAAAATGATTATGTAGGCAATGATTACTTGTGCTATGATGGATAGACACAAGGACAAGTGATCAAGAGAGGGTATGCTAAAGTAGGAGATGATAAACTCCAAGAATGTTACCCTATGCCAAGATGATGATATGTTTCTCAACTCAAGTATGGTAGAACTCAACTGGTAAAAGACAATGCTTGATTGAAGACCAAAGAGAGCAACCTAGATGCAAACTAAGGATTTTGTTTGAATAGTAATGGATATGCAAGTCTGTATGACTCGCTGGGATGTTCTGGATATGCAATGATTCAAGACTAAAACCCTAGAAGATTAGAATTGAAGAATGATGCCCAAAAGACTAGATATGACTGTGTTTTCACTTCTCTATTTTGGAACAATGGACTGATGTAGAGGGATAGTTTTGCAATTTTTTGATTTTTTTTAAAGTTTTTGAAGGTTGAGATTTGTTTCAAGAACACATGTCAATCCTAGAAGACACATGGAAATCATATTGGCTATTTTGATGACATCTTGATGTTTTGTAAACACTTGTAGACATGTACAATCCTAGGCTAGGCAAGCACAAACTTTTTGAGTTCCCACTTGGTTTTACCCAGCCTTGCCTACTTATGTTGTATAGCTCCAGGAACTTGGGGCACATGCTCCCCTTTATAGTGCACTCACTTCTGAGGTACACCAAGTTCCAAGTCCTTAAGACACACAGATCTTAAGATTCTTTGCTATCTCTTCCATAAGCCACAAAAATGTGGGATGGCTATTAGAGATCTATTATCCAATCTCCTATATCAACAAGTAGAGGGTTTTTGGCCACTAAACAAAGAGGTTCTAGTGTATATCTAGGGGACTGGCACCTCACGAGCATTCAACAAGCTAGTAAAGGCTTTGACTAATCCTACTAGGAGTTTAATATACACAAAGGTACGCCTCCTTTCGAGCTAGGGCTATATGGTGAGCACTCATACTGGTTAGAGTTGGCTTTCACCTTATCCTAATTTGTATAGAAGACCAGATGAAAGTACCACTTAGGGTCGCAAATGAGTTCTCCTTGTAGATGTGTCTCAATAGCAGGCCCACTCTAAAGGGTAACACAAAAGTAAGATAAGTACATGTTTTTGATCTCCAAGCTCATACTAAGATGCAAGGAGAGAGAATACACATGTAACTTTCTCACACTCACATGGGGTTCATTTTAATCCAAATCCAAATGTGTGGGTGGTTATACAAAATGTCAAAGGAATGCTTTTGATTCTCAAGATCGCCAAGTGGTGCAAGAGTAGAGCATATGCATTAAATGACAAAAATGCAAACCACAAGATATGACAAACACTTGTTAAATTTTGACCCTTGCTTATGATGAGACAAACACTTGAATTTATTTTTAGACCAACGAATCCAAATGTGATCTAATCTATAAAAGGAAGACACAATGTTTCAAGATTATATTCTCTAACAATCAAACCTACAACACATTGATTAGTAGCTTGCAAAATAGTCTTTGACAGGTGTAAAGATGCAAGTAAAACAAATGAATCCTACAAAAATCACACAAAATAATGTTAACACACAAAGAAAATGTTTGATATTTGTAAAATGAAAGTCTAAATTTCAAATGGTTATACTAGAGAATTTGCAATGTTTTTGGAATAATGGTGTACACCACAATGTAGTTCTTCAAGTTACCTTTCCAATGCCTACAAAATTGTGAAAATTAAATAAAAAATAAAAAAGTTATGCAAGTTTGATCAAGATAGCCTCCAAGGGCTAGAAATGGGCACTCTGATGATTAGCTTGTCATTGATGTTCTATGGTTAACTGGTAATAAGTAGATGGTTTGTAAGAATGGTGTTGTGATGTTTTATGACAAACAGTAAAGTTTGATGTTGGCATTATATCTAAAGGTGAGATAACTATGGCAGTTTTTTTAAAGCTTCCCTTTCTCATGCAATAGCTTTCCCAAATTTATTACCATGGCTTTATCCTTTGAAAGTTAATGCTCAAAATAAACGAGTTTAGAAATTTTACCAGTGTGAGACAACACTGAATAGGTGGTGAGCAATAGATGAGTTTAGAAATTTTTACTGTGTGAGATAATGTTTCCAGAATACCTAGCATTTGTATGCATATGTGGTTCAAGGAATAGGCTGATTAGAAAATAAGAAAATCACTAAAGATCATCGCACAAAACCATATTAATGCCATTAGAAAAAAGCATTAAAAATGAACTGTTGCATTCACAAAAGGTTCCAAGAATACGCTATTGGGAACAACTAATGTTAGAAAATCTTCTCGTGTGAATTTTTCTTACAATACAAGACAATTGTAATGATGAACCATATAAAAGTTGATTCCTTCGAAAAGAATTGAGCAAACCAAGACTTCAAACAAAGGAATTGCAGAGTTTGTTTTTATGGTAGCTGATATCAAGCCTTGTGAGATCCTTGTCCATCTTCCATTGTTGGTTAAAGACATATGTGTTTGTACCATCAAAATAGGTGTTAGGTCATGTAGGTGGTGTCACTCGACCTCAGAATGGCTAAAGGAAGTTGTCAATGAAGGTGTTAAAGTAATATGCCAATGAGAACAACAAATGAGTTCTAAAAAAAATTCCAGCCTTAGACAAACATTTTCCAGTGTTAAAACAATAGACAATCTTAGAAGATTTTCTGCATGAATTTTTATATGGTTTGAAACAATTTTCTAAACATTATGATGAACACATATAAAAACTCAACTAGGTAACTTTTTACAGTGTGGGATAATTTTTCCAACAATAAAATTTTCATAGATGAAACATAAAAAACATAGTCTAAATTTTTTTTAGATAATCCCTGTGTAAGATATTCACCCTACAAAATACTTTATCACCAATGATAAGAAATACAAGAAAATTGGTCAATAGCATGAATGAATCCTGCAGACAAGAAAGAAACCCTCCAAGATTGTATCTTGTAGATAGAAAATATTATCTCGAGAGGATATTATATGCATAGAAAATAAATCAAAGATTAATGAGGATTATGTAAAATGAAGTGCTAAAAGGCCCAAAACTAAAAAAATTCAAAAAACTTCAACTTTTCAGCCACTTGCAAAAATTTAACACATGAAACTTTGCAAAACAACTGATTAAGGGCATGTTCACATCTGATTCACCAATTAGTGTAGCATAAAATATTAATTTTAGAGAAAACCCTAAATTCATATTTAATTCCCATTACAAGATTAAATCTAGACTATAGAAAAATCAAAGATTAAAATGCAAATACTAACAATTTACTAATTGCTAGAGAATGTGGTTGCTCATATTTTCCCAGCATATCATTAAGGATAAATTTTTGAGATAGGGTAAATGAAAACAAAATGAGTTTTTTTAAAGTTTGGGTGAAAACAATTTGAGTGATTAAATGGATTTTTTGAATGGTAAAAGGAGGTTCGGGTTTAATTTGTTTCACAAATGGATTAGTTTTTTAGGTTTGGGTTTAGTAAATAATAAATTAAGTTATTTAACTTTAGTTTATTATTATGAGATGAGAATAAAGTGAAAAAGATTTAATTAATTAAGATTAATTAAACCTTAGGCTTTAAGGATAGATTAAATAATAGCTTAAATTTATTAATTTTAATTTATTATTTATGAGATTAAGGGAAATCTAATTAATTAACTAAAATTAATTAAATTGTGATAAGGAATGTTGCATAGGAATGTAATATGTGGTTTGTTTTTTATATCTACACATTCAAATCAATCTAACACGGACCCAACCTACCCTATTGCTTTGGCCTACATATAGCCTCCCACTTAACCATACTCCATTTCCTAAGAAGAAGATTACCAAACCAAAGGAATTGACATGACAAACTCTCAAAGTCTTTGATAAAGCCAGAAGGTGTAGAAAGAACAAAGCATCTATACAAAGGAAGAGCCTATGCCACATATTTTAACAGAGTCACTCTACCTACAAAAGAAAGCCACTTGTAAGTCCAATGACTGACCAAATTTCTAAACTTATCAATAATCCCCTGCCAAAACAGTTTAGGAAGCAATAAAATAGTAAACATAATGCCAAGATACACAAAAGGGAGAGTGTCAATCTAGAAATGAAAAATGCCCACAATTCTCCATTGAATAACCTAATGAGTATTGAACAAATAGATAAAAGACTTCCCTTCACTAATCTTCTAACTAGAAGCAGCCAAATAATTGTCAAGAACATCTCACCAACTAGTAGCCTCCTTAACTCTCACCCTGCCCATCAAAGCAGTGTCACCAACAAACTATAGATGAGATTGAGGGGGACCATTATTTCCCCAACTCCAACCTTGAATCAAGCCACTCTCTACTTAAGATTTAATAAACCTCCCCAAGCCCTCAGCTAGTAAGATGAATAGGAAGGGGAATAGAGGATCTCCTTATCAAAGCCCCCTAGAAGAAAAAAACAACTTCATAGGCTCACCATTAATAAGCACTAAAAAGGAAGGAGAGGAGACACAACTTTTGACCCACTCAATCATTCACTAGCAAAACCAAATGCTCCCAAAATATTGAATAGAAAAGCCCATTTAACATGATCATAAGCTTTAGCCATATCTAACTTAATAAACATATCTTTCTTTTCAGAATAATCCATAGAATGAATGGTCGCAACAGCAATGATGACACCATCCATAATCTCCCTACTAGCAACAAAGCCCCCTTGCTCCTTAGAAATTAACAAGTTTAGCCAAGGTTTCAGCCACACAACAATCAACTTTGTAATAACCTTGTAAACCACATTACATAAAGCAATTGGTGTAAATAGATATAAAGAATTAGCCCCCTCCTTCTTTGGTATGAGAACAAGAAAGGCAACATTCATGGATTTCATTATTTGTTTATTCATGTAGGATTCCTCAACAACCTCCAAAAGATCCAACTTAATCACTTCCTAAAACTCCTAAAAGAACTCAATAGTGAATCCATCAGGTCCAGGAGATTTTCCTTTTTTCATCTGGAACACAATAGTCTCAAGCTCCAACAAAGAAATAGGATTAACCAAAGAAGCATTTATTTCACTAGTGGCCAAAGGTGGAATACTATCGAGAATAGCAATTTCTGTTGCAAGTATGGGCCTAATTGGTATTGTCATTGATGTCAACATACTCCTGTTGCATTAATGATAAGGTTGGGATGAGCTGTGACCTGAGGATATTGAGAAAATTAGTCTCAATCAGGAATAGTGAAGAACAGTGATGACTGTAAGGCAAAAGTCCAATCTAGGATGATGATCAGAGGATGTGGATTAAAGGGTTTGAAGATAAGTGTCTGTAGGAGATCTAGTAGAGATTTCAAAGGTCCGCATGAAGATATGAAGAAGTTGTGGCCGCTCAAGTAAAACTAGTTCTGGTAGGTGTTCAGAGGTGATAGAGAGTAACAAGAAAGGTCCGGTGAGATCCAGAAATGAAGTTTCTAGTTCTACGGATTTGAGGGAGTGCTGAGGAAGTCTTTATGGTATATCAACTCCATTGGTTCGTGGTTTGAAGGTCCACAAGCATCTATTCCTTTGTGACAACAATGATAGATTGTGTTCTTGAGGTTCTAGATGAAGGAGAGAAGGATTTCAGTAAGCAAAAGAAGTGTGGATTTTCTTGGTGATTTAGGAAAGTTTGTGGAAGTCTTTGGATCATGTCCAGTTTGTGTTGGTGGTCTGCATTGAAGTTGGATCTCGCAATTGAAGAGTAACTTCTGTATTATGGTGTTCTTGTTGAGATAGGCTGACCGGATGAGTTATGCATCTATCAGATGATCTTATGAATGTTTAACGACTTAGATGATCATTCCTAAGTTGATGCCTTGTATAAATAAGGGATTACAAAGTCAGTTTGAACTCGCCTTTTGTGTGGAGATGAGAGTGTGGTAGCGAAGAGGAGAGCGAAAGGCAGAGCAAAAGTATTGAGTTTAATGGAACCGATTCAAGCATGGTGAAGATCCTATTCTCTAGTTCATGTATGTGATACTTATTTCTTTGTAGACAGTGTGTCTCTTGTAGTCAGTGAGCCTCTTGTGAGCAGTGTGCTTGGGCAGTGAGCCTTAATTGGCATGTGCCATTTTGTTCTTTCTATTCTTCTAACAGAGAATACAATCTTGGGTTAATCACCCCATGGTTTTTCCCTTAACTGGGTTTTCCACATCAAAATCTTGGTGTCTTATGTGTTGATATGTTTTTGCTCTTGATTTGAAAGCATTATGGTTTATGATTAATATATAGCTAATCACTAAGAAGACTTAAGTTTTTAAATTGAAGAAAGTTTTGAACAACTGATTCACCCCCCCTCTCAGTTGTGTGCCCTAAGTCTAACAATTTCGTCCTCCTCTGCAAGAGGGGAATCCTCAGAAAGTAGAGCAGAATAGAAACAAATAGACTTAGCAGAGATAGAAGCAAAGAAAGAAAGAGTCTCTCCATTTGAAGACAAGAGAGAAGAGATAACATTACCTTGTGTTCAATCTTTAATAGAATTGTGAAGGAATAAAGTATTCCAGTCACCTTCTTGGAGCCACTCAATTCAAGACTTTTGTTTATAGAAGATTTTCTCTTGTAATTCCCATTCCTTGGCTTCCTTCACAACATCAACTTCTAGCAAACCCAACTCCTCTATGAGGCCCTAGTCCTAAATCTATCTAGTGATCAAGTCTAAGTGAGCCTAATCATTTTGCTTTTCTTGGAACACATTACCAAAATGCTTCCTATTCCACTGCTTCTGTAAAAACCCTCAATTTCATCATAAAAGTAAATGAATTAAATAATCTAGTTATATACAACATCACAATATCCAAAGTAAAAAGATGTAATTAATCCACTTAATTACAATATAAAAGATAAATGGGTGTAATCAATCCACTTAATTACAATATCACAAGTAAAATGCGCAACCTCATACATATGAATCAAAACGTCATTAAATCTTTCAAAATCATGTGCTCAATCAAGGTAAAAACACTATAAATAATATACAAAATCCATGGCATTCATGCCATATTACATCCAATTTCAAGATACAATAATCATGTACAACAAGAATGAATAAATCAATACACTCATCAGTCGCACGAACCAAGTGGTCCACCACTTGTGAGCTGAGATATGGGAACATGGCCTAGGTGCTTTTCCACCCAACCATGAAGTAATTACACTTCCCAAGATCCCTTCATGAAATGAAGGAAACCCAGCTCTACACAAAATATCTAGCTACCTAGAAACAACTGGCATGAGGGAACACCCGATGCAACCTTGATGTCTGAATGTGCAATTCTAAATAATGAAAAGTAGACTGTCTCACAATAGGATGTGGCAGAGATATATATAAATAAGTTTTTTAGACAAAATAAACATCTATTTCAATGTTATCTCAATTAGATCTAATCCTTAAAATTGTAACCTTCTTCAATTCCTAAAATGAGGAAAAGCCATCTCTGAAAATCCACATTGAACATCCTAGCCTAGAAAGTAACCTAATAGCATTCCTAAAGAAAAATCTATTTCTTTCCCCAAGAAGCAAGTAAAATAAAATAAATAAAATGAAGCAATCAATATTCTTATATATTTCATCCCAAAATCCCTTTCCAAAACATTCATGTGTAAAAACACACTTTGCACAAGCGAGAGGGAAAAACTTCACTTATTCAGATATATTATCTATAATTTGGTTTAATCCCCTAACCTTATTTTATCGTTCAAGTAATCTATAGAAAACTGAGTTTCATTGCCTCCTATCTATCTCTATTTTGATTAATAAAAAATATAGATTTAACAAAACTATAATTCATTTCAGCATCAACAATATTAGAATAATAGAAATAATGTCTACTATCTCTGGTTTAAGCCATCATACTATTTTAACAAGTTTTAAATAGAGATACAAAAGTAATTTATTTAGCTACAAGATCCTTAAATTTTTGGTACAGGAAGATCGTAGATTCTGTTACAGACACTTATAAAGTTGACTGTCATAAAAGAAAGCTACAGAAACTAATTTCTCAATCCACAGAGATAAGAATAGATCTACTATAGTACTACAAAATGATGACAAGATTTTTCTTATCAAAAGTATAGGTAATGATTGAAGTTTTACAGAGGTAAAAATAAAAAAGATTAGCAAACACAACTCAGTAATAATGATTTGATTTTAGTCAATGGAATAATTTATATAGCACGCCATATCCATAGCTAGGCCACTCTCAATTGGGCCACCATTACAAATAACAAGCCAAACAATGATCTAGTCATCACGTTAAGTCAAGGACAATGTTAGGTCTCAAAAATGCAGGTTGTAAATCCTAAGAGGATGCCAGATTCTATAATCAGATTAGCAATGTTTTTGAACTAATGTGACAAAGTTAACCTATAGGGTTAATGAATCCCTACACTTCAGGTTCTACTAAACCTAGGCTGGTATACCTTGAAATTTAAGGCAAATTAAATGAGTGTAAGTTTAGTGACTAGGTTAATGGATCTACCCACAGTGGCAAATGGTGTTGAATAGATGAAAGCTTCCTAACTAGTTCTATGTCTAATGTATGAAAGATGTGTTAGACTTAGGGCATACAATTGAGACGGGGGATGAATCAGTTGTGCGAAACTTTCCCTTATTTAAACACTTGAATCTTCTTTAGTGATTAGCATAATATTAATCATGAACCATAAAGCATTAAATCAGAAGCAGAAACATATCAACACTATGACACCAAGATTTTGACGTGGAAAAACTGGTTAAGGGAAAAACCACGGGGTGATTAACCTAAGAAAATATTCTTTGTTAGAAGAATAGAAAGAACAAAATGGCACATGCCAATTAGGGCTCATTGCCCAAGCACACTGCTCACAAGAGGCTCACTACCTACAAGAGACACACTATCTACAAAGGAATAAGTATCACCTTTATGAACTAGAGAATAGCATCTTCAGCATGCTTGAATTAGTTCCATTTAAGCCCAATACTTCTGCTCTACCTTTCGCAATTCTCTTCGCTACCACACACTCATCACCACAAGACACACTTCAAAATGAATTCACAATCCCTTATTTATACAAGGCATCAACTTAGGAACAATCATCTAAGTCGGCAAACACCTACAAGATCATCTGTAAGACGTGCAATACATCTGGTCGGCCAGTCTCAAGAAGAACACCAATATCTATGGTTATTCTTCAAATGCACACTCTAACTTCAATGTGGACCACCAACATTAACTGGACATGATCCAACGATCATTATAACCTTCCCTAAATCACCAAAAACATCCGCACTTCATCATCCTACTAGAATTCTTCTCTCCTTCATCCAGAGCTACAAGAACATAGTCTGTCATCACTGTCACAAATGAATAGGCACTTCCGAACCTTCAACCCATGAACTAATCTAGTTGATACTTCACAGGGACGTCCTCAACACTCCCTTAGATCCACAGAATGGGATAATGAAATACCGGATCTCACCGGACCTTTCTGTGGCCCTCTGTCACCTCTGAACACCTACCTGAACCGGTTCTACTTGAGCGACCATAACTTCTTCAGATATTCATGTGGACTTCTAAAATATTGACTGGAGCATCTCAAGACTTATATCTACAAACCCTTTACACCATATCCTCTGATCCTCAACCTATTGAGGAATTTTACCTTCTTGTCATCACTGTTCTTCACTATTCCTGATTGAGACTTATTTTCTCAATATCCTTAGCACACAGCTCATCTAATCCTCCTCATTAATGCAACATGAGTATGTTGACATCAATGACAACACCGGTTAGGCCCATACTTGCAACAATCTCCCCCTTTGTCATTGATGGCAACATATGATGTGAAAAACCATCAAGACAAGAACTTCTCCAAACTGTTACAACTCCCCTTAACAGCAATAACTATTCACATGTCTTCTCTCCCTTTGTTTCTCCCCCTTTGATCAAAAACCACTTGTTTTTCACATGTCTTCTCTCCCCCTTTGACATCAATGGCAAAGGGCTCATACTTGTAACTTCACTACTTCATAACATACCAGCTGCTCCCCCTGAGTAGCAGCTCCCTTATCATCAATCTGGATCACAAGATATGACTGTGATATCCACCGAATTGATGCACATCAGTGCATCCTAGTTCATCACTAGAGGGGCAATAACCCCTAACTTCTCCCTGAGATACTCAAAAGAGTCCTTGGGAAGAGGTTTAGTAAAAATATATGCAAGCTGATCCTTGGAGGGCACATACTCCAATTTGACTTCACCCTTGTTCACTTGCTCTCTCAGAAAGTGAAACTTGATAGATATATGCTTAGTCTTAGAATGCAACACCGGATTCTTAGAAATATTTATTGCACTTGAATTATCAAAAAAAATTGTGATAGGCTCCTCATATTCTACTTGAATATCTCTTAGCATCTCCTTCATCCACAAAACTTGAGTGCAACTTCCTACTGCTGTAATGTATTTTGCTTCAGTTGTAGACAGGGATATTGCCTCTTGTTTCTTGCTTAGCCAAGAAACCAACCTTTTTCCCAAAAAGAATGCTCCTCCACTTGTACTCTTCCTATCATCCACAACTCCTGCCCAATCTGCATCTGTATATGCATGAAGAGAAAAATTACGATCTCTAGGATACCATAGACCATACTCAACTGTTCCTTTTAAGTACCTAAAAATTCTTTTGATTGCCATGACATGAGATTCTCTGGGATTAGCCTGGAATCTTGGCACAAGACCAACAACCTGCATTATATCTAGTCTAGTCTGAGTGAGATACAATAATCCTCCAATCATTGATCTGTACTTGGTCTGATCTGTCTTAGGAGAGTCATCATCTTTGCTCAACTTACATCTAGTTGCCATGGGAGTGTTTATTGGCTTTGAATCTTCCATTCCAAATTTCCTCAATAATTCTTTCACAGATTTGGTCTGAGAGATAAAGATTCCTTTCTTTGTCTAAGTAATTTGTAGACCCAAGAAGAAATTCATTTCACCGAGCATTGACATTTCAAACTCACTTTTCATTTGATTTGCAAAGGTTTTACAGATACTGTCTCTTCCTCCAAAGATGATATCATAACAAATACTTCAACAATCAAGATGTTTTCATGATCAATTTTGAAATATAGGTTACTATCAGCAGTACCTTTGTTGAAACCAATCTTTAAAAGATGTTTGTCCAACCTTTCATACCATGCTCTTGGGGCTTGCTTTAGACCATACAGTGCCTTCTTTAATTTGCAGACCATATCACCATGCTCAAATAACTAAAATCCATCTGGTTGTTCAATGTATACTTCTTCTTCTAAGTCACCATTTAGGAAAGCAGATTTGACATCCATCTGATACACTTTGAAATCTTTAAAGGCAGAAAATGCAAGAAATAGTCTGACTACTTCAATTCTTGCCACCAGAGCAAAGGTTTCCTCAAAATCAATCCCTTCTATTTGAGAGTATCCTTTGCAGACTAATCTGGCTTTATTTCTGATTACTTCACCAACTTCATTTAGTTTGTTCCAAAAGACCCATTTGGTTCCATTTGGTTCCAATCACATTCTTGTTTCTAGGTCTAGAAACAAGATCCCAAGTGTGATTTTTCTCAATTTGCATCAACTCTTCCTCCATTGCTTTGGTCCAATTTTCATCATTGTAGGCTTCATGTATTGTCTTAGGTTTAATCTTTGAAATCAGACAACATTCATCTAAATTTTGAGCAATTTTCCTTCTAGTTTGCACACCTTTGCTTTTGTTAGCTATGTTCGAATCTTCAGAGTGGTTCAGTCTTACATACCTTGGAACTTTGGGAGTTTCTTGCACTTCTACTTTTTGATCAGGCTCATTCAGACCTATCTCTTCTTCCTGATTTACCAGATCAGTCTGAATCTAACTTTCAGGAGAGGATTGAGCTCCTTGAACTAGAACACCATTCTAATCATCTTCATCATACTCATAAAACCTTGAGGGTTTCTCTATTCCCTCATCAACCTTCACATTTGTACTTTCTATCATCTTTCTTAGTCTCTTGTTATAACACCGGTATGCTTTGCTTTGAGTAGAGTAACCCAAGAATATTCCTTCATCACTTCTAGCATCAAACTTGCCTAAATATTCATCTCTTTTGATGTAACATTTGCTACCAAAGACTCTGAAATATCTTACAGTAGGAGTAATGCCAAACCAGAGTTCATAAGGGGTCTTACCGGTATTGCTTCTAATTTGCACTCGATTAAGAGTATAGACTGTAGTGCTGACAGCTTCTCTCCAATAGATCTGAGGAACATTTTCTTCCATCATCATAGTCCTTGATGCTTCTTGGATGGTCCAGTTCTTTCTCTCCACTACTCCATTTTGCTGTGGAGTCCTCGGAGCAAACAACTGTCTCTTAATTCCATGTTTCTCACAAAATTCTATGAACTCACCGGATGTGAATTCTCCACCTCTATCAAACCTTAGATGTTTCAACTTTATTCCTATTTCATTCTCTACCATAGCCTTGAATATTTTGAATTTCTCAAGAGATTCTGATTTCTTCTTTAGAAAGGTTACCCACATCATCCGGGAATAGTCATCTATTAGCAGCATGAAGTATTTGTCACCTTGAATACTTCTGGTTCTTATCAGACCACAAAGATCAGTGTGAACTAAGTCCAATAGTCTGGTAGAAGACAGTTCCTTGCTTTTGAATGTGACTCTGCTCATCTTACCCAACTGACATTCCTTGCACAAGCTGTTAGTAGGTTTCACCAATTTTTGAAGATCTCTTACAGCTTGAGTATTGCTTATTTTGATGATATTATCAAAATTCACATGACACATCCTTCTATGCCATAACCAACTCTGATCAACTTGAGCAAACAAGCAGCTTTTACCAGTACCAACCAAGTGGAAGATATTACCTTTAGTTTGAGTACCGGATGCAATCTCTATTCTGGATCTTTCAAAGATTTTGCATTTTCCATCCTTGAATTGGATATCATAGCCTTTGTCCACCAACTGTCCAACACTGAGAAGATTGTGCTTCAAACCTTCAACATATAGTACATTACCAGTTTTGTTTCTTCCATTAAAGGAAATAGTTCCTCTTCCTATGATTCTACCAGCAGAATTATCACCAAACTTCACCATTCCTCCTTCATACCTTTCCAAATCTATGAACTTATTCTTGTCACTTGTCATGTGGTGAGAGCAACCACTGTCAATGACCCAATCATTTTTTTCTTCAATTTGGGCAGCTAGAGCTCTTTCTACAACTTTATGATTGATAGATACAGAGAATATTGGTTCTTCTTCCTTGATGGCAATAAACACCCATTCACTTCCGGATTTGTTTCCTATCTCTGATTCATCGTCTGTTACTCCTTCATTATCATCTTCTTCATGAACATAGTAACAATTCTTTTGGAACCTTGATCTATTAGGATTTGGCTTTGAAAATCTTTTCAAACATTTTGAGGCAAAATGACCAATCTTATTGCAGTTAAAACACTTAAAAGGCAATTTTCCTTCATACTTACCGGATCCTCTTGGCAGTCTATTTGCAATGAGGGCTTCAAGTTGTTCAGTTTCTACTTCTTCTTCTTCCAGGTCTTTTCTTACTTTTTCATACCATGACAAGTTCCTTGACGAGTTCTCTCCTAGATCAAATCCTTGTTTACCTTTCACAGAGGCACTGGCTTTGAATGCAAATTCAGTTTTGGGGGGATCATCTCCAAATTCGGTCATTTCAAAAGCAGCCAGTTTGCCAGCCAATTGGTCTCTTGTGACAGTTGTATGGGCTCTGAATTCATCAATGGCAGCAACCTTGATTTTATAAGAGGCAGGAAGGGATCTGAGAATCTTACCAACAATCTCATTGTCATCCAAGACTCCACCAGAATTTCTAATTCCACAAACCAGTTCATTTACTCTTGGCATAAAAGTGGTAATATTTTCATCATCTCTCATCTTCAATTTTTCAAATTTCCCTTTTAGACTCTATAACCTTGCACATTTAACATACTCATCTCCTTCATGCAAAAGTTCTAGTTTAATCCAGATCTCATAGGCAGTTGGAAGGTCAATAACATTTGAGAGCTCTGAGTCAGTTAATGTGCTTAGAAGAGCCTCTTTGGTCCGCAGATTGTTTTCAGCATCTATGATTTCATTCAGGGTTGTTGGACCACCCTGTGGAGATGCATACGCTTTTTTGACCATGGATCAGTACGCCTTTCCCATACACTGCAAGTGACATTTCATGTGACCTTTCCAAAGAGAAAAGTTGGTTCCATCAAACTTTAGACTATCCTTCTTGTATGATGACATCATGGATCTCTTCAAGTGGTTAAGCTCCTTTTAGAGGAACTTAGCTCTGATACCAATTGTTAGACTTAGGGCATACAACTGAGAGGGGGGGTGAATTAGTTGTGCAAAACTTTCCCTTATTTAAAAACTTGAATCTTCTTTAATGATTAGCATAATATTAATCATGAACCATAAAGCATTAAATCAGAAGTAGAAACATATCAACACATATGACACCAAGATTTTGAGGTGGAAAACCCAGTTAAGGGAAAAACCATGGGGTGATTAACCCAAAAAAATATTCTCTATTAGAAGAATAGAAAGAACAAAATGGTACATGCCAATTAGGGCTCACTACCCGAGCACACTGCTCACAAGAGGCTCACTACCTACAAGAGACACACTGTCTACAAAGGAATACGTATCACCTTTATGAACTGGAGAATAGCATCTTCAGCATGCTTGAATCAGTTCCATTTAAGCCCAATACTTCTGCCCTACCTTTCGCACTTGTCTTCGCCACCACACACTCATCACTACAAGACACACTTCAAAATGAGTTCACAATCCCTTATTTATACAAGGCATTGACTTAGGAACAATCATCTAAGTCAGCAAACACCTACAAGATCATCTGCAAGACGTGTAATACATCTGGTCGGCCAGTCTCAAGAAGAACACCAATATCGGTGGTTATTCTTCAAATGCACACTCTAACTTCAATGCAGACCACCAACATTAACTAGACATGATCCAATGATCATTATAACCTTCCCTAAATCACCAAAAACACCCGTACTTCATCATCCTACTGGAATTCTTCTCTCCTTCATCCGGAGCTACAAGAACACAGTCTGTCATCACTGTCACAAATGAATAGGCACTTCCGGACCTTCAACCCATGAACTAATCTAGTTGATACTTCACAAGGACGTCCTCAACACTCCCTCAAATCTACAGAATGGGATAATGAAATACCGGATCTCACCGGACCTTTCTATGGCCCTCTGTCACCTTTGAACACCTACCGGAACTAGTTCTACTTGAGCAACCATAACTTCTTCAGATCTTCATACGAACCTCTGAAATCTTGACTGGAGCATCTCAAGACTTATATCTACAAACCCTTTAAACCGTATCCTCTAATCCTCAACCTATTAGGACATTTACCTTCTTGTCATCATTGTTCTTCACTATTCCTGATTGAGACTTATTTTCTCAATATCCTCAGCACATAGCTCATCTAACCCTTCTCAGTAATGCAACATGAGTAAGTTGACATCAATGACAACACTGATTAGGCCCATACTTGCAACAAGATGATTAGGTATAAATCGTATAAGCAATATCAGGGTAAATTTTATAGCTATGCTCAACTAATAGATGGGTTTTGAATAAAACTAAATAATGAATCGAGATAAGACCAGTGCCTTGTTGGGTAAATAGAGTCAAATGAAAATCTAAGACCAGTGGCTTATATTGGGCAATAACTCTAAATGTTTGGCACAATACTCTGATTTATAACTTGTATAAACATGCCGGGGAATGATTGACAGACTCTTCTGAATATCCAACTGACACAATCAGGTTTCTTGTTATTCACCAGAAGGAATTTTAATCCTTTCTTGAAGGAAACATGCAAGAATAGCAGATAATATCAACTTGGAGACAGAATGACAATCCTAGTTATGTAGTTCTTCTTAGTGATCCAAATCAATACTTCCAGATTACTGTGATTGACCAGAAGAATTTTTAATTCCTCTTTAAGGAAACCAATTAATCAAAACACACAAATACACCAAATGTGCATTGGCAAATTAAATATATACTTGATATATCAATTTCAATAATAAAGAAATATTGAACCGGAGACTGTAATTCCCCATCATGCAACCCTAGAGTGCTAGACTAAAAGTGCAAAATTATAGAAATAATTTTTTTTGGAAGAAAGAAATTGCATTATTAGTAACCAAAGATTTCATATTACACAACAGAAAGAAAAGTACACTTCTAACAACCCTAGGGCAACATAACTGCATCAGTGAATATAAAGTTAAAACCACACAAGTGATAAACATTAAATTGCTACATTAGATGAAAATAACTTTTACAATAGAAAGATAGTTTGATTACAAAGTTTCAGTACAAGATTACAAGACCGATCTTGTCAGTTTACAAATGAGTACAAATGAAAGTATACAACATCACTGAGAGCAGAAAAGCAAACTAGAGCTAGAACACCTCTGCACAGGACTCAAACCGAATCCCCAAGAAGACCAATGGATAGCTCTACCGCCCAGCCATGTGGAACCCTGAGGTCCACCCCACTGAACTAGGAGATAACATCGAGGCTCCACTAGGTCGAAGTTACAACAATGAAACAATAATAAAAAAAATAGACTCCTTATAGACATACATGATAACAAGACTGGATAGAAATGACAGTAATCCACCAGACAAAACCAACATCCAATCAAGATCAAACAAGAAGCCAAGACTATACTCCAGAGGTAACAAAAAAATAAAGAGGGAGTAACTGAGTTGCGTAAGGAGAGTGTCATCGCATGGTCCTAGCATGGGTTACCCAGGCTATCTATCACTAGAAGCCGGCCCCCATCTATGGTTACCCTCGCAACCTCTCTCTAGGTACCAACCCCATAGGGTGATACATGCGGAGCCGACAGGTCCTCTCATGGAGACAAGGAGGTCAGCCTTGCCAACTAGGCCTTCTCATCCCATCCTTAGTCTGCGAGAGCACTCAAGGCATGGGTGATGTATCTTACTTATCTTGTTATGTGTTCTACTACCCCAACCCTCCTAATAAGTTATTAAGTTTCCACTTGCTCATAACTTCCATGGGGTTACTTAGGTGGCCTCTCACTAGGCACCGACCCACCATAGAAGCCACTCCCTTAGTATTCTCTAACAAACAACCTGTTGTGTGGTTACACAACATGCCCCATTTTGACTCGGCAAAATAGGGACCCAACTTTTGGGCTTGGCTGGTTTGTCTGCCTTCTGGCGGTTTGGTAAAAGTAGGTCATGTGCATCATCATGCTAGAGTCAGGATGAGGTAAGTCATCATTATGAGGTCAGCTTATCAAAATTCATATTTCATTTCTATGACCTCATATTTAGAAAGAGCATTAAAATACATGCAGGTTTGTCTTTTACATCACCCTGGTATTCATCAGGATGTGAGAGTTATGAACAGTCAATGTTTTGGTCAAACCTGATATTCGCAATGGGAGGATCATATTTTATAACCTCGGTCATGTTGTCGAAGATCATCCTGATCTTGGTACATCACCTGATAAGTCATGCAGTCCAAATATCCGGACGTCAACTTTAAATGGTAGTAGATCTTCCCCGTCAAATAGTCTTATATATCGCAAGCATCATATTTCCAAATGTAACCCGATATTTCTTAATATCCCCCTACCGTGAAATATCACTTTAAGCCAATATCCTGATGATGTCATCTAACCCCGATAAACGAAGAAGAAAACATGACGATGACATCATCATCATATTTACCTCTCGACAGGATATTTTCTAAACATGATCATGTTTGCATAACATGGTGATGACGTCAAGATGCCTTTCCGATACAAAGAACAAATATCTGGATGATGTCACCCCGATATCCCGAGAGTCAAAAGAAGGATGACTTTGGTCATCATCATCATTTAAAAACACAGCCTGATATTTTCAAATATCCTCCTGACGTTTAAAGCACAGCCTGATGGTGTGAACATCACCTGATATCTAAACATACCCAACGTTTTCAAATATCATCCTGCCATTTAGATATCACCCCGCTCCTGTTGTCACCATTAGCATTGAATGCACGCAGACATGGTAGGTGGTTCTCGCCGATCATTAAAACCTGATAGAACACCTGGTGAAATCCTGCCTTACCGTGTAGAAAATCAATGAATAAAATCTAATCTGTCAGGATTTGCCCTAAATTTACCCTAATTGCAAGGTGAAAAAGGAAAATCTAACGCCATTTTCACATTTACCTTGCGAAGAAATTATTTTTACAGAGTACAGCTTCCATATCCTCCTATAGGCGATATTACGACGAGTGAAGTTTGCAGGTAGCTGAAGGTGCGTGATCATCAGCAAGAATTGAGAACACTTTCAGGATTCTATTGGTATAAAAAGGAAATCAACATAACCAGGTAAGTAAATGAAACCCTCATCATGTTGTTTCTATAACAGTCAGGTATGATGCTCTAAGTCTGGTTTATGTATCCTCGTGATGGACTTATGCTGAATGAACGTAATATGCATGATGAGACTAAAGATAAATTGTTATAAGTATGCATGTATATACCCATTGTAAGACAAGATGTTAATTGCAGGCAGTCATGGCTGATAAGAGATTGGCTAAGTGTGAGGCTGAATTTAGTAAGCCTATGTTCTCATCTCAGAGGGGCGTCCTGTTCAAATATGGCGCCATTACAGATACCCATCAGGGGGATACCAATCTGGAGGCCTGGTCAGCTAAACTGAATGATGGGAAAAATGAAAGTCCTGTGCTGGATGCAATTTTCGTATCCAGGATGTGGAATGCCGCCAGTTTCCCGTACTCCATGGAGTCTCCAGAGCTGGTCATCGAGTGTGCCAAGAATTATAATCCAGAGACTAGGCAGGTAATGAAGCATGGGAGGGTATATGCAGACCTGTCCATCAAGGGTCTTTCCAGAACATTTGGACTGCCATTGGGCAAGAAGGTCAAGAGTGTAGACCTGAAGAAATCAGAAAAAGAATATGAGAATAACAAAAAATAAGCCAGGAAGAACATGTACCATTAGAGGGCTGAGAACAACACATATCCGGCAGCTGCCAAACTTCCTATGCACTTGTTTAAGTATGATTTTAGTGAAGAATACCAGTACATGATGGCACTACTGAGCAGAGCCACAAGCTAGCCTAATACTGGTAGCTTTAAGGATTGGATGTATGGTATAATAATGATGTGCATATACTCTGACATCAATCCATTGTGGGGCTAATTAATAGGTGATGCTCTGCATGAGTAGCTGATGAACCTAGGAGGTTCAAATTGTACTTTCTATATGACATCTTATATTGTCTATTCCTGTGCATACCAAGGCACATTTGATGCACTAGTTACCAATGGAAAGCTTATAGGTACAAATGCTGTGCATATCTGGGATCATCATCCCCAGCTGCAAAGAGCCAACTACCTCCAAGACTATAAACTAGTCAATGATGCATTTTCCATGCATCTGGTGAGGACCATGGAGGAAGACAAAACAAAGAGATTGAGCATGGAGGCTCAAGAAATAATCTACAAGCATGGAGCCTGGTACATACAGTTTACCACTTTCTCTTACATAAGGATTGAGGGTTTTGAAGGACCTCTCCTCATGCTGCCCAGGTATCCCACTGATGCAGTGGTACTTATGGAATTCATCAGGCAGGGCTCCACAATGATAAAGACATACAAGGATGCCAAGAAGCTGCCACCAATTTTGTTTCCAGTCAGCATTGGCTACTACATGTGCCCAGAGTCAGAGCACATAAAGAAGGTGATGGTAACTTTGAATAAAATGAATCTGCAGCCTTTTCCACTAACAAGACCATATGATCCTTATGGCAGGATGCAGAAAATAATAGGAAGGCCTATTCATCAGAGGCACCTAGAGGACTTCTGGGCTGACTGTGAAGATGAAGCAGAGGCAAGAAGAAGAAGGTATCAAAGGTTAACTCTGAATCAAATTAGAACCTTTGATTGCATACCCATTCCCCAACAATTAAAGAAAGATGATGGCAGGATAATTGCAAATGAATATGAGCAGAAGAAGATATATAATGATACCATCTCTGCACCTAACCTCACTATATAAGAGGACATATCCTTGGACCCCTTCATTGCCAGGACCATACAACTAACCCAAGCCTGGGTTGATGAGCAGGTAGAGGCATTGAAAAAGAAGGTGTTGCCATTACGGTGGACAACAAGAAGAAGGGGCAGGATATTCTCGGGGATGAGTATGATGACTTCCTAAATGAAAAGAGGAAGACTAAGGGAGATAGACTCCCTCCACCACAACAACAGAGCAAAAGACCCCCAAGGGGCAAGAAGGTGGATAAAGAACCCAAAGGGGTTATTATTGAAAGGGCAGTATTTTTAGCTGAGGAGGCAGCAACATTAGGATCTAGATCAGAATCAGCATCCCCTCCAAGAAAAGGAAAATCCAAGAAGATTCAGACAGCAGAGGCTGGAATCACCGAGACCCTAGAAGAGGGTCAATCCTCAAGAAAATTAGGAGAAGAGGATATCCTCATGGAGGAAGAGCCTGAAAAAGAAGAGGCTCCACTGATAATAAAGAAGAAAAGAAAAGCTCCATAGGTGCTGGTGTCCACCCCACCTAAGAAACAAAGAACCTCTATGAGAGGTGAAATAAAACAACCCCCAACATTGTTACAAGGGGTAGGTAGCAAAGTACCTCAGGAACTTCAGCATAATGTTCCAGTTCCTACCATTGTCAAGTTCAAAGCTGAACTTGTTGCGGAGCAGATGAAAGAAACTTCACAAACGCAAGCAGGGCATGTCTCGCTAGACGAGACAATAAATCTATCTGATGATGAAGTTGTACAAGAGGTAGCTGCACAAAAGATGGAAACACTTGCTGCTGGTACAAGTGTGACCCCTCACAAGCCTCCACTAGTTCAAACTATACTGGAGGAAATGAAGCAAGTGGAGGCAGAACAAGAAAAGAGCCCAGCGCAGATAGCCCAAGAAATGGGATTGGATACATTAATTACAGAGGTGACAAGTCCTGTAGTAATGGACTTAATAGGGAAATAGGATGCCAGTCCTGAACATCTAGTAGGATCACCTGATAGGGGACACCCTGTAGAAGAAATAAAGGTGGCAGAAATAGAGAGCCATACTTCAGAAGTAAGCCCACCAATTGCACAAGGTACATCCACAGAGCCTGCCATAATAGAAGTCCAAGAGAAGGCAGCTGATGAGGAGAAAATAATAGATCCTACTACCAAAGCCTAGGAGGTTGATAGTATAGGTGTAGAACAAATAATGGCTTCAGAACAAATGCCAGCACCTCAGGCAGAATCCACAGTATCCAGTGCAGTGGATATACAACAAGGGGAAGAGTTGAAACTAGATGAAATAATGACAGAGAATGATCATGATCATCATGATCAACATATAGATGCACCACAAGATCCCCGGCACCAAAAAGATGCTCCTCCGGAGAAAGAAATCCCTCAACAGGAGGATGTGCCGCAGGATCAACAACAAAGTGAGCATCAAGAAGAATAAATGAGAAAATCACCATCTCCACCACATCTGTTGACAGAAATAGGAGACACAGGTGAACATCATGATGATGCAGAAAAACATGATCAGGTACCTCCATGGTTGGAGAAAGAGGTAAATATAGAAGAGGATTTTGAAATCCAAGAATTTGATGTGTCCACCTTGTTCTCCAGGGATATAATGAAGCCTAAGAGGAAGGCCAGAATGACTTCGGCCATCAAAAGAGATCCAACAACTAGAAGAAGGACTGCACAGATTGCTGTACCTACTGTGGAAAAAGAAAAAGGTAAAATCACCTTGGATGAATTTCAAATTAGCACAGTGGATCTCGGTTTTGCCAATGAAGACCAAGAGGGTCAGGAGGGCAAAGACATTATCGATTCTTTGATCCAAAAGGTGAAAAGAGAGAAAGAGAAGAATAAGCAACACAAAGAGCACATTGCTCAGTTGCATGCCTACATAAGGAGGCTGATTAATCCTGATGATACTACAACTGAACATGCAGTCCCATTGACTGCTATTTCTCAAGAGGAAGTAAATAAACTAGACCTCATGAAACATGAGGCATCAGTATTAAGGAAATGGATGTCATCCACATTGGATGATGCTGAGGAAATGGTAAAGGCCTCTTTGAAGAGGTGGAGCATTATGAGTGACTCCAGGACCAAAGTGGACAAATTACAAATGCAGATAGGAAAAAGGTCTTATAAATTAGACAAAATACTAAATTTCCTGGGAGAAATAAAGAGGATAAATCCTCAACTGCTTATTAGTAAATATGTATTGAACAGTAATACCACCTTGATAGTTGACATCTGGTATAAAGACATTCAATTTGAATGTGGAGTGCTCAGGAGATGCAATAATAAGCTGAGAGATATTAGCATGAAGTTACACGATTTAATGGCTGTTGAGGCAGAAATATTAGAAACATTGGAAGGCAAATTGGAAGGGAAAATAGAAAATCAAGATGAAGAATCTACCATAAAATCTTTACACAGCAACTTCCAATCAGTAGCTGATGATCCACTTGTCTGCTTGACAGAAGAAGTTATAGATAAAATGATGAGGATCAAGGTCAAGATGGAAAAATACAATGAGACACTGCAGGACAGGAAAGAAAAACTAGATAGCAGTAGAAATAAATATGAAGCACATAACAACACCATCATCAAAGCAAAGACTCAGGATGGTGGAGGAATAGATCAAGTTGTGCAATCATATGAGCAGATCTAGAGCAGCATGTAGCCCCATATTCAACGTCATCATCATCAGGATAGTGAAAGTTCAGGAAGTGATGCACATGATGATGATCCACATGAATCAGGTGAGGAGCATGATGAAGACACATCATAAAGGGAGATATAAGTGTAAATGATCCAGATAGTTGCCAGTTGGCAACTTGTGCCACTTTTGATAAGTTGACAAAGTCAAGGAGATGATGACCGTAGATGTGCATTGGTAAATCAAGATCATGGATCTTTTTGTAATGGATTCCTCACCTTGTTCTATAAAAGGTGATGGAATGCCTTATTGTAAACATTCGAAAACTTAATTGAAATTCGTCTGCTGAAACATTCAGAGCTCATTTCAAGGTTTTTGTAAACATCTATAATTTTGCATGCTTAATGAATGAGAAGACTATGTTGATTACAATTCATAGTAAATCTTGAGTAATCAGTGTATGAATTCTGAACATATATGGTGATTTGCTGCATCCCATGGAGTGCATGTTTGCTTACATGTGTTGTCTTCATACAAATTCCTTTGAAGTTAGCATCAATTATATCTAGCTGTGGAATGTCCTGGTGAAAATATGGTTTGGTTTTCTTCTCTTCATGACAGTATCTAATATACATGTGGCTCAAAAGCTAAAGGTTCAACTTTAATTTGAAGCATTTCTTTCAATTTCTTTCAATTTTTGAAGCATTTCATCCTCATAATTGCAAACAATTGATGATCTTAAGAAAATAACACAAATATGTGGACATCTCGTAGATAATTGCAAATATTTAGCATATTTGAATTCAAGGCATGCATGATCTAGAGTATCATGCAAAAGATTGAAGTATTTCTGCATCATTTCACCAAATAACTATATAATATGACGTCTCTGTAAAGAATTTCTGCAGGAGTATCATGATGATGACAAACTTTCATGTAAGGCCCCAAAATGGAAACAACAACTCACATTAACCTCTGAGTAACGTCAGAAGATTAAGATCTAATCATCGGAGACTTGGGATCATGAATTCTCTAAATTCACCGTATCTTTCAAGATGAATAAAGGTTGATGTGTACTTTTATTCTATGCTTGTTTATGACTAACATCATGACCAACACAACCAAACCACCACAAGCAAAGATAAGGTACAAAATGGCTTCTAACCATTAATCATGCCATTCAATTGCCCTCAACAATACAAATCCCATTGCATTGACATGCCACTATCCGGAACAAAGACCAAGACACCACACCTCTGGAGTTATGTACAAACCAATAAAAAGGTAACCATTATCTGACAAGTACAACGCTTCAACATTTAGACACCAAGTAGCCATGACATCCCTCAAGATTCACACTTCACAGTTAACGAAATCATGAACATAAACTCCACCCCAAGGTAAGCACAATGATCCAATACAAGCATAAAGATATGACCAGGAGAATAATTGGGCATAAGAGATTCAAAGTACTTCTAATTTAATCATGAAAACAAATATGAGATTTGACTTCTTTTTCAAGAAAATTCTAGTTTACGAAATTAATAGTTCCTATACAACTCCAACCAAATTTCCTATCTAATAATTTCATGACCATCATTCTCTATTACAACATTTATAACTAATTATTTACATTAAGCATAATCCTTCCTCAACATTATATCAACTACAACTTTAGTCAAACAACTATAAACACAATATATTCCTTATACGCATAGAATACCGCCTCTCATAGTACAAATATAATTTCAAACCCAAAACACTGCACATATTTATCTACAAGCATAATTACCATTTAACGTTTAACAATTACAATTTCTAATGAAAGCACTATAAGCTTATATATATCTATATTTTCCTACATTTTACTATTCACTAATTTCTAATAACCACAACTAGAAGCAAATACATTTCCCTAAAACCATTTCCTAACAATTATCAATTGCAAAAACAACCACTAATTGTATACACATAATTTCCAACATATTACAAATTTCAATCAACATCATAACCTTAAATAATTTCCTATACACTTAACTAGCTATCTAACATTTGCCACTAACATAACAAATTTACTGTTGTTTTCTTACCAACATTTATTATCAATTTAACATCTAACAACACCATTTCAAACAACCACTCAAAGAAAAATTATGTATTTTTCCAGTCACTTCCACTAACACACAACTACAAATGACCTGCCTTAAACTAAAGGTTTTGACTAACATAACACATTACCATTTCAAAACCAAACATTAAAAAAAACATTAATATTCTCCTAAAGCATAGTTTGCCGACTAACCTATTACCACTAACAAATTCAATCAAAACCTATATGCTTTCCTAGAGCACGGATCAAGCTACCACAAAAACAATTACTAACAAACCTATCTATCAAGGAAACATGCTTGTTTTCTTATTCGCATAGTACTCCCATCGAACTTCTATCTAACACACCTTACGGAGCCATTACGACTACATTTCTAATAGCTATGAATGCTGACTATATGCTACGAAAACAATGACTACAATAAAAAAATAGCAACCTAAGAATGTAGACAATGGCTTAAGAAATATAAACAGTGACCATATTGTAGATGAATACACTACTGCTATCTACCGGCTACCATATTTTTGCCACTGAACCATTTCGACAGTCAGAATCTAAAGCAAGCAACAAGGTCAAAGATATACCATTTACTAATACACAACTAGCACCTAGCTTGCGGGTCTATCCAAAACAAAGACAACGGTTTCGCACATTCTACTACCCAACACATCTCAGTTAAACAAAACAAGTAAAACCTCTACTAGCCACTATTTTCCATGACACACCAAACCCACAGTTTTTCCCCAGCAAAACTATGTTTGGAATAGAACACAACTACGAGTGACAACGAGTGAAAAGAGAGTTTGCAAGAGAACCAAAAGATGGAAATGGAAATTTCTAAAAGGATCTCAAACTTCTAAGCCCAAACCAAGTGAATCACTATACACAAGACTCATATTCATTTTCTACATGCTTCAAGCTGGGTTAATTCAAATGCAAAAAAAATGAATTAAACAAATTTCTTTTAGCCATAAGGAATTTTTAAAGTAGATATGAAGAAAATTATGAAGAAAACTTCACAAGATTGGTTGGAATCCCAGACATGCTTGTAGGGTACATTCTTGTGGAGGTAGTGTTGGAGATACAAGATTTTCATCAGGATTACAGATAAAACAAAACAAGGTATCCAAGGTAAGAAGGAATATGAACAATATGAGGACCAATTACATGGTTGCAAGCACTAGCAAGAAGCATGGAAAATTATATGTAAGGACCAAAACACTTCTTACTGGGCATTTCACCTTTATAAGAGAGATAGAAATGTGAGATAAAAAAAATGCAAGAACGACAGGGACAAGGGTTTGATAAAATCTTAACACTGAGTCATCTATTCCACAGGATTGAGTTCACAATGCAAGTTTACAGATTATGGGCACAAGAATTCAGAAGGATTAAGACAAATGCTCAACCAGAAGAATCCATCTTGGGGGAATCTACAGGGGTTGGAGCAACATTCGACCACATAGGGCACACAAGAGTAATTAAGTTCCAAGTTACATGCAAGTTTCACAAACAGGACAAGCTAGTTTCACACATAGAACATGCTGCAATAAAATTTAACTTACAAGCTACAACAGTTGCAATTTTCACAGAGAGAGACAAATCACATACCCAAAATTCAATCCCTCCTAAAAAATTTCTCCAATTCTTGCAATCAAATCTCTGTTATTTTTCCAACTGCCTTCCCAACAAGATTTTCTTTTTCCATATAAAAATGATTCAACTCATAAAATAAATGCAGACATGCATCCATTACCCAACAACCCACTCTTCCAAGAAAATTCAAAAATTTGTTATAAAAAGAGATCCCAAATCTTCCAATTTCAAAATTGACAACTCAAGGCATTAATTTCACATATCACAATTTATTCTGTAACCAATTATATACTAATTACCCACAACTACAACTTATGACATAAATATTCTTGGTAGTAGATAAATAATTCTAGATTATTATAAAATTTTAACCAAGGTGTCAATCCAAGTTCTAAGCCAAAACAAATATGATCCAATAGACTTAATAATAAATCATTAAAGTATTTTCTAAGTACACATGAACATTATTAACACAACTCGACTATACACCACAACACAAGATTACCAACATACAAGGCAAGGACCAAGTGTCACAACATGACTCAAGCCCACAACAGAAGACAAGGACCGACCTAGTGGAATAGACCTCATGCTATCTCCCATCACTGATACCCATTGGTGCAAGAACCTGCTCAAACCTACTATATCAGGT
The DNA here is from genome assembly GCA_027924645.1 of Cunninghamia lanceolata. Classification (NCBI taxonomy): domain Eukaryota; kingdom Viridiplantae; phylum Streptophyta; class Pinopsida; order Cupressales; family Cupressaceae; genus Cunninghamia; species Cunninghamia lanceolata. The sequence continues at coordinate 7,066,554 of BSBN01000159.1, forward strand.
GGAGTTGAGGTTCGGTACCTGTATCCTGCATCCAAACAACTGGTTCTATACGATCAAATACATATATGTCTACACACAGAGAGTCAGAGAATCACTACGCAGTAGGGTACTCGATGCGAGTAATGCTACACCGTCCTTGCTCTTGAACAAGATTATAACCACAACATTTGAAAACAAATATCAATGAATCTAATAAAACATGCAAATATTAATCCATTACTAATCATGTCTAACATCTCATAACTGAAGTAATACTAATGTCATCATAACTCATAACACATGTCTAAATATATCCATCGAACATAGTCTATCAAGGTAAAAGTGAACATAAACCATAACATACTAATCCAAATGTCTTGGAACTGTAAAAATGCAATGAAAGACTATCAATTGTTTCAGAACTTTGAGAGAGAAATATGAAACTAACATCTATCACAAGCCAAAAAGTGAGGGGCATTATATCCTCCCCCTAGAATCGGGATTACTCCTGGAAGCCTGTAAATAGGTAAGGGTATAACTCCCTCATCTGGGAAGCATCCTCCCAGGTAGCAGAGGTCTCATCATTAGGATCCCACTGGACCCTGACCTGCTCCATGTCTTTACCCCTGAGAGCAAGTCTCCTATGCTGAAGAATGCCTATGGGCTCCAAAGCCAGCTGCCCATCCTCTACTTGTACAGCAGTGCAATCAAGAACATGAGCAATATCTAGATAGTAAGGTCTAAGTACAGAAACATGAAACACATCATGGATGCATGAAAGGATAGGTGGAAAAGAAAGACGATAAGCAATAGGACTGATCCTCTCCAATAGCTCAAAAGGTACAACAAAGCATGGTGCTAACTTAGAGCCCTTTCCATAGCGGATTGGACTCTTTTGTGGTCACACACGCAAGAACACCCGATCACCAACTGAAAACTAATGATTGATCCTATGAGCATCTGCATACTTCTTCTGTCTATCTTGAGCTACCAGCAAATGCTCTCTAAGCCTCTCAACCTGCTACTCCATATCTCTAAGCATATCTAGACCTAGAAGGACTCTATCCTCCAGACAATCCCAACTCAAAGGAGTCCTACAAGGATGACCATACAAGGCCTGAAATGGAGACATGCCAATAGAACTGTGATATCCATTATTATAGGAAAACTCCACTAGGTATAGGTAATCCTCCCAATGGCTCTGCTGATCCATCACATACATCCTCAACATATCCTTGAGAACCTGATTAACCCTCTCAGTCTGACCATCAGTCTTAGGATGGTAAGCTGAATTAAATTTTAGCTGTGTCCCCAAGACATGCTGCAAGGAAGTCCAAAGGGAGGAAGTGAACACTGGATCCCCGTCAGAGATGATCCTACGAGGAATCCCATGAATGCTCTAGCCACCATAGAGGCATTGTAAGAAGCACGAACAAGAGAGAAGTGAGCTACCTTCATCAATCTATCCACAGTGACCATAATAGCATCGTGTCGGTGAGAGGATATCATCAAACTAACAATGAAGTCTATCGAAATGATATCCCACTTCCATTCTAGAATCAAATGAGGCTGCAAAAGACCTACAGGGTGTTGATGCTCTGCCTTCACCCTCTAACACTCAAGACATCTTGACACAAAATCAACAATATCCCACTTCATACCACTCCAAAAGTATAGCTGACACAGATTTCCATGCATCTTCTTGACACAGAGATGAGCAAAATAGGGTGCTCGATGTGCCTCAGACAACACTAGGGTACGAAGACCCTCTAAACTAGGAGCATAGATACGACCCATATGTCGTAAAAGACCATCTGACTCAAAAGAGTAACCAGAGAATCTACCCTATAAAGGTCTACCAAACTCAATCTCAGATCTCACCAACTGTCGATAGGAAGAGCTGCGAGAATTTGACCTCTCAAATCAACTGTAAGAGAGATTACTGAGATCTCATGCCTCCGTCGACTAAGAGCATCCACTACCACATTTTCCTTGCCCTAAATACATCTAGCCTCAAATTCATACTCGCACAAGAACTCCATCCAATGCCTATGCCTTGCATTCAAGTTTGGCTGCGTGAAAATATATTGCAAACTATGATGATCACCATCCAGCTAAAACTGATGCCTTAAGAGAAAATGCCTCCATCTCACCAAGGCATGCACAACTACTGCTAAATCTAGGTCATGAGTGGGATAGTTCAATTTGTGATCCTTGAGTTTGCAAGACTCATAGGCAATCACGTGACCATCCTGCATTAAAACTACTCCCAAACCCTCCAAAGAAGCATTGGTACAAACAACAAAGTCCCTAGCAGGCTCAGGAACTGCTAAAATAGGTGCACTGGTCAACTGCTTCTTAAGGGTCTGGAAAACTACTTGACATTGCTCTTACCATATAAACTTCTTCCCTTTCCTCTGAAGAGAAGTAATAGGATGGGCAATCCTCGAAAACCCCATAACAAAACGGCAATAGTAGCCTGCCAAACCCATAAAACTGCGGACCTTAGAAACATTAGTGGGTGTTGGCTAGTCCATAATAGCTTGGATCTTTGAAGGATCCACCGCAATACCCTCTCTAGAGATAACATGGCCCAAATACTTCACCTCAGTCTGAAAGAATTCACATTTAGACAAATTGGCATAAAGCTAATTTTCTCTCAGACACTGCAACACCTGACACAAATGCTCCTCATGCTCCTCCATGGTCCTCGAATAGATCAATATATCATCATGAAATACAAGGACAAATCTATTGAGATAAGTGCAGAAAACACCATTCATTAGGCTCATGAAAACTGAAGGTGCATTCATCAACCCAAATGGTACCATTGTGAACTCATAATGTCCATAACAGGTATGAAATGTTGTTTTGTGAATATCTGCCTCAAATATCTGCAACTAATGATATCCTGACTTGAGGTCAATTTTAGATAATACCTTTGCTCCTTTAATCTGATCAAACAAATCATCAATCCAAGGCAAGGGGTATCTATTCCTCACTGTTACCTTATTGAGTTGTCGATAATCGATACATAGCTGCAGAGATCCATCCTTCTTTTTCACAAAGATCATAGGTGCTCCCTAAGGAGAAGCACTAGGTTGAATAAACCCTTTGGCTAACAACTCCTCTAACTACAGTCGAAGCTCCTTGAGCTCCTGAGTGGTCATCCTGTATGGAGCATGTGAGATAGGCTCTGCACCAAGAACCAGATCAATCCTTAAATCGATGTCACCCTTAGGTGACATCACCGGAATGTCAAATGGAAAAACATCAGCATACTACCTTAAGAGTGGGTGATCATCAAGAGATGCCTCTCGACTCTCCTCCATCTCCAAGCCACTAACAGTCACTACAGAAAGTTGACATCCCTGACGCATGCGTCTCTTAAGTTGTATAGCAGAGATCATACGTAGGGAAATAGGTCTCTGAACTCCTACAACCTCAACCTTTGTACGAGAATCATCCACACAACTAACAGACTTAAGCTGACAATCCATCACCACCTGATGGGCCTCTAACCAATCCATCCCCAAAACTATATCATATGAACCAAGGGGTAGAATGCGAAGGTCTATTGTAGTAGATAGAGAACCAATCCTCAACTCATACCTAGAAACTAGAGACTCAACTACAATCTTAGCCCTGGAAGCTAACTCAACTTGCCACCTATCATCCTACTTTGTTACCACTAAGCCACAATGCTCCACAAGAGAAGGAGATATAAATGAATCAGATGCACCGAAATATAAAAGAATAGAAAACCCAATACCTCATATAAAACTGGAAGTCTCCACCATGGTGCCTTGATGCTCTACCTGATGGTTATCCACTACTGCAAAGACTCTATGTGATCTACCTACATCACCAACCATTGGCTCTGAAGCCACCGGTCGATGTCCAAACCCTGAAGCATCCTTCTGTGGTCACTGTCTAGCAATATGGTCCTATTGGCCACAAGGGAAACACCCTGTGCCTCTACCAAAAACACCACCACCCTAAAAAACTCTAGACTGCTAAAAATTGCCTCTGCTAACTGCGGACTGCATACTCTAAGCTGGCTGATCAAAATGATTGCGCTTATTGCGCTGCCAAGACCAGTCCTTCTTATTTTGAATCTATTACCTTGCTGATGCTGAGAATTCTTCAGCCTGGACTGAGAATACTACTACTACTACCTACCCCTTGAGGGTGCATGAGAACCTGATACCTGAGTGTGAACACCTCGAGAACCATATCCTGAAGGTCACTGCCAATGTGCACACCTATATGCCCACCGAGTGCCATAGCTAAATTCTCCTCCACTAATCGATATTTTTCCATGGAAACCTCCATAGTCTTAGGTTTGAATACATGAACCCCTCCACTAATCTGGTCATTCAAGCCCCTGATAAAATGCTGCACCAACATAGACTCGTCATCCCGATACCTGCATACTATTTGAGCTCATAAAATATACACTCGTACTACTCAACTGTCATGGCCATCTATCTCAAGTCATGAAACTCATCTGTATGGCACTGCCTCCAATGGTCAGATAAGAAACAGGCTCTGAACCTCTCTAGAAACAACTCCCAAGAGACGGTGCTAATATCTAAATGTAGCTTCTGCTCCTCTAACCGCCACCAAGTTGAATCAAATCCTCAGAGATGAAGAATAGCACATCTAGCTTTTGTGTTACTTCCATACGGATGCATGGTGAAACACCGAGCTAAATCTAATAACCACCTCTTCACCACTAGACCACTATCAGCTCCATCAAAGGTGGGAGGGCGTGCCCTCAGAAGGTCTCTCATATGGCTGGCTAGTGTGGCCTCCTGCTCCGCTGACAATTCTCTTCACCTAGGAGATCTCTCTCTCTCTAGGACCTAGATGATCTACCTCCTAACCTCCTCTAGGCTACTCAACCTCTTGTCTAGGACCTAATCAGACAAGAGCCTCCTCAAGAATCTGTCACAACTGGGCTTTGTCAGGCTAACGCTGACCCTCCATATTCTGACCCCTGCCTTCCTGGGCACTCTCATGAGGAGAAATGGGAGGAGGTGTACCACCGCCACCTCTCCCACGACCCCTACCACTGCCATGACCTCGGCCCCTACCTCTAGGCATCTACCTATAACACCAAAGGCAAATTATTACATTCAGAAAGGGTCACAACAGGGATAAAGTTATTCTACAGAGTTTAAGCACTAGGTCACATAATGGTCTCACTTGTAACTAGAGTACCCAGTGTTTAAACTTGGCTCTAATACCAAATGTAATGCCCCATCATCCAACCCTAGAGTGCTAGAATATAAGTGCAAAATTATAGAAATTTTTTTTTTTTGAAAGCAAGAAATTGTATTATTAGTAACCAAAGATTTCATATTACACAACATAAAGAAAAGTGCACTTCTAACAACCCTAGGGCAACATAACTGCATCAGTGAATATATAGTTAAAACCACACAAGTGAAACATTAAACTACTACATTAGATGAAAATAACTTTATAATAGAAAGATAGTTTGATTACAAAGTTTCAGTACAAGATTACAAGACCGATCTTGTCAGTTTACAAATGAGTACAAATGAAAGTATACATCATCACTGAAAGTAGAAAAGCAAACTACAACTGGAACACCTCTGCACAGGACTTGAACCGAATCTCCAAGAAGACCAATGGATAGCTCTACCTCCCAACCATGTGGAACCTTGAGGTCCACCCCACCGAGCTAGGAGATAACATCAAGGCTCCACTAGGTCGAAGTTACAACAATGAAACAATAATAAAAAAATAGACTCCTTACAGACATACATGATAACAAGACTGCACCGAAATGACAGTAATCAACAGACAAAACCAACATCCAATCAAGATCAAACAAGAAGCCAAGACTATACTCCAGAGGTAACAACAAAATAAAGAGGGAGTAACTGAGTTGCGTAAGGAGAGTGTCATTGCATGGTCCTATCATGGGTTACCCAGGCTATCTATCACCAGAAGCCGGCCCCCATCTATGGTTACCCTGGATGCCTCTCTCTAGGCACCGGCCCCTTAGGGTGACACATGTGGAGCTGACAGGTCCTCTCATAGAGACAAGGAGGTCGGCCTTGCCAACCAAGCCTTCTCATCCCATCCTTAGTCTGTGAGAGCACTCAAGGCATGGGTGAGGTAACTTACTTATCTTGTTATGTGTTTTACTACCCCAACCCTCCTGATAAGTTATTAAGTTTCCACTTGCTCATAACTTCGATGGGGTTACCCAGGTAGCTTCTCACTAGGCACTGACCCCACCATAGAAGCCACTCCCTTAGCATTCTCTAACAAACAACCAAACCAACATAAGCAAAGAAAAGGTACAAAATAGCTTCTAACCATTACTCATGCCATTCACTTTCCCTCAACAATACAAATCCCATTGCATTGACATGCCACTATCCGGAATAAAGACCAAGACACCACACCTCTGGAGTTAGGTACAAACCAATAAAAAGGTAACCATTATCTGACAAGTACAATGCTTCCACATTTAGACACCAAGTAGCCATGACATCCCTCAAGATTCACACTTCACAATTAACCAAATCATGAACATAAACTCCACCCCAAGGTAAGCACAATGATCCAATACAAGCATAAAGATATGACCAGGAGAATAATCAGGCATAAGAGATTCAAAGTACTTCTAATTTAATCATAAAAACAACTATGAGATTTGACTTCTTTTTCAAGAAAATTCTAGTTTATGAAATTAATAGTTCCTATACAACTCCAACCAAATTTCCTATCTAATAATTCCATGGCCACCATTCTCTATTACAACATTTATAAGTAATTATTTACATTAAGCATAATCCTTCCTCAACATTATACCAACTACAACTTTCGTCAAACAACTATAAACACAATATATTCCTTATACACATAGAATACCACCTCTAATAATACAAATATAATTTCAAACCCAAAACACCACATATTTATCTACGAGCATAATTACCATTTAACGTTTAACAATTACAACTTCTAATGAAAACACTATAAGCTTATATATATCTATATTTTCCTACATTTTTCTATTCACTAATTTCTAATAACCACAACTATAAGCAAATACATTTCTCTAAAACCATTTCCTAACAATTACCAATTGCAAAAACAACCACTAATTGTATACACATAATTTCCAACATATTACAAATTTCAATCAACATCATAACCTTAAATAATTTTCTATACACTTAACTAGCTATCTAACATTTGCCACTAACATAACAAATTTACTTATGTTTTCTTACTAACATTTATTATCAATTTAACATCTAACAACACCATTTAAAACAACCACCCAAAGCAAAATTATGTATTTTTCCCATCGCTTCCACTAACACACAACTACAAATGACCTGCCTTAAACTCAAGGTTTTGATTAACACAACACATTACCATTTCAAAACCAAACATTAAAAAAAACATTAATATTCTCCTAAAGGATAGGTTGCCAACTAACCTATTACCACTAACAAATTCAATCAAAACCTATATGCTTTCCTAGATCACGGATCGAGCTACCATAAAAACAATTACTAACAAACATATCTATCAAGGAAACATGCTTGTTTACTTATTCGCATAGTACTCCCATCAAACTTCTATCTAACACACTTTACAGAGCCACTACGACTATATTTTTAATAGCTATGAATGCTGACTATATGCTACAAAAACAACGACTACAGTAAAAAAATAGCAACCTAAGAATGTAGACAGTGGATTAAGAAATCTAAACAATGACCATACTGCAGATGAATACACTACTGCTATCTATCGGCTACCATATTTTTGCCACTGAACCATTTTGACGGTCAGAATCTAAAGCGAGTGACAAGGTCAAAGATATACCATTTACTAATACACGACTACCACCTAGCGCATAGGTCTATCCAAAACAAAGACAACGGTTTCACACATTCTACTACCCAACACATCTCAGTTAAACAAAACAAATAAACCGCTCTAGCCACTATTTTCCACCACACACCATACCCACAGTTTTTCCCCAGCAAAACTATGTTTGGAATAGAACACAACTATGAGTGACAGCGAGTGAAAAGAGATTCTACAAGAGAACCAAATGATGGAAATGGAATTTTCTAAAGGGATCTCAAACTTCTAAGCCCAAACCAAGTGAATCACTATACACAAGACTCATATTCATTTTTCTACATGCTTCAAGCTAGGTTAATTCAAATGCAAAAAAAATGAATTGAACAAATTTCTTTTAGCCATAAGGAATTTTAAAGTAGATATGAAGAAAGTTATGAAGAAAACTTCACAAGATTGGTTGGAATCCCAGACATGCTTGCAGGGTACATTCTTGTGGAGGTAGTGTTGGAGATACAAGATTTTCATTAGGATTACAGAGAAAACAAAACAAGGTATCCAAGGTAAGTAGGAATATGAATAATATGAGGACCAATTACATGGTTACAAGCACTAACAAGAAGCATGGAAAATTATATGTAAGGGCCAAAACACTTCTTACTGGGCATTTCACCTTTATCAGAGAGATAGAAATGTGAGATAAAAAAATGCAAGAACGATAGGGACAAGGGTTTTATAAAAGCTTAACACTTAGTCATCTATTCAACAGGATTGAGATCACAATGCAAGTTTACAGATTATGGGCACAAGAATTCAGAAGGATTAAGACAAAGGCTCAACTAGAAGAATCCATCTTGGGGGAATCTACAGGGGTTGGAGCAACATTTGACCACACAGGGCACACAAGGGTAATTAAATTCCAAGTTACATGCAAGTTTCACAAATAGGAGAAGCTAGTTTCACACATAGAACATGCTGCAATAAAATTTAACTTACAAGCTACAACAATTGCAATTTTTACAGAGAGACAAATCACATACTTGAAATTTAGTCCCTCCTCGAAAATTTCTCCAATTCCTGCAATCAATTCTCTGTTCTTTTCCCAAAATCTCTATTCTTTTTCCAATTGCCTTCCCAACAAGATTTTCTTTTTCCATATAAAAATGATTCAACTCATAAAATAAATGCAAACATGCATCCATTACCCAACAAACCACTCTTTTGAGAAAATTCAAAAATTTTCTATAAAAAGAGTTCCCAAATCTTCCAATTTCAAAATTGACAACTCAAGGAATTAATTTCACATATCACAGTTTATTCTGTAACCAATTCTATACGAATTACCCGCAACTACAACTTATGACATAAATATTCTTGGTAGTAGATAAATAATTCTAGATTATTACAAAATTTTATCCAAGGTGTCAATCCAAGTTCTAAGCCAAAAGAAATATTATCCAATAGACTTAATAATAAATCATTAAAGTATTTTCTAACTACACATGAACATTATTAACACAACTTGACTATACACCACAACACAAGATTACCAACATACAAGGCAAGGACCAAGCATCACAACACAACTCGAGCCCACAACAGAAGACAAGGACCAACCTAGTGGAATAGACCTCACGTTATCTCCCATCACTGATACCCATTGGTCCAAGAACCCACTCAAACCTGCTATATCGAGTGGAGTCGAGGTTCAGTACCTACAGCCTGCATCCAAACAACTGGTTGTATATGATCAAATACATATATGTCTACACACGGAGAGTTAGAGAATCATGGAGCAGTAGGGTACTCGATGTGAGTAATGCAACACTGTCCCTACTCTTGAACAAGATTATAATCACAACATTTGAAAACATATATCAACAAATCTAATAAAACATGCAATTATTAATCCATTACTAATCATGTCCAACATCTCATAACTGAAGTAATACTAATGTCATCATAAGTCATAAGACATATCTAAATATATCCATTGAACATAGTCCATCAAGGTCAAAGTGAACATAAGCCATAACATACTAATCCAAATGTCTCGAAACTGTAAAAATGCAATGAAAGACTATCAACTATTTTAGAACTGTCAGAGAGAAATATGAAACTAACATCTATCACACAAACACCAAATCAATACTTTCAGATTATTGTGACTGACCAGAAGGATTTTTAATTCCTCTTTAAGGAAACCAATTAATCAAATCACACAAATACACCAAATGTGCATTGGCAAATTAAATATATACTTGATATATCAATTTCAATAATAAAGAAATACTGAGCTGGAGACAACCAAATAACTGAGTAATTTCAATAAATAATTGATGCCAATATACAACCATAGAATCAAAGATCTCATATTAACATCTTCAATATAATATATGCAACATGGTATTTTAAATATTATGGGTTTCTTCTATTATATCCTACTACTGATGATGATTGATCATCACATGTCCAACTTATATAGAAATATTTGTGAAGAGACATAAGTCTTCAAAATGTCTTTTGAGAATTAAAAGGATTAACATAACAATAACAATGATAAAGACCCTCAGCTCTACTAAGCCATAGGTATATCTGAGCAACATGATCCAGGTACTCTTGGCTCCGATATGTATCAGTAAATTCTATAGCATTTCTTGTAATCACATCTATCATCACCATCTTTTCCAAATGCTTGCAAGCCTCCCCAGATGTCGAGTCTTTATCTTTGAGAGCTTCTAAAGCCTCTTGTAATATTACCTAGCATTATTTAATCCATTCATCTTTGCTCTTCAACTCCTTATCATTTCTGAACAACATAGGTACACCTACCTTTGAAGCCTTAACACATTCCTTGGCATCATTTTGAAGCTGGTCATGATATTTCTTATGTTGTTCAATCAAATCTTTGGCACTAGAGATACCTGTACTATCAGGAGTATCCCTATTCTATATCTCATGGAGTTTCTCTTGGAGCCTGTTATTTAACCTCTCATGTTCTTGGATAACCTTATGATTCTTAGAGTAGACATCCCAAAATTTATCCATCCAATGTATCATATTGGTATGCCTATTCTGTAATATTGTTGCAAGTGTATCAATTTGAATTTGGGCTATTTGATTAACAGATGGTGACTGGACACTTTGTGAACTCTCTCCTTGGGTTAATCTTTTAACTGATCCTCCAAAGGCATTCTTGACAGTATCTTTTAGGAAATCATTTTCATTTGTCAATCTTTCACAACTCAATTTATATGCATCTTGTTCCTTGATTAGCATTTGAGCCTATGCTTTATTTAGTTTTGCAACATTTATACCAATGTCTACAGTAATCAAAGGATTAGTTTCTCCTACTTTCAAAGTCATAACATGCCCAAAGGTTTTTTTAGTATCTATAATGGTAGTCTTCTTATGAGGAGGGTATAAGGCCCATATCATGAGTGAGTTTTCGTCATTGTTATACTTGGTACCCATGTATATCTTTGTTACACCTTCAAGAGTGAGTTTGTATTTATCATCAGTATTGTGCAAGAAACTATCAAATACCAAGGCAGAATTTATGTCAAGTCTAGGAAATATCATGACACCAGCTTCTCTAAGAAATTGTCTGCCTCTGTTAGGAGTCATAGCCCTCAACGCATTGTCTACTATTGTCTTTAACACATCCATTAATTGTCTTTCATTTTCAGCTATGACATCTTCAACTAATTCCTTGAGTTCTTTTCCTTTGCATTTATACAAAAATTATTTAAATTTTTGAGAATAAATAAATTGATCATTTGCAATGAAAGAATCATATGCTAACTATCTGGGATCCTCATCACTAGGCCCTTCTTCATCCTTCTCTCTATTAGGAAGTTGATAACATTCCATTTTTCATCTAGAGATTCTAGTTGTCTATTCATGGAGCACCTCTTCACCTACAGATTCCTCATCAACAGAAGATAACAACTCTACTTCTGAAAGTTGTTTTCTTTTCTCATCTAGTTCTCTATTATATTTTGCAATTACCAATTCAACTTTAGCTTCTTCCATGTTCCTAATAATATCATCATGTAGATATGGAATATGTGTATATCTAGTAAGATTTTGTTTTCTTCTAGCAAAATCAATGAAACCCCCAGGATCAAATCCTTTTCTTGCCTCGGCACACCTCATGTTGTAATGCATTAATTTATCCCTGATGAGACCATAACCTTCCTTAGACACCACAGTAAAATCCCCAAAGCACAGAGTACTAGGCATGAAGGATTGTTTGTCATAGGCACTTAAGTTCATCACATTAGAATAGTTCATTTGCTTGACTATCTCTAAGTAAGCAATCCTATCAGGAACTATCTTGGACAATATAAATGGGGTATCGTCAAAACCATAAATTTTGACCATGGTTGAATCCTCAAAGCAATACCAATCTCCCCAATTGTGGGTGAAAGTTGGACGACCACCAAAATCTTTTGGTCTAAGAAACTTTTTTATTTCATCTGATAATGAATATTCACAAGGATGATTAAAGTATCTATACAACACTTTTACAAAATATTCTTCAAAATGAATGTAACTGGAGTGGGAAAACCTACTATCCCATACCCTTGTCCACATCTACATAGGCAACTTTTGTCCCCTTTTGTTTACTTGAGCAATTATGAGTTCACTTGGTCATATTCCCATTTCCTGGCCATAGTATAATACCACATGCATGAGGAGTGAATAATGCTCAAAAGAGATTGTTGGGGCATTGTTCTTAATTGCAATTAAGTTAGAATCAATATTTCTGAAAATATAAGCAGTATAGTCAAATTGCCTAGTAGTATAGTCAAATTGCCTAGCAATATGACATTGGATATCTGTTGCTATCACCATTAATGGAATTGTCATGAAATCAGGAACATCTGACCCTAGGACTTGGCCAATAGAATAATATGTGTATTACATATAAGGTTCAAACAAGGACACATGGAATGGAGGTCCATCATTGTCATCAAAAGGTACTATTTTTCCCTCTGCCCTAGGCCTGTGGAGAAGCCATCTCCATCCATTGTATGTGGTGTCCATCCTCCAATATTCTTTGTCTAAATCCTCATATACTATGGGAATAGTACACAAGTCATCCAAATCAAATACTTCACAAATGGCATTTTTGGATAAGTGTATAATAGGCTCTCCTTTTGGATTGCATATGGATTTGAGGCTGGGATTGTAATATTTAGCCAAGAGTTTTAGGAGTTCCACATTCACAAACACATCTGGGATGACCAATTTACCCAAATTCAAATGCCACTGATTAGACACTGGGACATTTCTAAATCTTCTGTCATAATGGAATTTAAACAATTCATAGCCTCTGATTGGTGTCCATGCATTTCCCAGGTATTTGTATTTTTCTTCTAACTTCTCTACCTCCACCCTGAGTTGTACAGACCTTCAAGCTTTAGGGGTAGACCTAGGTAATTCATCTATCAAATCCTGATTTAGTTTTTTCTCTTTCATCTTTTCATCATGACCTTCATCAGTTTTCTATTTTTTAGGTTTACTATTTTCACCTTGTTGTTTTCTACCCTTGTCCTTTACTAGTGTATCCATTTGTTATAATTTTGAATAGAAAATACAAATTGTAATTGACCACACATAGGTTTATGTGTCTACCTAAGATGATCACTGAATTCCTTCATTTTCTCCTCCAAATTCTCACTTGTGTGCTTTTCTCAGACAATTCATTCGAACACAAATGTAATGATTCAGAATGACTTTCCAGGGGATTTCTTCTTGGCCTATAATTAATACTTCCAGTGCATTAATGTCCATAATCATTGTAAAATGTCGCATCATCATAATGTCCTTCATTGGTAGGACTTTTGTAATGTTAGTATGATCTAAATGCTTCTTATGGTGCGAATATTTGTAGATAACTCAATCACTATGACCCTTTGTCTTATCTCCTAAATGTCACTTTTCATGAAAGCATATATATGTTTGTATTGACAAGATGTTTCAAGGTCTATCTGATATAAGAATGAGCATAGGAGCTATTGTCTGCCTGACTTACACTATCATTGTGTGAATAGCATCCTACTCTGATACTTCAAATATCTCCAATGTTAATTATTTATATCGGTATGAGTCTTGTCGAAATGTTTATCGACTTCACTTTATAGGGCAGGTTAGTGAAATCGGTAAGACCCAAGAAATTGATACTGATATTGCTTGTCTTTATGACCTGTTAGAAAGAATCTCATCAATGTGTGTGGTTATTGTCTTCATCAGAATAACATATGCTATCAGGATGACTTCATTCAATTTATTTGATCCTAGTTGTTTACCTGATGCCTCCCTTTCTATTCATTATTCAATAGAATGATCATAGTCAGATGTCACCAAGATCCTTTGTCATTGTGACTATAGATTCAGTAGGACATATAAATCCTACTCCGATTTGTTTCCTTTTACCAATGAGTTATATCCTTCATATATATTGGTGTGACTTTTGCCAAAAATGCCTTATGGTCATTGAGACATCATAATGTCGGAGAAACATTAATTTCTTGTTCCGATGTGCATTTCTTCCTGATGAGTTGATAGTTCCATCCATTCCCTGAGTTGTTCGAAAGGACTCTTATCAAATTTTCCCATTGGTGTGATCTACGCTGTTGGGGGAATGTTCAGAGTATTCTCTGACAATGTTTTCTCATCCCGATGGTCCTTGTATTTGATTAATTCTGTGTGACTGGGGATTCTCCTTCCGATAAAGGGTCATCGGCATCACTTCTTTTATTGGAGATTCTTGAAATTCTCATTCCGACCTTACTCCTCATGCCGATACATCTAGTTTGCTTGAAATGGAACATGGGTCGGTATGAGAAATCGAGGTCTTGCCAAAATCAAAGAACTGAAGGTTTTTTTAGATTATGGTTTGGGAGGTGAGACAAATAGTTGTGGTATGGATCTTATCATACAAATCATGTTATGTTTATTGAATTTATCGACTATTATTATGATTTTGGGGGTATAATGTTTTAATTTGGTTGGACAGGGGTGTGGATAAGTATATAGAATTTTTTTGAAATTTTCCTGTCCCAACAAACAAAACCAAAAGCATGAAATAGATGTGAGAAATGTTGGTGAAAGGGATACAATATACATCAGTTTGAGCATGGAATCACAGAGGCTAAACACCCAATAAAAAGGGGTTGATTCCAAATAGAGTCTCACATTTTAGACATGCCATCATAAGCAACTCAATCAGGTGCTTTTTGGCAGCCAGATCGAACGAAAAGAAAGTTTATTGCATATTGAAGGGTCAAAACTAAGTCATTAATGTAAATAAGAGAGAGAGGGTGACATGGATAACAAAGACCAGGTGACATACACATAGGTTGATTCTCTATATTACATAGCAAGAGAAATTCCACAACCTCTCAACCAATATTCAAGCATGAAAGATTTGTCTATTCTGAATTAACATATTACAAAATATTATCCAAAAGAAAACCTATTTAAATTCTTACCCAAGGTGGAATCCTCTATTGTTGTCTCTACCCCTCTATCCTCCTGTCGTTGCCAAAATGTGGTCCCTTCTACCTTTCTTTGTCACTCAGAAAGAAAATAAAAGGCATGTTATGCCCTTTGCTATCCCCTCCTTTATCAAAACCCAAAACTTCTGCTAATATTGGTATTTGAGAGAAATAAGTTTCAAACTGAAGTCTCAATCCAATTTGCAAGTGAATTTTGTATTCAAAGAGCTCCAAATAATATATATATATAAACTAATTTTTATTCTTGTAGTTGCATGATAAAATAACATTCTATTTGTTTAAATTAGAAACTAAATATAATAGTGTGAATTATTTATTTTATTTATTTTTAAAATAAACATAATAAATCAAAAGAATAACTATCTAGTAATATTATTAAAATAATGTATTTATATAAACTATTTGTAATTTAATATAATTATTTAAGTCTAATATAGATATTGTCTTCCAAACATCCTCATTTGTATAATACAAGAACATTATTTATTTATTTATTAATAATTAAAAAACAATATTTTCTAAGTATTCAATCATCAATCACATTTATTTTTCACACACTGATGCATAAATAAGCCATTCATAAATGCAACATGAAGCTATGTGAGTGTGTGATTGCATTATAGTTAACCATCCCAAGTGGCTAGAACATCTCTACCTCAACCATGTTCTTGTTTTCGACGAGTACCTGCATTCATTCGCACTCAACTCAATGTCAATAGGTTAATGCCTCAAAACATAGTTGAAGCAATAGTATAATCATATCGATAGTATCTAATATTTAAATCAATTTTTCCAATTTTGTATATCTAATTCGATGCTAATTACCTTCACACATAAAATTACATAATGTAAAAAGTCAATCATAGTAATTGTTCTCATATTTAGATTATTAATATAGTCTAAAAAATGAGACATGACATCCTTCCCCACTTGGAAGAGACATCGTCTAAATGTCTTATTACACATCAAAACAATAAGATATCAATCAACCACCAATAAAGTATCCATGTATCATAAAACAATAACATCAACTCAAAGTATCATAATCCATGCATGAATAAGAAATCTATGCTATATCGCCAAATGAGGAAAAGATTTATCAATCTCCTTCACATCCTCCCATGTGGCATTGTCCTCTAAACACTGATCCCATTGGACCTTATATTGTACAACATCTTTGCTACACAAATTAATGTTGTGCTTCTCTAAAATTTGAGTGGGCACCACTAGTACAGGTCCTCCTAAACCTGTAAAGTATGCCAATCAAGAATATGTGATGTGTCAAGATGATAAAGCTTAAGTAAGGACACATGAAAAACATTATGAATTCTACCAACTTCATGTGGTAGAGCAAGTCTATAAGCTACAAGATTAAACAATTCCTGAACTTTGAATGGTCCTACAAATTAAGGAGCAAGTTTTGACACTTTTCCAAATGAAACTAAACTCTTATGAGGCTTGACCCTCAAAAACACTTTATCACCCACCAAGAACTATCTAGGTGTTCTATTTCTATCTGCATAACTTTTTTGACTATCTAAAGCTTGCTTCAAGTTTTTCTTGATCAACTTCATCTGGTCATCCATTTCTCTTAACATACCAAGACCAATCACTATTCTATCCTCCACCTTATCCCAACTAATAGGTGTTCTACACCTACACCCATAAAGAGCTTCAAACGATGCCATTCCCAAGGATGCATGGTATGAATTGTTCTATGCAAACTCTACCATTGGAAGATACTCCTCCCATTTATACTGTTGATCCATATAATACATTCTAAGAAGGTCTTCTACAACTTGATTTAGTCTTTCTATCTAATCATCCATTTAGGGATGATAGGCTGAACTGAAATTCAAATTTGTGCCCAAAGCTACATTGAGAGTTGTCCAAAATATGGATGTCATACGAGTGTCTCAATCTAAAATGGTTGTCTTAGGGACTCCATGCAATCAGAAAATCTCCTGAACAAACTTTTTATCTAAAACAAAAATCATCTAAAAGATTACTCAGAATGAAGTGTGCTACCTTTGTCAACTTGTCTACAACCACTAAAATCACATCATGCCTATTCTTAGAGATGGGTAACCCCTAAATGAAATCCATACTTATTACTTGACACTTATGCTTAGGTACAGTATGTGGGTACAATAATCTTGCTGGATGCACATGCTCAACCTTGACTCACTAGCATTCCAAACATTGAGCCACAAATTCCATCACCATATGTATAAAGGTCTTAAACCTTCAACCATATTGATCACTCTAGGATGCCCTAAATATGGTGCATTGTGGATCTCCTAAAGCACTAACTTCCTCAACTCTCCTGAGTTAGGAATATGCATTCTTCCCTAAAATCTCAAAAGTCCATCTGATTCAATCACATAACCATCAAACCTATGATCTAAGGGTTCTACTTCCAAATCTTGCTTTACTCTTTCATAATGCTCATACCCTTGAAGATTCTAAATTACTTTCTTCTTCAAATTAGATCTCATTTTAACCATGGTAGCCAAATGTCTTCTTCCACTAAGAGAATCTCCTACCCTATTCTCTTTTCCTTTTATATATTCAATTCCAAAGTCATATTCACTACAGAATTATAACCACCTCCTTTGTCAAGCATTAAGGTTAGGTTGAGTAAATATATACTTGAGCCCTAAATAATCTATTTTTAACTCAAAGGGCTTACCTAGAAGATAATGCCTCCACATCTGAAGTGCATGAACTATGGCAGCTAACTCAATGTCATGCAACACATATGTTGCTTTAACTTTCTTGACTCATATGCAACCACTTGCTCATTTTGCATCAAAAATCCACCTAATCCTTCTCCTAAAGGATCAGTTATAACTATAGTGTGACCATTAGTATCTGGTATGGTCAAGATAGGAGTTGTTACGAGGTTTTTCTTTAGCATTTGGAAAGCTTTCTCACACCTTTTGGTCCATTCAAACTTCTTACCCTCCTTTTGCAATGAAGTAATCAATGCTACTATAGTTGAGAAACCTTCCACAAACTTTCTATAGTAACATGTAAGTCCCATAAAACTTCTAACTTCTATCACACTCTAAGGTATAGGCCATTCCATTATCACTTTTATCTTCAAAGGATCAATTGCAATCCCTTCTACCGAGATCGCATGTCCAAGATAGTGCATGTTATCCTTAAAGAATGTACACTTAGATAATTTACCATAAAGATTTAACTCTTGCAAGCATTGCAAAGCTATCCTCAAATGCCTTTCATGCTCTTCCATTGATTTAGAGTAGATCAATATGTCATCAAGGAAGATCAACACAAAATCTTCTAAACAGTCTCTAAAAATTCTATTCATCAAATTCATCAAAGTTGTTGGAGTATCAGTCAACCCAAATGGTACCACTGTGAACTCGTAGTGACCATATGGAGTCCTAAAAGCTATTTTAGAGATATCCTCATCCCTAATCCACAATTGGTGATAGCCAGATCTAAGGTCTATCTTTGAGAACATTGTATCTCCCTTCTTCTGATCAAAGAGCTTAACTATTCTTGGGAGTGGGTACTTATTGTTTATAGTAGCTCTTTTAAGCATCCTATAATCAATGCATAATCTCAAAGTACCATCCTTCTTCTTTATAAATATGATCGGTGTGCCCCATGGTGACACACTAGGTCTAAAGAACCCTTCATTTAGCAACTCATGTGATTGTACTTTAGGCTCATACAATTCTATAGTAGTCATTTTGTAGGGTGCCTTAGATTAAGGCTCAATCTGTGGTAGTAAATTAATTGAGAAGTCAAATTCTCTCTTTGGTGGTAACTCTATCAACTCTATACAGAATACATCTCTAAAATCTCTAAGTATTGGGTAGTCATTGAACACTGTTTGTTCTTTGTCAAGGTCCTTTACTTAGACAACAAAAATTGCACATCCTTTCCTCTTGGATTTCTTAAATTGCATATCCAATATTTGCCTAAGCTCTAAAGGTTTCTAAGATCCATTAATTTACACTTGATTCCCTAGGTCATCCAAACATTTAATAACTTTGTCTTCATAGTTTACTAGAGACTTATCTTCGACTAACCAATTGATTCCCAAAATGACATCATAAAAGCCTAAATGTGCTACGTATAGATTAACTTGTGTCTAGAAACTAGGAAGCTCTAACTCACTGCATGTTAGACATGAGTCTACTCTCCTTTATGCTCTATTGTCATATTGTACCATCCAAGAGTTTTCCATATGTCTAGGTCTAAATGATAACTTAGATACTACTCTAGGATCTACAAAACATTATGTGGCATTGGTATCAATTAAAATAGAAACAAGTAGTCCATAGAGCTTACTTTGAAACTAAATAGGCACTACTTGTAAATCTTCTTATTAGTTGTCAACGATAGCATGAATCTGATGTTGAGGTGCTCCTTGTTGATTCTTACATCCCCTTTTATGTAGACATGCATTTGCATAATGCTCTACACATAGTTATAGCATCCACCCTTAGGAGCTCCCAGTCCTTCAAATATTTCCCTCTTATTGTTGTTTCTAATGTTATAGCCACCTCTTTTGTTTCCTCCATTTTGATCCTGAGAATTATTACCTCTCTTTAGATTCTTGATTTGCCTATTATTACCTTGGTTGTTATTCTATTGATAGTTCTGCTAATTATTCTGAGGTTTCTTATTGGTAAACTTTGCATCTCTTTGCTTATGGTAACTGGATGCTTGTTGTAACATCTGCTCTTGTTTAATTTCTTTCTCAAAAACTGCATCCATAGTGTGTGGGTTATGAATGTCTACCTATGCTCTAATCTGATGCTTTAATCCCAAAATAAACTTCTTGATCCAAAATCTCTCATCTGTTTGATACTATGGAACATACTTAAGTAGATGTGAAAACCTCTCCCAATAACCAGTTATGAACATACCTCCTTGAGCCAAATTTTGAAACTCTATCATCTTCTTGTCAAAGAATAACTATGGTAACCATCTTTTTCAAAAAAGTTGTAGGAAAATCTCCCATGTTATTTCACTGGGTAACAGTTTCTTATCTTCCTTCTCATTATCCCACCATGTTGTTGCTTTATCAATCAATTGGTAAGATCTCCACATTGCCTTCATGTGATCTGAAAGGTTTTGGAGACCAGTGTATTTCTCCATTTCTATTATCTAGGCTTCAACTCCATCTCTAATTGTTTGTCCATCAAATTTTGGTGGTGATACTTTCTTGAGGTCTTTCCCCAATTCTTCTGCAATCTTTGTTTGATTATTCACATTAGCTCCAACTTCAGGAACCTGAACTTGTATCTTTGGATTCTCATTTTTTACCTCAACCCTTGGGATTTCATTAGCATTCTACCCTCTAGGATTTTCTCTCATCTCATACTCAAGAGTATTCATCCTCATGTCTTGTTGGGTCAAGAGAGAAAAAATGTAGTCTAATCTTCAATCTTGATCATTACTAGCATCTCCATGATCTACAACATTTCAACCACCACAACCACCTCCACGTGTACCTCCATGGTTTCCTCTATTTTGACCAATTCCTAATCCTTCACATTGATTAGTGTTTCTAGTATTCATGATAGATAATCTGTATCAATTTCAAAACTTAGCACAATATTACTAAAGAAAATAGAGGCCCTAGTGTTCAACGTAGAGCTCTAATACCAAAATGTAAAGCCCTCAATTTTATCATAAAGTAAATGAAGTAAATAATCCACTTATATAAAACATCATAATATCCAAAGTAAAAAGATGTAATTAATCCACTTAATTACAATATAAAAGATAAAATGGGTGTAATCAATCTTCTTAATTACAATATCACAAGTAAAATGAGCAATCTCATAAATATGAATTAAAATGTCATTAAATATTTCAAAATCACGTGCTCAATCTAGGTAAAATCACTATAAATAATATACAAAATCTATGGGCATTCATGCAATAATACATCCAATTTCAAGATACAATAATAATGTAAAACAAGAATTAATAAATCAATATGCTCATCACTCCCACAAACCAACTAGTCCACCACCTAGGAGCTGACAGACGGGAACATGGCCTAGGTGCTTTTCCAGCCAAACATGAAGTAATTACACTTCCTCAGATCCCTTCATGAAATGAAGGAAACCCAGCCCCGCATGAAATGTCTAGCTACCTAGAAACCATTGGTAGGAGGGAACACCCAATGCAACCCTGATGTCTGAATGTGTAATTCTAAATAATGAAAATTAGATTATCTCACAAAAGGATGTGGCTGAGATATATATAAATAAGTTTGCTAGAAAAATAAACATCTATTTCAATGTCATCTCAATTAGACCTAATCCTTTACATAGTAACTTGGTTCAATTCCAAAAAAGAGGAAAAGCCATCACTGAAAAATCCACATTTAGCATCCTATCCCAGAAAGTAACCCAATAACATTCCTAAAGAAAAATCTACTTCTTTCCCCAAGAAGCAATTAAAATAAAATAAATAAAATGAAGCAATCAATATTCTCATATATTTCATCCCAAAATCCCTTTCCAAAACATTCATTTGTAAAAACAAACTTTACAAAAGTAAGAGGGAAAAAGTTCATTTATTCAGACAGATTATCTATAATCTGGTTTAATCCCCTAACCTTGTTTTATTGTTCAACTAATCTGTAGAAATCTAAGTTTCACTACCTCCTATCTATCTCTATTTTGATTAATAAAAAATAGATTTAACAAAACTATAATTTGTTTCAGCATCAACAATATTAGAAAAATAGAAATAATGTCTACTGTCTCTAGTTTAAGCGATCATATTTTTTTAACAAGTTTTAAACATAGCTATGGAAGTAATTTATTTAGCTATAGGATCCTTAAATTTTTTCTATAAGAAGATCATATATTCTTCTATAGGAACTTATAAAGTTGGCAGTTATAAAAGAAATCTACAGAAAGTGATTTCTCAATCCATAGAGATAAGAATAGATTTGCTACGGTAATACAAAATGGTGACAGGGTTTTTCTTATCCAAACTACATGTAAAGATTTATGTTTTACAAAGGAAAAAAAAACACAACTTAGCAATAATGATTTGATTTTAGTCAACCAAATAATTTATATAGTAGGTCGTATTCAAAGCTAGGCCACTCTCAATCGGTTCGCCATTGCAAATAACAATCTAAACATTGATCTAGTGGTCAGAATAAGTCAAAGACAAAACCAAAAGAATGAAATAGAGGTGAGAAAAGTTGGTGACAGGGATACAATATATAACAGGTTGAACATGGAATCATAGAAGCTAAACACCAAGAAAAAAGGGGTCGATTCCCAACAGAGTCTCACATTTTAGACAGGTCATCGCAAACAACTCAATTAGGTGCCTTTAGGTAGCCAAATCGAATGAATAGAAAGTTTATTTCATATTGAAAGGTCTGAACTAAGTCATTAATTTGAATAAGAGAGAGAGGTTGACATTGATAGTAAAGACTAGGTGGCATACACATAGGTTGATTCTCTACATTACACAGCAATAGAAATTCCACAAGCTCTAAGCCAATATTTAGGCATGAAAGATTTATTTATTCTAAATTAACATACTACAACCTGTTATCCAAAAGAATACCCATTTAAATGCTTGTCCAAGGTGGAATGCTCTGATGCTGTCACTGCCCCTCTATCCTCCTATCACTTCCAGAATGTGGTGCCTTCTACCTTTCTTGGTTGCTCAAAAAGAAAATAAAAAGCATGTTATGCCCTTTGTTGTCCCCTCCTTTATCAAAACCCAAAAATTTTGCCAATATTGGTGTTTGAGGGAAATAGGTTTCAAACTAAAGTCTCAATCCAATTTGCATGCAAATTTTGCATTCAAAAAGCCCCCAAATATATATATATATATATATATATATATATATATATATATATATATATATATATATATATATATATATATATATATGACAAAATAACATTCTATTTGTTTAAATTAGAAACTAAATATAATAGTGTGAATTATTTATTTTATTTATTTTTAAAATAACCATAATAAATCAAAAGAATAACTATCTAATAATATTATTTAAATAATGTATTTATATAAACTATTTGCAATTTAATATAATTGTTTAAGTCTAATATAGATATTGTCTTCCAAACATCCTCATTTGCACAATAGGAGAACATTATTTATTTATTTATTAATAATTAAAACAAAACATTTTCTAAGTATTCAATCATCAATCACATTTATTTTTCACACAACAATGCATAAATAAGCCATTAAAAAATGCAACATGTAGCTACATTTGTGTGATTACATTAGAGTTAACCATCCCATCAGTTCTTGCCAAGTGGCTAGAACATCTCTACCTCAACCATGTTCTCATCTTCAACGAGTTCCTACATTCATTTGCAATCAACCTGACGTCAATAGGTTAGTGCCTCAAAACATAGCCAAAGAAACATTATAATCATATCGATAGTATCTAATATTCAAATTAATTTTTCTAATTTTGCATATCTAATTCCATGCTAATTACCTTCACGCATATAAAATTACTTAAAGTAAAAGTTAACCACAGTAATCGTTCTCAAATATAGATTATTAATATAGTCCATAGAAATGAGATGTCACATCATTTCCCACTTGGAAGAGACATTGTACCAATGTCTTATTACACATCAAAACAATAAGGTATCAATCAACAAGCAATAAAGTATCCAAGTATCATAAAATAATAACAACAACTCAAAGTATCTTAAAACAATAATCAAACTCAAAGTATCATAATCCATGCATGAATAAGAAATCTATGCTATATCCTCAAATGAGAAAAAAGATCTATCAATCACCTCTGTATCCTCCCATGTGGCACTGTCCTCTAAATATTGATCCCAGTCGACCTTATATTGGACCACATCTTTACTATGCAACTTAATGTTGCACTTCTTGAAAATTTTAGTGGGCACCACCAGAACCACTCCTAGAACTTGAACCTGTAATGCATGCCAATCAAGAATATGTGACATGTCAAGATGATAAAGCTTAAGTAAGGACACATGAAAAACATTATGGACTTTGGCAAGTGCATGCAGTAGAGCAAGTCTATAAGCTACAAGATTAATCACTTCTAGAACTTCGAATGGTCCTACAAAATGAGGATCATTTGTTTGGACGCTTTGTGAAATGAAGTTGAGCTCTTCTGAGGATTGTCCCTTAAAAAGACTTTGTCACCCAATGAGAACTGTCTAGGAGTTCTATGTCTATCTTCATAACTCTTTTGATGATCTGAAGCTTGCTTCAACTTCTCCTTGATCAAATTCATCTGGTCATCCATTTCTCTTAACATATTAGGACCAATCACTATTCTGTCCTCCACCTTATCCCAACTAATAGGTTTTCTACACCTACACCCATAAAGAGCTTCAAACAGTGCCATTCTTAAGGATGCATGGTATGTATTGTTGTATGCAAACTCTACCAATAGAAGATACTCCTCCCATTTATACTACTAATCCATACAATACATTTTGAGAAGGTCTTCTACAACATGATTGACTCTTTCTTTCTAAACATCCATTTGAGGATGATAGGCCGAACTAAAATTCAACTTTGTACCCAAAGCTGCATTAAGAGTTGTCCAAAATCTGGATGTCATGTGATTGTCTTGATCTAAAATGATCATCTTAGGTAGTCCATGCAATTGGAAAATTTCTTGAACTAACTTTTTAGCTAAAACCAAAGAACCATCTGAGGTATTACCCAAAATGAAATGTGCTACATTTGTCAACTTGTCCACAACCACTAAAATGACATCATGCCTATTCTTAGACATGGGTAACCCATGAATGAAATCCATACTTATTAATTGCCACTTATGCTCAGGTACACTATGTAGGTACAAAAATCCTGCTAGATGCACATGCTCAGCCTTGACTTGGTAGCATTCCAAACATTGAGCCGCAAATTCCATCACATCCTTCTTAAGTCTAGGCCAAAAGTATAAAGGTCTCAAGCCTTCGACCATCTTGGTCACTCCAGGATGCCATGAATATGGTGCATTGTGGATCTCCTCTAGCACTAAATTCCTTAACTCTCCTGAGTTAGGAATATACATTCTTCACTGATTTCTGAAAAGTCCATCTAATTCAATCTCATAACCATCAAACTTGTGATCTAAGCGGTCTACTTCCAAATCTTGGTTTACTCATTCATAATGCTCATCCCTTTGAAGATTTTTAATTACTTTCTGCTTCAAATTAGATCTCATTGTAACCATGGCAGCCAAATGTCTTCTTCTACTAAGAGTATCTGCTACCCTATTCTCTTTTCCTTTTATATGTTCAATTCTAAAGTCATACTTGCTAACGAATCCTAACCACCTTCTCTGTCGTACATTAAGGTTAGGTTGAGTAAATATATACTTGAGCCCTAAATGATCTATTTTTAACTCAATGGGCTTACCTCAAAGATAATGCGCCCACATCTAAAGTGCATGAACTATGGAAGCTGACTCAAGATCATGCGACACATAGTTGAACTCATGTTGCTTTAAATTTCTTGACTCACATGCAACCACTTGCTCATTTTGCATCAACACTCCACCTAATATTTCTCCTAAAACATTGGTTATAAATATAAAGTGACCATTAGGATCTGGTATGGTCAAGATAGGAGCAATTATGAGATTTTCCTTTAGCACTTGGAAATCTTGCTCACACCTTTTGGTCCATTCAAGCTTCATACCCTTCTTTTGCAATGAAGTAAATGGTATTGCTATAGTTAAGAAACCTTCCTCAAACTTTCTATAGTAACCTGCAAGTCCCATAAAACTTTTGACTTCTATCACACTCTAAGGTGCAAGCCATTCCATTATCCCTTTTATCTTCAAAGGATCAATTGCAATCCATTCTGTTGAGATCACATGTCTAAGATAGTGCACTTTATCTTGAAAGAATATACACTTAGATAATGTACCATTAAGATTTTTCTCTCTCAAGTGCTACAAAACTATCCTCAAATGCCTTTCATGCTCTTCCATTAATATAGAGTATCTCAATATGTCATCAAGGAAGATCAACACAAAATCATCTAAACAATCTCTAAAAATGTTATTCATCAAATTCATGAAAGTTGTTGGAGCATTAGTCAACCCAAATGGTACCATTGTGAACTTGTAGTGACCATACTGAGTCCTAAAAGGTATTTTAGATATGTCCTCATGCTTAATTCACAATTGGTGATAGCTAGATCTAAAGTCTATCTTCAAGAACACTATAGGTCATTTCATCTAATCAAAGAGCTCATCTATTCTTGGGAGTGGGTACTTATTCTTTATAGTATCTTTGTTAAGCATCATATAATCAATGTATAATCTCAAAGTACCATCCTTGTTCTTTACAAAGTTGACCGGTGTGCCTCATGGTGACACACTAGGTCTAATGAACCATTAATTTAGCAACTCATGTAATTATACTTTAAGATCATGCAATTCAGCAGTAGTCATTCTGTAGGGTACCTTAGATTGAGGCTCAGTCCCTGATAGCAAATCAATTGAGAAGTCAAATTTTCTCTTTGGTGGTAACTCTTTCAACTCGACAGGGAATACATCTCTTAAATCTCTAAGGATTGGGTAGTATTTGAACACTGTTTCTTTTTTGTCAAGCTCCTTTACTTGGATGACATAAATTGCACACCCTTTCCTCTTGGTTTTCTTCAATTGCGTACCCAAGATTCACCAAAGCTCTAAAGGTCTCTTAGATCCATTAATTTCCACTTGATTCCCTAGGTTATCCAAACATTTAACAACTTTGTCTTCATAGTTTACTAGATACTTATGTTCAACTAAATAATTGATTCCCAAAATCACATCATAAGAGCCTCAAGGTGCTACATACATATTAACTTGTGTTTGAAAACTAGGAAGCTCTAAATCACTGCATGCTAGACATGAGTCTACTCTCTTTTCTGCTCTATTGTCATATCGTACCATCCAAGAGTTTTCCATATGTCCAAGTCTAATTGATAACTTAGATACTACTCTAGGATCTACAAAACATTTTGTGGCACCGATATCAATTAAAATAGAAACAAATAGTCCATAGAGCTTACCTTGAAATTGAATAGGCACTACTTGAAAATATGCTTTCCTTTTGTCCATGATGGCATGAATATGATGTTGAGGTGCTCGTTGTTGATTCTTGTTTCCCCTTTTATGTGGACATCTATTTGCATAATGCTCTCTAGAATTATAGCATCCACCCTTAGGTGCTCTTGGTCCTTTAGCTCTTTCCCTCTAATTGTTGTTTCTATTGTTATAGCCACCTCTTTTGTTTCCTCCATTTCCATTTTGAGAATTATTACCACTCTTGAGATTCTTGATTTGCCTATTATTACCTTGGTTGTTATTTGAATGATAGTTATGCTAATTATTCTAAGGTTTCTTATTGGTAAACCTCATATCTCTTTGCTTGCGATAACTGGCTACTTGTTGAAACTTCTACTCTTGTTTAATTGTTTTCTCAAAAGATGCATCCATAGTGAGTGGGTTATGAATGTCTATCTCTACTCCAATCTGAGGCTTTAATCCCAAAATAAACTTCATGTTCTAAAATCTCTCATCTATTTGATATCGTAGAGCATAATTAAGTAGATGTGAAAACCTCTCCCAATAATCATGTTGTGATGCTCACAACATGCCCCATTTTACATTTTAGCAAAATGAGGGCCCCTGTTGTGGCTCGTGCTTTTGGCTTGTGTTTGGTCCTCCTTGGTGGTAAAAGGGAAAAGGGTATGTAATGCAAGAAATACTTGAAATAATTAAAATACCCATTTCTAGAGAGAACAAGAAGGCACTAGTGAATTCTGTGTGAAAAATGATTTAAGGTTGTTTTTCGAACCAACTTGAAATTCCTGGTATTCTGTGAAATATCAAGGTTTTGGTAAGATGCATTGTTTAGGTAAATTTGTATGTCATGTACAAATTTATTGGCATGTGAGGTGCTAATAGTGTTGTATTAGGCTATAATTGGATTTATTTATCTTGTCTTTTGCATGTACATTTTGAATGTTCAAACTTTAATATGCAAAGATGGACCCGATTAGGTTCGCTAGGAAAATCCAAAGGTCCACTCGAGGTCCCATTATCACATTCAACCTTCATTTTGTCCATAAAACTGTTATCCTTCTGCTGTTGCACCATTACATGGTCGAACCTAAAATGAATAGGTAACCTAGTTAATAAAAGGTTGAAATTTGAATAAACATTATATTATATGTGTGTGTGTGTGTGTGTGTGTGTGTGTGTGTTTGTATCTAAAATATAGATACAACAGTAGATTTCAAAAGGAGGTTAAAAGTTATTAAGTTTGGTGGGACCCACAGACACATTATCATAGGATGTATTCAATATGTATAGGTTAATACAAATGAATAGGGGTGTAAAGGCAGACCTAACAATAATTATAATATGGTTCATAACAAATTAAGGTCCGAACGTGTTGGTATATATATTATGTATTATGCATACAAACATGATATAAAAAAGGTAAGGATACAATGCCGGAACTGACATGAAATCAAAATGAAGTGGATACATTTTTCAATTCCGCACTTGTATGTTTGAAAGTATGTATTACATGTACATTGCAAAATACAAAGGTTAGATACAAAGCCAAGCTTGAAATTAAATGCAATATGTTTCATAAACCCACACAGGTCCAAGTTTGTATGTTTTGGTGATTGCATGAAATATACATAGGAACATACAAAAGTTTATATATAGGGTTTTTGAATGGTAAAGTATGTATGTGTGATATGCAAAGTAAAGTGAGAGTTAATATATACAAGGTTCAATATATGAGTTTAAATAGAAAGTTGAACATTTTATAAATTGTATGTATTAATTGCAGCATTCAATACACATCTAACACCAGTCTAACATTAAAATGTAGAATTTGAACGAGGTAAAAGTGAAATTCGATGAGGTTTAATTTCACAATTGCATCTGACAGTAAAATTGCAAAGAATTTCACATAGCCAGTGGAATGCAATTCAAGAATTAAACATAATAGTAATGGTAAAGGTTGAAACAATAATTGTTGTCGACATATGTAAGGTCAGAACGGTTGCAAATTATAGGTATGTACATTAAACATCATTGGATTACAATTAAGTAAAATTAGAGTTAATTATAGTAATTTCATTAAGAGAATGACACAAATTATTAGTCATTATTGTAGTTAATTATGCAAGTAGAATTTGACGTCATTAAATTTTGAAAATGTTTATTAGAAAAAAAAAAAAACCTAGGGTAATTGGTAAAAAAGTAAAATGGTAGTAAAAACCCTAGAATTTTACACAAGCAAGAGGGTAAAATGTATAATTTCTGTTGGCAGGACGGTACCCAAACAAAAGTACGTGGATACTAATGTAACTGATGAAAAAGAGAAAGTTAAAAGAGAAAGAAAACCAAGGAAAGAAACAATTAGAGAGGAGTTCCCGTCAACTCAGAGATATTCATCCTTGATATATAGCATAGGAGGAATGGTTATGGATATGAACATTGGTCACTATGATGTAGTAGAGGTGCTATAGAAAATCGCGACATCATATGCCACCATAGATATGAGGGAAATTTGGAAAAAAGGATTGTATTGAGATGCTGGATTCCCACTGGCAATAGAGGCCAAAGATTTGATACTAGAGTGCATAAACTTATATAATTTGGGTACCAGAAAGGTAATGCATAATGGGTGAACTATTACAGATTTATCTACAAAGAGCATAGCTAGATCTTTTGGGCTAGAGATTAAAGAGCAAATGATGGATATTGATATTGATCAATATTCTACAGATTTTATAGAAAATGAGAAAGAGTGTAAAACTACTATTTTTTATGGGAGGTATATAGCAAAAGACAAGTCTAAATCTATTGTAAGGGTGCTGAAGAGTTTGTATAGGATTGACTTTAAAGAGAAAGTGCACATCATGATCACAGTGTTGAGCAAAATGGTTTGATTAAAAGATGCAACAAAATTTGAGCCATGGATGTTCACCATCATTCAATATATTAGGGAAAAGAATGGAACCATTCATTGGGCTAGGGCTACGAGTATAGAAATATATAAACAAATAATGACATTCAGAAAGAATAGAAGGTTTCGTTTGTCTTCCTATGTGATTTATGCATGTGTGGTTTAAATGTCACCATTAGCTAGAATACACAAAGTGGGTACCTTAGGAAATGGCCCAGGTCAAAAGTTGGTAGATGATCATTATCCAGATTTGCAAGAGGAAAATACATTAAGAAAGTATTGTTACACTTAGGGAACACAACTGAGAGGGGGGGGCTGAATCAGTTGTGCAAAACTTTCTCCAATTAAACACTTAAATCTTCTTTAGTGATTAGCAGAATATTAATCATGAATCATAATGCAATCAAATCAAAAGTAGAAACACATGAACACATAAGACACCAAGATTTTGATGTGGAAAACTTGGTTAAGGGAAAAACCACAGGATGATTAACCCAAGATTGTATTCTCTATTAGAAGAATAGAAAGAACAAAATGACACATGCCAATTAGGGCTCACTGCCTGAGCACACTACTCACAAGAGGCTCACTGCCTACAAGAGACACACTATCTACAAAGAAATAAGTATCACATACATGAACTAGAGAATAGCATCTTCACCATGCTTGAATCAGTTCCATTTAAGCCCAATACTTCTGCTCTGCCTTTCACTCTCCTCCTCTCTACCACACACTCATCGCCACAAGACACACTTTGGAAAGACTTCACAATCCCTTATTTATATAAGGCAATGACTTAGGAATAATCATCTGAGTCAAAAAACATCTACAAGAACATCTGCAAGATGTGTAATACATCCGGTCAGCCAGTCTCAGGAAGAACACCATCATCCAGTGGTTATTCTTCAAATGCATACTCTAACTTCAATGCGGACCACCAATCATGAACTAGACATGATCTAAATATCACCACAACCTTTCCTGAATCACTAAGAACATCCACACTTCATCTGCTTGCTGGAATTCTTCTCTCCTTCATCCAGAGCTTTAAGAACACAGTTTGTCATTACTGTCACAATAGAATAGGTGCTTCTGGACCTTCAAACCATGAACCAATAGAGTTGACACTTTACAATGACATCCTCAACACTCCCTCAAATCTGTAGAATGGGATAATGCATTTCTAGATCTCACCAGACCTATCTGTGTCACTCTGTCACCTCTAAACACCTATCAGAGCCGGTTCTACTAGAGTTATCATAACTTCTTCAGATCTTCATACGGACCTCTGAAAACTTGACTGGATCATCTCAAGACTCATATCTACAAACCCTTTGAACTGCAACCTCTGTTTTGCATCTTAGCTGGGATCTCCACTTCATTGTCTCCATTACTCCTCTCTGCTCATCCAATCCTTCTCATCAATGCAACATGAGTATGTTGACATCAATGACAACACCGATTAGTCCCATACTTGCAACAATCTCCCCCTTTGTCATTGATGGCAACATATGTTGTGAAAAACCATTAAGACAAGAGCTTCTCCTTACTGTCACAACTCCCCCTATCAGCAACAACCATTCACATGTATTCTCTTCCTTTACTACTCCCCCTTTGATCATCAACCACTTGTTTTTCACATGTCTTCTCTCCCCCTTTGACATCAATGGCAAAGGGCTCATACTTGCAACTTTAATACTTCATAATCATACCTGCTGTTCCCCCTGAGTAGTAGCTCCCATCAATCTAGATCACAAGATATGACTATGATATCCACTGGACTGATGCACCCCAATGCACCTTAGTTCATCACCGGAGGGGCAATAACCCCTAACTTCTCCCTGAGATACTCAAAAGAGTCCTTAGGTAGAGGTTTAGTAGTGATATCTACAATCTGATCCTTGGAGGGCACAAACTCAAATCTGACTTCATTCTTGTTCACTTGCTCTCTCAAAAAGTGAAACTTGATAGATATATGCTTAGTCTTAGAAAGAAACACCGGATTCTTAGATATATTTATTGCACTTGAATTATCACAGAAGATTGTGATAGGCTCCTCATACTCTACTTTAATATCTTTTAGCATCTGCTTCATCAACAAAACTTGAGTGCAACTACCTGCAGCTATAATGTATTCTGCTTCAGTTGTAGATAGGGATATTGCCTCTTGTTTCTTGCTTATCCAAGAAACCAATATCTTTCCCAAAAAGAATGCTCCACCACTGGTACTCTTCCAGTCATCCACATCTCCTGCCCAATCTACATCTATATATGCATGAAGAGAGAAATCATTATCTCTAGGATACCACAAACCATACTTAACTGTTCCTTTTAGATATCTAAAAATCCTCTTGATTGCCATGACATGAGATTCTCTGGGATTAGCCTAGAATCTCACAACAATACCAACAACCTACATTATATCTGGTCTAGTTTGAGTGAGATACAACAATCCTCCAATCATTGATCTGTACTTTGTCTAGTCTGCCTTAGGAGAGTCATCATCTTTTCTCAACTTACATCCTGTTGCCATGGGAGTATTCATTGTCTTTGAATCTTCCATTCCAAATTTCCTCAACAATTCTTTCACATATTTGGTTTGAGAAATAAAGATTCCTTTCTTTGTTTGAGTAATTTGTAGACCCAAGAAGAAATTCATTTCACCAAGCATAGACATCTCAAACTCACTTTTCATTTGATTTGCAAAAGTTTTACACATACTATCTCTTCCTCCAAAGATGATATCATCAACAAACACTTCAACAATCAAGATGTTTTCATGATCAATTTTGAAATAGAAGTTATTATTAGTAGTACCTTTGTTGAAACCAATCTTCAAAAGATGCTTATCCAATCTTTCATACCAGGCTCTTGGGGCTTTCTTTAATCCATACAATGCCTTCTTCAACTTGTAGACCATATCACTATGATCAGACAACTGAAATCCATCCGGTTGCTCTATATACACTTCTTCTTCCAAGTCACCATTTAGAAAGGTAGACTTGACATCCATCTAATATACCTTGAAATCCTTGAAGGCAGCAAAGGCAAGAAATAATCTGACTGCTTCAATTCTTGCCACCGGAGCAAAAGTTTCTTCAAAATCAATTCCTTCAATTTGAGAGTGGCCCTTGCAGACCAATCTGGCTTTATTTCTGATTACTTCACCAACTTCATTTAGTTTGCTCCGAAAGACCCATTTGGTTCCAATCACATTCTTGTTTCTAGGTCTAGGAACAAGATCCCAAGTGTGATTTTTCTTTATTTGCACTAGCTCTTCCTCCATTACTTTAGTCCAGTTTTCATCATTGCAAGCTTCATTCACTGTCTTAGGTTCCATCTTTGAAATCAAACAATACTCTTCTGAATCTTGAGCAATTCTCCTTCTTGTTAGTACCCCTTTGCTTTTATCACCTATGATATGATCTTTAGAGTGGTTCAGTCTTACATACCTGGGAACTTTAGAAATTTCCTATACTTCTAATTCTTGACCAGGTTCATTGAAACTCATTTCTTCTTCCTGGTTTACCAGATTAACTTGTATCTGACTGACAGATGAGGCTTGGGCTCCTTGAGTCAGAACACCATTCTGATCATCTTCATCATATTCATAAAACCTTGAGGGTTTCTCAATTCCCTCATCAACCTTCACATTTGTACTTTCTATCATCTTTCTCAGTCTTTTGTTATAACATCGATATGCTTTGCTTTGAGTAGAGTAACCCAAAAATATTCCTTCATCACTTCTAGAATCAAACTTTCCTAGATCTTCATCTCTTTTAATGTAACATTTGCTACCAAAAACTTTGAAATACCTTAAAGTAGGAGTGATGCCAAACCAAAGTTCATAAGGAGTCTTACCAGTATTGCTTATGATTTGAAATTGATTTAGAGTATAGACTGCAGTGCTGATAGCTTCTCTCCAATAGATATGAGGAACATTTGCTTCCATCATCATGGTTCTAGAAGCTTCATGTATGGTCCAGTTCTTTCTCTCTACTACTCCATTCTACTGTGGAGTCCTAGGAGTAGACAACTGTCTCTTTATTCCATGTTTCTCACAAAACTCTATGAACTCACCGGATGTGAATTCTCCACCTCTATCAGACCTCAGACATTTTAATTTCAATCCAGTTTCATTCTCTGCCATAGCCTTGAATATTTTGAATTTCTCAAAAGCTTCTGATTTCTCTTTCAGAAAAGTTACCCACATCATCCGGGAATAGTCATCAATTAGTAACATGAAGTATCTATCACCTTGCATACTCTTGATTCTTGACGGGCCACAAAGGTCAGTATGAACTAAGTCCAATAATCTGGTAGAAGACAGTTCCTTACTCTTGAATGTGATTCTGCTCAGCTTACCCAACTGACATTCTTTGCACAAGCTATTGGTAGGTTTCACCAATTTTGGAAGATCTCTTACAGCTTGAGTTTTGCTTATCTTGATGATATTATCAAAATTCACATGACACATTCTCCTATGCCATAACCAGCTCTGATTAACTTGAACAAATAAGGAAATTTTACTAGTGCCAACCAAGTGGAAGATATTACCTTTAGTTTGGGTACCGGATGCAATCTCTATTCTGGAACTTTCAAAGATCTTGCATTTTCCATTCTTGAACTGGAGATCATAGCCTTTGTCCACCAACTATCCAACACTGAGAAGATTATGCTTCAAGCCTTCAACATATAGAACATTTTTAGTTTTGTTCCTTCCATCAAAAGAGATAGTTCCTCTTCCTTTGAGTCTACCAGCAGAATTATCACCAAACTTCACCACTCCTCCTTCATACCTTTTCAAATCTATGAACTTATTTTTGTCAACTGTCATATGGTGAGAGCAACCACTGTCAATGACCCAATCATCCTTTTCTTCAACTTGGGCAGCTAGGGCTCTTTCTATAACTTTATGATTGACAGATACATAAGATATTGGTTCTTCTTCCTTGATGGCAATAAACACCCATTCACTTCTGGATTTATTTCCAGTCTCTGATTCATCATCTGTTACTCCTTCATTATCATCTTCTTCATGAACATAGTAACAATTCTTTTGGAACGTTGATCTGTTAGGATTTGGCCTTGAAAATCTTTCCAAACATTTTGAGGCAAAATGACCAATCTTATTGCAGTTAAAACACTTAAAAGGCAATTTTCCTTCATACTTACCAGATCCTCTTGGTAGTCTCTTTGCAATAAGGGCTTCAAGTTGAGCAGTTTCTACTTCTTCTTCTTCTAGGTCTTTTCTTGCTTTTTCATACCATGACAGTTTCCTTGATGAGTTCTCTCCCGGATCAAACCTTTGTTTACCTTTTACAAAGGCACTGGATTTAAATGCAGATTCAGTCTTGGGGGGATCATCTCCAAACTCGGTCATTTCAAATGCAGCCAATTTGCCAGCCAATTGGTCTCTTGTGACAGTTGTATGGGCTCTGAATTCATCAATGGCAGCAACCTTGATTTTGTAAGAGGCGGGAAGGGATCTGAGAATTTTGCCAACAATCTCATTTTCATCCAAGACTCCACCAGCATTTCTAATTCCACAAACAAGCTCATTTACTCTTGGCATAAAAGAAGTAATATTTTCATCATCTCTCATCTTTAGTTTTTCAAATTTCCCTTTTAGACTCTATAACCTTGCACATTTAACGTACTGGTCTCCTTCATGCAAAAGTTCCAATTTTTTCTAAATATCAAAAGCAGTTGGAAGGTCAATAACATTTGAGAGCTCTAAATCAGATAATGCACTTAGAAGAGCTTCTCTAGTCCACATATTGTTTTCAGCATCTGTGATTTCATTTGTAGCTTTTGGACCACCTTGTGGAGGTACATACTGTGTTGTAACCATGGTCCAGTATGCTATTCCCATGCATTGCAGGTGACACTTCATGCGACCTTTCCATAGATTGAAATTGGCTCCATCAAACTTTGGACTATCCTTCTTGTAGGAGGACATCCTAGATCTCCTCAAGCAATTAAGCTCTTTTTGAGGAACTTAGCTCTGATACCAATTGTTAGATTTAGGGCACACAACTGAGAGGGGGGGCTGAATCAGTTGTGCTAAACTTTCTCCAATTAAACACTTATATCTTCTTTAGTGATTAGCAGAATATTAATCATGAATCATAATGCAATCAAATCAAAAGTAGAAACACATCAACACATAAGACACCAAGATTTTGACATGGAAAACCTGGTTAAGGGAAAAACCACAGGGTGATTAACCCAAGATTGTATTCTCTGTTAGAAGAATAGAAAGAACAAAATGGCACATGCCAATTAGGGCTCACTGCCTGAGCACACTACTCACAAGAGGCTCACTGCCTACAAGAAACACACTGTCTACAAAGAAATAAGTATCACATACATGAACTAGAGAATAGCATCTTCACCATGCTTGAATCAGTTCCATTTAAGCCCAATACTTCTACTCTGCCTTTCACTCTCCTCCTCGCTACCACACACTCATTGCCACATGACACACTTTGGAAAGACTTCACAATCCCCTATTTATACAAGGCATCGACTTAGGAATAATCATCTAAGTTGGAAAACATCTACAAGAACATCTGCAAGATGTGTAATACATCCAGTTGGCCAGTCTCAGGAAGAACACCATCATTCAGTTGTTATTCTTCAAATGCGCACTCTAACTTCAATGCAGACGACAAATCATGAACTGGACACGATCCAAAGATCACCACAACCTTTCCTGAATCAATAAGAACATCCACACTTCATCTGCTTGCTGGAATTCTTCTCTCCTTCATCCAAAGCTTTAAGAACACAGTCTGTCATTACTGTCACAATGGAATAGGTGCTTCTGAACCTTTAAACTATGAACCAATAGAGTTGACACCTCAACACTCCCTCAAATCCGTAGAATGGGATAATGCATTTCTGGATCTCACTGGACCTATCTGTGTCACTCTGTCACCTCTGAACACCTGCCAGAGCCGGTTCTACTAGAGCGATCATAACTTCTTTAGATCTTCATACGAACCTCTGAAAACTTGACTGGATCATCTCAAGACTCATATCTACAAACCCTTTGAATTGCAACCTCTGATCTGCATCTTAGCTGGGATCTCCACTTCACTGTCTCCATTGCTCCTCTCTGCTCATCCAATCCTTCTCATCAATGCAACATAAGTATGTTGACATCAATGATAACACCGGTTAGTCCCATACTTGCAACAAGTATGCATTAGCGAATGATGTTTTTTATACTTATTTTGTATGAATTCTAATAGGGGATAAAGATAGAAGATTATTAGAGGAGGTGGCAAAGGCTATAAGTCTTTTTAGTTCCTGTTATATATAATTTCCTACCTTCACCTACATTAGAAGTGAAAGATTTGACGGTAAACCATTCAAATTGCCAAGATATACTAGAGACCAGTTGATTGTGATAAAATTCTCAAGGTAGATTCTGAATGTATTTAGAATGTATAAAAAGAGATTTGGAAGAGGAAACATAAGGTTCCCTTGGATAATTGATAATTATTCATGTTATAATGAAGATATGGCTCATGAATTAGAGAGGGAGTTGAGATATTATATGCTTGAGGAGTTTGAATTAGCTAGATGTTTTGACCCTTTTCACAAAATTTAAAAATATATTGACCCTAAATATAGACATCAAGTGCATATTGAGGATTTCTAGTGGGATTGTGAAAATGAAAGAGAGGTGAGGCAGAGGGCTCACCAAAGGTTAACTTTGGAGAAGATGAGGACAATGGGGGAAATTAATGTGCCCTAAGAAATTATAGATGATGGTAAATTATTACATTATAGTTATGAAGACAAGAGGTTGCTTCCTATTAATGAACCAAGTTGGGAAGAGCTAGGGAAATGTCTTTGGAGGCTATATCAAAGCCTATTATTTTGTTCTTAAAAACATGGTTAAAAGATAAAATAGAAGAACTCAAAGCTAAAGGCATTGTAGCTACTTACCAAAAGATGGGTAAGAAAAGAGAAAGAGAACATCAAGATGATTTACAGTTCTTTTATGAGAAGAATAGGAAAATTGTGGAAGCAAAGGTGGTCGAAAAGGATAAAAATGCAATATTGATAGACCCTTATGCACTAGGTATTACAGTTGCCATAGCTTCAAGAACATTTGTAGAGGCAAGCTCATTAAGCCAGGCAGTTAATATAGAACAAACACAAACACCAAAGATACTAGCAGGATAGGGTGTAATGAGAGTTGTAGTTATAGAATCTTCAAAAGGAAGGACACTAGCACATGCTAAGGTTTTAGATTCTCCATTGGTGGAAACAAGACAAAAGCCTATATCTATTGAATCTACGCAAGAAGAGAGAAGACTAGGCTACATAAAATTCAAGCAAGAGTTGATTGAAGAGAAGCTGAAAGACTCAAAAAGCCAAGTGGTCAAGTAGGTAAGTAAAATTGTGAATATAAATGAAGAGAGTAGTGAAGGGGAGGAGTCACAATTCAGAGATAATATAGGAATAGAGCATGAAGAAAAAGAAGGAACATCAAAGACTTCTCCTATAATAGAAAAATAGAGTACTCAGATAGAAAAGACACAAAGCTCAATCGAAAAAGATTAAAATATACAAGAAAACCTAGAGGTAGTAGACCATTTTGGGCAATTGGTATCACCAAAAATCATAGAAGAGGTGCAAGTTGTTGCACAAGTAGTAGAAGAAGCATAAAAAGAAGGAGGAAAAGCTAAATAGGAAATAGAGGTATCTTCAGGTCACCCATCATAGTCAGAAAGGATAAGAGGGATAGAAGAGGTGCAAGTTCAAACTAAGGTGCAAAAAGGGGAAGCAATGTCAGCAGGCATTTCTAATATTAATATTTTAAATGTTCTTAATGTTCATATTGAATAAGGTGAATAAGAAGAGAATTTAGAGGAGGGAAATACAATGAAAGATACTAAAGAAGACACAGAAGAAGAGGAAGAAGAAAAGGAGAATGAAGAGGAGGGACCACAACATCAAGATAATGCATCACCTTTAGCAGTACATGGGAAACCACCTCCAAATCAGAATCAACAAGAGTAAATAGAAATAGAAAAACCTTAGGAAGAGTTAATAAATGAAGAAAAGAGAGTAGAAACAAACAAGGAAGCACCAGCTTGGATAGGGTCAGAAGTTAGAAGAGAAAAGATAGAAGTGAAGTTGGTTCCCATTGACATAAAAAGCTTGTTAGGTGGGCATTTATAAAAAGAGAAGAGAAAAGCTCAAACCATGTCAGCCATAAAAAGAATTCCATCTAAATCTAGGAATTTGGAACTAGCTATACCCCAGAAGAACAAGGGAAAATGAGAATTGAACCTTGAAGACTATCAATTGCTTAATATAGATCTCGGGTACATGTGACTAGAGCGCAGCACATTGCAGAATGGAACAACATGAATAAAGTAACCATGGAAATGATGAAGAAGGATAAGGATAAATTCAATTATTTGAAGGACATATTGTCCAGATGCAATAGTTCATATAGGGGATGTTTGAGCCTAATGTCACCATGCCAGATTTACCCATAGACTTAGCTATTTTATCAAACAACCAAGTTATTGAATTGGAAAATAAGAAGATTGAAGCAAATATTTTTGAGTGGTTTAATGCATTCATTCAAAAGGGAGAAAGTATAATAAAGCAGACAATTACCAATTGGGCCATTTCCCTTATAGAGGTGAATAATTGTAGTATTATTTTACATCATTGTCAATCTAGAATGAAAGAAAGTAGTAATGAGTTGAGGCAAGTTGAGGCCATGAATGAGAAAGTGGAAGAATTGTTAAATGAAGGAATAATTACACCATAGATGGAAAATCAAATAATAAAATATAAATTGGAGTTGAAGTTTGAAAAACACATCTTGGGAAGATGCATAGGGAATACTTAAGATTTGGAGGAAGAGGTTGCTGACATAATAAAGAGGCACG
Organism: Cunninghamia lanceolata; assembly: GCA_027924645.1. Taxonomy (NCBI): domain Eukaryota; kingdom Viridiplantae; phylum Streptophyta; class Pinopsida; order Cupressales; family Cupressaceae; genus Cunninghamia; species Cunninghamia lanceolata. The sequence goes on from BSBN01000159.1 coordinate 7,106,856, forward strand.
TGAAGATAATTTAGAGGCTTATTAAACATAAGTGCCTAGAGATTCTAGTGTATGATGCAGGTATGGAAGTAAAAGAGTTTAAAATTATTTATTCACCCTTTGTAGAAATCTATTCATGTAATTTGAGTATAGAGATGATTGATTCCATCATGGAATTAAGCGCTAAGATAAGGAAATATTAGAAAAGTAGAGAAGATATAGAACAACAAACCAAAATATTGAAATAGAAGGTTGAATTATAGCAATATACATGGAAGGAAAGCCAAAGCAGTACTCATACTTCTATAATAGCATTGATAGCTAGGTATACAGAATATTTGAAGAAACTAGGAGAGAATGAAAAGATAGGCAGTGGCAGTTGCAGGTAATTCCCTTTTGGGATATTTCAGGCACTTTGGTGTTGGTTGTTTTGTCTTTTGTAGAAGTTAGCGAATGGAAAGTCAATGAAAATATTGCATATTTAAAAGATCCTAATGGCATCCTTTGAGATAAAGGCAATATTCATGCAGATATTTTGAAGGACAATTGGGAAATGTTTTCCACCATAGATCTAGTGAGTTTGAATTGGAACCATTGATTGGGTTTCTTTGTGGTCGTAGCAGAGGGGAATTCAAATCTATCTAAAGAACCATGCTACTAGCATTTTAATGACACAGAGTGTGATAAAGACATATGTTACATTTAGGTGAGAGAAGTGAAATATTTTTAGCAGAATTTGTGTGAAGTGGAATGTACCTGTGTCTATAGCAGAGATAATGTGGAATGTCTAATTTCTCCCTGTATCTGTAAAGTGTCTGTGGGTTTTGATTAGTTGTTAATGTTTTCAAAGAATCTAAAGTCAAATTACATTGTAAATTTGAAAGACTTTTCATTTATTAATGAATGCAAACATCTAGTTGTCGCATCTATTCTAGAGTGCATTAGATTCAAGTATTCTTTAGTGTATTTCCTTTGATGATCACATTTTTGTATGTTAATTTGTGACACTGCTCAGGATAGGCATACATGGAATTTACTCCTTTGAAGCGTTGTAATTGATTTAAACTTGTATACATGAGTAGCAGAGAAATAATTCCTACAAAATTGAGTTTTCTAACCCTATCATTTCTAACTTTCCCCAAAAATCATAAATAAATAGCATGCACATAGAAATCTGAAGGAAATTGTCATATATTTGAATGAAGAATGAGGAATTATAAAGATATTTGACAATTTTCATATAAATCTAAGAAGAAAAGTTTGTTTTATTGAAATTTATGCAAAGCTTTGTTATAAGAATGGTAAATACATGCAAATGTTCACTAATTTTGGTGTAATTTGTAGTTATTTGTATAAATAGATAAAGTCTAGTATGTCACAAATTACTTTAGTTTATGTAAGGCTCCTTAAACATTACATCTCACAATGAACCACTAAACTTCCCAACACAGTCAAGAACTGACTACCAGAGCCTTGGAGTTAAGAATTATCTTTGTATATCCTCAATACCTTTCAAGAGAGACTAAGTTCATTGTGAATTTATCTCATGTTGCTTATGTGTAAAAGCATACATCAACAAATGAATTATGAACTGTTGATGTGTAAAATTGCGCAGGTTCCAACACCAACATGGGAAGTTTTAGGAATGTGGGACTTGCTACCTGAAACAACCTCTAGATTTTAAAGAAGCTGGCTCTTCTCTATTTTAAACGAGTTTGGGAAAAGGGTAAGAAGTAAATAGAATTATAGATGCAATGAAAACAAATCTATCTATGGTGATGCGCCTGAATAAAGTGTTTCTCTCAACTAAGCACAGTGAAAACTATCCTCAAGATTAAGTCACATTAAAGAGTAGATACTGCATGATTAACATAAATAGATGAAATGAATAAAATCAAAGGCTCACAACCAGACAATTTGTAATGACACAAAAAATATCAACCAAGGCATAGAACTTAGTCTTTCTCATTAATTTTCTAGCAATATAAGAGGCACAGTTACATTCACTTTCTAAATCAAGAATAACAAAATAAAGGCAAATGATATTCATTGGTCATGGAAAATGTCTCAAACTTCTCTCTTAAATCTCTGACAGAAAAACTATATCTGGAAACTAGAAATCTATATAAAAAAAAACTCTATATCTCGATCATTACAAATGTTACATATTTATAGCACAAGATCGACTCTAGATTATCTACAAAAATTGAATCCCAACGGCCCAACTAAATTGGAGGTAACTAGAAGTCTCTGATGGTTGAAGATCTTTTGAATCTATGACAATTACTCCTTTTGCAGGCCCATTGGCTGCAACAAAATAAATGTGTCATAACTCTTCTTATAAGGAATAGACACTTGTCAGCTTCCACCCTCTTTAGAAATAATAAAACCCCGTGACAGATGGCAGCATCCACATGCACAACCTAAAACTCCTTCGTTCCTCAGGAAGAAACAAGAAACTGACACTTGGCAGGTTCCGTAGCGACTAGAAACAATACATGTCTTTATCTACAACTTTGATACTAAACTATGTCATTATGTTCGGGAGGGCTCTGCCTGTGACATCTGTCATGATCCACAGCATTGAAACTTTAAGATAGTTAGAAATGGGACCCACAACTTCCCGCTTAGTAGCTTTCTGAACAGGGACAGGTCGCAGCTTTCGCAGCAACAACGAGCTGATACGTGGCAGATTCTGCGCTATTTCTTGAAACATTAGAAACCCTTTGAGACTCACGCGGAGATTGACACATGTCGAGCTCCACCTTATTTGAAAAACATTTATTAACACTAGAGGAAAAGTCAAGAAGCTTTTACTTGGGCACCACATCCACCACGTGGCACGCTCTGCAACTCTTGAGACTCTACATTGGGACCCACCTCCATCCATACTTAGCATCAAAGCAAATAGAAACCATAATGCGGAAGCTGACACTTGGAAAGCTCCGCAACTACCACAAAAGACACATGGCAACTTTCGCGATCACACTGAAACATTTAGGGAGTGCCTCCACTGATGACACGTGATGCCTTCCGCAGGGTTGCAACTTAAAACAAAATAGAAATAGCCTCCACTACGTGGCACGCTCTGCTTAAAATTGTAACTTAAAAACAAAATGTGGCTTAAAAATGGGGCTTGACACTTGGCAGATCCGGTGACTGGCAAAATGAAACCCTCGTAGCCACTACTAGAATTATTTGGACACTGAACTGTGACCCGCTAATGCGCTGCGGCTTAATACAAAATGTAGAGTAATTTACTCTACAGTTCTTGGCGACCCCTAGGACTTTTGAGCCTGCTCAAAAAGAACCTGAAACTGGCAACAATATGTATTCAAAATACAATATAGGGTCACAGATTCTGCAAAGCTATCTGGTAAACAAACCATTCTGTATCAGAAAGTCCCTGCTTATTCTGTAAATCTTGGAAAGCAAAATCAAGATTTATTATGTCTTTATGGGAAAAAGTCGGCAAAATTTGAACTACGGCCTTTAATTGAAACTCTAATTGGGCCATTGGCATCAAGATAGCCTCCACCTCTTGTACTGATGAGGAATCACTTAAACCTTGAAAAATTAATTGATCATTTTGTCTTATTAAAAGCAGGGTCTTAATCTCATCAATCATCAATACAGTATTATTATCTGGAAATGGTGATGGAAGACCCAGCTGCACTAGATCCTCTATGTGTCTCTTCATATCTTTGACTCCTTCTTTGACAATATCTAGGAGCTCCTGGCAAGTTGTGGCAGCTGAGTTGCAACTCAAAACTTCATTCACCCTTTTTGCAGCTATCCTTCTTTCACTGATCCCTGCTGCTGACAATATTTCATCTATTGTGTCATATAGCTTCTTTAGCAATAGTTGAGAGTTAGAAACTCTCAAGGAAACAGTAGACAGATTGGCCTAAACTGAAGCTTGCACCTTCTCGCACAATGGTTGTGCATTTAACATGAACGTTAATGAGGGTCTGAGCTGGATAATCTCATCAGAGATTCGTTTCCAAACTAAAACATATATCTCCTTAACCAGATTCAGAACTCTAGCATTCAGAGGCCTGTTAGCTAACTCGAGTGTTAGCTATTTTGTCACTTGTTGCTCTACTAGGAGTTGAGCATGTATTGCAGCAGCAACATTTTGTTCACTTAGCAACTTTTGTTGAAACTGTGTAGCTTGTTGCAACTTATCCTAATATTTCTTCTCTAATGTGGCCTTTTCCTGCCTCAAAACATTTACTACAGCTTTTCTCTGAGCTATCTCAACCTTTAGAGCAACATTTTGTACCTGTGTGGCTTGATGAATCTGACAAGAAATAGTATTTTGCAACTGTTTATTTAGATTCTCTATTTCATCCTTCATTGATTTCAATTCTCTAGCAAGGTTGCCACTATGTGTCTTTTCCTGAGCTAAGTCAGCCTCAACTTTCTGCAATTTTCTAGACACCTTCAAGTAGTCAGTTGCAACAGTAGAAGTGGTTTCATTGAGTAGTTTGACCCTATCTTGTGGTCTGAATAGAGACATGTCCATAGCTACAGCATTCATTGCAAAGTCCTGAGGCTGCATCTGTTCATTTGGCTTCACCACATTTGGGGACAAATGTGTGACAGTCAGCTGCTGTTGAATAGGGTCAAAGACAGACCTCATATGTGGTATAGCCAGGCTCTTATTTTCTTTGTTTCTTTTCTTCTCCATCCTGGCTTCTCTAGCCTTCTTTGCTATATCTACCTGAGCCTGGAAAGTGGGAGGAGAGGTAATGTATCCCCCAGCAAAGGGATGACCCTGAGGTAAACCATAAGGAATAGACAAATGTTGGCTAGGGGAGATTTGGGGAGGTGCTCTTCTTGGAACAAAGGGGAAAAAGAATGGTAATGAGGTGGCCTGTGAAGACATGGCCTGAGGATTAGCAATTGGGGCAAGTGTAGATATAGGCATAGCAGAGGTGGCAAGGGATACTAATGTTTGGCCAGTTGAGATTGCCACCCCTATGGTAGAAGAAAGAGACAAAGAGGAAAAAGGAGAAGAAACACTTACTTGAGGAGTAGTAGATGTGATTGGTATTTGTTGTTTCAAGGGTTCTGCTTCTTCATCTGACTCTTTTGGCAGGTGTAGTTTTCTATGCTTCCTTGGCCTTTCTTCTTCTTGCTCCTCTAATTCCTTCTCTACAACATTTACCACTACTGATGGTGGCAACGATACAAAAATGGAAGCCCCAGTAGCTGAAACTAATGGATTCCCTCTAGGTGGTGATGACACCACACCCTTTTGTTTCTCTAAAGTAATGAGAGATTGGGGCCAAGAAGATACAGGTACATCAGAGGTGGCTTGTCCTATTGCTTGCATTGTATGAGTTGACTCAACCTTCTCTTCTGACTCTTCACCCCTCTTCCAAATTTTGCTTGTATCAGGACTGGAGATTGGGGATGGATGCCACTCATCCCAGATCAATTCCCATTTCTCATCTGTGTCGACCTTGCCAAAGGAGTGTGTCAATTCAAAAATTTCCTGCCTATATTTCCAATAGGCCTCAATTTTCTCTGGTTTCCATTCTTGGCCCTTCAAAACCTTCTTCAATCCAGTACCCATTTTGATCTTAGGGTCAAAGGCCCTTTGTTTAACATAAAAGGTCTCTCATGGCCTAGGACCCTCATAAGGCAAATCTACCAGTTCCACATACATATCAGGGTTATCTTCTTTAGGGATTCTCTTGTCTTCCCAAAAGGGGTGACCCTCATGTGCTATTTTAGTCCCGACTTTGTTACTTCTAACCCAGGAGGCTATAAAACTATTTGGGTGATATCTCCATTTGTCTTCAATGATGAAAAATCCCAAGACAGCTAAATTTCGTAACAACAGGTGTTCATCGTCCCTAACTTCTAGGGTCATATTCCTTCTAATCCATGGGATATCATACATTTTCTTCTTCTTCTTCTTAGTGCCAAATTCATTGTCAACCATGGACACCTGTCGGGTTAGTTCTAGAAATGTTACCGTAGGGGTCAAAATTCTAGGTAGTAGCATAGGTTCTCCATTGAAACCATGGACCCTGATGATAGTATTTTGGGCCCCAAAGAAATAATCACATGGGATTGGGCAATTGGTCATGAAACCCCTAATGCTCTGTGTCAACCTATGTTCTACAAGCTCAGGGCTCAAATGGTAAAAGGCACGAGCAATAAAGAGTTCCCAGAACTCATAAGGGTCTAATGCCTCAGATAGCACATGTGTCCATGCAGACATAGGAATAGTTCTATTTTGCCCAAAATCTGGGTCATACATGTTCAACTACATATTTTGTGCAAAAATACCGTGGTTTTGATATAACATTAAATGAAACAGATAAGCAGAATACCTGAAAACTCCTTTGGTTTTGAAATTGACTAGCTAGTCGATCATGGAATAGGCAATTTGTTCTGAAAAGTCTAGCTGGTATTCTTGTGACTTGTCGACAGTCTTCAATCTGAAAAGGATGGCAATTTGCCAATCATAGACTGTGTTGTCTTCCTTCATTCCAAAAATGAAAGCCATCATTGACAGTGCCTCTTGACTAGCCTGAGTGAATTGTACCCTTCCTATAGGTAGTGTGGGCATCTGGGTGTTCTCCTCTGGCAACTGCAACACTGAGTTAAGAAACCTAATCTGGTTATTGATATTTGACCATGTCTTTTGCATCTTAGCAATAGTGGGGAATGTGGCCATTCAATCATGATACATGGCTAAAATGTCTCTTATAGCTTTGGGTGTAATTTGCACCATAAAGGGACCCTATTGTATGGTGTTTGAAGGCGCATGAAACAATCTTGCACATATATCAATTGGGTTAGGACATAGGTGCACATTTGGAACCATGAACTACGCCAATTGTGAGGTCCAAATCCTCATTCCAAAAGTCTCAGATTGTCCACTTTTTGCCTTTTGAATGCATCTCTGGTGTGCCCCTTCACAGAGAGTCCTGGTAGGTGTTTGAAGGGCTGGGTCGAAGATGCCATCTACAAAATCTTTTACTTTCTCTAGGTCGACAGAATACCCTACCTCAGGAACCCTCATCCTTGGGTAGGCTCTCTTCGGTTACACAGGTGCTGAGGCATATGATTGGCTTTTCAAAAGCCTGTTAATTGATTCATAAATCCCGAGACCCTCCTAAGAAGACTGTGCTTCAGCCATATCTGTGCCTGTGGGGAGAATGTGGCTGCTTTGACACAGTAATGGATACAATTGCTATACTGGAATAATACAAAGCTGAAAATGCTTGCTAGGGGTTCAAAGCACAGAGAAGAGCAAAATAAGAACCACAGTTAAGGTTTAACTCTAATTTAATGGGGCTTTTAATGACACATCATGCCTTATAAATGGCATTAACATGAAAAAAAGCCGTTAGTGTATCTTTCTAAATCGGCATGGGACTGAGTGTCAGACACATTATGAGAGTGGCTACAAAAGTGCGTACTTTCAGGGATTTTAGGGATTAGAGACAACCTTAATGAATGTGAGATTTCCAAAAGAGAAGGGGCTTGCACACTTTGACACGTGTTCACAAAACACTTATTTAAAAGAAAAGTGGGAAAAGAAAGCAGGAAAATAGGAAAACAATAAAGGGAAACTAACTAACTATAGTACATAGGAGACACTACTTAATTAAAATTCTTCAGATAGATCCCATTCATAGGAATCTCTTCAGGTTCACCTTTCATTGTTTTGAGCTCAAAATAATTTTGTTGCTTACAGGAACGAATCTTGTAAGGGCCAGTCCACAGTGATTCAAATTTGTTGTGTCTACCGAGCTTGGCAGCTCTTTCATCCCACTTCAAAACTATTGAGCCAACTTCAAAATGGGGATTTGAAGTCTTCTTATCAAAATATTCCTTGATTATTTTCTGGTGTTTCATTAGTGACTCATGTGCTTTTTCCCTTTTCTCTTGTACTTCCATGAGCTCAGCAAGTTTGACTTGCATGGGGCCATTCTCTTCAATCTCTATTTGTTTCAATAATTGTAGAATAGGATTCTCTAAGCTTAGTGGCATTACAACTAGCTTACCATAGACTAATTCATATGGATACATCTTTGTCACTTGTTTCGGTGTGATTCTGTCAGCCCACAATGCTGTATTAAGTAGTATGTGCCACTCTCTATGATAGTTTGTCCTCTAAATGAGTCTGATCAGGTTCTTGTTTGTAGATTCTGCCAAACCGTTACCTTGTGGGTAATAGTTTGAAGAAGTCTTCAAATAAATTCCATTCCTTAGTGCAAATTTAGATATTTTTGTTCCCAAAAATGCCTTAGCATTATCTGATATTATGGTATGAAGTGGACCAAACTGAGCAGTAATACCCTCTAGAAAGTCTAATATTACCTTTTCTATTGTTTCCTTGAGTGGTACTGCTTCACTCCACCTGGTGAAGTAATATGTGGTAGTTAGGATCCATTTGTGTCCCATACTTGACACAGGATTTATCATTCCAATAAAATCAAGACCCCATTAGGTGAAGGGTTCATCCATGATTATGGGACTTAGAGGCATTGTTGCATTCCTTCTTTTCCCTGTGTAGAACTAACAAGATTGGCACTCTTTAACCAGTTGATAACAATCTGTGAATAAAGTGGGCCAGAAGTATCCTGCTTGAGTTATTTTTATTGTAGTGGTCCTTGCTGAAAATTGTCCACCAGAGGCTCCACGGTGTAACTCATGTAGTATTCTTTGAGCTTCATCTTTTTCTATACATCTTAAGAGTATACCATCAACATTTCTTCTAAAAAGAATATGGTCAATTAATACAAAATGGGCCCCTTTCTGCCTATAGTATCTCCTTTTATCACAGGAGAGCTCATTTGGGAAAACCCCATATTTCATGAATTGTATTCTGTTTGTGACCCAAGAATCTTGATCAACCTCTTGTATCTTCAATACATTTTCTCTTTCTGTTTCTTGTGTCATCATTCTCTCCACGTCCTGAGCCATATATTGGCACAATCCTTTGCCCCTTACTAACTTAGTAGGTCTGACCTTCACATCATATTCAAGGATCTTTGTTATCCAGTTTGCTCTTTTGTCAGTGATCTCACCCTCCATAATGTATTCTCTCACACTAGGATGAGCCACTAATATCAGAATCTTATTCCTTGTGACCATATGTCTGAATTTCTTAAGAGCTTTTACCATGGCATATGCCTGTGTCTCTAAAAAATTGTATCTAGCCTCATATTCCCTAAGGGTCCTAGAGAAAAAGGCTATTGGATGCTCTCCTTCTTGCTATTCATCTTTCTGAGTTAAGACAATAGCAACACTAAATTCTCCTCCATACACATACATGGTAAAATACTTAGAGAAGTCTGGGTTTCTGAGTACTGGGGTTATTGAAATTGCTCTTTTGATCTCTTCAAAAGTCTACCTTCCCTCTGCAGTCCATTTGAAAACTAGGTCTTTTTTTAGCAACAATGTCATAGGTCTGATTAGACCTACAAAGTCAGATATGAACTGGCTGACAAAGTTGAACTTTCCCAAGAAAGACTGAACTGCTTTCTTATTGACTAGCAGAGATAGATTCATTATAGTAGTGACTCCTTCCTTTGACACTATATGCCCTAACAATTTACCATGACGTACTACAAAGATGCACTTCTTGGGATTCAAGGATATTCCAAACTCTTGGCATTTCTTAAAAATAGCCTCTAAATGATCAAAATGGTCCAGAGCATTTTTAGAGAAAATTGTGAGGACATCTAGATAAATCAAGATGATCTTGTTTATAAGCTCCCCAAATGCTACATCCATGGCTCTTTGAAAAGTGGCTCCAGTATTTGACAGACCAAAAGGCATCTTAGCATATACAAATATTCCCCATTTTGTACGAATTGCAGTCTTATGCTAGTCTTCATCAGCCAACCAAATCTAATTGTATCCAGAGAAACCATCTAGCAGAGAAAATCTCTCTGATCCAGCCACGATCTGTAAAATTTGTTCCATAGAGGGCAGTGGATAATGGTCTTTTAAGGATGCTCTGTTCAGATCCCTAAAATCCACACAGAGTCTTATGTCACCATTCTTTTTTCTTACTGGCACTAGGTTTGATACCCAGGTTGAGTGCTTGATTGGAAAAATAATTTTTTATTTTAAGAGCTTCTACAACTCATCCACCATTAGAGGTTCAATCCTTGGATTCACTGGCCTTTGCTTCTGTCTAACTGGTTTAGATCCTTTAGTCAGCTCTATAGTGTGCTAAATGATATCTCTATCATAGCCATGGAGGTCTTCATAGGTCCAGGCAATCACCCTATCATATCTTTCACACAAATCAATCAACCTTTCTCTCTCTTGCTGGGTTGTAGAATTGCCAACCTTTAATTTTCTCCCTTCACTAACTTGAATTTCAGAGTAGTCTTCTTTCTTTGCTTGAAACCTCTTCTTCTCTAGGCTTACATCTTCTAGGTCGAATAAGTTTCCTAAGGTAATCAGTCCTTTAGGGAGCTTATTTGACTTTAGTTGAATAATTTGGTCACCATATGCTTCTTCAATTTTAGGTTGCAATTGATCAGCAATATCTCCTAACTGTTGCGGAAATGAAAGTACTTGAAAATCATTTTCAAAAACTTGCCAATTTTGGTCATTGTCTGGGATAGTTGGTCTTACTATAACTTTGACTGCCTCATTGTTAACTAGTAGATCAATTCTTGGATCAAACTGGGAACCAATTTGTGCCATTCTATCTGTCTCAGAATTCTGGGCTCTAGGAACTACTTCAATATTGAAAGCTTCAAAACCATATATTAGGTCCCAAATTCTGTGCCTATAGGATCTCATTCTTACATTTTTGGCTACTACCTTTTCTCTAATTTGTTTCACCACTAGTTTTGAATCTCCTCTTACTATCAAATTTTTTAATCCCTTTTCTTTGCCAACATGATTCCATGCACCAAGGATTCATACTTGGTATCATTATTGGTATAGGTAAAATGAAAACAGATACCTCTTAAAATTTTCTCACCATTTGGGGCAATAAGGCAAACTCCTGCTCCAGCTCCATTCTTACTTCTAGCCCCATCAAAATTTAGAGTCCAAATTTCTGAGTCTTTTTCAGATTCTTGAGTCTGATTGGGCTCTTCCCTTAAAACATTAGGGATTTCTTGGTCTTCTTCAAATATGACATAAGTGCCTAGACCTATAGAGTCATAATTTCCATATGGGTCACTTTGCATCATAGTTAACAACTGATTATTCTCTTCCTCCTATTGGTCATGCTCAGTCTAGTCACCTAACTCTTCAACAAAGATTATCTCCTCTTTATTTAGCATAGCATGGGTTGACTCTAATTTTGGGGTTGGTTCATTTGTGATATGGTCCTTTGATAATGGCTCAGACAGTATTTTCATCTTTGTCCCATATTTGATTCTTAGAATGAGGTGTGACCAATTTAGTGACATGTAACCTCCTATCTTGGTTGTGAAATCTCTGGATAAGCATAGACCAAATATAGGGGGAATATCTATGACTACCACATCCTGATTTACAATTATATTGGGGCAAGTATACATTTGCAATGGGAGTTGTTTAATTTTCCCTATTGTTTGCATAGATTTCCCATCTAACTGCATAACCCCTCTTGTAAGTGTCATATTTTATCTTCAAAGCATCTGTTATTTGTTTTGGCATTACTGTAGTACTAGCTCGAGAGTCTATCATTGCATTATGCAATAGTTTCTTTCCAACTATTAGAGTTAAATAAAAGGGATCTTGTTTAGATTTATCTACCTCAGGTACATTATTCAACAGGGCCATTGTCTGCAAAGGTGCAGTATCTTTGAGCTACAACTTTTCTTTATCAGCATATCCTCCTTTAGCACCAGTCTGTTTAGGAACTCCTTGGCCTTGCAAAGCCTCTTGCAACAATGTCTTTTGTTCAGGAATACCTAACATGTCCCAAATTGATACATGCGATGGAGTTCTTTTTAACTAATCCACCACATTCATAGGTCCTAATTCTTGGGCCTTTGAGTAATAAGGGTACCTTGCCTTTTCTTGAACTTGACCTGAGGCTACTTGATTCTGCATAGGCTGGGGCATTTCTTGTCTAGCAACTGTGTTCTAAGATTCTAAACTGGAGGAGCTCCCATGATCTCATTATCAGTGACTTCAGGATGTTCCATCATTCTCCTCTCTGCTCTAGTATAGTAATCTGATTGCACCAATGGCTTCTTGGAAGTAGATGTTTCATTCAAGAACACTGACTCTTCATCTTCAATCCATGAAAATAAAGCATGCTTAGGGGCTATTTCCTCTTCCTGTTGTAAGGACATTCCTTGCATCTGGGCCACTACAACTACATTTTGTACACTAGGAGACTGATATTACGGAGTGTTAGAGGTTACAAATTGTCCTTCTAATACTCTCTATTCTGCTATCTTCTGTTGTAAATTTCCTCTGGGGCAATCTCTAGGCATGTGGGCATTATTACAAGGAAAAAACCAAGCATTTGTGCCATATGCAAAATTATTTTGCCCTAGAACAATTTCCCTATTGGGATTAGGAGGAATAGTCTGTAGGGGTGTAGGGACTATGACTAATTGGTTTGATGGCTGAGGATTAGCTTGCCTTTAAGGGCCCTGATATTGATTTGGCTAAAAGGGAGGTCTATTTCCTTGATAACCTTGATAAGGGGGTTTTGGATAAGGATTTTTCTCTCTCTCTAGGTTAATTATCTCATTTGAGAAGGTCCTTAAAATGTTCTTGACATCATCCATTTCATATGATTGAATAGGGGCAGTTACTTTAGCAGATTGCTGAGGAAATGAATACATAGACATAGGTGGGGTTGAAGGGTTAGGTGCTTCTTGAGGCAATGGCAAGGTAATTTCTGGGAACATGGGCATAGGAGGCCTTGGGGGTAGTTTTCCAGCATCTATTAAGTTATTTTCAGCCTTGACTACTAACTCATAAGCTTCTGGTAGTGTCTGACCTCTAAGGGACTGGATTATCACTGATATATCTGAGTTTAAAGCTTTAAGGTAAAACACAATAGCCATACCTGGTAATGGTCTTGCTATAGAAGGAATTCTCTCCCAAGTCTTTTGAAATCTTGAATTGAAATCAGTCATAGCTTCTTGTGGTGCCATTTTGATGGTAATCAATTGTTGCAGCAAAAAGGATTTATCACCCTTTTCTTTAAATCTTTCAAAGAAAGGATCACCAAGTTGATCCCATGTGGATATTGTATTTGGGGTTAAAGATCTATACCAGTCTAGAGCCTTCCCTTTGAAAGAAGCTACCAATAGTCTTATAGCCACATTTTGTTGAGTGATCACATGCACTGCACAGACATCAGATACATCTTGCAGATGTTCCTCAGGTGTCTTGAAATCTTCCCCACTAAACTTAGGTAGAGCCTTCAGAGAATTAGCTGGAATAGCATCCCAAGTGGCTGGTGGTATTGGGAGAATCAAAGGACTGCCAGTGTTCCAATTTGCATAATTCCTTGGGGCTATAGGTGCTCCCATATTTGCTCTTGGTGGTGCTACAAACTGATTCACTCTTCTCCTTGGATTAGCTACTAGCAGTGGCAAAAGAATACCTGGATTAGAAGCAGATTGAGCTCTAGTTATAGGTCCACAGCTCTGACTCCCTGTAGTTCTCTGGCTCATACAATCTTGATAGAAACTTCAAGAATGGTCCCAACGAGTGTGCCAAAAACTATTGATGTGTAAAATTACACAGGTTCCAACACCAACATGGGAAGTTTCAGGAATGTGGGACTTGCTACCTAAAACAACCTCCAAATTTTAAAGAAGCTGGCTCTTGTCTATTTTAAATAGGTTTGGGAAAAGAGTAAGAAGTAAATAGAATTACAGATGCAATGAAAACAAATCTATCTATGGCGATGCGCCTGAATAAAGTGTTTCTCTCAACTAAGCATAGTGAAAACTATCCTCAAGATTCAGTCACATTAAAGAGAAGATACTGCATGATTAACATAAATAGATGAAATGAATAAAATCAAAGGCTCACAACCAAATAGTTTGCAATGACAAAAAATATCAACCAAGGCACAAAACTTAGTCTTTCTCATTAATTTTCCAACAATAGAAGAGGCACAGATACATGCACAGTTACATTCACTTTCTCAATCAAGAATAACAAAATAAAGGCAAACGATATTCACTGGTCACGGCAAAAGTCTCAAACTTCTCTCTTAAATCTCTGACAGAAAAACTATCTCTAGAAACTAGAATTCTATATAAAAAAAATCTATATCTCGATTATTACAAATGTTACATATTTATAGCACAAGATTGACTCTAGATTGTCTGCAACAATTGAATCCCAATAGCCCAACTGAACTGGAGGTAACTGGAAGTCTCTGATAGTTGAAGATCTTTCGAATCTGCGATAGTTACTCCTTCTGCAAGCCCATTGGCTGCGACAAAATATATGTGTCATAACTCTTGTTATAAGGAACAGACACTTGTTGACTTCTACCCTCTTTAGAAATAATAAAACCCCATGACAGATGGCAGCGTCCACGTGCACAACCTGAAACTCGTTCGTTCCTCGGGAAGAAATAGGAAACTGACACTTGGCGGGTTCCATAGCAACTAGAAACAATACGTGTCTTTATCTACAGCTTTGATACTAAACTATGTCGTTGTATTCGGGAGGGCTCCACTTGTGACATTTGTCGTGATTCACAACATTGAAACTTTAAGACATAGTTAGAAATGGGACCCACAACTTCCCGCTTAGTAGCTTTCAGAACAGGGACAGGTGGCAGCTTCTGCAACAACAACAAACTGATACGTGGTGGCTTCCGCGCTACTTCTCAAAACATTAGAAACCCTTTGAGACTCACGTCGAGATTTACACATGTCAGGCTCTGCCTTATTTGAAAAACATTTATTAACACCAGAGGAAAAGTCAGGAAGCTTTTACTTGGGTGCCGCATCCACCATGTGGCACGTTTTGCAACTCTTGAGACTCTACATTGGGACCCACCTCCATCCATACTTAGCATCAAAGAAAATAGAAACCATAATGCGGAAGATGACACTTGGTAAGCTCTGTAGCTACCACAAAATACACATGGTGCCTTCCGCGCTCACACTGAAACATTTAGGGATTGCCTCCACTGATGACATGTGGCACCTTCCGCAGGGTTGCAACTTAAAACAAAATAGAAACAGCCTCCACTATGTGGCATGCTCTACTTAAAATTGTAACTTAAAAACAAAATACGGCTTAAAACTGGGGCTCACCCCTTGGCGGATCCCATGACTCTGGCAAAATGAAACCCTCGCAGCCACTGCTAGAATTATTCAGACACTAAACTGTAACCTGCGGATGTGTTGCGGCTTGATGCAAAATGTAGAGTAATTTACTCTAAATAAACATACCTCCTTGAACCAAATTATAAAACTCTGTCATCGTTTTGTCAAAGAATAACTGTAGTAACCATCTTTTTCGAAAAAGTTCTAAGAAAATCACCCAAGTTATGTCACCAGGTAACAACTTCTAATCTACCTTCTCATTATCCCACCATGTTACTGCTTCACTAGTAAACTGGTAAGATCCATACATTGCCTTCGTGTGATCTAAAAGGTTTTGGATCCCAAAGTATTTCTTCATTTCTATTATCTAGGATTCAACTCCATCTCCAATTATATTTTGATTAAATTTTGATGGTGATACTTTCTTGAGGTCTTTCCCCAATTCTTCTACACTCTTTACTTGATTATTCACCTTAGCTCCAACTTTAGGAACTTGAACTTCTATCCTTGGATTCTCATTTTTTACCTCAACCCTTGGGTATTCATTAGCATTCTACCCTCTAGGATTTCCTCTAATCTCCTACTCAAGAGCATTCATCCTCATGTCATGTTGGATCAAGAGAGCAAGAATATGGTCTAATCTTCCATCTTGGTCATTACTATCATCTCCACGATCGACAACATTTCGACCACCACGAGCACCTCCATGTGCACCTCCATGGTTTCCTTTATTTTGACCAATTCTTGATCCTTCACCTTGATCAATGTTTCTAGTATTCATGATGGATAATATCTATCAAATTCACAACTTAGCACAATAGTCGCAAAGAAAATAGAGGCCCTAGTGTTCAACCCCAAGCTCTGATACCAAAATGTAAAGCCCTCAATTTCATCATAAGAGTAAATGAAGTAAATAATCTATTTATATACAACATCACAATATCCAAAAAAAAGATGTAATTAGTCCACTTAATTACAATATAAAAGATAAAATGGGTCTAATCAATCTGCTTAACTACAATATCACAAGTAAAATGAGCAATCTCATAAATATGAATCAAAATGTCATTAAATCTTTCAAAATCATGTGCTCAATCTAGGTAAAAGTACTATAAATAATATACAAAATCCATGGGCACTCATGCCATATTATGTCCAATTTCAAGATAAAATAATCATGTACAACAAGAATTAATAAATTAATATGCTCATCACTTGCATGAACCAAGTGGTCCACCACCTACAATCTGAGAGACGAGAACATGGCCCAGGTGCTTTCCCACCCAACCATGAAATAATTACATTTCCTCAGATCCCTTAATGAAATGAAGGAAACCCTACCCTACTCAAAATGTCTAGCTACCTAGAAACAACTAGTAGGAGGGAACACTGGATGCAACCCTGATGTCTAAATGTGTAATTCAAAATAATGAAAAGTAGATTGTCTCAAAATAGGATGTGGCAGATATATATATAAATAAATTTCCTAGACAAAATAAACATCTCTTTCAATGTCATCTCGATTAGATCTAATCCTTTAAATAGTAAACTGGTTCAATTCTGGAAAAGTGGAAAAGCCATGTCTCTGAAAAATCCACATACAACATCCTAGCCCAAAAAGTAACCCAATAACATTCCTAAAGAAAAATCTACTTCTTTCCCCAAGAAGCAAGTAAAATAAAATAAATAAAATGAAGTAATCAATATTCTTATATATTTCATCCCAAAATCCCTTTACAAAACATTCATTTATAAAAACACACTTTCCACAAGCAAGAGGCGAAAAATTCATTTATTCAGACATATTATTTATAATCTGGTTTAATCCTCCAAGATTGTTTTATCATTCAACTAATCTATAGAAAGTTTATTTTCACTACCTCCTATCTATCTCTGTTTTTATTAATAAAAAATATGGATTTAACAAAACTATAATTGATTTCAGCATCAACAATATTAGAAAAATAGAAATAGTGTATATTGTCTCTAGTTTAAGCCATCATATTGTTTTAATGAGTTTTAAACAGAGCTACAAAAGTAATTTATTTAGCTATAGGATCCTTAAATTTTTGCTACAGGAAGATCATATATCCAACTACAGGAACTTATAAAGTTGATAGTCATAAAAGAAAGCTACAGAAACTTATTTCTTGGTCCACATAGATAAGAATAGATCTTCTATAGTAATACAAAATGGTGACAGGGTTTTTCTTATCAAAACTACAGGTAAAGATTGAAGTTTTACAGGGGTAAAAAAGAAAAAAAATATGAACAAACAAAACTCAGCAATAATAATTTAATTTTAGTCAACAAAATAATTTATATAGCAAGCCATATTATTAGCTAGGCCACTCTTAATCGGGCCACCATTGCAAATAACAAGCTAAACAGTGTGTTACCATTTTTTACCACAACTCAAAAATTGGTTGAGCAGATTTATCATTTATCATTTTTGAATGAGGTTTGATTTATTTCTATCATGTGCTAGTTGCATAGTTGTTATGACAAATGCAATTTAGTTGTTTAGATGCAGAAAAGAAAAGTGTCAAAACATTCATTGCATTGTAGAGCAGCAAAATGAGATAAGTATTCATTCACCATAGTGATTATTTATTTACGAGTTTGAATACATAAGAGAATAAACATTGCATTGAAGGAAACTAAGACATATCAAATGTCCAACACAAGCCATGGGTCAAAACTGAACTCATGTAAATACAACTAAAATAGTATGCATCTAATGAAGAAGAGGGAAATATATAGCCATCATTGCCTTGTTTTCGTTGATCTTTGTAGTAGCCTCTAGTCTTGCTCCCGACCTCGACATGTACCTAAAAAATCTTAGGAAAGGTCCTGTTAGAAGCTCTAGCTATGAAAATCCTTCATCAATCAAGAGAGGTATAATACTTTAGTTATAATGCATTGATCAAATGAGAAATATCCATATGCAAAAGGAACTGAAGAGAAGAAAATATAAGAGCATCATTATTTTATTCTTATCTATTTATTTCATGTGTAGGTATAGGACAAATCATGAAGATAATTGAAGACATTCAGTATGTGGTGTCAAATAGTCTTCCACAAGGGTTGAGCACAGCATGCTGCTACCCCTTGATCTCAGAAGGGATGAATAAAAAGAAGGAAATCATTAATTACATTTGCATGACAATTTGAAGGAATAACAAGACAATTATATGCATCAGTCCCATTTCAAGACATGACCATGATTTCACTTCAAAGTATGAAATGCAACCAAGAGCATGACCTAAACAGATGGAGGACAAAATTTGATGCATATAATACCTTATGTACTACTCCAACTATTATGAAAATGACATTCGCAAGCATGATATTAATCAAGAGTACACAATGCATTTATAATCATCAGACTGATTAAAATAAGTATTCACAACTATTGACTATCTAGAGATTGCTTACTCATCTATGATCAATAATCCAATTAGAGTATCCATTATAAACCAGTAAGCAAATTTTACAAGGACGGGGGAGTACCAAGCATATACTTTCTCATTTAAGTGAAGTGGCAAAATCAAATTTAAAATTCAAATTACATAAGCTGCATTTTAAATGATGAAATATATCCAATTATGCCTCACTTTTTGCTACCAATAAGTTGAGCATCAGAATAGTGTGTATCACATGTTATATTCATTGCATATCTATGAAAGAAACAGGATAGGATTGCAGATTTGTAGCAGAAGAATACAAGATAGCCAGGTTAGATGGCTTATTTTTGTCTTTGACAAACTTCAAAGGATTAAAAGGAACATTTCATTACATGTGTGTAATAGAGCATCATTATCATGTGACAAAGGAGTAGTTAAACTTGTATGATCATCATCCTTTATGCTACAGGATGTCATTTGTGTCAAAATGAAATGTAGAAGTGCATGGTTGCATCTGGTCAGGAGTGAGTTCAAATAAAATCTTCATCATAATAAGTGATCTGTCAAAATTGGTGATATCAGATACAATGGACCTAATTGATGTCCTATAGGACATCTTACATAATGTATTTGATATGATGCAGTTACAATGAAGAGGGATAGCAAAAGTCATCATGTGTTACAGTGTATACAAAACAAGTGACTTCTTCATTTGTTACAATGCCACAATGTCATGACATAGCCATGGTCATCATCATGTTTGAAGTATCTAATTGCTACAATCCACTGAATGAACAAGTGAAGCTACAAAATTAAAGACATGTATGCTACTGTAGAAAGAAGAAAAGTTCTAAGTTTAAAACTGACAGTATACACTTCATATGGAAAGTCCCTAGAAGAGCAAGTAGAGCTACAGGAGTAGAGAATACTTTATACAATCATCACTTCTCTTAAAAAATGATAGTGATTGTAACTCAACAATGACAACATAAGGAAGAAAAATGATATCATATTCTAGTGTTCGCAGAAAGAAGAGATTGTGCTGAAAAGATAAAATCATTGTTTTAGTTTCAAATATGGGTTCCCACAATGAAAGAGAAGAGATATATTCATAACCATGTCGTGGCATATAATGCCATTTACATTCATCATCAAAATACCCATGTCGAGTTACATAACCTAATGCATTTTGCATTGTTGAAGATAAAGGAAAATGGTAAGTAAATTGTCCAAACAAGGCCTTAGATGATTATATTGTTTACACAACAAAAACATGAAAGCCTTGTCAGGTTTAAAAGAGTTTTCTTTCTTTTTGCAATATGCAGTTGAGGAAGGCCAAAGTGGAGTGTTACAGCCATGGCTGCCAAAGAGAAAAGAAGTTGTGTGTAGTATAGAATGAAACCCCATCTCACAGTCAAAGGAACCTCAAAATTTTGACATCAAAATACAAAGAACCATCTACAAAATGTGTTACATCCCACGGCCATGCCATACATGAAGGTATTTCACATACCTAGCAAATAGAAAAGAAACCCTCATCACAGTTACACATACAGAAATGAAGAAAGAGAAGCAATGAAAAGGAAACATCGAAGGTGACCATATGGCATTGTGGCAGAGAAGGAGATAATGGCTGTGACCTAGCTGAAGATTCTTGTCATTTTTTTGCCATTTTTCACAAAGTTCAACACAGGAAAACCAAAAAAATATAGATGAAAGCTGAGAAACTAGAGAATCAACTACATGGTCGTGGCCTTTTAAGAGACATAAGCCATTAAAATATAGTAAAATGCCATTTTAAAGCTCAGATTCAAACTTACCAAGTGTGGCTTGTCATTTTGACTTGAGAAGTGCAATGTTTTGATCTCAAAAGCCATCGAATGGAGAAAAATGTATAGAGCATGAAACCTCAAGCTGCAGAGCCAAACTCAATGCCAACCAAATGAAAATGACCGAAGTTTTAGGGCTACATTTGCTTTTGTTTCAATGTCCTCTCCACATTTTGACCATGCAAACCAACATAATCATTTTTATCCAAATGAGATCGGGGTCAACACCTCGTGTTCGATGATGCCTAGTAATCATAAGGAGAAGTGGCCAACAGTTCAAAGAATATGGCTTATTTTATGAAGTCAAAGGTGGACATTATCATGAGCAAACAAGCCTTGTGCCTTTAGAACCTTGCCAAGCTCTAATCTCATATGTGGTTAACTCACATTAGAGTCTAATTATCATTTAACTATGCATGTGGTCGAGTGTCTATGACCTCCTACTTATGCATTTTTTTTCTTTTTCCTTCACATGTTTTGAATATATGCATAAGATCAAACAAGAACCTTGGAAATGTGAAGAGTATGCAAGATGATGACATAGTCAAAGGGGTCAAATGCGACATGGTGGCACTATAGAGGCAGTGAGTTGGCGTTTTCAAGGCATATGGTTAGCGATGTGGTGGCAGAATATTGGCACATGGAGGCCATGGTGTCAAGCCTTTTAGGGATTTTATTTATTTTTTGTAAATGTGTGTAGTATTTCATTGTTTTATGATTTTTATAGAAAATCATTTGTGATATCTTGTAAATATCTTGGTGAAATTATAAACCAGATATCATTTTATTTTTGTAAAAAAAATCGTAACGAATAGGATATTGATTAAAATTGCCATATCATTGTAAAGTTAACTTTAAAGCAATGAAATTTAATATTGCTTTTAAAGTTTAACTATTTTAGGCAATTTATAGGCTAAAAGCATAACAAATATCCCATTTTGATTTGTTTTATTTAGAGCCATATAGGACAAATTTTTGGAGCTTTCATGACTAGAGGAAAGCAATTTTATGGTGGGACCACATGAGAGGGCAATTTTGTAGCTTTATTTCACAGATTGGTGGTAGATTCAGTGCTTTATTTTTGGCTTTCATGAGTAGCTTGAAAAAGGAATTAGGGCCTATTTTTAGGATCTTTTTCAGCTTTCTTCAAAGGAGATCATTTCGAGACATTTATAGGGAGAAAAACTTAGTTAGTTAGCATTAGTTTCTTCTCTCTTGCAGAGTTGTATATAGGCAGTTGACTTACACATTTTATTTTTTACGCATTGTACTCCTTTCAATTCTAATAGAAAATCATCTTGTTTCACATATTTTGCAGTCTTGATCTAATGTTATATTGTGACTTTTTCTATCCTTTATTGTGTCTCAATACTATTAAAAACTTAGTTCTTCCTGGTTGTAGTTTGTGTTTGATCTAAACCTTGTTGCAAATTACTTAAGGAATAAGCTATCAATGAAATTGTGAGGATTCAGGTTAGAGGGTCTATTTGTGAGTGAGAGAATTCCATCGAATTTAGATTCTAGAGTTAGTTTACATTTCAGTTACATCCTTCTATCCTTTTTCCCCTCAAGTCAGTAGTTTTGAAATTATGAGAGAACCAATTCACTATGGAGATTCATTTTCATGAAAGGAGACCCATATCTGAGAATGATTCCATGTTTCAACAAGTAGTTAAGCTTTTGCAAATCTTAACAAGGGTGCATACTTGAATTGACAACAATTTTTGGCACGCCCAGTGGGACTTTGGAAGTAAATTTAGAGAGATTTGTACCCTCATAGCTATTGTTCTAGTATATGCAGTAGTTTTACTAGCCTTTGGAGGCTTTTAATATACCTGGTGGCTCATTCCCTCTGGTTTGGATGTAGATTAGTGCTTGCTTCTTATGAAAACTAGGTCTAATCTAGACCCTTTTGACTACTTATAGCTATCTACACCTAAAAGCAGAGGCAGATCAGTAAATAGAATAGTTGAGTCATCAAGAAGATCAAAGTCTACACCTTCCCAATTCAAATCTACAAGCTAGGTCAAAAGAATTAGAAGTCTAGTGCTAATAGTCTAGATACCTATAATGGCTAGGTAGTATGCATTTGTTGCTTTCAATGGAGGTAGCCCATTACAACTTGCCCAAAGAGATGATATTCCAATGGAAGCCCTTAAATGTTTGCCTTATTTTAGTGGAGAAGATCACACTACTGCTACCGAACATATTCAAGATGTAGCAACCTTGTGTTCCATGCACAATGTCACTCAAGAGAATGTGACAATCAGGCTTTTAGCTACTTCATTAAAAGGAAAAGCCTTAGAGTGGTTCAGAGGACTTGCTGAAAATTCAATAATATCCTAGGACTTACTAGGAGATGGATTACACAAACACTTCAAGGACAAGTCTGATCATCTCTCACCGCTAGAGCAACTGCGCACCATCAAAAGGGCACCCCATGAACACATGGATGATTTCAACTACTAATTTCAGAGAACCTGGGTTAGGATTCCCACAATGGTAAAACCTTTGCCAAGGCATGCTTTTCTGTTTTATCTTGAAGCTTTGAATAGTGAAATTTTCATAATGATACAGTCTATGGGAGGGACCACCCTTCCAGATTCTTTTGAGACCATTGTTAGAGCAGAAAACTACCTTATATAGGCAGGGAAGATAGCCCCTAGGCCTCTTTTACCTATTTTCCTTAAAATCCAGCCATCTATGCCTATGGTAGTACCTCATGTAGTTGTTGTCCCACTTGTTCTAGCAATAGGATATCAAATAGCCAAACAAATTGCTGTCCCAGTTCAAACCCAAAGTACCTGAGAGTTGGAAAATACATTGAGGACAATTGCAAATAAACTAGTAAATATGGAGAAATGTTTTCCCTATCAAAATTAGTATCAGCCTAATTAGCAAAGTATTGAATATTAGCCCAATCAACAATATAGGCAATCCTTTCAGGCTGATCCTCAAGGATAGAGAAAGAACTATAACCCTTGACCCTTTTAGGCTTATACTCCAAATACTGCTAGTACCTCAAGAGAGCTTGTACCCACATAGAATAATCTAGTTCAGGATAGTGACTAGTGTTATCCATGTAACCAACCACATAGTCAAGCTACCTACACAAATGGAGTGAGAAATCATGCACTCATGGTTCAAAACAGTTATGCAAGTTCAGAGGGGGTTAATGGTGAAGTTTCAACTCAGTAAAATAAGGCTGATGTGGTCTTAATGAATTGAGAATAATCTAATTTTTGTGGTGTAAATTATTTCCAAGGTCAAAATTAGCAAAGTACACCTGTTTTAACCAACACAAGGTCAAAATTGAGAGTTGTAGATGTAAATCAACAAGTTGTTGTAGTACAACAATAGGTTGTAAGGGATAGAAACCAAGTTTATATATCACAAACTACCCCTATACCATAGCAAAAAGTACAAATTCTGTAAAGGGACCAAACAGTACCAGTGAAAGAATAGTCCAAAATGCAGTAGTAGTCTTCACAAGGCCAAATTGATGTAGTTGTAGCAAGAGGATAGTATAAGGTAAACCCTGTTGCTTTTAATATAGTTGACCATCTTAAGAAAGCTACAGTGAGCATGTCAGTTATGGATACTTTACGTATCCCTAGCCAGAAAAATTTCTTGCAAGAAGCACTAACTGAACTCTCACTTTCTGAGTGTTCTAGTCAAGAGAACACCAAGGTTTTACTTGCCAATAGTTCTAAGATCAAAAGTGGACAGCCAGTAGAGAGATAAAACCACCCCCTTTCTATCTAAGTCACATTATTGGTTATAAATTAGTTCATAACTATATGGTAGACTCAGGGGCAAGTACTTCAGTTATGCTCAAAAGTGTAGTTGACTCATTAGGATTGGTTTTGAGGGGTAGTATAGTTAGATGGGTCTACACTTAGTACTGCGGGGATAATAAAAAATCTGCCACTCACATTGCATGCTTGTCCTAATTTTTCCATCCATCAAGACATCTACATCATTGACCTTCCACCTAGTTTTGCAATTTGCCTTTCTAGGGAGTTCACAACTAAATTGGGTGGGTTTCTTTCATCTGACTGGACTCACTTGTTCTATAGAATGAGATATGGTACAAAAGTAACAATACAATCTGAACCCCTTGCAAAAGACCATATTGAGCCCTATGTTCCCAGCCCAATAAATGCTAATCTCTACATCACTCACAGGTAGTAGGATGAACCCATAAGCCTAGATACTAATGCACTTATAGAAGACATAAATTTAGATGATTAGACAGCTAAAGGTCATGAAAGCGACCCATTTCATCACACATATGAGGTAGGACTAGTCATCTATATGATACAGGAACTAGATGCAGTGATTCCTAATCTGATTAAGGATCAAAATTGGTTAGAACAACAAGAAGATTAACTTTGGAAGCTATACTTTGATAGATCAAGGACCAAGATGGGTGTTGGTGGAGGTAATATGTTAATTTCACCTCAAGGAGACAAGTATTATGCTTCCTTGAGGTTTACCTTCATCTACACAAATAATGTGGCTGAGTATGAAGCCCCAATCCATGGCTTAGAATGGGCTCAAAAAAAAGGTAATCAAATATGTTCAAGTTTATGGAGATTCTGAGTTGATCATTAACCAAGTTAAGAATCTAAATGTTGCTAAGAATGACCTACTAAAAAAATACAAGCATAGAGTGTGGGATTCAATTGAATTTTTTATTCTTTTAATATGATTATAGTTCCCAGGGATCAAAATAAGTATGCATATAAGTTGGCAACCTTGGGATCTCAATTTGAGATTCTTGATTAGATTTAGAATGTTGAGGTACAACCATATGTTAAGATAGTTGTTAGACCTTTTGTACCTGACAATAGTGTTTCATGGCAAGTGTTTAACAGTGATGAACAAATCTTAATTTTTTTAAGTGCAGAGGCTGAATTTGTAGCAGATAATCAGCATAAATATCAGCAGTAATTTGAAGATTAGATTGTCTAGTTGAGGACCAAAAAGTTTCCCAAGGGATTAGTCACATTAGAATCAGTGTTTACCACTAATGATCAATTCAGAAAAGACAAGTGTAGCATATAAACTTTCAAGGACAAATTGCTAAAACTTGGAAAGATTTTTTAGAGGTGCAAAGAGCTTGGAGTTTCATTGAACCCCCAAAAGTGTATATTCTCAGTTCATGAAGGAAGACTCCTTAGTCATATTGTTTCAAGAGAAGGTATCACTATTGACCCTAAGAGAGTTTTAGTTATTCTAGATTTACCACTACCTCCACATAAAAAAGGCTTGTAGAGATTTCTTGGAAGAATTAATTTTGTTAGGAGGTTTATTCCAAATATTGCATCTTTGTTACAACCTCTTACTCCCATGTTGAAAAAGAATGTACCATTCAGCTGGACTAAGAAGGGAAAAGGAAGCTTCAAGTAGATAAAGGAAGCCCTTGCTACTGCCCCTACCCTCATCAATCCTAATTATGAGAAGGATTTAGCTTTATATTCTTTTAGAGGAGCTGACACTATTTCTACAATGTTATGTCAGCAAAACAATGAAGGATTAGAGTAGCTAATTGTAATTTTTTGCCAAGTGTTGCACAAGTATGAGGTAAAGTACTCTTTTGTGGAGAAACATGTTTTTGCTATTGTAATTAGCCTAAAGAAATTTAGACACATGCTATCTAATAATAAAATTCACTTAAAGGTTTCTCATCCCACTGTTAAGAGTTTTTTTATTAAATAGAGGTATAAATGACAAGAGAGTTGGTTGGATAACCAATGTTATGGAATTTGTTGTTGACATCCAAGTAACCAAGCTTATTAGAGGTAAGGGCTTATGCGAGCAGCTTGCTGAAAGTGAAGAGTTTGAGAAAGAACATCAAGAAGACACTAAAATGGTGCTGAATAATAATGAACCAACCAATGCACCAGCTCAAACAGATAGTCAGGTGCATCAAATGATGCATTATTTGTAGACCAGTTAGTGCACAATTGGTTTAGACAGGGTAGGTAGAAGGTATTTTCAATTGCAAGCTAATCCTTATGCTATTATTATGGTATTTTATATAGGAGAGACTTTAATGGTGTATTTATGAGGTGTGTTGGACCTAATCAAGTTGATAGACTATTAGAATAATTTCACAATGGACCTTCAGGATGTCACTTTGTAGCTAGAACAATTGCCTTCAAGATTATGCAGGTTGGTTATTACTGGCCTGATCTATTTAAAGATTCTTTTTCTTGGGTAAGAAGATGTGAGAAGTGTTCCCTATTTGCAGGTAAGCAAAGACTTTTTTCATACCCCTATACTCTGTTAAACTTGAATAGCCATTCAAAAATGGGGATTCGATTTCATAGGACCAAAAAATCTACCTTCAAGTGCAGGCCATAAGTGGATTTTGACTGCCACTAATTATTTTACTAAGTGGACCAAGGTTGTTTCCTTAAAAGAAGCAAATGAATCTATTGTCCTAAGTTTTTATCAGGACCTAGTGTCCAGATTTGGTACACTAGATTCAATCATCTCTGATAATGGTCTAGCCTTTTTAGGATTAAGAATTTTAGATTGGTCTATCATAAATAATATCTATTTGAATACTTCATCTAACTATTATCCACAAGGTAATGGGCAAGCTAAATCTACCAACAAAAATATGATAAGGATCATCAAGAAGACTATTGAAGACAATCAAAAAACTTGGCATGAAAAGTTAAAGTTAGCTCCTTGGGATGATAGAATTACACTGAAGTGGGCCATTGGTTGTTCCTCATATGTGCTTACTTATGGAAAAGAGGCTGGGTTACCTATTTTAGTTGAATTGCCTACATTGGCCTTTATCAAAGAACTTGAGCTGCTAGAAGGGATGCCTCTTATGATCAGACTAGCTCAACTGATGGAGCTAGAAGAGACCAGGAAAGAGGCCTTAAGGGAGCTTCATATGCATCAAACCCAAATGAAGAATGCATTTGCTAAGAGAGAAAGACCAATGAATTTTATTGTAGGAGATTTGGTGTTCAAGTGGAATGAGCTTTGGAGCAAGCTAGGTAAGCATTCTAAATTTGATGTCATTTGGGATGGGCCTTATGTTATCACAGAGTCCAAAGAAAACAATGCATTTTAGTTGTCCAAGCTTAGTGGAGAGGTGCTATCTATCCGAGTTAATGGGATCTTTGGTATATAATAGAGTAGTTTTGTAGTGAATAAGTGCTCATGCGCATTCATTTTTAGTATTTTATTTTGGCCTTCAGGGCCTGTTAGTTTGCTTTTAGTAGAGTTTGTTTTCAATTTTTTGTTGTTGTTTGAACTGTTGGAGAGTTGAATTACAGTGTTTTCTGAGTTTCTGAGAATGCTAGATTATGACTCTATGGCCAATAGATGTCAACGCAACTTGTCAAATGCTTAGCAGGCAAGCATATAGAAGAAGTCACCAGAAATGTTACCATTTTTTACCACAACTCAAAAATTGGCTAAGCACATTTATCATTTATCATTTTTGAATGAGGTTTGATTTATTTCTCTTATTTGCTAGTTGCATAGTTGCTATGACAACTAAAGTTCAGTTGTTTAGATGTAGAAAAGAAAAGTTTAAAATCACTCATTGCATTGAAGAGCAGTAAAATGAAATAAGTATTCATCCACCACAATGATTATTCATTTATAAGTTTGAATACATAAGAGAATAAACATTGCATTGAAGGAAACTAAAAAATATCAAATGTACCACACAAGCCATGGGTTATAGCTTAACTCGTGCAAATACAAATAAAATACTAGACATCTAATGAAGAAGAGGGAAAGACATATCCATCATTGCCTTGTTTTGGTTGATCTTTGTAGTAGCCTCCAGTCCTGCTCCCGACCTCAGTATGTACCTAAAAAATTGTGGGAAAGGTCCCATTAGAAGCTCCAGTTATGAAAATCCTTCATCAATCAAGAGAGGCATAAAACTTTAGTTATAATGCGTTGATCACATGAGAAATATCCATATGCAAAAGGAACTGAAGAGAAGCAAACATAAGAGCATCATTATTTTATTCTAATCTATTTGTTTCATGTGCAGGTATAGGACAAATCATGAAGCTGATTGAAGACATTTAGCATGTGGTGTCAAATGGGCTCCCACAACGGTTGAGCCCAGCATGCTGCTACCCCTTGATCTCAGAAGCGATGAATAGAAAGAAGGAAATCATTGATGACATTCACATGACAAGCTAAAGGAATAACAAGACAATTATATGCATCAATCCCATTTCAAGACATGACCATGATTTCACTTCAAAGTATGAAATGTAACCAAGAGCATGACCTGAACAGATGGAGGACAAAATTTGATGCATATAACAGCTTATGTACTACTCCAACTATTATAAAAATAACATTCTCAGGCATGATAATAATCAAGAGTACATATTTCTAGCTTTCATGAGTAGCTCGAAAAGGGACTTAGGGTCTATTTTTAGGATCTTTTAAAGCTTTCCTTAGAGGAGATCATTTTGAGACATTTATAGGGAGAAAAGCTTAGTTTTTTCTCAGTCAGTTACATTAGTTTCTTCTCTCTTGCAGAGTTGTATACAGGTAGTTGGCTCACACATTCTATTTTTTATGCATTGCACTCCTTTCAGTTCTAATAGAAAATCATCTTGTTTCACATATTTTCCAGTCTTGATCTAATGTTATATTGTGACTTTTTCTATCCTTTATTGTGTCTCAATATTGTTAAAAACTTAGTTCTTCCTAGTTGTAATTTGTGTTTGGCCTAAACCTTCTTACAAATTACTTAAGGAATAAGGTATCAGTGAAATTGTGAGGATTCAACTTAGAGGATCTATTTGTGAGTGATAGAATTCCATCCAGTTTAGATTCTAGTGTTAGTTTACATTTTAGTTACATCCTTCTATCCCTTTTCCCCTCAAATCTGTAGTTTAGAAATTATAAGAGAACCAGATCACTCTAGAAATTCATTCTCATCAAAGGAGACCTACATCTGAGAATGATTCCATGTTTCAACAAGTAGTTAAGCTTTTGCAGAGCTTAACAAGAGTGCATACTTGAATTGACCACATAGTTATCTAGTGGTCATACTAAGTCAAGGACAGAACGAAAAGCATGAAACAGAGGTGAGAAAAGTTAGCAACAAGGATACAATATACAATAGGTTGAGCATGAAATCATAGAGGCTAAATGCCTAGCAAAAATGGTTTGGTTCCCAATGTAGTCTCACATTTTATACAAGCCATCACAAGAAACTCAATCAAGCACTTTTTGGGAACCAGATAGATAGAATAGAAAGTTTATTGCATATTGAAGGGTCTAAACTAAGTCATTAATGTGAATAAGAGAGAGAGAATGACATGGATAACAAAGACTAGCTGGCATATACACAAGTCAATTCTCTACATTACACAACAAGAGAAATTCCACAAGCTCTTAGCAAATAATAGAAAATCATCTTGTTTCACATATTTTACAGTCTTGATCTAATGTTATATTGTGACTTTTTATGTCCTTTATTGTGTCTCAATACTTTTAAAAACTTAGTCCTTCCTAGTTGTAATTTGTGTTTGGTCTAAACCTTCTTACAAATTACTTAAGGAATAAGGTATCAGTGAAATTGTGAGGATTCAACTTAGAGGATCTATTTGTGAGTGATAGAATTCCATCCAGTTTAGATTCTAGTGTTAGTTTACATTTTAGTTACATCCTTCTATCCCTTTTCCCCTCAAATCTGTAGTTTAGAAATTATAAGAGAACCAGATCACTCTAGAAATTCATTCTCATCAATGGAGACCTACATCTGAGAATGATTCCATGTTTCAACAAGTAGTTAAGCTTTTGCAAAGCTTAACAAGAGTGCATACTTGAATTGACCACATAGTTATCTAGTGGTCATACTAAGTCAAGGACAGAATGAAAAGCATGAAACAGAGGTGAGAAAAGTTAGCAACAAGGATACAATATACAACAGGTTGAGTATGAAATCATAGAGGCTAAATGCCTAGCAAAAATGGTTTGGTTCCCAATGTAGTCTCACATTTTATACAAGCCATCACAAGAAACTCAATCAAACACTTTTTTGGAGCTAGATAGATAGAATAGAAAGTTTATTGCATATTGAAGGGTCTAAACTAAGTCATTAATGTGAATAAGAGAGAGAGAATGACATGGATAACAAAGACCAGCTGGCATATACACAAGTCGATTCTCTACATTACACAACAAGAGAAATTCCACAAGCTCTTAGCAAATATTCAAGCATGAAAGATTATTCTATTCTAAATTAACATACTACATCCTATTATCAAAGAGAATACCCATTTAAATGCTTTCTCAACGTGGAATCCTCTGCTACTGTCGTTGCCCCTCTATCCTCCTATCACTGCCAAAACATCGTGCCTTCTGCATTTCTTGGTCATTCAGAAAGAGAAAAAAAGCATGCTATGCCTTTTTCTATCCACCTTTATCAAAACCAAAACTTTTGCTAATATTGGAATTTGAGAGAAATAGGTTTCAAACTAAAGTCTCCATCCAATTTGCATTTGAATTTTGCATTCAAAAATCCCCAAATAAAATATATATGATAAACTAATTTTTATTCATGTAGCTGCATGATAGAATAATATTCCATTTGTTTAATTTTTAAACTAAATATACTAGTGTTAATAATATATTTTATTTATTTTTAAAATAACCATAATAAATCAAAACAACCACTATCTAATAATAATATTAAAATAATGTATTTATATATTGGATACTATTAGATATATCGATAGTATATCTAATTCCATGCTAATTACCTTCACACATATAAAATTACTTATAGTAAAAGTCAATCACAGTAATTGTTCTCAAATCTAGATTACTAATATAGTCAACAAAAATGAGACATGGTAGCTTCAACCTATACTTCACATACTCGAGCCTCTTGGAGAAGGAATACATAGTAGTCCGATAAGATGGCTTCCCAAGACACCACTAGCTAGGAAGTAGATCATGGATAGAGTCATCTCTTAGCCACATAATCTAAAACTTAAAATATTGTTTAACACAATAGCAGGGTAACTCAATAATGAACTTGATTTTTCAATGATCAGAACCCTGACCATCCAAAATCTCAGAGTTAGTTTCCCATCCAGAAACTAGACACCAAGAATCTATCCAAACATTTTGAAATAGAATTTTCCCCACATCTACTATTATTCAAAGTAAAGATCCCATTAATAGGCTTGATGTCGACTAAATTCAAGATAGCAACATTATCCTCCAAGAGTTCAGAAGAGGGCTCCAAGAGACCACTACCTCCTCTCTTCTCCTCCAAGGAAATTATAGCATTAAAACCTCCATCTAAAATCCATGGAAGATAAGGATCCAAAGACCTCACATATCTAACATGGCTCCATAACAAAGTCTTACCTTGGAAGTCAGTCAGAGTGTAAATGTTAGAGAAGGGAACTCTCTCCCCTAACTCAAGATGAGAAGCCACACAAGAAATCAAACCTTTACAAGAGTACCACCAAATTGGTCTAACTCTGCTTAGATTCCATGAATAGAAAACCCCACTAGAGCTACCAAGCACCCCATCACATTGACACTAACCATGAATCCAAATCTTCGAAGCTACACTTAACATACTATCAACATATAATTTAGTTTCCTTCAGGAAAACCATATCAGGGGAGTGACTATTAATCCAATACCAAATAGCCTTTTGTCTAGGGATGCTATTCAGACCCCTTACATTCCAAGAAAGCACTATCATCATTGAAGTTGGGAGAAATGAGAAAAGATAGTCTTCACCGAACCCAACTCCACTAATGTCTCACCAATCAACTTAACCTTTTCATGATCCTTCTTTCTACTAACCTGAAGAAATTTCTCAAGAACTCCCTTTTTGGGGGTTTTTTGTTGTAAACCAAGAGAAGAGGAAGAGGACTTAGTTCTACCTAAGTCAAAACCATCCCGTATCTCAGAGATGTACTACCATCAGCACCAATGGGACTACCCAAAGCCTCTAGCCCAGAACTTGATGCACCCTAAATAGAAGATGGAGGAGACATATCAGTATCCATTTAAGAACCCTACACACCAAGCTATTCTTAACAAGGAATCACATTAGCCTAATGACCTAGTACATCCTCTACAAAAGAATGACCTACCACCTGCAAGTCTACGTGAAACTCCTCCTCCTGGACCAAATCCTTCAATGCCTCAAATCTTTTGAAGGTTTCATCATCTTGCCTATCCTTAAGGGATCACTTTTGACCCCTTTCCCAATTATGAGATTTAACCAGAACAAATTTTTCTTTATCAGCTACCTCCCCTTGCATGGGAACCTTACCCTTGTGAGACTGTGAATTAGGCTAAGAAGGAACATTAACAGTACCAGCTGCACTAGAAGCTTGGGAAAACCTCCTTTGAAGATGGCCATATTCATGACACAGTCGACACCTGAAAGGTAATGTCTCATAGTCCAATGGATGAGTCTAGGAACAAGAACCAATAGTCATATCAACTAAATCTGGAAATGGATGACTTAGATCAATTTCAACACAAAACCCCGCATAGGAAAAAATCCTCTTATTCAAATTTTACTAAGAAGCACCAATAGGTTTTCCCAACAACAAAGTAATCGATTGCAATATGTGACTTCTCTAGCATTGAAGCAATAGTCAAGGGAGATAGACCCAAACTGGAACCTTGGTAGGTAACTCCTTTGCCGAGTTAAACCCAACATGCTATGAAAAGACCCACATAATTATAGAAGTAAGGTCCACCTTCAAAATCCCTCTTCCAATTAGATATGCACAAGAAATCAACCCCAAAAAAGTAATTTTTAGCCATCAAAATATCAAAATCTCCTTCTAGGCTCCAAGTTTTACATATCTAGGTATTGATAAATAGAAGTGAAACCCTAATCCCCATGAATTTACAAATCAAAACATGATTACTATAGTAATCTACATCATCAGCCACCAACACTAATTGGATTATTAACATTGACCACTCTTGGGCCCACCCCAAGCATCCGTTAACCTTCTGTAATTTAAACCCTCCATTTAGAACCAAACTCGTATCCAGAGAAGATGAATTCATAACCCCCAATGCAACACTAGATAAAGAAAAAGTTTGATCTTCTCTATCACTAGATCCATGTAATGCCATCGAAATGACACCCACAAGGCTGATGCCACCCTTAAGACCACCAATACCAAGGGCACAAAAAAGTATGGAAAAAAGAAAACTCACTGCAAAATGAAGAATTAGCCTACCCCAATTGTTGCCCACAGTCTAGCTATAAACCCCTCTCACCAAAAAAATGTGAAATAGAGAACCCAAGCAAACATGAATGAAAAAACTTTCACTAAAGATCTTAGAACCCCCAACACCGATCCAGTTTCCTGCTCATGTATGCACTAAGGGAACATGACATGCACAACATCCTTAAGGGCCATGGGCAGTCACACAGAGTAGATGCATCACCATCAATCTTTGTAACATCTCTTAGGGTGTATGGATTACTATAGAAAATTTATACTCAAAATTATAAATAAGTAATTTATATTTTTTATTTTACTTTAATTTTAAAAACGGGGTAAAAATTTATGAATAAAAAAGATAACAACAAAGATCAAAGATTACAGAAATCCACATAGCCCTGAGAGGGCCAAAGAAACCTAACAAGCAAACATCCAAATCCACCACAACTAGAGAGTGTTGTCCCACAAAATCCCTAAATGAGACCTCCATTTACCCAGCCATATCTTCTAGAATCAACTTATCTAAGAATTGAGAGTGATCTAGGGTCAGATGCTCCTAGCCTCCCACATTCCAATCATCCATTTTCTTCCAATCCCATTTATCCAGGAAATCATCCACCTTATTCCATTCCCTAGGAATGTGAACAAAAGAAACATACTCCAATGAATTACTTAGACAAAGAATTTGCCTTACCACTAAATCCAACTACCAATTGACCCCATAACATTTTTCCCCCTTTAGCATATTAATCACAATCTAAGAATTTGCCCCACAGATAACCTTGCGGTAGTCAAGAGTACACCCTCATTTCAAAACATAAAGAGTAGCAAGGGCTTCCATGTAATTGTTAGTCTGAAATCCCTTATAAATGGAAAAAGAAGAAGAGTACATCACCAAAGCTATCCCTCCAAACTTTGCCAATCCTAGCATGCCTAGGATTCTCCCTAGAGGACCCATCAATATTGATCTTAAATACGCCTATAGGTAGAGGAGACCAACAACCATCCCTCTAAGTCTTCTTAATAGGGTGCTAACATCTCTTTGACAAAATAGACTTCACACTACTTCCAACTAATGTCAAACTCTACATCACCACTAGATCACTTGGATCTAGAGGAATAGAAAGATAGTATCTAGCAAATAAGGTTTCCTAGAGCATATCAATAATCCTCTACCAGAGTTGCTAGAACACCAATCTCTTGCCCTAAAAAATTCTATGATTCATTTCCTACCAAATTTTCCATAAGATACATGAGAGGCAAACATCCTAAGCTACCAAAAGGAATAAGGCCTTAGCCAGGGGTCTTCCTATACATCTCCAAAATTCAAACAATGAGGAAGTATGAACACATGATTGTTTCCAAGCCCCACCACCAAAAGTACCAAATCACCCTAGCAAAAGAAAATTTGAAAAACAAATGAGAAGAGTATTCCTCTCTGTTACCACAAAGGATAAAAATAGATGGACCCTAAAATCCTCTCTTCCACAAACTTTTCCACGTGAGGCACCTATTTTGAGCCACCAACCATAGGAAAAAGTTATATTTAGGCCAAGCTAGTGTATTCCATACATTCATTCACTACGGAACACTAATCCCCCAACACTTTTGTCTATCCAACTCCTGAGAACCTGAGGCACCTAAATACAATCCCTTAGGATTAGGGCTTCAAGCTAGGACATCCTTCTCCATCAAATAATTGCAAGCTCTTCCAACAAGAATCTAAGCTAACTCTTAATGATCCTTAGCTAAGCTTCCCAATGGCCAGTGATGGGGATCCTTCCATCTAAACACCTCAACTTGACCCAAGAAGTGAGAAGATTTAAAGTCCTTAACCCAACTCCAGCTAGCATACAAGAAACTAGATAATAGGGAGTGCAAGTGTGGATACATGGACATGATGGGAGGATATCTATCGCAAGAATGAAACTAGAAAAGTGGTTTTGGACCTCTATTACAAATCCAAAACAACCATTGTTTAATAAGATTGGCACCCCTTTTAAGAGTGTCCCAAATCATAGAATCCTTACTCGCAATACAGAATATTGGAACATCTCCACTCTCCACTCCTCCCAGGTACTTTGAGGTGAGGATCATGACCCATGATTAATCTTGGTTAGTACACCATCTCCAATAGGGCTTAGCTGCTAGAGCATGGCCATTCAAACTAGCTTTATAGAGTCCAAGCCCACCCTCTTTAATTAGTCTATAGATAGACTCTCACTTAACTAGACTCCACTTCATTGATTCCAAATTACCAGCTCATAAGAATTTTTTGGAAAGAGCATCAAAATCCTTAATAAAGCTAGAAGGGGTAGCCTAAACAAAACACCTATAAAATGAATATTCTTTTTCTACACAGCTCTCATGTTGAGGCCTTCTAAGGGTCATAACTTGTGAATACTAACTCCTTTTGGGGTCTCATTTTTTTAGAGTGTACTTTTCTATGTAACTCACTATTTCTTTCTATTTCATCCAATACTATTCTTGAGCTATAGATTTAGTATTTTAGCCACTTTTGGGCCCTGAAGACTCTAAAAATATAAAATTTGCATTGTAAATCCCACTAACTATAAAGATCCATACATTTTACTTTCTTGGGGACTATTTCAACAACTAGTAATGGGGGGTGTACTTGTGTGGTCTCCTTTTTGACACACCCTTTTTGTACTTGTATTTTCTGCAACATGGTCAATTAATTTAGTCACAATGGAATCTTTTATGGAGTACTAAAATCATGAAATTAGATAAATTTACAATTTTGGGGGTTTCACCATGAATTTTGGTATTTAATTTCATCCTTTTGTAGTTAGGATAAATTTAGAGAACTATTTGTCATGGAAACAAGGGTGGGTGAATGATTTCATTATGTAGGATTTATTGCTTTATCTCTTTAGATTCATTACTAAGCCAAGTGACTATGAACAAAAGAATTCATGGTTTAACAAAAAATACATGGTCTATGGACAAATATGTCTTACTAATTTTGAGGATATTTAGTATCAAATTGAGTACATTGTGTACTTTTTTCATTTCTTGGACCTTCATCTTAGCAATTGTATGGAGAGCTTGATTCTCAATCTGAGAGTGATGATTCCATAGAGAACCATTCAAATGTGGAAGATATTGATCCTTCTCCTCCTTTTGATACCCCATCTACAATTGAGGATTGTCATATTTTAGCATTGGTAGAATCATCCACACATGCTCACAACAAGACATCTTGT
Source organism: Cunninghamia lanceolata (assembly GCA_027924645.1). Classification (NCBI taxonomy): domain Eukaryota; kingdom Viridiplantae; phylum Streptophyta; class Pinopsida; order Cupressales; family Cupressaceae; genus Cunninghamia; species Cunninghamia lanceolata. Next base: position 7,143,784 of record BSBN01000159.1, read on the forward strand.
GTGAACACATCATCATGGGATGGCTAGTATAGTTGGATGGCATTTCTTAAGGATATTCCTCTTGTACCTATTACTTCATTATAGTTCAAAGTCACTTATTTAATAGCTTCTAGTGATTCTCTATAGTAGGGTTGTTCATGTCTACATAATCCATCTCATTAGAAGGTCTACTTTCTAAAAATCTCACATTTGTTTGTGAACTCTAACCTTTCAAATCTTGATGAAATCATTGAGAATACTTGTTTTCTTTTTAGTGACAACTCTAATGGAGTTGAATCTTCATCCTTGGACCTTTCTCTACACTCATCTACACATCATTCTAGATTGTCACATTTTTAATTAAGCATGGGTCTCCTAATTTGATTGTGGCACCCTTCAACACAAGCATGGTGACACTTGATCAAATTCCAAAGACTTATATTTTGATCTTTCTTCCCTCATATTGTTTTCAAGGATTGGAAGGTCTTATAAAAAAGACTTTGGAATTGTTTCTTCCCAAGGGGAGGAACATTGTTTGATGTTCATGGACCATCTTTAGCATCTAGTGTTGAGCATCTGCAGGGGTTTGAGAGGCTTTATCTTTTGGCAGGGCTCCTTTATGTCTCTAATATAAGGGGGGTTTCTTCTCTCTATTTTAGTGGATTATTTTATGTACATGAGTATCTCATCAAGCTTCATTTTATAGGGCCCATGTTTTAACCCACCTAAGTTGTGCTTAAGAGGAGTGTTAGTGTAGGTTTTTACTTTCCTAGTGGATTTTATATTCCTATTATCAAGGTTTCTCCTACACTTTTGATTAGTCTTTCTTAGGTTAAAAAAGCAAGTATTAGTGTGAGATGTTGACATCTTCCATGTGAGTTACATTTTTATTTTTAGACACTTTTGGTGCACTCTTTCTATTGGTCATCATTTCTACCCCCCTCCTCTAACTTAGTCTATATATCCTCACAATCCTACCTTGTAATTTCATTCACGCATCTTGTAGCTTTAAGATGTATCCTCTCCTAATGGGTAAAATCACAAAGTTGTGCCACACTTTTATAATGGAAACAACTGACACTGATCCAACTTTTAAACTTGAATCACTAAAAAGTGACATATATGTTTTGAATTTTCAAATGATGTAAACTAATAAAATATTTATTTTTAGTATATTTAATGTTTGTATTTTTTGAAAAATTATAAAATTAGTTGAATATAGTTTTTCATAAATTGACACTATAATTTAATTTTTGATAAAATGCTAAAAAATGAAGTTACATGAAATGTCAATCTTTATATAGTAAATTTTTTTTCTTCAATTCTTTTGTGTATTTATAACTTGAAAATTTAGTGCATGGATATAATTTTTTCCAATTTTCATAAATATATATTTTTAAATAAAAACTAAAATGTGTGTGTATAAAACATAGTTGTTTCCATTCAATGTCAACTTTCATATTAACTATTTATCTAAAACAGAAAAAGAAATATATCATCTTGATATAGATTCTTTTATCTGGTGCATTATTTTTTTCCATTTTTTAATAAGTTTTACTAGTTTTCCTTCACATGGTAATCAACCTAATGTATTGTTCTGATAACCTACTTTTAGTAAAAATAAAAAGTAAAATATAAATATTAATTAAACTATTAATACATATATGTATATGTATATGTATATGTATATGTATATATATGTATGTATGTGTATGTATGTGTATGTATGTATATATATGTGTGTGTAGTGCCCCTCACCTTACTTCTATCAGACTGATAGCTATCCTAGTAGGACTAGACATTATGACATTTTGTTTGATGATGGATTCTCTGTTATGATGTTCGTTGATTATGGACCTACTGCTATGATGACATTTGATGTTTAGTTACTAGTATTTTATGCTTTCATAGCTTGATGGACATATTAGATGTTATGGATTAATTTAATTCTAAGTTCTATGTGTTATCTGATCATGGTTATGATGTGTTACTAGTAATTGTTGTATTAGATCGTTATGTAATTGGTCATTTTATCTTGTTGACAAGCAATGGAAGATTATGTGTAATTTAGTTACTTGTTGATGTGTTTATGTGAATGGAATAGTGTTGCATTACTCATACGTGAGTGCCCTACTACATTGCAACTTCCATTCACTATGTGTATGACTACATGTTTACATATATACATGTTCAACCCTATTGTTTGCTACAGGTTGCAGGTATTAAGCATCGAATCCACCTAAATTAACATGTCTGAGCATGCCTTAACCAATGGAATTATTGAATGGAGTTAGCATAAGGTTCCCTACTTAGTCAACATCCTCGAAGAGGATGAGTATCCAGTATCTCATCCAATCGTTACCGTCAGTTGGACTATTTGTCCTTGTTGTTGTCATCATTTTTGGAGTCATGTCTTGTGGTCTTGCATGGAGGTTAGGCATCGTTCTGTAGGTTGGGTTTATCCAATTTAAAGTGTTGCTTTATGTCTTGGTTAGTGCTTCATCAAAATAAATATAATCGTGAGCTATAGTTAAAAAAATAATAAGAGAGATAAATTAGTTTATAAAGTGGTATTATGAGTTGTTTGGTAATTATAATTTAATTGCCTTATAATTATTGAAATTATCATGAAATTAAATATGTGAGCAAGTAAATAAATTTATGAGTTCATATATAAGATATTAAAATAAATTAAATGAAAATTATAAGTTATAATAAATTAAATGTAATGTAACTTTGAGTAAATAAAATAAAGGGTTATATTATAATGTTGTAAAAATCAAATAATGGTGGGTCATTTTTTGTGGTATTCATGGGGGGGTTTGGCATTGGATCATGAACATACCTCCTAAAAAGGTGGAGAATGGAAAATTAAGGTTTTGTGGTTAAATTAAAAGAGAAGGAGGGAGAAGAGGGGGAAGGAGGCAGAATTGGAGATTTGGAATGGAGGACAGAGCTGTGAGGAATAGAAAGAGGCCCACTATAGCATATATAGATTCTTTTCTTAATTTCAATGTTATTTGCTCAACTTAGTAAAGATAGATGTAATGCATCATATGCCCGTAATGGAAGGCCACTGGCCCATTCTCTGATTGAATTCATTTCAAAGTTTCAAGATCCAGTTTTTCATCTGCATGTTGCATTTGTTTAAACTTTTATATGGCATTTCTACAGATCTGCTTTGTGAGTGTATGATGTAATCTTTTTTAATTAATTTGTGTATCCTACAATCAATGCATTCCATTTCATTTTCATGTCTAATAGAGTGATTGCAATGGCAAAATCTAACAAAATACCTTAATCTTTTGTCCATCTTTATATCCATTTGAAACCTCTCCATACTTACTCACTCCTATGTAGATGTTTGAGAGAGGAATAGAAGTAGTGCAACACTTTTAGGATCCAAATCAAAAGGTAGCATTGTTGTAGGCACCATGAGCCTATATTTATCTATGATCTATAGCCACCAAGAAAACATCCACGCCACATCTTGCTGCAACAGAAAAGCATTTAGCTATTGCTCCGCTTCAAATGTGAAATAGTAGAATCATGGTTTGTCTTGTTGTTACTTCGTGAATGACATAGCAATTCCTCAAGTAGACTATCGCATTTCTTTGGAGAATGTGCAAACATTGAAATTTTACCCTTTTTATACCACTCATCGAGGAACTCCAACCTTGCTCTTTAGGGTTTTAACAAGAAGCAACACATGTATTTGTATGTTGGTTAGTTTTGTTAACAGTTCACATATTTTTAGGGTGTCCATAAGGTAGCCTAACGCAGACAGGATGGTCAACCATGTACACATAATGATCACTGTAGGTGTAATGCAATAATGGTTTCAAATGTGTTCGAAGGATGTTAAGCTCTTAACCACTAATCCTACACGGCCATGCACTTAGGCTGTGAAGATGTGGCAAATGTTGTTGAGTCTATTTTTGTATGCCAATCACTTTTGTTTGAAAGTTTCTAAATCCTTTTCAACAAATCCATTTTAGACGTATCCTTCAATTATTTTATTCCATGAGATGACATCACTTTAAGGCATTTCTTTAGCCTATTTATGTGCCTTGTCTAGGCATCCACATTTTGCATGCATACCTCTAGGGCAGTCACTACAATAACATTTGACAATTTTCCTCTATCCCTTATTCTATGATGGATGTCCATATCTATTCCCTTGCTCTCACCAAGCGCAGGTTGGAGGGTGCCATTAGCAGTAGGTCATAGGCTTTGGTCTCTACTACATTCCCTATTCAACTCACCTTGTATCTTGCAGTTTGATATGCTTTCTTGAGTTATTTTCTTTCAACCAATTTCCCTTTCCTTTTTCTTTTGAAATTAAATGATGCAAACCCTAGAATAGTCTGGTGGGGATACTTAATATCAATTATCTATTCAGGGATGTCATTAAAATACTTTGACATACTTTAGTATTAGTAAATTACCTAATAAATATATATCATCATGATTTTATTTATATTCTGTTAGTTGGTCCAAAATTTCTCATCTCATATGACTCAGTCATTTAAAATATTGACTGTGATTTACAAGTAAAATGCCTAAATACAGTTATACAATTGTGGAACTCACACCTGGGTATGTAATCATCTCCAAATTCCCAATTGAATTATATGAAGGAATTAATGATATAATCAACTTTATTAATATTTTCTCATTTTCAAAGCACCTAGGAATTATATTGTTATGTAGTTTTTATATAGTTAAATATTACCTTAAATTTTATATCTGCATATCTGTGATCTTCCTATGTGTGTAAGTACTAGTTTAGGTTTTTGTTACCCACTTGTAGAGTTGGGTAAACACGTGATACAAATATAGGGTAAGTAATAATTAAGGTATCAACACATCTATATGACCCACATATAAAAATGTATATATATCATAATAGTTTATTATTTAAACAGTAAAAACATAAAGTTGTGTCACACTTTCAACCAACTTATAAGCACAAGTGAATTTAAGTATTTCTAACTAAAAATCAATTTTGGTCAAACATATGATCTTGTAAGATTCATTTTAGCTAAGTTAGATATGTCCACAACTTTTCCAACTAAAATTGTTGGCTAAATGCATATGTAGCACCACTATGAGGCCAATTTACCAAAAAAATAAAATTATTTGAAAAACTTTATATTTCAACAAATTCTACTCAAGCAAATAACATTTTTTTAAAATATAAAAATGCCCTTTTGTAGATCTATAAGTTTAGTTTTCAAAAAACAAAAAATTTTAATAGTTTCATTATTATTTATATTTTCCTTTCTATTTTTACTAAAAGTTGGTTATCAGCACAAAACATTAGGTTGATTACCATATCAAGGAAAAAAAGTAAAACTTATTAAAAAAATTGAAAAAAATATGATACACTAGATAAAAAAATCTATATCAAGATGGTATAATTTTTTTTATATTTTAGATAAATAGTTAATATGAAAGTTGACGTCGAATAGAAACAACTACGTTTTAATACACGCAAATTTTATTATTTATTTAAAAATATATATTCATCTAAATTAGAAAAAAATATATCCATGCACTAAAGTTTCAAGTTATAAATACACACAAAAAAAATGAAGAAAAAAATTACTATATAAAGATTGACATCTCATGTAACATCATTTTTCAGCATTTTACCAGCAACTAAATTATAGTATCAATTTATTAAAAACTATATTCAAATAATTTTTAAATTTTTTTAAAAAATACAAACATAAAATATCCTAAAATATATATATTTTATTAGTTTACATCATTTCAAAATTCAAAACATATATGTCACTTTTTAGTGATTCAAGTTTGAAAGTTGGATCAGTGTTGGTGGTTTCCTTTATAAAAGTGTGACATGACTTTGTTCTTTTAACCTAAAATCTTATATAAATAAAATATTAAAGTAAATTAGTGATTTATTTTGGATTGAATATAGAAATATATTCAATTATATTATCGAATTTTAAAATAATGAAATATAATTGATATAGTTGGTATGTTTTGGTTAAATGAAAATGGAGATGAATCTAGTTTTCCGTTGTGATTTTCTATCATTAGAAATAACATTAATTCCTTCTTTAAATCTAAATGAGAAGATGTTGAACCTTGTGAATTGTCTTTGATAGGCTTGTATGCAGAACTAATATAATGATTTCTTTCGATGTGTTAAAGACTTCTAGGTATATGTTATGGTTTTATATTAGAAAGGGGTTGATTTATGTCATTAATTTAAGATAACCTTGGGTTTGAAAACTCAACTAATTTTTAAAATATCTATTGAAAGACAATTATACATGCTCTAAGTAGTATTAAGTGTAAGCTATGGTAAAGAATTGTATTAATTTATTTCAGACAGAATTGTGCTTGTCAATTTATTAACGGAATAGATTGTGTGCTTCAAGAGGTACTTAATTATAGGTTAAATAAATTGGAAATTAGATAGAGGGAAAAGAAAATTAATTTAATTACATTTATGTAATGGTTTCCTTTATTACTATGTGGTCAATGAGTTGATTAGGTTATTGTCAATTGAAATTGTTTAATGTAAGCAAAATTTCATGTGAGTTGGTCTATGTGCAGTTGTCAAGGTTAAGTTTCTAGAGGCAAAGGTTGTTTGTGTTTTGAATTTATGTAATGTGTTGATAAGTGTCATGAGTTAATGAGTTGTAAAAACATGTTGCCTCTAGTTACGTATGAGGTAAAAGATAATGTGAAGGATGTATGATCTGATTTGTGAATGTATCATGAGGAGGTAATAATTCCCTTGTGGATGTAGTGTTGTTCATTTAATTGTATCCAACTTGCATTGGTATTGTGTTAGATTTTGAAATGGGGAGACATTGGGTACTGTAATAGAGTAATGTTTATGTATTGCTATGGACAATGGATTATGAGTTGTGCTCTTATGATTATGCTTTAATGTGCAAGAAGGCTAATTCCTTGCATTTCTCTAATATATTGTTGTTATCATTCCTTGATTGATGGTTAGGGTTTCTAGACATAGGTAGGAGAGTGGCTTTCAATGTGGGGCCAAAACCCAAAGTGGCTAGCTAGGGTAACCTATTGAAGGGCTGTAATCAAGTGATAACATAAAATGAACTACAGGGAAAAGAGTAGATTACACATTAAACAAGATAATTGGATTCCTCACCCATGCCTATAGTGCTTGTTTAGACTAAGGATGGGATGAGAAGACCTGGTTGGTGAAACAAACCTCCTTGTCCCCACAAAAGGAATGTTGGTTCTGCATTTGTCACCCTATGGGGCTAGCGTCTAGTGAGAGACTGTCAGGGTAACCCATGTCAGGGCCATGCGATTACACTCTTCCTACCGTAGCCTAGCATTCCCTACTTGTGCTCTCCCTATTCATCATGTGTTGCCTCTAGAAGTGATGTTTGATTTTCTTGTATTATTGACTTATGTTGCATTTGAGTCATCATAGTCGTTGTTTCTTGTTAGACTATTGTCTACCTAGCTATTTGTTGTTTTGGGACCTTATGTTAACTCCTAACATGGGGGGTGGACCTTAGGGTTCCACATGGTCGGGTGGATGTGCTTTATCACCATTGGTTTTCCGTATTGATGTTCATGTAAAGGTGATGAGGTAAATCATGAAATGTACCCTCATGTAAGCGAAATTGTATATGTACTTATAGATCTATTTGAATGATTTTGATGACTATGTTGCTAGTGATACAGTATGGAAATATATGTATTTATTCAATGATGCAATAGATTTGAAATGAACTATGGCTGTTAGTTTTGTCAGTAATGAGACCATGGAACCTTAGAGGACATAGTTTAGTTTAATGACATGTGTATAAATATGATTTACATTACTTTGTTATCTTTTTTCATTTAAAAAAAATGTTCTGTTTACATAGCCTAGTTGTATTATTCTTTAAGGTTCCTAAATGGGGCATTACATCTAGTATCAAAGCCAAGTTCTAACACTATGTACTTTGGTTTTATGTGTCCATTAGGTTATACTAGTTGCTAAAACTTTGAATATTATGTTCTTTTGTAAACCTTGTCTAACAACCTGAGGTTTTCCTTGGGTGGTGTTTATGTAGGAAGATGCCTCGAGGTTGGGGTTGAGGACGAGGTAGGGGACGTAGGAGAGATGGTTATGATGGTAGTCCTCCTCCTAGTTCCCCTTGTGACAGTGCCCAGGAAGGCAGGGGTGAGAATATGGAGAATCAGGGTCAGCTGGAGGGATCTCAGTTGCGTCATTTGCTTGAGGAGGTCCTTGCTCTCCTAGGCCCTAAATAGGAGGTTGATTAGCCAGAGGAGAGGGAAAGAGAAAGGTTTCCTAGGAGGAGAGAGATGACAGTAGAGCAGGAAGCTATTCTAGTAGGTCACATGAGAGACCTCATGAGGACATATCCTCCCACTTTTGATGATTGTAGTGGTGGTTTAGAGGTAGAGACTTGGCTGATAGATCTAGATAAGTGTTTTACCATGCATCCTTATGGTAGTAGGACCAAGGTGAGATGTTCCATTATGTACCTCAAAGGTTTTGCTTCTACATGGTGATGATCAGAGGAACAAAAGTTACATTTTGATATTTGTACAATATCTTGGGAACTATTTTTGGAAATGTTCAGAGCTTGATTTCTGTCAGATCACTAGAGGTAGTGACATGCTAGCAAGTTTCATGGGTTGAGACAGATGGCTATGACAGTGGAGTAGTATGACAATAGGTTATATGAGCTTAAGCAATACATAGGCATTGGCAATGATGAGGCCATGTTGGTTCAGCACTTTATTAGGGGCTTGAATGCTCATATCAGTGGAGGAGTCTGTGTCTTCAAGACAAAGACCATGGAGGTGGTAGTTGAGAAGGCATGAATGGTAGAGGAGAATTTGATCATGGCCCTATGGGGTCATACAGGTGTGTAGACTGGTAGTCCACCCTTGATAGGCTTTGGGTCTCATGGTGGTCAGTCTTAGGTAGTGGGTTCCTTGAGGAGCCATCATGCGTCCGCTAAGAGTGGATAGCACTGGCGGCCATTTTCCCAATCAAAACCAAAGAATTTTCAGTCTTTGCAAGGTAGTAGGTTTCAGTCTAAGAAAGATCAGACTTGGTTGGGAAACAAATGATATCATTTTGATCATCCAACTTAGAGCACACTATCAACAGTGACTAGGGGTAGTTTCCAGTAGTTCAATGCACCCATAGGTGGTGGAGGCTATGGTAGAGGTACAGGATGTTTTTCTTGCAGCCAGCAGGGCCATATTGTCAGGCAGTGTCCACATAAGAACACTACGGGATTTAGTCAGAGGCTAGAAGCCTTAAAGACAACCATGGGTGATGCAAGTATGTCACACAGGGTGTTTGCAGCAGTAGATAATCACCAATTAGAGCATCAAGACATTGTTGTGGAGTCTACATGTGTGTTATAAGGTATTGGTATTTCCATCCTTTTCGACTCTGGTGCTTCAAATTCTTTCACTTCCCCTTCTTTAGTAGAGCATTGTGGATTGGTGGCAACAAAACAAGATGTTAGGTGGCAAGTTGAATTAGCCTCTAGAACTAGAATAGCAGTAGAATCCCTCATGTATGGTTGTGGTTTGAGGATTGGTCCTCTATTTACCATGGTGGATATTCGCATCATACCTCGAGGATCTTATGATATAGTGTTGGGTATGGATTGGTTGGATGCTCATCAAGTAGTGAAAGATTGCGGACATAAGTTAGTGCAGTTCTTAGATGATTCTAGCAGTAAGGTAGAAATAGTTGGCATTTAGACACCTATCTCCTTGCGTATGATTTCTGCCATGCAGTTGAAGAGATGTATGCATCAAGATTGCCAGTTGTTTGTTGTGATGGTTAACGATTTGGAGTTAGGGGAGAGTTGAGAAGTGTCCCTTGATGATCATCATATCCTTAAGGAGTATGTAGATGTCTTTCCTAGTGAGATTTTGGGAATGCCACCTAACCGTGACATTGACTTCAAGATAGACCTTGTTCTCGGAGTAGAGCCCATCTCGAGAGTTTCATAGCAGATGACCACTCAGGAGCTCAAGGAGCTTCAGTTGTAGTTAGAGGAGCTATTAGCAAAGGTGTTTATTCATCCTAGTGTCTCTCCTTGGGGAGAACCTAAAAGGACAGATCCTTTTAGTTGTGTATTGACTATCGGTAACTGAATAAGGTGACTATGAAGAATAGATATCCCTTGCTGCAAATTGATGATCTCTTTGATCAGATTAAGGGGGCTAAAGTGTTTTTCAAAGATAGACCTAAAGTCAAGGTATCATTAGTTGCATATCTTTGAAGCAGACATCCATAAGACAACTTTTTGTACACACTATGGGCATTATGAGTTCATTGTTGTGTCATTCAGCTTGATGAATGTACCATTTGTGTTTATGAGTCTAATGAATGGTGTATTCCGTACCTATCTCGATAGATTTGTCCTTATGTTCTTGGATGACATATTGATCTATTCGAGGACTATGGAGGAGCATGAGGAGCATTTGTGACAAGTTTTGTAGTGTTTGAGAGAGAATCTATTATATGAAAATTTGGCAAATTATAAATTCTTTCAGACAGAGGTGAGACATTTGGGGCATGGTATTTATGATAAGGGCATTGTTGTGGATCCTTTGAACATCCAAGCCATCATAGATTGGCCTGCACCCACTAATGTTTTAGAGGTTCATAGTTTCATAGGCTTAGTAATCTACTATCGATAGTTTGTCCAGGGTTTTTCAAAGATATCTCACGCTATTACTTCCCTTCAAAGAAAAAGGAAGAAGTTTGTTTGGTCAGAGTGGTGTCAAGTAGACTTTTAGACTCTCAAGGATCAATTAACTAGTGTACCTATTTTGGTAGTTCCTGACCTTACTGGAGACTTTGTGGTGTGTACCGATGTATCCTTCAAGGGTTTACGAGTAGCTTTGATGTAGGATGGTCACGTATAGCCTATGAGTCTTGCAAACTCAAAGATCATGAGTTGAACTATCCCACGCATGATTTGGAGTTGGCCGATGTTGTGCATGCATTTGTGACATGGAGACATTTTCTGTTGGGGCATAAGTTTGAGTTGCATAATGATCACTATAGTTTATAGTACATATTCATGCAGCCAAACCTGAATGCTAGGAAGAGATAGTGGACAGAGTTCCTATGTGAGTATGATTTTGAGGTGAAGTATATTCAGGGAAAAGAGAATGTTGTGGTAGATGCTCTTAGTTGATGAAGACATGAGCTTTCAGCGGTCACTCTTGGAGTGGATTTAAGGCATCATATTCTTATGGCAGTTCCTACTAATAGTTTGTATCAGGAAGTGAAGATAGAGGTTGAGTCAAGCAGACCCTTGGAGGGTAAATTTGTCAGTTACTCTCTTGAGTTGGATGGTCTTTTGCAGTAGTTGGGTTGCATTTATGTTCCTTCTTCAGAAGGTCTTCATACCCTAACTATGTCAAAGGCACATTGGGCACCCTATTCAACTCATCCTGGTGTCAAAAAGATGCATGCAGATCTTCATTAGTTGTATTCTTAGGTAGGAATGAAGAGGGATATTTCTAATTTTGTCTCGAGGTGTCTAGAATGTCAGAGGGTTAAGGCAGAACATCAGCATCCCATGGGTGTTCTTCAGCCACATCTTGTTCTAGAATGGAAATGGCACATCATTTCAGTGGACTTTATAGTTGGTTTGCCTATGTCCACTTGTTTTCATGACACCATTATGGTCACCGTGGATAGGTTGACTAGGCTAGCACACTTCTCTCTTGTTCAGTCTTCATATAATGCTTCTTTAGTGGCTTGAATTTTCATGGAGGATATAGTTAAATTGTATGGGATTCCTTGCAAGATCATCTCCCATAGGGATCTAGTGTTCACTTTAGCTCTCTAGACGTCCTTACAGCATGCATTGGGAACTTAGTTGAACTTTAGTTCATCTTATCATTTGGAGATTGATGGGCAGATCAAGAGGGTTAATCAGGTCCTAGAGGATATGCTCAGAATGTATGTCATGGATTAACAAACTAGCTAGGAGGATTATTTGTACTTGGCAGAGTTTGCAAACAATAATGGGTATCACAACTCCATTGGCATGTCTCCTTTTTAGGCTTTGTATGGTCATCCTTGTCAGACCCCACTGAGTTGGGATCATCTTGAGTATAGAATTCTCCTACAACCAGAGATGCTCCAAGAGATGGAGCAGCAGGTCAATTGAATTAGAGAGCATTTGGTGGTAGCATAGGATATGCTGAAGAAATATGTGGATGCCCATAGAGTTGATCATCAGTTCTCAATTAGAGACTAGGTGTTCTTGCAGGTGCATCCATGAAAGAGTCTGATCCATTATGGAAAAGGCTCAAAGCTCACACTATGTTTTGTTGGGCCTTTCAAAGTTTTGGAGAGGATCAGTACTGTTGCATATTGTCTTGATTTATTTCCCAGTCTATCATGCATCCATGATGTATTTCATGTTTTAGTTCTTAGGGCATATTATCCAAATATTTCACATGTTCTTAACTAGAATTCTTTATAGGTAGAGGGTAGGCAACTAGCTTTAGATCTCGTAGGTATTTTGTAGCATGGGAGACTCACCCTCATGGGTAGAGACATAGAGTAGGTAACGGTCTAGTGGGATCTTGATGACGTGACTTCAGCTACCTGGGACAATGCATCCTAGATGTGAGAGTTACATCCATACTTGTTTGCAGGCTTCTAGGAGTAAGCCCAATCCTAGGGGGGAGGATGTAGTGCCCCTCACCTTGCTTTTGTCAGAATGATAGCTATCCTAGTAGGACTAAACATTATGACATTTTGTTTGATGATGGATTCTCTGTTATGATGTTAGTTGATTATGGACCTACTACTATGATGGCATTTGATGATGTTTAATTACTAGTATTTTATGCTTTCACAGATTGATGGATGTAGGAGATGTTATGGATTAATTTAATTATGAGTTCTATGTGTTATCATATCATGGTTATGATGTGTTACTGGTAATTATTATATTAGATCATTATGTAATTGATTATTTTATCTTGTTGACAAGCAATGGAAGATTATGTGTGTTGTATTTACTTCTTAATGTGTTTATGTGAATGGAACAGTGTCGCATTACTCATACATGAGTACCCTACTACACTGCGACTTTCATTCACTCTATGTATGATTGCATTTTTACATATATACATGTTCAACCATGTTGCTTGCTACAGGTTGCAGGTATCAGGCATCAACTCCACCTGAATTAACAGGTTTGAGCATCTCTTAACCAATGGAATTGTTGAATGGAGTTAGCATAAGGTTCCCTACTCGGTCAATATCTTCGAAGAGGATGAGTATCCAGTATCACATCCAGTCGTTACCATCAGTTGGACTATTTATCCCTGTTGTTGTCATGATTTTTAGAGTCATGTCTTGGGGTCTTGCATGGAGGTTAGGTATCATTTTGTAGGTTGGGTTTATCCAATTTGAAGTTGTAACATCAAAAATTATCCTCTTGTATGGAATGGTACAATTTCCCTCAGTTTAGCTCCTCACTCTTGGTGGTCTCTTAACCTTTTCTTTTTCGGCCTTCCTGAAACCCTGATTGACTTACTCTAGGAGCAATCTATTCACTTTTTGAGGTAACTAATTGATGAAACCTAGAAAGAGATTTGAGAATAGGGTCCCTTGGACCTCTAAAATTGTAGACCTAATCTAAAATTGGGGGCTTGGACTTGGGCACCCGCGCCCTAGTCCTCCCTAATTTCACTGGATTTTTAATTTTGGTAGGGTGTCAGTTCCTGTCGAGTACATCGGGATTCCATTTTCAAATTCTCAGTTTTCATGTGATATTGAGACGTTAGTTCAAAATATGAATTCCCTAAAGCTTGATATAAAAAGACATTTGCAATTCATTTTATCAGACACAATTCTTATGCAAGCTTGATGCCAAAACTCTGCTGCAATTGATATTGAAGATCAGTGACTTGTTGAAGCTATTTGAAGTATTCTTTATTTTCTCTCTTGGAGACAATGGATGAAGGTTAGGAATCAAGATCTTGAGTCTATCTTTCGTTTCCTAGGATTTTTACACCTTTTACATGATCGGGAGAAGGGTTGAAGCCTCCAACAACAAGCTTGGAGATCCTCTGTAGACATTGTTGATTTGCCTTCTTGTTCATGCAAGTCTTCATTTGTTTCATCTCCTTGAGGTGAAGTTATATGTATTTATTGGTGCAAAGAAAGTTGTTGATCTTCCCTTGATTGAAACATCTACGGTTTTATTTTATGCATACACACATTGTTAGGTTTGTACACATTTCTGTAAATCTTTTCCTTTAGCTATTGTTGAGGTAGAAATACTAAAGATGGGACTTGACTGAGGCAAGCTCCTATATAGCCATAACAATTTCCTTCTTTTGTATGTGCAGATCATGTTTCGTAGGTTCCAGTGAAAAGAAGCTATAGGAAGAAGGATGTTGCGGGTACAGTCATGACAAACTTTCAAATTTTTAGATTCTAAGACTTACAAGACATTGTTGCGGGTGCCCTAGTCCAACCAGGTGTTTCCTCTAGGATCTGGAAGCTATTTTACAGTCCCTGATACCCTATTTAGAAGATTTTGTTGTTCAAAAATTTGTAGGACATTGGAGCAGGTGCCCCAGTCCAGGTAGCCCTCAAAATCAAGGTAGTATGTCTCTAGAACCTCTCCTCTTCACTTCTGTAATCATTTTTGTCAGTTGTTGTATCAGTTTCTATATATTCTTAGGGTTTTACTCTGTTAAAGGAAAATGCTTGGTGAAATCTTGATTAGGATCTTAGGTTTCATAACCACATGAGTAGAAAGGGGAGGCAAAGGGATTAGAATCCCATCTCAAATTAACTCTTTGTCATCCCCAATGCTTAGCAATGAGAAATGGTAGCATTTAACCTAGTAAACAAAAAACTAACATTTTTCACCCTAAACATTTTGGTGAACCCAAGCTTTAAATAATTTGCATCCTTTAAACTTTAGATTTGAAAGCATTTGCTACTCTAAAGCATAAGTGGATTGGAAAACCTCTTTAGTGAAATTGCATTTGTTAAAATAGTGGATTACATTCTTTATCTTTTCACTAAAAAGGGTTGGAAATTATGATTTATTGTTAGATGAAGCCCTTGAGGACTTTATCTCGATTGAACATTCTAATACGGCCTCAAAGCCGTCACTATTTCAAAGATTTGTGAATGTAATTTATGTTCCTAAACATAAAGAAGAGATTGAAAAACTAAAAATTGTGGTCACTCTATATGCAAATGTGGTTCAACCACCTTCAAAGCCTGTGCTTGTTGTTAAAGGTCTTTCATCCTCTTCTCAATGTCCTAATCACATTTTTTATTATGCAAAACAAATAGTGAACCAAGACTCACAAACTAATCATAATGTGGTTGTCCATGCATATAACACTCAGAATAATAAACAGAGTACACAACAAATGAAAGTTCCAATATCTTTACCAGCCTCTCAACCTATGCTTCCTCAAGCACCTCATTTAACATATAAAGGTGGTAAAGACTATGATCTTGTAGAACTACTCCATGCTACCCCTACAAAAATATCTCTTTGGGAACTTATACAAACTTCACCTACCTACCATGGAATGATACAAGAAGCTTTACAAAAGGTGATAGTTCCTCCTATTGTTAAACCAAATGATGTTGCTTCTTTACTAGATTGTATGCATGCAACAAAGATAGATATTTTGTTTCAACACAATGAGTTACCATCTCTTGAGGTTCAGAAGCAATATGATCCTTTGGTTATCTCTATTACAATCAACAAAACATTAGTTAAAGAGTTGTGATTGATAATGGGTCAGTCCTTAATGTTTGTGGTATTGATTTATTGCATAAGGTTAAAGTTGATATATCTATTGTCCAAATGTAATCATTAAGTATTCATGGCTTTGATAATGTTGGATGACAATCTGTGGGCACTATAACTTTACCTATACAAGTTGGACCTGTGATGGTGCCTACCTTGATTCATGTAATGCCTTGTTCTCTATCTTATAACATGATTCTGGGTAGACCTTTGATACATGCATTAGGAGTAGTCCCTTCTCCTTTGTACCATTTGATTAAGTTTATATTTAAAGTAAAATTGCATACTATCCATTTGGATCCTGAACCTAATAATTGTTTGCAAATGGAAGTGCACAAACATGTTGTTGGTCCTAAAATTTTAAACAATTTGAAAGTTGAGTTGTCAGCTCCTCTTGCCTCTAAAAATGTTAAGCAAGAGTCCAAGCAATCAAATGCATTTGTTGGTGATGACTGGGGTTCTTTAGATTTTGCATCCTCCTCCACAGGAGAATATAAACTCAAAAAGCCTGTCCCCAAAACATCAAATATTGCATCGATCACATCGCATGTTTTGAATTATAAGAACAAGATTTCTTTGTTGACAAATAAGGATAATACTCTCAGTTATACTATTAATTATGAGACTTATGAAGCTCCACCTTCCTCTAAAGAAATGGTCTCTCTTTACGGTAGAGGATTCCAAATCCTTTACAAAAACTGTGACTATGTAGGTAAAGGTTGTGGCATAAATCAACAAGGAATTAAAGTCCCTATAGAATCTACATCACAACATTGCTC
Organism: Cunninghamia lanceolata; assembly: GCA_027924645.1. Taxonomy (NCBI): domain Eukaryota; kingdom Viridiplantae; phylum Streptophyta; class Pinopsida; order Cupressales; family Cupressaceae; genus Cunninghamia; species Cunninghamia lanceolata. Next base: position 7,160,372 of record BSBN01000159.1, read on the forward strand.
TAGTGGCATTGGATATAATACTTTCAAGGATCTAAAGCCCGCAAATGTCCTACTCTAAATGTGAATACAATATCAACACTTAGTTTGATATACCCTAAGATGATTGATGTCAATTGTTCTCCAGGACCACTTCCTTTAGATGTGTTTATGGCGGATGAAGTGATAATGGAATTCTTAGGTGCCTATGATGGTATTCCTCATTATCATCATAAACGTGGCCTACCTTATTGTTTGAACAATGACGCATACTTTGGAAAGACTACTAGCACAATAACTGCTACAGTAGAACATGGCAAAGAACTTAAAGAACAATCACAATCCTATAATCACCCTGACCATAGTACTCTCCTCAATGGAAAGACTATTGATGTTGCTATGGATAAGGATAATCCTGAAAAAGCTATCCCTATTGATGATTGTTTAGATATGAAAGAAAAAGAAGAAATGACTAAATTGTTGAATGAATTCTTAGAATTCTTTGCTTGGAATTACTTAGACATTCCTAGCATAGATCCTCAGATTGTAACGCATAACATTGTGTTGAAGCTAGATGTTAAACCTTTCAAACAAAAGATTCACAAGATGAACCCTAAGATTTCTCTACTTGTTAAAGATGAAATCAAAAAACTCCTACAAGCTAGCTTTATTCAACCTATTGATTACTCTCTATGGATCTCAAATATTGTAGCTGTTGCAAAACTAGATGGTCGTATAAGAATGTGAACAGATTTTTGAGATTTCAATTTGGCATCTTTAAAAGATGATTTTCTGCTCCCTAATATCGATATGATTGTTGATTCCATCACCGGAAATGAGTTCCTGTCTTTTATGGATGGATTTTTAGGATATAATCAAAGCCTTATAAATCCTCTTGATCAGTATAAAACAACCTTTATAACACCTTGGAGTACATTTTGTTGGGTAGTCATGTCGTTTGGACTTAAGAATATAGGAGCTACTTACCAACGTGTGATGACTCTTATATTTCATGACTATATGCAGAATATTCTAGAAGACTATGTTGATGACATCCTAGTGAAGTCTATCCATCATAAGGATCATGTTACAAATCTTCGATAGATATTTGAGCGCATATGAAAATATAACATGCGATTGAATCCCCATAAGTGTGTATTTGGCGTGGATAGCGGAAAGTTACTGGGATTTATCATTTCAAATTGAGGTATAGAAGTTGATACGATAAAGATAGATGCAATTGTTAACATGCCAATACCTAAGAATATATCTCAACTTCATAGTTTGCAGGGAAAGATACATGTCATTTGCTGATTTGTGTCACAACTCACGGATAGGACTTGCCCCTTTACTCAACTACTAAAGAAAGATTCTCACTTTCAATGGAATTTTGAATGTCAAAAAGATTTCGATGATCTAAAGGATTACCTAGCTAATCCGTATGTTTTGCAACTCACTATTTCTGATAAACCATTTCTGTTATACAGTTCAACATCTAACAATGCCCTAGCAGCCTTGTTAGCGCAACATAATACTGAAAGCAAAGAATGCACTGTCTATTATATCAGTTGTACTTTGCTCGATTATGAAATACGATACACAGTCATAGAGAAGCATTGCCTAGATTTAGTGTTTGCTACTCAAAAGCTTAGACATTACCTCTTAAATGTTGAAGTGCATGTTATGGTAAAATTTGACCCCTTGAAACATCTCTTTGCAAGAATAGACTTATCAAGTCATCTTGCTAAATGGGTAATGCTATTAACAGAATTCAATCTTAAATTCATTTCACAAAAAGAAATTAAAGGGAAAGTGATAGCTGACCAGTCAGCTAAAGCTCCCTCGCCCTTTTCTATACAAACTATCAATTCTTTTCCTGATGACTAGATTCTAACAATCTCTACGGAAGAGAAATGGGAGTTATACTTCAGTGGATCAAAATGTCAAACTAGCTCTGAAGCTGGTGTTATATTTATACCTCCTGTAGGAAAGCCTATTCCTTTATCTTACCGTTTAGATTTCTTATGCACAAACAACATAGCCGAATATGAAGCTCTTATAGCTGGACTTCATGTAGCTTTGGCTCTTAGTATCAAGAATATTACAATATACGGAGATTCTTAGTTAATTGTTAAGAAAATAATAGGATCATATCAGACTAAGCATGATAAGCTATCTCAGTATCATTAGTTTGCACTCTATCTCTTAAGATAATTTGAATCATATATGATTGATACCATTCCTAGGAAAGATAATCGACATGTGGATGCAATGGCGAGCGCAGCTTCCCTTATATCCCCTGATGATTCCCCTGAGGAATTTATCTTCATCGTTCATAATCTTAAGACACCGGTAATTGAAATCCCTATAGTGACGCATTCAGAACTCTATGGTAATACATACACCAATGAATGGTTCTCCTATATATTCAACTACTTACGTGATGGAACCATTCTAGACTTGACATCTAAGAATGCCTAAATCTGTTTACGCAAACTAACAATGCGATACACCATATTATCGAATGTCTTATATTGATAAAGTTATAATGGTGTTTTACTCCAATGTTTAAGTAATGCAGAGATTTCAATATCTTTAGAAGAAGCTCTCTTTGGTGCCTATGGAGGGCATTTTGATGGAAAATCATTGGTGCAAAAATTGTTACGTATGGGGTATTATTGGCAGCATATGGAACAAGATTCCTTCTCTTACGTCAAGAGATGCCTGCAATGTCAACAACATAAACACTTAATCCATGCTCCTACTCAAGAGCTTCATGCCCAGGTGTCACCATGGCCATTTTCTATCTGGGGCCTGGATCTTGTTGGTAAAATTTCCCCACCCTCCTCTCAAGGACACATGTTTATCATTATTACTACTAATTATTTTACAAAATGGGTCGAAGCAGTCCCCTTGTGATCCATGACCACCGATGTAATATGTCAGTTCATACAAGATAACATAATTTCTTGATTCAGAATACCTTCCTCTTTAGTGTCAGACAATGGTATGCCATTCAAGAACAAGGATATAAAAAAGTTCCTCGAAAAATATCATATACAACATTGCCTTTCTACGCCTTATTATCCGCAATCAAACAGCTAAGCAAAATCTTCTAACAAAGTTATTGGATAGATTCTATGGAAAACTATTAATAAACATCAAAAATATTGGCATACGCAACTATCCTATGCACTATGGGCTTACAGAATAAGTATTCGAGTAGCTACAGGTAACACACCATATAATCTTGTCTATGGCATGGACGCAATAATGCCCTTAGAATTAGAAATTCCTTCCTTGCAAATTTCCCTAAGAGACACTATGGACAATGACATAGAATGAAAAAAATGATTACAAGAACTTGAGATGCTCATGAAAGATGCATTAATGCTCTTGAACATCTCAAGGCTTATAAAAAAGGAATACAACTAGCCTATAATGCACAAGTCATATAACGCTCATTTAATGTTGGGGACTTGGTTCTATATGAAAATCAATGCAATGTAAATGCACTGCCTGGTGAAAAAGGTAAGTTTAGCCCTAATTAGCGCAGACCCTACAAAATCACTGAAACCTTTGGATCTAGAGCATATAAATTAGCTGATGAGCAAGGTATGCCACTTCAAGAACCCATCAACACGGCACACCTCAAAAGATTTTGTGCTTAAAAATTTAATGTTAAATGTTTATAAGCTAATTTAGTATATAGATTAGCTTCAATTTCGACAAACTATTACCATTTTGTCTTAATTTATTTAGCACTATTTCTTTGTTCAATTGATCATTGTTGTATCGTGTTTAAGTAGTAATTGCTTGGATCACTTTTGTATTAACTGAAGATAGCATAGAAATTAAAGTTGTTTATTAAATAATTAATCATTGTGTTTGTTACTACATGTTCTTTTTTTAGAATTGTTAGTATATCACAATAGCATTAGTTATAGCATTTAGACATCATCACTAGTTGCATCTCACAAAAATCACATGTGATAGATCAAAATCCATTACACATAAACCAAAAGAAATAATCATATATATATATATATATATATATATATATATATATATATATATATATATATATATATATATATATATATATCAGTTTCATGTATACATCAAAATCGACTATCCCTCAAAATAAAATGGGATGTCATAATGCCTAATGTCTAGGAATCACATAGTAGAACCTCAATCACTAGTACCCTCAGGCCCTCATGGTGTATGAGTGATAGAAGCCTGACCATGTGTGGCTATATTCTGCAAATGACTCCTAGAGACGCTTTACGATCATAACCCCTTGATCTTGCCTCTCATCTCTATCATCTGCTAACGTGCCTCTTGTACATCCTATGGTACTAGTCTCTCTTGGCTTAAGCACTATCTCTGTCAGCTCTTACCTGTTGGATTTCCAATAGAAAGAACTCACTGACAGCTGACTCTCCTCCCGATGTAGGAACTAGTATGATCTTCTCTCACTGTGCCCTAAGCTCAGCCTCAGCGCACTTAGCTCTCTATCAAAACTCCTCTCTCTCATGTAGACTGCTCTAACATGGTCTCTGCAACAGTCCTGTATCTAATGACAGGCATAAAAATCTCAGCATGCCACCCAGTGGATGATCATAGCAAATGATCTACCTACACCCACTGCTTTGAGGCATCTATCGATAATATGTCTACTATGATGTGACTCACAAAGTCCCACCATGCGTCTATCCCAACTGCAAGATAGAGAGAGATAGAAGTTAGACTCCCATATTTTAAAAAAATACATAGGTAATAAACAATGCTAAAAACTAATAAAGAAAACCTTACCTGGATCTCCATCTCACCAGGATGGATCATGGATTACTGATGGTGTGATGAGCTGTACTATCTCATCTGTAGCTAGGTGCATAGGCCTACTACTCTCCCCTCACTCTATTTGAGTGGGCCTCACATTGTCTGCAGGAGTAGGACCACGAGCCTTGGATCACGGCCTCGACTCAGTCTCCTTGTCAATGTCTGCCTCCTACTGGCACTATCGTGATCTCACTTTGAAGACGTACTATGATGGGACCTCCTTAGAATCATCCTCGTCCTCCTCCTTATCCTCCTCAATATCGTAGTATCCTGCGAAGTCATTGACATTGTATTATTCCATTTATTATTTGTAATTACCCATAAGGGATGTACAAGTTTCACCGGCAGTGGTAAAAATTATTTACTGTCCACGGTAATTATGGAGTTACTGCACAGTAAGTCCCGAAGTTACTACACGGTAAGTCCCGGAGTTACCAATAGTAGTTACGGTATGTCATTTACTATGGTAAATGGTAATTGATCAAAGTGGGGTGCACATTATGAGGAATAATCTATTTTTAGTGTTATAACACACATCATAGATGTTGTAAGAGGGTGTAAGAGATTCTATGACAACTCTAAGTTGTCATAAGAATCAATGACACTAATAATAGCATATGACGCATCATGAGATGCTGTAAGTGGCTATTTTTGGCCCCAATTCGTTCAAGCTTGCATGGGAACATTTTTCCAAGTGTAGGATGCATGTATGATAGCATTTATGACCCTGTAAGAGCCTATTCTTGGCTATGAACGCCCAAGGTTGTATTGTTGACTCTTCACAAGTGTTATGGGCTTGTAAGAAGTCATTTAATGTCTTGAGGTTGTGTAAATTTTATCTAAACCATAGCATAGTAGATGAGAGGAATATAACAGTTTACAGGTGCCCAGGTTTTGTCAGAGTGAAGGTTGGGACAAAGGAAGTGAATGTATTTGTAATCTCCTTTTGTGAAGATAATACAACTTGGCCTCTTTTCTTGGTGGATTTTTTTACCCGAAAGGGTTTTCTCCATGTTAAACACTTGTGTTATGCGCTTCATTGTACTTCTGGTATATTTTTGTATTGTGGGTTTATGTTTTGTTACAATCTCCATTAATAACACAATTAAAGTTTGCTGAAATTTATCTCAAATCAGATTTCCATTGAAGTAGTGTTGCTTTCATTTCTAACATTTGGTATCAGAGCCTAGCTAGCTTTGACTCTTGGGTAGTAATGTGGAAGCTGTAGCTGTAGTGGGAGATTTGGTTGCATTTGTTTTGCAGATCTTGTGTTGTTATTATGGTTGCATCCACCATTGCATCAACCTCTCGAATGGACATTGAGAAGTTCAATAGAACGGGGTATGAGTTGTGGAAGCTAAAAATGGAAGATTTGTTGGAAGAAAGAAACCAATGGTTGGCTGTCCAAAAAGAGAATAAACTTGATGATGTCTCTCAAGATGAATGGGATAGACTGGATAAGAAGGCATGGGGAACCATCCGGTTGTGTCTTTCAGACTCTATCCTGTTGAATGTCGCAAGGGAAGAGACTACATACAAGTTGTGGAAATGGTTGGGTGAGATCTAACAAGCCAAGAGTATGGTAAATAAACTTTATTTAAAAAGAAAATTGTTTTCCATGAAAATGAAAGAGGGTGAGTCAGTTGCAGAGCATTTAAATTATTTTAATTTATTGGTGAGTTAGCTTGATTTAGTAGATGTTGAGGTTAGTGAGGAAGATAAATGTATCTTACTTCTATGTTCTTTACCTGAGTCTTGGGAGAATGTTATCTTTTCTATCACTGCTAACCTTGCTGATCTGAAGTTGGATGCTCTTGTTTCAGTGCTACTGTCATAGGAATTGAGGAAGAAGAGTTTGGATAGTTTAGGGGATGCTCTTTGTGTCAGGGGAAGGTCTAAGGAAAGGGGACCTAAAGGAGACCAAAAAGGGGCTAAGGAGAAGTCCAAGGACCGGTCTAAGACTCTTGGTAAAAAGAATAGAGTTAAGTGTTGGAACTACGGTAAAAGGAGACATGTGAAGGAGTGCAGAAATCCCAAGAAATAGTGGGAGAGTGCTTCGAATAAGTCCTCAAATGCAGGTGAAGAAGTTTTACTTTCTGCATGTAATCTTGTTTCTAATGATCACTAATTGATTGACTTAGGATGCTCATTTCATATGACCCCACATAAGGAACGATTCTCCACATATGAAGAATATGATGGAGGTAATATCTACCTTGGTGACAACTCTACATGTCCGATTGTCGGGAAAGGAAAGGTATTGTTGTGTTTTAGTGATGGGAGGATTAAAACCCTCCCTGGTGTTTTGCATGTTCCTAGATTAGTTAGAAATCTGATTTTAGTTTTGAAGTTGAATGATTTGGGAATGCATGTGACATTTGACAAGCATGGCTGCAGATTGGTGAGAGGGAACTTGGTGGTAGTGAAAGGGAAGAGATTTGATAACTTGTTTAAGCTTGAAGCCACTACAATTTGTAATGCCTCTTATGTATCAGAGGCCACTACTTGAAATACATGTATGTTGTGGCACCGTAGATTGGGCCACACAAGCAATAATGTATTGAAAACTATTAAGAATAAAAATTTGTTGGAAGGTTTCTCTTATTCTGATGAGCACTTTGATTTCTATGAGCATTGTGTGTTTGGTAAAAAAAAAAAAAAATCATTTCCTTCAGGAAGCAATAGAGCAAAAGAGAAGTTAGAAATTATTCATATGGATGTATTTGGACCTGTGGATAATGAATCTATTGGAAAATATCATTATTTTGTAACCTTCATTGATGATGTATCCAAATTTACATGGATTTATTTTATGAAGCATAAATCTGAAGTTTTCACTAAGTTTAAGGAATTCAAAGTCTTAGAAGAGAACCAATCAGGTTTAAAGATAGAAATATTAAGATCTGACAATGGAGAGGAATATTGCTCTAAGGAATTTGATGAGTTTTCCAAGCATGCAGGTATAATCAAGAAAAAGATAACTCCGTATACACTACATCAGAATGGTGTTGCAGAAAGGATGAACCGAATAATTATGGAAAGGGCCAGAAGTATGCTTAGTGATGCACAGTTGGATAAATGCTTTTGGGCAAAGGTTGTGTGTACTGCTTGCTACTTGATAAATAGATCTCCTTGTAAGGCTCTTGATTCGACACCTTATGAAGTGTGGATAGGTAAGAAACCTTTTGTTTCACATTTAAGGGTTTTTGGTTGTGAGCCTTTTGTCCATGTGCATAAGGAAAAGTGATCTAAGTTGGATCCAAATGCTAAAAAATGTACATTCATTGGATATGGTGATAATGTCAAAGGTTATAAGCTTTGGAATCCACTAACCCACAAGATTATCTTTTCTAGAGATGTTATTTTCAAGGAACTTAGAGCTATTTCTGAACCTGAGCAACCAAAAGAAAAAGATGAAAAGGTAAAGAGAGTGCACTTTGAGTTAGAGCAGAAAGATGAACCTCAAGAAGAATAGAATGATGGATTGGGGGTGAAGAAGAAGAAGAAGAAGATTTGAGTAGTTCTGATGAAGATGAATCTATTGTAATAGAAGAAGTTGGTGCAGATGATCATGTAGAAGAACAAGTAGAGTCTCTTACTCCACCCTTGAGGAGATCCACAAGACAATGGAATCTAGTTGATAGGTATAGCCCACCAGATTTCCATTGTGTGTATGCTTTATTGAGTACCAACGATGAACCTAGATTCTACAGGGAAGCTATTTCTGTAGATGACAGTGAGTCTTGGCAGCTAGCCATGTAGGAGGAGATGATGGATTTGGACTCTAATAACACCTAGGATATTGTTCATTTGCCCAAAGGATGAAAGGCCATAGGATGTAAGAGGGTCTTCAAGAAGAAGTTTGGAGCAGATGGGTCATTAGAGAAGTACAAGGCTAGACTGGTAGCTAAGGGCTACTCCCAGAGAGAGGGAGTTGATTTTAGTGAGATATTCTCTCCTATTGCTAAATTGACTTCTATTAGATTTCTCTTATCCATTGCTATAGCTTATGGTTGGGAGATTGATAAAATGGATGTTAAGACTATGTTCTTGCATGGAGAACTTGAAGAAGAAATTTATGTGCAACAGCCTATAGGTTTTGAGGTAAAAGGAAAAGAATATTGGGTTTTCAGGTTAAAGAGGTCTCTTTATGGTCTAAAACGGTCCCCCAGAATGTGGTATCAAAAGTTTGATTCATTTGTTTTGAAATTGGGTTTTTTTAGAAGCAAGGAGGATCATTATGTTTATATTCATTGTGTTGATGATTCTATACTAGTTATTGCTTTGTATGTTGATGACATGTTTTTTAGCAATACTAAGGGTATGGTCAATGAGCTTAAAGCCCAACTTTCAAGTGCATTTGAGATGAAGGATCTTGGTGCTACAAGGTATATTTTGGGAATGGAGATTAGGAGGGACAAAGTTAACAGAAAACTTTGGTTGTCACAAAGTAAGTATGTGAATATTATTTTATAGAGATTTAGTTTGAAGGATTGTAACCCAGTTAGAGTTACTTTACCCATTGGTACTAAGTTTTCATTAGATGTGTCCAAAGACTGAGGATGATCTTGAGGATATGTCTAATGTACCATATGCTAGTGCTATAGGGAGTTTGATGTATGCAATGGTTTGCACTAGACTGGATATTGCCAGTTTTGAGTAGATTTATGTCTAACCCTAGTAGACAGCATTGGAACTATGCGAAGATGATGTTTAAATATCTTGTAGGTACTCCTAATCATTGTTTGGTTTATTCTGGTACTGATAGTGCTAATAAATCTTTAGACATACAAGGTTTTTGTTGATGCAGATTGAGCAGGTGACATAGACAGTTGAAGGTCCACTAGTGGCTATGTGTTTATTCTGTTTGGAGGTGCGGTGAGTTGGATGAGTAAGAGGTAGCCCACAGTTGCTTTGTCCACCACAGAAGCAACATATATGGCTGCAAATCATGTCTCTAAGGAAGTAGTTTGGTTGAGGAGACTGTGTACAGGTACTGGTTTTGATTGCAGGAATATTCAGATTGGTTGTGATAGCCAGAGTGCTAATTGTTTGGCTAAGAATCCCATGTATCATGCTCAGACTAAGCATGTTGATGTTCAGTATCACTTTGTTCGAGAGTTGGTTGCAAATGGAGAGATTAAACTAAAGAATATTGACACTTAGGAGAATGTTGTAGATTCATTGACCACGCCTATGAGCACAAAGAAGTTCGTATGGTACAGAGAGGCCATGGGCCTTGTTTCTAGTGCCTGATTATTTTTTCATTTGATTTCCTATGGGTTGATTTACAATGTATAATGTTAAGTGGGAGAATGTTGGGATAAGGTGCCATTAACCTTGTAAATCCCATTATTGTATTATTCCATTTATTATTTGTAATTAGCCATAAGGGATATACGAGTTTCACCGGTAGTGGTAAAAATTATTTACTGTCCATGGTAATTACAGAGTTACTGCACGGTAAGTCCCGGAGTTACCGGCGGTAGTTATGGGATGTCATTTACTATGGTAAATGGTAATTGGTCAAAGTGGGGTGCACATGTGGAGGAATAATCTATTTTTAGTGTTATGACGCATGTCATAGATGCTATAAGAGGGTGTAAGAGATTCTATGACAACTATAAGTTGTCATAAGAATCTATGACACTAATAATAGCATATGATGTGTCATAAAATGTTGTAAGTTGCTATTTTTAGCCCCAAGTCACTCAAGCTTGCATGGGAACATTTTTTCAAGTGTAGGATGCATGTATGACAACATTTATGACCTTGTAAGAGCCTATTCTTGGCTATGGACACCCAAGGTTGTATTGTTGAATCTTGACAAGTGTTATGGGCTTGTAAGAAGTCATTTAATGTCTTAAGGTTGTGTAAATTTTATATAAACCATAGCATAGTAGATGAGAGGAATATAACAATTTATAGGTACCTAGGTTCTATCAGAGTGAAGGTTGAAGGACAGAGGAAGTGAATGTATTTGTAATCTCCTTTTGTGAAGATAATACAACTTGGCCTCTTTTCTTGGTGGATTTTTTTACCCGAAAGGGTTTTCTCCATGTTAAACACTTGTGTTATGTGCTTCATTCTGCTTCTAGTATATTTTTGTATTGTGGGTTTATGTTTTGTTACAATCTCCATTAACAACACAGTTAAAGTTTGCTGAAATTTATCTTGAATCAGATTTCCATTGAAGTAGTGTTGCTTTCATTTCTAACATCCTCCACCCCTATGTCACTAGCGTGACTGGCCCAAGGTTTGGCATCTCCTGTAGGGTGCCTGGGTGGAAAGATAGGTGCAGGATGTGATGTGTGCCACCAGGTCTGATATGCTCGGGTACACCCGACATCATCTACTCCTGATACTGGCTCTGCATCCTCAGGACCCTCATCGTCACTATGTAGTACATCTGCTATTGTTAGTTGTCAAATAGTAATTGCTCTGACTGTACTCCAAGCTGCACATACATAGATCAGATGAATTGTAGGAACATCATGTACCTGTCTAAACTATCATGCCACCATGTCATAGTAAAACCAAGATATAGTGTGATCAAGGCAACCGTCCATTAGCCGATCCCTCTGCATCTGAGCTAACTACCTCTACTGACTAGGCCATTTTATGAAGCCAAAATATGGTCTCCAAATGATGTCACCAGGCTGCAATCTGTCAAATACCACTCTCCAGTATAACAGATTGTCATGCCTCCAATACCTGACTAGTGGGTAGGCATAGACACGCAGATGTGTGAATGCTGCCTCTATGGAATAACCCATCAGTCATGTGCACCTGATGTGCTCAAGCGCCCAAACCTGTAATAATGTGCAAACCATTAGACTCTACATCTCATAGTGGACATATTGCCCTAAGTCACGATATAGGTGCACAAGCATACTATGCCCTCATGCATAGACAGTCTAATGCATCTTCATCACTCTGATAGTATGAATGAGACCCCCATGAAGGTGAGTGCCTCATCCATCTAGTGTGATGGCCAGTGTGACTATGACAATCATGATCCTTCATAGTAAGGGAATTTCTCTACATCCTTGCTCTAGCAAATAGACCTGAATATGTCCTTGCTCTACCTGTGACATGGTGAGACCCAAGCAGTATGAGTGACTCTCCTAAGTATACTCCTTTGACTGATGTCCAACAACTTTCATTGTCTCTCTTCGGATCAGCAGTCAAAGGATCCTGAATACATCCTCTAGTGTGATGGTCATCTCACCAGTGGTAGATGGAATGTGGAGGTGTCTGCATCCCATCTCTCCATCAGTGCCATAAGCATCATGCAGTGGAATATGATTGTGGACATCTCAAGCACCCACCATAGGCCCACCATCTATAAGTGCTCTCTCTCTGCAGCTGTCAAAGCACTAGCACACTCTCGTAGAAGCTCCATCAGATGACCACCTATATGCTCCTACATCTCAGGGACATCCTGTAGATCAGAAAGAAGGAAAGAGTATCAAAATATCCACCAGAGACCAAAATAAACTATCAAAGACTGAATAGAGTGCCTATGCCTAGGGCTTGTGTCCTTTGTGGACCAGGGCACCCTAGAAGGACACTAGCGCCCCTGTGGGACTAGGCCACCCCAGAGAGACTCTGGCACCCTAGGTGGACTAGGGTGCCCCTATCTGGGAACCATGTCCACCTTCCCCCCGTGGCATAGACATCGATAAATGTAAAAAGAAAAACATGACGAAAGACTATAGAGGGATGGAATCAGGACCCTACCTCACCCTCAAAGCATCTCTTCGCCACTCGAGCTTAGAGCATCTGCAGTCATGGGGGATGGTATGGACGTCAGCTCGGTATGGTCATTCTCCTATTCTCCTTCTCTCTCTCTGCAATAATAAGAAACAAGAATGAGTTAAGTGATAAGTGACAACTCCTTTTACATAAAGTAAGTAAGTGAGAAATCCTATCCCTAACTAGGTACAAAAGTGTAATCTTTCACTCTAAAGCCTTTTTTTGAGCTATCAAACTCTGATCTCTATGTCGTTTGTTGCGTTGGAATCTTGGTTCCTCTCTCTTTCTCACCCAATGTGTTGTGTTGAGTGTGTTTCTTCAAATAACCCTCACAACACATTTCCCTTGAAATTGATGCATGATATCTCTTTGTTTCTACTCCCTGACTAAGCAAGTAGAAACAAGGGAGGGCATATATCTGCCTTGATTTCCTCCCTCACCATGTTCCATTACTCAACCCCCTTAGCATTTTTTATACTGACTCATTGTTGGTGGTTGCAGGTTTATTTTATTTTGATTTTTCTGACAAGTGTTCCTTTGCAGGATGTGGCTCCTAATTTTGTGGTCTTGCAAGATTACAGAACTAGGGTCTTCTTCCTGTTCATCAACAACACTGCAGCTTCCTCTATAGTATCCTTTTTATGATTTGTATTTACTTTCCTTTAGTTGTATATGCATGTAGTGTCATATGGCCACTAAAGTGGGGGCTAAATGTAATGTCATAAATTGTCCTCCTATATGGAATGGTACAATTTCCCTTGGTTTAGCTCCTCACTCTTGATGGGATCTTAAGCTTTTCTTTTTTAGCCTTCCCAAAACCCTGATTGACTTAGTCTAGGAGCAATCTATTCACTTTTTGAGGTAATTGATTAATAAAACCCAGAAAGAGATTTGAGAATAGGGTCCCTTGGACCCCCAAAAATGTAGATTTGAGTTGAAATCGGGGGCTTGGACTTGGGCACCCATACCCTAGTCCTCCCCAGTTTCATGGGATTTTGAATTTTGGCAAGGTGTCAATTCCCGTCGTGTGCCTCGGGATGCTATTTTCAAATTCTTAGTTTTCGTGTGATATCGAGACGTTACTTCAAAATTTGAATTACCTAAAGCCTGATATAAAAAAACATTTGCAATTCATTTTATCACACACAATTCTTATGCAAGTTTGATGCCAAAACTCTGCTACAATTGTCATTGACGATCAGTGACTTGTTGAAGCTATTCAAAGTATTCTTTATTTGCTATCTTGGAGACAATGGATGAAGGTTAGGAATCAAGATCTTGAGTCTATCTTTCTCTTCCTAGGGTTTGTGCACCTTTTGCATGATCAGGAGAAGGGTTGAAGCCTCCAATAGCAAGCTTGGAGATCATCTATGGACATTTCTAATTTGCTTTCTTGTTCATGCAAGTCTTCATTTGTTTCATCTCCTTGAGGTGAAGTTGTATGTATTTATTGGTGCAAAGCAAGTTGTTGATCTTCCCTTGATTGAGACATCTAGGGTTTGATTTTATGCATACACACATTGTTAGGTTTGTACACACTTCTGTAAATCTTTTCCTTTGGCTATTGTTGATGTAGAAATACTAAAGATGGGGCTTGACTGAGGCAAGCTCCTATATAGCCACAATAATTTCCTTCTTTTGTATGTGTAGATTGTGTTTCACAGGTTCTGGTAAAAAGAAGTTACAAGAAGAAGGATATTGCGGGTACAGTCATGACTAACTTTTAGATTTTTGAATTCTAATAGTTGAGGGAGATTGTAGCAGGTGCCCTAGTCCAATCAGGTGTTTCCTCTGGGATCTGGAATCTATTTTGCAATCCCTAACACCCTATTAAGAAGGTTTTGCTATTTAGAAATTTCTAGGACATTAGAGTGGGCACCCCAGCCTAGGTATCCCTCAAAATATGGGTACCATGTCTCTGGAACCTCTCCTCTGCACTTCTATAATTAGTTTTGTCAGTTGTTAAATCAGTTTCTATATATTCTTGATATAAGGCATAATTAGGGTTTTACTTGGTTAAAAGGAAAATGCTTAGTGAAATCTTAATTAGGACCTTAGGTTTCATAACCACATGAGAAAAAAGGGGAGGCAAAGTGATTAGAAGCCCATCTCAAATTAACTCTTTGTCATCCCCAATGCTTAGCGGTTAGAAATGGTAGCATTTAACCTAGTTAACAAAAACTATCATTTTTCACCCTAAATAGAAGTGTTTCTTTATGTCCTGGTTAGTGCTTCATCAAAATAAATATAATCGTGAGTTATAGTTAAATAAATAATAAGAGGGAGATAAATTAGTTTATAAAGTGGTATTATGAGTTGTTTGCTAATTATAATTTAATTGCCTTATAATTAATAAAATTGTCATGAAAGTAAATATGTGAGCAAGTAAATAAATTTAATAAATGACTAAATAAAATAATAAATTTATGAGTTGATATATAAAATATTAAAATAAATAAAAATAAAATTATAAGTTATAATAAATTAAATGTAATGTAACTTTGAGTAAATAAAATAAATGGTTATATTATAATGTTGTAAAAATCATATAATGGTGGGTCGTGTTTTGTGGTATTCACTGGGGGGTTTGGCATTGGATCATGTGCATACCTCCTAAAAAGGTGGAGAATGGAAAATTAAGGTTTTGTGGTTAAATTGTAAGAGAAGGATGGAGAAGAGGGGGTAGGAGGTGGAATTGGAGATCTGGAAAGGAGGACAAAGCTACGAGGAATAGAAAGAGGCCCACTGTAGCGTATATAGGTTCTTTTCTTAATTTCAATGTTATTTGCTCAACTTAGTAAAGATAGATGTAATGCATCATACACATGTAATGGAAGGCTGCTAGCCCTTTCTCTGATTACATTCCTTTGAAAGTTTCAAGATTTGGTTTTTCATCTACATGTTGCATTTGTTTAAACTTTTCTATGGCCTTTCTACAGATCTTCTTTGTGTGTGTATGATGCAATCTTTTTTAATTAATTTGTGTATCCTGCAATCAATGTGTTCGATTTCATTTTTATGCCTAACAGAACAATTGTAATGGCAAAATCTGACAAAATACCTTAATCTTTCATCCATCTTTATATCCATTTGAAACCTCTCCATACTTACTCACTCCTACGTAGATGTTTGAGAGAGGAATACAAGTAGTGCAACACTTTTAGGATCCAAATCAAAAGGTAGCATCACTGTAGATACCCTAAGCCTATATTTATCTTTGATCTACATCCACCAAGAAAACATCCATGCCACATCTTGCTACAACGAAAAAGCATTTAGCTATTGCTCCGCTTCAAAATGTGAAATAGCAAACTCACGGTCTGTCTCGTTGTTAGCTCCATGAATGACACAACAATTCCTTGAGAAAACTATCATATTTCTCTAGAGAATGCACAAACATTGAAATTTTACCCTTTTCATACAAATCACTGAGGAACTCCAACCACACTCTTTAGGGTTTCAATGAGAAGCAACACATGTATTTTGTGTTAGGTTGAAATATTGACTTCCTTTTATAATGTTTTTATATGTTTTTAAGACCTTTGTTACATGATCTTGCAAGAACCTTACACACATTACCCTTATTATATGTTGTTTCATATATACTTCTCAGAGGCTTTAAACCTATACTAATAAATGGAATATGGTGATTATGTAATCAAATGGATGATTTAAATTATTGATATGCACGTAATATATATAGGATTCCATAAGTTTAATATGAAAGGTTATTTTGTGTACATATGTTGGAATAATTAACCTTGTGCAACAAAGACATAGCATCCAGGAAGGAGTAATTATAGAAGAGTGTAAAATAGGGGAATTGATTAAAGTGCAGTCCAAGTGTCAGAAGTGAAGATTGATGGTGATGAATGTGGTCATCATGGGAAAATAAATGCAAGAGAAGAAGACTTGTTCTAGAAGTCTAACTGCAACTTATGTATTTTCATTCATGAGTCGTTGTGTGGGATTTCTTGTTTGAATAGGACTCTATTTCCTTTGTCTTAGATAATTAATAAGTTGATCTCAAAACTATATCTTGATATTCAGGGATGAATTGATGATCACAGTTAGTTGGAAGATCACATTAAACTCTCCCACTTTTTGAAAGGAAGCTAGGTGTGGAGAAATCACTTCCTACACTAATCTAATGAGGGGAGAGCTATACAAATTCAATTTAATCTCTACAATTACAACAACATGAAACATATCACAGAGACATTACAATAATACACATAGAACTAGAAAGAAGACAAAAGAAGAGAGACAAGATATAACGTGGGGAAAACCCTTATCGGGTGAAAAACCCCACACTCAGAAACTTGCACAATGTATTATCAATACTGAATATGGTTTACAATACACTTGCAATGCAATCTTAAATAGTCTTTGACACTCATGTCTGGAGTCAATCTGGTAGCATAATAGTACCTGTCAATCACATATTACAACTCCTCCTCAAAGTACCTGTTTATATAGAATATACAAGGCAAAATTGGCTCTATCTCGGAATGGGCGTCCAACTTGGCCTCATGACCCAAAACCCACACCTTTTTCCAAAATGGTCTATGACAGATGCTCTTACAACTCTTACGACCATCATAGAATCTGTCATAGCAATCACAACTTACAACTATAAGAGAATCTATCATACACAGGCTATAAGTAGAATATTCTCTTACAACATGTCATAGTCCACCTTAGGGCACCGAAAGATGCCTTTTTCAAAGATGCTCCTCGACACATGTCTTCACCTATCTTACAAGCTTCTATTTCTGAATCTTACATGTCATAACTGTTTCGGTCAATATTCCCTTACACAACATCCAAGATGCCGACACATGGCAAAATACTTATACCACAAACTGAGACACCTATCTCCTCATGTGAGGATAAAATTACAAGTTGTCATCTTCCATGTAGGATGACACATCACCATGCCACAGCCCACAAAATGACAATATGGATTTTACAATTAATTTACAACATAGGCAATGAATAAATAAATACAATCATAAATAATGGAAGGAATTACCAAGGTTGGGACACCTTAATTCCCAACATTCTCCCACTTGTCAAACACCTTGTAAGAGCCAATAGAATAACAGGATTTAATTGCTAGAGGCCAAGAGGCCTATAGACTCCGAACACCATCTAAACTTCTCTGTGCTAACTAGTTTCGTTAATGCATTTGCAACATTCTTCAAAGTATCTACCTTCTCCAAATTTACCTTCCCATCCTTGACCATGTCTCACATGAAGTGAAACTATACATCAATATGATTTGCTCTGGCATGGAAAGTTGGATTCTTCACAAGGCAAATCACACTCTGACTATCACAACTAATCGTAATCTTACCTACATCAACACCAATATCTCAACACAGTCTCTTAAGCCAAATGGCTTCCTTACAAGCATGAGTTTCTACCATATAGATTCTATCGTAGACAAATCAACCACAGGTTGTCGCTTACTCATCCAACTAATAACACCACCAAATAGTGTAAACACATAAGCATTGGTGGATTTCCTATTGTCAATGTCACCTGCCCAATTTGAATCCACAAATCCATGAATAGCAATAGAATGCGGAGGTCCTGTAACATTACCATGATAGAATATGGAATACTTGAGAGTACCCCTCAAATATCTGAACACTAGCTTAACTACATCCCAATGTACCCATCAAGGATTAGCCATAAGTTGACTAAGGACTCCCACTTCTTGGCCAATGTCTGGTCTTGTGTAGACCATATCATACATGAAACTTCCAACAACATTAGCATAAGGTTCTCTGCTCATGTCCTTCACCTCACTTAGAGATTTTTTGACAATCACTAATAGACAACTTTGTCCCCAAAGAAACAAGAACACACAATGGTCTACAATCTGCCATGCTAAACCTATCCAAGACATTCTTCACATACTTACTCTGGCTTAACCAAAGTTTTCTATTAGTTCTATCTCTTTTGATTTCCATTCCTAGAATGTACCTGGCTACCCCTAAATCTTTCATTTCAAACTATACTAACAACTAAGATTTAAAATTAGAAATCATATTCTTACCCTTCCTAATGAGCAACATATCATCAACATACAGTGCAACAATGAGAATACGATCACCATCAAACTTATAATGGAAATAGTGATTTGATTTAGATCTCACAAATCTAATTAACAACACAAAGGCATCAAACTTCAAGTACCACCTCCTATGAGATTGCTTCAAACCATACAAAGACTTCTTTAACTTCAAAACCAATTTTTTTTTACCTTTCACCATGTAATGCTCTGACTATGACATGTAGATTTCTTCCTCCAAATCACCATGAAAGAAAATTCTCTTCACATCCATCTATTCTACCTCTAAGTCATAAGCTACTGCAAGAGATAACAGGAATTGAATGGATGTTATCTTTGCAATGGGAGAGAAGATTTTACCATAATCTATGCCCTCCACTTGTGAATACCCCTTTGCAACCAATCTGGCCTTATACTTCTCAACATTGCCATCTACATCAATTTTCTTCTTGAACACCCATTTGCATCCAACGGGTTTCCATCCAAGAGGCAAAGGCACCAAGTCCCAAGTTTGATTCTTTTCCAAAGAAGCCATCTCATCGTCCATGGCCTCCTTCCAAGAACCTACATGTTTCATATCCATAGCCTCTAATACAGTTCTAGGTTCATCATTGTTCCTAAGCAAACAAAAAGCACAACTAGAATCAAGCAATGTATAATCAAACCTCTCATGTTTCTTTCTTATTCGTGTAGACCTCCTTAAGAGCTGAGGTTGAGGTTTAGCTTCTTCATCTGATCTTTCAAAGTTACAAGAGCTCTCCTCATCATCAGGTCCAACATTATCTTTCTGCTCAGTCTTCTCAGGGGTAGTAGGAAACTGAACAACATCCTCTTTCTTTTCTTTTTCTTCTAACTATAAAATAGTGGAAGAAGGTATTAGCTCTTTGAAGATGACACTTCTTCTATACAACATTTTTTCAGCCACAGGATCCCAAAGCTTGTATCCTTTCACACCGACACCATAGCTAATGAAGATAGACTTAACAACCTTGTTCTCCAATTTTGACCGCTTCTCCCTAGGCACATGTGCATATGCCTGACAACCAAAAGCATGAAGATGCCTTATTGAAGGCTTTCTACTAGAGCACACCTCCATGAGTGTCTTATGAACAAGAACTGATGTAGGAGACCTATTTACAAGATAGCAAGCAGTGGCAATAGCTTCAGCCCAAAATTTTTGTTCTAGGCTAGCTCCACTAAGCATACTCCTAGCCTTGTCCATTAGTGTCTTGCTCATCCTCTTTGCAACTCCATTTTTCTATTGGTTGTATGGAGTAGTCTTATCTCTTTCAATCCCAAGTTCCTTGCAATATTTATCAAATTTTGTAGAATAGAACTCACCACCATTGTCATTTCTCAAACATTTAATCTTTTTACCAATCTAATTTTCAGCAAAGGCCTTAAACTCCCTAAACTTACTATAGACTTCAAACTTTCTTCTGAGAAAATAAATCCATGTCCTTCTACCATAGTCATCTATGAAAGATACAAAATATACAGATTTTGATAATGAAGGAACATTAACAGGACCAAATACATCAAAATGAACAAGGTCCAACACACCAGAAGACTTATGAGAACTCAAGTAAAACTAAACATAGTTTTGTTTTCCATATATGCAATGTTTGCAAAAGTTGAACTCAAGATTACAATCATCTAACCCCTCAATTAGGTTTTTATTTTTTAGGGTATGCAGACCCTTCTCACCAATGTGGCCAAATCTCTTATGCCATAATATTGTCTTTTCAGCAGGAAGCTTAACTTCCAAGGCATGAATGCAATCATCATGACTAGATACAACAGGTTTCTTCACTGCTCATTCAGATGGTGGGGATGAAGTGATTGTTGCCCTCTTCCTTGAGTTAGAAGAACTATTGTATTGTGAAATGCATGCCTCTAGCTAAAACAGAGTACCTTTCCTAGTACCCTTAGCAAGAACCATAGCTCCTCTAGTCATCTTGCATCCTTCTTTCAAAAAAAAAACTTGTACACCTACATCATTCAACATACTTACAAAAAGCAGGTTCCGTTCTAAGCTTGGGATGTACATAACCCTAGAGATCCCCTTCACTCATCCATTAGGGAATCAAATAGAGACTCTTCCATGACCAACAATCTTCAAATGAGAGTCATCACCCAGGTACACCCTTCCACCATCGAACTCCTCATACTTAGTGAACTAGTCTCGATGTAAGGTCATGTGGAATGATGCACCAGAATCAATCAGCCACACATCATCAGATGCATGGGTTGCCAGGGTTGTGATGAAAGTATCACCATCATTTTGTGACTTGTCAGAATCTGAATATTGGTTCTTCTTCCTTTTCTTTTCCTCTTTGAATTCCTTTCAAAAATGCCTAGATTTACCATGGTTCCAATAGAGAGCCTTGGACTTTCAAGGAGATTTAGATCTCCCATGGGATTTGGATCTAGCCTTCTCAACTTTCTTGTCCTTATTTTTCCCTTTCTCCTTGGGTCTTCCATAGACTGCAAGAGCTTCTTTGGCTACCTCAGAAGACTTTCTCTGCATCTCTTCAGACAACAATGAAGAAACCACTTCATCCCTTTTGAATGTGGATGTGGTGCTTCCAATAGTCATGACAAGGTGATCCCATGATTCTGGGAAAGAACAAAGCAAGGTCATACAATGATCCTCCTCCATCTTCACACCAATAGATGTCAATTGTGCAACCAACATGTTGAAAGAACTCATATGTTCTCCATCATCCATTTGAAGAGAATACAACTTCTTTCTCAAAAAAAGTTTGTTAACCAGGGATTTAGCATGATACACATCTCCCAAATTCTTCCAAAGCAAGTTTACAGTAGCCTCCTCATGGATATTTAATAGGAGAGAATGCAAGACTAAGTCTTATGAGACCCTTAGCCATCTAATCCTTGAGATCCCAATCATCATGTGACATTGCAGCTAGTTTTGTTCCACTAATAGTTTCCCAGAGGTCTCGATCAACAAGCATGTCTTCCATCTTGAGCTTCCACAGCTTGAAATTAGTGCCATTGAATTTCTCCACCTCTATCCTTCTAGATGTACTTGCCCTCTCCTTGCTGCAATAAGATTTATAATACTCTACATAGACTCCCACTTAACTTAAGATTAGCTCAAAAAACCTCTACCCAACAACTAGGACCAAAGGTGATCAAGCTCTGATACCAACTAAAAGGAAGCCAGGTGTGCGGAAATCACTTCCTACACTAATCTAATGAGGGGAGAGCTAAACAAATTCAATTTAATCTCTTTAATTACAACAACATGAAACATATAACAGAGATATTATAGAAATACACATAGAACCAGAAAGAAGATAGAAGAAGAGAGAAAAGATATAACGTGGGGAAAACCCTTATCGGGTGAAAAACCCCACACTCAGAAACCTGCACAATTCATTATCGAATCTAAATATGGTTTAAAATACAGTTGCAATGCAAGTTTTAATAGTCTTTGACACTTGTGTCTAGAGTCAATCCGGTAGCATAACAGTACCTATCAATCACATATTACAACTCCTCCTCAAAGCACCTATTTATATAAAATATACAAGGCAAAATTGGCTCTATCTTGGAATGGGTGTCCAACTTGGCCTCATGGCCTAAAACCCATGCTTTTTTCTAAAATGGGCTATGACAGATGCTCTTATGACTCTTACGACTGTCATAGAAGTTACAACTTACAGCTGTAAGAGAATCTATCATACATAAGCTATAAATAGCATATTCTCTTACAACATGTCATAGTCCACCTTGGGGCACCGAAAGATGCATTTTTCAAAGATGCTCCTCGACACATGTCTTCACCTATCTTACAAGCTTCCATTTCTAACTCTTACATGTCATAACTTCATCATAGGAATCCATCATAACCGTTTCAATCAATATTCCCTTACACAACATCCAAGATGCCAACACATGGCAAAATACTCCTACCACAAAGTGGGATGCCTATCTCCTCATGTGAGGATAAAATTACAAGTTGTCATCATCCATGTAGGATGACACATCACCGTACCACATCCCACAAAATGACAATATGGAATTTACAATTAATTTACAACATGGGCAATGAATAAATAAATACAATCATAAATAATACAAGGAATTACCAAGGTTGAGACACCTTAATTCCCAACACTTTTGTATAAGTTAGGGGATGAGTTCATTGATTAGTTAGTTGTTATTGTTACTTTCTATCTACATAGCCATTACTCTATTTTTATAGTTATGAGTTATTGCAGACATATTTTGATTCTAAATAAAATCTGAAGAAGATTTTGTCTTTGATATGAATTGAATTCAACTGTGTGTCATGAAAAATGTGTGATGATCTAAAGTAGATTTAGTTTCCAGAAGAAGTGAGATAGTTCCTTGAGATGGCCACTGAAGGTACTAACTCCCACTTCATACATTTATTTATTTATTCATGTATTTCTAGTTAAACTATTTGTTGTTATCTTATATGTTGCATTGTGAAATAAGTCAAAAATCATGATTTCTATTTCTAATAGTTGTGACTCATGAATAGAGTGCATCATTGAAGTCCTCTAGAGATTAGTGTCAAGTCTTTTATCATTCTGTGTATTTCAAGTTATTTCTATAATTCTCTGTTGAATATAGTTATCTTCAACTTATATTGAGGGTACCTATAGCAACTAAGTTTTTAAACTATTTTTATTGTTCTTTCATTTCTATGAACTTTAGTCAATTAAGTTGATTAGAATAAGTTTGTATGAGTTGGTTTATGATAGAAATGAGTCTTCAAGACATATATAGTGTGAACATCATCATAATCTTATGCTCCTTGGTCGATAATTCAATGTAGGAATGCAATGATAGAGTGGACTGTTCAGATAGGTTTACTCCTAAATTTTATTTATGTCTAAAACACGTTTGTTTTCCTCTACATTTTGTATGTTGGTTAGTTTTGTTAATAGTTTGCATATTTTTAGGGTATCCATAAGGTAGCCCAACATGGACAGGGTCATCAACCATGCATGCATAATGATCATTGTAGTTGTAATGCAATAAGGGTTTCAAATGTGTTCAAAGTATGTTCAGCTCTCAGCCACTAATCCTGCATGGCCACACACTTACTAAAACAAGAAGAGGCAAATACAATGCTTACTGAATACTACCCTAGCTGTAGACAAAGGAAGGCCAATTGCAAATGCAAGATGGTGGCTAGTATCCAACAAGAAAAGATTGAAAGATGTGAGTTGCAACAATTTGAAGGAGAAGATGGGTAGTTGTTCTTCATTTCTCATAGGAGACCATGGCAGCAAAGACAAGGTATGCCCTTTGATCCATTTAATTTTAATCTTTCCTTTCCTATTGCAAACCAGAATTACTCTGATTGGAATACTCAATAATGGTCTAGTAACCCAATTGCATGGCAAAACTCCCAATGGTCTACTCCCTAATGGCCTACTCCGCAAACTAGTTGGAACCAACAATAGCCAAACTCATGGTCTCAACAAAATTTTCAAGGTCCCAACTATAACCCTCAGTGGTCTACTCAATAGCAACAATGGCAACCTCAATGGAATAAGGGCCAACAATGGCAACAAAATGCATAATTTTAGCAACCTATGATTCCACCTCAGCCACAATAGCCAGCCATAATGCCACCACCTCAAAATCCTCAAAATCCACATCCTAGACCTACCCAAATCCCTACCCAACCTACACCTAAGCTAACCACAAGCCTGTCCAATAGGCTTATACTAATGAGGTGATACGATATCCTACCTATGGGGTTAAAGTCAGTAATGTTCACCTTAGATCAGGGAAACAACTAGCAGGTCCTTCATCTCCTCAAATCACAGAGCTTGAAGATGAAAAACTCATTGATGAAGCCTTAGATAAGCCACCCTTGGAACCTAAATCAACACAAGATGCCCAAACTACCTTACAAGAGAAGTCTCCTCCTTTCCCTGAGTGCTTGGCCATGCAAAAGAAAACAACCCAAGCTGATACTATCCTTCTCAGCCAGCTAAAGATATCGACATTAATATTCCCTTAATCCAAGCCATTAAGGATACTCCTATGTATACCAAAACTATTAGGTATCTTTTCATTAAGAAGCCAGGAAGGAAGAAAATAGACCCTCAGACAATACATGTTTTAGGTAATCTTGCTAATATCATTTTGGGTAATATAATTGTTCCCAAATACATGGATCTAGGTAGTCAAGTGGTGGATGTAAAGATCAATGGGACTCTGATTAAGAATATTTTGATAGATCTAGGAGCTGCAATTAATGTCATGACCAAGGAGGCCATGCAAACAATCCAACTGAACAACCTTAGGCTTACTCAGATAGTCTTACAGTTAGCTGATAGGTCTATAGTCAAACCTAAAGGAGTCATAGAAGATTTGGTTATTGCATTAGATTCTTGGGAATGCCCTATTGTTTTTATAGTTTTGCAGCCAAAGATTAATCTTGCCAATTGTCCTCTTATCCTAGGTAGACCATGGCTTGCCACTGCTGATGCATTTATAGGTTGCAGTTCTTGTGCAACATGATCATATCTAATGGGACATTGACTAAGAAATTGGTTTTATATCCACCAGCCCAACTATACCATGAGCTTGAGCAGAACATTTGGCCTATTCTAGAGGATGAGGACACCTATTCCCTACAAACCCTAATAACTATTGAACATAGTCCCTTGTTAGATGTTCCAGATGAGGATGAGTTAATTGCTCATGTTATACAAAATGATTGTGGGAGACACCCATAGTAGCAAGATTGCCTATCTTTCTTACAAGACCCTTTAAGTAGCATAATACCCAGCAGTTCATCAGAAGAAGTCTCCCAAATCTTCCATGCGTTCTTACCTCAACAATGCTTACCTATATTACCCAGCCTTGATTTGTCTTCTCTGCAAGAACTATCCAAACAAGTAGAAGTCAAGCCAAGTAAGATGTTGAACATAAACAATACATTGACTAATGAACAACAACAATCCATGCATGAAATATTGCATACACACTTAGCATCATTTGATTGGGATTACAATGATGCAAAGGACATTGATCCTGCCTTGTGCATGCACAGGATATACATAGATGATGGATATAGACCAATCACGCAGTAGCAAAGGTGCATGAATCCAACCCTCAGAGAAATTGTTAATGCTAAGCTTAAGAAACTTTTGGGTGCAGGCTTCATATACCCCATGTTAGACAGTGAATGGGTTTCACCATTGGTTATAGTCTCCAAGAAAGGTGGCAAATGGAGGTTCTATGTTGATTATAAAGAATTGAATACTACTACCAGGAAGGATCACTTTCCATTGCCTTTTATTGACCAAGTTCTTGACTCTTTAGCAGGCAAAAAATATTTTTCCTTTCTTGATGATTTTAGTAGTTATAACTAGATTAAGATTGCTCTAGAGGATCAAGATAAGACAACATTTACTTGCCCTTTGGGGACATATGCATACTTTGTCTTACCCTTAAGTTTGTGCAATGCTCCAGCTACATTTCAAAGAGTAGTCCTTAGTATTTTCTCTGACTTTGTACATGACTATATGGAGATTTATATGGATGACTTCACCACATATGGTGACACATGTGATGAAGCATTACACAACATCGAGAAGGTATTGAAGAGATGTACAAAGAACAACCTCTCTTTGAATAATTAAAAGTGTTTTTTAATGATGACATAGGCAATAGTCTTGGGACACTTCATCTCAAGTGTAGGCATCCAAGTTGACCCAAAGAAGATTGAGATCATATCTACCCTACCTATTCCACAAAAATAGAAGGATGTAAGGAGCTTCCTAGGCCATGCAAGATATTACAGGAGGTTCATTCAGGATTTTAATGAGATTGTTGCCCCTTTGTTTACCCTACTAACCAAGGATAATGAATTTGAATGGATATCAAATTGTTAGATCTCTTTTGAAAATATAAAAACCTCCTTGGCACAAGCCCTTATTCTTAGAGGTCTGAATTGGTCACTGCCTTTTCACATCCATACAGATGCATCAGATTTTTCCATTGGGGCAATCCTAGGTCAATAAGAAAGAACCAAGGAGTATGCCATATACTATGTAAGTAAGAATCTGCAAGGAGCTGAGTTAAACTATACTATGACAGAGAAAGAGATGTTGGTAGTTGTCTATGCAATTAATAAATTTAGGCACTACATAAACTAGTTACAAGGTTTTCATCCATACAGATCATGCAGCCATCAGATATTTGATGAATAAACCCATAGTGGGTGGCAGACTTGTAAGGTGGTTATTGTTGTTGTAGGAGTTTGATATTACAATTGTTGACAAACTAGGCAAGGCCAATGTTGTTATCAATTTTCTGTCTAGACTACGTACACAGTCTTTAGATGGAGTGGTTGATGACTCTTTTCTTGATGAGCATCTATTTTCTCTTACTATATACACTCCATGGTATGTAGATATAGAAAATTATTTGGTTACAGGGAAGATTCCAGGGTACTTCTCTCCAAGGGAGAAGAGGCAGCTAGTTCATAAGTGTTTCTCTTATTCCTAGATTTCTCGATTTCTATTTTACACCGAGCCAAACAATATTATGTGAAGATATATCAGGGAGGATGAAGTATTCGATATAATGAAGGCTTGTCATGATGAGCCTTATGGGGGACATTTTTCAGCTAAGAGGACAACCTTCAAGATGCTCACAGTAAAATATTACTAGTCATCCCTTCATAAAGATATTGTCAGGTACACTAGGAGCTGTGATAGATGCTAGCGAATGGGGAGGCCTACTAGAAGTGATGAGATGCCTTTGCAGCCATAAATCGCATTGGCTCCTTTTAACAAGTGGGGTTTGGATTTTGTAGGTCTTACATCTCCTACATCCAACAACAAAGAATATATCCTAGTATGTACTAATTTTTTAACTAAATGGGTTGAAGTGAAGGCACCACAATTTGCTAGAGATGGCAATGTGGCCAAATTCCTATATGAAGACATCTTCACTAGATATGGTGTTCCAAGAGAGATAGTAACTGACCAAGGACCACAATTTACATCTAATTTAATAACTAAATTGGTTGCAGAATACCAGATTAGGCATAAGAAATCCACACCATACCATCCTCGAGCTAATGGTTAGGTGGAGGTTACTAATAGAGAAATTGAGAACATCCTGACCAAGACAGTCTAGATTCATAGAAGAGATTGGGTTTCTAGGCTCCTAGAGGTTGTTTGGGCATACAGAACAAGCTGGAAGACAACTACAGGGTTTACACCTTATGAGCTAGTCTATGACAAGATAGTAGTCCTGCCTATTGAATTTGAACACAAAACACTAAGGACAACAATGGACCTAGGAATGGATTTGACAATAGCACAACAAGATAGGCTACAACATTTGAATGCTTTAGATGAAATCTGGTTGGAGGCCATTCATCATACAGAGGTCATATAGAAACAAAGGGAAAAATAGCATGACAAGTACATCAAAACAAAGGAATTCACTGCAGGTGACTGGGCACTCCTTTATGATTCAAGGTATAAAAACTTCAAGGGCAAGCTTCAGTCACATTGGTTAGTCCCATATGAGATCAAGCAAGTCTTTCCTAATGGTGTAGTTTAGTTACAGACTATTGATGCAGTTAGGTTTTCACTGCTAGTAAATGGGCACAGGCTAAAATTGTATAAAAAGCCACTTTAGTAGGTTGAATTGCTTGTTTCTTTAGCTACTTAGTACGGTCCTCCCAATACTCTTGATAATGATGAGACCACACCAAATGCTACACCTTCAGATATTGATCCACCAACACTGTCCAATGATGTGGAGGTTGAGTTCCAATAGTTAACCCCTATTGCTAAAACATAATTTTCTTTTCTTTAAAATCACATGCACACACAACACAATTTCCATGCTTATAACAAGCTATTTCCACCAAGACTTGTTTTTCACTCATTCAGTTGGGACCTGACTTAGCTGGGACCTAATATATTGTTTTTATAATTAAACAGTCAGGACCTGCGTTAAAGGCACCTGTAGCACCATATGTATGCAACTCTCTTCAATCACTTGGTGAACAATACCTAAATTCTCCCACCCATTCCACATGCACATATCCATTTTAAACTGCTTCATTCTATTGCTCCATGTATCAATTCACATTAATGAGTTGGTACTTTTCTCCATCATCTTGAGTTATTACATTATATCTTTACAGTTGTACTGCCACCTTATCTCACATTATATCTCGTTCACCGCATGCATATAATCTTAAATCATCAGAGTTGTACACAACTTCCAAGGTATGTTAATTATTCCTTTTCACTTCATATGTACATTCAATAACTTTCAATTATTACAACTAGATTTCCTTTTGTATTCATGTTTAGTAATAGTTTATTTCATGCATGCAACAAATATTATCACCATTTCTTTTAATCACTACTCCTCATTCTGTAATACCTACCATATGAAGTGCAGTAACTTCACAATTAAGTTGGGGGAGGGGTTTATTTTGATTTTTGTGATTTGAAGATCGTTTGCCTTTGAAAACCTTACCTTTCAAGAAAACTAGATAAATATTATGTGCCATGAACTTACCTTATTCTTCTAGAAAGTGAATTAGTACCCTAAGGAAGTTATAGTGAAAAGGGAAGAAGAGGCAAATTTTAATACTGGTTCTTTTGGGTGGCAAGCTAAAGTAGCAGGAATTGAGCAACAGAAATTGACATTGTGCAAAAAATTGACACTACAGAATTTGCAATTCACACCAATAATGGGAGGAGATATGATCAGAAGAGAACCTTGGCACATAAGGAACTACTGGAGGATGTGATGCTTCTCCTACTCTTTACAAGAGTAGGTTGGTTAGATTACTTCCTAAAATTGACAGAGTTTGATGATGATATGGTGAAAGAATTTGCATTTATTCTACAGTATGATGAAGCAATCGTGAGAGGGTTAACTATAGATGCTTCTAAGTTAGCTATTTCTTAGGTTATAGGGTTTCCATGGACAGAGTTCGAATACCCAACTAGAGATGATGTAGCTACTGATAGGGAGGACTTCTATGAAAGAGGTGAACACTTGGATTCTACCACACAAGGTACCAAATGACTATCTCTTCCCTTCTTTTGGGGAAAATGTGCCTATTATATTATCAAATATTCTACCTGTTATGGTAGATACAATATATTATATACTGCACAACTTAAATTGCTCAATCATTTAAGGCATGACAAAATTGTCAATGTTCCAAATTATTTGTATAGTATGTTAAAAAGGATGTCTTCAAAATATCAGAGACAATAGGAAGACACCACTCTTTCCCACCATTGTTTAATAGCTATGCTAATAAAGAGGAGTTTAAGGATTCAATATGCACAGATTGGGTGGGAAGCTTTTCAACAATGTGTAGACATTTCAACACTTTTAGAGCCACTAGAACTAGAAGATGAAATTCCATATGATCCTGTGCCTCCTTTTGAAATTGAGCAAGAAGAGCCACAACATGAGAACCCTCCAGAGTTTAGGTCTATGTTAGCTAAAGAACCCTCAACATTTTTCCCTAAAACTAAAAGAACCACTCCTTCAACATCTGGTAAGGAAAAGAAGAGTAGTAAGGGAGTGAGAAAGTATAAGATTGGAACAAAAGAAGGAAGTACGGGGAAAAGAGGAAAATGGGGGACAATAAAAGGAGGAAAAAGGTAGAAATAGTCACTCCCAAATGCTCAGGTGGGTTAAGGAGGCAAGGTTTCAAAGAAAAAGTTCTTGAGAAATAGAGAGGAGAAGACAAAAATTTAGGCCAGAAGGACAATGATTCAACTCCACTAAATCTAGATTTAGATAAAGGAGAAAACCCTCTTGAGGATGTCTCTATTGATGCTTGTGAGAATGTTGATATGCCTGCAAGAAAAATAAAGTATATTTCTTCTTCTAATTCTGAGTCAGAAGATTGTTTATTGCAAGAAAGATGGGAAAACCTGTGCATGATGATTCTGCTAAAGAAGTTTTTGATGTTCCTAGTGAAAGAAATGATGAAAATGTTGAAGAAGAAAATGAATTATTAGAGGACAAAGATATTAGGAAGGAACTTCAAGAAGCCTTTGACATAATAAGATAGCTAGAGGAATAGGTAAGGGGGTATGAACAGAAAGATAAGGAGAAAGTGAAAAGAATTCAGGAGTTGGAGGAGAAGATCGAAACTTATGGCCATGGTTCTAACTTAGATTTGTTGGCATAGTTGGCTG
The DNA here is from genome assembly GCA_027924645.1 of Cunninghamia lanceolata. NCBI lineage: Eukaryota > Viridiplantae > Streptophyta > Pinopsida > Cupressales > Cupressaceae > Cunninghamia > Cunninghamia lanceolata. The sequence goes on from BSBN01000159.1 coordinate 7,191,257, forward strand.
AAGATAAAACAAAAATTGAGGAAGAAGAAGTGCTTACTCTCTAACCTCCTATGACAAAGACCCCAGTATACCATACTACCCTATCCTCGGGCTTTTAACTAATGAAATTGACTGATAAGACCAAGCAAGAAAAAGAGAATTGGGAGAAAGAGAAACATAGTTTCAATGCATTAGTTGCATAAAAGGATTTGATAATCAAAAGGTTAGAGGATTGTCTGGCAGAAGTTACTGATAGAGCCAAGGAAATCATTAGATGCAGACCTCCACCAAGGGTTTATGAATTGTTTCTAAAGGAGAAATTCCTTAGTTTTCAGTTTAATAGATTTATCAATAATCAACTTGATTTGCATTCAAGGCACATTTTTTGCAAATATTTCAAAGAGGTCAGTTTGGAAGAATAGGACTAGTTGTGTGAATACTATCTGCATAACTACCTAATGGATGAAGATAATGGAACCCCTGCATTTATGTTGGAGACCTACATATTAGAGCACTAATATCATACTTTAAAAATGAACAATTCAGGGGAGAGCTGATGGACAAGTATGAGGAGCAGGAGAAGAAGGAGCCATAGCCAATTAGGAAAGAAGCCTTAGACCCTGAAGTGATCCTGACCCAATGGCTAACATTACTTTCTCATAAGGGTCCAGGTAAGGTGATCATGGATTTAAGACTCAGGGATCATAGAAGAATATATAGATTAGCAGTGTCCATCATCCAGAATTGTCAAATGTGTGTGTAGAATAGGTGGAATAGCCTAACTCTAGAATTGCAAAAGAAGGAACCCCACTCTTTCCACAACTTCATGAATATGTTTGAGCAGTTACACAGGTACATCTAGATCTCAGAGCAAAAGGGGGTAGCATGGCTGCCTCTTACTTACCATCGTCCTATCCTTCTCTACCCAGTGCCACATTGGACAGGAGGTAGAGGTGATAAGTGTAGGCGTGATGAGCTAGACAAGATGGAGAGACTTGCATGTTAGAATGGATTTTATCTCAAATAAGGAGTCAAAGAAAACATGGACCTCAGAAAAATCACTCTCCATTATAATTTCCTGCCCTAGATAATAGTTCCTTAGATTTTCTTAGGGACAAGAAAAAGTTTAAGTTGGGGGGAATGTTGGGTTGAAATATTGACTTCCTTTTAAAATGTTTTTATATGTTTTTAAGACCTTTTCACATGATCTTGCAAGAACCTTACATACATTACCTTTGTTATATGTTGTTTCATATATACTTCTCAGAGACTTTAAACCTATGCTGATAAATGGAATATGGTGATTATATTATCAAATTGATGATTTAAATTATCAATATGCATGTGATATATATAGGATTTCATAAGTTTACTATGAAAGGTTATTTTGTGTATATATGTTGGAATAATTAGCCTTGTGCAGCAAAGACATAGCATCTAGGAAGGAGTAATTGCAACAGAGTGCAAAATAGGGGAATTGATTAAAGTGTAGTCCAAGTGTCAGAAGTGAAGATCGATGGAGATGAACGTGGTCATCATGGGAAAATAAATGCAAGAGAAGAAGACTTGTTCTAGAAGTCTAACCAAAGCTTATGTATTTTCATTCATGAGTCATTGTGTGGGATTTCTATTTGAATATGACTTTGTTTCCTTTGTCTTAGAAAATTATTAAGTTAATCTCAAAAATATATCTTGATATTCAGGGATGAATTGATGATCACAATGAGTTGGAAGATCGCATAAAACTCTCCCACCTTTGTATAAGTTAGGGGATGAGTGCATTGATTAGTTAGTTGTTATTGTTACTTTCTATCTACATATCTGTTACTCTATTTCTATAGTTATGAGCTATTCCAGACATGTTTTGATTCTAAATAAAACTTTAAGAAGATTATGTCTTTGATATGAATTGAATTCAACTGCATGTCATGAAAAATGTATGAAGATCTGAAGTAGATTTAGTTTCTAGAAGAAGTGAGATAGTTCCCTAAGTTGGCCACTCAAGGTACTAACTCCCACTTCATACATTTGTTTATTTATTCATGCATTTCTAGTTAAATTGTTTCATGTTATCTTATATGTTGCATTGTGAAATAAGTTAGAAATCATGATTGCTCTTTCTAATAGTTGTGATTCATGAATAAAATACATCATTGAAGTCCTTCAGACGTTAGTGTAAAGTCTTTTATCATTCTGCATATTTCAAGTTAATTATGTAATTTTTTGTTGAATATAGTTATCTTCATCTGATACTGAGGGTACCTATAGCAACTAAGTTTTTAAACTATTTTTACTATTCTTTCATTTCTGTGAACTTTAGTCAATTAAGTTGATTATAATAATTTTGTATGAGTTAGTTTAGGGTAGAAATGAGTCTTGAAGGCATATATAGTGCGAGCATCATCATAAGCTTATGCTCCTTGGTTGATAATTCAATGTAGGAATCCAATGATAGAGTGGACTATTCAGATAGGTTTACCCCTGAATTTTATTTAAGTCTACAATGTATTAGTTTTCCTCTACATTTTGAATGTAGGTTAGTTTTGTTAACAGTTCACATATTTTTAGGGTGTCCATAAGGTAGCCCAATGCTGACAGGATGGTCAACCATGCACGCATAATGATCACTGTAGGTGTAATGCAATAAGGGTTTCAAATTTATTCAAAGTATGTTTAACTCTCAGCCACTAATCTTGCATGGTCACGTGCTTAGGCTGGGAAGATGTGGCAAAGGTTGCTGAGTCTATTTTTGCATGCCAATCTCTTTTGTTTGAAAGTTTCTAAAGCCTTTTTAACAAATCCATTTTAGACATATCCTGCAATTATTGTATTCCATGAGATGACATCGCTTTGAGGCATTTCTTTAGCCTATTTACGTGCATACTTCCAGGGCAATCACTACACTAAAATTTGACAATTTTCCTTTGTTTAGGGTAAAATTTGGATTGTTTAGTTTAATGTTGTTAGATGGTTGAATCCTCCTTTCACCCTATACATTCAAGGATCTAGGGTCGAGTGGCAATTCACTATCATACCCTAGGTCACTGTGAGATGTAGGGAAACTTGGATTAGGGGATTTAATTATCAATTTTCCTTCTCTTATGCTTAATTACCCATTAAAACCCTAATTTCATAAGAATAATAGAAAAAACTCTTGTAGGTGGAAGTAAAATATCAAATTAGAGAGTAATTGTTTTTAGGGTTCCGAGGTGGAAAAGTCAAGGACAAAAGAGCGGGTGCCCAAGTCCAATGCCTTGCTTTTTATCTAGATCTAGAAAATCAGTCTACAACTCTTCCCTTCTGTTTTAGAGATTTTCCTGTCACAGAAGTTAGAGGACTAATGAGCGGGTACCCAAGTCCAAGGTGTTGTTTTTCCTCCTATTTTGTAATTCTGACACTTCAAGATTCCTTTTTGTAACTTCACTTTTTCCAGCTCCACAACCTGTAACTTGCAACCATGAAAACTTTGGGAGGGGGTTGTGGTGTTTAGAGGCTTGCCTCAGTGAAGCCTCGGAGGACACTTAAGTCTTCAAACACTATTGTCAGATAGAGAGTGTGTGCCCTTATGAGGCAGAGGTAAAAACCAAAAGAAATGATGATGAAAATAAAATATGTCACCTTGTAGTGAAGATATCATGGGAGGAAGATGCTCTTAATTCCATGATGAAATGTATGTTCAAATCTACAAACACAAACACATAAACCACAAAAATCTACTCTTACAACAAAATGAAATCCTTGAATCTATAACGTCAGAAAATGTCCCCTTGGGAGATTTTCCCTCATAAGGTTTAGCTCTCAGGTCTTTAGAGTGCATTTAGGACATTTTAGTTCATATTTTAGCATCCCGATGGAATGAGACCTGGGTTCCTTGGAAAATAAGGCCTAGGTGGACCCCTTGAGTTGTGCCCTACCTAAAATAGGGGGAGGACTTGGGCGCCCACACCCTAGTCCTATCCTATTTTAGGTCAGCCCCAATTTGCCGGTGTCGGTTAGTGACCATTATTAGGCCCCTTTGCCGGCACGGTAAGTTTGAATGTCAAATATCTTGGTGAGAGTGCTTGTAGATGCATTTATAAGCATGTGTAGGCATTCATTTGTAAACTAGACGACTACTAGAAAGCTATTGTGTTCTCAAGGTGATTCAAGGCTATTCTATTATGTGGCAAGAGTAGACTTTTGCATTTTGTGCATTGATATTTGTAGATTTTAGCATCAATTCCTTCATGGCATGAAGAGCATCTTCCTCCATGAAAGCCTCACTACAAGGTGACATAATATTATGATTTTATTATTGTTTCCTTTGGTTTTTGGCCTCAACCTCACAAGGGCACTCCCTCTTCATCTGACAATGGTGTTCAAAGACTTAAGTGTCCTCCGGGGTTTGATTGAGGCAAACCTCTAAACACCACAACCCCCAAACCAAGTCTTGTGTTTGTAGGTTACATGTGTCACATATGGGAAAAGTGGAGTTGTAGGAAGACTGAGAAGACATCAGGAGTTTAGGATCTAAAGAGAAGTTAGACAAAAGAGCATTTCCAGGGCTAGGGCACTTGCTGTAGTGTCCTCTGCAGACTATTTTCAAGAAACAAAAGTTACATGGTTGATCAGTGTCCGAAGGAGGTCCAGATTCCCTGACAAAGTAGATACCTTGTACTTGGGTGCCCAATCCAGTCTCCCCAACTATTCTACTTTGGAACACCAAAAATAAGTACTCTGTAATTCTACATTTTACTACCATCTGTAAGACATTTTTTCGTAATTCATTAATTTGTTGTCGTATTTGCATAATTAGGGTTTTAATGGTTAATTAGACATAAGACAAGGAAAAATTGATAGTTAATTCCATAATCTAAGTTTCCCTACATCTAAAATTGACTCTAGGGTATGATAGTAGTTGCCATTTGACCCTAGATCCTTCAATGTATAGTGGAGAGGAAGATTTTAACATCTAAACCACAAATGATTAAAGAATCCAATTTCGCACTAAACATTTTGGTGAACCCGTGTCTTTGAACTTAAATTGCAACTTTCTGAGTGTTTTTCTACAGATTTTGTGTGATTTCATACATCCATTTGGTCATTTACCTTACTGTATTGAGAAAATGTTAAAAAAATTGAAAATTTGGAAAAATACAAAAAAATTGCATTCTTGGGCTTACTAAATTGTGTCAATTCTTCCTAAATTTTCCTAATTCATGATTTTTAAATCAGACCTGATATAACCTACAGAAAAATACAAGAATTCAAAATCTTTCTTTGCATTTTCATCATTTAATTGCTAGGATTTTGTGGAAATTTTGTCAATTTTATAACATAGTAATTCCAAAATCTAGGGTTTGTAGGCAAAATATTTTATCATATTTTTCTACTAATTTTATAGGCTCATTAAAAATTTAATTTGGCTGTAGTCTTTCATTTTAGTGTGAATTTGTATTTAAATTTAAATTATTTGTATTTTTGCATTGAAAATTTCAACAAAACTAGCAATTTTGGTGCATTTTCATTAAATTTACATGGAAATTTTCCATGATTGAGCTTGAAAATCATTTTCAAATATGAGAATATTTAATTCATATCAAAAATCAGACTTCAAACCATTCTCATAGCATTTTTCTCTAAAACTTCAAACCTAGGGCTTCAAAAATGACAAATTCTCACTAAAATTAGCCTTATTGACTCTCCAAACTTGCACTACAAGTGTGTTGTGAAAGATATTTTCAAAATAATTTTCTATTATAAGGGTAATAATTTTATTTCCCTCATAAAAATATTTACAACACTCTTTTTGCGGGCTCTTGTTGTGAAAAATCAGCGAAAAACTACAAATTTTGGCTATTTTGGCCCTAGGGTTTGACCTAGTTTGCACTCCAAGCATGTTGTGATCAGTTTTATGGATCAAGATGACTGATATTACTGATATTATTTGTTTTCCCTCCTAAAAATCCTTACAACACCTCTTTTACTAGGTCTTGGAGTCAAAAAACCGTGAAAAATAGCCTATTTTTGCTATATATTCACTAGGGTTTGACCTTAAGTGGTACTGAAAGCATGTTGTGTTGGATATTTTAGCACCAAGAGGCTGTTATTACTGATATTATTTTATTTACATCATCATTTTCATCACAAAACCCTTTGTTATGATCTCTTGCGTTGAATTTTGGTGAAAAAAGTGCCTATTTTGACATATTTTCACTATATTTTGACTTGGCATTATCTTGGATTTGCATCAAGAGTGTGTTGAGAGTGAACTTATTTCTGTTTTGGACTGATATCAGACATATAATTTTCTTCCCTTGATTAAAATCCTTACAACACCTTTTGTTTCATTTATTTGCATTGAAAAAATACCAAGAATCAACCACTGTAGGCTACTTTTACATATAGTTTTCCACTTGTCTTTTGCATCAAATTTGAAAATATTTTAAAATGTAAGTTTACATTGGAAACAATGCAATGGCACCTTCATGTCATTTTTCTATGCTATCTTTGCATGCATTTATCAAAGATCTTGATTTTGAAGAATTCCTAATCCTCATGAGTGGACATCCTTTGATATTAGAAAATTTAACTAAATTCATCTCTAGGAACACTCATGAGAAAGATGAGAGAGAAAACCCTTTTCCACCATAGAGTATGATGATTATGGTGATGATGTACCCTCCTCTCATTCCACTACTATCCCTGGCTAAGATGTAGCATTAGTGGATGATAAAAGGTCTCTCACATTAAATCCTCTGAGGATGGATATTGGGTGCAATCAAGAGGAAAACAATGTTAATTCAATAATCATTAATGGCCTTCATAGCAATATTCCTAAAATTATTGTTCAAGGGGCACTTAGTTCACCCTCTTGCTTAAAACCAATGATTACAGTTCAAGGTGTTCAAAATGTTTTACAACAACCACACCACAATGTGATTGCTAACACATACAACACCCATAATAACAAGAAAAGTAACCAAACACTGCATGTGCCTATCTCTCTTCCATTCTCTCAACCTATGCTCCCTCAACCACCTCGTCTTACTCATAAAAGTGGTCAAGAATATGATCTTGTCAAATAGCTTCACGCTACTCTGGCTAAGATCTCTCGTTGCAATTTAATACAAACATCACCTACATACCATGGAATGCTCCATGAAGCTTTATAGAAGGTGATTGTCCCACCGACTGCTAAGCCTAATGATTTAGCAGCCATATTGGATAGTATGCATGAGACAAAAATGGATATTATCTTTCAACCACATGAATTACCATCATTCGAAGTACAAAACCAATATGATCCTCTTATGATCTCTATTATAATAAATAAAACATTAGTAAAATGGGTTATGATTGACACTAGATCGTCTCTTAACGTTTGTAGAACTGGCCTACTAAATAAAATCAAGGTCGATACATCACAAATCACACCAAATGGTATTAGTGTTTGTGGCTTTGATAATGTTGGATGACAATCCGTGGGCACTATAACTTTACCTATACAAGTAGGACATGTGCTTGTGCCTACCATGGTTCATGTCATGCCTTGTTCTTTATCTTACAACATGATTCTTGGTAGACCTTGGATTCATGCATTGGGGGCAGTTCCTTCCACTTTGCATCATTCAATCAAATTCATATTCAAAGGTAAACTTCATACTATTCATACTGATCCTAAACCAGATAACTATTCACATATTGAAAAGCAAAAACCCATTCAGAACCATATAAGCTTAAACAAATTATGAGGTGATCAATTAACAACTAATATTGTGTAAGACTCTAAATGATCAAATGCATTTATTGGTGATGATTGGGGTTCATTAGATTTTAATCCTTGCAGTATAGGGGAATATAAAATTAATATCGACACATCAAAAGTTGCATCGATCTCACCTAAGCAATCTTATAAAGCACCTAAGAAAAACAAAGTGTCCTGGGTAGAAAACAAAGATAATACTCTCACTTACACTACAAATTATGACACCTATGAGGCTTCACCTTCTTCTTAGGAAATGACATCCCTTTATGGTCAAGGATTTAAAATCCTTGATAACACTTGTGAATATGAAGGTAAGGGATGTGGTGTAAATCAACAAGGCATCTAAGTGCCTATAGAATCTGCTTTAACACATTACTCAAGTAGCATTGGATATAATCCTTTCAAAGAAAAGAAAGCCTCTCATTGTCCTACACTTAATGTTAATTCAACAAGATCAAAACAACATGACAAATATCCTAGATATGCAGGTTCTTAATGGTGGTACCCTAACAGGTAAGTATCTCTAACCCTTTATCTCTCTCACAATGTGATTCCCCTGTGATGTGTTATATGTTGTTTAGGCCTCCTGGGATGACCTCAAATTCTCCCATAAGGTTTGGGATACCCGGAGACTGCCTCTATGGTGACCTTCTTCTATTTGTATCATCATTCTTCTAAATTGCCTCTCTCTAATTTCAGTGTCATGTGTTGTCTTACGGACATAGCATCATGGTTGGTGACTTGGGGGCACCCTCCTACGTGACTATCCCTAAGACACTTGTTTTATCCTCTCTTATTTATTGTTTCCCTTCCTCTATGTTTGCACCTAGCGGGCAGATGACGACAAACATTTATATTAATAAGGACCTAGTTTCCCTTTCGAGAGCAATCAAAAAATGGACTATAGTTCCTAATATGACAATGGGGTTGTATATTTTATATGATGCCTAGCTAGTGGAAGCATTCGTTCTTTCCGTGTAGTGGATTTCATAATTTTTCTATCGCATTTACAAACCTTAACAATACTACTGCTCTATACAACTTTCTTTGTCTTTGAATCTAGCCTTGGCGGTACTTGATTTGGAGAGCTTTGTGATATAGTGCCTCGTTATCCTCGAACTTTGAATTCATTGTTTAACCTTGGCTCTTTTTGTGGTTAATCATATACATTGATGTTTTTGTTTATCATGATGTTGTAGACACTAACATGTTTCTTGCAGGGATGTGTTTGTGGGAACATTTGGCGATTGTAAAATACATGTCACCTTTGGGGGGCATGGGCTTTACAAAAGTCGGTGTTCCCTTGTGTGTTTTCTTCCTACCTTAACGTGCTTGATATTGATAACTAATATCAACCATCTTAAGGTGGGGGCATATAAGGTAAGTTGTCTATTATAGATGTTAGCAATGTGTTCAACCTCAGATGTAGTGACCTGTGCTCTTGAGTAGTGCATTGTACATCCTAATTTTGTTTGCAATCAATCAATAAATCAATCATTTAATCCCTCTGCAGAGATGGGATATCGAGCATATCCTTTTTCTTAAGTCCTCTACAGAGGTGGAGATGGTGTATTTTTCAGAGCAGATTGCATCATCCTATCATTTTCAAAAGTCCTCTGCGGAGGCGGGGAGCGGTTCTATGACTAAGTCAACCCTTAAGCATGTCTTTGATGATTTTTGTGGTGAAGTGCAATCATTGGTGTGTGCCTGTAATGTGCCTGAGATGGTCATGAGCCTAGAAATATGAAACACACCATCACTTGTTTGTCATGTTTTCTTCATGTCTTCAAATGTGTGTGTTTTGGTATGCTTGTTTTGTATGGTGTGTTTTTTGCCCCATATATAGTGACCAACACTCTTGGGAGTCCATGCAATTTGGGAGGTTTTACATGTCTTGCTTGTGTGTTGCCCCATATACAGACACTTACGCCCTTAACTAGTGCATTGTGTATAATGGGAAGTTTGTTTACTTTCCAATACTTGCACTTGCATTTCATATATATGAGAAAAAGAAAAGAAAAGATATCATTTATGTCTTCCATGCATTAATGTGTCTTCTATGCATTGACTGTCTACTCCATGTTCTGTGCAACTGTAACTATCTTCTTTGTGTTTTGCGTGCCTGTTACTATTATCTATGTGATTGGTGTGTCTTCTCCGTGCTTGGTGTGTTTGTTGTGTTTGTGACCTTACTTTAATGCATGTATGGGCCTTGTGTTTATACATACATTAAAGTGGGGGCTAAATGTAACGTCAAAAAATGTCCCCTTGGGCACTTTTCCCTCATAAGGTTTAGCTCTCAGGTCTTTAGGGTGCATTTAGGACATTTTAGTTCATATTTTAGCATCCTGATGGAATGAGACCTGGGTTCCTTAGCAAATAGGGCTTAGGTGGACCCCTTGAACTATACCCTACCTAAAATAGGGGGGAGGACTTGGGTGCCCACGCCCTAGTCCTACCCTATTTTAGGTCAGCCCTAATTTGTGGGTGTCAATTAGTGATCGTTATTAGGTCCCTTTGCCAACAAGGTAACTTTAAATTTCAAATATCTTGGCAGGAGTGCTTGTAGATGCATATATAAGCATGTGTAGGCATTCATTTGTAAACTAGATGATTACTTGCAAGCTATTGTATTCTCAAGGTGATTCAAGGCTTTTCTATTGTGTGGTAAGATTAGACTTGTGTGTTTTGTGCATTGATATTTGTAGATTTGAGCATCAATTCCTTCATGGCATGAAGAGAATCTTCCTCCATGAAAGCTTCACTACAAGGTGACATAATATTGTGCTTTTATTATTGTTTCCTTTAGTTTTTGGTCTCTACCTCACAAGGGCATGCCCTCTTCATCTGACAATGGTGTTCAGAGACTTAAGTGTCCTCCAGGGTTTGACTGAGGCAAACCTCTAAACATCACAACCCCCAAACCAAGTCTTGTGTTTGCAAGTTACAAGTGTCACATTTGGGAGAAGTGGAGTTGTAGAAAGACTAGGACGACATAAGGGATTCAGGATCGAAAGAAAAGTTAGACAAATGAGCATTTTCGAGACTAGGGCACTCACTCTAGTGTCCTCTACAGACTATTTTTGGGAAACAAAAGTTACAGGGCTGATCAGTATCTGAAGGAGGTATAGATTCCCTAAAAAAGTAGGTACCTTGGACTTGGGTACCTGATCCAGTGTCCCTAACTATTCCACTTTGGAACCCCAAAAATAGGTACTCTGTAATTCTGCATTTTACTCCCATCTATCAGAGGTTTTTTTTGTAATTCATTAATTTGTTGTTGTATTTGCATAATTAGGGTTTTAATAGTCAATTGGACATAGGAGAAGGAAAAATTGATAGTTAATTCCCAAATCCAAGTTTACCTACATTTGAAAGTGACTCTAGGGTATGATAATGCTTTCCATTTGACCCTAGATCCTTCAATATATAATGGAGAGGCATATATTAACATCTAAACCACAAATGATTAAAGAATCCAATTTTCCACTAAATAGAATCACCTTGAGAACACTTGAACATCACAATTGCCATCTAGTCTACAAATGAATGCCTAAACATGCTTATATATGCAACTACAAACACTCCCACCAAGATTTTCATAATTCAAACTTATGGTATTGGCATAGGACCCAAATAACACTCATAAACTGACACCCAAAAATTAGGACTGCCTCAAAAAAGGGCAAGACTAGGGCATGGGTGCCCAAGTCCTCCCCCCTATTTTGGGCATGGTAAAATTCAAGGGGTCCTCCTAGGTCCCATTTGTCATGTTACCTAGGGTTCATTCCATCAGGATGTCAAATTATGAACTAAGATGTCCTAAATGCATGCAAAAGACTTGGGAGATAAACCTTATGAGGGAAAAGCCCCCAAGGGGACATTTTTTGATGTTACATTTAACCACTACTTTAATGTATGTATAAACACAAGGCCAATACATGTATTAAAGTAAGGTCACAAACAAGACAAACACATCAAGCATGGAGAAGACATGTCAATCACATACAAAATAGTAACAAGCACGCAGAACACAGAGAAGACAGCCAATGCATAGAAGACACATTAATGCATTGAAGACATGCATGATTTATTTTCTTTTCTTTTTCTCATATTTATGAAATGCAAATGCAAGTACTAGAAAGTAAACAAACCTCCCATAATACATGATGCACTCATCACATAGGTCTTTGTATATATGGGGCAACACACACGCAAGACACACAAAACCTCCCAAAATGCAAGAAGCACAACCATAAGGCACTGATATTTATACTACCTATGGGTCAAAAAACATGCCAAACAAAATAGGCATGCCAAAGTGTGCACACTTGAAGACACAGATAAAACATGATAGACAAGTGTTGGAGTGTACCTATTTCTAGGTCCAACTTCATCTTAGGCACATTATAGGTATACACTAATGATTGGGCTTCACCACAACAATCACTGAAGACATGCTTAAGGGTTGAGTTAGTGACAGAACCGATCCTTGCCTTTGTAGAGGACTTTTGAAAATGATAGGATGATGCAATCTACTATGAGAAATACACCATCCCTACCTCCACAAAGGACTTAAGAAAAAGGATATGCTCAATATCCTTCCTCCATAGAGGGCTTACATGATTGATTGATTGATTGCAAGCAAACTCATGATGCATGATGCACTCATTGGGCAGGTCTTTGCACCTAAGGACAAACACATTGCTAACATCTATAATAGACAACTTACCTTATATATGCCCCCACCTTAAGGTGGTTGATATCAGTTATTGATATCAAGCACATTTAGGTAGGAATAAAACACATAAGGGAACAATGAATTTCACAAAGCCCATGCCCCCTGAAGGTGACATGTACTTTATGATCACCAAATGTTCACACAAACACATCCCTGCAAGAAACATGTTAGTGTCTACAAGATCATGATAAACAACAACATCAATGCATATGATTAACCACACAAAGAGCCAAGGTTATATAATGAATTTGAAGTTCAAGGATAACCATGGGGTTATGTCATGAAACTCTTTTGAATTGAGTACCTCCAAGGCTAGATTCAAAGACAAACAAAGGTGCATGGAGAAGCAATATTGTTAAGGTTTGTAAATGCAATAGAGACATCATAAAGTTCACTATGCAAAAAGTACGAGTGCTCCACTAGCCAAGCATCAGATAAAATATACAACCCCATCGTCATATTAGGAAGTAAGTCCAATTTCTTGATTTCTCTCGAAAGAGACACTAGGTATGCATTAGTATAAATGTTTGTTGTCATCCGCCTACTAGATGGGAACACTAGAGGAAGGGAAACAATAAATAAGAGAGGAGAAATAAGTGTCTTAGGGACAGTCACACAGGAGGGTTCCCCCAAGTCACCAACCGCAATGCTATGTCTGTGTAGAGTTTTAACTCTACATTTTGTTTCAGCAATGTTATGATATATGTTACTGTGGCTAATATTTTGTAACTGTGTTTGTTCCTGCATGAGGATTGCACCAAGTGTCTAAGACAAAACAAAGGAGAACATATTTGAGTTTTAAGCATGTGTTGTTGTGTGTTATTTGTTTTTGAGTACTCACAGTGGAGCATGCCACGTACTAAGTCATAGTTTCTTTTATGAAGTTTCAAAGTGTCGTGGGCTTTGCCACATGTTGCTAGCAAAAGTAGTTTAAAAAGGTTCATTTTGTTGACACTTATTCACGTGTATTGCCATGTGTTCCTTTTAGTTTCAAGTGGGTGTTTCTGCATGTCTCTCTTTTCAGAATATATATTAATATCAACATATATATATGATGGGCCACAGTTCAAAGACACAGTTTCAAGCTTACACCAAAGAGTGCCAAGTGGTAATAGTGGAGAAAGGTTTTCTTTTTTTGTAATAATCTTAGAGCAAAGGCATTTTGATTCACAGTTGCTATAGAATGTGACAAGTGTCAACTTTCGAAGGATCTTTCAAAAGTTTCATAAGTTTCAACTAAGTTGTCGGAGGCTACAATGTGTCTAGTTTGTTTGCTAGCAGAGGGCGCCATTTGTCCTAGTTTATTTTCCTATGTGGCTAATAAGTAATGAATGCAGTGGGACCCATTGATATTATATGTTAGTTTTGAGGTATAGCAGATGATGATAGATGTCACAGCACTAAGATGCCTGAGTATAAAGATACAGTTTTAGAAGTGACATTGGAGAAGGACACGTATCATTTTCAAAGTTAAGCAGAGTGTGAAAAATGGTAGTTTCCTGTGTGTTTCTTTTGGAAGTAAATAGTTCTAAGTAGTAAGCCCACGAGTGTCAACATGTGTCTTAAACATGATATAGTTAGAGTGCCATGTTCTTGACCAATGAGTGCGTGGAAAAGATAGCAGTTATAGATTCAAAAGATCATAATGGTCAAAGACTTCCAGTAAGCCCCAGTTTAGTTTAAGTCGTTGGAGATTTTGGTGGTTGCAGGCAATTGTGGGTTAAGTTCATGATTATAAATATGTAGCAATTGTAATAGACAGATATAGATTTTGAACAAGAGATCCAATTTTGAATTTTTTGTAAAAGACCTAATAGAGAATTCAGAGACTTTACTATGACCAGATTATGTCATTTTGCCTTAATTTTGTTGTTCTTGATAAGAAAGTTGATATACCTGTGCATGTTTCTATGCCTTTTATGTTGCTAGAAGATTAATGAGAAAACTCTATTCTATGCCTTGGTTGATATCCACTGTGTCTTTGCAAAGTTGTCTGGTTATAAGCCTTTGACAGTATTCATTTATATCTATTTATATTGATCACGTGACATCTGCTCTTTAATATAACGGTATCTTGAGGATTTGTTCACTGTGCTAAATTGAAGAAATACTTTTCGGTCAGGCAGATTACTAGAATTTAGATTTGCTTATTGTATCTATAATCATGTTTATCTCCTCCCTTTTTACTCAAAACCCAATTTAAATGTGAAGAGCCAGCTTCTTTAAAATCTGGAGGTTGTTTCAAGTAGCAAGTCTCACATTCTTGAATTTGCATGTTGGTGTTGGAACCTGTGCAATTTTAAGCATCAACAGTTTTTGGCATGCCTGGTGGGACCTTTCTTGAAGTTCATATCAAGATTGTATGAGCTAAAGAGCTATAAGGAATCAGAGCTATCGACTGACAACAAGAACTCAGTCTACTACAAATCCAAGTGTTTTACTGCCACCTTTAGTTACTACTCCAAGAAGAAGAGTGAATCAAGCTGCAGTGACATCATGGATAAGCATGGGAGCACGTATACCTCCAAGGAATTATGTAAATTGGAATACTGGCAATCCCCTCATTCTCCTAGTACTACTAGCTACTTGGGACCTAATTCCAACCAATGCTTTGAAGGTTCTACCTAAGTTCAGTGGAGAGGATTTTAAGGCACTAGGAAAACATCTCCAAGATGTGTCAGATGTTTGTGTAGTGCATGTTATTACTGAACAAAATGTAGTAACTAGGCTATTAGCAGATTCCTTTAGAGGAAAGGCTCTAGACTGGTATAGATCCTTAACACCAAACACAATATCTGCATGGGATCAACTCGGTGATGCTTTCTTTGCAAGATTTAGTGAGAAGGGTGACAAATCATCTCTATTGCAACAATTAATCACCATCAAAAGGGCACCACAAGAATCCATGACTGATTTTAACTCAAGGTTTCAAAAGACCTAGGACAAAATTCCTACTACAGAAAGACCGCCCTTAGGTATGTCTATTGTATTCTACCTCAAAAATTTTAATTCTAACATATCTATAATGATTCAGTCCCTGGGAGGTCAAACTTTGCCAGAGGCATATGAGTTAGCTGTTAGAGCTGAAAATAACTTAATAGATGCTAGAAAATTGCCTCCAAGGCCTCCTATGCCCATGTTCCTAGAAATCTTTTTACCTTTGCCACAAGAAGCCCCTAATTTGGTAGTTCCACCTATGTCTATGTATCCATTCCCAACACCTTCGCAACCTATTGTGGCAACGTCCTCCGTTCAATGATCTAAAATGGATGATGTCAAGAATATCCTAGAAACCTTTTCAAATAAGATAATTAATCTCAAAAGGCAACAAACCTCCTATCCAAAGCCTTCTTACTAAGGTTTCTAAGGAAATAGACTCCCATATCAATCAAATCAATATCAAGGCCCTCAAAGGCAAATTAATCCTAAATCATCAAACCATTTGGTCATAGTCCCTACACCTCTATAGGCCATTCCTCATAATCTGAATAGAGAAATAGTCCTTGGACAAAATAATTTAACAGGAGACACCAATGCTTGGTGCTTCCCCTGCAACAATGCTCACATGCTTTGAGATTTTCCTAGAGGCAATCTGCAGCAAAAGATAGCAGAATAGAGAAGAGGAGAAGGGAAAGTCATGACATCTAATGCCCCTCCATATCAATCACCTAGAGTCTAGAATGTAGTGATGATGGCCCACATACAAGGGATGTCTATACAATAAGAAGAAGAAATTGCTCCTGAACATGCCTTATTTTCATGGATTGAAGATGAAGATTCAGTGTTCCTGAATAAAACATCCACTTCCAAGAAACCATTGGTGCAGTTAGATTTTTACACAAGATCAAAGAGAAGAATGATGGAATAGCCTAAAGTCACAAATAATGAGACCGTTGGGGCTCCTCCTTTCCAGAACCATTATAATCTAGTTTCTACGCAAGAAGTGCCTCAAACAATTCAGAACCAAGCATCCTCTAGTCAGATGTTGAAAAGAGCAAGGTATCCTTACTACCCAAAGACACAAACCCAAGGACCTATGAACATGGTGGAACATTTGAAAAAGACTCTAGCACATGTGTCAATTTGGGATATGCTAGTTATTCCTGAGCAAAAGACGTTGTTACAAGAAGCATTATAAAGCCAAGTGAGTCTAAAAATGCTAATACTATAGATGGAGTTACTAATAAAGGGAAGGCTCAACACAAGGACACTACACCTATGCAGATAATAGCCCTATTGAACAATACACCTGAGGTAGGTAAATCTAAGCCAGATCCATTTTATCTGACTTTAATAGTGGGAAAGAAATTGCTACCTAATTCAATGATAGATTCTGGAGCTAGTACTATAGTTATGCCAAAGTAGATAGTAGATGCTTTAAAGATAAAATATGAGCCACTTTCTAGAGCGGTCATGCAATTAGATGGAAAGTCTATCCAGACTATAGGAAGGATCAAACAACTCCCATTGCAGTTCTATGCATGCCCCAATATAATTGTTAAACAAGATGTAGTAGTCATAGATATCCCCCCTGTCTTTGGTCTTTGCCTATCCAGAGATTTCATAGCCAGGATATGAGGATATATGTCATTAGATTGGACACATCTAATATTGAGAACCAAGTACAAGACAAGAATGAAAGTGTTGTCAAAACCTTTGTCTAAAGATCATATCACTGATGAACTAGTCCCAAGGGTAGAAGCATCTCTGGTGCAGGGGTACCAGAGTAAAATCTACTATGTTGAAATAAGGCCTATTTGGCCATGTCATCTTGTTCATGTTTTATTTTCTAAAAATTTATAAGTCTTTGTATTCCATTTGGCAAATAATGGACACATTTTGTATCTAATAGAATCTGAAAAGGTCAATAGGAGTCAGTTGGGATTTAGGGCAATTGGCCTTCCCTAATTGTTGAACAACCATTAATCTTCCAACTCTGGCTTAATAAAAGCACAAAGGAGCAACCGAGAGGGGGTTTCTATAGATTCAAAGATTGTGATTCGGAAATCAACTGAGTAATAATAACTTTTGTCCATAATCTTCTATGTTTGATCTGTGTCGTAAATATTTCCTAACTGTTCATAATAGCTCTCTATTCTCCACAATTGAAATATTTTAGTCTAAATTGTCAAAGATGAGTTGATAACCATTCCACTGGTGGATTTCCAAAGAAATCAATGGAATGGCATTGGTCTGTACATATTTCTTTTATTTTTCCTTTTATTTATCTGTTTGGCAAGGCAGATGTTCCAAACTGAGGAGTGTGCATAGTAGCATGCCCTAGCATCTCTATGTGCTAGGCGTAGAGTGTAGATCAGACTATGTGAGAGTTGACAACCCTATCGCCATATCACTGGGATGTAGAGTCATGGCCAAAGATGATAACTAACCACTAGTGGTGTCGTTGGATCGGGCCAATGAAGAGACAAGTTTCGGTGACCTAAAGGACTCTGACAGATAGTAGAGAGATGATGTTATTAGAGTATCAGGTTGATAACTTTTGGCTCCACCGATAGGTGTATGTCTTGCTAAAACTGTGACGGAAAATGCTATTTTGTTGTAGTTACATCAGGGTGATAAGGGATAATTGATACCGATGGAGATCCATCAAGAGAAATTGGCTAGTGGCAAGAGATCTTAAGGTTTGGCCAATAGCATTCATCTGGCCGATGAGTGATCGGAGTGACTAATGTATCAGAGACAAAAAAAGGAAGTTCGCCGATAGTGTAGAGTCTCACTGAAGACAAAAGTCATTGGCGTATCGGTGAAGTAGAATCTAAAGTAGTCGATAACACTTTTCTTGCTGATAGGCTCCTCGTCATATTGGTATCAGAGCCATAAAAGGTTCTGTTGTTAATCTGGTATATGTCAGTAGAGGAGAGCGAAGGAGAGGCTAGCAATATGCCTCCAAAGAGGATGACCACTGAAGTGGTCAAGAAATTTAAGGAGATGGAAGAGAAGATCAAAACTAGAGTCAGGGAAACACTCCAAGAAGAATTGAAGGCATTGAAGATAGGAAAAAGGATAGAGGAAGGTACAGATGAAGAGGAAGAGAACAAGGAAGAAGAAGAGGAACAAGAAGAGGCAGAGATACCAACTGATCAAAAGCATTTCCTGGAAGCCATTAAGGCTATTGGCAAGGACTCTTCGAAAGCTCGAATAGATATCCCTTGTTTAGTGGAAAGATGAATGCTGACGAAGTCATGGAATGGATTGAGGCTCTGAACAACTACTTTGAATACAAGGAAGTTCCTAAGAATAAGAGAGTTAAATTTGCAAAAGCCAAACTAAAAGGTGTTGCCCTTACATGGTAGAATTACACCCAAGGAGAAAGGGTAAAGAATGGGAAGAGTATGATCTCTTCATGGAGCAGAATGCTGGAGAAGATCAAGTCCCAGTTTCTTCCATCTGACTACGAGGTGCAGATTTACAGGAAAATGCAGAACCTCAAGCAAAAACATATGGATGTAGCTACTTACACCAAGGAGTTTCACAAATACACTCTTCATTGTGGGTACATGGAGGAGGAAAAAGCTAAGGTGGCCAGGTATCTAAATGGTTTGAGGTTCAATATTCAATATGAGATAAGTTTATTGACCCCTGAAACTGTGGAAAAATGCTTTCAAGTAGCATTAAAAGCTAAAGAGAAGCTGAAGAGGAAAGGTGAGTAGCAAGGTAGAGGAAGAGGTGGCAGAAATTTTAGAGGCAGAGGCAGTTTTGGAGGAAGAAGTCCTACCCAGAGGCCTAATGGTGAATATAACCAAGGAGAGCAAGTTGGGGACTCAAGTAGCGGAGGAGGCTACCGAGGAAGAAGGCCTAATGGAAGAGGTTGGACAAATGGATCAAGTAGAGGATCCAAGTTCTCCAATATGAGATGTTATAACTACAATCAGATAGGGCACCTAGCCTACAAGTGTCCAGAGAAGGCCTCAACTTCTCATGGTAATGAGAGAATAACCACATTGACTCAAGAGGATGTAGGGAGCGTGACATCTCTTGAAGTGAATTTGACATCAGAGATGGAAGAAAATCTGATGATCAAGAGGATGCTGCTCAAAGAACCAGTATAAACTAAACTGTCACAAAGAAAAGGTTTGTTTAGAGTCAACTACAAGATCTAAGGTAAGGTTTGTAAAGTTATTATTGACTCTGGTTCTACTGACAATATATCTTTGGAAGCAGTAGATAAATTGAAATTGTAAAAGATACCCCATAGTCATCCATATAGGGTCAGTTGCTTAAACAAGGGACAACATATAGTCATCAATAAACAATCATGGGTAGAATTTAGTATTGGGGGGTATAGAGACAAGATTTTGTGTGACATCCTTCCAATGAATGCTTGCCATCTTCTGTTGGGCAGACCATGGCAGTTTGACAAAAAGGCTTATCATGATGGGGAAAAGAATGCTTACTCATTCCAAAAGGATGGTGTAACTTATAGGATACAGTAATTAGTAGAAGGGGATCCACAACCTATAGGATCTAGTATAATGCTGGTAGGAGAAAAGGAATTCTTTGAAACACTAGAAGAATAAGGTCGAGTAGGTTTTGCTTTGGTTGTGAAACCTAAGGAGAAGAAAAGAGAAAATATGACAGAGATATGACCTAGGGAGGTTAGAGAACTACTTGAGAGTTATAAGGAAGTAATTGCAGCAGATATACCAGACTCACTACCACCTATTAGAAATATCAGCCATCAGATTGATCTCATACTAGGAGCTATACTTCCCAATAAGGCAGGCTATAAGATGACCCCTCAGCAGAATGAGGAGATAGCCAGGCAGGTTCAAGAACTTTTAGACAAGGGGTTAATAAGAAAGAGTTTGAGTCCACGTGCAGTCCCCACTATTTTAGTACCCAAGAAAGATGGGAAATGGAGACTGTGTACTGATTCCAGGGCAATAAATAGGACAACCATCAGATACAGGTTTCCTATTCCTAGAATTGAAGACCTAATGGACTATTTGGGGGGTGCTACCTATTTCTCTAAGATAGACTTCAAGAGTGGGTACCATCAGAAAAGGATAAGAGAAGGTGATGAATGGAAAACAACATTCAAAACCAATGAAGGGTTATATGAATGGCTTGTATTGCCTTTTGGTCTATCTAATGCTCCTAGCACTTTCATGAGGCTAATGAATGAAGTATTGCAGGATTTCATAGGTAAGTTTGTGGTAGTATACCTAGATGACATTTTGATATTTAGTAAAAGTAAAGAAGAGAATTTGAAACATATAGAGATAGTCTTGAAGAGGCTAAAAGACCAGAAGCTGTTGTTAAATTTGGACAAATGTGATTTCATGAAACAAGAGTTGATCCACTTGGGTTTTGTCATTTCCAAAGGTGATATGAAGATGGTTCCTTCAAAGGTGGAGGCTATTCTAAATTGGCCCACACCTAAGACAGCAGGGGAGGTAAGGAGTTTCCATGGTTTGGCCACATTCTATAGGAAATTCATTAAGAACTACAATGACATCTGTGCACCTATGTTGAAAACCATCAAAGGTGGTTGCAAGGTGAAGTTTGTGTGGACAAGAGAAGCAGATAGGAACTTTGAGAGTCTAAAATAGAAAGTTGCTAAATTCCCTATCTTAGTGTTACTTGATTTCAATTTGGAGCAATGTTGAGGCAAGAAGGGAGACCAATGGCCTTCTTCAGTGAAAACTTAAATGAAACCAAGAGGAAGTACTCCTCTTATGATTTGGAATTATATGCCTTGGTACAAGCCCTGAAAAAGTGGAGGCATTATTTGCTTCCCAAAGAATTCATTGTGTACACTAACAATCATGCTCTTAGTTTTTTGAATGGATAGGAAAAGCTCAGCCATAGACACATGAAGTGGGTGGAAAGTCTTCAAGCATACACCTTCACCATCAAGCATAAGAAAGGGATAACCAATAAGGTTGCATATGTTCTCAGCAGGAGGATGTTGACAGTCCAAGAAATGTAGTTGCAAAGCATGGGTGTTGAGTCACTCAAGAATTTGTATGAAGAAGATTAGGATTTCAGAGAAATCTACAAGGTATGTAATGAATTTGCTAATACTTTTCATAGTGAGTTTTCAGATTTTACATTGCAGAATGGACTATTGTTCAAAGGATGTCAGTTGTGTATCCCTAAATGCTCAATGAGGGATAATTTTATGAAGGAAAAACATAGTGGAGGTCTGGGTGGACATTTTGGGTTGAATAAGACTTTAGATCTGGTAAGGAGATTTTATTTCTGGCCAAGAATGTAGTCTGACATTAGAAAATTTGTTGAAAGTTGCATAGTATGCCAAAGAGCAAAAGCAGTCTCGACCAATGTAGGATTGTATCAACCTTTGCCAATACCCAGCAGGCCTTGGGAATGTTTGAGTATGGATTTTGTGATGGGGTTACCCAAAACAAGGGGAGGTTGTGATAGTGTGTTTGTAGTGGTAGACCGATTTAGTAAGATGGCTCATTTCATTTCTTGTAGGACCACTAATGATGCTAGCTACATTGCAGGTTTGTTCTTTAAAGAAATTGTCATGATTCATGGGCTACCCTTGAGCATTGTGTCTGATAGGTATAGCAAATTTGTAGGACATTTTTGGAGGACTTTGTGGAAAAGATTGGGAACAAATTTATCTTTTAGAGTAGCCTATCATCCTTAGACTGATGGGTAAACTGAGGTGGTCAATAGATCTTTGGGTAATCACCTTAGATGCTTAACAAAACAACATGGCAGCAGTTGGGATGTGATACTACCACAAGAAAAATATGCTTATAATGACTTGACAAAAATAAGCACAGGTTTGAGTTCCTTTGAAATTATATATGGCAGTCACCCCAGGGGTATTTTTGAATTGAGAGATGTCCAAGGGTTGGACAAAAGGAGTGGTCATGTTGATGCATTTACAAAAGCCATGAAAGAAATACACCAACATATAAGAGATACTTTACACTAGAATAGTCAGAAGATGAAGGCTTGAATGGATCAAAGGAGGAGGGATGTGTAGTATCAGGTAGGCGACTTGGTCATGGTTCATCTAAACAAAAATAGGTTGTCAAAAGAAGGCCACAACAAACTGATGATGAGGAAGATTGGACCCTATCAGATTCTAGAGAAGTAAGGTCCAAATGCTTACAAGATTGAGCTTCCTGATGATATTGCCCTTTCACCCATATTCAACATGGCTGATTTGACATTGTATAGAAGTCATAATATAGGGGAGAATGTTGAAGACCTTGTCCAAGAAAATGAAGACTGGCTGACACACTTAACTTCTAGGGAGCTGCCAAAAATGGAGTACATTTTTGAAAGCAGAGAAGCCAAGAAGACAAGGCACAAATCATACTTTAAACATCTGGTTAAGTGGCAAGGGCTTCTAGATTTTGAAGCTACATGGATGTTGAAGGAAGACATTCTAAAGCAAGGTGGAGATGTACAAGAATTGGTCTCTAAGAGGACTTGAGACTTTTTTCTTCTGGGGAGTATGGTGCAGGGGCACCATAGTAAAATCTACTTTGTTGAAATAAGGCCTATTTGGCCATGTCATCTTGTTCATGTTTTGTTTTCTAAAAACCTAGAAGTCTTTGTATTCCATTTGGCAAATAATGGACACATTTTGTATCTAATAGAATCCGAAAAGGTCAATAGGAGTCAGTTGGGATTCAAGGTAGTTGGCCTTCCCTAACTATTGAGCAATCGTTCATCTTCCAACTCTAGCTTAATAAAAGCACAGAGGAGCAATCGAGAGGGGGGTTCTGTAGATTTGAAGATTGTGATTCAAAAATCAACTGAGCAATAATAACTTCTATCCATCATCTTCTGTGTTTGATTTGTGTCGTAAATATTTCCTAACTATTCATAATAGCTCTTTGTTCTCTGCAATTGAAATAGTTTAGTCTAAATTGTCGAAGATGAATCAATAACCATTCCACTAGTGGATTTCCAAAGAAATTAATGGAATGTCATTGGTCTGTACATATTTCTTTTGTTTTTTCTTTCATTTACCTGTTTGGTGGGGCATATGTTCTAGACTGAGGAGTGTGCACAGTAGCATGCCCTAACATCTCTATGTGCTAGGTGTAGAGTGTAGATCAGCCTATGTGAGAGTTGACAACCCTATTGGCATCATGCTGGGAGGTAGAGTCATGGCCAAAGACAGTCACTAACCGCTAGTGGTGTCATTGGATCAGGCCAATGAAGAGACAAGTTATGGCAACCTAAAGGACTCTGGCTGATAGCAAAGAGAGGATGTTATTAGAGTATCAGGTTGATAATTTTTGGCTCCACCGATAGGCATATGTCTTACAGAAACTGTGACAGCAAATGCTAATTTATCGTAGTTACATCAGGGTCATAAGGGATAATTGATACTGATGGAGATCCATCAGGAGAAATTGCCTAGTGGAAAGAGATCTTAAGGTTTGGCTGATAGCATTCGTCTGGCCGATGAGTGATCAAAGTGACTAACATATCGGAGACACAAAAAGGAAG
Organism: Cunninghamia lanceolata; assembly: GCA_027924645.1. Taxonomy (NCBI): domain Eukaryota; kingdom Viridiplantae; phylum Streptophyta; class Pinopsida; order Cupressales; family Cupressaceae; genus Cunninghamia; species Cunninghamia lanceolata. The sequence goes on from BSBN01000159.1 coordinate 7,215,193, forward strand.
TTCGCTGATAGTGTTGAGTCTCACCGAAGACAAAAGTCATCAGCATATTGGTGAAGTAGAATCTAAAGTAGCTGATAGGCTCCTCATCAATCTCATACCATGATGAATAAGAAAGAAAGAGTCTTTTTTGAAGAATTAGGTGATTGGACTAAACATGAACAATGAGAAGAAGAAAATAGTCAATGGATGACCATGATGCAGAGTGATCCTTATTGGATTTGTGACTCTACTGGTCTGGGCACCTATGTTATTTTTGAAGAAGACCAAGAAGTCCCAAATGTTATGAGAAAAGAGTTACCTGATAAGGAAGAATTAGTAAGAAACCCTGAAATCTAGACTTTAAATTTTGAAAGGGCTAGAAGAAAAAATGGTGTTGTAGCAGGAATTTGTCTCACTACCCCAAATGGTGAGAAGGTTCTAAGAGCTATACACTTTTAGTTTACCTACACTAATAATGATGCTGAATATGAATCTTTGGTGCATGGTCTTATGTTGGCCAAGAAAAAGGGAATTAAGAATATGATAGTTAGAGGAGACTTAGAACTAGTGGTAAGACAAATTAGAGAGAAAGTTGTAGCAAAGAATGTAAGAATGAGATCTTACCGCCACAGGATCTAGGATCTAATAAATGGGTTTGATGCTTTCAACATCCAAGTTATTCCTAGGTCACAAAACACTAAAGTAGATAGAATGGCACAAATTGGTTCTCAATTCGACCCAATAAGTGACCTACTTGTCAATAATGAGTCAGTCAAAGTTATAGTGAGACCAACAATCCTAGATAATGACCAGAATTGGTAGGTTTTTGATAGTGATCTTCAAGTACTCTTGTTTCTGCAATAGTTAGGAGAATTTGCTGACTAGTTACAACCCAAAATTGAAGAAGCTTATGGAGACCAAATCATTCAACTAAAGTCAAATAAACTTCCAAAGGGACTTATCACTCTAGAGAATCTGTTTGACCCTGAAGATGTAAGCCTAGACAAAATGAAGTTTAAGGCAAGTAAAGATGACTATTATGAAATCCAAGTCAGCGAAGGAAGAAAGTTAAAGATAGGAAATGCTACCACCCAAGGGGAAAAGGAGAAGTCGATTGCTCTATATAACAAGTATGATAGAGTAATTGCCTAGACCTATGAAGATCTCCATGGCTATAACAGAGACATCATTCAACATACTATAGAGATGGCTAAGGGATCAAAACCAGTCTAATAGAAGCAAAGGCCAATAAATCCTAGACTAGAGCCACTTATGGTAGATGAACTTCAAAATCTTCTAGAATCAAAGATCATTTTTCCAATCAAGCAGTCAACCTAGGTGTCTAATTTAGTACCTATAAGGAAAAAGAATAGTGATATAAGACTTTGCATAGATTTCAGGGACCTAAATAAAGCATCATTAAAAGACCACTACCCCCTACCTTCTATGGAACAAATCTTGCAGACTATGGCTGGGTTAGAAAGGTTTTCTTTGCTTGATGGTTTCTTAGGATATAATTAGATCTAGTTGGTAGATGAAGACCAACACAAGACAACATTCACTACAAAGTGGGGAACATTTGCATATGGCAAAATGCCTTTTGGTCTTTTAAATGCTAGAGCTACCTTTCAACGTTCTATGGATGTTGCATTTGGGGAACTCATAAATAAGATCATTTTGATCTATCTAGATGATCTAACCATATTTACTAAGCATGCCAAAGATCATTTTGAACACCTAGAATCTATTTTTTAGAAGTGTCAAGAATTTGGAATATCTCTAAATCCTAAGAAGTGCATCTTTGTTGTACCTCAAGAGAAACTTTTGGGACACATAGTTTCAAAAGATGGGATTTCTATAGACCCAGAGAGAGTCACAACTATAATGAATCTATCCTTGCTAGTTAACAAAAAGGGAGTTCAGTCCTTCTTGGGAAAGATTAACTTCGTCAACTATTTTATATCTAATTTTGCAGGACTAGTCAAACCCATTACATTATTGCTAAAGAAAGATCTGATTTTCAAATGGACTATAGAAGGAAGGCAGACTTTTGAAGAGGTTAAGAAAGCCATTTCAACTGCCCTGGTACTGAGAAACCTAGATTTCTCAAAACCTTTTATAATGTATGTGTATGGAGGAGAATTTAGTGTTGTAGCTATTCTAACTCAGAAAGATGATCAAGAGGAAGGGGAACATCCAATAGCATTCTTCTCTAGAACACTCAGAGAGTATGAATAAAGATATAATTTTGGAGAGAAACAAGCCTATGCTATGGTAAAAGCCTTTAAGAAATTTAGACATCTAGAAATAGGGAACAAATTTATGATATTAGTAGCCCATCCTAGTATAAGGGAATACATCATGGAAGGTGAGATCACTAAAAAAAGGGTGAATTGGATAACTAAGATTTTAGAAGATGATGTAGAAGTAAGGCCCACCAAGCTGGTTAGAGGCAAAGGACAGTGCCAATATATGACCCAAGATATAGAAAAATTAGTACTTGAAGAAACAAAAAATGAAAAGGTGTTGAAACTCCAAGAGGTTGACCAAGACTCTTGGGTCAGAGATAGAATACAGTTCATGAAGACTGGCGTGTTCCCAAATGAACTTTCTCCTAATAAGAAAAGGTACTATAGGCAACAAGGAATCCATTTTGTATTAATAGATTAGATCTTATTTAGAAAGAATGTTGATGGAATACTCTTAAGATGTATAGAGAGGGATGAAGCTCAAAGAGTATTGCATGAATTGCATTATGCGACCTCTGGAGGCCATTGATGTAGCCAACAACATACACTCAATAGAATTGTGCCATTAAACATATGAGAGCCAAAAATTTGGAAGCTACAACATAAAAAAAAATTCTATTCATCAACCCTGCTACTACAATGAGAGAAAACTCTCTTATATCCAAGAAAACAAAAAAAATTTAAAAAAATTATCTTTTTCTGGAAGCTTTTGACAATTGTTAGATTTTACCATTTTAGGTAAATTTACAATCATATCTTGAGAATCCAATTTTTTTCCAAAATATTCCTAAGACTAAGGTAGGACGAAAAGCCGACTAAGATTCTAAATTTGAAACATGAGTTTCGAGTTATTACAAAAGCAACTTTTTAAAAATCTAGAAAAAAACACTAAATTGCCATTTTGAGGGCCAAGATGAAAGTTTCAAGCTCCGAAAAAGTGCCAAGACAAGGTCCAACCAACTAGGGTGGGTTGGGAAACCAATTGCCACCTCATAACGCATCCAACTATAAAATTTCGTAGAAAACCCACATTCGAGTCAAAAGTTATGACCTCCAGAAGTCCCTGCATCATTCTCCTCTGGTTGAAAAGAATGCAGCTCTTGCAAGTGAGTGTCTTTGAACTGCTACCACTTGACTGGATCCAACCTCTACACTTCCCACTCTGTAATCCACATGCTATCTATTGGTGGCAATCCTTCCCACTATACTAAATACTTGTTGTATTGCCCTTGATGAGTGTAGATAGTGTTCTTATTGAGAACTTGGGCAATCTTTTCCTTCTTCTTATGGGGAATGTGGTGGTGCCATGCCACTTCTTGTTGACTATCTTCAGCATCATCCTCACCATGGAATACATATAAATTAGAAACATTAAACATAGGAGAAATATCTATATCATCTGGTAAACTAACCTCATATGCATTATCATTAATCTTCTTTGTAATTTTACAAGGACCAATTTTCAGGTGTGTGCAGGATCATGATGGGCCAAACACTACCCCTAAGTGGCAATGAAAATGTGAAAAATAGACTTAAGTAACTTCATGTAAAAAATTGAGTGAGTTATCTACATAATCTAGAAATAAGGTAGTAATAAAATTTGTAATAAATTGAATGTAGTTTATGGGCTAATATGTTTTTTTTGAAAATTTTAAAAATAGTTTGGTGTAAATTGGATATTTCAATGAAGCACTACTAAAATTTTTAGAAAAACATAAAAAGTAGGTGTCATTCCGGCCAACCTAAGTATGAGGAAGAGATAATATTTTTCCTCCATGATTTGGATTTAAGTAAAGGACACATGAGTGAATGTGACACATATTTTTCCTACTTATAAATAAATAATTATTTATGATTTTTTAACTAATTTTTTTAAAATATTAAAAATTAATTTTCCAGCCAACCTAACTTGGTCAAAAATTTATGAAACTTAAATTTTTAAAATTTTAATGTATACCCAATAAGTCCTAAAATGTGACGCATCTTTTAGATTTAAAAATGGATTAATAAGTTGAAAGTTATGGATGTTTTTCAATATATATATTTATCAAGAAATCAGACATAGCGTATGTAGAAAATTAATAATAATTACCTATTAAAATTATTAGGAGGCATATATTATATTTTTAGAATCTTAATAGATTCCTCTATAAACTCTTTTCATTTGATTAAATTTAGTTCCAAAAAAGTCTATCAGCTTCAAGGATGAAATTGTAGAAAATTTCAGGATAACACTAAATGGGTGGTTTTGCAAGTTTCTTTGGCAAGTTTTGGGACTCCTACTTGCCTAAATATGAGGAAATCCTAAGGCATTTTTTGAGGGAATCCATATTAGAGCTAGAAATATTAACATTCTTTCCATCCAATTCTAAATATTAGTCTAAATGTTAGCACTTTTTCATCCAACAAGTTTTTTCTCCATTGCCACTATTTGGCCCATCATGATCTCACGCTCACCCTTTCCTGTACTTCAACTTGTGGTATGTTCTAGTAGGAAATCACTCTTTTCTCAAATATACCATCACTAAGTCACCTTCATTTAATGTTTGATGTCACCTACTAGCATCCACTATATTCTTGTACGTCTCATTACTGACCTGCAACTTCTATCTCACTTCTTTCTACAAGTGTTGAAGGTGTTCTGCAAATGCTTCCCCATCATCACTAACCCTATATTTCATTGGTAGTTGTACCAAATATAGAACACCCTTAGGATTCCTACCATACACAATCTAGAAAGGAGACTTTTTAGTTGATCTGTTAACATAACTATTATAGGAAAATTTAGCCTGGGGTAATGCCATGTCCCATTGTTTTGGCTTTTCTCCAACAATACACCTGAACAAATTTCCTAGACTCCGATTGACTACCTCTATTTACCCATCCATTTGAGGATGATAGGCACTACTAAACTGTAACTTGGTCCCCATCTTCTTCCATAAAGTCCTCTAGAAATGACTGAGGAATTTGGTATCCCTATCAGAGGTAAAGTCTTTCAAACACCATGTAGTCGAACAACTTCTAAAAAAAATAACTCTGCTACCCTTGTTGCATCATTAGTTTTCTTATAGGCAACAAAATGAACCATCTTGGAGAACCTATCAACAAATACAAAAATAGAGTCATTACCTCATTGAGTATGTGGAAGTCCCAAAACAAAGTCCATGCTCAAATCTGTCCATGCTGCAGTTGGTACTGGTAATGGCATATACAACCCTATATTTTGTGAATGTCCCTTAGCCACTTGGTAGATCCTACACCTTGTTGCATACCTAGTTATATCCCTTTTAATCTTTGGCCAATAATACTTATCTTCTATCAAGGCTATTGTCTTGTCCTTGCTAAAATATCCAACCAACACACTACTATGAAATTCTCTAAGAATGTTTTACCTCATAAAGCCAGTTGGTATGCATAGTTGTTTTCCTTTAAATAGATACCCATCTTGCATAAAATATTCACCCCTAAAGTGATCCAAGTAACCAAATACCGGTACCTTTAGTTGTTCCATAGTCTCCCAAAAATCATCATTAGACTCATACAAATTTTTGATGGCATCAAAACTAATCACCTCAGTTTCCATTGTGGTCAAGAGTGCAACATGCCTACTTAATGCATCTACAACTTGGTTTTATTTTCCATACTTATGCTTCAATACAAAATTGTAACCTTGCAAGAAAGAGACCCAATTGGCATGCCTACTATTCAACTTTTTCTATGTGTTCAAGTATCTCATTGCAATATGATCTGTACACAATACAAACTCCTAGAGAACTAGATAATGTCTCCAATGCCTCAATGCTTGAACAATTGCATAAAATTCCAAATCATAAGTAGAATAATTCTTTCTCACTTCATTCAAATTTTCACTAAAGAAAGCTACAGGTTTTCCAGCTTGGCTAAGCACATCACCTATTCCCACATGGGAGGCATCACATTCTACTTTAAATACCTTATCAAAATTTGGCAATACAAACTCCTAGAGAACTAGATAATGTCTCTAATGCCTCAATGCTTGAACAATTGCATAAAATTCCAAATCATAACTAGAATAATTCTTTCTCACTTCATTCAGATTTTTACTAAAGAAAGCTACAGGTTTTCTAGCTTGGCTAAGCACATCACCTATTCCCACATGGGAGGCATCACATTCTACTCCAAATACCTTATCAAAATTTGGCAATGCAGGTATAGGTGCTTATGTTACCTTTTGCTTCAAGTACTTGAAGCTCTCCTTGGCATCCATGGTCCATTCAAACTCCCTTCCTTTGGTACAATCTGTTATAGGGGCTGCAACACTACTAAAATTTTGAATGAACTTTCGATAGAAAGTGGCCAAGCCATGAAAATTTTTTACCTCTGTGATGTTGCTTGGACTAGGCCATTCTAGAATTGCTCTGACCTTCTTTGGATCCATTCTAATACCATCTCCAGAAAAGACAAAGCCTAAAAAAACCAAATTGTCCTACATGAACCTACACTTCTTCAAATTGGCATAGAGCTTCTCCTTTCTTAACACACCAAAGATGATCCTCAAGTGTTGGAAGTGCTCTTATTTGCTATTACTAAATACCAAAATATCATCAATATAAACTACCACAAACTTACCAATGTAAGGTCATAGAATAGTGTTCATTAATCTCTAAAATGTGCTAGCTGCATTTGATAACCTGAATGGAATAACCATCCACTGATATAATCTGTCTCTAATCTTAAAGGTTGTCTTCCACTCATCCCCTTCTCAGATCTAGATTTGGTGATAGCCACTTCGTAGGTCAATCTTGCTGAAATATTTGGCCCCTACAAGGACATCCATCATGTCCTCCATATGAGATATAGGAAACTGATACGTGATGGTAATCTTATTAATGGCTTTGCTATCAGTGCACATCCTCCATGTTCCATCTTTTTTTGGGGGTCAATAATGCTAGTACAACACATGGGCTCATGCTCTCTCTCACCACACCTTTACTTATGAGTTTTGTTACTTGCTTATTCAAATCTGCATGTTGTGTTCGATTCATCCTATAAGCTACTTGGTTGGGTAGAGTTTCTTCTAGAATCAAATCAATATGATGCTAAATATCTCTCTTTAGTGGTAGACCATTAGGTAATTCATCAGGCACAACATCAAAAAATTCTTTCAATAGCTCTGCTACTTCTAAGGGAACTGAAATGTCTTCCTCTTCACCTTTTTTCACTACTAATGCATAACAACACACTACCACCTTCATTTGTTTAACAAAATCTCTTTCAGACAACATGGTCTCACCTTTCCTTTATCCTTGAGAGGCAACAAAATCACCTTAGAGCCATCTTTCCAAAAGGTGTGTGTTTTTCTCTCCATCATGTATAAGTTTTCTATCATACTGCCATGGCCTTCCCAATAACACATGACAGACATCCATTGGGACAACATCACACCATATCTCATTCTGATAGATCTTCCCTATGCTAAACTTAATTAGGCATCTTTTATCAATAGTGGTTTCATTTCCCTTTTTAAACCATGCAATGTGGTACGGATGAGGATGTTTTTCAGAGTGTAAATTCGATTTATCTACCATTTCTTTAGAAACCATATTTTCACAACTACCTCCATCAAAAATAACTTGACATACCTTGCCACCCAAAGTGCATCTAGTTCTAAAGATATTGGTTTGAAGCCATGAACCATCAGAGCTTTTGTCTTGTTTTTTCTCCTTCACTAGAATCACCATTGTTCTTCTCATCATCAGACTTTCTCCCACATCTAGTGGAACCTCTAGTTCTGTCCCTTCCACTTCATGCTGCATTTGAATCAGGTTCATCCTAGGTTATCCTCCTTGATTTCTTTCTTGCATATTATAATTTGAGCATTCAAATGCCATATGACCTTCTTCTCCACATCTGAAACAAGTGAAAGGCCTTCTCTAGTTGTTTCATCCTCTGCTACTACCATAACCTCTACCTTTTTGAAATCCCCTTCCTCATTCTTGATTCAGAGGATCTTGTCAAGTATCTAATTGTTTTTCCAATCCATGGGATGACTCTCCCCTACCATAATTTGAACCTCCTCGAAATGGGGTTGATGTACCCCTTCTTCCTCCTCTATTCCTCTAATGGTACTATCTATTTTGTTTTTCTTTAGTCTTTAGAGCCAATTGGTAAGCTGCTTCCATACCATTGATTTGATGCATGCTCAATTCATCTTGAATAGAGAATTTCAGGCCATTCACATATCTAGCATCCATCTATTCATCAGTTTATTGATGCTCTATACATATAGACAGTGTATAAAACTCATTTGTATAATCTTACATAGAAGAGAGGTTCTGCTTTAAATTTTGAAACCTACGAAAAAGGGTTTGTGTTGGCAAGAGACACTATATGGATTCATGGTTGTTGTCATTGATGGCAACAAAGGTCATCCCACATATCCGCAAGTCATGATGTGTCTCTACCGGAAGTCAGAATAAAGAATGTTGTGGTCCGGTGAAGAAGAACAGAGCATGTGGCAAGGTCCGACAGATTGGTCCGGATCTCTCAGAGGAAGTGTCTTGGTGCAGTGCGGATTTGGGGAAGTCAAGAGGACTACCTTGAGTGGTATATTCCAAGGATTTAGCCTCCGGTGATGGACAAGGAAAAAGATATGAATGGTTGAGTACCGGATTCCTGAGAGACAGTGAAAACAGAGGAAGAACTGACTGGCAGAGTATCAGACTGCTTTCCGGATGGGTTACTGTTGATGACAGAGGTTGTGAAGGCATGAATCATGTTTGGCCGACATGATTAATGATATCTACAAGTATATGCTTGATCCGCATTGCTTGGTGAGGAAGGATTCAGCCGACAGAACAAAAGTTTGTAAGAAACTAGACTGTTCTGGATGCCGACTAGAAAGATGATGAAATTACTTGTGCGGATATATAAAGAGGATGGATTTAGTTGTGAAGTGTGGTGGTGTTGTGGAGACATATGTGAATAAAGTCCAGATAAAGAGCAGAGGTAGCAAAAAGGATCCGGTATGTGAAAGATAGCAGAATAAAGAACAGAGGAAAGATGAAGTGCAGCAGATCAGTGTACTGAGCCTAACCGGAACTGAACTCCAGCATATGCAGATGCTTCCAATCAGTTCAAGACTGTGATTCTCATCACTTTGTAGACAGTGTGTCTTCTTGTAGGCAGTGGGCCTCTTTGTGAGCAGTGTGCTCGGGCAGTGAGCCCTTATTGGCAAGTGCCATTTTTGTAATTTCCTATTCTTCTAACAGAGAATAATTTTGGGTTAATCACCCCGTGGTTTTCTCCCTTAACAGGGTTTCCACATCAAAAATACTGTGTCATGTGTTTCTTATTTCATGGTTAATGTTTTGTGTTTGATTTTATGCTGCATCAATTAAAAGGAAAGTTCATTAAGGGAAATAATTAGGATAACTGATTCACCCCCCCCTCTCAGTTATCAACAATTGGTATCAGAGCTAAGTTCCTCCTAATAGAGCCTAACAGCTTGAGGAAGATCTGGGATTTCAAATGGATGCATATGGTTTAAGGGAGCAACTCAAGACTGCTCTTGAGGATCTTGAACAGTCAAATTCTGAAGTCAGTGAATTAAAGGAAAGACTCAAACAGGCTGATGAATTCATGAGAGAATTAAAAGACAAATTAAGTCTCTCTATGAAAAAGAGAAAGGAGCTGCTTCAACAGCTGGCAAGACAAAGTGAAGAAAGCAATACAAATGAAGAATTGACTGAGCAAACCAAGTTATGTGAAAAGTTATCAAAAGAAGTCATTATGTTAAGACATGAAATGGAATCAGGAACTATAAAGTTTACTCAAGAGATTGAAGAAAAAAGAAAGGCTGAAGACAATCTAAGACAATCTCTTAAAGAAAAATCAGAAGAATGCCACCAGATGGACAGGATTATCAGACATCTTGAATCTGATCTTGAAGATGCCAAAGATAATGAAGGAAAACTTGAGGATCAAATTGCCTCTCTCAAAAGAGACCTTCAAACAGCAAATGAATATAAAGAGAAATTCAAGATAAGTTCTGCTCAACTTGAAGTTCTTCTTGGAAGTCAAAAGAGGACAGATGACAAGTATGGTTTGGGATATGAGAAAGGAGAAAGCTCCGGATCCGGTCAGAAGAATCTTGGATCAGAAAATCCAAGAAGCAGGCCTAGAAGACCTCCGGTAAGACAGCCAAATGCTCAAAGATATCCATCCTTCAATGGATACTGCCACAGCTGCAACCACTTTGGTCACAAAGCTAATCAGTGCAGAATGAGAATGAATCAGATTAATTCATCCTTCTCCGGACAGTGCTTCAACTGCAAAAGGTATGGACACAAATCCCATGAATGCAGAAGTATGCAAGTAAACAAATCATTCAAAGGTAGATGCTTCACATGCAATAGAGTAGGTCATATGGCTAATCAATGCAGATCAAGAGGATATCAGTCAAATATGCAAAGAAATGTTATTTGCCAAATCTGCAATAGGTCCGGTCATAATGCTAAAGTTTGCAGAAACAAGAATCAGGACAAAAGAGGTCCGGTGTATAATCAGAATCAAGACAAGGGTAAACAAAAGATGAATGCGGATGAGGTTAGGAATCAGATGAGCAAGATTTGGGTGAAGAAAAGTTCAGAGAATGTAGAGGTTGGATCCGCACCAGACTCTGGTGCTGATATTTCTTCCGGAAATTAAAAAGTGAGCTCAGGCTCAGGGGGAGACTCAAAGAAAATCTTGTTCCCCCAGCCAAACAAGTGGTACCGGATGTGGCACAAGATGCGGATCAAAGGGTTTGTAGATATGAGTCTTGAGATACTTCAGTCAAGTTTTCAGAGGTCCGCATGAAGTTATGAAGAAGCTGTGATCGATCAAATAAGACCTGTTCAGGGAGATGCTCCGGTATGATAAAGGATTACAAAAAGGTCCGGAAAGATCCGGAAATGCACTATCTTGTTCTGCGGATTGGACAGAGTGTTTGGGATGTTCTTGTAATATGTTACCTCGATTTATTCATGATTGAAAGATCCGGATGATATCCACAGATTAGGACTAATCCGGGATACTCCAAGCTATCCAGACAAGGCAAACCGGAATGATGTAGGTGAAGCATTTATTGCAGACAGATATTAGGGTTCGCGGAGCAATTTAAGGGATTTCTCAAAGGTCATTTGCTCATTCTGCACTCGAGAAGAAGCGAAAAGTGGAGCTCTGCAACAAGGTTCATCAAGCACACCAAGGATCTCCTGCCGAAGCTATTGCATAAAGAAATCAATCCAACCACTCCGTGCAAACCGAAGGCGCATAAGGTATTCTCTGTTTTTCATTACCTCACTGCAAATCTTTGAAGAATGGCTACTCCAAACATAGTTAAGATCTCTGATAGACCTCGCCCCTCATTCAAGAAACATCCCTACAAATCATTGGAGGTAGACCCACTAGGAGCCTTCTCTAGTGTTCCTCACGGAGTTTTACGTACCGAAGACATTAGGGTTTACATACATGCAAGCATTGAAGAATTTGGGGAATTCAAATTAAGAGACCTCTATCACAAGCAACTGATAGACAATGCTTTTGAGCTTAAACCAGAGTATAAGGATATCCAGAAGAAACAATTTGAGCAATTTATTCATTTCCCCTGTTTTGAAGAAGATGAATGGGTCCGGTATGTACTGAGCAGGATGCATGACAACTTTCTATGGCTAGATAGACCCTGCAAGATTACAAAAGAGGCAATTAGAGCAGTAACTGGTCTATACTCTTCCGGAGGGGTACCTATCCTCAAATCTGTCAAGAACAACATTGTAACTGAGGCCACCGGATCAAAATTTGACAAGAGGGCAATGACCATTGAAGATATTTCGGATCCGGATATCAAATATGCATCAATGATAATAGGATACAAGATCTATCACTCCAGCAGGGAGAATTCTGTATCCGGAACTGCAATATACACTGCTTATGAAATGCTAAGAAAGAATGCAGAATATGATCTTTGCGAACTACTGCTAAGCCAATTAATGGAAAACATACAGAAAATCAAGAAGGATAAGAAGAATTCCTTTAAGTATGGTACTCTTATTGTATGTCTATTCTTCTACTTCATGAATGAGCTACCCGGAACAAGTGGATGGGTATGGCAGAATGACAAACCTGTTGCAGTCCAGATAAGAGACTATTTGCATGGACTTGGGGATGCAAAAGCGAGAAATACAGCTCTATGGGGATACTTCAAAAACTTTCAGAGCATGATGCAAGCAAGAGAGAGAATTCCCCAGTCTCTCATTGAGAAATACAAGGACTCAGTGTGCTTTATGGTTGACACTGATCAGTGCCTAATGGAGGCAGTGGAACCAAGGACTGTCTGGATCATGCCCATGGGGTATGAAGTAGATGAACAGATAGTGGAGCTGCATGTTCAACACATGCTAAGTCAGCCCAAAGATCCTAAGGCAGAAAGGTTTGGAACCTTTGAGGAGCTGAGTGTAAAAATACATGTAGAACTCAGGGAACCTGAGATTAAAAGAAAGGTGAGAAAAGAAGTAGAGCACATTGCTCAAGGCCTAGGCATCTCAAAGGAGGCACTTGATGCCAGCCGGGAAAAGAGGAGGAAGGCCGAGGAAGAAGAGAAAAGTAAAGAAAGTGCTCCGGTTGGAGCTCCCACACGGACCAGATCAACAAAGAGATCTGCACCTCCCTCAACCAAAAGTTCAAAACCGGAAGTCCAGGCATCCGGTAAGAGATCCAAGACAAAAGCCACAAGGGCTTATGGAAGCCAAAAGGATGAAGAGGAAACAGAGTCAGATGAGGGAATAAAAGAAATAAAGAAACAGAAAAAGAAAGGATCCGGTAAGCCCTCCACAGGCCAAGACAAGGAGGAAATGGCAGAGGTAACTGTTGAAAAGCCCACTCTGTCACTAGAGAGCATAATCAAGTCGGTCACGGTGGATGGAAACCTTCAACCAATGACTGAATCATATGATGACTTCAGTGAGGCCGACCAAAAGACTCTGCAGGAGGCCACAGTAAAATATCTTAACATTTATAATAAGGCTTTCATTGAAATAATATCTCTTATTCCTAAAAGCCTAGAAAAGGAAATGGAAGTAAGAAAGAATAATGCTCATGCTAAAGATCTTGAGATCCGGGAGCAGATAGCTATTCAGCTATATCCTCAAATTGATCCCAAGACCATGAACATTATCTTCAAAGACTGCAAAGATGAGTTCAGAAGCAAAGCCAGGATGAATCAACTCATGCTTGGCGAGACTGACAAAGTGGCCCAAGAAACAGAAGAGATCCTCCGAAAGGCCTTCAAAAGGTTCAATCTTCCGGTTGTAGAGGATTTAGGTACAGAAATAGCTGAGGACTTGGGACCCTCTGCTCTAGAAGAAGTGGCTCATGAACAAACTAGCATCTCTCCTCCGGTTTCCCCTACAGTCTCCGGATCCAAAGAAGAAGAGCAATTACAGGAGAAGGAAGCAGTGGTGAAAGACAAAGAGGTTGACAGTTCTAAGACTGCAGAAGAAAAGAAACATCTGTCTCCGGCAAGAGACACTGCACAAACTGTTCAACAATTTTTGAGCAAAGAAACTCTAGAGATTGATGAACCGGAGCTTCTAAAAGGTCCATTTGATTTTGACTCTCTCTCTCCGGTACAAACAATGAAGATAGCTTCATTTGCAAATGCCAAGGCAAATGAAAAGCTCCTGAAGTCTCATATGGAAGACTGTGAGTTGATAGAGGCTGCTTCCGGAGTACTTGTAAAGATCATGCCATCAATCCAGATAGATCCGATAGCCTCCACTTCCGGTAATCTAAAAACCTTAGTCAGCAGTGTTGATACACATTTTGATTCTTTAGAAAAATCAGCTGAAGAAAAGGTCCGGAAGGAATTTTTGGATAAAAGATTTTTAGAAATATTAGAATTAATCTCTAAGGATAGGAAGATTGTAAGCATTGGAATTAAGAGCTTAGAGAATGCTCTTAAGGATGGCGGTGACATCTATAAATTTTGTATATCCTGGTCAAAGGCAACAGCAGCATTTGACAAGAAAATAAAAGAGGAACAGGATAAGCTACAAAGCTTATCTCAAAGTTTTGATCCTCTCTCTTCCTCTATAATAAATCAAGAATGTCAGACTATTGCAGTCTTGAATGAAATAAAGAATCTTGAGAAGGAAAGGAAGAACATCACCAACCGGATGGGAGAACTTAGAAGGATTATAATCCCTAAGTTGGAAACCATGCATGAGGCCATCAGTGATGCTCAGACCACCGCCCAAACAAAAGATCCGACAGATCTCAAGCGGGCAGAAGCTTTTGCATTTTTGCTAAGTGGTCACATTTCAATTTTGGATAGAATGAAGCAAAGTTGGGCCACAGAAATGATCCAATTGCAGACATCCTTTGCAGACATTCTTCAATATATGTGAGTATGTAAATATGCGGCTAAGTATAAGAAATTTTTGAAAATTTTGATATGCGGACCCTACCCTTTGCCATTGATGTCAAAGGGGGAGTGAGGAGCAGTGAAAAATGAGGAATCCAACTTAGGGGGAGTTCCGGAAAGTGTATATAAAGACAGAGCATCAGCAAAGGGGGAGCATAGTGAAAACACTTAGTCATTTTTCACTAAGTGTTGCCATCAATGCCAAAGGGGGAGATTGTTGGAAAGAGACACTATATGGATTCATGGTTGTTGTCATTGATGGCAACAAAGGTCATCCCACATATCCGCAAGTCATGATGTGTCTCTACCGGAAGTCAGAATAAAGAATGTTGTGGTCCGGTGAAGAAGAACAGAGCATGTGGCAAGGTCCGACAGATTGGTCTGGATCTCTCAGAGGAAGTGTCTTGGTGCAGTGTAGATTTGGGGAAGTCAAGAGGACTACCTTGAGTGGTATATTCCAAGGATTTAGCCTCCGGTGATGGACAAGGAAAAAGATATGAATGGTTGAGTACCGGATTCCTGAGAGACAGTGAAAACAGAGGAAGAACTGACTGGCAGAGTATCAGACTGCTTTCCGGATGGGTTACTGTTGATGACAGAGGTTGTGAAGGCATGAATCATGTTTGGCCGACATGATTAATGATATCTACAAGTATATGCTTGATCCGCATTGCTTGGTGAGGAAGGATTCAGCCGACAGAACAAAAGTTTGTAAGAAACTAGACTGTTCCGGATGCCGACTAGAAAGATAATGAAATTACTTGTGCGGATATATATAGAGGATGGATTTAGTTGTGAAGTGTGGTGGTGTTGTGGAGACATATGCGAATAAAGTCCAGATAAAGAGCAGAGGTAGCAACAAGGATCCGGTATGTGAAAGATAGCAGAATAAAGAACAGAGGAAAGATGAAGTGCAGCAGATCAGTGTACTGAGCCTAACCAGAACTGAACTCCAGCATATGCAGATGCTTCCAATCAGTTCAAGACTGTGATTCTCATCACTTTGTAGATAGTGTGTCTTCTTGTAGGTAGTGGGCCTCTTTGTGAGCAGTGTGCTCGGGCAGTGAGCCCTTATTGGCAAGTGCCATTTTTGTAATTTCCTATTCTTCTAACAGAGAATAATTTTGGGTTAATCACCCCGTGGTTTTCTCCCTTAACAGGGTTTCCACGTCAAAAATACTGTGTCATGTGTTTCTTATTTCATGGTTAATGTTTTGTGTTTGATTTTATGCTGCATCAATTAAAAGGAAAGTTCATTAAGGGAAATAATTAGGATAACTGATTCACCCCCCCCTCTCAGTTATCAACAGTTTGTGCATATTCTATGGGAAAAAAAATTTCTCTCAACTTCTTCTCCCTTTTATTCTATGTCTTGATCTTAGCCTTGCCTTTCCTTGTTCATTCCTTTTGTAGATGATCACACCAAATCATTGCATGACCCTTTAATTTGGTGCATGAGAATTTCACCTTCTTTTCCTCTGTGAAGATTTCCATTCAAAAAAATTTCTCATATCATTCAACTAGTCTATTAATTTCTCTGGTTTAAGACTACTTGCATAATCTAAAACATCTACCTTGACCCCTTCATTTTTCCCTTCTAAGGCCCTGAGCATCCTCTCTTCAAAACTCATGCCTTCTAATTCTTCTTTTTCATGTTCTGTATCTTGATCTGCACCTCCTCGACCTATCTCTTCATCAAATTCGTCACCTCCTCTACCTAATATTTGGTTTTCCATCCCTATTTTAAGTTCTTCTACTTGC
Organism: Cunninghamia lanceolata; assembly: GCA_027924645.1. Taxonomy (NCBI): domain Eukaryota; kingdom Viridiplantae; phylum Streptophyta; class Pinopsida; order Cupressales; family Cupressaceae; genus Cunninghamia; species Cunninghamia lanceolata. The sequence continues at coordinate 7,231,624 of BSBN01000159.1, forward strand.
CTTTGCAGATTTTGTATTTCTCTATGCATCTAGGCAAGACCACCTCTTCCTCTTCCTCTCCCAGCCATCTTCCTGCTTTAATACTAGAAGATGTAGCCAACAACATACACTCAATAGAATTGTGCCATTAAACATATGAGAGCTAAAGATTTGGAAGTTGGAACATAAAAAAACTTATATTTATCAACCCTACTACTACAATGAGAGAAAACTCACTTATATCTAAGAAAATAAATTAAAAATTAAAAAAAATGCCTTTTTTTGGCAACTTTCGACAATTGTCAGATTTTGCCATTTTAGGTAATTTTACAATCATATCTTGAGAATCTAGTTTTTTCCCAAAAGCTTCCTAAAACTAAGGTAGGATGAAAAGACAACTAAGATTCTAAATTCAAAACATGAGTTTCGAGTTATTACAGAAGCAAATTTTGAAAAATCTAGAAAAAAACACTAAATTGCCATTTTGAGGGCCAAGATGAAAGTTTCAAGCCCCAAAAAAGTGCCAAGACAAGGTGCAACCAACTAGGGTGGTTTGGGAAACCACTTGCAACCTCATAACACATCCACCTATAAAATTTCGTAGAAAACCCACATCTGAGTCAAACGTTATGACCTTCGGAAGTCCCTACGTTAGTCATTTTTTAGCAAAAACTATTACAATCAAAGTGACACAAGCTGGCTATTTCTGGTCCACCCTATTTGTAGATTGCTATCAAATGGTCAAGGAATGTTAGGCTTGCTAGTTCTACACTAGAAAGAGGAGAATTGCAACAATGCCTTTAAGTCCCATAGTTGTGGATGAACCCTTTGCTCAATGGGGTTTAGATTTTATTGGCATGATCAATCTAGTATCAAATATGGGATACAAGTGGATTCTTACAGCATAGATTATTTTACTAGATGGAGTGAAGTAGTACCACTCAATGAAGCTACTGAAAATAACATCCTAGAATTTTTAGAAGGTATAACTTCTCAGTTTGGTCCTCCTCATGCCATCATATAAGATAATGCTAAAGCATTTTGGGGACTAAATTATCTGAGTTTTCTTTAAGAAATGGTATATATTTGAAAACTTCTTCCAATTAATATCCACAACATAATGGTTTGGTAGACTCCAGCAATAAGAACCTTATCAGGCTCATAAAAAGAATAGGAACTAATTATCAGAGAGAGTGGCACAAGTTGCTTAATACAATGCCGTGGGCTGATAGAATCACACCAAAGAAAATAGCTAAGATGTCTCCCTATGAGTTGGTTTATGGTAAACCGGTAGTGATGTCACTAAGTTTAGAGATTCCTACCTTACAGTTGTTGAAACAGATGGAAATTGAGGAAAATGGCCCAATGCAAGTCAAACTTGTTGAGTTGTTGGATGTTCAAGAAAAGAGAGAAAAGGCACATGAATCAATAATGAAACACCAGAAGATGGTTAAAAATTGGTTTGACAAGAGAACTTCTAATCCAAATTTTGAAGTTGGGTCTTTGGTATTGAAGTGGAATGAAAGAGCTGCCAAGCTGGGTCGACATAGCAAATTTGAATCATTATGGATAGTCCCTTATAAGGTTCATTCTTGCAAGTAGCAAAATTCATTTGAGTTGGAAACTATGGATGGAGACCCTGAGGTGATTCCGGTAAATGGGATCTTTCTGAAACATTTTACCTAAGTCTGAAACTCATCATGTATCATAGTTAAATAGTTGTTTTTTTCCTTTTCCCACTTTTTTTCCCCTTTTAAATAAGTGTTCGGTGAACACGCGTCATAGCACAGAAGTCCCTTCTCTTTTAGCAAATTGCATTTATTTGAGGTTGTTCAATAGTTCCTTAAATTCCAAAGAGGTACACTTTTTTAGAAAGATAGCCACTCTTATGGCATATCTGACACTCCGTCCAATATAGATTAGTGTCATTAATGTGATGAGATGTGTCATTAATTTTTCCATAATGACTTGCTAAGCTAAGTATTAGTCTCTTCAAGAGTTGCACTTGCCAATATCATTTTACGTCCTTAAGCTACTGTTACATTTAGGCTCTATTCTTTGCAAGCATTTCAAGCTAAATACAATTCTTTCACAATTCTCTTATCTTTTGTGTCAAAACCCCTAAGTCCCTACAAAGATACAGAAATGTCAAAGGCACAATCATCACAGGAAGGACTTGGGATCTTTGAGCACACCGACAAGATGATGAACAAGTCTTACACTTTAGCACCTACACAGCCAAGGAAAAACTATCCAAGAACAAGGGTTCCAGAATTAGGAGTAAGTGTTGACCCAGCCTAGGTGAGAGATTTTGCTGATGATATATTTGACACCCACATGCAGAAAAATACTAAAACTCTCAGAGAAGGGGCTCACCAAAGATTCCTCTTCCGAGCATCAAAGGGACAATAGGAAACTTTCAGGATGAGAATCTAGACTTCCCAATTGGCGCAGTTTCTGGTATCTAATGTGCAGAGTTGTTGCACCCTCCATCACACACCATTCAACAAGGTCCATTCATGATTCAAATTACCCCTAAAACAATTAGGGACATGTTGGCTCTGTAATATAATAGGATGGCCACATTTCCCAATGTTGCTAAGTTGCAAGGCACCTAGGCAAACATCCAAATGACCAGCTCACGAATTTCAAGACCAAGTACATATTTAGGTATTCTACATATCTATTCCATCTAATGTTGTATCAGAATGTTAGCCTCTTCAATTAATATATGCCTTTGAATATGTATGACCTAGAATCTGATCGTAGTAGAACAATTCCTATGTCTACATGGACTCATGTGTTATCTGATACGTCTGATCCCTATGATTTTTTTGAATTCTTTGTTGCCCCTACTTTTAGCCAATTAAGCCATGAGCCTATAGAGCATAGGATGATACAGAGCATTAGGGGTCTCCTAATAAATTGCCCAATACCTTGTGACTATTTCTTTGGAGCTTGCACTACTATAATCAGAGTCCATGGTGTTAGTGGGGAGCCTATTTTACTACCTAAAGTCTTGACCCCTAGGGTCACATTTTTAGAGGTTGCTCATCAAGTATCTATTTTAGATAATGATTATGGCCACAAGAAAAGAAAGAAAATGATGTATGATGTTCCCTAGACCAGAGGGAAAATGACAATTGTGTTGGAAACAAGGTGGATAACTAAGAGGGGGGGTGAATCAGTTATCTTAATTATTTAAATTTCTTTTATTCTTGGACAATAAGTGTAGTATCAAAACATATAAGCATAGATAACCATGAGAGCAGAAAGGAAATCAACACACATAACACAAGGATTTTTATGTGGAAAACCTGGTTAAGGGAAAAACCACAAGGTGACTAACCCAAGATTGTATTCTCTGTTAAAAGAATAAGAAGTACAAAATGGCACTTGCCAATTAGGGCTCACTACCCGAGCACACAACTCACAAGAGGCACACTACCTACAAGAGACTCACTATCTACAAGGTTATAGAAGGTAACCAGATGTTTGAACTAAAGAGAGGCATCCACATATGGTAAGGTTCAGTTTCGGTTAGGCTTAATATACTGATTTACTACACTTCATACTTCCTTTGTTTTAGTGTTGTTGTTCTGTCACATACTGGACTTGTATTGCTGCTTCCACACTTCTCTCTTCCTTTTTTCGAACACCATATATACACCACACACCTTCATACTGAAATCCATCTGGTATATATATCTGCACCAAGGATTTCAACATCTTTCTAGTCGACAACCGGAGTACTCAAGATATTTACTAAATATTGGTCTGTCGGCTGAATCCATACTTAATATGTGATGTGTATCAAAAATATAGACATAGAAGTTATCAATCATGTCAGAAAACCATGAATGATCCCTCAAGAAGCTTGATCACCATTAATTTCTCATCCAGATTAAAGTTTGATGCTCCGTCGGTTAATTCTTCCTCAATCTACTCTGTCTGTCAGGAACCAACACTTAGATGGTCATATCTTTTCACTCTTTCATAATTGGAGGTTCAATCTTTAGAATGTAGCAGTCATGGTACTCCTCTTGACTTCCTCAAGTCTGCACTTTGTTGAGATATATCCTTTGAGAGATCCAGACCTGATTGTTGGTCCTTGCTGCATGCTCTGTTCTTGTTCACCGGACCAAAACATTCTTCAATCTTACTTCTAGTATAGTCATATTGTACTCTACAGATGTGTGGGATAGACTTTGTTTCCATTAATGACAACAATCATGAAGCCACACAGTGTCTCTTCCCAACAATCTCCCCCTTTGGCATTAATGGCAACACTTAGTGAAAAATGACTAGGTGTCGTAACAAACTCCCCCTTGGCTGATGCTTTGTCTTATGTATATTTTTACCGGAGCTCCCCCTTAGCTAGATTCCACATTTTTCACTACTCCTCACTCCCCTTTTGACATCAATGGCAAAGGGTGAAATCTACACACCAAAATTTGCAAAAATTAACCCATACATAGCCGCATAAGTATATATACATGTTATACTTACATATACTTAAGTATATCTCCAAAAGTGGTTTTCAACTGGACAAATTCCGTTGCCCAACTCTGCTTCATCCTATCCAAAATTGAGATGTGACCACTTAACAAAAATGCAAAAGCTTCTACCCTTTTTAAGTCTACCAGATCACTAGTATGGGCTATAGTTTGAGCGTCAGTTAGGGCCTCATGCATTGCCTCTAACTTAGGGATAATTATCCCTCTTATTTCACTCATTCTACTTATTCTATTCTTCTTCTCCTTCTCAAGCCTCTTTATCTCATTTATAGTGGCAATAGCCTGGCACTCTTGATTCATTATAGATGAGGTGAGAGGATCAAAATTCTAAGATAAACTTGACAGTTTACCCTCTTGTTCTTCCACCTTCTTTGAAATGTCTGCTATCACTATGGACCAAGATAAACAAAATTTGCATAATTCTCTGCCATCTTTAAGAGCATTTTCTAGGCTCTTTATCCCAATATCTAGATTTCTCCTATCATTTTCTATGAGTCCCTGTACTTCAAAGAATCTCTTTCCCAAAAACTCTTTCCAGACTTTCTCTTCTACTGATTTCTCCAAAGAATCAAAATGTGTGCTAATAGAATTAACAAGAGATTTTAGATTACCAGATAAAGAGGCCGAAAGATCCTTTTAGAAGGAAGGCATGATTTTCTCTAGCACATTGGATGCAATTTCTATCAGCTCACAGTCTTCCATGTGAGACTTCAGAAGCTTTTCTTTTGCTTTAGCTTGAGAAAAAGATTCTACCTTCATTGTCTGGACTAGAGAGAGGGAGTTAAAATTGAGTGGTCCTTGAAAGAATTTTGGTTCATCTATCTCTAACATTTCTTTGTTCAAGAACCTCTTTACTACCTCAACAATGTCTCTTGTCGGAGACAGAGTCTTCTTTCCTTTTCCCACCTCAGAACTGTCATCTAGGATCTTCTCTATTTGATCTTCTTCTCTTCCCTTTACCTCTTCTTCTTGACTAATTTTCTCTTCTTTTCTTTCTTCTCCTTCAGTTCTAGAGTCTGCTAGGATATCCAGAAGAGAGATGTTTACTTCTTCATGGACTTCCTCTTTCTGAACAGAGGAATCTAGGTCCTTAGTCGTCTCCTCACCTATCTCCTTTGGTTCTTCTACATTTTTCTCAGTAGATTCTTCCTTTGATGTACTTAGTCCTTCGTCATCCTTGGAAGAAGGTTCTTCATCTCTTTCCTCTATGACAAGAAGATTAAATCTTTTGTAGGCATTCTGGAGGATGTCTTCTATCTCTTTTGCTACCTGATCTATCTCTCTAAGCATAAGTTTGATCATTCTAGCTTTGCTCTGGAACTCATCCTTGCAATCCTTGAAGATCATGTTCATTTGTTTTGGAGTAATGCAAGGATAGAGCTGAATAGCTATCTATTCCTAATTTCTAAGTCCTTATCTTTAGCATTCTCCTTTCTCAGTTCAAGTTCCTTCTCTAGACTTTTGGGGATTAGAGAGATGATTTCAATGAATGCTTTATTATAGATGTTTAGATACCTCACTATAGCATCTTGCAAGATCTTCTTGCCAGCATCATTATATTCATCATAAAATTTAGTCATTGGTTGTAGATTCCCATCCACAGTGACTGATTTGATGACATCATCAATGGAGAGAGTAGGGCTTTCAACAAATTCTTCTACCTCTTCTTCCTTGTTTTAATTGGTAGAGGATTCCCCTGATGTTTTCTTCTTCTTCCTCATTTTCTTAACTTCTTCATCAGATTTTGTTTCTTCATCATCCTTTTGGATTATGTATGACCTTGTGGCCTTTGTCTTCGTTCTCTTCTATCCCTTTCCGGATGTCTTGGCTTCCAGTTTTGAGGATTTTGAACTCTTAGAGGTGGCAGGTGTAGAGCTCTTGGAGGATCTAGTCCGGGAGGAGGCTTGTACCAGAACATTTCCTTTTTCTGCTTCTTGTTTCTCTTTCTTAGCTCTTTCTAATTTTTCTCTATTTGCATCAACTGCCTCTTTTGAAATGCCATATCTTTTGGCAACTTCCTCTACTTCCCTTCTCACTTTTCTTTTCATCTCTAGTAGTCTTAGCTCAACATGAATTTTTACACTCAATTCTTGAAAGGGTCCAAACCTTTCTGCCTCAGGGTCCTTAGGCTAACTCAGCAGGTGTTGGACATGTAGTTCCAAGATTTTCTCATCTACCTCATAGCCCATTGGCATAATCCAGACTATTTTGAGCTCTACTGCCTCCATTAGGCATTGAACAGTGTCTACCATAAAACACACTATATCGTTATATTTTTCAACTATTGTCTGAGGAATTCTTTCTCTGGCAGGCATCATACCTTGGAAGTTCTTGAAATATCCCCAGAGTGATGTGCTTTGAGCCTTGGCATCACCAAGCCCATACATATAATCTCTTATTTGTATGGCAACTAGTCTGTCATTTTGCCATACCCAACCACTTGTTTCAAGTAGCTCATTCATATAGTAAAAGAAGAGACATAGTATTAGGCCACCATACTTAAATGAGTTCTTCTTATCCTTCTTTATTTTCTACAAATTTTCTAACAGTTGGCTCAAAAGAAGTTCACATAGATCATAGTTTGCATTTTCCCTTAGCATCTGATATGCAGTATAAATTGCGGTTTCAAATATAGAGTTCTCCTTGCTGGAATGATATATTTTGTAGCCAATTATCATAGAGGCAAATTTGATATCTGGGTCTATGATATCTTCTATTTTCATTGCTCTCTTGTCAAACTCTGATCCAGTAGCCTCACTTACTATCTAATTCTTGACAGATTTGAGAGCATGCAACCCACCGAATGAGTGAAATCTAGTTACCACCCTAATGGCATCTTTTGTTATCTTGAATGGCCTCACCAACCACATGAAGTTGTCATGTATTCTGCTAAGAACATACCGTACCCATTCATCCTCTGCAAAATAGGGAAAGTGGATGCAATGTCCAAAATGCTTATCCTGGATGGCCTTGTATTGAGGTTTAAGTTCAAATGTTTCATCTATTAATTGCTTGTGATAGATATCCATCAGCTTGGATTCCCTGAATTCCTCAATATTGGCATGTATGTATACCGTAACATCTTCTATGTGCAGAACCCCCTGTAGAATGCTAGAGAAGGTGCCTAAGGGATCAACTTCTAGGGATTTGTAAGGAAGTTTTTTCAACTTTGGGTGTGGCCTATCAATGATCTTAACAACATTTGGAGTAGCCTCTTGCAAAAGATTCAAAGAGATATATCCAAGAATGGAAATACCTTTTTACACTTCTAGGGTTCACGATATGAGCTAGAAAAGATCGCTGGTTGAATCAGATTTTGCAGTTGATCTCTAGTTGAAGCAATCTTGTTGCAGAGCTCTTTCTTTCTTCTTCTTGAATGTAAATGTACAAATGATGAGTAAAAGAACCCTTTTATCTCTGCGTAAACCCTAATTTCTTATTGCAATAAATGCACAACTTAAGTCATTTTGGTTGCTTTGTTCTGAGAGAGATCTTTCCAGATTGCTAAGATCCACTTAGAATTATTTTTAGTGATAATTGACAATCTAACTCCTTTTCCCAAATCATCCCATTTATCCGTAGATCAAGATATTTCAATTTAGATTCACACCGGATCTGACTGTGAAAATCCTACTTTTTCTGGATGGCTGTCAAACTGGATTAATCTTGGATGATTTAACTCTTCAAAGCTCCTTACAGATCTTCCATAATTTTACCAAGGGTTATTTAGATATATCTCTCAGAACCCTTTAATCCACAGCATTCCATGTGCCAAATTTAGGCACCAATTGACTCACTGGGGGAATTTAATTTCCTTGGTGACTCCCCCTGAGCTAGAGATCATCTTATTTAGTTTCCAAAAGGAATATTAGCACCAGATTCTGGTGCAGATCCATCCCCAACATTTTCTATACTTCTCTTCACCCAAATTTTGTTCATCTCCCTTTGAACTTCATCCGCATTCACTTTTTCTTTTCCTTTGTCTTGATTTTGACTATGACGCACCAGACCCTTTGTACCCTAAATCTTACTTCTACAGAATTTGGCAATATGACCGGATCTATTGGAATTATAGAAAACAATATTTCTTTGCATATTTGACTGATATCCTCTTGATCTACATTAATTAGCCATATGTCCCATTCTATTACATGCAAAGCATCTACCATTGAATGAATTATTTATTTGCATATTTCTACATTCATGAGATTTGTGACCATACCTTTTGCAATTAAAACACTATCTGGAGAAGAATGAATTAGTCTGATTCATTCTTCTTGTACACTGATTTACTTTATGATCAAATTTATTGCAATTGTAGCAGTATCCATTGAAGGATGGATATCTTTGAGCATTTGGTTGCCTTACCAGCGGTCTTCTAGGCCTATTCCTTGGATTTCCTGATCCAGAGTTCTTCTAACCAGATTCAGAGTTTTCACCTTTTTCATACCCCAAGCCATGCTTGTCATCTACCCTCTTTTGGCTTTCAAGAAGAACTTCAAGTTGAGCAGAGCTTATCTTGAATTTCTCTTTATATTCATTTGTTGTTTGAAGATCCCTTTTAAGAGTGTCTATCTGATTCTCAAGTTGTTCTTCAGTATCTCTAGCTTCTTCAAGATTAGATTCTAGATGCCTGATTATTCTATCCATTTTGTGGCAATCTTCTGACTTCTCCTTGAAAGATTGTTTTAGATTATCTTCAATTTTTCTTTTCTCTTCAATTTCTTGGGTGAATTTCATAACCCCTAATTCCATTTCATCTCTTACCATAATGACCTCCTTTGATAACTTCTAACATGACTTGTTTTTCTCATTCAGATCTTCATTAGTATCATTGGCTTCACTTTGTCTTACTAATTTTTCAAGTAGTTCCTTTCTCTTTTTCATAGAGATACTCAATTTTTCTTTTAGTTCATTTATGAAATCATCAACTTGTTTGAGTCTTTCCCTCAGGTTTTTGACTTCAGAGTGAGATTGGTTAAGGTCATCTAGGGCAGACTTAAGTTGTTCCCTCATATCATATATATCCATTGAGATTCCAAGATCTTCCTCAAGCTATTAGGCTCTATTTGGAGGAACTTAGCTCTGATACCAATTGTTGGAAACAAGGTGGATAACTGAGAGGGGGGGTTAATTATTTATCTTAATTATTTAAATTTATTTTCTTCTTTGACAATAAGTGCAATATCAAAACATCTAAACACAGATAACAATGAGAGCAGAAAGGAAATCACCACACATAACACAAGGATTTTTATGTGGAAAACCCGATTAAGGGAAAAACCATGAGGTGACTAACCCAAGATTGTATTCTCTGTTAAAAGAATAAGAAGTACAAAATGGCACTTGCCAATTAGGGCTCACTGCTCGAGCACACTGCTCACAAGAGGCACACTACCTACAAGAGACTCACTATCTACAAGGTTATATAAGGTAACTAGATGTTTGAACCAAAGAGATGCATCCACATATGGTAAGGTTCAGTTCTGGTTAGGCTCAATATACTAATTTATTGCACTTCATACTTCCTCTATTTTAGTGTTGTTGTTCTATCACATATTGGGATTGTATTGTTGCTTCCACACTTCTCTCTTCCTTTTGTCACACACCATATATACACCACACACCTTCATACCAAAATCAATCTGGTATATATATCCGCACCAAGGATTTCAACATCTTTCTAGTCAGAAACCAGAGTACTCAAGATATTTACTAAATATTGGTCTGTCAGCTAAATCCATGCTTAATATGTAATGCATATAAAAAATATAGATGTAGAAGTCATCAATCATGTCGGCCAAACATGAATGATCCCTCAAGAAGCTTGATCACCATCAATTTCTCATTCGGATTAAAGTCTGATGCTCTACCAGTTAGTTCTTCTTCAGTCTACTCTGCCTGTCAGGAACCCAACACTTAGATGCTCATATCTTTTCACTCTTTCATCACCAGAGGCTCAATCTCTTAAATGTAGTAGTCATGGTACTCCTCTTGACTTTCCCAAGTCCGCACTTTGCTTAGATACATCCTCTGAGAGATCTGAACTTGATTTTTGGGCCTTGTTGCATGCTCTGTTCTTGTTCACTAGACCAAAACATTCTTCAATCTTACTTCCGGTATAGTCATATTGTGCTCTGCAGATGTGTGGGATAGACTTTGTTGCCATCAATGACAACAATCATGAAGCCACACAGTGTCTCTTGCCAACAAAGTGAAGTTAGGGGAATAGAGGACCTCTTATTGAGGAAATTGGCTGCCTATGGTTTCCTAATCATAGAGGATAAATGGAAATATGACCTAGATAGTTTCCTAGCCTCCTAGATCATCAGCAATAGGGTCTCTGCCAAAGTAGTACATGAGGGACTCCCATTTTGGGAGGACAGAAGGTGCCCAAAAGAAAATAACCTAGACTTCTATGTGGAATTAACTGATCTGCCTTATGAAGGTCCTAGAGCCTGGGAGACTTTTTATGTGAAAGAAAAAGAGTATGACCCTAAATTGAAGATGACTCAGGGCTTGAGGAGAACATTGAAAAGAAAGGACTGGAGCATAAAGAAGATTGAGGCCTATTGGAAATATTGACAAGAAATCTCTGAGATTACCCATACATTTGGAGATGTTGACACATATGAGACAAGGGAGTCAATATGGGATGAATGGCATCCATCTTCGGTTTCAAGTCTTGATACAAGCAGAATTCAGAGGGGTGGTGAGGAATCAACTAAAGAAATAGAGGAGGCTCCAGGAGTGCAAGAAATGGGGCAAGCACCCTCTGCTGATCCTAGATCTCCATGGCCTCAATCCCTTAGTACCCTTGAGAAATAGAAAGGAGTTGTGTCATCACCATCTCTTGGGACCCACATAGCTTCAGCATCTGGGGGTTCTAGGATGGCCCCTTTGCAACAACCAGTGGTTGTGAATATTGAAGAAGAAGAACCAGAGGAGACAATAGAGAGGCCTCAAAAGATAAGAAGATTGTGCCTATTAGAAGAAGAGGAAGAAGAAGTACCAGCACCCCAGCAACAATAGGCGCCAATCATCTAACCAACCATTCAAGCAGGTACTTCTCCCCTTTTTTTCTCCTACCTCTCTTTCCTCTCACTTAGGAGTGGCATCCCCAAGTACCCAAGTTTCCACGTCCCCTACCACTTCTGGTGTGCTATCACAGACCTTTTCTCCAATTACTAGTGCATTGGCCATGTCTTCACAGGCCATAACCTTACCATTGTTTTCTCCATCAGTACCCAAGTAGGCCTCACCTCAAATTTCCCCTAGCCAACAACTATCTGCTATTCCTTATGGCCTGCCTCAGGTTCACCCCTTTGCTGGATGATATATTACATCTCCTCCTACCTTCCAAGCTCAAGAAGATATAGCAAGAAAGGTTAGAGAGGCTAGAATGGAAAAGAAGAGAAAGAAAGAGAATAAAATCCCTGTAGTGGCTCATATGAAATCTCTCTTTGACCCTATTCAACAATCTTTGACTATGACACATTTGTCTCTAAATGTGGTAAAGCCAAATGAGCAAATGCAACCACATGATTATGCAATGAATGCAGTGGCCATGGATATGTCTATCTTCAGGCCATAGGACCAGGTTGCTAATGAATGAGACTACAACTACAATTTCTATTAACTATCTAAAAGTGTCCAAGAAACTACAAAAGGTGGAAGCTAATTTGGCCTAGGAAAAGGTGAATAGAAACAACCTCACCCAAGAGATACAATCTAAAATAAATGAAATTGATAATTTGAACAAACAGTTGCAGAACACCATTTCATTGCAAATTCATCAGGCCACACAGGCTCAGGTTGCTTCTCTAAAGACTAAGTTGGCACAAGAAAAGGTTTCATTTACTGTTTTAAGACAAGAGAAGCCTATTGTAGAAAAAAGATATCAGGACAAATTGCAAGAAGAAACACAGTTGCAACAGGAATTATTGAGGGAAAAAAATACCAATAGTGCATCTCAAGCATAGTTCATGGCGAAGCAGTAGAAAACAAAACAACTGACAGTTGAGTTGGCTAATAAACCATAGAATGTAGAAGTCCTAAATCTGGTAAAAGACTTGTATGTTACAATGTGGAAAAGAATCTTTGAGGAGATTAGCCAGCTCAAGCCATCTTTGACCTTTCTATTAAATGCTCAATAGCTGTGTGAGAAAGTGGAATCTTCTATGCAAGCCACTTTATCTACTATTTCACTAAGGGTTTTTGACTCTCAGCTTTTGTTACAAAAGTTGTATGACTCAATAGATGAGGCATTATCAGTAGTGGGTATTGATGATAGAATGATTGTTGCTAAGAAGGTCAATAAAGTTTTTAGTTGCAATTCTATAGCTACAAATTGTCAAGAGCTCCTAGATATTGTGAAGGAAGGAGTAAAAAATATGAACAAACATGCATTAAAAATTTGGTGCAACTGGGACTTCCTTCACCATTCCCAGATGGCAATACAGTATTGATGATGGATGAAATAATGGCCCTTCTTTTGACAAAATAGAATGATCAGACAATTTTCCAAGGTTTGAATGATTCATCAATAGTGGGGGAAGTTGAAGCCGTGTTGATACCTATGGCCCAGTTGGAGTTTCAATTGAAAGTTGTACAAATTTTTCAATCATTCTCCCATAAAGATATAATCAATCTTGATTTTGCTTTTCAAGATTTGTAGAGCAGGCATGGGCTATCAGATTCATAATGGTTTGTATATTAGATGATATTACAAAATCTATAATTCGAGTCTTCATTTTAGTAACAGTATCTTTTTGTCAGTTTTGGGTTCTTTCAGATCAGGCTCAAAAGTCCTAATGGTCGCCAAGAACTGTAGAGTTTTAACTCTACATTTTGTTTCAGCAATGCTGTGATATATGTTATAGTGGCTAATATTTTGTAACTATGTTTGTTCCTATACACAGATCACGCCAAGTGTCTATGCCACTGTGTTATTTGTTTTTGAGTACTCGTAGCAGAGAATGCCACGTGCTAAGTCATAGTTTCTTTTATGAAGTTTCAAAGTGTCACGGGCTTCACCATGTGTTACTAGCGGAAGTAGTTTCAAAAAGTTTCTTTTGTTGTCACTTATTCCCGCATATTACCACGTGTTCCTTTTAGTTTCAAATGGGTGTTGCCGCATGTCTCTCTTTTTAGAATATATATTAATATCAGCATATATATATATATATGGTGGGCCATAGTTCAAACACAGTTTCAAGTTTGCACTGAAGAGCACCGCATGGTGATAGTGGAGAAAGGTTTTCTTTATTTGTAATGCTCTCGGAGCGAAGACATTTTGATTCATAGTTACTGCAAAATGTGACAAATGTCATCTTCCAAAGGATCTTTCAGAAGTTTCATAAGTTTCAACTAAGTTGTCAAAGGCTGCCGCATGTTTAGTTTGTTTGCTAGCAGAGGGCGCCATATGTCCTAGTTTATTTTCCTATGTGGGTAATAAGTAATGAATGTAGTGGGTCCCATTGATATTAAATCTTAGTTTAGAAGTATAATGGATGATGATAGATTTTGCAACGCTAAGATGCTCGAGTATAGAGATACAATTTTAGAAGTGACTATGGAGAAGGACACGTATCATTTTCAAAGTTAAGTGGAGTGTGACAAATGGCAGTTTCCTATGTGTTTCTTTTGGAGGTAAAGAGTTCTATGTAAAAATCCTGTGGGGGTCACCATGTGTCTTAACTATGATATAGTTAGAGTGCCACATTATTTACCAATGAGTGCACAGAAAAGATAGCAGTTACAGATTCAGAAGATTGTAATGGTCAAAGACGTCTAGTAAGCCCTAGTTTGATTTAAGCCATTAGAGATTTTGGTGGTTGTAGGCAATCTTGGGTTAAGTTCATGATTATAAATATGTAGCAATTGTAATAGATAGATATAGATTTTAAATGAGCCAATTTTGAAATTTTTGTAAAAGATCTAATAGAGAATTCAGAGACTTTGTTGTGAACAGATTATGTCATTTTGCCTTAATTTTGTTGTTCTTGATAAGAAAGTTGATATACCTATGCATGTTTCTATGCATTTTATGTTTCTAGAAGATTAATGAGAAAACTCTATTTTGTGCCTTGGTTGATATCCTCTGTGTCTTTCCAAAGTTGTCTAGTTATAAGCCTTTGACAGTACTCATTTATATCTATTTATATTGATCATGTGGTATCTGCTCTTTAATATAACTATATCTTGAGGATTTGTTCACTGTGCTAAATTGAAGGAATACTTTTCGCTTAGGCACATTGCCATAATTTATATTTGCTTATTGTATTTGTAATCCTATTTATCTCCTCCCCTTTTACTCAAAACCCAATATAAATGTGAAGAGCCAGCTTCTTTAAAATCTGGAGGTTGTTTCAAGTAGTAAGTCTCACATTCTTGAAACTTCCCATGTTGGTGTTAGAACCTACGCAATTTTAAGCATCAACAGTCCTCAAGACACAACACACAACAATGAAATCAAAGACAAAGGCAATATAGAAGAATGATGAAACAAATAGAAGAAGGTCACAACAAAGGCAGTCTCTTGGTATCTCAGACCTTACAAGAGACTCAAGGGTCATCCCAAGAGACCTAAACAACACATAACACATCATGAGAGAGATAAAGGGTTAGAGATACTTACTTGTAGGGCCCTGTTGGGCTAGTTGTTATTGTGAATCTTGATCTTTATCTTAATGGTTAAGGCGTTATCACTTCTCTCTTCCATATGTTCATGAGTTTGTGAGGGTAACCATGTAGGAAAGATTTCTCTTAATGATGGTTGAGAGGGGATGTTTCCATTGTCTATGTCAGCTATAGGAGCATTTGAAATGAGCTTGTGGAGGCATCCGAAAGATACCCATTTCAGTCCCTGTTTAGGGTGTTGGAATGGCTTGAGTCAGAGGGATGACTTGTTCTTCCACAACATGTAGGATTTCATTGCTTTCCAAAGTATGTGACGATTCATGATCTATTTTCTTATTTAGAATGTAATTGAGAAGTTCTTGAACATCAAGCATCAAATTATCATTAGATTTAAGCAAATGGTCACAAAGAGAATTTGCATCATCCTAGGCTTCATCTTGACTAGGGAGAGTGGGAAGGGATGCTAGACTAGTGTGGAGAAATGTATCAATGATATCTTTTTCTTGTACCAATATATCCTCACCAAGTGGGGTTATATTGGGACAAGTTTCTTTGTTTGATGGATCACCCATTGCTATTTCATTCTCATAGGTCTCAGAAAGGATTTGCATTATATCATCATGAAACAAAGGGAGAGTGGGAGTAAAGTTGTCATCACTACTTTCCCCATGATTGTTTTCAGCTATAAAACTTTTGATATTCTCCATGATTGAAGGAAAAATATCCACAGTCTCACAAAAGTTATTGAAGTAGGCTATTGATCAAAGAATATCACATGTAGCACTATTGGTTATGTCAATGCCATAGATGTATGCAATTTGATGCAAGACTTGAGGATATTTGTTATTGAATTTGAAAAAATTATCATAGTTCACAATGTACTCATATAAGTCTTCTAAAGATGTACCCTTAGGAGAATCCATGAATGCAAAATATATGCAAAAATGCTTGATCTTTCATACTTTTTCAATGAAAATAAATGAAACAAAGGGTGTTGTAAGGATTTTGATGAAGGGAAAAAAAGTGTATGTCTAATATTAGTCCAAAATAGAAATAATATCCTTCCCAACATACTCTTGATGAAAATCCAAGATAATGTCAAGTCAAACTATAGTGAAAATATGTTGAAATAGGCACTTTTTTCACAAAAACTCAATGCAACAAAGCATAAGAAAGGGTGTTGTGAGGAAAATGATGATAGAAAGAAAATAATATCAATAAAAATAGCCAATTGGTGCAAAAATACCCAACACAACATGATTTTAGAGCCACTTAAGGTAAAACACTAGTGAAAATATAGCAAAATATGTAATTTTCCACGGTTTTTCAATTCCAAGACCTAGAAAAGTGGGTGCTGTAATGAATTTTAGGATGTGAAGCAAGTAATACTGATGAAATCAGTTTAATCAATCCATAAAATTTGTCACAACACGCTTGGAGTTCAAACTAGGTCAAACCATAGGGTAAAAAAAGCCAAAATATGTAGTTTTTAACCAAATTTTTAATACAAGATCCCATTAAAAGGGTGTTGTGAATATTTTTAGGAGGGGAAGAAAATTATTACCCTAATAACAGCCAATTAGTGAAAAAATATTTTTCATAACACTCCTATGGTGCAAGTTTATATAGTCGATAAGGCCAATTGTCGTGAAAATCGGTGTTTTTGAAGCCCTAGGTTTGAGATCTTGGGACAAAATGCTATGTGAATGTTTTAAAGTCTGATTTATGATGGAAATGAATTACTCTTAGATATTAAAATGATTTTCAATATATAATATGCAAAATACCAATGCAAATCTAATGAGAATGCATGAAAATTGCTAGTTTTTATTGAAATTTTCTATGCAAAAATGCAAATATTTTAAATCTAAATGCAAATTTACGGTAAAATGCAAGACTACAGCCAAATGAAAGTTTGAATGAGCCTATTAAATTAGCAGAAAAATCTGAAAGAAGATTTTTCCTACTAACCCTAGATTTTTGAATTACTATGTTTAATGAAAATTGTCAAAATTTCTACAAAAGCCTAGCAAATTAATGATGAAAATGCAATGCAAATTTCTGAATTTTTATATTTTTCTATATTTTATATCATATTTGATGTAAAAACCATGAATGAGGAAAATTTAGAAAGAATTGATGTAATTTAGTAAGCCAAACAATGCATTTTTTTAAAATTTTGCTCAATGCAATAAGGTGAAAGACTATATGAATGAATAAAATCAATCCAAATATGAAGACACACACTCATCAAGTTGCAATTTAAGTCTACAAATAGGGGTTCACCAAAATGTTTAGGGTAAAATTTGGATTGTTTAGTTTAATGTTGTTAGATGTTTGAATCCTCCTTTCACCCTATACATTCAAGGATCTAGGGTCGAGTGGCAATTCAATATCATACCCTAAGTCATCCTGAGATGTAGGGAAACTTGGATTAGGGAATTTAATTATCAATTTTCCTTCTCTTATGCTTAATTTACCATTAAACCCTAATTTCACAAATACGATTGTAAATGGAAGAATAACAGAGAAAGCTCTTGTAGACGAAAGTAAAATATCAAATCACAAAGTACTTATTTTCAGGGTTCTAGGATAGAAAAGTTAGGGACTAAAGAGTGGGCACCCAAGTCCAATGCCCTACTTTTTGTCTAGACCTGGAAACTCAGTCTACAACTCTTCCCTGTTGTTCCAGATATTTTCCCATCATGGAAGTTGGAGGACTAATGAGAGGGCACCCAAGTTCAGGGTACTATTTTTCCTTTTGTTCTACAATTCTGGCACTTCAAAATGCCTTCTTGCAACTTCACTTTTTCCAGCTTTGCAACCTGTAACTTATAACCATGAAAACTTTGGGAGGGGGTTGTGGTGTTTAGAGGCTTGCCTCAGTTAAGCCCTAAAGGACACTTAAGTCTCCAAACACTGTTGTTAGATAGAGAGTTCATGCCCTTGTGACGAAAAGGAAAAAACCAAAGGAAATGATAATGAAAACACAATATAATATCACCTTGTAGTGAAGATATCATAGGAGGAGGATGTTCTTCATTCCGTGATGAAATGGATGCTCAAATATGTAAACACAAACACATAGACCACATAAATCTGCTCTTGCAACACAATGAAAGCCTTGAATCACCTTAAGAACACTTGAACATCACAATTGGCATCTAGTCTACAAATGAATGCCTAAACATGCTTATATATGCAATTGCAAACACTCCCACCAAGATTTTTGTAATTCAAACTTGTTGTGTCAGCATAGGATCCAAATAATGGTCATAAACTAACACCCAAAAATTGGGACTGCCCTAAAATAGGGTAGGACTAACGCGCAGGTGCCCAAGTCTTCCCCCCTATTTTAGGCAGGATAAAACTCAAGGGGTCCTCCTAGGTCCCATTTGTCATGTTACCTAGGGCTCATTCCATCAGGATGTTAATTATGAACTAAGATGCCCTAAATGCATGCAAAAGGCCTAGAAGCTAAACCTTATGAGGGAAAATCCCCCAAGGGGACATTTTCTGACATTACATCTTGTATCCCTTACACTATGATGGATGTCCATATCTATTCCATTGCTCTCACCAAGCACAGGCTAGAGGGAGCCATTAGAAGTAGGTCGCACGCTTTGGTCTCTGTTGTGTTCCCTATTCAGCTCACCTCGTATCTTGCAGTTTGATATGCTTGCCTGAGTTATTTACTTTCAACTGATTTCCCTTTCTTTTTTCTTCTGAAATTAAATGATGAAAACCCTAGAATAATACAGTGGGGATACTTAATATCAATTATCTATTTAGCGGTACCATTAAAATACTTTGACATACTTTAGTATTAGTAAATTACCTAATAAATATATATCATCACGATTTTATTTATATTCTATCAGTTGGTCCAAAGTTTCTCATCTCATATGACTCAATCATTTAAAATATTGATTGTGATTTACAAGTAAAATGCCTAAATACAGTTATACAACTGTAGAAGTCACACCTGGGTAGGTAATAATCTCCAAATTCTAATTCAATCATACGGTGGAATTAATGATATAATCAACTTTATTAATATTTTCTTATTTTCAAAGCACCTAGGAATTATATTGTTATGTGGCTATTATTTAGTTAAATGTTACCTTAAATTTTCTATTTGCATATCCGTGACCTTCCTATGTGTGTAAGTACTAGTTTAGGTTTTTGTTACCCACTTGTAGAGTTAGGTAAACACATGATACAAATATAGGGTAAGTAATAATTAAGGTATCAACACATCTATATGACCCACATATAAAAATGTATATATCATAATGGTTTATCATTTAAAATCATACATAAATAAACTATTAAAGTAAATTAGTGATTTATTTTGGATTCAATATAGAAATATATTCAATTAGATCATCAAATTATAAAATAATGAAATATAGTTGATATAGTTGGTATGTTTTGGTTAAATGAAAATGGAGATGATTATAGTTTTCTGTTGTGATTTTCTATCCTTAGAAATAAAATTAATTCCTTCTTTAAATCTGAAAGAGAAGACATTGAACCTTGTAAATTTTCTTTGATAGGATTGTATGTGGAACTAATATAATGATTTCTTTCAATGTGTAAAAGACTTCTAGGTATATGTTATGGTTTTATATTAGAAAGGGATTGATTTATGGCATTAATTTAAGATAACCTTAGGTTTGAAAACTCAACTAATTTTTAAAATATCTATTGAAAGACCATTATCCATGCTCTAAGTAGTATTAAGTGTAAGCTATGGTAAAGAATTGTATTAATTTATTTCAGATAGAATTGCGCTTGTCAATTTATTAAGGGAATAGATTGTGTGCTTCAAGAGGTACTTGATTATAGGTTAAATAAATTGGAAATTAGATAGAGGGAAATGAAAATTAATTTAATTACATTTACGTAATGTTTTCCTTTATTGCTATTTGGTCAATGGGTTGATTAGGTTATTGTGACTTGAAATCGCATAATGTAAGTGAAATTTCATGTGAGTTGGTCTATGTGTAGTTGTCAAGGTTTAGTTTCCAGAGGCAAAGGTTGTTTGTGTTTTGACTTTATGCAATGTGTTGATAAGTGTCACGAGTTAATGAGTTGTAAAGACATGTTGCCTCTAGTTATGTATGAGCTAAAAGATAATGTGAAGGATGTATGATCTGAATTGTGAATGTATGATGAGGAGGTAATAATTCCCTTGTGGATGTAGTGTTGTTCATTTAATTGTATCCATCTTGCATTGGATATTGTATTAGATTTTGAAATGGGGAGACATTGGGTACCATAAGGGAGTAATGTTTATGTATTTCTATGGGCAATGGATTATGAGTTTTGCTCTTATGATTATGCTTTAGCATGCAAGAAGGTTAATTCCTTGCATTGCTATAATATATTGTTGTTATTATGCCTTGCTTGATGGTTAGGGTTTTTAGATGTAGGTAGGAGAGTGGGTTTCAATGTGGGGTTGGTGGCCAAAGTGGCTAGCCAGGGTAACCCATTGAAGGTTTGTAATCAAGTGATAACCTAAAATGAACTAGGGGGAAAAGAGTAGATTACACATTAAACAAGATAACTGGATTCCTCACCCATGTCTATAGTGCTTGTTTAGACTAAGGATGGGATGAGAAGGCCTAGTTGGCAAAACCAACTTCCTTGTCCCCATGAAAGAAATGTTGGTACTGCATGTGTCACCCTATGGGGCTAGTGTCTACTGAGAGACTGTCAAGGTAAACCATGTCAAGACCATGTAATGAAACTCTTCCTACCGTAGCCTAGCATTCCATAGTTGTGATCTCCCCATTCATTGTGTGTTTCCTCTAGAAGTGATGTTTGTTTTTCTTGTGTTATTGACTTGTGTTGCATTTGAGTCATGTTAGTCCTTGTTTCCTATTAGACTATTGTCTACCTGACTATTTGTTGTTTTGGGACCTTACATTAACTCCTAGCATGGGGGGTGGACCTTAGGGTTCCACATGGTCAAGTGGATGTGCTTTATCTCCATTGGTTTTCCCTTGTTGATGTTCATTTGCAAGAAAATGTATCTCATGTAGCAGATTCAGAACTTGTACCAGATTGGAGAGTCAATTATTTATGCTTTGGACTTGAGTAAAATTTGAAATATGTACTGTAATTTGATGTATGAAATCCAATGTAAAGGTGATGATGTAAATCATCAAATGTTGTACCCTCATGTAAGGGAAATTGTATATGTACTTATAGGTCTATTTGCATGATTTTGATGACTATGTTACTGAAGATACAATATGGAAATGTATGTGTTTATTCAATGATGCAATAGATTTGGAATGAACTATGGTTGTTAGTTTTGTCAGTAATGTGACCATGGAACCTTAGAGGACATAGTTTAGTTTAATGACATGTGTATAAATATGATTTATGTTACTTTGTTATCTTTTCCACTTTTAAAAAAAAATTGTTCTATTTACATAGCCTAGTTGTATTGTTCTCTAAAGTTCCTAGGTAGGGCATTCCTCTTTCTCTTTGGTAGAAATAATTTAGAGGAGGCCTATCCACCCTACCTTTATAGTGGGGGGGGTGAAAGCTTCCTCCATTCCCACCCCGACAATTAATTGGAGAAACCTCCTGGCTATCTTCCCACACAGGCACTTCTAGTCCCACCCAACCTCGACTATAGTTGGTGGCACCGGGTGGGGGGGCAGGGATGGGTGGGAGGCAATAGTTGGGGGGTAGATTAATTGTTGTGGGTGGGAGGCTATATATATATGTGTGTGTGTGTGTGTGTGTGTGTGTGTGTGTGTGTGTGTGTGTATGTGTGTGTGTGTGTGTATGTATATGTATATGTATATGTATATATGTATGTGTGTATATATATATGTATATATATGTGTGTGTATATATGTATGTGTGTGTATATATATATATATATATATATATACATACATACATACATATATATATATATATATATATATATATATATATATATATATATATATATATATATACATACATACATACATGTGTGTGTGTGTGTATGTATAAAAACTAAACTTATAGATCTAGAAAAGGGTATTTTTGTATTTTTAAAAAATGTTATTTACACGAGTAGAAATTGTTGACATATCAAGTTTTTCAAATAATTATATTTCTTTGGTAAATTTGCCTCATTATGGTGCTACATATACATTTAGCCAAAAAAATTGGTTGGAAAGGTTGTGGACAAATCTAGATTAGATAGAATGAATCTTACAAGATCATATTTTTAACCAAGATTGATTTTTAGTTAGAAATAATTAAATTCACTTGTGTTGATAAGTTGGTCAAAAGTGTGACACAACTTTGTGCTCTTACCCTAATGTTATTTTTTCTTGAGATTTTGCATTTCTCTCTTGGAGACTAACTTTGTTATGCTATTTTGGTTTCTTGAATCATTTACATTTATAATTTTATGTCTATTTCATGCACTTGTTTCTAGTTTTTCATCTATTCTATAGATTCTAGCATCCTTAGCATAATAATGATATGGTGAAAAAAATGTAATCAAAATTTAAAATAAAAGGTAAACCAAACATAAAATCAAGGAAAAAATACAATCCCTGAAATAAGGTGTAATGTCCCCTTTTGTATATACCCTAGTTTTTTTCCCTAAAATCACAATTCCAAGAAAAACAAGAAATGAAATAGAGTTAACAATATCATTTACCAATTTAAATTGTTGAAGAAAATAGATCCTGGTTGAGAACCTACAATCATGTTAGATAATCATTGAAAACATAATCCATAAAATAGATCTTTCATACTAGGGTTAGGAGCATTATCTTAATCATATGGGATTTCTTTTAAGGTTCCATCCAAATAGCTCATCGTCATTTTGGAGCACCACTTGGGAGATCATAAAAGGCACCTCGAACCATTCCATCCAACCCAATAGCATAGAATGACACCCACCATTCGGCCTCCTAGCCCCACTCGAGGTGTCCTTATTGGAATGAAGTATTAGGTACTTGCATGCCTTATATTTAATATCTCCACTCCAAAATGGAATGGCCAATTGGATGATATTTACAAATACAAAATATATCTAGATTGGTAGAGATTATATAATAATAAATATATCATTAAACACAATAATCATGATAGAGAATACCACAATTTCTATTAATACATAAGATGGCTATATTCATAGTAGCACTTGTAATAAGTGTAAATAATTAATTCTAATATGCTCAATTGCCTTGTTCTTTCTAATATTCTAAATATATTTTTTTCCTGAATGAAATATCTTTGTAAAGCTCACCAATTATCCCTTTTGCAAACAATTTCACTTCCCTTATATATCCCTATGTCTAAGTGAAATGATGCATCTCTTAGAAAGGAGGAAACTATTTGAATGGATGTGTCTTTAGTTAACAAATTTGTCTTAGCATCAATTTCTTCCTTTGGTGATTGAATCACAGTGCTGCCTTCTTTAATAATGATGATCATTGTATTTTACATTACTTTTCATTTCATATAATAATCACATCATTGTATTAAGCATTGCCCCTTCATGATATACTTCGCAACCTTTTGTATTAGTTTAACACTTGCATTACTCATAAAAGGTGATTGCTCACTTGACGCACATACCTCATATTAAATGTAATGCCCCTCATCTCGTCATCCATCAGATTGGTGTTTGCTTAGACTTTATGATAGTGTCTTAGATTGTAGATGATGGATCTCTTGTTATTTTGTTACTTCGTTATGGACCTAACCAGTATAGTAACAATTGTTGATGTTGGATTCTGTGGTTTTATGGTTTAGAATTTGATAAATAAACTAGATGTTATAGATGTTTGATGTTAATTGTGATATTGGATTGTAAGAGGATTGAATGTTTTATGTTGTTGATTAATATCGGATACTTTGTTCAACATAGTTGATCATTTATTCGTAAACGTGAATGGAACAGTATTGTATTACTCCCTCTCGAGTACCCTACACCACTGTGATTTCCATTCACTATAGGACTGCATGTGGATATATATATTTTGTTATGCTTAACCGTGCGTTGTTGCAAGAATGCAGGTACTAGGCATCGACTCCACCTGATTATAGGTCTGAGCGTGCCTTTGCCAATGGATTAGTTGTTTGGAGTTAACGTGAGGTCCCATGTCAGTGTTGTCTGGTTGTCAGTTTATCCTGTTGGTCGTTGTCTGTCGTTTGATCATGACTTGCTGACAGGTGATGTTGTACTTTGAAGTCTAATTAGGCCCGAAGATGTCTAAATGTGGTATCATTGTGCTTTAATTAGAATCATATTACAGAAATTATAATGTTGATAATTAAATGTATTGATAAAAAATAATATTGAGTATTAGGTTGATAGTTGTTAATTATTGTTGTAAATAAATTATTATTTTATTAGAAGTATAGTTGTTAAATAATGATTGTAAGAAATTTTGTATTATTTAATATAATATTATTTACAATAAATATTTAAATAAATTAAATAGTTCTAAGTTATGTTGTAATTAGTGATTTACAACTAAATTAATAAAATAAATTAAAATATAGTTGTTCAATTATAGATTGTTGTAATGTTATAACTTTATTAAATAAAATATGCTTGGTCGGCTATAAAATAATTAAATGTTGTCGGAATTGTGTGTTAATATTTAAAAAAGAGTAACCTCTTGGGATCATTAAATTAAATAAAAGTATATTTTTAGAAGGGAGATGCACGGGATTGCGTGCCGAGTCCTTGGTAGATGAGAGAGACTATGTTATAAAAGAAAAGTTTGTAGAGGCAAGGAGCAGAGAAGTTTGCAGGAAGAAAAAAGATTGCAGAGGAAGACATACACTTACATTTTAACCCAATTCTGAATCACTCTTCTTTGTTTTCAGTGCATTTAGATTTCCTTGGATTATTTAAAAAAGTTTACTCAAAGGGAAAGATCGGATCTGAAGAGTGCACAGGGATTTTGTTTCTAAATCTTGTGCAATAGTATGGCTACGATTGATGAGCCACTGTATCCAATTGTTATTCTTATAGATGAACTTAAAAATGAAGACATTCAGTTATGACTAAACTCCACACGAAGGCTTTCAACAATTGCTCGTGCTCTTGGTGAAGAGAGGACTAGGAAGGAATTAATACCATTTTTGAGCGAAAACAATGATGATGACGATGAGGTTTTGCTTATAATGGCTGAAGAATTGGGAGTTTTATTCCTTATGTTGGTGGAGTTGATTATGCTCATATTTTGCTGCCTCCTTTAGAAAGTCTTTGAACAGTAGAGGAAACGTGTGTGAGAGATAAAGCTGTTGAATCACTATGCTAAATTGGTTCCCAGATGAAGGAGGGTGATTTAATTGATTGGTTTATTCCAATTGTGAAGAGGCTTGCTGCTGGTGAGTGGTTCACAGCACGCGTTTCTGCATGTGGGCTTTTTCATATCACGTACACTAGCGCACCGGAACTGTTAAAGGTAGAATTACAGTCCATATATGGTTAGATTTGTCAGGATGATATGCCAATGGTCAGGCGATCTGCTGCATCGAACTAGGGAAAATTTGCAGCAATAGTTGAACCACAATATTTGAAGATGACTTTAGTGATATTGACAGCGCAAAGGTTTTGCATAATCTTCGTAAGCATGAGTTGCAAACTGACTCACAAACTGATAAACAAGAAGCCATCTTAAATTCAGTATTAGAGGACAAAGCTGATGCACATTCTGATTTAAAAGATCAGAAAAAGATAATTGTTGTTGGTGCAGGTCCAGCTGGACTAGCAGCGGCTCGGCATTTGCAGCGGTTAAACTTTCACGTGACTGTTTTAGAGGCATGGGATGAGGATTGCAATTTTCTGCGTAATTATGTTCCTCGTAGTCTTTCAATTTGCTCCTATGGCGGCGGATGGAAAGGAAGTCATCTATTCACTATGCAACATAACTCTTCACCCCAATTTATGTGTATCTACATTGTCATCATATCATGGCGTTCAATGAGCGAATTCCAAGAATTTGGCTCATTTTGTTCTGAAAGTTAGCCTACAAAGTGTTCGAGAAGGCTACAGCACCACTTTGAAAGTAGCCCCGCAGTAGATGGAGTCTAATGACAGCATGGCCGTGGAGGATGTCAATATTGTTGTAGTTACTATTTGACAAACTCCAAGTCTAGATGAAGACAAATCCAATCAAGTCGCTGCTCAATTTGAAAATGATCTTGAATCAGCACGATACTTGCTTCAGATGGATAAAGAATGCTTACATTTATCCAACGAGGATAAGTTGGAAATCACAAACAAGGTGGGTTTGAAAGGAGGTCACGTCATGGCTGATACAAAGGTGTTACCAAGGAAGCTCATTTGCAACACAAGTAGAACTGCCTATGTGGATTACTTCCTTGATGCGCCCATCACCACCGTCAATGGTATAACAAGAGCTCAACGCCGCAAACTAGATGAGAATGGCTTCCACACGGCCTCCATAGCAGTCTTAATATTATTCATCGGTCAACAAGATTATCCTTCCTCCGTGTCATGAGAAATATTGTTTTGTCACGATTATTCAAGGTACGCATTTCATTCTTATCAGTAGCTTAATGCACTACAAATGTCTCACTCAATTACATTCACTAAAAGCACCACAAACTGTTAGTAATAAGATTAGGAGCAGTCTTTGCGTAAGGACAAATCTAGCAGTAGAGGACAAATCTGTAGTTGTAGATATAAAGCTTGCATTGTATCTGCAGTATCATGCTAGCTGACTCTCTAATTTATATTTATACTTGTGCATTGTTTTCTGTTAGCCATATGCCAGTCATGTATCTATTGTTGTGTTTATACCTGTAGCATTTGTATTAGGATAGTTATTGTATATAATATGCTAGCCATATACCTTTATGGTATTTAAATATGTTGCAGTTGCATTATGCAAGTCGTGGCATAGAATAGGCTAGCCATAGGTTATGTTAAGAATTTATTTTTGAGGCATTGAACAAGTCTTAACTGAATTATACATTTAAGTATTATATTATCTTTAGCTAAAAATTATAAAGAATTCCTTGTATTCTCTGAAGTTTATATTTTATTTGCCTATAGTAGCGCGGTGTAAAGTTTAGAAGGTTCTTAATAATCTATTAGGCGTTGAATCATTCTCATGATCTCCTTATCATTTAAGAAAAATAGACTTATATTTAGATATTCTTAACTAATCATTGCATGATGGAGGCAACAAATTATAATTAGAAATCATAAATCTGCATTCCATTCTTCCTTAAAGGGCATCAATTTGAATTTGTTTTAGGAAGTCTATATTTAACTTGATTCTTTCTATTTATATTTTAGTAAATTTAGGAAAAGGAGTAATGCCTCAAATAAGCTAGTATTTGTCTTAGGTCTATACGTAATATATAGAATGTTTAAATTGATATTGTTTTGGGTGAGTGCTTTTATGTTTTCGAGATGTTCTAGAATTTAGATGTTTGGCAGAGATATTGTAGAGTTGCCATTACAAGAAGGTTATATTGATTCTTTGTTCATGGTAATTGTTTAGATCATTGATATATTATATTTTGAAGAGGGATTGAATTAGATAATTAGTTGATATATTATTCTTATTATTATTATTATTTCAAAAGTATGGTTGATTGTTTATAAGCCAAAGAAAATTGGGGATTTAGAATAATGTTGCCATTATTTATTTGATTAAAAGAGAATCGTTGTGCTTATATATTATGGTTAATGAAATTTAATTTAGATTGACATTGGTTTTAATATGGTTTCTTCATTTTGTTAAGATAATGGATTAAGGATTAGGTATATGATTATTGTATTGGAAATTTGATTAAAGGTATTAGATAATTAGTCAGTGTGAATTGATATTGTTTGAAATGGTCAAAGTGTAAGTTGTCAAGGGTTCATTTCCAGAGGCCAAGGTTGTTGTGTTTCGACTTCATGTAATGTGTTGATAAGTGTCCTGAGTTATTGAAGTCGTGTCACCTTTTGTTATGTATAAGGAATTTGGTTATGGTGTAGTGGAAGAATGTAAATATTCTGAATTCATCGTGATGGGTAGAAAAGCTCTTCATGAATGTTGTGATTTATTTATTTGTTTGTTTGGGATGTTGTGTTGGATTAGACAATGGGGAGACGTCGGTATTCATGAAAAAGTATTTTTTCTTATGAGTTACTTCATTGGAAGCCATGGAAAATGTATTAAGAGTATGTCCTTGTAATTGAGATGATATGCAAGAAGGTAAATGCCTTGCATTCTTACATGTATATGTTCATATCAGAATAATGGTTATGCAAGATGGTTAATGCCTTGCATGGTTTATGTATCATCGTCGTCATGATGATGTTTGCTATGTTTGTTGAGTAGGGTCTTCTAGATGCAGGTAGGGGAGTGGCTTTCAACGTGGGGCCGACACCCAAAGTGGCAGTTAGGATAACCCGTTGGAAGTAGATTAATCAAGTGATAACCTAAATAATGAATTAGGGGGTTGGGTAGTTAAGCACACTAAACAAGATAAGTGGATGCCTCACTCATGGCTCAAGTGCTTGTTTAGGCTTGAGATGAGATGAGAAGGCCTGGAATGGCAAGATCAACTACCTTGTCCTCATGAAAGGTATGTTGATTCCGCATGAGCGTTGTATGGGGGCTGGGAGTCGGGAGAGGCTACCAGGACAACCCAAGATGGGGGCCGGGGCCTAGGAAGGCTTACCAGGACAACCCATGACAAGCCATGTGATGACACTTCTCCCTACTGCAGCCTAGCATTCCCTAGTTGTACTCTCCCCATTCGTTATGTGTTGCCTATGGAAGATAAGTTGTGTTGTGTTGTTTTATTGCCATGTGTTGTATTGGCGTTTGGTCGTTCTTTGTTCTAGTCTGTCTTTTGTCTGCCTGACTGTCATTGTTTGGGACCTCATGTTAACTCCTAGCTCAGGGGGTGGACCTTAGGGTTCCACATGGTCGGCTGGAAGAGCTATTTTATCCATTGGTTATTCTTCATCAAGTTCATATGCAGAAAAGATTTATTCCAGACAATTGTACTTGTACCAATGGTGAAGATGTATGTGTATAATCTTGTACCAGATTTGTGTAATAGATCAATCATAATGTATGTGATTCTGATGTAGTCTGAAAATGGCAATGTAATGATGTACTTATGAGTAAGGAAAGCATTTCAATTATGTACTTAATTATGTAGATTGTATTACGTTATTTGACTATATGTAATGAATATGAATAAGTTATTTAATTGTGCTTGGATTCAGATTAGTTACTGATGTATGTTAAGTTATGTTAGTTGATTTGTTAAGTAATGTAGCCTTGTGTCCTTAGAGAATATATCATAATTAGTTATGTTAACATTTCTTTGATATCTTAATCACTTAAAAAAAAAATTCCTATTTCATATAGCATAAGAGTGTATTTCTTTAAGGTGTACAAGGCAGGCGTTACATCTGGTATCAGAGCCAGGTTTCTAACACTGGGTACTCTGGGATTTATATTAGCTCATCAAGCTACACTAGTTGTCTAAACTCTGAAGAATATATTCATTCATAGCAACCTGAAGATGTTAAGTGGCAAGTGGAATTAGTCTCTGGATCTAGGGTATCAGTGGACTCTTTTGTGTATGGTTGTGAGTTGAAGATAGGTCCCTTATCTACCACGGTGGATCTTCGCATTATACCACTAGGATCCTATGACATAGTGTTGGGATGGATGGGTTGGATGCCCATTGTGTAGTGAAGAGACTTCAGCTACCTGGGAAGATGCATCCTGAATGCGAGAGCTATATCCACATTTGTTCGCAGGCTTCCAGGAGTAAGCCTGATCCTAGGGGGGAGGATGTAATGACCCTCATCTCGTCGTCCATCAGATTCGTGTTTGCTTAGACTTTATGATAGTGTCTTAGATTGTAGATGATGGATCTCTTGTTATTTTGTTACTTCGTTATGGACCTAACTAGTATAGTAACAATTGTTGATGTTGGATTCTGTGGTTTTATGCTTTAGAATTTGATAAATAAACTAGATGTTACAGATGTTTGATGTTAATTGTGATATTGGATTGTAAGAGGATTGAATGTTTTATGTTGTTGATTAATATCGGATACTTTGTTCAACATAGTTGATCGTTTATTCATAAATGTGAATGGAACATTGTTGTATTACTCGCTCTCGAGTACCCTACACCACTGCGATTTCATTCACTATAGGACTGCATGTGGATATATATATTTTGTTATGCTTAACCATGTGTTGTTGCAGGAATGCAGGTACTAGGCATCGACTACACCTGATTACAGGTCTGAGTGTGCCTTTGCCAATGGATTAGTTGTTTGGAGTTAATGTGAGGTCCCATGTCAGTGTTGTCTAGTTGTCAGTTTATCCTCTTGGTCGTTGTCTGTCGTTTGATCATGACTTGCTGACAGGTCATGTTGTACTTTGAAGTCTAATTAGGCCCGAAGATGTCTGAATGTGGTATCGTTGTGCTTTAATTAGAATCATATTACAAAAATTATAATGTTGATAATTAAATGTATTGATAAAAAATAATATTGAGTATTAGGTCGATAGTTGTTAATTATTGTTGTAAATAAATTATTATTTTATTAGAAGTATAGTTGTTAAATAATGATTGTAAGAAATTTTGTATTATTTAATATAATATTATTTACAATAAATATTTAAATAAATTAAATAGTTGTAAGTTATGTTGTAATTAGTGATTTACAACTAAATTAAAAAAATAAATTAAAATATAGTTGTTCAATTATAGATTGTTGTAATGTTATAACTTTATTAAATAAAATATGCTTGGTCGGCTATAAAATAATTAAATGTTGTCAGAATTGTGTGTTAATATTTAAAAAAGAGTAACCTCTTGGGATCATTAAATTAAATAAAAGTATATTTTTAGAAGGGAGATGCACGGGATCACGTGCCGAGTCCTTGGTAGATGAGAGAGACTGTGTTATAAAAGAAAAGTTTGTAGAGGCAAGGAGCAGAGAAGTTTGCAAGAAGAAAAAAGATTGCAGAGGAAAACATACGCTTACATTTTAACCCAGTTCTGGATCGCTCTTCTTTGTTTTCAGCGCATTTAGTTTTCCTTGGATTATTTAAAAAAGTTTACTCAAAGGGAAAGATCGGATCTGAAGAGTGCACAGGGATTTTGTTTCTAAATCTTGTGCAATAGTATGGCTACGATTGATGAGCCACTGTATCCAATTGCTATTCTTATAGATGAAATTAAAAATGAAGACATTCAGTTGCGACTAAACTCCACACGAAGGCTTTCAACAATTGCTCGTGCTCTTGGTGAAGAGAGGACTAGGAAGGAATTAATACCATTTTTGAGTGAAAATAATGATGATGACGATGAGGTTTTGCTTATAATGGCTGAAGAATTCGGAGTTTTATTCCTTATGTTGGTGAAGTTGATTATGCTCATGTTTTGCTGCCTCCTTTAGAAAGTCTTTGTACAGTAGAGGAAATGTGTGTGAGAGATAAAGCTGTTGAATCACTATGCCGAATTGGTTCCCAGATGAAGGAGGGTGATTTAATTGATTGGTTTATTCCAACTGTGAAGAGGCTTGCTGCTGGTGAGTGGTTCACAGCACGCGTTTCTGCATGTGGGCTTTTTCATATCGCGTACACTAGCGCACCGGAACTGTTAAAGGCAGAATTACGGTCCATATATGGTCAGATTTGTCAGGATGATATGCCAATGGTCAGGCGATCTGCTGCATTGAACTAGGGAAAATTTGCAGCAACAGTTGAACCACAATATTTGAAGATGAGTTTAGTGATATTTACAGTGGAAAGGTTTTGCATAATCTTCGTAAGCATGAGTTGCAAACTGACTCACAAACTGATAAACAAGAAGCCATCTTAAATTCAGTATTAGAGGACAAAGCTGATGCGCATTCTGATTTAAAAGATCAGAAAAAGATAATTGTTGTTGATGCAGGTCTAGCTGGACTAGCAGCGGCTCGGCATTTGTAGTGGTTAAACTTTCACATGACTGTTTTAGAGGCATGGGATGAGGATTGCAATTTTCTGCGTAATTATGTTCCTCATAGTCTTTCAATTTTCTCCTATGGCACCAGATGGAAAGGAAGTCATCTATTCACTATGCAACATAACTCTTCACCCCAATTTGTGTGTATCTACATTATCATCATATCATGGCGTTCAACGAGCGAATTCCAAGAATTTGGCTCATTTTGTTCTAAAAGTTAGCCTACAAAGTGTTCGAGAAGGCTACAGCACCACTTTGAAAGTAGCCCCGCAGTAGATGGAGTCTAATGACAGCATGGCCATGGAGGATGTCAATATTGTTGCAGTTACTATTCGACAAACTCCAAGTCTAGATGAAGACAAATCCAATCAAGTCGCTGCTCAATTTGAAAATGATCTTGAATCAGCACGATACATGCTTCAGATGGATAAAGAATGCTTACATTTATCCAATGAGGATAAGTTGGAAATCACAAACAAGGTGGGTTTGAAAGGAGGTCACATCATGGCTGATACAAAGGTGTTACCAAGGAAGCTCATTTGCAACACAAGTAGAACTGCCTATGTGGATTACTTCCTTGATGTGCCCATCGGCACCGTCAATGGTATAACAAGAGCTCAATGCCACAAACTGGATGAGAATGGCTTCCACACAGCCTCCATAGCAGTCTTAATATTATTCATCGGTCAACAAGATTATCCTTCCTCCGTGTCATGAGAAATATTGTTTTGTCACGATTATTCAGGGTACGCATTTCATTCTTATCAGTAGCTTAATGCACTACAAATGTCTCACTCAATTACATTCACTAAAAGCACCACAAACTGTTAGTAATAAGATTAGAAGCAGTTTTTGCGTAAGGACAAATCTAGCAGTAGAGGACAAATCTGTAGTTGTAGATATAAAGCTTGCATTGTATCTGCAGTATCATGCTAGCTGACTCTCTAATTTATATTTATACTTGTGCATTGTTTTCCGTTAGCCATATGCCAGTCATGTATCTATTGTTGTGTTTATACCTGTAGCATTTGTATTAGGATAGTTATTTTATATAATATGCTAGCCATATACCTTTATGGTATTTAAATATGTTACAGTTGCATTATGCAAGTCGTGGCATAGAATAGGCTAGCCATAGGTTATGTTAAGAATTTATTTATGAGGCATTGAACAAGTCTTAACTGAATTATACATTTAAGTATTATATTATCTTTAGCTAAAAATTATAAAGAATTCCTTGTATTCTCAGAAGTTTATATTTTATTTGCCTATAGCAGCGTGGTGTAATGTTTAGAAGGTTCTTAATAATCTATTAGGCGTTGAATCACTCTCATGATCTCCTTATCATTTAAGAAAAATAGACTTATATTTAGAAATTCTTAACTAATCATTGCATGATGGAGGCAACAAATTATAATTAGAAATCATAAATCTGCATTCCATTCTTCCTTAAAGGGCATCAATTTGAATTTGTTTTAGGAAGTCTATATTTAACTTGATTCTTTCTATTTATATTTTAGTAAATTTAGGAAAAGGAGTAATGCCTCAAATAAGCTAGTATTTGTCTTAGGTCTATACGTAATATATAGAATGTTTAAATTGATATTGTTTTGGGTGAGTGCTTTTATGTTTTCAAGATGTTCTAAAATTTAGATGTTTGGCAGAGATATTGTAGAGTTGCCATTACAAGAAGGTTATATTGATTCTTTGTTCATGGTAATTGTTTAGATCATTGATATATTATATTTTGAAGAGGGATTGAATTAGATAATTAGTTGATATATTATTCTTATTATTATTATTATTTCAAAAGTATGGTTGATTGTTTATAAGCCAAAGAAAATTGGGGATTTAGAATAATATTGCCATTATTTATTTGTTTGTTTGGGATGTTGTGTTGGATTAGACAATGGGGAGACGTCGGTATTCATGAAAAAGTATTTTTTCTTATGAGTTACTTCATTGGAAGCCATGGAAAATGTATTAAGAGTATGTCCTTGTAATTGAGATGATATGCAAGAAGGTAAATGCCTTGCATTCTTACATGTATATGTTCATATCAGAATAATGGTTATGCAAGATGGTTAATGCCTTGCATGGTTTATGTATCATCGTCGTCATGATGATGTTTGCTATGTTTGTTGAGTAGGGTCTTCTAGATGCAGGTAGGGGAGTGGCTTTCAACATGGGGCCGGCGCCCAAAGTGGCAGTAAGGATAACCCGTTGGAAGTAGATTAATCAAGTGATAAACTAAATAATGAATTAGGGGGTTGGGTAGTTAAGCACACTAAACAAGATAAGTGGATGCCTCACTCATGGCTCAAGTGCTTGTTTAGGCTTGAGATGAGATGAGAAGGCCTGGAATGGCAAGATCAACTACCTTGTCCTCATGAAAGGTATGTTGATTCCGCATGAGCGTTGTATGGGGGCCGGGAGTCGGGAGAGGCTACCAGGACAACCCAAGATGGGGGCCGGGGCCTAGGAAGGCTTACCAGGACAACCCATGACAAGCCATGTGATGACACTTCTCCCTACTGCAGCCTAGCATTCCTAGTTGTACTCTCCCCATTCGTTATGTGTTGCCTCTGGAAGATAAGTTGTGTTGTGTTGTTTTACTGCCATGTGTTGTATTGGCGTTTGGTCGTTCTTTTTTCTAGTCTGTCTTTTGTCTGCCTGGCTGTCATTGTTTGGGACCTCATGTTAACTCCTAGCTCGGGGGGTGGACCTTAGGGTTCCACATGGTCGGGTGGAAGAGCTATTTTATCCATTGGTTATTCTTCATCAAGTTCATATGCAGAAAAGATTTATTCCAGACAATTGTACTTGTACCAATGATGAAGATGTATGTGTATAATCTTGTACCAAATTTGTGTAATAGATCAATCATAATGTATGTGATTCTGATGTAGTCTGAAAATGGCAATGTAATGATGTACTTATGAGTAAGGAAAGCATTTCAATTATGTACTTAATTATGTAGATTGTATTACGTTATTTGACGATATGTAATGAATATGAATAAGTTATTTAATTGTGCTTGGATTCAGATTAGTTACTGATGTATGTTAAGTTATGTTAGTTGATTTGTTAAGTAATGTAGCCTTGTATCCTTAGAGAATATGTCGTAATTAGTTATGTTAACATTTCTTTGATATCTTAATCATTTAAAAAAAAAATTTCCTGTTTCATATAGCATAAGAGTGTATTTCTTTAAGGTGTACAAGGTGGGCGTTACATTAAACCTTTTATCCTATTCATCAGAATATGTATGTTTTTGATAAAATAAGGTAGCAAAAAGAAGGGGCCAAACCCTTACGAGACAACCCAAAAAAGGCACCAAAAGCTCATGAACAAAAGGAGCCACTAATAACAACTACATCATTGATAGCCGATTAACAACAAATAGTAATTAGTAGTAGTTTGATAGCAGAGAGAAATAGAAAGCAAAGAGACCAAGCTAGGAAACAATATCCTCCCAGCCTTTAGACAAGAAGTCATAAATTATATCAAACTCTTTATTCTTCTCTTCATCTGTGCCATGTGCAAGGGTGTCCTGTTCCTACAAAAAAAGTCAAATTAACCATGGATGAGCGGCAAAGCATTCTGTTTATGAAGCGTCTGAGGGAGAGAAGCTTCTGCTCAAGGGATTCCACATGGTTTATTAGAGAAGACATTTCATCCTCCTAAATGGCACCTTCCTCAACCTTCTCAACAGTCATCCCCTCCCCATCTTGAGTATGATCTCCAGGCACAGAATCACCACCATCAGTGTCCTCAACTTGCATATCCTTTTCCTCCACCCCTTCAAACTCCTCTGATTCTATTTCTTGCACTTTAATGTCTTCACCTTTAGATAGCTCTCCCTCTTAAGTAGACGTATCCAAGTCACTTTTAGAGTATTCTACCATTTTTTTCTGTGGAGTAGGTTTGCCTATAATTATGGTAGATCTTCTAACACCTGAAGTGTTACCCTCGGTCTTAGCTTTAGTTGTTTTAGTTTTGGCCTTTTTCAAAGGTCCCTCACTGTCACTTTTTTAATTCTTATGGGCCCCCATATCCCCGCCAAGTCAGTGATCTCCACAGTAGCCTCCACTTCCTTAAGTTACTATTTCTTTGATTTAACACTACCTTTGGAAGGAGTATGAAGGTACTTCTCAGTAGTCTCTTCTTAGGATTTAGAAAAGAAAACCCCTCTCAATTTCTAGGTGGTAGGGGTAGAATCAATGGGTTTATTAGAAGTGGTAATGGTAATGGAGGGGTTATCCACAGGGATTTCAACAATGGTGGGCTGAATGGGTTTCGATGGACACAAGGTGAGATGAAAATGATAAAGGAAGTGGGTGAGGCCTTGGTGAAGGAGGATAAGTTTCTTTTAGGGCTTCTTAGCATGTTTAGCTTTTACATGGTGAATAGAGTGTTCCAACAGAGACAATAGATAGAAAAGAAAGCTAATAAGAACATTTCTCCTAAAGTGGTTAAGAAGGGGAAGGTGGTAGTTGTAAAACCTAGTATAGCGGCCCCCCAAGGTGAAATACTTCATCAATAGGTAGCACATTACATCCCATTGCTCCGATATCTTGGCACAGTCAAACCCTCCTTGATATGGAACCAACTCCTCCCCATCACCTAGAAACAAATTTTAATTTTTGGGGTCCGCAACCCTAGTCTTTCTCTTCAATTTGGTGCCTTTAGTAGAAAGGCCAATAGCCATTGCAATGACCTCCTCAAAAACCTCAAACCCAATGCCATCAATTTCGACTCTGCAGTTATCCCATGAAAGGGCACACTATGTAGAAAGATTTTCATCATGGCCATTAAGGTTTTCTAGGAAAGGGATAATGCCTCCTTCCTTACAGTAATGCCACACTAAGGCATT
Source organism: Cunninghamia lanceolata (assembly GCA_027924645.1). Lineage (NCBI taxonomy): Eukaryota > Viridiplantae > Streptophyta > Pinopsida > Cupressales > Cupressaceae > Cunninghamia > Cunninghamia lanceolata. The sequence goes on from BSBN01000159.1 coordinate 7,268,640, forward strand.
ATCCCTAATTCACTGAAAGTGATGGGTTTTGTTCAGATTCTATCCCCTCCCATAATCAAATCTCCTTCAAAGCCACGCAACAGAAGAGAACTAAACTTCCCAATTTAACAGTCATAACAACTTCTCTCTTCAATATACCGCTTTTGAGATTTATCTTCACTAGCCTTAGAAATAATAATTGTGAAATAAATGATGAAATTGATCAGTGCCCTTATGTTATCATTGCCTAGATATGCTGTCACATTCCCTATTCTTTGCATGTCCTTCCCATGCTTGAAAATCCTCCATTTAAAGCTCCTATAAACATCAATTGGCCACCTCAACTTGCCATGGGAGACCAGTAATGCCAAAATGGCATCTATAAGAAGGGTACATTGTATCATCATTAAGATGTCCTCAATCAGCCACCTTAACTTGCCATAGGAGATCAGTAGTGCCAAGTTGGCATCCACAATAAGAGTGTATTGTATCATCATTAAGAGGTCCTATCTTTTTGAATTAACTCCTCGATAGCCTGGGGGATATTATGGCATTGGCACCAACACTGCCAATTTTCAAACTGCTAACCATGATTGGCAAGGGCATCAGTGACTCCATTCCCCTCCCTGTAAATGTGAGAGAAATCAACCATAGGAATACCCTAAATAAGGGTTTGGATATCAGTGATGATGTCCTTAAGATTCCACCCACACATAGAAAACTTGGTAATGACATCAATTATAAGTTTTGAATCTCCCGCTTTATGCAAATTCTGAATACCCAAGGTGACCGCCAGTTTAACACCCCATAAAAGAACTGAGGCCTCAGCAAAATTATTAGTTCAGAGTCCTAATCCCCTACATAGGCAACAATAAGCTCCCTCTGTCATTCCTAATAACCCCCACCACCACTATCCTTACCATTAGATTTTTAAGCCCCATCAAAATTTAATTTGAGCCAACTAGACTTTTGGGGGGTCCACCTGGTATTTAACCACTAAAGTTGCTTTGAGTTATCAAAGGCAGGGATTTGATTAAGTATCCCCCAATTAGTAGCCATACTTTCCTCATGTTGAGTGAGGGGTTTGTCAGCAGTCTTAACATGAGAATTAGTCACACTTTCAATAAGGATCTTATAGAGAGAATAGTAGACCTAAGAATGATTTTTGGCAGCCTCCCTAAAAATTTTGTTATTCCTTTCCTTCCACAGAGTCCAACTAATAAAGGGAAGGGTTTGGTTCAAAATATCCACTAACCAGGGTTGAGAGAATGGAGGGATCCAATTAGCAATGACTTCCCTAATATCCTTATTACAAACCCATTATAGTTCAAAAATCAGAATCACTCTACTCCAAATTTCTCTAGCAAAGTCACAATGTAGAATCAAATGAGTAATAGTTTCCTCTTCCTTAAGGCACATGAAAAATCTATTGACCAGATAAAATCCCCTTCTTTGAAGATTGTCTTGGGTTAAAATTCTATTATGGACCACTACCCACCAAAAAGACTTTTGGGAGAACTTTATGGTTCCAAACTTTCCTCCAAAGCTAGTCTCTTTGGTCTTCCTTAATTAGTTGATTGTAAGTAGATTTGATTGAGAAGAGGCCTTTTTTATCTGCAGTCCAAAGTTACTCATGTGGTCCTAGAAAAAGGAGGATCTGGGTTCCTAGAAGCATCTGTTGTATAACATTCATTCAAAGGAGAAGATCAGGTTGATTGTTATAGCACTCAAGCAAGTTTTTCCATTGTCTGATTTCATGTCCTTGTTGGATATAATGACAAACTATAGTACCAAAAAACTGTTTAGCAATACCCACAACTGCCTCATTTCCCTCTTGAGTGGAAAGAGCTTTGTCAACCAACCAAGGATCCTCCCAAAATTTTATGAGGCTTTCATCCTGAAGTTTCCACTTTAACTCCTTTTTTATTAAGCTCCTAGATTTGATCATTTTATTCCAAATCACTAACCCTTGTGGGAGACCCTCTTGATAAAGGAATTTATAGTTATCAAATCCCTATAAATATTTAACTTTCATAATTTCCCCCCAATCTTTATTGTTGCTGATAAGATTCCAATTGACTTTAGATAAAAGAGCTTTGTTCATATTTTTGATAGTCCTGATATTCAGACCATCATGAGTTCTAGGGAGGCAAACCTTCTCCCATTTGACTAGGGACATTCTCTTCTTTTCTTCCACTCCTATCCACAAGAAAGTTCTTTGGATCTATTCCAATTTGTCAGCTAGATACTTGGGAATTTTGAAAAGAGAGAGAAAGTAAGTGGGAATACCTTGAAAGGAGGCCCAAAGAAGTTGCAATTTTCTAGCGCTGCTCAGGAGCTTTCCTTTCCAGTCCACCAATTTCTTTTGGTTTCTTTCCAAGATACTGTTCTAAAAACCCAGAGTTACTTCCTTGACTATTAAAGGGAGACCAAGGTAGAATGAAGATAAATCCATAGCTAGACATCTAAGGATGTTAATAATTTTCCTCTAAAGGTCCCTAGGAGTGTTCAAGAAAAAGAGATTATTTTTTGGAAGTTGATGTGTTGACCAGAAGCCTTGGGATAGTCATTGAGGAGTTTTTTCTAGCTTTGAGCTTCCAAAACTGAGGAGATGCCAAAGAGGATGGTGTCATCCACAAACTGTTGTATAGTCATTGGTGGGAGAGTATAGGTTGGTTTTATCCCAACTATTTCCCTGGAATTAATCTTTGAATGAACAGACCTCCCAAGGGCTTCAACCAACATGATAAAGAGGTAGGGGGGTAGAGGATCCCCCTACCTAATGCCTCTTGTGGGAGAGAAGAAACCTCTTGGAACCCCATTGATAAGAACCAAGAACTTAGCAGTGGTGACAACTTCCCAGATAAGGAGGGTCACTTTTTTAAAATTACTAGGAGGTTTGAATCTAGGTTGTTGGCTCTACAGGGTGAAGCCCCACCATTTCACCATAGAGTCTCCCCTCTTGGAGGGTAAGCAACCTCAATTTTTGATGTGCTAGAGGGACCCCGTGGGGATTGAACCTTGGTTGTTGGCACTACAGGCAAGAGGCCCCACCATTTAACCAAAGGGTCATCCAAGAATATGTATGTTAATAGCTCCATTTGTTATATATTATTTTCTACTCCCCTTAATAAATTCACACTCATAAACTAATCACATCATGTACTAAATATGATTGCTACCCTTTCACTCATACTTTATTGTATTACTTCTCATGACATGATAAATTGTTCCATATACAGATCGAACCTCATATATTTCTTGATGATATCAACATCACACATATATTTATTTGGTAGATTTTACAAACTATATGATGAAGTCAACCATAAGTATGTGTTTGATTTATGATTTGTATTCCTATTTTGAGGGCATGATAGTCTGCCTTGCCCAAGATTGCTTGTCATCAAGGAATCACAAACTAAGAAACTCTTGAAATTACAAAGATTCTAAATCAATTGTGTAGATTTGTATTCTTGTGAGGGCATTAACTTTGATTCTGATACTTTGATAACAATTAGAAATTTTAAACCAAGTGACAATTATTTTGTTTATGTTTGACTTTATGTCTTTGGAGAGTAGTTTTCAGTATAGTTACCTCAACTTGAATATCAATAAGGTCAATACTATTCTCTAATGTGTGAGGACAATTTATTATCCAATAGTCTTCTTACTATTTCTCAATAACTCTCAACAATAAAACCAAGAGTTGGAAATTGGCAAGACTTGTTACTTAAGACAAGTTTTCTCTCATTTCCTCACCTCAAGGATCCTAGGCAATGATACAAACTCTTTGTTGGTGTATAAATCTCTAATCATAGGTTTTTACACTAACTTAATCATAGTTAGGAGAATTATCCACATGTGTTTTGATTTTTTCAAAGTTGTTAGTCACTTTGTAAATGTGTCAACTTGCATTGACACCTCGTGCTATCATTGTGGGTGGTTACTCACCACCACAAAGTCCTATCCTCATTGTTGGATAATCGGGTACCCACACTCACCTATTTATACTTCTTCATTTGTGAATACAATTGGTCGAATTCATTTGCAATCTTGTGCTTGTTTTTTATTCAATGATCTTGGCATTTTCTACATGGTATCAGAGCCTTCATGGTTAGCTTCAGGTCATTTATACTCTACTATGTGATTTGCCCCTTCTCGTACCATTTCTTCTCACTATGAGGTTTTGTTTGTATTTGGTTTTGTTATTGTTTAAAATTATTCTTGCTATATTTTTTGTGGAGTTCAAATAGAGCACAAAGGGCATTGTTTTGATAGTACAGAGAGGCCATTCATTGGACTTCTTCGTTGTATTATAAACGCCCTTATAAGGCTTGAAATAGGTGATATTCATAGGGAGATCGAAGCATAGTTGATGGCTTTGCTAGGCATGTCTAGTGTGCCCTTCTCATGGTTCAACTACAATCTCTAACACCCTTTTAAAGGACTCTACAAAGGGTTTCGGTGGTTCTCATATGCCTAGCATCAGGCCTACAAGGAGGAGCTTTGACGCTACACATAAGCATGACAATAACATCAACCATTCATTGTGGAAATCATCCAGATCACCCTCAATCGGGCTCCAATGAATCTGCCCTCATCTCACCTTCAATGACCCTGTTCTTCCCTATTCAACCAACAAAAATAGAGGAGGTTTTTAGTACATTTTTGACCCAACATTGTACTACAACGGCTTTCAATCTTTTTGATTATGTATGAAACTAGGGTGGGGTGATGTAAGCAAAGGGGAGGGGCGGACAATTTTTTCAATCTAAGCCTTTGGTAATATGAGGTTTTAGCCCCTAGTCGGGCACAACCCAAGGGGGCTTATTTTTCCCTCATCTCAATTTTTTTCTCTCAAACATTTGCATGTAAATTATTTTTCAAAACATTAGAATTTTTTTTGTTGTTGAAGGAATTTTTTTGTAAATGCAAAACGTGAAAGGGCTATAACTTTTACAAATCAACTCGAAATTGAGTGATTCCTTTTGCAGAAGTACATGGCTTTTCTTTGTCATTCTAACTAGCCAAATATCACACTACAATTATAAAGTGCCTGTTTGAGCTATTTATGGTGACCTATCTCACTCCTTGTTTATTAGTGCCTAATTTTGGGAAAATAAAAATTAAAGGGGGAAATCAAATCAAAAGGTGAAAATGATGTCAAATGCACTAATTTTATAAAGTGCCATTTCAAGGGGGTATTAAGAAAGAGTAAAAGAACTCAAACTTATAAAGTGCCACCTTAAAAACTGAGTTTAAAATGGAGTTTAATTCAACTTCTTGATTTGAGGGTCAAAAGAAAAGTTAATTCAATGCCACCTTCTAATAAAGAAGTCAACAAATGGAGTCTTAGTTTGATTGCAATGGATCATATGTCACCTTTCCAAGAGGTGTTTGTGAAAATTAGACTATGCAATACTTTCAAAATTCTGATGGATCATATCTACTACAATATTTGTGGTAAGGGGACTGCAAATTTAGTAAATGGATTTATACACAATGTATTTTTCATTCCTAAAATTTTAAAGAATCATCTCTCCATATATCAACTCACCTATTCTAACAAAATAGTTGAGTTTACCCCCACAACAAACCTAATCAAAGAATCACAAAGTTAAAAACTTGTAGCAGTGGCAAAGGTTTGTCACTCTGATCACATCTTCATCTTTTCATAGTACTTTACATTAGGAGAAGAGGCTATGACTTCAGAGCCTAGTGTTAATTCACGGCTCAGCTCAATTGGTTCTTCATAGCAGATTGATTAAACTCCTATAGAATATTTGTTTGTAAAGACACTCATATAGTGTCATGCAATTGAAAGTGTAAAGGGAATTTGGAAATTATACTCACAGTAATATATAAAGTGTAATGGTGGGGTTGTAACAATCACAATTTGAATCGCATAGATTCTCATCTCATTCATATGTGTGCTCAATCTACATCCTTGTTTTCAATTTTTTTAGTATATTTGTAATGCCCCACCATGCAACTGTAGAGATAAGTTCAACTAAAGCAGCAAAAATGCGGAAATGTTTTTTATAAAGAAACATCCATAATAAAATCTAACATAATTCAATTACATCAAATTAAACTAACATTTCTAGGGATTACACAACTACATTATTGATACAATACCATATCCCAACAACATACATAGCTTAGTCAAATAAGTCAAATAACAACTTGATTACATATTCAGACATATACATCAACATTTTTATAATAAAGTTTACAAGTACAAAGTAGATCATGTTTCATAATTACATTGATACAAAATCTTTCTTTTCTAGATACAACAAAATTACATAATGGATCACATTGAAACCCAAATTTGGATGCATAAAGTACAATCTCTATCTTTAGAAATAGGTGCAAACTAGAATCATGATAGATAAATCTTCATGCCACATGATCCACGATTTCAGAAAACCAATGGAATAAAGCACAACCACCTAACCATGTGAAACCCTCAGGTCCACCCCCCATGCTAGGAGATAACAATGAGGTCCCACAAAGACAACATTCAAGATGGCAAAATAAACTGATAAATGATCAACATGAATCCCAACAATTCAGAGTCAGGAAGTATAACAAGTGGCTTGAACAATGCTCATAGAGACAACATGAATAACATAACGCACACAAGAGGGATAACTAGGCTGTAGTAGGAAGAGTGTCGTCCCATGGTCCTAACATGAGTTATCCTGGTTGTCTCTCACTAGATGCCAACCCCCATCTATGGTTATCCTAGTGGCCTATCTCTAGGCACCAGCCCCATAGGGTAACATATGCAGAACCAACTATCCTTTCGTGAAGACAAGGAAGTCGATCATGCCAACCAGGCCTTCTCATCCCATCCTTAGCCTAAATGAGCACTACAAGTATGGGTGAGACATCCATTTATCTTATTTAATGTGTTAGCTACCCAATCCCCTTCTAGGTTAATTATTAGGTTATCACTTGATTACAACTTTCAAAGGGTTATCTAGGCAGCCATTTTGGGCACCAGCCCCACAATGAAAGCCACTCTCCTACATGTACCTAGTAACCCTAACCATAAAATGAGAACATTGAACTATGCAAGGTAACACTCCTCTTGCATACTAATGGTACCATTGAGTTAAAAATCAAATGCCAATTCACTTCTTTCCATCACTATACATCTATGATCCCAAACAAAACCAGGATGGATCGAAATCACTTCACTGACTCAAAACAACATCAAAAGCTAGAGAAAAAAAAACACAACCCAACATTAAGTTAAACTTAAGATATATGAGGAAGGATTATGGAAACTATGGCTTGTAATAAGACACAATTCACAAATAATTTCTAAATTTAGAACTAATCTCTAATCTTAATTCAATGAAATTTATAGCAATATTAGATCAATGCTTAACGAACATGACCACTAGCATACATAAAATGAAATTCAACCCATTCACCTTAACTAACCTAACAGAATTCATAAAGATTTAATATTTATAATACTAATTAGATTAAATTACTAAAACAATTATTAATCTCTATAATTTTGTTAATCTTTCAAAATCTATAAGTTAAATAATTTTGAATAATAAACTCTTTAAATTCGGACTAACTTAAATCAATATTTAAACTAATCACATCTATCCAATATTTATATTATAGAATCAGCTGAAACAATATGTATATAAAAAGATCTTATTACACTACAACCTATTCATTTACAAAAGAATAAACCACTTGTATTCTAATTGATCATGTATAGTCTTATACATAATAATTAGATAGTATATTTGAATATACATATGCTAATTAACAAAATAAAGAAAGTATATAGCCTCATTTAATAAATTGTTTAACTACCAAGGAAAGGCACAACCAAAAGGATTCAAGTATATAGCTAATTTTAATAGTTATTCATTAACCTAAATAATTCTAATAAGAATTGCCCAATAGAAATGTGGAGAACTTGGCCACTATCCTATAGATTACTAAAAAGATGCAAGGAATGTGTCCTAATAGGCATGATGAAATTAAGTGGAAATGACAATCAAAGAATCGCTTCAAAATATCAATTCACTATTAAGTGGAAATGCACTATTTTCGTTATCAGGCAGATTTGCAGAATAAACTAGATGTATGATTCTCAAGTCTCAATTAAAGGAACTTACTGATTTAAAGGATTCTCATAATCCCCAGTTGAAAAGAATGAGATTAAAGCAATTTTTTGAACATCTATTAGATGCTTGTTTGGGCATTCTTACTGAGGTTTTTCCATGCCTCATAGAGAGATGTGAAATGACGATTTACAAAGAATGATAGCAGGAGAGAAACAAGATGTTCCCAATCAAAAATAGAAAAGAATGGTTATGGCCTAATGAAGTGTGGTGTTATATCAGATATAAAGATTTCGAGACATTGGTAGGCCTGAATGCAATAGTGAATGCATTAACAAGACACAAGAACTATGTTGTAATGAATGTGATATGGGCACAAGTTAGGATCAGTGGATAGGCATCCAATCAAGTGCCCAAAAGAGACAACATTCCCTAGAATTCGAGGGTTGCAGCTGATGACTAGGTAAGATAAGTAATTCAACACAAAAGAAGAACAAGAGGATTGAAATAATTCTCAAAGGATTTTAATGAGATGTTGAAAGAAATTAAAATGTAGATATGGAAAAGCCATAAGTTAGAATCATTTTAGATGGAATCTCAAACCATAGTTTTTTCTAATTTGAAGTCACCTCTAAGAGGCCATACGTCGGCAATTGTGGTGAATGAAGAAAGATCATTGATTTGAGTGATCTCTGAATTTACTTAGGGGCAATTCAGTAAGAATATTAAATGAGTGATATAACTAATTCCTGTATTTGTCTAAGAGTATTGGTTGGGCTAATCAAGAGGAGAACGTAGGCTAAGTGTCTCAATAAGAGTGAAGGAATGTCCAGGCTAACAGGCATGCACATGTGAGTTTTTAGACAAGAAAAACAACAGAAGACATAACGGATAGACAAGAGGAGATTGATATGAAGAGACAAAACATTTATTCAAATTATACAAAAGAAATACCTAGAAATTTGTTTTATCCTCAAGCTTCAAATTCCTCCCCCAGATCCAATTCCTTCTTCCTCCAATTCTTCTTTTTCCAGAACTTTTCCCCACAATCTTTCCATGTAAAACTTTTCTAAAATCTATTTGTCTCCTCTATTCTACAAAAATCCCCCTTCAAATATCCCCTCCATCACAAAATTAGTCAAACCAATTAATTCCATACTCCACCATTTCTGTTACAGACAACCCCACATTCATAAAAATTGAATACATTAATTTTCCCGCCTACAGGTAGATCCTCAAATTTGAAAATTATTATTGTCCACTCACGACAACTCACTCAATCAAATAAATTAATGAATAATATAAAATAATATATTTCAAAGTTTACAACAAAAATATTTATTCATCTAATATAATATTAAATACTTATAATTTATTTATTACTATTATTATTATTAACTATTAAAATTATTAATTTAATTCCTATTAATGAAACAATAGAGCGACCATACAACTCAAACTACATACCAAACATATCTCGATGGCAACACACTAAGGAATGATAGAGACTTACCACCATGCACCAAATGACTAAATTGATGAAACCCAAGATAGAGAACCCATCCTCATTGAGGATGATAACAACTGGGGAACCTCATGTGATCTCCGTTCCACAACATCCATTGGTATGAAGGCATGCTCAGACCTGCCAATTCAGGTGGAGTCGATGCCTGGTACCTGCAACCCTGCAGCAAACAAAAGTGTTGAATATAACATATATATAATCATCCAATAGTCATACTATGATAGGGAGTCACAATGTAGTAGGGTACTCATCATAAGTAATGCTACATTGTCCCTTCACAAAACACATCACATATATCCATAATTAGTAAATTCATCATTAACTAATCAACTAAATAATGCATCGTTAGATAGCCACATAAATCACATAGTAAACTAATCTACATAATCAATTAATGCATAACTGGTCACAACATAAACATAACATACTAATCATGAAGTATCAATAGTGTCATCATAATAAAAATAAATGAGTGTCATCAACTACATAAAAATAGTAATCCATCATCAGTAATATGTCATAATGTCTAGCAATAAAGAAATAACAAGTCCAATAGAAAGCCAAAATGAGGGGTACTACATCCTCCCCCTAGAATCAGGCTTACTCCTGGAAGCCTGCAAACAAGTATGGATATAACTCCTACATCCTAGATGCATCCTCCTAGGTAGCAAAAGACTCATCATTAGGATCCCACTAGATCTTGACCTGCTCCATGTCTCTGTCCTTGAGTGTGAGCTGCAAAATGCCTACATACTCCAAAGCCAGCTGCCCATCCTCTACCTATAGAGCATTCCAATCAAGAACATGAGCAATATCTAGATAATATGGTCTGAGTACAAAAACATGAAACACATGATGGATGCATGATAAACTGGGTAGTAAGCAAGATGATAAGTGATAGGATCGATCCTCTCCAACAACTCAAAGGGCCCAACAAAGCATGGTGCGAGCTTAGAACCTTTTTTTGTAATGGATCAGACTCTTTCATGACACACCCACAAGAACAATCGATCACCAACTAAAAATTATCAATCGACCCTATGAACATCTGTATACTTCTTCTGTCTATCCTACACTGCCACATAATGCTCTCTAATCTGCTCAACCTACTGCTCCATCTCTCTAAGCATATCCGGTCTGAGGAGAAGTCTATCCTCAAGGTGATCCCAAGTTAGTGGGGTCCAGTAAGAATGACCATACAAAGCTTGAAATGGAGACATATCGATAGATCTGTGATAAGCATTATTATATGCAAACTCCACTAAGTATAAATAGTCCTCCAAATGTCTTTCCTGGTCCATGACATACATCCTGAGCATATCCTCAAGGACCTAATTAACCCTCTCGGTCTGTCCATTAGTCTCTGGATGGTAAGATGAATTGAAGTTCAGCTATGTCCCCAAAGCATGTTGTAAGGAAGTCTAGAGAGCTGAAGTGAACACTAGATCCCTATTAGAGATGATCTTGTGAGGAATCCCATTGAATCTGACTATGACCTCCATGAATACTCTGGCCACAAAAGAAGCATTATATGATGACCAAATAAGAGAGAAGTGTGCTACCTTCGTCAACCTATCCACAGTGACCATGATAGCATCATGATGATGGGAGGATATAGGAAACCCAACTATGTAGTCTAAAGAAATGGTGTCCCATTTCCATTCTGGAACAAGATGCGGCTACAAAAGACCTGCAGTGTGCTGGTGCTCCGCCTTCACCCTCTGACACTCAAGACATCTAAAAACAAAATCAGTGATATCCCTCTTCATTCCATTCCAAAAGTATAGCTGACGAAGATCTACATGCATCTTCTTAACACCAAGATGAGCTAAGTAGGGTACATGATGGGCCTTTGACATGATTAGGGTACAAAGACCCTCTGAAATGGGAACATAAATATGACCCAAATGTCGTAAGAGACCATCTGACTCAAGAGAGTAACCTGCAAATCTACCCTCCAAGGGTCTACCTGACTAAACCTCTGCCTTCACTTCCTGATACTAGCTGTTGGTTGGAAGTGTTGTAAGAATTTGTCCTCTCAAATCTACAGTAAGAGTGACTACTGAAAGCTCATGTCTGCACTGACTAAGAGCATCTGCCACTCCATTCTCCTTTCCTTGAATATACTTCACCTCAAAATAATACTAACACATGAACTCCATCCACCGCCTTTGCTTAGCATTTAGGTTTGGCTACGTAAAAATATACTATAAACTATGGTGATCACTGTGTAGCTCAAACTGATGCCCCAAAAGAAAATGCCTCCACTTCACCAAGGCATGCACAACTATGGCTAACTCTAGATCATACGTGGGATAGTTCAGCTCGTGATCCTTGAGTTTGCGAGACTCATAAGAAATCACGTGACCATCCTATATTAGAACTGCTCCTAAACCCTCCAAAGATGCATCAATAGACACTACAAAGTCTCTGGTAGGATCAAGAACTACCAAAATAGGTGCACTCGTCAACCACTCCTTAAGAGTCTGAAAGGCTACCTGATACTTCTCTAACCAAATAAACTTCTTCCCTTTCCTCTGAAGAGAAGTAATGGGATACACTATCCTCAAAAAAACCCTAAACAAACTGATGGTAATAGCCTACCAAACCCATAAAACTGGGAACCTCAAAGACATTAGTAGGTGAGGGCAAATAAAAAATGGTTTGGATCTTTGAAGGATCCACTACAATACCCTCTCTAGAAATGACATGACCCAAGTACCACACCTCTATTTGAAGGAATTCACATTTTGCTAAATTTGCATAACGCTGATTTTCTCTCAGACACTGCAAAACCTATCACAAATGCTCCTCATGCTCATCCATAGTCCTTGAATAAATCAATATGTCATCTAGGAACACAAGGACAAATCTATCAAGATAGGTATGAAACACACCATTCATCAGGTTCATGAACACAGAAGGTGCATTCATCAACCTAAATGGTACAACAATAAATTCATAATGTCCATAACAGGTGTGAAATGATGTCTTATGAATATCTACCTCAAAGATACACAACTGATGATATCCCAACTTAAGATCAATTTTTAAAAACACTATAGCCCCCTTAATCTAATAAAAAAGATCATCAATCCATGGCAAGGGATACCTATTCTTCACAATCACCTTATTAAGCTGCCGATAATCTATACATAGCCATAGAGATCCATCCTTCTTCTTCGTAAAAATCACAGGTGCTCCTCAAGGAGAGACACTAGGACAAATGAATCCATTGGATAACAACTCCACCAACTATAATCAAAGCTCCTAAAGTTCCTGAGTGGTAATTTGATATGGAGCTTGTGAAATGGGCTTTGTGCTGAGAACAAGATCAATCTTGAAGTCAATGTCATGCTTAGGTGGCATTCTCAAAATCTCACTTGGAAAAACATCTGCATACTCTCTAAGAAGTGGGTGATCATTAAAAGATGTGTCTTGACTCTCTTCCATCTCCAAGTCATTAATCATCACTACAAATAATTGGCAGCCCTGACACATACATCTCTTCAACTGCATAGCAAAGATCATATGCAAGGAAATAGGTCTCTACATACCAACTACCTCTACCTCTCTACCAGAATCATCCACACACTTCACTGTCTTATGCTAACAATCTATCACTACCTGGTGGGCCTCTAACCAATCCATACCCAGTAATATATCATATGAACCAAGAGGTATGATGTGGAGATCTACTATAGTAGATAGAGGACCAATCCTCACCTCATAGTCATGCACTAAAGACTCTACTATGACCTTCACCCTGGATGCTAATTCAACCTGCCACCTAACATCTGCCTTTGTTGCCATCAATCCACAACAATCCACAAGAGGAGAAATGAACAAATCAAAAGCACTAGAATTGAAAAGAATATAAAAACTAATACCTCTCATCAAACCAGAAGTCTCCATAATAGTTCCCTGATGCTCTACCTGGTGGTTATCAACCACTGCAAATACTCTGTGTGACCTACCTACATCACCTATAGTCAGCTCTGAAGCTGTCGGCCTTTGAACAAAACTTGAAGCATTCTTCTGAGGACATTGTCTAGCTATGTGGCCCTATTGGCCGCAAGAGAAACACCCTGTGTCTACCAAATCCTCTGCAACTCAGAAAAGCATTAGACTACTGATAACTCCCTCTACTCACTGCAGACTGTGTACTCTGATGTGGCTGATCAGTGTGATCACATCTAGCCTACTGCCAACTCTAATTCTTCTTATTCTAAAATCTGTTACCTTGCTGAGGCTAAGAATTCTTCAGTCTAGCCTGAGAATACTACTGCTACTACTGTGGCTATCCACCCTTTACGGGTGCATGATGACCTCTGGAAGAACCTGCTACCTGGGAATGTCCACCACGAGAACTGAAGCTTGCAGAAGGTGCACTACCAATATGCACACACGTATGACCTCCAAGAGCCGTAGTCAAATTCTCCTCTACCAAGTGGGCCTTCTCAACTACTACCTCCATGGTCTTAGGCTTGGAAAGATGAACTCCACTGATGCAAGCATTCAAACCCCTAATGAAGTGTTGAACTAATATAGCCTCATCATTGTCGATGCCTACATACTGTTTAAGCTCATAAAATCTACGCTTATACTTCTCTACTGACATCGCCATCTGTCTCAACTCATGGAACTCATTTGCACAGTGCTAGTTCCAATGATCTAACAAGAAATGAGCTCTAAACCTCTCGAAGAATAATTCTCAAGAAATTGTACTAATGTCCAAGTGCAATTTCTGTTCCTACAAGTGCTACCAAGTAGAAGCAAAACCTCTAAGATGCAAGATGGCACATCTTTCCTTGGCATTACTACCATATAGATGCATGGAAAAACACCTATCCAGATCCAATAACTAGGTCTTTTCCTTCAAACCATTACCATATCCATCAAAAGTGGGAGGGCATGCCCTCAAAAGATCTCTTGTGTGACTAGCTAAGGTAGCCTCCTACTCTACTATCATCTCTCTCCTTCTAGGTGACCTTTCTCTTTCCCCAACCTCTGGGTAATCTACCTCTTGTCCACCTCCTAGCTGATCTACCTCCTGTCTAGGGCCTAGATAGGCAAGGGCCTCCTCAAGTAATTGATGCAACTGAGCTCCCTCTGGCTGACCCTAATTCTCCATATTATGGGCCCTGACTTCCTAAGCACTCTCATGAGGTGAACTAGGAGGAGGTGTACCACAACCACCTCTCCCATGTCCTCTACCTCAACCTCGACCTTGACCCCTACCTCAACCCCTAGGCATCCTCCTACACACACACCAACAAAGGATAACTTTAATTCATAAAGATGAGGAATACTAAAAAGAAAAAGAATTTAATCTACATAGTTTAAGCACTAGTTCAACAAAATGGGCTCAACTATAACCAAAGTACCCAGTGTGTAAACTTGGCTCTGATACCAAATGTAATGCCCCACCATGCAACCCTAGAGATAAGTTCAACTAATGAGTGAAAAGTCAGAATTTTTTTTATAAAGAAATATCCATAACAAAATCTAATATAATTCAATTGCATCAAGTTAAACTAACATCTCTAGGGATTACACAATTGCATTATTGATACAATACCATATCCAACAACATACATAGCTTAGTCAAATAACTCAAATAACAACTTGATTAAATATTCAGACAAATACATCAACATTTTTACAATAAAGTTTACAAGTACAGAGTAGATCATGTTTCATAATTACATTGATACAAAAGCTCTCTATTCTGGATACAACAAAATTACATAATGGATCACATTGATACCCAAATCTGGATGCATAAAGTGCAATATATGTCTTGAGAAACAGGTGCAAACGAGAATCATGAGAGATAAATCTTCATGCCACACGATTCATGATCCCAGAAAACTAATGGAATAAAGCACAACCACCCGACCATGTGAAACCTTGAGGTCCACCCTCATGCTAGGAGATAACAATGAGGTTCCACAAAGAAAACAATCAAGATGGAAAAATAAATTGATAAATGATCAATATGAATCTGAAGAACTCAGACTCAGGAAGTATAACAAGTGGCTTGAACAATGCTCACAAAGGCAACATGAATAACATAAAGAACACAACAGGGATAACTAGGCTCTAGTAGGAAGAGTGTCATCACATGGTCCTAACATGGGTTATCCAGGCTATCTCTCACTAGACGCTGGTCCCCATCTATAGTTATCCTAGCAGCCTCTCTCTAGGCATCGACCCCATAGGGTAACACATGCAAAACCAACTATCCTTTCGTAAAGACAAGGAAGTCAATTATGCCAACTAGGCCTTCTCATCCCATCCTTAGCCTAGATGAGTGCTACAGGCATCGGTGAGGCATCCATTTAACTTATTTAATGTGTTAGCTATCCAATCCCCTTCTAGATTAATTATTAGGTTATCACTTGATTACAACTTTCAAAGCGTTATTTAGGAAGACATTTTGGGCACTAGCCCCACAATGAAATCCACTCTCCTACATGCGCGCAGTAACCCTAACCATAAAATGAGAACACAAAACTATGCAAGTTAACACTCCTCTTGCATACCAATATTACCATCGAGTCAAAAAGCAAATGCCAATTCAATTCATTCCATCACTATAAATATATGATCCCAAACAAAACAAGGAGGCATCGAAATCACTTCACTGACTCAAACCAACATCAAAAGCCAGAGCCAAAAAAAAACACAACCCAATATTAAGTTAATCTTCAGATCTACAAGGAAGGATTATGGAAACTATGGTTTGTAATAAGACATAATTCACAAATAATTTCTAAATTTAGAACTAAACTCTAATCTTAATTCAATGAAATTTATAGCAATATTAGATCAATGCTTAAAGAAAATGACCACTAGCATACATAAAATGAAATTCAACCCATTCACCTTAACTAACCTAACGGAATTCATAAAGATTTAATATTTATAATACTAATTAGATTAACTTACTAAAACAATTATTAATCTCTATAATTTTGTTAATCTTTCAAAATCTATAAGTTAAATAATTTTCAATAATAAACCCTTTAAATTTAGATGAACTTAAATCAATATTTAAAATAATCACATCTATCTAATAATTATATTATAGAATCGGCTGAAACAATATGTATATAAAAAGATCTTATTACACTACAACCTATTCATTTACAAAAGAATAAGCCACTTGTATTCTAATTGATCATGTATAGTCTTATACATAATAATTAGATATTATATTTGAATATACATATGCTAATCAACAAAATAAAGAAAATATACAGCCTCATTTAATAAATTGCTTAACTACCAAGGAAAGGCACAACCGAAAGGATTCGAGTATATAGCTAATTTCAATAGTTATTAATTAACCTATATAATTCTAATAAGAACTACCCAATAGAAATGTGGAGAACATGGCTACCATCCTACAAATTACTAAAAAGATGTAAGGAATGTGTCCTAATAGGCATGATGAAATTGCCCATTATGACATAGTCAGAGAATCACTTCAAAATGTCAACTCACTATTAAGTGGAAACACACTATTTTCATTACCAGGCAAATTTGCAGAATAAACTAGATGTATGATTCTCAAGTCTCAATTAAAGGAACTTACTAATTTAAAGGATTTAGGCAGAGATATTGTATATGAAAAGGATTCTCATAATCCGCAGTTGAAAAGAATAAGATGAAAGAAATTTTTTGAACATCTATTAGAGCCCTATTTGGGCATTCTAACTGAGGTTTTGTCATGCCTTAGAGAAAGGCCGAATAGTGATTTACAAAGAATGATAGTAGAAGAAAAACAAGATGTTCCAAATCAGAAACAATAAAGAATAATTATGGCTTAATGAATGGAGGCGTTAAATGAGATATAAAGATTTGGAGACATCGGTAGGCGTGAATGCAATAGTGAATGCATTAACAAGACATAAGAATTGTGTTGTAATGAATGTGATATGGGTATAGGTTAGGATCAGTGGATAGGCATCCAATCAAGTGCCCAAAAGAGACAACATTCCCCAGAATTTGAGGGTCGCAGCTGATGACCAAGCAAGATAAGTAATTTAACACAAAAGAAGAACAAGATGATTGAAACAATTCTCAAGGGATTTTAATGAGATCTTGAGAGAAATTAAAATGCAGATATGGAAAATCCATAAGCTGAAATCATTTTAGATGGAATCTCAAACCATAGTTTATTCTAATTTGAAGTTGCCTCGAAGAGGCCGTACGGCGGCAATTGTGGTGAATGAAGAAAGATAATTGATTTGAGTAATTTCTGAGTTTACTCAAGAGCGATTCAGTAAGAATATTAAATGAGTGATATAAGTGATTCCTGTATTTGCCTAAGAGTATTGGTTAGGCTAACAAGAGGAGAACGCAGGCTAAGTGTCTCAATAAGAGTGAAGGAATGTCCAGGCTAACATGCATGCACATGTGAGTTTTCAGACATGCAAAACAACAAAAGAGATAAGGAGATAGAGAGGAGAATATTCGTATAGAGAGACAAAACATTTATTCAACTTATACAAAAGACACACCCAAAAATTTGTTTTATCCTCAAGTTTTAGATTCCTCCTCCCGATCCAATTCCTTCTTCCTCCAATTCTTCTTTTTCTAGAACTTTTCTGCAAAATTTTTCCATGTAAAACTTTTCTAAAATCTATCTGTCTCCTCTATTCAGCAAAATCCCCCCTTCAAATATCCCCTCCATCACAAAATTAGTCAAACCAATTAATTCCACACTCCACCATTTCTGTAACAGACAACCCCACATTCACAAAAATCAAATACATTAATTTCCCCACCTATAGGTAGATCCTCAAATCTGAAAATTATTGTTGTCCACTCATGACAACTCACTCAATCAAATAAATTAATGAATAATATAAAATAATATCTTTCAAACTTTATAACAAAAATATTTATTCATCTAATATAATATTAAATACTTATAATTTATTTATTACTGTTATATATTAAAATTATTAATTTAATTCCTATTAATGAAACAATAGACCGACCAAACAACTCAAACTACATACCAAACATATCTCGATGGCAACACACTAAGGAATAACAGAGACTTACCACCATGCACCAACTAACTAAATTGACGAAACCCAAGACAGAGAACCCATCCTCATCAAGGATGATAACAATTGGGGAACCTCATGTTATCTCCCTTCCACAACATCCATTCATATGAAGGCATGCTCAAACTTGCCAATTCAGGTGGAGTCGATGCCTGGTACCTACAACCCTACAGAAAATAAAAGTGTTCAATACAACATATATATAATCATCCAATAGTGATATTGTGACAGGGAGTCGCAATGTAGTAGGGTACTCATCATAAGTAATAATACAATGTCCCTTCACAAAACACATCACATATATCCACAATTAGTAAATTCATCATTAACAAATCAACTAAATAACACATCATTAGATAGTCGCATAAATCACATAGTAAACTAATCTACATAATCAATTAACTCATAACTAGTCACAACATAAACATATCGTAATAATCATGAAGTATCAATAGTGTCATCATAATAAACATAAATGAGTGTCATCAACTACATCAAAATAGTAAATCCATCATCAATAATATGTCATAATGTCTAGCAATAAAGAAATAACTACAAGTCCAACAGAAAGCCAAAATGAGGGACACTACAATACTTCTGGGACCTACTTTCTACTCTTCATCTCTTGAACACTATCAAATTCAATTAGTTTGCTAAATTCTCTTGGAGTTAAGAGAAGGTCAGAGTTTTCAACTTTGACATGCTTCAGGAGTTCCTCATATCTATATCAGAATCTACATCAGCAGCATCATCTTTTGGGGGGCTATCTAAGGCTTTCCTTCTTTTTCTCTCTTTTTAGGGGTAGTTTTCTTTCCCACTAGGTTTTTTGCCTTTCTCCATGTATGAGAGATTTGCATTGTGCATGGGTACCTCACCAGGCTAATAGCTGGGACCCATTTTTTTTAAAAGTCACCTAAGCTATGCTTAAGGGGGGTGTTGGTGTATAAACCTCTAATCATATGTGTTTACACTAACTTAATCATAGGTAGGCGAATTATCCACATGTGTTTTGATTTTGTCAAATTTGTTAGTTGCTTTGTAAAGGTGTCAACTTACATCAACACGTCGCGCTATCATTGTGGGTGGTTACTCGCCACCACAAAGTCCTATCCTAGTTTGGTAGATAATCGGGTACCCACATTCGCCTATTTATAATTCTTCATTTGTGAATACAATTGGTTAATGTCATTTGCAATCTCGTGCTTGTTTGTTATTCCATGATCTTGGCAGTTTCTACACTCTTCATTACCCCTTGTTGAAGTTTAAAGTCATGATGGATAGTAGGAATGTTGTGAATATCAAGATCCCACTCCTTTGTGTAAAGGACCTAGGTGTTTAAATGACAACTTCTCTTAGATAAAGTATGTTTCATTTTTTGTAAACATTTAAACAAGGTTTGCGGTAAGTTTGTTTCTAGTGAGGAGCTTATAGGTTTTTTTGTTTTACTCAACCTAGTCAAACATCTGACATACCCATAGGTAATTAATATTTAAGTACAAATTTAGAGGATTGATAAAGTCAATACAATGAAAGATGTACAATAGTTTAGCATTCCAAGAAAGCAACAGGAGGACTTAAATTTATAGTTTTACCCTAATATAAAATTCTTCTTCCATCTTGTAATTCAACTAGAAGTTATCATTCTTTTTTTGACATATCTCTATGTTTGGCACTAAATTTATTTTCATATCTTAGAAATGTACTTGATTTATTTAAACAATATCAATTTATACCAAGGTTGATAGGTGAGAATGATCCAAGGATTTGTGGGTTATGGGCCCATAACATAAGTTAGCATAGGCTTATGTAACAACTTTGTTGTAAATGCATGTGTATCAAATTTATCTTAGTTACTCTAATCAAGAAAAAGAACTTAGACCCTTTAATAAAATGATCTACTCTAGATATTACATATAGAAGTGAATTTGGTCCCCAGACAAGGTTCACAAAATCAATTTTATATGTTACAATGTAGATCTTATTTTGTATGGACTTGATTGTATTGTCATTGTTTCAATGAGTGTGGGATAGATCACTTGTTTTTATATTGGCTCTTGTTCCAAAGGAATAGAACAATTTATTTTCAATAATGTTCCTCTTCCATGAATCTTGATGAATATATCTGACGATAAAATTCCAACATTTCTCCAAATTTGTAGGTTCCTAAAGAATTGATTTGTCTTCACTACATTCTCTTAAAATTGTTGTTTTTGCTTTTAAGAGATTGACCATCCTAGGTCAAGATGATACCATAGTGTACCTAAATCTTAAAGTTTGAAAGATAACCCTAATCCATCTTTGTATCTAAGTTTCTGTGATAATTAAGTTTTTGTTTGAGAATTGAAAGTCAAATTATATCATTAGATTCAACTATGTTGAGTGGTTATGATTGATTTTTCCTTCCTTGAGAAACTTTTGATATTTTTCTTGCTTGATTTCCTGATGAATAGATGGGTGATGATTGCTTATGCAATGAATTGCTTTATTTTTTATATCTATTACTTGAAGGAGTCCCTACTCTTCTTGGCTACCTTTTTTGAGAATAATACTTTACCTTTGAGTTGATTGTAAGACTTTATTTCCAATTGATGGTTTCTTCACAAGGAAATGATTCCCTTTTTATATTTTATTGTTAAATAAGTCCTACATTTTAAGGGTCACACTTTTCATATTTGGGGTTTCATCCTTTCTCATATCATCAATATTTTTGAGAACCTAATTTATTTTACTTATAAAATCAATTAGGTTTCTATTCTCGATTGAATTATTTCATGATGTTTTCGATGCCTTTCTCAAATGAAATGTTCACCCTTTTTATATTTCAAGTTTGAGGGAGTCACACTTTTTTGCTTCAATAGTTATTAGTTCTTCTCAACCCAAGAAGTGTTAAATAAAGCTTTAAGATATTTAGCATTTTAATAATTTTTAACCATAAAGTAATCTTAAACACACATGGAGTAATCATGTTGAAGAAACATTAGACATGAAGGAAACACATATAAATACGCAATGCATGATGCATACATAGAGGTACATGCAATACACATGTGAAGTATACATGTAAGACACAAAGCATTAAGCATATACATAAATACACATAATATATGAAGTATAGACATAAATACATGTGAATCATGAAGCATACACATAAATACACGTGATAGATGAAGTATACACGTAAGACACAAAGCATAAAGTATATACATAGATACACATAACATACAAGGTATATACATAAATACATGTGAAGCATGAAGCATACACATAAATACACGTAAGTCATCAAGTGTGATGCATATACATAAATAGACGTAATATACAAAGTATACACATAAATACACATAAGACATGATGCATGAAGCATACACATAAATACATGTAATACATGATGTATGCACATGAATACACATAATTCATGAAGCATACATATGAAGATACATAAGTCATGAAGTATACGGATGAACACATGTAAGTCATGAAATATACACTTGAATACATGTAAGTCATGAATCTATACATGAACGTATGTGAGGCAAGAAGTATACACCTAAATAATTGTAAGTCATGAAGTATACACTTGAATACACATAAGTCACAAAGAATATACATGAATATACGTAAGGCATGAAGTATACACTTGAATACACATAAGTCATGAAGTATACACTTGAATACACATAAGTCATGAAGCATATACATGAATGTACATAAGGCATGAAGTATATACTTGAATATACATTGCATCAACTATCATTCACAAGATGGCAATATGGATGATCGTATACCATTTGTAATGTCCCCTTTTGTATATGACCTAGTTTTTTCCCTAAAATCACAATTCCAAGCAAAGGAAGAAATGCAATAGAGTTAACGATATCATTTACCAATTTAAATTGTTGAACAAAATATATCATGGTTGAGAACCTACAATCATGTTAGATAATCATTGAAAGCATAATCCATTAAATAGATCTTTCATACTAGGGTTAGGAACATTATCTTAATCATATGGGATTTCATTTAAGGTTCCATCCAAACAGTCCATTGTTATTATGGAGCACCACTTGGGAGATCATACAAGGTGCCTTGAGCCATTCCATCCATCTCAAGAGCACAAAATGACACCTGCCATTTGGCCTCCAAGCACCACTTGAGGTGTCCTTATTGAAATGGAGTCCTAAATACTTGCATTCCTTATATGTAATATCTCTTACTCTAAAATGGAATGGCCAATTAGACCAGAATTACAAATACAAAAGATATCTATATTTGTAGACATTATACAACAATAAATATATTATTAAAAACAATAATCATGATAGAACATACCACAATATTTATTAACACATAAGATGGCTACATTCATAGCAGCAATTGTAATAAGTGCAGATAATTAATTCTGATCTGCTCAACTGCCTTGTTCTTTCTAATATTCTAAATATATTTTTTTCATTAATGAAATATCTTTCTGAAGCTCATCGATGATCCCCTTTGCAAATGATTTGACTTCCCTTATATATCCCCATGTCTAAGTGAAATGATGTGTCTCTTAGAAAGGAGGAAACTATTTGAACGGATGTGTCTTTAGTTAACAAAATTGTGTTAACATCAATTGTTGTCTTTGGTGATTGAATCCCAACGCTGCCTTCTTTAATAATTGCTTCTTCTAATATAATGATTATCGCTATCTTTTACATTACTTTTCATTGCATATAACAATCACAGCATTGTATTAAGCGTTGCCCCTTCATGATATACATCACAACCTTTTGTATTAGTTTAACACTTGCATTACTCAAAAAAGATGATCACTCACATGAGGCACATACCTTATATTAAGCCTTTTTTCTTATTCACTAGAATATGTATGTTAACTACTCCATTTCTTATATATTATTCGCTGCTCCGCTTAATAAATTCACACTCATAAACTAATCACATCATGTACTAAATATGATCACTGCCCTTTCACTCATATTTTATTGTATTACTTCTCATGACATGATAAATCATTCCATATATAGATTGCATCTCATATATGTCTCGATCATATCAACATCACACATATATTTATTCAATAGCTTTTACATTGTATGATGAAGTCAGTCATAGGTAAGTGTTTGATTTATGATTTGTTTTCCTATTTCGAGAGCATGACATAGGGGTGGGTAGGGTAGGTAATATGTAGGAAGCATAAGAAATCACCAAACCCTATTTAAGAAAAAAGATGAACCAATAAAGTACAAGTAGAAATAGAGAAATCAAATCTAAAATACAATGTAATCTAAGATTTAAATGCATTTGTAAAATCTCTAATGAGCTTGAAAACCCTACAAAGAAGGTTATATCATTTAAGATAAATAAGGTTCACCAAAATAAAATGTGGAAATAAACAATCCCTAGGTTTCATCTATGAGAAACCAATAGGATGTATACACATTAGTAACCAATCAACCTACACTAATAGTAAAAAGTTGGTGTAGATGATTTTAGTAATGTATTTTTCAATATTTAGCAATGAAGTGAGGACAATAATTCTTAGCTATATGAGCAAATAATGATGCCAATTGATGAAGATTTTGGAATAGTATGATCATTTACCAATGCAATCTCTTAGTAGAGTAATCATATTTTATATTGTACCACTTTATACTCTATCCATGGATAGATTGGTGGGTTTGGAATAATCATGACTTTAAGCTTGCCCTCAAGATGCAAACTTGTCTTCCTATCAAATGGAATGCTACTCTATTGTTCACTTGATTAGCCATGATTTATTCTATACCTCCTAGCATCTCTATGGACTAATAAGATTTAAAAATAACTTGATACATGTCATTATTAGGTCAAAAAGAATGTTAACCTAAATAAAAACCTACCTTGATATGTCATCATTAGGTCATGAAGAATGTTCACCTAAAAAATTAGGTCATGGAGAATGTAAAATATTGAAGAAAATAAGCATACCCTACAATGTAGATTTGTTACTCCTCTTAAGCACCAAATCTAAATGTGTCACTATTAATTGCTCCTTCAATTCTCTAGAATAATTCAATGTGAGAGGACTATTTGATTGTGGGAGATGAGAGATGTGAAGTGATTGTAACTAAATGTCTTTAAATACTAGCATTTGACATCAAATCACACAAACAAGTTTTTTCTTGGCACTAGGTGAATAAGGTAAAAGGGGCCAATCAACTAAAAATTAAACTTTTGAATTTGAAATTGGGTGAGTTGATTTTGCAATCATGAGAATGTCTCAAACAAAAAGTATGTCCCTAGACATAGGAAGAAACAAAATAAAGTGTTTAATAACTACCTAGTAAGTTAATGCATATATGTTATAATAAAAAAAATAGGTCAAGTGTGTAAGGATTTGTGAGCACATGGATAAGGTGACAACTATAAATATAGGTATGAGTGTGCATACAAATTAATAATGGCTAGGTAAATGGGTCTAACTTCACACTAAATTGTGCCATTTATCACTAAGTACACGTATGAAGAAATTTACTAAAAGTGGGCACAAAACTAAATGGAAACAACATGGGTATGCTAATTTTACTATTATAAATTGTAGAGCTAGAACAAGACAATTGTTCTTGGCATGTACCTTTTTTATTAATTTATTATATTAGAATTGAAGGTTGTTTAAATTAATTCATTTTTTTAAAGATAAATTAAAACAAAAAGAATTGCACTCATTGTTTCTAAAATATTAGTACCTACCTTCGGCCAGTACTATTGCAATGAGTTCACACTTATCTAGTTATTAATCTATTGATTACAAACTAATCAAAAAATAGGATTATTTTTCTTTTCAGGCAAATTTGATTTAAATTTGTACTTTTCCTATGTCAACATGATAAATTTTTAATAAAAAATTATTGAAAAATGATTTATCTCTATTGTCATTGGCTGGAAAAAAATGACCTCTTCTCAGCAAGTGCAACAAAAAGCTATAAATGTGGAGAGAATTTTGGTTTGAGGGGAGGATGTGGCAAATAAACAAATTATGAACACAAAAATTGTCTCCCACTAGTTAAGCCATGCCTAAATGGATGGCCATAATTATGAGAGGGAAGAATAATCAGTTTTTATGAATTTAGATTTTTGCTTCATTAGATAAATGTTAAAATTATTTTTTGTCAAATGGACAAAGTTATAATATTAATAATACTATTATAAATATAGGTTTATGCATATTTTATTTAATGAAATTAGATTATTTTTGGGATTTCAATTTTATTTACTCAAGAGTTAAAAATCTAGTATTTCAATTTTATTTACTTAAAAACTTAAAAATCTCAGGAAAAATATTTTCCCATGTTATTACATTTTTTTATTTTTTTCTTGAAACACAATATTTTAATATCTTAAGCAGACATTTCAAATCTCTATACACTCACCTAGGCTAGGGCTTTCCACATAATACAAATATGTAAAGTTTACTTTTATAGTTAAGGAAATATTTGTGTTATTTAATAGGCTTTTTAAAGTTTAGTTTTATAGCTAAGTAAATATTTTAGTGCTATTTTATTTTTACCAAATTAAATTATTTTTGAAACTTCAATTTTATTTACCCAAGACATTTCAAAATGAATTCAATAAATTTTTCCTTATATATTTAGTTTTGGAAATATAACAGTTACAAATTTGAAATGATAAACAATTCTTTATCTTAAAAAAAATATTACTAAATAACAATATTAGATGAATTAAAATAATTAAAATCATGTTCTCTATAAAGTACTTACTATTATTACTTAAACAAAAAATTAAGTGACTAAGATAAAATAGTGTAGTGATCTAAATATGAATATGTTATTGTTATTATATTGTGTAGTTATTCTTTAAACTTACAATATTTTAATGCATTTTAAATTGTAATAGTATTCAATATTATGACATTTTAATATGTTAGACAGACATTTCAAATCTCTCCACACCCAACTAGAGTTAGGGTTCTACACATTTTATTTCACAAAATTAGATTATTTTTGGAATTTCAATTTTATTTACTCAAGAGTTAAAAATCTAGGATTTCAATTTTATTTAGTCAAAAGTTAAAATTATTACATTTTTTATTTTATTCTGCAAACTTATAATATTTTAATACATTTTAAATTATAAAAGTATTAGTATTATTACAATTTAAGGAAATATTTGTGTTATTTAATAGGCTTTGTAAAATTTGGTTTTATAGATAAGGAAATATTTTAGTCCTATTTTATTTTTACCAAATTTGATTATTTTTGAGATTTCAATTTTATTTACCAAAGACATTTCAACAATCTTCAAAATTTAATTTTTCAATTATTGGAATGCAATTTGTCTATACAACCAATACCTAATCAACAAAAAAACTTACAACTAAACAAATACTATATACAACAAATAGCTAATCAACCAAAAAAAATTTACAACTAAAGATTAAGAAATTATATATTTATTAGTACCTTTGACTCAAAAAAATGACCTCTTCTATGCGGATTGTTAGGGAGTGCAACAAAAAGCTATAAATGTGGAGAGAATTTTGGTTTGAGGGGAGGATGTGGCATGTAACAAATTATGAACACAAATTTTGTCTCCCAATAGTTAAGTCATGCCTAAATGGATGGGAATCATCAATTTTTATGAATTTAATTTTTTACTTCATTACCTAAACATAAAAATTACTTTTTTGTCAAAGGGACAAAGTTATAATATTAACAATACTATTAAAACTAGTATAGCTATATTTAACAAATATATTTAAAGTACACCGAGATGGATCCATCTGACATTTTAATAAATTTACTTTAAACCCACCTTAATTTTAACCCTAATTATAATAAGAATCCCAATCCTAACTCTTACCCTAACCCTAATTATAATCATAACCTTGATTGTACTATGAGTATAACCCAAATTTTAAGTCTAACAATAATCCTAATTCTAAGCCTTACCTTAATCCTAATTCTAACTATGATTTTAACCCTAGCCCTAAACCTAACCCAAACCCCAACTCTAATTCTTACCTTAATTCTAATAGTAACCTAATTAAAAGAATTTTGAACATTTTGAAATCCATATACTTTTTTTTATGCTTTTTTTAACTGATGCATTTAATTTAAAAATTAATTCTAACTATGATTTAGCCCTAACATTATGTTTTCTATTGTAAGTTTATTAATGTTTATTTAACATCTATAACTTGGGCAATTGTTCGATCACTTACTTGACTAATATAATAGTTTAAAAAAATTAGTCTACATACCCATTTTTTATTCAAGAAAAAAGGATGCCCATTTTAACAACTTGTCCCTTCTAACCATTGTATACAATATTTTTTTATCCTATTTGTGTTACTTATGAATATATATTATTTGTTTATTTTTAGGTTGTAAATTTAGGTCTAAAATTTGATGGACTGCATTTTAAAATTTTAAAATATATTAGATGATATAATTTGACTTAGATTTTTATATAGTTCTCTATATAATATAATATTTTTATTTATAATAATATATCATCTTATTATGATATTTTGTTATAGAAATATTTATTAATTTAGAATATTTTTAAAGATAAATATAAAAAATCTATTTAGAATTTTTATCTTGAAATATTTATAGAAATCAATTTAGATTAAGATATTGGAAATCTTCTCATCAGAAGCATAAAGTTAATTTTGAGACACTTGGTGATTTTGTTGTACCTACTAAAAATGGTTAGAATTGTGATTATATTTTTCATAAAAATGCATTGTTAAAACCGTCTTCCATTAATAATTTATAGTAAAAAGTAAATTTTCTAGCTATTAATTTTCATGGTATTTTTACTTCTCAAATTTGTGGCTTCATACAACTAAATTAATTTACATGTTTGTTTTGGGAATCTGTATAATTGCATTTTTATTTATTCTTATGAAAACTTCAAATATTAGTTTTGAAAATTTTATAAAAGTATTTGTTAATGACGATTCTTGAAATTGTTTTAAAAATTCTTCAAAAATTAACTCTTGTCAAATGTAAATTAAATTTATAATATTTTGAAAATTCAATTTTTTTTGTGAAGCTTCAGAAAAATATCCTATACTATATTTAAACAAGTGCCACGTAGTGGCCAGTACCTGCCTTGTAGTGTTGTTATTATAGTATTTGTTTAGTTATAATTTTTTTTGTTGTTATTATAGTATTTGTTTAGTTGTAATTTTTTTTGTTGATTAGCTATTGGTTGTATATAGTATTTGTTTAGTTGTAACTTTTTTGTTGATTAGGTATTGGTTGTATAGACAATTTGCATTCCAATAATTGAAAATTTAATTTTTGAAGAGTGCTGAAATGTCTTAGGTAAATAAAATTGAAATCTCAAAAACAATCTAATTTGGTAAAAATAAAATAGGACTAAACTATTTCCTAACTATAAAACTAAACTTTTACAAAGTCTATTAAATAACACAAATATTTCCTTAAAATATAATAATACTAATACTTTTTAAAATGTTGTAAGTTTGAAGAATAAAATAAAAAATGTAATAACATGGCCAAATTTTTTTTTAACTTTTGACTAAATAAAATTGAAATATTAGATTTTTAACTCTTGACTAAATGAAATTGAAATCCCAAAAATAATCTAATTTCATAAAATAAAATGTGTAAAACCCTAACCCTAACTGGGTTTGGATAGATTTGAAATGTCTGCCTAAAATGTTAAAATGTAATAATATTGAATACCATTACAATTTAAAATGCATTAAAATATTGTATGTTTGAAAAATAATTACATAATATAATAACAGTGTGGATAAATTTGAAATGTCTGCCTAAGATATTAAAATGTAATAATATTGAATACTATTACAATTGAAAATGCATTAAAATATTGTAAGTTTGAAGAATAATTACATAATATAATAACAAAAACATATTCATATTTACATCACTACAGTATTTTATCTTAGTCACTTAATTTTTTATTTAAGTAATAATAGTAAGTACTTTTAGACAACATGATTTTAATTATTTTAATTAATGTAATATTGTGGTTTAGTAATAATTTTGGGTGCATTCATTTAATAAAAGTATGTAGTTTAGCTCCATTTAATTAGACATCAATGGTTAAGATCAAATGAATAGTTAAGAAATATTTTAGTGAAATTAGGTTATTTATGTGTAGAACCCTAAAGTATAGTAATAATACTAATACTTTTATAATTTATAATGCATTAAAATATTATAAGTTTGAAGAATAAAATAAAAAATATAATTAAATTCATGATACTATAGATTTTAAAGTTTTGACTAAATAAAATAAATAATCTAATTACATAAAATAAAATATGTAGAACACTAAAAACTAAATTAAAATTATATTACTTTTAGCTAATGAAGCAAAAAATTAATCGCCATCCATTTAGGCATGACTTAACTAGTGGAAGACAAAATTTGTGTTCATAATTTGTTTACTTGCCACATACTCCCTTCAAATCAAAATTCTCTCTGCATTTATAGTTTTTTGTTGCACTCTCCTGACAAACTGACAATCCGCAGAGAAGAGGTCATTTTTTTTTAGCCAATGACAATACAGATAAATCATTTCTAAATAATTTTTTGTTAAAAATTTATCATGTTCACATAGGAAAAGTACAAATTTAAATCAAATTTGTCTGACAAGAAAAATAATCCTATCTTTTGATTGGTTTGTAATCAATAGATTAATAACTAGATAAGTTGAACTCATTGCAATAGTACCAGCTAAGGCAGGTACTAATAAATTTACATATGACTGTAGATATCTATTGTTGAACATAAAAACTTTAGGTTATGACTTTAGGAATCTATTGCTTAACCCAATAAAACCTAAAAACTTCAAGTTATGATTTTAGGAATCTATTGCTTAACCTAATAAAATTGAATAAAAATTGAATTGTAGTGAGTTCTTTCTGTACATTGTATTTTTTCCAACTATACTTAACCCTAAAATAATTTTAACTTTGTTATAAACAAACTCTATTACCAATAGGAAATTTAATTTAATTTAATTTAATGGGAAATATTTATGCATATGATAAAGAAGATACAACTTTATATAAAGAAAGGGGTAGAATTGTATAATTAACTAAATAATTTAAAATAATAATGCTTCCTCTTAACTTAGGAAAGATATAGAAGAAATAGAAAAACTAAATTGAAGTACACAGAACATCCATGCTTACAATCTAAGGACTACAATAGAGTTTCCATAGGAGCACAATAGAATTCTCATAAATAAGATATTATATAAATATGATTGCATACTATTGTTTACATGAGACACAACGCCAAACATTCACACATATGGACATCTGTAGGGACATAAGAGAAAACCATCAATTAATAAATACTATGGACTTATATGTAGGAAGATCTATATGCTCAAGGCATTGCCTTGGGAAGCTAAGAATCCCTCTAGCCAAGTTTCCTGAAAATGCTCTTATTTACAAAGTCCTCAGATTTCTTCATCATAAGTTCTGATTTATCCACTCCAAGGATTGTTTTTCTTTTCTTTTTATCAAGGAGGACATTAGGGTAGTGCAACTACTCCCAGGAGTTATATTCATGAGCATCTCAACTCCTCGTTGAACCTGCAATCAAAACAAATATTTTTAGTGTCTGACTAGTCTTTTTAAACTCTTCATGTATATCTCCATGCAACATTCATTCTTCCTTCTTTGCATTCGAACATCAGGCACCATCAAGTAATTCCAAAGGAAATTTAGGTGCCAATTCTGAATTGCATTTGTAGGATACCATCCGAACAATTATAGATTTGAAATAGTATTATATTTGGAACAATCTATTGAAAGGAAAAGCATTTAAAACTTAAGAAATAAATACAATTGAAAATAAGGAGGAATTTCATTATGTTTTCTATTTCAATTTGAAAATAATATATTATATTTCCAAATTTTAATTGTAAATTAATGAAACTCTATATTATCTTTCATATAGCCAAAAAATTAACCAAATTAACCTGCCCAATTATTGACCCCTCTCCATTAGCTGGAGTGCAAATCACATTGATAATTGACCCCTTTCTCCTAGCTCCAGTGCAAATCACCTTCATAAGCTCTTTGGTTTGTTTACACATCGCTAAAATTGCAAATTATGTTCATACATCTCCTTTTTCATTGCATTGTGCATAATAATGATAGGGTAACTGTCATCAAAGAGTAACAAGGTATCATTACAACCAAAAGAGAATTCCCCGGGTATTATTATTGACATCATTTTTTTGTCCTTTAGGGAGGAAGAATGATATCCAATGAGCATATGTCTTGTCTAGAGAAGAGAGCACACAATACAATTAGGACCACTTGGGTTGGTTTCAATATTAAATGATCCTCTTAAAAATACAGAATTTGCTAAGATTAACTTTTTTTTGTTTACCTAGGAGACTTTTGTGGTCAATAAAGAACCAGAATACCAAGCATCATCTTTGCATCATCTTTGCAGGGGAATGTTCAATGGATTTTACCATATACTCCTTTACTCAGGGATCTACTACTGGATATTTTCAAAAACCACATATTTTAAACCTTGGTACAAACATTATATAGCCATTACCTATCAAAGCTCTAGACAAAGGAGAAGAAGTTGCAAGGAATGATATATTCCTTTACTTAGGGATCTACTACTGAATATGTTCAAAAACCATATATTTTATACCTTGGTACAAACATTATATAGCCATTACCTACAAAAGCTCTAGACAAAGGAGAAGAAGTCTTGATACAAACATTATATAGCCATTACCTGTCAAAGCTCTAGACAATGGAGAAGAAGTTGCAGGAAATGATATTCTCCTTTACTTAGGGATCTACTACTGGATATGTTCAAAAACCACATATTTTATACCTTAGTACAAACATTATATAGCCATTACCTATGAAATCTCTAGACAAAAGAGAAGAAGTTGCAGGGAATGATTACAGGGAGATTCTCTTTTGGCAGATGACATTCAAGCTAATGGTTGTGCCTGTCTCTGGCAAAGGAGAATTCCCTGCTATCATTCTTTTTAATACAATGTGATATATCTAATTATGTTTTCTTCTAAATTTTTAAAAATCTCAACTACCAGTAGTATTTTCTTATTTAATGGAATGTAAAGATTAGTAATATATTTCAATGTTGCAAAAGAGTTCACCTTTGACAAACTAACCATCACATAGTAATCTGTTATAAGATGCCTAATTATATTTTCTTCTATAGTTATAAACAATTTCAACATGAAAAATAATTTCTTACTCTTATGAAATGTAAAGATAAGTAATTTATTTCAATAATTGCATCCAATAAATAGCATAACCCTGAAGCTACAGAGGGCCCATAAGGCATGACACAAAAGCCCTAACCCGTTCTTTTAAGATCAAGTCTTGCTGAATGCAAAATCCATAGAGATGAGTCCAATACAATATGAGATCAAAGTTGATAATAAAGATTTAGTTGATTCACTTCAGAAAAAGGGAATGATTTATTAGTCTCAAAATTTCTCTTTGCATCAGTCCCTCAACAGGCCAAGTAATATGCACTTTCACCGATACAACTAATAATAAATAGGCATTTTACCAAAAAAATAGTTTTGCTCCTCATCTGAAAGTGTGCAAAGAATATAAACTACACATCTGACAGTTAATAACTGCTATCAAGTAGAATAATAATCTCCTAATTTGTCACTTTCCCCTCATCTATAGTGGATAAGTGTTCCAAGGGAAAATATTTGCTTAGGAATTCAATGTAACTCCAACAAAAGTTGAGATGGAGCATCAACAACACTAAAGCAATCTCATGTATACTTGGTTTAATACAATGAAAAGGAATAGGGAGAAAAATTAAAATGCAAAACAGAAAAACATTAGGTACAGAATGAAAGCAATGATGAGGTGAACAATGACACAAAATAAACTGCAACATTAATGCAAATAAAAAATACCTTGGCAGTCCAACATTTCCCTTCACCATTATTAATGGCATCTACTAAACCAATGTAATTTCAATTCTTTATGACATTGTATGGTCCATCATGAATTTCAACCTCAAGTATATCCTCCATTATTAATCAGAAAAATTATATTTTTCTGCCCATATCGAATCATGGTAGAAATATCCTGGGCTGTCACCTGAGCAAATAAGATAGCAAATGTTTATAGTCAATGCAAACTAATAGCACTCTAGACTTGCAAATGCATAAAACAATCATGAAATTAAAGTAAGATGGTAACTTTCAACAAAGCAGATAATCCATTGTGATTCGATTTTTAGAAATTATACAAGTAGATTTTTCCCAGAAACTATTATTAAAACTCAACGGCAGTTACAAATTTATGAAAGAAAGGCCTTTCATCCACACCTGGAAGCTTCTATCACCAATACAGGCAATGACACTCTTATGTAGGGTTGCTCGAGCATATCCCAAGGTACCTGTTGTCATGTATTCCAACATCGCCCCATCGGGCATGGGACCCCCCGTTGTTTTTAAGCTTTTGGTTGCGTCGCACTTGAATTTCCCCGCAGAGAAGGAATTTGAAAAGTTTCAAACTTAGCATCTGGAGGAGCGGGTTCGATTGGTGTGCGGGCATTGAGTGAAATTGTGTCATTCCTTGATTGTGTGATCTGTCCACTTAAGCGGATTTCTCTTGATGCGTTGCACAGTTTTATTCTCTTTTATCATTCATCGGTGGCTTAGATGTCCGCTCAGGAGAATGACTCTACTTCATTATAGTGCATAAAGTTTTAAATTATGCGTAAGGCATCCAAACCTTCGCCCAAGCGGTCATCTTCAGACACTTTGCAAATATGGGAAATAAATATCATTGAGCATGATATTAAAAGTCCGCTTAGGCGGACATCTTGGGACACTTTACAAACATGAGCAACAAGCATCATGAGGCATGGTATAAAAAGTCCGCTTAGGCGGTCTTCTTGACACGCTCTGCAAACTCAAACATTAGACGTTGTGCATATGAGCATCATGAGTCCGCCTAGGCACTCCGAAGAAGGTGGTTCGCATTTCAGAGTGTGCATGGAACACGTAGACATCTGCTTGGGTGAGGGATATCCATCAGGATTTAGATTTTATTCATCAATAGTCAAGTTAATGCTCCAGGTGGTCATTAAAGGTTGGTTCGCCCAAAATAGAAGCCTAAGGATATATATGTAATCACTCAGCCTGGCATCATATCGTATGGGCATCATGTAGGATATTTCAAATCTCTTTTAGAAGCGCATAATCATTTTGCCCAGTATGCCTCTAACACCTGGATACCCACCGAAATGCACATTCGAGGAGATATTTCGAGGAGGTATTTCAAACTTAGCAAATTTATTAAATATTCTGAGCATGGAGTTATGATTGGCATGGCACGATCCTATTGAAGCATTTGAAGAGATATTTGTGCAGGGCGTCATAATGGCCATTTCGTCCGGGATGATCCAACATGAGTAAACATCTCTGTATTTCTTCTTCATGCACAGGTGAAAGATTCATTGCTACATTTAGCATATGAAGTGCGCATTTGTCATTCACTGTGCACCGTAACGGTTAAGTCATTGACCATTGCATTTAGGTTGCAGTCCATTCTATCCTTGGCATCATATTCACTTGAATCCCAATATGTGGCTTAAGTCATAAGTTGGTGTTTGGTCTATTTTTGCGAGTGGGACATTGGCACATTCTTTCAAACCTTTCAGAAATCTCCCACTGCGTCAACTCAAGATATACATGCATACTAAAGGCATTTCGAAGCATAACAGTTTTTCTTGATAGTCTGAGCATTCAAACTTCAAATATTGCTTCATCGGTGATGTAAAATCAGGCTTTTCTTGTCACATTAGGGCAGAGCAAAGAATCACGTCATTCAATTTTGGCTTGAGCATTGGCAACCACTAGGGAGGTGTTTCACGATTCAAAATCAGCATTTTTTTCACCGGCATTTGCGGATATAAGTTGAAGTTGAAATTCGCTGAGGTGGGGATAAAGGTGTTTAAACATAATGAAATGGCTTTACAACTGATGATCTTGATATTCATGACACACTCATCTATTTCAGTTTTGCATTTCTTATTTTTTTCAGAGAGGGTAGGATGTTTCTAAATTGCATATTTTAGTCCTGCATGTGTTATGCGGTGGGTTTTGTCTTGTGTGCTTGTCTTTTATGCATTATTCTAGCGAACTAATGTCTAAAATTCATGCAGGTGAGCAATGAGTGCAAAGGACAGACATGCACTGATGAGGAGTGACATGAAGGGAACGTGGCCAGAAACAAAAGTCACATCAAAATGGCGAAACCTTGGTGACACTAGTCTCGGGAAGACCAACATGGAGGAAATTCAACAAAATTTGCATAAACCCAATCCATCGGATCTAATCAGGCGAATGTTGAAGAATGGGATTGTGCAAGCTACTTGTTTCCTGCCAGCAATGTTGTGTCCAGACCTGATGCTAGAATGTGCCAAGTATTATAATCCTAAAAAGAGATGCATTATGACCAGAGAGGGCAAAGTACTGGCTTATCTGAGAAAGGAGGCAACTGCAGAAGCTTTTGGCATTCCCTCATACAAAACTACTACATTCTGCAACAAGGAGACTGCTTTGCAACTTTATTTGGCTGGACCTGAGAAGTGTATGGAGGTGATAAATAGCAAATGGTTGATGCAATCAAGACTGCAAGTAAGCAGAGTGCCTAAAAAACTTCACAAATCTGATTTTCATCGAGAAATCAATTATATGGTGGTATTTCTGAATCGCATCATGGGCTGCCCACAATCAGCAAATTTCGAGCCATGGATTTTTTCTTCATCGAGGAAATTGTAAGTGGAAACATGATGATATATTGGGCTGAAATGATCAGCAGCAATATTAATGATCAGTTGAAGGGTTTCCAGGAGACAAAAACATTTTATATGAGCTCATATGTTATATATATATGCTTGCCAGAAATGAGAGATATCCAGGACTGAACTGCAAGAGGAGAGTTGGAAACAGAGATGGACAGTTCAAGGTTTATGACTGGTATCCTCACCTGCACTTGCAAGCTATATCCCATTACAGAAGGTTTGATGATGCCTTTTCCATGCACATTGTCAGATTGCTGCAAGGCAACACATGCAAGAGATTGTCGAAGGAGGCCATGAACTTTGTAGCTAAATACGGAAAGTGGTTTATTCAATTTCCAAGATTCACATACATCCGTGTGGAGGGCTTCTCATTATTACCGTACAAGTTGCCTAGATACCCCATTGACAGAATGGTGTTACTGGAAGTTACAAGACAGTTGGTTGCATTCGACAAAGTTCAGAGGAAGAGGAAAAAGACCACAACAAAGTTTCCAATCAGCATTAGGAGGCTTGAGACTTGCATGTCATTACAAGCAGCTGAAAATTCAGAGATAGAGCTGCAGGATTACAACTTGGTGTGCCACAATGATGCATGCAGTAACTTTGATCCATTTGGCATAGTCAGACAGAAATTTGGGAGTAAATACAAGCACAAACCCCAGCTTGAGCATCACTGGATAGATGCATATGATGACATAGAAATAAGAAAGAAAGGTTGCTACCGATTGTCTTTGGATTTGGTCAGAGCATCAAGAGTGATCAACATTCCAGATCAACTTGAGGAGAATCACAAAAGACTTTTACAAAGTTCGTATGAAGAGAAGAGGGACAGGCCCTTCACCATCAATTGGTCGGAACAAGAAGTCACGTGCAATGATGATTTGATGATGCCAATTGTAGCGCATACTAGAAAATATGTGGATTTCCAAATTCGAAGGCTCGGGAGAAGAATGTCCAATTCACTTACAACTTGATGGGAGGAGTTAGTACACATTAGTCCAAGGATTCTTCAAGTAGTGAGTCGACCAGTGACTCCAGTGATTCCACTGATTCAGAGGGTGAAGGTGCTGATCTACATGAAGATATTTAGCCAAGTAAGAAGGCAAAGATTGATGATCAGAAGGCAGCTAGTGCATCTTCAAGGCAAGAGTACAATAGTATAATAAACATTGAGGAAGATGAAGTGAGACAGGATGAACAAGTAGTTTTAGAAGTACAAACTGATCAAGGCATCAAACAAGGTAATCAGATTGATGAGGTTCTATCAGGATCATCTAAGGAGCAAGAAGTGGTCACGATAGAAGTAGACGCTGAAAATCAAAATGACAAGGAGTTGTATGAGTTTGATGAGGAGACTCTTCCTACTGTTCAGTAGAAGGAAGTTAAAGAGGAAAATCAAGAAGACTTGTTTGATTTACCAGAGTGGCTAAGAGATCGAGTCAAGGAGAAGTCTATTATTGAAAGGGAACCCATCCTAAGTTTGGAAGACTTGCTGAGCAGGGCCAAACCTGACAATAGAAAGCAGAAAATTACTAAATTCTCAAAAATCACAAGAGGCAGCTCGAGGTCAAGGCAAGTGCATATTGTTGTTCCAAAAATCAGCATAGAGGTAGATGATGGTGTTCCAAGTGCATGACATCAATACTTTTGATTTGGGACTAGCCACAGTAGAATAGGAGATAGAAGAGTTGGAAGATTCGGTTGCAGTCATCAGAGAAAGCCTATGAAAGGAACAAGAACAGAGGATTCAATTAGAGAAGGATAACTTGGCATTTCAACACTATATTCAGCAGTTGATGAGGCCAGTAAGCTAGGCTAAGGAGATGGTTGCACCACTTGCGTTGCTTTCACAGGAGTATGTGGCACATTTGGAAGAAATGAAGTCCTCATCTCAAGTATTGCTAGATTGGGTAGAAGATCTCAACATCAAAGATGATGGGTTCATTGATGAAATTGTGAAGTTATATAAGGAGGCTTCTTCAATATTTGACAGAGTTCAGAATATTCTGATTACTTCTACAGAATTCAGAAATGTAAGAGAAGTTATGCCTCAGTTGAAAAGGCTGATTTATACTCCAAGTGCCACATTGTTGGATGAAGGAGTTGTTGAACAAGGTTCAACATACAATTTCCATTCCTGATATTGTGCACTCTGCATAAAGGAGCAGGTTCTGGGAAGGATTGAGAGTGATAGCACTCGAGCAAGAGAGGTACTTCAAGAAATTCAAAGCAAAATACCTATTTTTTGTAAACAAGGTAGTTGATTCCAATGGAGAGATTGATGAATACTTGTTGAAAGATAAGATGCATACAAAGTATTTTCAGCATATGCAAGCTATTTCCAGGGAGTTGTTGAATGATATTTGCACACTTTCTACTTTCATGGGCATGATTCAGAGATCCATGACTCATTGGGAGATGACATTTGTCAAATGCACAGGGAGCTGCAAATCATAGAAGGCACTATTCAAACTTTGCGAAGTGTCCCTATGGAGGAGGTTACACGTGTCACAACTAGATTTGTGGAGTTCACCACAAAAAGCAGAGGTCATAAATGAGGGTACTCCACTTAGTGGGTACATCATAAATGTAGGGTCTAATTTTAGTAAATTTTGTAACCACTTGCTTGCGTGGCACAGTATGGGCCCTCGATTTCAACTTTTAATCTTGGCCATCCATTGAATTTTGAGGCCTATATACTCCCATTTTGTTCTCATTTTTAAGGGGGGGAATGCTCTGAGAAATTGTTGCTCAAGACTTTGCTGAAATAAATACAAATTCATTGCTGAATTCTTCATGGTGATTTTGTGTTGTTTCAAATGAATGCATGGTTTCTAAGTGTTCACTCATAGAATAATATTAGTTTAGTTTGTTTTCAGAAATTTAGTTTTATGTTTTATGGAAGTTGTTGTTACTGATTCATGTTCGGTGTCTCCATAGTTCATACCATTTATAATTTGTCAATGGCAGATTGTAGTGCATGGTTAGTCTGAACATTATCTGAGGTTAACTTCAATTACTTCGTGTGAAGAGGTAATCTGAAAATCTTACTTTTCCCTTAGAAGATAGCATCACCTTTGTGTAGTTGTTACCCTATGGAGAAGCAAAGTGTGGTTGAAATTCTGGTGAATCAGTGGTGATTGCTTGCATTTAGATTAGAGTCTTCTAAGCCCATTTCCTTTTGCATTTTCTTTAAAATCCTGTTAGGTTTAGATTCAAGAGCTTCCACTGTCATATCTTAAGTTGTCATATTGTTAGACCTTCGAAGAAGCTATGTTACATGTTATCCAAGAGAAGCAAGTTTCCTATTGTTGAGCATTCACGTAAGTCCCTTTGTGTCAAATAGTAATTCACATCCTATTGCTAAGTTATCCCAAGTCACAACACCAAAAGTAACTAATCAAGAACCTTGGAGCCTACTCATCTGATCACTTAGCTTAGCATTTGAGGGATTTTGTTCAAGAGAGGGTAGAGTACACCAATATTTTATTCTATGTTGTATGTGCAAGGAAAACACATCAACAGAATTGGCGCTAGAAGGAGGGCTTCTCTTGGAATACAAAGTTAGACACACTGGAGCGCATTGTTTCTTTTTCACCTGAAAAGCACCAGAGGATGCTAAGGTCTACACCGCAAGCTTTGAAGGAGTTGGTTGAATTGGATTTCAATTCCAAAGCCAAGCACAATAAGAAGACAAATTCATCAAGTGAAAGATCACCTAGCATAAAGGTCATCGTAGATTTGTTTCAAACTCCACCATGAAATACAAGAATTGCTCAACCAAGTAATACACAAGGAGTTACTCAAACAATTTCGGCGCAACAAGAAAACATTCCAATGGCTTGGCTTCTGGCAAATGCTTCTCCTCTTGCTATTTTTGCAAATTACCATGAAATGCCCAAGAGTCTGAATAATTTTCTTCTAAATTTCAGATCAGTGATGTGAACAGGATTGCAAAGGAACATATTAAGATTTTTGAGGATACCCTTCGAAATAGAAGAATTGAGCATGAAGATGTAGCATGTAGGTTGTTTCCTTATTCACTGGGTGAAGACGTATACTTTTGGTACATTCATCTACCTGTAGGTTCCATCAATAGTTCGCAAAGACATAAAAACACCTTTCTAGAAAAGTTTAGGATTCCCATCACTCCATCAGATCACTACAAATAGTTCATTGATATCAAGAGGCAAGAACATGAACCCATCAGTTCTTCCGACAATTGATTTCATAAGGCTTATACAAGGTTGCAAGCTCGTATAATGTTGATGATGCAATGGTGAGGGAAGTATATTATGCAGCACTAGACCACCTTACTTCCATGTTTGTGAAGAGAGCAACTGCACCTCCAACTACTCTAATAGAAGCCTATGCTGAGGCTATCAAAGTGAATACTGACTTGGGCATGAACACTCAAGGGCCACTTAATCACCTGGGACATCCAGCTATGCCAAATTAGATTCAGAGAATCAACCAAGCTTTGACATAGCATACTCCTATAATGAATCCAATTCTGACACCTAGCAATCAGATGATGTTACATCTAGGAGCACCCATTTCACAAGCCTCACCAGCCCAACTTGTGTACTTACAAGGGTCTTCATCCTCTACAAGGACTCAAGAAGAGAAGGATGAAATGAAAGAGTTAATTGATCAAGTGAAGAGATTATCCACTGAAGTTACCCATCTGAGAAATCAAAATAATCATTTACAAAATATGCTTTTCAAGGAAATTAGAGGGATCAAGGAAATCAAAGTGGATATCAAGGAAATCAGAGAGACCAAGGAAATTATCAAGGTTATAATCAAGGATTTCGATGAACAAATCAAGGATTCCAAAGACAAAACAAAACATGGAATACATCTCCAAACAATGGGAATGTTCCATCTCCATTGGAAAATAATTCAAATTCAGATTCTAGACCTACAGATAAGGTATTCTTAGTTGAGGCAGCTTTATCAAGTTGGTGTCGATTGCATAACACAAATCAGCATTCTGAGTTGTAGTGTACAGAGTTCAAAATAGTTGCTAATATATCCTAAAAGGAGATGCAAAGCACACAAGCTCAAGATGCTCCACAAGCAATGACAGGATATGAGATTGTTCCTGCACCAAGGTATGATCAAGCCTTGATCATTGAAGACTTCAGATTCCCTCCTGTGATGGATTATGATACAATGGAAGGTTTCCTCCAGCATCTGTGAATGGACCAATTGAAAATTGAGATTATTACTCTCCATTCAGTAATGACTTTCAAGCTGAAGCAACAGGGGAAGTACAAGCATTTCAACAATTAGCTGGGAATCCACCCCTAAAAGTCTATCAAAGAAATCATCAAGTATAGGATCCATTAATCACTTCAGTTCCTCCAAACAATTTTCAAACTCCACCAAATCTAAATGCTAGTAATAATCCAAATTTTCGAAGGGATTCACCAGAATATAGACAAAGGGATGTTGCTCAAAGAACCACTCCAACACGAGAAGTTCAGCCAGGAGACAATCCACAAGGAGCCAATCTTTCACGAGATGGCGCTATGACAAATGATGGACTGATACGTTTAAGTTTAATTGTTACTAAAGAATTGAAGAAAGTGAAGGTAAGCATGCCTTTGGTTGAAATGATGAGAATCCCTGAGATTAGAAACATAGTTTTAAACAGCTCCAATGATACATCTACTCCAAGGAATGCTACAGCAGGCCCTTCTAACTCATCCCATGTTCAGAATGCACATGTTGTGGAAAGTGTGCCAGAGGGCGCTTCTCCATCTATGAACTCAATATGTATAGCCCAAGACTCTATAAGGGATACAAAAGAAGGAAGTATTGTTAAAAATGAAAAGATTGCAAAAGATTAAATTACACGGTCAAATGATGTGGCAAAGAATGCACATTCCAAGTTACCAAACGAAAAGTCTGTAGTTTTCTATCAAGGAAGAGATGAGCCTACCCCATTCTTATTATCAGTCTGTATTTTCGGGAAGATGTTATATAATTGTTTAATGGATTCAGGAGCATCAAGCATTGTAATGCCACTTTCAATATGTAAAAGGATGGGTTTGATTCCTACTCAGACCACGAAGAAGGTTACACAGCTGGATAAGACAGAAGTTCCTATGGTTGGAGAGCTGAATAATATACACATGCAGTAATAATCTGATCCAAGAATACAGAACTATATTGATATATCAGTTGTTGATATCCCATGTGGATATGGCATGCGCCTGAGCAGAGATTGGTCAAGAAGATTGAATGGGTATGTAGCTACCGATTTCTCACACATGTGGCTACCATGGAAAGGAATTCCAAATCAAATTAGAATTGATAGTACCCCAAGATTGAGACTTATGATCATAGAATATGGTGAAGATAATGAGGTTTTATTCCTAGAAATTGATTTGGGAAATTACAAGACAAATACAGAAGAAGTCCTCATGCTACAAGGTTCAAGAATGAAAGAAGATGAAAGTCACAAATCTCTTGATGAAATTGAAATTTTACTTGATCACAATTATGAGTCCTCTTCTAATGAAGGAGATGGTACATTTAATTTTTTTTGAAATTTTGTATTCAAGAATGTTCAACAAGCAACAGAGTTG
This sequence comes from Cunninghamia lanceolata, assembly GCA_027924645.1. Lineage (NCBI taxonomy): Eukaryota > Viridiplantae > Streptophyta > Pinopsida > Cupressales > Cupressaceae > Cunninghamia > Cunninghamia lanceolata. The sequence continues at coordinate 7,311,795 of BSBN01000159.1, forward strand.
GGTCAACAAGGAAATGTCAAAGATCTGTTATTACTTAACTGGTGCCAAATACATAGTGCTTTTCATTCTGAATTTTCTTGTGCTATGTGTAAAGTTGCCTTGGAACAAGTATATAGGAGAGTTTCGCAGGCTGCAAAACTAGAAATTCTGGAAGTAAAGAAAGAAGATAACCCTATGGAATTACCCACTAAAATTGAAACAATTGAAAAGGTTGAAAAGAGTGACAATCGACTGAAGAAGGATACAATTTCACCAAAGATTCCGAAGAAGGGTAAAAAGAAAACCCAAATAAAGTTTCAATTGATCAAGAAGGAAATCAAGTATGGACTTTGCGTTTTGATGGGTCCAAGTCGAAGCAAGGAGCTGGTGCTGGGTTTGAGTTGATCAATCCATCAGGCGAATCATTCTTGGCTGTGCATAGACTGCAATTTCCATGTACAAATAATGTTGCAGAATATGAATCATTAGTTCATGGGTTATTGATGGCTATCAAGAAAGGAGCTAAGATTCTACATGTTTATGGAGATTCTGAGGTAATTGTCAAGCAAATAAGAAAGAAGTATGTTTGTCATGATAAGAGATTGAAGAGGTATAGAAACTGTGTTTCGGATTTGATTGAATGTTTTGATGCATTCAACATCAAATCAGTTTACAGATCAAAGAATCAAGTTGCTAATTCCCTTGCACAGGCTACAAGTTCACTGTAGAGTTAGTCTCAGTACCATCAGTTCCTAATAATGTTACAAATTTTTAGGTGTTCAATGATGATAAATACATATTGGATTTCATCACAAATTCTGGGGTTTTTGAAGCTCAAATCATCGATGAAGAAGATCTGGAGCAGGCAAAATTTGATGCAGAGGGTATCTTGAACCTGAAAAATAACACAATACCACGAGGAATGATTGAGTTAGAAAGACTCTTTGATTCAGATTAATTGAGCGCATTGAGAGATCATAAGATTCAATGAGATAAATGTGAACCTGTCAATATGGGAATAGGTAATGAAGAGAAGAATGTGTTAATAGGAAAGTTGTGTAGACCTGAAGAGAAAGAAGGTATACTCAAATGCATGAAAGAATTTTTAGACATTATAGCATGGAGCTATGATGATTTAAAGAATTATGATACCTCAATCATTACACACACCATTCCTCTGAAACCCAATAGCAAGTCGTTCAGACAAAGGCAGAGACATGTCAATCCACTTTTAGAACCATTGATATACAAAGAGGTAAAGAAACTGTTGAACGCAAGAATAATATTTCCAATAAGGCACTCAACGTGGGTTGCCAATCTTGTTCCTGTTCGTAAGAAAAATGGAGAAATAAGATTGTACATGGATTTCAGGAATTTGAACAGAGCATCTGAAAAAGATAATTATCCATTGCCCTCATTAGATGAAGTGTTGCAAATTGTAAATGGTTCCCAAATGATGTCTTTCTTAGATGGATACTCAAGATACAACCAAGTGATGGTGGAACCAGAAGATAGATTGAAGAATACTTTCACATGCAAGTGGGGAAATTATGCATATAGGTGAATGCCATTTGGACTGATTAACACAGGAGCAACCTTTCAGAGAGCTATGGACATTGCTTTTCATGATTTGATTGGAAAATGTATAATCATATACATGGATGATCTTACAGTTTTCTCTCACAGAAGGGAAGATCACATAGAGGATTTGAGGAAAGTATTTCAAAGATGTAGAAAACATGGAATCTCACTGAATCCAAAAAAGTGTATGTTTGGAGTAACAGAAGGCAAATTATTGGGGCATGTGATCTAAGAGAAGGGAATTTCAATAGATCCAAGCAGAATAGAGGCTATTTCAAAGATTGATATGCCTGCAAGTAAGAAGGAGCTGAAGTCATTCTTATAGAAGATAAACTTTGTCAGGAAGTTCATTACAGGATTTGCAAAGATCGTTAAGCCATTGAATGACATGTTGAAGAGAGATGCGAAGATAGAGTGGACAATTTCTGCAAGAAAGGCATTTGAAGAAATCAAACAAGATATCGCTGATGCTCCTATTTTGATAAGTCTAGACTACACAAGGCCATTTGATCTCTATTATTTTGCTTCGAAGCATACATGTGCAGCGACTCTCACCCAGAGAAATGAAGAAAAAGATGAACACCCAATAGCTTTGATGAGCACACCATTGAAAGATGCTGAACTGAGATATCCCAATGTGGAAAAGCAAGCTTATGCACTGGTCAAAGCAATGAAGAAATTTAGACATTACATTTTGAGGAGTAAAATATATGCTATTGTTCCAGATGTGGCAGTCAAGACCTTACTTATGCAGAATGAGTTGGGAGAAAGAAGAGGCAAGTGGGTCGCCACTATTCAAGAATATGATATTGAAATACAGCCAATGAAGCTTGTTCAAGGACAAGGACTGACTCAAATGATTGCAACTAATGGACCAGGGTTGGTATAACAAGTTTATACTCTTGAGGATGTATCACCTAACAAGTGGTACAATGACATTATGTATTATCTGATAAATCAAAAGTGTCCAGCGCAGATGAATTCAACCCAGAAGAGAGCTTTGAGAATAAAAAGTCAACGTTTTATGCTCCAAGGGTTAGTCTTGTTCTGAAAGAATCATTAAGGGATATATTTAAGATGCATAGGAAGATGAAGTAGGTTAGATAATGGAACATTTTCACAACAAATTTGGAACATGTCATGGAGGTGGTTTAGCTACAGCACACCAGATTATGAGGGCAGGCTATTATTGGCCTACTTTGTTTCACGATGCATATGACCATGTCAAGAGATGTCACACATGCTAGGTAGCTGCTTCAAGGGAAAGAAATCCAGCCATGCCACTTCAATCAGTGATCAAAGTAAGACCCTTTGCTCAATGGGGTTTGGACTTTATTGGTATGATTAACCCACCTTCCTCAGCACAACACATGTATATTCTGACCACTACTGATTATTGCACCAAGTGGTCTGAGGCTCATGCTTTAAAATTTTGTACTTCTGATGTTGTGATTAAATTTCTTGAAGAAAATATTATCATTAGATTTGGATGTCCACATGCACTTGTTTGTGATAATGGTCCTACTTTTACTTCATTGAAATTTTCTAACTGGGCTTTTGAATATGGCATCATGCTGAAATTTTTGTCAAACTGTTACCCGCAGGGAAATGGCCTAGCAGAATCCACCAACAAGAATTTGCTAGGCGCAATTAAGAAGCTATTGTACAAAAACTTGGGAGATTGGCATACACAACTTAAGTTTTCTCTTTGGGCAGATAGGACAAGAATAAAGGGTTCCCTTGGTACATCCCCTTATCATCTAATTTATGGCCAAGATCCTGTATTCCCAATCCAACTGAGAATTCCCACATTACAGTTTATTCAGGATTACATGGGAGAAAATGACAAAGTTCAAACTAGGTTGTCATAAGTGCTCCACTTGGAAGAAAAATGAGACATGGCACTTGAAAATTTTGCAAAACATCAAGGAGTTGTGAAGAGATGGTTGGGCAGACAAGCTAAGATCAAATCTTTACACATATCTGATTTAGTTCTATACTGGGACAAAGCTAAAGAAAGAAAGGGTGAACATGACAAATTTGATAATCTTTGGAAAGGCCCTTACCAGATTGCTGAAATTTTGGGAGAGAATGCTTTCAAACTGAAAACACTCACTGGAGAATCTGTTCCATTGCTCGTCAATGGACAATTCTTAAAGCATTATTTCCAACCCTAAGTTCCTTTAGGGACTTATTTGTACATAGTTAGGATAGTTGTTTCCTTCTTTCATAGGTTAAGTTTAGGTTAGGTTTGCTGCATTTTGGGCTTGTTCGCTTTTGCTGCAGTTTTTGGCTTTCCCCAGGGTCCCATTTTTGGGGTGGTATTTTTAATAAGAGCACATTTTGGTTGACTTTATGAGGTGATGTTAAGTATATTTTGAGAATAAATATTCATGAGATTCTTTGAGTCAGAAGGTAATTTTCTTTAGTTTATCTATTTGTTAAGATCTGTACTTGACTCGAGAAGGGAATCATGCATTGTATTTTGACATGAAGGTCTTTGATTATATGTTTAAAATGTTTAATCTTTAAATGAATACTTTTTGTTTTCTTTTGATAATCTTGCGTCAGATGGATAGATCCATTGCGGACTCCATTGTTGGCGTTCGGTAGCATGTTACTTACTCTGGGAGGATAAATTGACTGTTTAGAGTGACTTGAATTATTTTGAGATCTTATATCTTTTCACTTTTAAAATATAGAAGTACCTAAGTAAATCTTTGTGATCTCGCATCAAGTGAAAAATCTAAAGGTCCACCTTTGCCACCATTGTAAGTCCACACCCAGCTAGCTGAGTTATCACGTAGCAATACTACATTGTACTCTACCAAGCAAAAAGCATGTTGAAAATCAAAAGAAAAGAAAAGAAAAGAAATGAAAAGAAAATCACAAATCACACACTATAACTCAGTTAGATGGACAATCGAGTAATCTTTACCGAGGCTATGGACGCTTGACCAGCAGTAGGGCTCTGCTCGAGTGGAATTATGAGACAAACCCATCAGGGCTATAGACACTCACTGGCAGTGGGGCCATCTCCAGGTAGTTCATGAGGTGTGTACTAATCACATAGCTTAATGCGGAGGAACTAAGGTGATCTTGAGTGCTGATGGATGGAAATGAACCTAATTGCACACACTTGGATCTTCAGGATGAAAATGGTTGTCCTAAGCCTTTGATTTTGATGCCTTAATTAAGCTTTCATGTTTATCTAACCTGATATGTGGGTGTACACTAGGATTTTGAAGTTTTGATTCTTGCTTATCTCTAGAACACTAGAAGAAGTTTTAAATGAAATTATTTTACCCTATGAAACAACAAAGATGAAATGTCGCAATACAATTTATGACTCTTTTCTCCTTTTGAGTACATCTCTTAGCTAATGGATGGACTTGATGGGGTTATTTGATGATTTAGGGTTTTGAATGAGTCTTTATTCTTGAAATGTACAAGAAAATTTCTCTTGTGGAGTCGCCAGATGTTGTCATGTATTCCAACATCACCCCATTGGGCATGGGGACTCCTCGTTATTTTTAAGATTTTGGTTGCGTCTCACTTGAATTTCCCTACAAAGAAGGAATTTGAAAAATTTCAAACTTAGCATCTGAAGGAGCAGGTTTGATTGGTGTGTAGACATTGAGTGAAATTGTGTTATTCCTTGATTGTGTGATCTACCCACTTAAGCGGATTTCTTTTGATGTGTTACACGGTTTTATTCTCTTTTATCATTTGTAGGTGGCTTAGATGTTTGCTCAGGAGAATGACTCTACTTCGTTATACTGCATAAAGTTTTAAATTATGCGTAAGGCATCCAAACCTCTGCCCAAGTAGACATCTTCAAACACTTTGCAAATATGGGAAATAAATATCATGCAACATGATATTAAAAGTCCACTTAGGCGGACATCTTGGGACACTTTACAAACATGAGCAACAAGCATCATGCGGCATGGTATTAAAAGTTCGCTTAGGCAGTCTTCTTGAGACGCTCTGCAAACTCAAACATTAGATGTTGTGCATATGAGCATCATGAGTCCACCTAGGCACTCCGATGAAGGTGGTTTGCATTTCAGAGTGTGCATGGAACATGTAGACATCCGCTTGGGTGAGGGATATCCATCAGGATTTAGATTTTATTCATCAACAGTCAAGTTAATGCTCCAGGTGGTCATTAAAGGTTGGTTCACCCAAAATAGAAGCCTAAGGATATATATATGTAATCACTCAGCCTGGCATCATATCGTATAGGCATCATGTAGGATATTTCAAATTTCTTTTAGAAGCGCATAATCATTTTTCCCAGTATGCATCTAACACTTGGATACCCACCCAAATGCACATTCAAGGAGGTATTTCAAACTTAGCAAATTTATTAAATATTATGAGCATGGAGTTATGATTGGCATGGCACAATTCCTATTGAAGCATTTGAAGAGATATTTGTGCAGGGCGTCATAATGGCCATTTCATCCAGGATGATCCAACATGAGTAAACATCTCTGTATTTCTTCTTCACGCGCAGGTGAAAGATTCATTGCTACATTTAGCATATGAAGTGCATATTTGTCAGTCACTGTGCACAGTAACGGTTAAGTAATTGAGCATTGGATCTAGGTTCCAGTCCATTCTATCCTTGGCTTCATATTCACTTGAATCCCAATATGTGGCTTAAGTCATAAGGCAGTGTAAGGTCTATTTTCATGAGTGGGATGTTGGCACATTCTTTCAAACCTTTCAGAAATCTCCCACCACATGAACTCAAGATATACATGCATAGTAAAGGCATTTCGAAGCATAACAGTTTTTCTTGATAGTCTGAGCTTTTGAATTTTAGATATTGCTTCATCGGTGATGTAAAATTAGGGTTTTCTTGTCACATTAGGGTAGAGCAAAGAACCGCATCATTCGATTTTGGCTTGAGCATTGGCAACCAGTAGTGAGGTGTTTCACGATTCAAAATCAATATTTTTTTCATAGGCATTTGCGGATATAAGTTGAAGTTGAAATTTGCTGAGGTGCGGATAAAGGTGTTTAAACGTAATGAAATGGCTTTACAACTGATGATCTTTATATTCATGACACACTCATCTATTTCAGTTTTGCATTTCTTATTTTTTTCAGAGAGGGTAGGATGTTTCTAAATTGCATATTTTAGTCCCGCATGTGTTATGCAGTGGGTTTTGTCTTGTGTGCTTATCTTTTATGCATTATTCTAGTGAACTAATGTCTAAAATTCGTGCAGGTGAGCAATGAGCACAAAGGACGGACAGGCACTGATGAGGAGCGACATGAAGGGAACGTGGCCAGAAACAAAAGTCACATCAAAATGGCGAAACCTTGTTGACACTAATCTTGGGAAGACCAACATGGAGGAAACTTGACAAAATTTGCACAAACCCAATCCATCAAATCTAATCAGGCGAATGTTGAAGAACGGGATTGTGTAAGCTGCTTATTTCCCGCTAGCAATGCTGTGTCCAGACCTGATGCTAGAATGCACCAAGAATTATAATCCTGAAAGGAGATGCATTATGACCAGAGGGGGCAAAGTATTGGCTTATCTAAGAAAGGAGGCAATTGTAGAAGCTTTTGACATTCCCTCATACAAAACTACTACATTCTGCAACAAGGAGACTGCTTTGCAACTTTATTTGGCTGGACCTGAGAAGTGTATGGAGGTGATAAATAGAAAATAGTTGATGCAATCAAGACCGCAAGTAAGCAGAGTGCCTAAAAAACTTCACAAATCTGATTTTCATCGAGAAATCAATTATATGGTGGTATTTCTAAATCGCATCATGGGCTGCCCACAATTAGCAAATTTCAAGACATGGATGTTTTTCTTCATCAAAGAAATTATAACTAGAAAGAGGATGATAGATTGGGCTGAAATGATCAACAGCACTATCGATGATCAGTTGAAGGGTTTGCAGGAGACAAAAACATTTTATACTAGCTCATATGTTATATATATGCTTGCCAGAAACGAGAGATATCCGGGACTGAACTGCAAGGGGAGAGTTTGAAATGGAGATGGATAGTTCAAGGTTTATGACTGCTATCCTCAGCTGCACTTGTAGGCTATATCCCATTACAGAAGGTTTAATGATGCCTTTTCCATGCACATTGTCAGATTTCTGCAAGGCAACTCATGCAAGAGATTGTCGAAGGAGGCCATGAACTTTGTAGCTAAATACAGAAAGTGGTTTATTCAATTTCCTAGATTAACATACATCTGTGTGGAGGGCTTCTCATCATTATCGTATAGGTTGCCTATATACCCCACTGACAGAATGGTGTTACTAGAAGTTACAAGACAGTTGGTTGCATTCGACAAAGTTTAGAGGAAGAGGAAAAAGACCACAACAAAGTTTCCAATCAGCATCGGGAGGCTTGAGACTTGCATGTCATTGCAAGCAGCTGAAAATTTAGAGATAGAGCTACAGGCTTACAACTTGGTGTACCACAATGATTCACGCAGTAACTTTGATCCATTTGGCATAGTCAAATAGAAATTTAGGAGTAAATATGAGCGTAGACCCCAGCTCGAGGATCACTGGATAGATGCATATGATGACATAGAAATAAGAAAGAAAGGTTGCTACCGATTGTCTTTGGATTTGGTCACAGCATCAAGAGTGATCAACATTCCAGATCAACTTGAGGAGAATCACAAAATACTTTTACAAAGTTTGTATGAAGAGAAGAGGGACAGGCCCTTCACCATCAATTGGTCGAAACAAGAAGTCATGCGCAATGATGATTTGATGATGCCAATTGTAGCACATAACAGAAAATATGTGGACTTCCAAATTTGAAGGCTCTAGGAGAAGAATGTCCAATTCACTTACAACTTGATGGGAGGAGTTAGTACACATCATTCCAAGGATTCTTCAAGTAGTGAGTCAAGCAATGACTCCAGTGATTCAGAGGGTGAAGGTGTTGATCCCAATGAAGATATTCAGCCAAGTAAGAAGGCAAAGATTGATGATCAGAAGGCACCTAGTGCATCTTCAAGGCAAGAGTGCAATAGTATAATAAACATTGAGGAAGATGTAGCGAGACAAGATGAACAAGTAGTTTTAGAAGTACAAACTGATCAAGGCATCAAACAAGGTAATCAGATTGATGAGGTTCTGTCAGGATAATCTAAGGAGCAAGAAGTTATCACGATAGAAGTAGAGGCTGAAAATCAAAATGACAAGCAGTTGTATGAGTTTGATGAGGAGGCTCTTCCTACTATTCAGTAGAAAGGAGTTCAAGAGGAAAATCAGGAAGACTTGTCTGACTTACCAGAGTGGCTAAGAGATTGAGTTGAGGAGAAGTCTATTATTGAAAGGGAACCCATCCTAAGTTTGGAAGACTTGCTGAGCAGGGCCAAACCTCAGAATGGAAAGCAGAAAATTACTAAATTCTCGAAGATCACAAGAGGCAGCTCGGGGTCAAGGCAAGTGCATATTGCTGTCCCAAAAATTAGCATAGAGGTAGATGATGGTGTTCCAAGTGCATATGACATCAATACTTTTGATTTGGGACCAGCCACAACAGAACAGGAGATAGAAGAGTTGGAAGATTCAGTTGCAGTCATCAAAGAAAGACTACGAAAGGAACAAGAACAGAGGATTCAATTAGAGAAGGATAACTCAGAATTTCAGCACTATATTCAGTAGTTGATTAGGCTAGTAAGCCAAGATAAGGAGATGGTTGCACCACTTGCATTGCTTTCATAGGAGTCTGTGGTACATTTGGAAGAAATGAGGTCCTCATCTTAGGTATTGCTAGATTGGGCAGCAGATTTCAAGATCAAGGCTGATGGGTTCATTGATGAAATTGTGAAGTTGTACCAGGAGGCTTCTTCAATATTTGATAGAGTTCAGAATATTCTGATTACTTCTGTAGAATTCAGAAATGTAAGAGAAGTTATGCCTCAGTTGAAAAGGCTGATTTATACTCCAAGTGCCACATTGTGGGATGAAGGAGTGGTTAAACAAGGTTCAACATATAATTTCCATTCCTGGTATTGTCCACTGAGCATAAAGGAGTAGGTTCTGGGAATGATTGAGAGTGATAGCACTCGAGCAAGAGAGGTACTTCAAGAAATTCAAAGCAAAATACTTGTTTTTGTAAACAAGGTAGTTGATTCCAATGGAGAGATTGATGAATACTTGCTGAAAGATAAGATGCATACAAAGTATTTTCATCATACGCAAGCTATTTCTAGGGAGTTGTTGAATGATATTTGCACACTTTCCACTTTCATGGGCATGATTTAGACATCCATGGCTGGTTGGGAGATGACAGTTGTCAAATGCATAGAGGAGCTGTAAATCATAGAAGGCACTATTCAAACTCTGCCAAGTGTCCCTATGGAGGAGGTTACATGTGTCATGACTAGATTTGTGGAGTTCACAACAAAAAGGAGAGGTCATAAATGAGGGTACTCCACTTAGTGGGTACATCATAAATGCAGGGTCTAATTTTAGTAAATTTTGTAACCACTTGCCTGCGTGGCACAGTATGGGCCCTCGATTTCAACTTTTAATCTTGGCCATCCATTGAATTTTGAGGCCTATATAAGCCCATTTTGTTCTCATTTGTAAGGGGGGAATGCTCTGAGAAATTGTTGCTCAAGACTCTGCTGAAATAAATACCAATTCATTGCTAAATTCTTCATGGTGATTTTGTGTTGTTTCAAATGAATGCATGGTTTCTAAGTGTTCACTCATAGAATAATATCAGTTTAGTTTGTTTTCAGCAATTTAGTTTTATGTTTTATGGAAGTTGTTGTTCTTGATTCATGTTCAGTGTCTCCATAGTTCATACTATTTATAATTTTTCGATGGCAGATTGTAGTGCATGTTTAGTCTGAACATTATCTGAGCTTAACCTCAATTACTTCGTGTGCAGAGGTAATCTAAAAATCTTACTTTTCCCTTAGAAGATAGCATCACCTTTGTGTAGTTGTTACCTTATGGTGAAGCAAAGTGTGGTTGAGATTTTGGTGAATTAGTGGTGATTGCTTGCATTTAGATTAGAGTCTTCTAAGGTCATTTCCTTTTGCATTTTCTTTAAAATCCTGTTAGGTTTAGATTCAAGAGCTTCCACTGTCATATCTTAAGTTGTCATATTGTTAGACCTTCGAAGAAGCTATGTTACATGTTATCCAAGAGAAACAAGTTTCCTATTGTTGAGCATTCACGTAAGTCCCTTTGTGTCAAACAGTAATTCGCATCCTACTACTAAGTTATCCCAAGTCGCAACACCAAAAGTAACTAATCAAAAACTTTGGAGTCTACTCATCTGATCACATAGCTTAGCATTTGAGGGATTTTGTTCAAGAGAGGGTAGAGTACACTAGTATTTTATTCTACGTTGTATGTGCATGGAAAACACATCAACAGTACCTCCTACAGGCCAACCAACTGACCCATACTCCATCTAGAACTCGTACCTTCAAAATCAACATCAGAGAATTATTATTTAATCATACACAATTCCATAAAAATCCCAAAAATAACACTAACAATGATTGGTTCTAAGGTTGACAGACTCTCATTTTACACCATGCAAACAGGGCAAAGACCTATCCTAGTTATCCTTCAAAGACTAAACACGATAACTAATGTAAGCACTATTGTCAGCACAAAGTTAACCTTAAAGCCAAAATGTTAAAAGTCCTCACAACAACAAACAAGTTATTACTATACTAATAAGCAACATTTCAAGGAAAATATATTTTAATTTACCTGCATCCCTCTGACAGTTTAAGCTTCTGGCAATTGAACCAAGAGTGATTTCACAACCCACATTTGAATTTTGAATTTAAATTTCAATACTATTGTAATAATGTCACAACATTTGAATTCTGAATATTAGAAATTGAAAAAAAAATAAAAACATAAAATGTAGATTAATTTAAAAATACAAATAATGTGGACACCATTAAAAATTGAGGATAAGAATTATTTTAATTAAGGATAAGGTTATCATTATAATAACAAGAGAATGGATGAAGCATTGTTATTAAAAAAAGAAGGTGGATGAAGCATTGTTATTAAACAAAGACAGTGGAGGGAGCATTTTCCTTAAACAAAGACAGTGGAGAAAGCATTATCAATAAATTAAAGGAGTGGAGGATGCAATAGCATTAAAAAATAAGAGTGGAAGATGCTTGGTTTTTCTATAAATTGCAAGGATTTGATGAAGAAGGAACATCATCTCTTGTTTGGCAAACTGGAGAAATCTGAGACACAACTAAGGAGGAGGAGGCTTTCTTCGTCAGATCTTGGAGGCCAATAATAAGTAAGTTTTGACCCTGTCACATAGATCTGCTATTTTCTTTTGTTCTGCATTTTTTTTCAGGGAGTTTGCTCATGGATCTGCTTATTTTGATTGTTTTGAGTTACTAGATCGAGTCACTTTAAGGATTATAAGCCAATGATGATTGGGTACTAGTGATGATTGCATTTTTTCTATTATAAGAGAAGAGTTATGGTTTTTTTAGAGTATCCATTTGTAGTTATCCATTTTTTTGTTATAAGCCAAATTTGTAGGTGATGATACCTGACAAAAATTCCCCTTTAGACACAGTCCCATTCTGACGCAGACAGGAAGGCTATCGTCAAAGGTTGTATAAATTTGGCGTTACAAGCTGCCAATTGCATCAACAAATCTATTTTGTACATATCCTGCGATCTTACTTCTTTTAGGAATCCCACGTGCTCTGCCTACCACGATGTGTTTATTGGTCCACCAGAGCAATTTCATTCATAATATCTAAAAAGAATTTCCCCTTCCATTATGCTTTGACAGAAGTCCATACCCTATTCTTAATCACCCATTCGGCACAGGAAGGAAAGACTTTGCCATAGGTTTTGGTTTTTGGCCTTACACCAGCTAATTGTATTTTCTCAAAAGTTTTATAGGCCTTTTTCAAATCAATTTTATGTTGAACCTGCAATCATTGCATTCCACGTGATGACATTTCTTTGAGGGATTTTGCCAAATAGTGGACGTGCCTTGTCTGTGATCCATACCCTGTTTATTAAGTGCCCATTGAGCACAGGCAAGGAGGACGTTGGAAAAGGTTTTGAATTTATCTCTTTACATAGCCAGTCACACCATTTTGGCACAGACTGGGAGCACACTCGCAAATGTGAATTGAACGGGTTGGAGGCTCGTTCATTGCATTTGGTGAAACACTGTATGAGATTTTGTCTAATGTGAAACACTTAATATTTTTCGTCTAACAACCTGCATTTTCAAGAATGCACTTTCATAAAGTTAAAAAAAATCCACTCTTTTAAGTATTTATAATTCCTACCGTTACAGAGGAATTAGGGAACTGTACCTTTAAGCATTTACAATTCTTACCCTTACAGGGAAATTAAGACACTTTACATTGAGCATTTGTAATTCCTCAGAGAAAATCATCTGGTTTGGCGTATGTAGCCGTCGCAGTGTGCGGCCAAGGTGTAGAAACTCTCTTGTTTATCTCATTGAGTCGTCCCTAATCAGAAAGGTGAAATCTTAACAATCAAGATAAGAGATCTTCGTGTTTTTCGCAATCAAGATTCTAACAACTAGGGAACTCACCCATTTTAATTTATTTTACCATAAAACTATTTTAAATTAAGAATTAATTTATTTTACCATAGAACTATATTAAATTAAGAGTTACTTCATTTTACCACAAAACTATTCTATTATTTTATTTGTTTTAAAGTTAGAACTTTTATATTTACAAAAATAAATCCTTTGCAATTTCAGTATCATCCCTCACAGGCAATTTGCATTTGCCAGAGGCACAACTTTTTAGAATAAGCATATTAACATGTATGTCAAGCACAGAAGTTTGTGGCAGTCTCTAAGTGAATAGGGTAGGGCGACTGAATCTGCGTGTAAAGAAGGGGTTTGATTCAAGTGCCAACTATGCAAGGACTCCTCCACTTCTTATCTCTAAGTGAATATAATACTTGTTTATCTTGTTACCTTCCATTAACGCCAATAAAATATAAAGGTATTGAGTAAAAGTTAAGAAGCAATAGACAAGGACTCCTTCCAACTTCTTATCCTCTAGGAAGTATTATACTTTTTATGATGTTTCTCTTTTTAACCATGATATTTTTCTTAGCAATTGAAGGCCAGATTTGAATGGATTACTTTAAGGAAATAAAAGTGTATATCATGTATGACCTATTTGGTACACGAACCAACTCCTACCCAGCATCCATCGGCCATTTGCTACTTTCAGTCATTATAACCTTAACAAAAACTAATGCACAAAATTAGCTCTTGAATGATGTCAAATTGTGATAAATTTTCTTTGTAGCTTAGGGAAGAGGACCCAGTAGTGGTGCACCCTAACTTCACGCCTCTCAAAATCATATGTGACAATTTGGAATCACTACAAAATTTTTATAGTAGCTTACTTGGCAATGCCCTTGCTTATAACTATTCTTTTGTGTATCTCTTAATATTCCTAAGAGATAATTTACCATCTCGCTCATAAATAAATTTTCTCGATGTCAATGGTATTGGTGGAATTGATTTACTTCTGCATCACAAGCAATCCTTACATCCTCAACAAATAGACCCTATCTATTGTACTTGTCATTTAGGGACTTCTCATCATATCTGTATGTGAATGAGGTGTTTGATCAAAACTAAATAACTCAATCATGTTACCAATTGTGGCGATTGACATGAAAATGTAATTTTCACCTATGAGTTGTAATAGGTTAGATAGAATTCTCCCTATCTTTTACTTAACATCCTTTGAAATAATGTGGGAATCAATTATCATACCTTCAACTTATATGAGAGTTTATTTTTGAATATAGCTCTGAGTTATCTGTTAGCATCAAGTGCATATGATCCATGTATTTCTTGTGAATTCTATTATGCTATAGGGTACACTTACCACTACAATTACACTACCATAATTATTGTCATGAAGCTCTCTAAAAGTAATGTGTTGTAAGATAGTAGAGTGAGTCTCTAATTAGTAAGGGGAGGAGGAAAACTCATGGTCACACAAATAGCATTGGTGAAGTATGATACCATGTAAAAGTTCCCTTTGACTTGACCCTTGAAAAATATTGTTTCAATGTTGCTATTTAATCATGTCCCTATAATTTGGAATAATCTCCTTTTCAATAATCATGGGTAGGGGAACCTAAGATGCATTCAAATCTTACTAGCATCTTTCTCACAAACAGGTTCCATATGAAAGCTTGAGTATCCTTTCTCGTTGATGTTTATGAACAATTGGGAATGTGATAGTATGAGTGATTAAATTGGTTTGTGAATGTATGCAAAGATGCTGCATGGTTGAATCTTGTTTCTACTCTATAAATTGTGCGAATCCTAAGAATTAGATAAACAGTATTATGTGGAATTAGAATTCTAAAAATTACTTGAGTTGCGTTGGTTTTTATCTTAATTATGTATGAGCAAGCTTGTTAAGTTGATCTATTTTAAAGGTCATATTATTTCCCAAGCATTATTCAGAATTTATTCATATTGTATGTGAAGAACAAAGTTATCAGTTAAACCTAATTTTAAGAGTGGTCTTAACACTAATAGTTTTGTATCTGTAGGATTATGTGGCTATTGTTTTATACATGGAAGCTGCAACGAAGTGCCAATAACAGAGGAGGACTTAAATGTTGATGATGAGTAAAATCCATACCCTAAGAACACAACCAGAGATCTGTAAAGAGTGCATAGAGGACAGAGAAAGCTGTGAATTTATGCGTAAATTGGAATATAGAAATGAGGAGATTCGTATACATATTATAATACTTGTTTCAAGCTGGTTGTTCCCGTTAATGTCCTATAAACCAGTATCTTTGCTTTATGCAAGTTCTCTCAATTATTTTAGGTAAACCTTATAAATCAACATCCAAACTCAAAACAAATTGCAGTGTTTGGTATTTACGGTACCTCTGGGTCACGTTTACGGGTAATGCCGTCACGTTGAACCAAGTTCCTCGCGCCTAACATAGCTGCAACAACGACGTCTGGGCATCGTCCCTCTAAATCGTCAGGGAGTAATAAGAAACATGTCAAAGTTAAATCCGCAGGAAGGGAAAATCTCCTTGAATATCTCATTAAAAAGATTAACTAAAAAGAGAGGATGAGTCTATTGAACTAATGATTACCATGATGCTCATTTGGAAAACACTCCAAGCATATTATCAGAAAATAGGGTTTATTGATATGTGGGTATAGATCGAGGAGGACATGTGAAATGTTAGATAGGGCAACTAGGCCGATCTAGAAACGCTATCTATCATATACTTTCACCTTGCCCTTGTAGATCATGGTGAAAGTACTAGGGAATCAGGAATAGACTTAGTCACGATAATTATCTAATTTGGCTTGGGGAAGCAAATTAGATTTCATGGGTAGATACCTTATAGGGATTCCTCCACACTAGGTCTAACTGACAAACACCCCTTTAGGTGTTTATGGTAGTGGACTAACTTTTGTCCCTATTTCACCGAGTGGGTGGCAGCCGACGAAGAACTGTCTAGGGCAGGGAATAACCCTAGAAAGGGCTAGGTACCTGCTCATAGTTACATCAAACATAGTGCAAAACAGAACTACATGTTCGCATTCCCCACGTTAGTCACATCCTAAGGAGGGGGCCTTGATCCTGTGGATACAGGGTATGTAGGTAGTCTGGACAGCGAAGGATGCCCCTAGTACTCAGGTCCCCTGGATGTAGGGTGTCCTACAATTAACATTGTGATCTTAATCCTCTGAGTAGTGATTACTGAGTTATGTTAATAGGAGATTGTTAAGTTAATTTTGTGCAGACAAGAAGGATATAGTTACTAGAGGAGAAGCAAGCTATCGAAAAAGAATGCAGAATGTAATGCATGACTTAAGGTATGAACTGATCCGTTGTGCTACATAATGTACCTTCTCTCGTAATGTACTCTAGCTTCATTAGATTTAAACTTGATGATCTTTTAAGAACCTGATGATTCTAGGAAATTAAATTTCAAGTTTCATCACATTTCTATAGCACTTCTAGAAGAATTTCACAATTCCTACATCTGCTAGATTCAAAAATTTTATTCATTGGTATTTTTAAAACAGAGTTTAATTTGATTTATTTAGGACAAGTCGGGTCCTTACATGTGGTATCAGAGCTTTTGGTTCAGACACTAGGCCTGAAGGTCCACTAACCTAAAGCATGGTCATAATTAAGACATAAGACTAATAGTATTCCCCTTCTTGCAATCTAATGAACGTCCAATTAATGATAAACATGGATCGAAACATGAAAAAGAAATGATAAGGTTGTAAGTAAACCTTCCCTAGAAGGTGAAGTGGATAGCTTGATGATAGTAATGGTATGTGTAATGGGACAATAGCAGTTGTGTCCATGACAACTGTAAGACTTGTGAAGTGAATATCATATTTCGTGGCTAATTCCTCTTGTGGCATATCGTAATCTTTTTAGAATGGCATGCCCTGGGTTGTATGGGGTCATATGACTATTCATTTGGATTTTCGATATAGAAGTATGATAAGGTTGTTTCAAGTTTTGTGGCAAATGCTTAACGTAACATGATGATTATCATTGTTCTCTATGTAGTTTAAGACCACTGTACGATTCAGGTATTTGAGCGATAGAAGTCCACCAAGTTCTGTACTCCCCTTAGGTGGTCTTATTGTAAGGCTACATGGTGCTTGTAATGTGCAAATTTTATGAGATTGTTATATTGTTGTCTTAAAGATTTTACTTAAGTGTTAAGCCGTAGTGTTTTATTTCTTTATTTAAATTTTGAGATGGTCCTTTTGCCTCAAGGACTTGTTGAACTTGGGATGTTGCAATAATTTCTATCTTTGATCTTCACTTTTTCTTGGCTTGTTTTATTTTAATTGAGGATTTAACTTATTGACTTGTTTCACTTAATCCTTCTTGATTTGAGGCATTTTAATTTTACAACTGCTGGCATGTGTGGAGTAATGTGACTTCTGTAAAACTGCCATATATAGGTAGGGCCCTGGCAGGTTGTATGGGGGAGTAGGTGACTTGGGGAGATTCCATTGTAAGGATGGGGTTGCAGATGGGACTGGTATGGGACAGTCATAATCCATCCATTCCCTAGATCTATGTGTTTGATTTTTGCATACCTCCCTCTTGGCGGATAACACCTTAAACAAACGCAAGGTATTAGGAAACATGTGGAGGAGTTCTTGAGAGAGCCCTGAAAACCATCTTTCTCTCTCAGTTACTTGGCACTAAGAAGACCATGATGAAAACCCCTTGTGGGCGTCATGCGTAATCCCTTCTCCATTCATTTTGTATCCCTACACTTGGGGGCAAAACCATATCTCCAAGTATATCCTCCATTCATCTATTGCAACCACTTGACTAGGGACAGTTGATGTCAAAAGTGTCCCTTTAAATCCTTCCTCCAATTGCTCATTTTCCATTTCCTGCTCTGATAGCTCGTCAACAATATCTCAAATTTAATAAACTTCAGTATCCATAACCCATAGACTATCCCCAGGGAAAACATTCAAGTTGGCTAAAGTGGCCACTTCATTGCCCCGTTCCATTGTGCCTTTATGAAGCTTCTAATTTTCCTTCACCACACCAAGGGACTCCCACACCATCATCTTCAATTAATACACAGTTGTGCATCCAGAAACTCTCAAGATGATTGAGCTACCATTTGTCAATGTCTTCCGAGACCTCTTTGATGTGCGCCATTCAACAACAGATAAAGACCCAGAGGAAGCTAAAATGGACCTAGGAGGTTCTTTACATCGAAAAATATATGATGAGTACTAGAGACAGCTATTGACTTTTGAGAAACTGATGACATTCTTGGATTCCTATTTTGGGAAGCTACTATCAATTTTGGGATGCTATCACTACTTTTAGATAACAAGCCCTAAGGTAGCACTAATTGACATGACAGTCACGAAGAGAGATGGATGGAAAGTTTGGAAGAAGTTTTTGATAAATCAGCATGTGTGATTTCTCAAATTGTTACCTTTCACTTAAATATTGATATGTATAATATGATATCAGAATAATGAAAGTCACTGGTACTTAGAAGAATCCTTAGGGTGGATTACTTGTACCCGGCTTTGCCGAAATTGAGAAGTCACTAGTACTTAGAAGAATCCCCGGGGTGGATTACTTATACCCGGCTTTGCCGAAACCGAGGTGTGTACAAGTTGATATTGTGTATCCCTGGTTGACATCCTCAGCATAGTTCTTGGGCTGATACTGTGGTCTCCAGGAAGTGACTTATGGATCTGGATTGATCCTGAAGGAGTCAAAAGTCTCTGGCTAGAGCATAATGATCCCTGTCCTATTTATCCCGGTTGGCTATTGTGTTTACTTATCCCATAGTGGATAGAGCATTGGTCTGTTTGACCTAGTTCTGTATGAACCTATTTGTTTGTTCTACCTGAATCAGGTAGCGATAAAGTCCGTTTGACTAGTGTAGGCCATTTGGCCATTATTTTGGAGAATTATGCAAAATTGCAAAATCAAAAGGTGTAATTCAAAGTTGTTATTAACAGAGAGAGGAACAGAAGACAGTTTGAAAGAATTGAAAAGGGAGAACAGTAACAGGATTCAAAGAACATGTTAATCAATTGGAGAAGTCACTTGTAGCATGCCAAAAAGAAAATAAAAACTTGAAATCTAAGCCTGAACCTTGTGATGTTCGGGATGTTGCAAAAGTTTCTTTAGAAGATGAAAGTGAAGATAACAGTGTGACTGAATTGCATTTACCAGTTTGCCCAAAGGACAGAAGAGCCCGGTTGGCTTTATTTCAGTATGTCTCATTTTGGACACTTTAGCTCGGATTGGCTATTTCCTGAGTACTCAGATTGACTAAGAGAATATAATTTTCTAATCTACAGTGGTGCATCACTACTCTTGGATTCGAGCACATGTTGGAGTAAACTTCAAATGTAACTAAAATTTTTGATAAAGATCTGGATTACCAAGGGAGAATTGATGAACTGAAATTTTTATTGACCGCACTTCGAAAGTTGATGATGGAAGTTTAAAGTGAATTGCAAGTGTTTATTCTAGACACAGTAAAATTCAAATAACCATTCAACATTTCAAACTTGAGGACAAGTTACAAGGATATACTCAATCAGGTTTGAAAAGTTAAAGATATTTCTACATGGATACTTTCTCATTTTGGAAACTAGTAGAATTTTAATTACGAACTATAACTTCAATGATGTTTATAGGATACAGACAAGTATACTTAGATGATACACTATGATAGACTATTTTGTTGTGGGATGGACTATGAAGGTAGGCAAGCATACTGATAGTAAACGATGCTTATTTCTATGGACTTTTCTATATATGTTTTAACCTTATTTCTAATATGCATCGGGACAATGCATAAATTTAGGGGAGAAGGATGTTACAACCCACATTTGAATTTTGAATTCAAATTTCAATACTATTGTAATAATGTCACAACATTTGAATTCTGAATATTAGAAATTGAAAAAAAAAATATAAAAAGTAGATTAATTTAAAAATACAAATAATGTGGACACCATTAAAAATTGAGGATAAGATTATTTTAATTAAGGATAAGGTTATCATTAAAATAACAAGAGAATGGATGAAGCATTGTTATTAAAAAAAGAAGGTGGATGAAGTATTGTTATTAAACAGAGACAGTGGAGGGAGCATTTTCCTTAAACAAAGATAGTGGAGAAAGCATTATCAAGAAATTAAAGGAGTGGAGGATGCAATAGCATTAAAAAACAAGAGTGGAAGATGCTTGGTTTTTCTATAAATTGAAAGGATTTGATGAAGAAGGAACATCATCTGCTGTTTGGCGAACTGGAGAAATCTGAGACACTACTAAGGAGGAGGAGGCTTTCTTCGTCAGATCTTGGAGGCTAATAATCAGCAAGTTTTGACCCTGTCACATAGATCTGCTATTTTCTTTTGTTTTGCATTTTTTTGGGGGGAGTTTGCTCATGGATCTACTTATTTTGATTGTTTTGAGTTACTAGATTGAGTCGCTTTAAGGATTAAGCCAATGATGATTGGGTACTGGTGATGATTGCATTTTTCTATTATAAGAGAAGAGTTACAGTTTTGTTAGAGTATCCATTTGTAGTTATCCATTTTTCTATTATAAGCCAAATTTGTAGATCATGATACCTGACAAAAATTCCCCTTTAGATGCAGTCCCATTCTGACGTAGGCAGGAAGGCTATCGTGAAAGGTTGTATAAATTTGGCGTTACAAGCTGCCAATTGCATCAACAAATCTATTTTGTGCATATCCTGCGATCTTACTTCTTTTAAGAATCCCACATTCTCTACCTACCACGATGTGTTTATTGGTCCACTAGAGCAATTTCATTCATAATATCTGAAAAGAATTTCCCCTTCCATTATGCTTTGACAGAAGTCCATACCCTATTCTTAATCACCCATTCGGCACAGGAAGGAAAGACTTTGGCATAGGTTTTGGTTTTTCGCCTTACACCGGCTAATTGTATTTTCTCGAAAGTTTTATAGGCCTTTTTCAAATCAATTTCGTGTCGAACCTGCAATCATTGCATTCCACGTGATGACATTTCTTTGAGGGATTCTATCAAACAGTGGACGTGCCTTGTCTGTGATCCATACCCTATTTCTTAAGTGCCCATTGAGCACAGGTAAGGAGGACATTGGCAAAGGTTTTGAATTTATCTCTTTACATAGCTAGTCATGCCATTTTGGCACAGATTGGGAGCACACTGGCAAATGTGAATTGAACGGGTTGGAGGCTTGTTCATTGCATTCAGTGAAACACTATATCAGATTTTGTCTAATGTGAAACACTTAATATTTTTTGTGTAACAACCTGCATTTTCAAGAACGCACTTTCATAAAGTTAAAAAAATCCACTCTTTTAAGTATTTACAATTCCTACCATTACAGAGAAATTGGGGAACTGTACCTTTAAGCATTTACAATTCTTACCCTTACAGGGAAATTAAGACACTTTACATTGAGCATTTGTAATTCCTCAAAGAAAATCGTCTGGTTTGGTGTATGTAGCTGTCGCAGTGTGCGGCCAAGGTGTAGAAACTCTCTTGTTTATCTCGTCGAGTCGTCCCTAATCAGAAAGGTGAAATCTTAACAATCAAGATAAGAGATCTTCATGTTTTTTCGCAATCAAGATTCTAACAACTAAGGAACTTGCCCATTTTAATTTATTTTACCATAAAACTGTTTTAAATTAAGAATTAATTTATTTTACCATAGAGCTATATTAAATTAAGAGTTACTTCATTTTACCATAAAACTATTCTATTATTTTATTTATTTTAAAGTTAGAACTTTTATATTTACAAAAATAAATCCTTTGCAATTTCAGTATCATCCCTCACACGTAATTTGCATTTGCCAGAGGCACAACTTTTTAGAATAAGCATATTAACATGTATGTCAAGCGCAGAAGTCTGTGGCAGTCTCTAAGTGAATAGGGCAGGGCGACTAAATCTGCGTGTAAAGAAGGGGTTTGATTCAAGTGCCAACTATACAAGGACTCCTCCACTTCTTATCTCTAAGTGAATATAATACTTGTTTATCTTTTTACCTTCCATTAACTCCAATAAAATATAAAGGTATTGAGTAAAAGTTAAGAAGCAATAGACAAGGACTCCTTCCAACTTCTTATCCTCTAGGAAGTATTATACTTTTTATGATGTTTCTCTTTTTAACCATGATATTTTTCTTAGCAATTGAAGGCCAGATTTGAATGGATTACTTTAAGGAAATAAAAGTGTATATCGTGTATGACCTATTTGGTACATGAACCAACTCCTACCCAGCATCCATTGGCCATTTGCTACTTTCAGTCATTATAACCTTAACAAAAACTAATGCACAAAATTATCTCTTCAATGATGTCAAATTGTGATAAATTTTCTTTGTAGCTTAGGGAAGAGGACCAAATAGTGGTGTACCCTAACTTCACGCCTCTCAAAATCATATGTGACAATTTTGAATCACTACAAAATTTTTACAATAGCTTACTTGGCAATGCCCTTGCTTATAACTATTCTTTTGTGTATCTCTTAATATTCCTAAGAGATAATTTACCATCTCGCTCATAAATAAATTTTCTCGATGTCAATGGTATTTGGTGGAATTGATTTACTTCTCCATCACAAGCAATCCATACATCCTCAACAAATAGACCCTATCTATTGTACTTACAATTTAGGGACTTCTCATCATGTCTGTATGTGAATGAGGTGTTTGATCAAAACTAAATAACTCAATCATGTTACCAATTGTGGGGATTGACATGAAACTGTAATTTTCACCTATGAGTTGTAATAGGTTAGATAGAATTCTCCCTATCTTTTACTTAGCATCCTTTGAAATAATGTGGGAATCAATTATCATACCTTCAACTTATATGAGAGTTTATTTTTGAATATAGCTCTGAGTTATTTGTTAGCATCAATTGCATATGAACCATGTATTTCTTGTGAATTCTATTATGCTATAGGGTACACTTACCACTACAATTACACTACCATAATTATTGTCATGAAGCTCTCTAAAAGTAATGTGTAGTAAGATAGTAGAGTGAGTCTCTAATTAGTAAGGGGAGGAGGAAAACTCATGGTCACACAAATAGCATTGGTGAAGTATGATACCCTGTAAAAGTTACCTTTGACTTGACCCTTGAAAAATATTGTTTCAATGTTGCTATTTAATCATGTCCCTATAATTTGGAATAATCTCCTTTTCCATAATCATGTGTAGGGGAACCTAAGATGCATTCAAATCTTACTAGCATCTTTCTCACAAATAAGTTTCCATATGAAAGCTTGACTATCCTTTCTCGTTGATGTTTATGAATAATTGGGAATGTGATAGTATGAGTGATTAAATTGGTTTGTGAATGTATGCAAAGATGCTACACAGTTGAATCTTGTTTCTACTCTATAAATTGTGCGAATCCTAAGAATTAGATAAACAGTATTATGTGGAATTAGAATTCTAAAAATTACTTGAGCTGCCTTGGTTTTTATCTTAATTATGAATGAGCAAACTTGTTAAGTTGATTTGTTTTAAAGGTCATATTGTTTCCCAAGGATTATTCAGAATTTATTCATATTGTATGTGAAGAACAAAGTTATCAGTTAAACCTAATTTTAAGAGTGGTCTTAACACTAATAGTTTTGTATTTGTATGATTATGTGGATATTGTTTTATACATGGAAGCTACAAGGAAGTGCCAATAACAGAGGAGGACTTAAATGTTGATGATTAAGAGTTTAAGATGAGTAAAATCCATACCCTAAGAACACAACCAGAGATCTGTAAAGAGTGCATAGAGGATAGAGAAAGCTGTGAATTTATGCGTAAATTAGAATATAGAAATGAGGAGATTCGTATACATATTATAATACTTGTTTCAAGCTGGTTGTTCCCGTTAATGTCCCATAAACTAGTATCTTTGTTTTATGCAAGTTCTCTCAATTTAATTAGGTCAACCTTATAAATCAACGTCCAAACTCAAAACAAATCGCAGTGTTCGGTATTTATGGTACCTCTGGGTCACGTTTACGGGTAATGCCGTCACGTTGAACCAAATACCTCACGCCTAACATAGCTACAACAACGACGTCTAGGCACCGTCCCTCTAAATTGTCAGGGAGTAATAAGGAACATGTCGAAGTTAAATCCGCAGGAAGGGAAAATCTCCTCAGATATCTCATTAAAAAGATTAACTAAAAAGAGAGGATGAGTCTATTGAACTAATGATTACCATGATGCTCATTTGGAAAACACTCCAAGCATATTATCAAAAAATAGGGTTTATTGATACGTGGGTATAGATCGGGGAGGACATGTGAAATGTCAGATAGGGCAACTAGGCCGATCTAGAAATACTATCTATCATATACTTTCACCTTGCCCTTGCAGATCGTGGTGAAAGTACTAGGGAATCAGGAATGGACTTAGTCATGATAATTACCTAATTTGGCTTGGGGAAGCAAATTAGATTTCATGGGTAGATACCTTATAGGGATTCCTCCACACTAGGTCTAACTGACAAACACCCCTTTGGGTGTTTATGGTAGTGGACTAACTTCCGTTCTTGTTTCACCGAGTGGGTGGCAGTTGACAAAAAACTGTCTGGGGCAGGGAATAACCCTAGAAAGGGCTAGGTACCCACTCACAGTTACATCAAACATAGTGCAAAACATAACTACATGTTTGCATTCCCCGCGTTAGTTACATCCTAAGGAGGGGGCCTTGATCCCATGGATACAGGGTATGTAGGCAGTCTGGACGGCGAAGGATGCCCCCAGTACTCAGGTCCCCTAGATGTAGGGTGTCCTACAATTAGCTTTGTGATCTTAATCCTCTGAGTAGTGATTACTAAGTTGTGTTAACAGGAGATTGTTAAGTTAATTTTGTGCAGACAAGAAGGATACAGTTACTAGAGGAGAAGCAAGCTATCGAAAAAGAATGCAGAATGTAATGCATGACTTAAGGTATGAACTGATCTGTTGTGCTACATAATGTACCTTCTCTCATAATGTACTCTAGCTTCACTGGATTTAAACTTGATGATCTTTTAAGAACCTGATGATTCTAGGAAATTAAATTTCAAGTTTCATCGCATTTCTATAGCACTTCTGGAAGAATTTCACATTTCCTACATCTGCCAGATTCAAAATTTTTATTCATTGGTATTTTTAAAACAGAGTTTAATTTGATTTATTTAGGACAAGTCGGGTCCTTACAAGTCGCCACTTTCAGCAATAATAGCTGTACCATCTGATAACATGGCCTGCAACCAAACAATTCTACCTATAAATATCATCAAAAGGATTGGCTTCTAGTGTACTCCTAGGATAATCAGAATCAAACCAACAATTGGAATATGAATTATCATAAGTTATTTTAGAATTTGGTGGGATTCTTTATAATCTTACTTGAATGTGTTTGAATAGAACATTGACTCTTAGAGCCTCATTTGGAGCACCTTTCAAGGGAATGCCTTCAGGTACAAAGATACGTTGGTAATTCTCAAAGGCTGTTGCATTGTGCTTTAACTTTTTTGCAAGGGCTTCTAAGAAATATGTCATTAGCACACAACCAAAAGTGGGTCCAGTTATTATAATTACCCTATTAGGCTGCACGATTATAGCTTTCTCCTTATTCAAGAGCAATGAATATCCCACCGAACTATAATCATTAAAAATAGGGCCTGCAAACAAATATGCATATGCAGACTCAACTATTTCCGCACAGAATGCAGTACTAATTGCACCCCAGTAAGTCCCTATGAAATGTGGATGGGTCTCTAAAACTTTCCCTTTAGCAGATGGCATTACAACCATAGTATAACCTAAAACATTTACTAATTCTGCAAATGCAGATTTTGCCTTTGCAGCCCTGAGCTTTGGGCCTCCAACCAAGACTGGCTTAACTACTGCATTTTGTAGCTATTTCCACAGATGCTTCCAAACCCTATGGAGTGCTTAGCCTATAATTCATGTGTGCCTGAGCTTGTTGGCCTCCTCCATAGCAACTCTGGAGCTCTTCCTTTTCTTCACATCTTTTGCAAAGCCAGACATTTTCTGTTCTCAACCTTTGTCAGTCGCAGTCCAAACCCTAACTACCCACGACCCCTATGATCGTGCAAGCTTTTCCCATATTCCCACCTGGAATATGGGGGGCATGGATAGTGACAGAAAGCATGTGTAAATTGTTTACACTGTAAAAAAATTTATGGAGAGTATGAAACAATTAATGTGATAAGATGAATTGATGACAACTAACAAACCGTCAATTTAAATCGGTAAAATAAAACTTGCAATCATGTTGTGGCTATATAAGGCATGCTTCTTGGTGTAAATATGGGTTTCTACACATTTTATTTTATGAAATTAGATTATTTTTGGATTTCAATTTGATTTACTCAAAAGTTAAAAATCTACATCATGAAAAATTTATGGAGAGTATGAAACAATTAATGTGATAAGATGAATTGATGACAACTAACAAACCGTCAATTTATATCAGTAAAATAAAACTTTCAATCATGTTGTGGCTGTATAAGGCATGCCTCTCGGTGTAAATATATGTTTCTACACATTTTATTTTATGAAATTAGATTATTTTTGGATTTCAATTTGATTTACTCAAAAGTTAAAAATCTACGTCATGAAAAATATTTGGTCATGTTATTACATTTTTTATTTTATTCTTCAAACATACAATATTTTAATGCATTTCAAATTATCATAGTATTACATTTTAATATCTTAAGTAAACATTTCAAATCTCTATACACTCAACTAAGGCAGGACTCTCCACATAAATACAAATATAAAGGCTTTGTAAAGTTTAGTTTTATAGTTAAGGAAATATTTTAGTGTTATTTTATATTTACCAAATTAAATTTTTTTTAGATTTCAATTTTATTTATCCAAAACATTTCAAAACTGGTTCACCTAAATTTTTCCTTATAAATTTAGTTCTAAAAATATAATACAATGATAAACAATTCTTTTATCTTTACAAAAAATTATTACTAAACCACAATATTAGATTAATTAAAATAATTAATATCGTGTTCTCTAAAGGTACTTACTATTATTATTTAAACAACAAAATTAAGTGACTAAGATAAAATACTCTAGTGATCTAAATATGAATATGTTATTGTTAATTTCTTGTGTAATTATTCTTCAAACTTACAATATTTTAATGCATTTTAAATTGTAATAGTATTCAATATTATTATATTTTAATATTTTAGACAGAAATTTCAAATCTCTCCACACCCAATTAGGATTATATTTGGGATTTCAATTTTATTTAGTCAAAAGGTGAAAAATCTACAGAAAAATATTTCCCTATGTTATTACATTTTTTATTTTATTCTTCAAACTTACAATATTTTAATATATTTTAAAGTATACAAGTATTAGTATTATTACATATTAATATCTTAAGAGACATTTCAAATCTTTATACACTCAACTAGGCAAGGGCTCTCCACATAAATACAAATATAAGCTTAGTTTAATAATTAAGAAAATATTTTAGTGCTATTTTACTTTTACCAAATTAGATTATTTTTGAGATTTCAATTTTATTTAGCCAATTAAAACGAGTTCACATAAATTTTTACAAATTTAGTTCAAGTTATAAATTTGAAATGATAAACAATTCTTTATATTTAGAAAAAAATATTACTAAACCACAATATTAGATTAATTAAAATAATTAATATCATGCTCTCTAAAAGTGCTTACTATTATTACTTAAACAAAAACTCTCCAATATTTATGGTATTTGTTAGTTTTCTATAGTTTTATATGAATAATTTGTTTTTAATCTATATTTAGTAAAGCCTTTGAAACCAAAATGGGAATTTGTGAGGGATTTAAATTCAATTATTGGAATGCAATTTGTCATACGATCAATAGCTAATCAACAATAAAAAAAATACAAGTAAACAAATACTATAATAACAATACAACAAGGTAGGTACTAGCCACTATGTGGCACTTGTTATATATACACACAATTCCCTTGATTTTCTATAAAAATTTCATTAAATTATTTTATATATATTTCTTCCAATAAATTTTGAGTATACTTAACACCAATGAAAACAATTGTTTAGCCCCCTCACATACATACATACATATAAACAAACATTCTGTTGATTTTTTATCCTTGATAATAAAGTTAGATGTCAATGTAGTTTTACTTTACATAAAATAGACTTTATATCATTGAATTGAAATGTAAAGCTAGATATCAATATAAATTGTGATTGCTCCAAAAATATTTTACTCCTTAAATTACAATGATAGGATCTCATTGTCCTATTGCTCACAATATTAACTTTAGATTCAGGTGGATTTTGTTATTATGAATCCAATTAGGGTTTCATAACATTAAATCACTATCTAAATGAATATGCACTATTATAACAAGTTAATTTTTTTTTAACAAATGCTGGAAACCACTGTTACAATATATTAAAATGATTTTAAGTTTTTACATGAGAAACCAAATAAGGCACTAAATCCCCATTGAATTACAAAGCAAAAACATAAACCTAAGTTTAAATTTATTGAGACCCAAGAGAATTATAAAACAGCCAACTGATTAGCAGATGCTTGAACAATTTTATCTTGATCTAAAATTGAACATATGACAATGATAATGTTGAACATATGACAATAATAAACATTGTGAGCATTCCACAGAAGCAAAGCATTCTTCTGCATTCTCTAAAAGCACCAATACATTATTGTTTAGAATGAAATCAAAATAGAATGGAGAAACCAAAAAGGCACATATATTCTGAAATTAAAGAGCAATCTGCTATATGTCTCCGAGCTCCATCTCAATAAATTCAGAAATTTTGTTCAATTTTCTTCGGAGTCGTTTGAGTTCAGTTTGTAACCGAGCATTTTGTATCTGCAACTCCTCCTTTTCTTCCAAAGCTGATGTGCTGATCTGGATTTCCTGTCGGAGAACGATTTCTAAACCAGAGAGCTGCAGCTGCAGCTGCTTTTTTTCTTCCAAGGCGGACAACTTTTCACTTTCGAGGTATATCTTCTGAGCTTCCCACATGGACTTTTCCCTCAATAATGTGGAGAGATCAGTGTGGACGCAGTCAAGTTCTTTATACTTTTGCCCCTGCTGCTCCTCACCACTCTCGGGAATCTGTGAAGAAGAAGCCAACTTATTACACCAGTTTTCCTCCACACCAACTGCAGCATTTGGCCGCATTTCGAGCTTGTTGGGTATTTCATTCGCACAAGCTTCCAACCTGGCTTTCTTATCTGTGTACCACACCTAAGCAGGATCCATCGTCCTCTTTTTTTCTGTTGGATTTTGTACAGCTTCTGTCTCGTCTTTTTCCTCTGGGCCACTTCCACCAAGGACCCTGTGTCCATGCTCTCGCATAATGTTATCTGTGTACCGCACATAAGCAGGATCCGTCGTCCTCTTTTTTTCTGTTGGATTTTGTATAGTTTCTGTCTCGTCTTTTTCCTCTGGGCCACTTCCATCAAGGACCCTGTGTCCAAGCTCTCTCATAATGTTTTCTACTATATATGAAATCCCCTCCCTAGCCTTTCTTTTCTCCCGTTTACTCCTGCAAACAACCCTTCCCCTGATGTCATATGCATTGATACATGGATCTCCATGACCAATATCACTGCGAGGAATGCCACTCTTTTCGCCGAATGCTTGGAATGCAAGATACTGGAGAATAGTGCCATAATTGAACGAGCCGATGCGCTTCTTGCGGACAGATTTAATCTGCCCCAACATCCTGTTCTTCACAAATTTACACCAATTAAAGCAGGCCCCCTGAGAAACCTCAATGGCAGTCTCGACATACTTAAACGGGATATAATCCGGTTTCTGAAGCCCCAACAGCTTGTAGGCCGAGAACTTACAAGCAAATTGCAAAACTGGGTCAACAATTAAATCCACCAACAACCCAGATTTAATCTCAGCCGTTTCAGATCTAGTAAGACGCATTGTCATTTTAGCTCGATTGTAACCTTTTGAGGGGGTGACATCCTTACCTGAACTTGGAAGACCCGTAGCTCGTCGAATTTGCTCTTCTGTAATCTGCATTCGGCTTTCTCCGACTGTTAATTCACCGTCGACCATGAAATTGATGAGCGCCCCGCAGAGAGCAGTGTCGGTTCTGTAGGTGACAGCCTTCAAAAATGGAAGAATACCCGCTTTCGCAAATATGGATTGTTGCGAAGGGTTTAAATTTTCCTCCCACATCGTACGCAGACCTTCTGAACTCATCTCGTAGACCTTCACACTGGTCTTGACCTGCTGTTTCTCGCCCATTTTTCCGGCTATCTCTTTTTCTTGTGTAATGCAATTCTTGTACACAATTGGTGTAGATGGCTAAGTAATATGTGATATATATAAGAATGTTGGTGCGCAATGATAATCCTGCTGCTTCCACGTATAAAAAACACGGGAAAACTAGCGGCCGCATTGGAGGTCTTTGCGGCGCAGATTGAGGTAGAAACGATTTTTACAAGTGGCGGTGCTCTTCACGAGGTGCTTTCTTACACGGCTTTTATAATTATAATAGAAAAACATTATTAAAATAATATAAATTTTGGTTTCCCACACATTTTTTCTTTTTCCCATAACTATAGTAAATAAAATAATTCTTAAATATTGATAAAATCATAAGAATTTTTTTTAAATCAGTATATTTAAAATATATAATAACTAATTTGCATACACTACAATGGAATGAATAGTGAGAGACTATGGAAGGAGTATAAGGGAGGGGTTGCCCTTACTGATTTTTATTCTTTGAAACATTTAGAGAAATAGAAGAGAGTTTCATGACACTTGTATAGTTTGTTTTTGACATATAAACAAATAAATCAATGGTAAAATTATAAGCTTAAAGATGGTGGTTGGTATTCATGACGAATAATGATTACTATCTATTTCCTCACTATGTTTCTATTGCAAGCAATATTACAATAGTTTTTTATTAATGCGGTTGTAATTTTAAAAATAACATAATAATTACAATTTTTTTTGGTTAGTCTCTTACCTATTATAGGCCGAGCATACGGTTATATATGTATAGGTTACAAACCAATGCGAGGAAAATAAGTCTTATCTGTAGTTAAACAATATTTATTAATGTTTGCCAGTCAATTGAATCTTCCAAAAAAATTATTCATAACATCTCAAATTTTTAGTCAATCAGAAAATTAGGTAAAACGTTGGAGTTAATTAAAAAAATTATTATTAATTTTTTGAATTGTAATTGTTGAAAAATTTGCATTTAGATTTTATAAAATATATAACAATAAAAATAATTATTTTTTGGTTTATAGACTTTGGACATTGTTTAACAATAAAAAATTCTTGGTTAATATAAAAAATTAATAAATACACTTTTTTCTCTATAATTGAATTTCCTCTCATTTGATTTTTTAAATTTATATTCTAGTACTACTTAGTACTGCTTATATATAAAACTATGTCAGCTATTGTATGTATATTTAAAACATCTTTTCTTAAAAAAAATATATAAATGTTAGTCATTTTTATGTACACAAAATTAGTCACCCCCTACATGCCATTGCATAATGCCTCTGAGGTTGTTATTCAAAAATACAAAATATAGCCAACACAGTTTTATAAATTAGTGAAAATAAATTTATATGAAAAATAAATTTATTTGAAAAATGAATTTATTTTATTATAATACTTTACATGAATATACATTGTATATAATCTTATATCTTAGGAATGTATTTTAAAATAACTTTTATATGGTAGGCATGAGCTTTCCATAGTCAATAGAATTCAGAGAGAAGTGCTTTTGGATTTAACTGTGTGTATTTCTTTGAATTGCACAATACTCTGAACTTATTAATGGCATCAAGGGGTAAGAGATGTATACAATGACATCAAGGGGTGGCATCAAGGGATGGACTGTAATGGCTTGAGCTCTAACCTTTTACCTTAAATTTGACAACCATTTACACGTCAAAATATTAAAAATATAACCCACATATATTTAAAAAAGTTGAAACTATAAAATAATTTTTAAATAATTCTAAAGTGAAATAGTTTAGAGTAACTAAATTAAAATAAATGTTAAGTAAATAATAATAATCTTAAATTTTATGATTTTATTAATTATATTTATATATTTATAAATTTTATTAATTTAGTAATTTGATTATTTTATTAAACCATTAAAAAAAAATTGATCTGTAAGAAGGCATAAGGCAGCCGTACCCAATAAAGTAAACTATTTAAAAGTACATACCCTAAGAATAGGGGTGCATAAAACAATCTAAAAGGCCTGCCATCTACCACAAGGAAAAACCATTACAGAACATGCCATTTCCATCATTTCATGGGCATAAAGACCTATTGGAAATCAAGAGTGATCTGTTCTCATGGATGATCTCAAAATCATTTGGAACTTTTGTTTAGAAGATTTTTTCCTCTTCACTTCTATCCAGGGAAGCCCCATGCCACAGTGAGACATCAGCCATCCATCCTTGAACCATTAAACCTGAAGCCTCTAGGGATAACCGCAGGGTCAGGATATGTTGTTGAGCCTTTAGCAAGAGGAGATGGCAATGATTTATCTATCTCAATCAAAATTGAAGACTCCCCTGTGCTAACTCCAATAATATCCACATCAAGAGATAATCCTGAAGACATGTTTTGCAGAGGGGAGGAGACTGATTTTCCTGCAGCCTTAAGAATATCATGGGGTAGTAGAATATTAATATGTGCCTTAGGTGCAATGTTGTGATGATGAGGCTCCACCCCCAAACACCAGGTAGGTCTATCTCTTGAAGCCTATTCGCCTCGCCCATAAGCTATCTTATTACAATACGCAGTAGTGTGTTCTACAGAGAAGCATTTCCTGCATCTGAAAGGAATCCTCTCATAGTCTACAGGTTGCCTCCAAATTTTGTTTCCCACGTTCAGATCTAGCTCTACAAGAAGACCATCAGAAAGGTCCATTTTAATGCATAGACCTGTGCAATTTGAGCTTGCATATTGATTGTTTCCTTTGTGGAGAAAATATACTTACCCAGGATATTACCAATAGCAGACAGGCTCTTTAGTTCCCAAAATTGCAGTGACATGTATGGTAGTCGAACCCAAAGGTAGGTCGTAGTGAAGGACTCGGAACGGCGATCAAAAAATGGGAACCAAGGTTTCAAACATAAGAAGTCTCCATTGAGAAACCATGGTCCCATGTCCAGCACCTTCCTCCTATCTTCAAGTTAATCAAATGTAGGAATTCAAGTTAATCAAATTTAGGAATAAAAAACCCTTAGCACAAGGGTAAATTCAAACTTCTTCCTCCCAACCCTCCTTCCATAATTGTGAAATGAATTCATGCATATCACACAATTTTGGCCATGTTTTAGTGAACCTGCAAATGAGGGAATCATCCCTTAGTTATTCTTCCCTATCCAAGATACCCTTGCTCAGACACACCTTCGGAATCACTTCAAAATGAAATTGGGCCCCCCAAATTTGGAGTCATTTCAAGTGGGGAAGGAAGTGAAAGGCCAGAGGAAAGGGGGGTGGGAGCCCATTCTTTCCCACATGATAAGGGTCCAATGTACCCATACTCTTCATAGTACCCTGCAGATCAACCTCAACAAACAAAGCATGAACCCGCAAACGGCAAGGCCCGACCATTGGCACCTGCAGAGAGAGTCTCTACATAGTTGTGTCCATCGTTGTGTCGATCCCGAAACGACCAGGAGGGAGAAGTGTAGCATGAGTGTCAAGCGAAAGGGTTAGGGTAGTGTAGAGGAGGCTTCAGAGTAGAGGAGCACACCATTACATTTTAAAAAAAAAATTGTACCTAAACATCTTAAATTATTAATTTTATTAATTATATATTTTATAAAGGATGAAAAACAATAAAATGAGGTGAAAAAATAGGAAAATTATAGTATTTTCTTTGTTACAATTAGAAGTCAAGCTTAAATTGAAATATTATTTTTACAATAATTTAATAATTTTACAAGTGTTACAAAATAGATCTTCAAAAATTTGTTTAGTTTAAATTAATAAATCTATTATGTAAGAAATAACTAAACATATGAAGTAAATAATTTGTTTTGTTTTCATGCAAGAATTATTTTACTTTATTTTTTATTCTATCTATTACATTGTTCTTAAACACAATAATAAATTTATAATATATTTGAACCATAAGAGTAAAAGAGGATAAATAAATAAATAAAATTTGGTATTACTTGCTTAGATTTACCTTGGTTCACTATTTCTATAGCCCATTCAAGGGGGGAAACAATGAAAAATAATATAGAAGAATATAAATAAAAAAATAAATTTTGCTATTACTTGTTTAGATTTACCTAGGTTCACCATGTCTACAACCCATTCAAATAGACGAGAAAAACAATGAAAACAATATAGAATGATGTGAAAAAATGTAGAAAAAATATTTAGGATTATGTATGTATTAAATATTTTTAACTAGATTTATGATTAAATTTGGAATATGAACCTATAGAATTATATCTCCCAGCATCTTTTCCATAGATTTTTCTAAAGATAGGCATAATAGCATATATAATCTATATTTATATAAAAGCTCTTAAATAAACTAGCAGAATGATCTTTAGAAAAATCTATCTAAAATATGCCCATAGATATTCACTATTTTTAAATTAATTTCTCATATATAAGTTGAATACATAAAATAACTATAAAATAAATCTTAAATAAATGAAATAACTCATATCAAACATTTTACAAATCTAATATTTTATCTTTTAAGATTTATTTTAAGATTTATTCTAATTATAGATTTATTTACAATAATTTTTGTATTTTATTTTTATTCTACTATTTCTCTTTTATTAATATAAAGTGTAACAAATAGTATTCATACAAATAATACTTTACCTTAATATATATTATATATAATCCTATACCTCATAAATGTATTTTGACATAACCTTTATATATATAATCTATATTTATAGAATCATTATTAAATAAATAAATAATTGTTTAGGTAAATAAAATTAATTCAAGATTGATATCTCTAAATATTTTTAACATTTTTAGATAGATATAATTAACATAACATATTATATCTAAAAAATTATAAAGAAAGAAATGTTATATTATATAGAGAAAGAAAAGTTATATTATTTTAAATCTTATGCAGTTGAAATAAATTTATATTATTAAAACATCTTACATTAATATATGCATCTCATTTACTAAATTTTCATCTATACTTATCATTTCAACTTACACCAAAAAACTAAGACTGCAAATAGCCTTGCACTCATTTTAAAATGTATATACATATATACATTAAGATAATGTTCTTTATTAAGGTAAGAAGAGTTTTAGAAAGGGCCCCAACCCTTTTACAAATTTGCTAGCTCACCACAACCAACCTACAACACAACATGGTCCACTTTGATGAAACAATGCATTGAGTTACTAATACCCACATAGCAGTATCCACACCAAACATGGAGAGGTAGAGTAGGGAGACAAATCCAAATAGGAAGCACATTGAAAATATAGTGAGGGGATTAAACGAAGAAACCCAAGTCTTAAGAAAGAGGTCTTGATGGCCCCAAAAACATGAATGACCTTCAAGAATAGAATTTTGATATGAGACTCAATCAAAACAAACAATAAAGAAACTCTTTGCACAAGGGTAGATTTTAATTTTACCTTTTGTAATGGGTCACTATTGCTCATAAATCCAAGAGATCACCAAGTTGAGGTCACAACCTATTAAACTTGCAAATCATACCCTTTTGAGAGAAATAATCCTCATTTTTAAAAATCTCCTCTCCAAAACCACTACTGGGGGAGATAGAAAACATGAAAGCACAAGGCCAACCTTAGGTATAACAAAAGAAATCCTAGGTAGGGGAACACAAGTAAGATAAATAATAACCTACAATGGAGGAAATATGCTAGAAATATAAGAAAATGCACTCTTCACAATATTACCATGGGAGGTGCCATCAAAAAAATCAACACCAATAGCAAGGTGTGGATGCACACCTCCAACAATAGAAGAGGTACGTGGGAGAGAATACTCAAAACCCTCACCAATAAGAGAGGAAGAAAAATTAGCGATAGCATGAGAAATAGTAGATGAACCACCATTAATCGTGAAAATAGATGACACACAAATAGTAAAAAAAATTAACTTTTTAAAATATATATACAATAGTTGACATATTTTTATTAAATTAATGTAGTGAAAGATAAAATAATGTGGATAGATAGAAGTGTTCTCCTTGCCTTGGGTGACCTCCAATTCATTATAGCTCTTATGGTAGGAGCTAGTCAAGTGGAGTGAGACACAAGGGTGATTCTATTCTCTCGTGCGCTGAACATCATGAACAATGGTTCGCTGGTCCTTGAGTCTTTCAATGTTTGCTATGTGTTGTTCAATGATTGTTATGGTGGAGATAATAATATGAGCCAAATGATCATTAGTTATCTAACCTCTATTTGGTTTTCTAATGTTCCAACATCTAGATGGGTGTCTATTGTAATCATTGATAAGCCTAGTTTGTTGTAATCTTTCTTCTATGGTTTGAACACTTTGTTGTATTTGTTCCATGTGTTGAATCAACCTAAGGCTGTGGTTTTTTTTTTTTCTCAAGTTTGTTGTGTTAGTTGTGGCCTAGGATGTAATTCTTCAATCTCCTCAAGCATAGCCCTCACCCACTCACCTCTAATTTTCTAGGGCACACTAAAATGCTTCAATAGAGAGAGTAAATTTAGGTTGACTTTTTAACTTAGTGGCATTATCTGAGGTTTTGTTTAAGTTCTCTTGACTTTGTTGATCTTGTGATCAAATTGAGGGTTTCAACATTTCTAAGCTCCTAATGTTTTTTTTATTCTTTGGGTTTTATGTATGTATGCAAACATTTTTTTGTTCTTTTTATAGAATTGAAATTTGTAATAAAATAATTATCTAAGAAATTGAAAGATGAATGCAAACTAGTATGCAATTAACCTAATGCAATTATACTATGTTTTTGGTAATTTTTGGAGAGATTTTTGTGCTAATCAAGAAATGAAAATGCAAAACAAGAAATCTAATCTATGATTACAAATTATAACATTCATGGAAAATAAACTAATCAATTCAAAATAAATCTATCAAGGAAATTGCAACATAGAATTACCATTAGCTAGAGAAAATTGTGAATTAATTATCTAGAAAGGTAAAAAAGAACCTGGATCATTAAAGACACATGAGTCTCTGTACTAACCTCACAAATCTTTGTTCAACAACCTCTTCATCCTCTTACAATAGAGGGGTCCTCCTCTTGGTGGAAATTAGGAAGAGAGAAAATGAGCTTAAGAAAGATATTATTTGGAATGAGCTTTTGGAAGCTATCAAGTACTTGGGCTGGGGAAATTTTATAGCACAACAATGTTGTATGAATCCTTTGAAGGCTTGGGAAATAAAACAATAAGCAAAAGGCACATACATCCTGCAAGAGCATAAGACTGCTAATTAAAAGCAAAGCAAAGCATGAGAATTAGTTGCAACAAATGAATCGCCTCCTAAGGGAAAGCCTTGAAGCTTTGCAACAATAAAAAATAATTAAATGAAAGCTTTTAAGCTTTAAAAAACTAAAGAAAGAAATGAAGGGGCTCAGAGGCATATGAAGAAACTTAAAAAATATTCTGAAGATGAGAAGAACATTCTCCAACTTATTAAATAATGGAAAGGAGAGGGGTATTTATATCTTGGAAGGGATCACAAGAGGGGGAAATTGATTGAGAATTTGAATCAATTGAATGAAGAGTTAACAAGCTTGATTGAGGAGTGAATTTGATTGATTAGTGAGTGAACAATCATTGATAGCCTTTCACAAAAGAAGAAATGGAGTTAGCATGAGATTGATGGAGATAAGAAGAATTGATTTGTGAGTTAGAATGGAGTAACTGGGAGTCTTGAATTAGTAAAAAAAGTTGATGATCAATTAGGGAAGGTAACTCCTGCAATCAGGGCTCAATTTGCAGCAAATATGCACCCAAAATGAAGAAAAAATCAAACTAAAAATGATGATAGGGTCACTAATGGGTTGCTAGTTTCATCAAGTTAGGTCGTTAGTGGAGATCCTAATGTTCAACAAGGTTACGAGTGGAGATTATGATGTTCAATAATATTACTACTAGAGATCTTGTTGAATAAGTGGAGATCCTGAAAGGAAGGGGTCTAGATGAAAACTAATAGTTGGTGAATGATTTTGGGGGGTTAAAGAAGCCATTTGTCAGTAGAACTAAGCCAAAAGAATGATATAAATAGGGTGACCAATTTCACCATGTCAGGTCACTAGTGCATACCCAAGATCATAAAAGGATACCCAAAAACATTTTTTCTAAATGACATATTCTTCCCGAGGCATCTATTTTTTAATTAATTTGTTATATATAAGTTGAATAGGCACATAAAATAACTATAAAATAAATCTTATGTAAATAAACTAACTCATATATAACATTTTACAATTCTAATATTCTATCTTTAAGATTTATTTTATAATTATTTTATGATTTATTGCAATTATATATGTATTTAAAATAATTTCTCTATTTTATTTGGGTTATACTATTTCTCTTTTATTAATATAAAGTTTAATATGTAGTATTCATACAAATTATATATATATGGACAGTCTGGCACATCATGTTTCGATATGGCATGTATGAGGAGAAGATTTAATGTCTCTTTGGTTTCCGTAAATCAATGTAGTTGAGGTTTCCATGCTTCAAGTGTCTTTTGGAGTCCTTGGAAGAATAAGAAGTTGTGAGGTTGGGAGTGGAGTAATGAGTGGTGAAGGTAGTGCAAAAGGAATGGAGAAGGTTGTCTTTCATTGCCCACAACATAGGCAAATCCAAAGGAAGGTGGTTAGCAGTTCTATGGGTGGTGTGAAAAGGAGGTCAATTCTCCCTCGCAAGAGGAAGCCAAAGTCATAGGGGATGAAGCTCTAAAGAATTTTGTGGCAATTGTTGATACAAATATTAAAATCCCTCTTCTAAGGAAGTGAGTAGGTAGGATTCTCATAATGGTGAAGGTGGTAGATGGGCAGGATGGTGGCAAACTCAAGGAGGTGATGTCTGATTTCTTGCTTGATCTGGGGATGACTAGAGGGTGGTGGACCATTTTTGGTGCTGCGTAGTCTCTCACTCTAACAACAATGTCTTGAATTACAACTACCTCCATTCTAGTCCATGAGTATTTAGTAGATATTTCCAAAGAGGTTGAGACTAATCATGGAATTCTAATGGGTCACATTCATGATTTGATGCTCAGATAGGTGTAGACGAGGAAGACCCTAGAGAGTTTGGACAAGTGGATGGGTGTCAACGTGGATGACAAAGACCAAGAAGACTACAAGTGTGGATGCAACGAGGAAGCGGACATGGTGGGACTCATAAGATAGGGCAATGAGTAGGGGGTTCTATTTAGTTTCATTCAAGTTTTTGTTTAGTTCTTAAGTCTGTGTTACAAGGGCAGGTCATGTAATTTGTCCCCTCCTATGGATATATGTATATGTTTGTAATGGTCATTGATAGTTTCTAAGACAATTTCAAAATAGTCTTGAGGACTAAGCCCTAATTTTGGATGGGTTCCTAGTCCCTTACCAAGGTATATATAACAAAAAATATATAATCCTATATCTTAGGAATGTATTTTAAAAATAACCTTTATATATATAATCTATATTTATATAATAACTCTTAAATAAATAAAATAACTCTTTAAGTAAATAAAATTAATTCAAGATTGATATCTCTAAGTATTTTAAACATTTTAAGATAGATATATTTAACATATTACATATAAAAACTTATAAAGAAATAAATGTTATAATATATAGAGAAAGAAATGTTATATTATTTTAAATCTTAATTAGTTAAAATAAATTTATATTAATATAACACCTTAATATAGATATATTTAACATATTATACATAAAAACTTATAAAGAAAGAAATGCTATATTATATAGAGAAAGAAATGGTATATTATTTTAACTCTTAATTAGTTAAAATAAATTTATATTATTATAACATCTTACATTAATATTAATGTATTTCATTTAATATATTTTAATCTATACTTAATACTTCAACTCACAACAAAAAATTATGATTGTGAATTGTCACACCCCAAAATTTGACCATGTTTTACTTTTTACTTGTATGTAATTAGTAGATAATTTTGTATGGATTAATGATTTGATGTTTGTAGAAATGTTAGGATAAATATATGATTTCATGAGTTAATGTTTATATGTTTAGAATTTAGACAAGGGATTATATGATGTCATGATTTTTCATTCATAAGGTTTATGGATTGACTAACGATACACTAATCCCAGTTTGGTGATTGTAAGTTGTAACTAGTCATCAATTTCTCATCAAGATCTTTTAAGCATAGGTTTTGTCAAGAAAACTAAGTTAGGTTGGTATTGTTAGACACACAAGAATACTAAGAGGGGGGGTTCAATCAGTATCTAAACAATCATCCAATTTCAACAAATTCAACTAATCCAAAGAAAATTAAGCCTTAAGCATCATAATATTAACATGAACATGAAAGATTAACATAATGCACATCAACACACAACACCAAATATAGATGGAAACCTCTAGAAGGGAAAAACAATAGTGAGGATTAGATCATAATATATGAAGCTCAAATAACAACTTTGTTTTAGGGCTACAACCCAAGGAAGCAACTACTCCCTAAAAAATTTGATTTAGGGTCACACCCAATGAAGAAACTACTCATTCAATACTTTGTTTTAGGGTCACTCTGAAGGAAGCTACTACTCCCTAACTTTAGTAGAACTTCAAAAAAGATTATAGTATGACAGTCCTTGTACTATCTGAAAACTAACATTGAAATTCACACCTTTGACGATTGCACTTCTTCCTCTTCACACTTTCTTCTAATGATCTGATTAGCTAGGCACACTCTATACTTCATCATGTTGTGACATATAACTCTTCAAGATGAATCAGGACATCATCAATAACTTCTGCTCTTTCTCCCTTAGTTGCACATCAATAATGTATTCATTCTTCTTTTTATCTGCTTGGAACCTTACACAATCAACTTGCAATCACACTCTCCTCACTCAATTTGATTCACTATTTATACATGATATTACATTGATTACATTACTTTTTAGCTAGATACAACATGAAAAATACATTTACAAGTCATCTAGACAAGACACAATATGAAACATGTAGAAGATAGATCCTAAGTGAAACCACATGTTGTACTAGCAGAAGTTCTAAACCTTGTGGACCCCAACACATTCTTAACCAGGTCCAAAACATCTTTCATAGCTTCAAACACCAAAGAATTACATCCACACACTCTTCTCATTTGAAAATAGAACAACTTTAATGAAAAACACATGAACCTTGAAAAAGATGGTTTTGGTTTGATTGGTAGTTTAATTAAATCCTCCTTTAACTACATACATTCAAGGACATTAAACTCAGTTGAATCATAACTTTTTCAAGAAGACTCAACTATCAGGTTTTGGTCACTTGGAATGATAAGGACATTTGGAATTTGTTGATTGATTTGTTAAACCCTAGTTTGATTAGGCCTAAAACCCTAATTATACAAAATCATAAACAAATGGATGAAACATGACAAATGCTTGCATAGGAAGGTACTAAATGCATATTAGATAAATACCAAATTTCTAGTTTGAGAAAGTAGAAACTTCGATGACAAAAGAGCAGGCACCCCTATCCAAGGTAGTACATTTTTTTAGTGATTTGGATTAGAATATGCTTTAGACTTTAACTT
Source organism: Cunninghamia lanceolata (assembly GCA_027924645.1). Taxonomy (NCBI): domain Eukaryota; kingdom Viridiplantae; phylum Streptophyta; class Pinopsida; order Cupressales; family Cupressaceae; genus Cunninghamia; species Cunninghamia lanceolata. Next base: position 7,353,796 of record BSBN01000159.1, read on the forward strand.
GCTCAGAGATTCTCGGCACTACAAAACTAGGGGACAAAAGAGTGGGTGCCCTTGTCCAGTCAATGATATTTTCTTTTGTTTTCTTCAAAAATGGAATCTTTATACTCTGCTCTAATCTCTTGCAACTCCTCTCCACAAGATCGAACACCTATAATCTGCAATCACAAGAGAGAGGTTGGGGGTTGTGGTGTTTAGGATCTTGCCTTAGTCAAGCCTTAGAATGAAATTCAAGCCTTCCAACACCATTTCTAAATAGAGAGAGTGCATGCCCATGGTGGAAAGAGGCAAAAGAAAATGATAAAGTAGATAGATTGAATCACAAATAAATATCACCTCTGAGGTGTAGCTCTCAAGGAGATGAAGATATTTCACACCATGAGAAGATGAAGCCAAATCTACAATCACAAACACAACAACAACACAATTCTACTCTACAACATAATGAATACTTTGAATGCTCTTGGCTTTGTGATCATAAGTTTGCCTTAATCTCAAAATTATCTTATAGTTTACAAAAGAAGTCCAAAACATGTTTATATATACATTCTTGCTAATATTTCATAATTCAAACTTAAGATGCTGACAAGGGAATCCTTTTATCGGTCACAAGCTAACATTCAAATTTGTGACCCCCAAAAAATAGGGCAGGACTAGGGTGTAAGTGGCCAAGTCTAGGGGCCTATTTTGGGTCTAGATTAAGCTTAAGTTTCACCCATAGGTCCCATTTGACATGGGTTTTGAGGGATTTTTCTCTGGTATTCATTTTCAACACACATGATTAAATGTAAGGGGCCCAAGAGCTAAACATAGGAGGTAAAAGTCCTAGGGGGACATGTTATGACATAACACATATGTGATAAGATATTGTTGATGAACTATAGTTCTTTTCAACATCTTTGTACAACTCTATGTGATTACAAACTTTCATCTAGTCAGTATGAGAATCATAACTCATCAACTTTAGTTTGTCAATCTGAAGCTGGAACATCTCGACAATCATTCAAAATGTATAACAAGATTTTCATCAAGATTAATGGGGAACATTCAAACAACTTTCAATCACAAGTGACATCTATTTCAAATTGAACCCCATTCAAATTCAGGTAGCAATAGAGACAATTTACTCAATTATCAAATTCTCTTCATTCAATAATGATTCAAGAGGTGACCAACAATATTTTGAAGCTTGCTCTTGCTCATCCAATAGATAGTAGAAAGATGAAAGGACCTTCATTTGATGCTAATGCATTTTACTGGTATCACGGCTCGATAAGAAATGACACTGAAAGATGTATGTGTCTTAAACATGAAATTCAAGTTGTCATTCATTCTAACATAATATATGTGACTGATGTGAATGACAATGGAAATAATTTAGTTGCTCCTTTGAATCAAAATCTAGAGATCTTAACTAACCCTTTTCCTAAGCATAACATAAATAACATGGTAGAGCAACAAAATGAAATGGACCCTGAAGTTGAATTTCTTGAATATGATGAAATACTTGGACTGATAGAACCAGAAAAAGTGGAAAAAAAAGATTGGCTTTGATGCAAAGCTCCATCTCATCTATGAGAAAAAGGTATCTACATCAAGGTTCCTCCTCTATTATCCCTTCAAGGGTTAGGAGAAAACAAAAATGTACAAGATATGCAAATGAAATAGACTACATGTAATCACAACAAGGAAAAGAAGGTTATAATGATGAATAGTATCCCATTCCATAGTGAAAAGCTCATTCACCAAGAAAAGCATAATAAGAAAGCAAAATAAATATAAATAGAAACACATAAGTAATCAAAATCTACTAAGAAAGGTAATGATTCACCTTCTCGCAAGCATCAAAAGATTTCCAATACACAAAAAAATGTGTACAAAGCACTATAGATTATTGTGAAAATCAAATAGCTATGATTTTTTATCAATTCCACCACACTTGATGGAGCACCTCTCTAAGATGCTCAAAAGTTTGGCCTCGTCTTAGATACATGTGTGTGTGTGTTCAGGAATTTGCAGGTCCAATAAAGCCAATTCCACATAACCCAATACGAGAAAATGATGCAAAAAATAACCATAATGCAAAGATTGAATGACAAACACAATATAACACAAGATACACCCCGGGAAAACTCTCAAGAGGGAAAAACCCAACCTCTAAAAGCATCCACACTCATATGTATTATTTGTTATGAATTAAGGTGTCTCAACCTTTGCAAATTCCTAGCATTGGATATTTATTTCTATATTTGTTTATTGGCCTAATTTGTATTTAAGCTTACATTACTATCTTGGAGGCTAACTCTTTTATGCTATTTTGGTTTCTTGAATTATTTGCATTTACAATTTTATATGCCCATTTCTTGCACTTGTTTCTAGTTTTTTGTAGTGCCCCTTCATTCTCACCATGGATGTGCAGGTAGTTGGACTTGGAACTTGGGGATGAAGGTAAAATAGTAGGGATATTTAAAGGTAAGCACTAGGTTCACTCCTATGCCCTCTACCATTACTTCCATCTCTTGGACTAATACAAGGTGATGACAGATATTAATTATAAATAACTATACCCATATAATTATCAATAGCATCCAACAGTTATTAAAATTAGAGATCATATGAGAATGCAATAGTGTCCATGTTTCGGTATTGTTTCTACTAATGATAAATATACTATTAGATAGATTTTGTCACCTTTAACTAATGAAGTTTGGTCATCACACACAAATCTGCCCATCATGCAAACATAACTTTTATGTTGAGAGCTAGCACTATGCGATGCCCTTATAACAGACAATGTTCAATCAGTTCATAGTAATGTATCTATCCCTAAGATGAAGGAAAATTAACATTTGATGGCAAAGGTACTCTATTATTACCTTTAGTCTTGAAACACTATCATCTTGCCTTAACAAGTTACAATACAAATGAATGGGTTCCAATAGGCTTGATCTAACCCTAATCCATATTCTTCATGTTGATAATTCATACAAACCTTGTGCAAAGATTACATCTTGAATAGTTGAAATTTTGCTACCATTTTGCATGAATAACCTTAAACTTTAACCAAATCCATTTTGATGCTTATCATGTAATTATTGCACTCATAAAATAGTCCAAGCATTTTATCTATGATTCCAAGATTTGCATGAATGTCTATCTAATCCATTTATAATTTCTTCTTTTTTTATGCTTGGATGATTGATCCTAATCTCCCATTTTTTTGGCATGGGATGGGAATATACTAGTATACGTTGTCAAACTTGGCTCCCACCTGTCGATTGCAATTACTTGAAATTTCCTAAAACCTTTCAACAAATACCATTTGTACTTAAATTGAAATCATAAGCGTTCTCCGCACCGTTTTATTTTAGGTATTTTGTAAACAAGTTTTGTGCATGCATGGCTACCAAGGCACTTGCAATTATAAATATTTAACAATTTCTATTTTATGTCCTCCATTCTGCGGATTCGACATTGGATTCTATTATGGTGCATGTCTATTTCTAGTATCATTTCTATTTTCCTCACAAAAGAATTATTCTTTCGAGGGAATCAATTCACATCTCTCATGATATTTCTCTTTGGCCATGATCATGGAAATAAGTTTCTCTGTAGCGTGGAAATCAATCCATACTCAAAGGTTCCTGACAACTCAAATAGATGTTATTTTGGGCTGAAGTTTGATAGTTACAAAATGGATCCTCTCCAGGAAAAAGGTGTGGGTGAGCGTTTATTTTCTTAAAGTGACATAAAAGCCCAATCAAGAATCTTGATCAGGAAGAGGAAATTGCACCTGGCAATGATGAAAGAAGTTCAAAAATTTCATACGGCAAAAATAACAAATAAAATCCCTGTTAATATTGAAGAGAAGATATACAAATATTACCAGAAGAAAAATCTACAGGCACGGTGAGTAGTACAAACATGAGGTAACAACTACAGAGGCTAAGGAAGGGTTACAAGGAATGAGAAATATCGATGGGTTTATGCCTAGAAATATTATCATTAGGTACCTAAATTCCATCTTTGAAGGATTTGCTTGAAGTTTCTTATACCGCCATTTATTCTTCTGCAACCATTCCGTATTCATTTCTTTACTTAGGTGATTACATTTTCCTGTGCATGGTATTTATAGTTAGTAATCATAGTTAGAGTAACAACAATTTCTCTAGCAACAATCTTGGTGATAGATTTTATTATCATCGATCAACTCATGCCATTTTCTTTTGCTTGAAGTTTCTAAAACCTTTTTTCAATCAAATCCATTTTGTTTATATATATAATGTACAATCAATTCATTCCAAGAGATAACATCTCTTTGAGGTATTTTGTCAAATAATTTGAATGCCTTGTCTCTATTTTTATTTCATCCACATCTACCAGAGCTATCTCGATTTTGTCATTTATTCCACCATGGTGCATAGGTAACGACCGTGGAATCCTGATTTCTCCCATACCAATTGCATTACCAGGAAAGCATTTAAGTTTCTTCAACCATTTTAGGAAAAAATTCCCCTTCTGTTACTCATGATGGATGACCTTATTAGGAAGATTCGAAATCCACCTTATTTAGAAAATTAAATCTTAATCCTTGAAGAGGGTATGCGAAGCAATATTCTATCTTTAGTCTGAAGGAAATACTGTTAGTCTCTTGCAAATCATCCCTATTAATAGAAATCTACTCACAAAGTTACAATAATATATTCTTATGCATTCAAAGCATATCTTGCAATCATCCTGTGTCACGACCTCTTCTTTTTGGTATTGAAATTTCCCCTACTTTGGAACCTTTCTATTCATGTGTTATGATAAGTAAAGTTAATATAATTGTGCTGATAGAATTTTCCTTAGAACACTCTAGCCAACAGCTCATCTTCTTATTGTCGTTTGTCTACATTATATTAGTTGTAGGAATTAAATGTGTAAGTCGAATTATTGGTGATAAGACTGTTAGTCTTGTGATAGAATGTAATCCCCGATATAAGTAATTGTTAATGCTTTGTTCAACTAGTGAGCTATGAGCCATATTGATTTCTCACTAATCTTGAAATACTAAACTACTGACAATAGACATTTCGGTTACTTACTTCTGAATGTGTAAGAATTATTATTGTTTCTATATTGTTAGTGTCTTATTTTTATAGTTATTAATATGATTGTATATCATGAAAATTCTTTATAGTATATCATAATATTCGTATGGTTCAATAGATAGATACTTTAGTATCATCAAGCAATGGATTGAAAATTTGTAGAAACAATTTTTGGATAAGATATAAATATGCAAGTTAGTAGTTATTTTTATTATGTCAATTTAGCTAAATGAATATAGTATGCCTATACTTTAGGTACTGAACTTATTATCATTAATATTAGTAAAAAGTTACTTTTGGATTGAGTTAATAATAATAATAATAATAATAATAAGTTCTTAGTTTTATTCATATGTTATTAGATCAAACCTGTGGGTTCATCATTTGTGTTAGTAAACATGTTTTCAATCAATAGTTATATAGTGAATACCTTTCTTAACCTTTACATGTTGAATAGTCAGAATTGTAGGGTAGGTCTTGTAGGGTAGGTCTAGTAAATTATCTTTTGAAAGAAATTAGTATGTTACTAGAGTTTAAGAGTAAAGTAAATGTTTATAGTACTTGTTTTTGTATATTATTTTTTTGTTATTGGAGGTGTTGGCTTTTGTCCTTTTAAGTGGATAAAATAAGGGAATGTGTATCAATATTGTCATAGTGAATTTAGAGATTGATTATGTTCTATCGACAAAGATTAATATCATGTGTTAAGCTTATTAATTTCCTTGAGTTTGTTAGGGTGAGTTAGAATTCATGTTTTAGATATAGGGAAACTAGGTAAATAAGGAAGAGAGACCTTAGGTTTTGGTTACTGTCTGTGGGTGTAATCCAGTAGCAACATGGAAGTTTCTGAGATGTGGGAATGCTTCTCAGAAATAACCTCCATATTTTAAAGAAGCTGGCTCTTCTCTATCTTAAATGGGTTTTGAGGAAAAGGGTAAGAATCTTATAGGATTACAAATACAATTAAGCAAAACTATCTATGGCAATGCGCTTGAGTGAAAGTATTTCCTTCAAATTAAGCACAGTGAAACTATCCTCAAGATTCAGTTATATTAAAGAGCAGATACTACATGATTAACATAAACAAATGAAATGAATATAATCAAAGGCTCACAATTAGACACTTTGCAATGACACAGATAATACCAACCAAGCCACATAACTGAGTTCTTCTCATTAATTTTTGAGCAATATAAAAGGCATAGATACATGCACAGGTACATTAACCTTCTAATCAAGAATAACAAAATAAAGGCAAAATGATATCAACTAGCCACAACAAAGTCTCCAACTTCTCTGTTAGATTCTCTGATAGAAAAATATCTCTATCTATATTCTCTATATGTCTAAAAACTGTGTCTAGATCTATTACAAATATTACATATTTATAGCCTAAGATCTGACTCTAGATTGTCTGCAACAATCGAATCCCAATGACCCAATGGAACTGAAGATAACTAAAAGTCTCTGATAGTTACGATTCTTCAAAATCTACAATAGTTTTCTCTTTCCTGCGAGCTCATTGGATGGGACAAAATATATGTGGCACAACTCTTTCCATTAAGGGACAGACACACGGCGAGACCCGTGTACTTGAAATTTGAAACATACTGTGACAAATGGCAGCGTTCACAGCAAAACAAGAAACTCCTTTGTCTCTTAGGAATGAACAGGAAAATGAAACTTGTCGCATTCTGCAACTTTTAGAAACTTTTACGTGTCTTCCTCCGCAAAACTTTCAAAATTGTGTCTTTGTGCTCAGGTGAACTCTGTTGTTGACAACTGTCACAACCCACATCGGTTTAGAAACAAACATATTAATAATGGAACCCACAGCTTCAGCGTTCACTAACTTCAAAGGAGAAAATTGGTACAGGTGGCATCTTTCGCATGCACAATAATTAACACGTGGTGGCACCCGCATTGCTGCTTGAAACTTTTGAAACTTTTGAAACTCCCATGGAAGCTAACACTTGGTGAGTTCTGCATCATTGTAGAAACTTTAAATTTCTCACCGAAAAGGGTCATAAACAAAATAACTTTACCTCCGCGTCCACCACATGGCATTCTCCACTGGCTTGAAACTTATAAAGCTGTGGCCCACCATCTTTCATTACCAGTGATAACATGATACAGAAAGAACATGCAGCACCTTCCACAACATAGCAAAAAGACACATGGTACCTTCCACAGACACAAAAACTTTAAGTTTCTTTTCAATTTTTACTCTGTAGCCTCCAAGTGTCACGCTCCGCATCAATTTTGTTCTTCTCTCTTTTACCTATCCTCTTGACATGTGGTGCTTTCCACAACATTCTTTTTAACTGCTCCTGAACCATTTATTCATTTGCATCTTATGGTGGCTATGACTTTAATTTATTATGTCTCCATTATCTATACCCCCAATATACAGAGAGCTTCCATGTATGTATCTTTGATTTGGAAATGGCTGAGAGCCATGTCCATTTGATATGACTATATCAAATTTTTGAAATGGTGTGTATAATTACACAATAGTTCTTGGTGACGGGCTGGATAAATGGGCCTGCCCATTTCGAACTCAAAATTTTTGGTTTTGTAGAGTGGCCTTATCCATTGGGCATATAGAGTCACATCACTTTGAAACTGACATTGAACACTAAAACTGACTTCTGAACCACACAATTGATGTTTTGCAACTGAGACCAACTGACCATAAACTTTTACTGCAGCCAAGACTTATTGAAAGAAAACTAGCTGAAACTGAAAACCTAATACCATTACTGTAGCTTATTCTGAACATTGAAGCCATATTACTGACAACTGAAACATACAGGAATATGTCCATTCACTGGAACAACAAAGTAGCTACCATGTCTGATTATGTTGCTCTAATTTATCCACATCACACTGAAAAGGAACCAGATAAACTATATGAAGAAATACAACAATATTTTGTACCTTTTTACTTCTTTGTGCTTCAGAGATTCTTTCTTTACTTTAAAACACCAATCATGCTGATCATCATGTTGTTCCTACATCAGTGGAGGGCGGGGAGGGAAAATAAAACACTGAAGCTCTTTTCTCTATTTGCAGCTAAGAGATTCTGTTGAATGGACTTCTTTTGTAGGCCCTTTTTTTTTCACCTTTGCATGCTCTAATCTGGATAGTATCCTTGAAATCTAGCCGAAATGTGATAGAGCTGCCTAGAACTGTCTTGAACGTGATTGGTGTCTCTTCTTGAATGAAGATGAAACATGATGAGACTCTTCCTTTGACTCTTCACTACTTGTATCTTTTAATGCATTATCTGTATGGATTTCACTTTTCCTTGTATCATGATTACCCAATTTTGAATAGAAATCCTCAAGATCATCCCAAAAAGAATCATTCTTAGACTCATCGCCAATATTTTGCATAAGAGTACGTACATCTTGTTCTTTCTCAAACTGACATGAAGATCTTGTATCCTTTGATGGCCAGTACCTTTCAGCTTCTAGAATTAAGATATTATCATCTATCTCATTTGTAGACTTGGCAGTAACCTCTTTTGCAACTGCTACCTCCAGATGTGATATAGATGATACACTATGGTTCTATCAATACTTTTTAGCTTCAAATCCCCTCTTGAAGTACCTTTCAGCTTCTAAATCACATCTTGCCATAGGTGTACGATGCTGGTAACCAGAAGGACACATGGGAGCCACTTTCTTTCTTGTAATTTGATTCTTGATACTTGATTCTTCTTGAACGTCAAAGTGACAGAGAACCTCGTCAATGGCTTCTATAGGTTGATTTATGGCTATAGGAGTTTGTAAAGGGTAATTTTCAAGGCAATTGGGCATTCTTTGAATATATTCATACTATTGTTCATAAGAATTTTGAGGCTTTAAACATAGATCAGAATGGAATAAGTTTTGACCTTTTAACTCATTGATCTCATGGGAGAGGGTTTTAATTAGTTCTTTCACATCAGTCATCTCCTCATGATTTGTCAAATCAATAGGGAGGGTGGGTGGACTAAAATTTGCATGCATTTGGCTATAAGAAAGAACTTGAGATAAGGTTTTTGCACAAGGTATCATTGGTTTTAAGGGTAGAGGAGGCAATTTACCAGATAATATGAGGCTACTTTCAGCCTTAATGGCAAGATCATATGACTTAGGAAGAGTTTCACCCCCAAAAGATTGTATCATGACGGAGATCTCAGGGTCTAAAGCCTTTAAATAATACAAGAAAGCAAAGACTAGAGGGGGCCTCATGTCTATAGAAATTTTTTTTCCATACCTTGTCAAATCTTGAATTGAAATCATGTATGGGCTCCATAGGATGCCTCTTAATGGTAATGAGGTTCTGGGTGAGAGTGCTGACGTCTATCCTATCTCTGAACTGATTGTAGATGAGTTCCCCAAGCTGATCCCATCCATTGATTGAACCAGGCTACAAGCTTCTATACCATTCTTTTACTTTTCCTTTGAGGGATGATGCCAACAACAGGAGGGCATGATTTTCAGTCATGACATTATGAATAGAGCATAAAGTAGCAACATCTTGAATGTGATCGACATGGGAAACTGAGCCATCTCAAAGAAAGTGAGGCAGTGCCTTCCAAGCTATATCAGGAACCTGCCCCTACTACTGAAGAACAAGAGGACTTGAATCCCAAGTCACAAAGGGTAGATCTCTTTGAATATTCAGATACACATATATACCAAGGGCTGCCATGATCTTCAGGAGCAAAGATTCAAGAAAGATCTACCAGTAGAGTCGCTAGATGGATGATTCATGCTCCTATGAGCAGATGTTTCTATGATTTACCACCAAAACCATAGAATGCAAGGCAAAGATTCAATGAAAACAAAGACCAAAGTCTTTGAATCTGGGCCCACCGAGCATACCAAAAACTGTTGATGCATAAATCTGTGGGTGTAATCCAGTAGCAACATAGGAAGTTTCTAAGATGTGGGAATGCTTCTCAGAAACAACCTCCAGATTTTAAAGAAGCTAGCTAATCTCTATCTTAAATGGGTTTTGAGGAAAAGGGTAAGAAGCTTACAGGATTATAGATATAATTAAGCAAAACTATCTATGGTGATGTGCTTGAGTGAAAGTATTTCCTTCAAATTAAGTACAGTGAAACTATCCTCAAGATTTAGTTATATTAAAGAGCAGAAACTGCATGATTAACATAAACAAATGAAATGAATATAATCAAAGGCTCACAATCAGACACTTTGTAATGACACAGGTAATACCAACCAAGGCACATAACTAAGTTCTTCTCATTAATTTTTCAACAATCTAAAAGGCATAGATACATGCACAGGTACATTAACCTTCTAATCAAGAATAACAAAATAAAGGAAAAATGATATCAACTAGCCACAGCAAAGTCTCCAACTTCTCTATTAGATTCTCTGACAGAAAAATATCTCTATCTGTATTCTCGATATGTCTAAAAACTATGTGTAGATCTATTACAAATATTACATATTTCTAGCCTAAGATCTGACTCTAGATTGCCTGCAACAATCGAATCCCAATGACCCAATAGAACTGAAGATAACTAGAATTGTCTGGCAGTTACAATCCTTCAAAATCTGTAACAGTTTTCTCTTTCCTACGAGCTCATTAGCTAGGGTAAAATATATGTGGCACAACTCTTTCCATTAAGGGATAGACACATGGCGAGACCCGCATACCTGAAATTTGAAACATACTGTGACAGATGGCAGTGTCTGCAACAAAATGAGAAATTCCTTTGTCTCTCAGGAATGAACATGAAAATGACACTTGTCACCTTCTGCAACTTTCAGAAACTTTTACGTGTCTTCCTCCGCAAAGCTTTCAAAACTGTGTTTTTGTGCTGGGGTGAACTCCGCTGTTGACAACTGTCGCAACCCACATAAGTTTAGAAACAAACATATTAATAATGGGACCCACAGCTTCAGTGTTCACTAACTTCAAAAGAGAAAACTGGAACATGTGGCATCTTCCGCGCGCACAATAATTAACACATGGCGGCACCCGCATTGCTGCTTGAAACTTTTGAAACTCTTATGGAAGCTGACACTTGGCGAGTTCCGTATCACTGTAGAAACTTTAAATTTCTCACTGGAAAAGGGTCATAAACAAAATAACTTTACCTCCGCGTCCACTACGTGGCATTCTCTACTGGCTTGAAATTTATAAAGCTATGGCCCACCATCTTTCATTACTAGTGATAACATGATACGGAAAGAACATATGGCACTCTCCGCAACAAAGCAAAAAGACACATAGCACCATCCGTAGACACATAGACACTTTAAGTTTCTTTTCAATTTTTACTCTGCAGCCTCCAAGTGTCACTCTCCACATCAATTTTATGCTTGTCTCATTTTCTTGTCCTCTAGATACATGGTGCTTTCTGCAGCATTCTTTTTTAACTGCTCCTGAACCATTGATTCATTTGCATCTTACGGTGGCTGTGACTTTAATTTATTATGTCTCCATTTTCTATACCCCCAATATACAGAGAGTGCCCATGTATGTATCTTTGATTTGGTAATGGCTGGGAGCTATGTCCATTTGATATGGTTGTATCAAATTTTTGAAATGGTGTGTAAAATTACACAACAGTTACCTTGTATTATATAGTAAAATTATGATTACATTCTAAGTAATTGAATGATTCTAGACTTTTGGATCTTAGCTATTTAGTCAGTATTTCTTGGAAAGAGAAATAGTTGGTCGGAATGGATCAAATGTTATCATAATGGCAATTTGTAAATTAATCTAGAAAATCTCATCTATGATTTGAGAAATTTTAAGAGAATATTGTAAGGTAGGTAATTCTTAATCTTCTTCTATCCTACAATAGATTGAAATGTGTATGTGTGTCTAAAATTTAGAAGATGTCGATAATATCTTAGAAGTTTTATGAAACCATCTTATGGTTGCAAGTCCAAGTTTTGAACTACGAAATCTCTGTACTATGCATACATAGGCAAGGCCATCATGAGCTCCTGAGACATTAGGTCAGTCCCTTAGGGCCTTAGGCTATTAAATAGTTCTCTTTTATGTTTATTGATAATCTTTGTGGAACTAATTTTCACTTTTAGATGCACAGATACATGTCTATTAATTGAGCAACTTACTAGAGCAAAGAATATGTTTTCCCACTATGCTAAGGATGACTATATGGTTCTTACTATAATTTTTTTGCAAATGCATGAGAGATGTCTTCTTCCTATTTGAAAAGATCTCTTATCATGTATCTGTAGACTAGGATGTATCTCTGATTGTATCATTTATATACTAGTTAGCTAGAAAATGAACTGTAGTATTTGGTTATCAGTTGTCACATTATAGAAGTGAGTAATATAGGATCATCTAACTTGGTGTTGTAAAATAAACCTTGCTTGTTTATCAAACATGTATCTTTTATCATTTATGATAGTTTCTAGTAATCTTGATGTTATCTTTGTGAATAGCGCAGTCAGGGAATCTCAAGGGACCTACGTTTTGTTTATCATGTTATGTTGTGCATTCTATTATTATTTGTTCTAAATAAAAAAAATTGTTCCAACATTTTGGCCTAGTTTAGAGATGTCTTCTGGGATTCCTTGGTGGGTCATTACACTTGGTATCAAAGCCAAGTTCACACATTGGGAGCTCTGGCGTACTTGAGCCTTTTATGTTTTGTTGTGTTTGGCATGTGTGGCATGAGCTTGTTATATTATTTTTATAGTCTTGATTGCGCTTATGCCTTAGCATGGCATTAGTGGGTTAAGTTACAACCCCATGCTTAGAATTCATGGAGGAAATAGCCTCCTTGGCCTTACCTTACTCAATGGGACTAGAGTGTTGACCTTGGTTGAGAGTCTCCCATGGTTAAGAGTGATCACTTTCCCATGTTATAAGATGGATGTAGGAATGTTCTACATTGTACGTTTTTGGGTTGAAGGTAACTTGGGTTGCCTAATTACCCTTGCTTGGACATGCTCGTCTTGTGTCTTCCCTTATGTTTCTAGTGAATGAGATGACTCTAATTGATCATGAATTGCTCTTCTAATTCTTTCTTGTATTATAGATGTAAAGGAGAAAAGTGTGTAGATATTCGAGGATGTAGATAGACTAGAATGAATGTTGCATGCTTCTTGTAACTGATGTATGGTTGCTGAAATTGGTGTGATGTGATCAAATTTTGTTTGTAACCTCTTGATGTGCTAAATTACTGCATTTATCATTCTTTAGCTAAAAATTGAAGTAATTGGTGCATTAATGGTGCCTTAAACTTTCCCTTAGTAGAATTTACATGTTTATATGATGAATATTGCATGGCATATAATGTCTTGACTAGAGATGACAAGTATCCTTCTCTCCTCTTCTTAAGTTGTCAATAGTTGACAAGTGTTAGAATAATGGTATATGGATTATGTTAATATTTTAAAAGTAAAAGAGTTAGTGAGATAGGAGTGAAGAAAACCTTATGCTTGTTATGGTTATGTGTTGAAGGTGATTATATGTTAATTAGGACCTCCTTGTTTAATAAGTTTGAATAAGGACAGTAATTGCTTAGTGGATATGTCTTGTTGATGAGACTTGATCTCCTCTATTGCATTATGATTTTAATGAGATCATATAGGTGAACACTTTTACTTTAATGCAAACTGAAAATAGTGAATGCTAAGGTAATAAGAATGTTGCATATCTTTCTTTGAGTGAGCAACTAAATGCCATTGACATAGCCAAGGTTACTTATGCTTATATGTATGGATGTGAATGTTGAGAAATGACTAGGGGTCCTCAACCAAATTCATGTATATCATTATGTGAATATAAAAGTTAATGTAATGATGATTGTGAAGATGTTACTTATGTTTTATGCACTTATGTAAAGATGGTAGTGATGATGCTATACATGTTCATGCACTATTTTATTATGTTGAAAGCATTGCAAGTGAATCTATGATGATTATGTCTTGATGTTTATAAGTAGAAATGGGTGTAGGAATATTTGAATTCGGTGTTTAAAATGAATCTAGTTTTAGCAAGGTTTGCAAGGAGGGTGATTTAGTCCTCTCCTTTTGGGTTGTACCTAATAGGTAATGATATGATTTCGGAAAAAGGGAATCATTTTGGTAAATGTACTTATGGTATGTGATCTTTTGAAAGTAATGGAATTGAGTATGTAAATGTAACCCCCTTGTAAATGTGAGAAACCAGTAACTGTGCATTGGTTGAGTGTTGTGAATACCCTGTACTTGCTTTTTATGCCCATGGGATGGTGATACTGGGTACCCATCCATGGGGAATGTGTTGTATTTTAGGTGTGGGATTGACCATACCATTATGTGTGCATGCATGTTTGTTACCTGATTGAGGACCAACCCATGAGTGCTTGAAATTTATATATAAGAGTAGCCAAAAGATAGTTTCATAGATTCTTTTCTTTTGGTTATCTAGTCCCTCAATCTATGAAGGGGTAGTAGCAGCCACAAAGTTCCTTGGGTAGGGTGTGTAGCATACGCATATTGCGGTATAGAGTGTTCTTAGCTCAACTAATCTCAAGGAAAATTACTCACTACTTCCCCTTATGATGGATCAGGTTACTTGATCCATATGTGCTAGCCTAATCCCCATAATTCTTGAGCGTATTGATGGTATTTCTTGGATGATCATCTACCTTGTCTTCATGAGAGGTATGATATGCCACATGAGTTGTCAGTTGGGGGTTGGGGTCTAGGGTGAGAAGGGACAACCCAACTGGAACTATGTGATGACATGTGTCGCCACTTGGGGGCTAGGGTCTAGGGTGAAAGGGACCTGCATGGACAACCCAAGTGAAACCATGTGCCCCATGTATATTTTGAGGTCTAGCATTTGGAGGGAGGTTTGTTACCCATGCTGAGATGGATTTCATATCTACACATGTTCCGACATGATGCAATTGGTATGATGCCACACCACACTAATGTTCTGACACAGTGCTGGTGATGATGCCATGTTGTTGATGGTACCAAGTTGGGCTCAAGGACATGATGCCACGTGCATAGACATGTGAAGGTGCATTATGAGATTATGTTGATAGCCTACTTGTGTGATGAGTGTAATGGGGCCTCATACACTTGTAGAGGGATGCTCATGTTTGCTTTCAACAGTGTTTGTGTTGGTTAGCATATGGGTATGTCCTAGCCATGTATACCTTTGGCTATGGTGAGTGCTTGTATCTGCCTTCTCCACAAGATGTCTCTATGCGGGCTGTGATCTACGTATGCCTACTTCTATGGAGCCACAGACACACTACCATGCGGTATATGACTAGTACGTGCCTTCTTTGGTAGGCGTATAACCATGCCATGCTAAGACATGATGCAGGATGTGGCCGAGGTGCACATTCCATGCAGGTAGCCAAGGAGTGCATTAGCCACTTGGCTAGTCCATGCCGTGTGACGATGCAATGCAGGGTGTAGCTAAGGTGTACACTCTGAGCCATGTGGATAGCATGCTCACTCTGCACCACATGAGGGCTATTTCTATAGCCTAATGTTGTTCCCTCCTTCCTCATTTGGTGGCTAGTATCTAGTCATGCAGTGTTGTATAGTACAATTTTAAAGATTGTGGACTTTCTTTATGGTTGTTTATTATTTTCTATTGATTGTGAAGGCCAACACTTTGTTTATATTTGATTGTGATAGTTTAGGCACACCTTGCGATCTTATTTGCATGTAGCCCTCATGGTTATATTTGATTTAGTGTTGAAATTGTGTGCATTTCTTGCTTTATTGTTGAAATTGAATTTTTATTTAATCTTTCTTTATGATTTTGGTGGCTAAAGTAGTTTATCCATATTGTTTTTGATGTCATCCATGTGTTGTATTGTGATTCCTCTCCAAGGACATATGAGGTGGACTTGGTGAGTGTATATGAGGAAGTAGACATAGGGAACCTTGAGGATGGGGGTATGTGAGGCTGTTATACAACTAGGACCCACTACCCACCTATGTGTTATGACTATCTCTTGGAGGCTAACCACCTTATACAATAAGAGAGAATTCATTATTTCCTTGTTTGGATGGTCTCACCTTGTGTGTGTGGCCTAACACCATCAAGCCACTGAGTGTGAGGTATGGATTATGTGAGATGGATTTTGGCTCTTGGCTCATGGATTTTGTATCATGGATTAGTATGATTCTTTCTGGGGTCCAGATGGACCCTTGTGTAGCCTTGTGATGTGATTCTTGGTGATGTGAATTGGTGTGTATGTGAAGAATGTATGCTAAATCATGAATATAGTACTTATGAAATGATAAGTTCTATCTCCATGCTCCAAGAAGGTGAAAAATCATGATCTTTTGTTGAATATGTTATGAGATTTAGTGTTGTAAAATGAATAAAGTGGAATGTCTTGATGGATATTTAATGAAGAATGAGTGCTTGGTGTATAATTATGTTGTGTTTTTTGGAAGTGTAGTACTCTAAAGTATCAACTCCTTAACAGTGTTGGAAGAGGAATTGTAATTTTAGGGTAAAGCAAATGAAATGATAATGCATTTGAAATTGAATATTTTTATGTTATGAGAAATTCTGCTAGGGTGCAATGTTTTCTTTGTTCTGAAAGAAACTGATGGGTGTTAATGCTAATATATAAAGATTCCAGTGGTTTATGTACTATGGAATCATTTTTTTGAAATGCAAGTCTCGATTGTGTTATTATTTTGACATTGAAAACTAAAAGGATAGGTCATGTTTGAAATGGACTATATAGTATATACCTTTGTGACATGAATTATTTTCATAGGCAAAACTAGTGTATATTATTTTGATATAATGAAATAGCTTTGTTGTTCGTAATAGAAATTTGCACTACTAATGTGTTATGTTTCCACGGGCTGGTTGTGACTTCTAGGAGTAAGTCAAGTTTTACGGGGGGAGGATATAGTGCCCCTCCATTCTTACTGTGGATGTGCAAGTAGTTGGCGTTGGAACTTGGGGATGAAGGTAAAATAATAGGGACATTTAAAGGTAAGCACTAGGTTCACTCCTATGCCCTCTACCATTACTTCCATCTCTTGGACTAATACAAGGTGATGGCTGATCTTAATTATAAATAAATATACCCTTATAATTATTAATAGCATCTCAACAGTTGTTAAAATTAGAGAGCATACAAGAATGCAATAGTGTCCATGTTTGGGTATTGTTTCTATTAATGATAAATATACTATTAGATAGATTTTGTCACCTTTTAACTAATGAAGTTTGGTCATCACACACAAATCTACCCATCATGCAAACATAACTTTTATGTAGAGAGATAGCACTAAGCGATGCCCTTATAATAGACAATGTTCAATTAGTTCATAGTAATGTATCTATCCCTAAGATGAAAGAAAATTAACCTTTGATGGCAAAGGTACTCTATTATTACCTTTAGTCTTGAAACACTATCATATTCCCTTAACAAGTTACAATACAAACGAATGGGTGCCAATAGGCTTAATCTAACCCTGATCCATATTCTTCATGTTGATAATTCATACAAACCTTGTGCAAAGATTACATCTTGAATCATGGAAATTTTTCTACCATTTTGCATGAACGGCCTTAAACATTAACCAAATCCATTTTGGTGCTTATCATGTAATTATTGCACTCATAAAAGAGTCCAAACATTTTATCTATGATTCCAAGATTTGCATGAATGTCTATCTAATCCATTTAGAATTTCTTGTTTTTTTAATGCTTGGATGCTTGATCCTGATCTCTCATTTTTTTGGGCACAGGATGGGAATATGCTGGTATAGGTTGTCAAACTTGGTTCCCACTTGTCGAGTGCAATCACTTGAAATTTCCTAAAACCTCTCAACAAATACCATTTGTACTTAAACTGCAATCATAAGCGTTCCTGGCACCATTTTATTTTAGGTATTTTGTAAACAAGTTTTGTCCATGCATGGCTACCAAGGCACTTGCAATTATAAATATCTGACAATTTCTATGTTATGTCATCCATTATGGGGATTCGACATTGGATTCTATTATGGTGCAAGTCTATTTCTAGTATCATTTCTATTTTCCTCACAGAAAAAATATTCTTTCAAGGGAATCAATTCACATCTCTCATGATATTCCTCTCTGGCCACGACCATGGAAATAAGTTTCATTGTAGCGTGGCAATCAATCCATACTCAAAGGTTCTTGAAAACTCGAATAGATGTTATTTTGGGCTGAAGTTTGATAGTTATGAAATTGATCATCTCTAGGAAAATGAAGGTATGGGTGAGTGTTTATTTCCTTAAAGTGACATAAATGTCCAATCGGGAATCTTGCTCAGAAAAAGGAAATTGCACCTGGAAATGATGAAAGGAGTTCAAAATTTTCATAGGGCAAAAATAACAAATAAAATCCCTGTTAATATTGAAGAGAAGATATACAAATATTACTAGAAGTAAAATCTATAGGCGCAGTGAGCAGGACAAACATGAGGAAACAACTACAAATGCTAAGGAAGGGTTGCAAGGAATGAGAAATATCGATGGGTTTATGCCTAGAAATATTTTCATTAGGTACGTCAATTCCATCTTTTAAGGATTTGGTTGAAGTTTCTTATACCGCCATTTATTCTTCTTCAACCATTACGTATTCATTTCTTTACTAGGGCGATTAGATTTTCCTGTGGATGGTAATTATAGTTAGTAATCATAGTTAGAGTAACAACAATTTCTCTGTCAACAATCTTGGTGCTAGATTTTATTATCATCGATCAACTCATGCCATTTCCTTTTGCTTGAAGTTTCTAAAACCTTTTTTCAATCAAATCCATTTTGTTTATATATATAACATACAATCAATTCATTCTAAGAGCTAACATCTCTTTGAGGCATTTTGTCAAATAATTTGAATGCCTTGTCTCTATTTTTATTTCATCCACATCTACCAGAGCTATCTCAATTTTGTCATTTATCCCACCATGGTGCATAGGTAATGACCGTGGAATCCTTATTTCTCGCATGCCGATTGCATTACCATGAAAGCATTTAAGTTTCTTCAACTGTTTTAGGAAAAAAATTTCCCTTCCGTTACTCATGATGGATGACCTTATTAAGAAGATTTTAAATCCTCCTTATTTAGAAAACTAAATCTTAATCCTTGAAGGGGGTATGCGAAGCAATATTCTATCTTTAGTCTGAAGGAAATACTGTCAGTCTCTTGCAAATCGTTCCTATTAATAGAAATCTACTCACAAAGTTACAATAATATATTCTTATGCATTCAAAGCATATCTTACAATCATCCTGTGTCACGACCTCTTCATTTTGGTATTGAAATTTCCCCTACTTTGGAACCTTTCTATTCATGTGTTATGCTAAGTAAAGTTAATATAATCTAAGTTACAATAATATATTCTTATGCATACAAAGCATATCTTGCAATCATCCTGTGTCACGACCTCTTCATTTTGGTATTGAAATTTCCCCTACTTTGGAACCTTTCTATTCATGTGTTATGCTAAGTAAAGTTAATATAATCGTGCTGGTGGAATTTTCCTTAGAACACTCTAGCCAACAACTTATCTTCTTATTGTCATTTGTCTAGCTTATATTAGTTGTAGGAATTAAATGTGTAAGTCAAATTATTGGTGATAAGACTGGTAGTCTTTTAATAGAATGTAATCCCTGGTAGAAGTAATTGTTAATGCTTTGTTCAACTAGTGAATCGTGAGCCATATTGATTTCTCACTAATCTTGAGATACTAAACTACCAACGATAGACATTTCGGTTACTTTCTTCTGAATGTGTATGAATTAGTATTGTTTCAATATTGTTAGTGTCTTATTTTTATAGTTATTAATATGATTGTATATAATGAAAATTCATTACAGTATATCATAATATTCTTATGGTTTAATAGATAGATACTTAAGTATCATCAAGCTATGGATAGAAAATTTGTAGAAACAATTTTTGGATGTGTAAATATGCATGTTAGTGGTTGTTTTTATTGGGTCAATTTAGCATAACAAATATAGTATGCCAATACTTCAGGTACTGAATTTATTTTTGATAATATAAGGCGGCTTAACAAGGGGCTGAACCCTTACAAAAAATAGAGAGGCCCGAAGGCAGCAAGCATCAACAGTGCCTACCCTTACAAAAAACAGAGAGGCCCGAAGGCAGCAAGCATCAACAGTGCCTTAATCTGGAAACAACATATACAACCATAACAAAATACCAGCAAAACCAGTAAAACTAGCCGCTAAGATGAAAGTCAAAAAATTGAGAAACAAAATATCAGCAGTATAACAACAAAACTAAGGAGACAACAGCTCTCCTTTCTAAACCATAGATTTAATAATCTCATCCAATTTTGTAGCCAGATCATCACTGTCAGTATTAACAGTAACCCTCAAATTCTTCAGCACAGAGAGGTTGAGGAGTATAGAGGTCCTAAGCACAATGGAAAAATTCTTCTCCAGCTTCGCAATGCGATCACGCAGACCTACAAGATCAGCCCCCAGACCATCATCAGTCTCTATAGCATCGTCAGCCTCTTCCACAAACATGGCACCCGCTATGTCAGCATTGCCAGCAGAGTCAGTAGCATCCTCCGTGGTAGCCCCTGTATCATGCGTCTCCTGCTTGTTTTCATCATCACCAGAAATGTCCTGAATCTCCACATCCTTGTCGTCCTCTCCCTGGGTGGATTCATCCGAGCCGCTCTTAGAATAGTCAATGAGCTTTGCTGAAGGAGCCGGTTTGCCTGCAATACGCCCCGACTGCCAAACACCAAAGGAAAGCCCCTCCCTACAAATCTTCACCAAAGAATCCTTTCTCTGTCCCACCGGGGTCCTACTAAGGGTTTTGGGGGTCCCAACCACTGCCTTCCTAGTGCTCATATCACCAGCAACCTTCTACTTTTTACCCTTAGAGGCCGTAGGGCCCGAGGTATCAACAGGATTTTCCACAGGAGTGCAAGAGGAGACTTCAACAGTTTTGATAGTAACAGGGGAGGACCCGGGTTCAGCATCATCAGGAATATTCTTAGGGTTTGAGGAGGGCTCCCCGTCCCCACTATTAGCGGGAATGGTTTTGGAGGGTTCGAGGGCAAGATGATGATTATACAAACAGAGAATGATGAATTTGTTATCATTAATATTAGTAAAATATTACTTTTGGATTGAGTTAATAAATAATAATAATAATAATAATAATAATAAGTTCTTGGTTTTATTCTTATGTTATTAGATCAAACCATTTGGGTTCATCATTTGTGTTAGTAAACATGTTTTCAATCAATAGTTATATAGGCAATACCTTTCTTAACCCTTACATTTTGAATAGTCTTAATTGTAGTGTAGGTCTAGTAAATTATCTTTTGAAAGAATTCAATATGTTATTAGAGTTTAAGAGTAAAGGAAATGTTTATAGTACTCGTAATTACACCATACTTGTTTTTGTATATTATGTTTTTGTTATCGGAGGTGTTGGCTTTTGTCCTTTTAAGTGGATAAAACAAGGCAATGTGTATCAATATTGTCATAGTGAATTTAGAGATTGATTTATGTTCTATCAACAAAGATTAATATCATGTGTTAAGCTTATTAATTTCCTTGAGTTTTCTAGGGTGAGTTAGATTTCCTATTTTAGATATGGGGAACTTAGGTAAATAAGGAAGATAGACCTTAGGTTTTGGTCACCTAGTATTATACAGTAAAATTATGATTATGTTCTATGTAATTGAATGGTTTTAGACTTGTGGATCTTAGCTGTTTAGTCAGTATTTCTTGCAAAGAGAGATAGTTGGTCGGAATGGATCAAATGTTATCATAATAGAAATTTGTATATTAATCTAGAAAATCTCATCTATGATTTGAGAAATTTTAAGAGAATATTGTAAGGTAAGTAATTCTTAATCTTCTACTATCCTAGAGTGGATTGAAATGTTAATGTGTGTCTAACATTTAGAAGATGTCGGTAATATCTTAGAAGTTTTATGAAACCATCTTATGGTTGCAAGTCCAAGTTTCGAACCATGAAGTCTCTGTGCTACATGTACATAGGCAAGGCCATCATGGCCCCCAAGACATTAGGTCAATCCATTAGGGCCTTAGGATGGTATATAGTTCTCTTTTATGTTTATTGATAATCTTTTTGGAACTAATGTTCACTTTTAGATGCACATATACATGTCTATTAACTGAGCAGCTTACTGGATTCCCACTATAAAAAGAATGACTATATGGTTCTTACTATAATTTTTTTGTAAGTGCATGAGAGATGTCTTCTTCCTATTTGAAAAGATCTCTTATCATGTATTTGTAATTTGGGATGTATTTGTGTTTGTATCATTTATATACTAGTTAGCTAGAAAATGAATTATAGTATTTGGTTATCAGTTGTCACATTATAGAAGTGAGTAATATAGGATCATCTAACTTGGTGTTGTAAAATAAACCTTGCTTGTTTATCAAACATGTATCTTTTATCATTCATGATAGTTTTTATTAATCTTGATGTTAGCTTTGTGATTAGTTCAGTTGGGGAATCTCAGGGGACCTAGGTTTAGTTTATCATGTTATGTTGTGCATTGTACTATTATTTGTTCTAAATTAAAAAAAAATTATTCCAATATTTTGGTCTAGTATAGAGATGTCTTCTGGGATTCCTTGGTGAGGCATTACATTTTTCATCTATTCTACAAATTCTAACATCCTTAGCACAAATAATGATATGGTGAAGAAAATGCAATCAAAATTTAAAATAAAAGGTAAACCAAATATAAATTCAAGGAAAAATGTAATCCCTAAAATAAGATGTTGGGAATTAAGGTGTCTCAACCTTTACAAATTCCTAATGTTGTATTTATTTATCCCATGTTGAGTTGGCATAGTTAGCACCTTGTGTATATATAGGAGGATAAATTTTGGTGACTTTGGCAGCCGCGGTTTCCCCCTTGAATAATTAATAGGGGTTTGGTGGCAGCACCCCCAAGATGGGGTCAAGGGGGAAACTTCAAATGACTTTTAATTAATGACAAGTGTCAGTGAGTATCTTTGCACGAGAGAAAGGTATCTTTGGGTGGTCAAGGGAGGTTATGACATGTTGTAAGAGGAATATGATATTTTTAGTCAGTGTATGATAGATTCTCTTACAGCTGTAAGTGTTGTCAGTTATGACAGATTTTATGATAGTAGTAAGGTGCGTAAGAGCATCTGTTGTAACCTATCTTGGGACCAGGTGCCCACTTTGGGATGGGATGTTGGACAAGTGTCCTTAGGCGTAGGTTTTGGGACATGAGTCCAAGATGGACTCCCATCTCTAGAAGGTTCCATATTTGCCTTGTAAACTCTATATAAAAAAGTGCTTGGATGGGAGATAGATAACTTTGGTACAAGTACTATTATGCTACCAGAATATCTCTAGATTCAACATTCGAAGACTCTTGAAAGAGCATTGGCTCTAAAACTGTATTGTAATTTGTTATTGTTTATTGTAATACATTTGAGATGTGTTTTAGAGTGGGGTTTTTCACCCGTAAGGGTTTTCCCCACATATATCTTGTCTCTCTTCTTCTATCTTCTTTCTGGTTCTTGTGTTTTGCTACAATATCTCATGTTAATGGTTTAACATTACTGTAATAGTTAGGATAAAGTTAAATTTGCATAGCTCTCTCCTCATTAGATTAGTGTAGGAAGCATTTTCCGTACACCTAGCTTCCTTTCATAGGAGTGGGTAGGGTAGGTAATATGTAGGAAGCATAAAAAAGTACCAAACCCTATTTAAAAAAAAAGATGAACTAATAAAGTACATGTATAAATAGAGAAATCAAATCTAAAATACAATGTAATCTAAGATTTAAATGCATATCTAAAATCTCTAATGTGCTTGAATCCTAGGATTAAGGTGCCATCAACCTTGTAAATCCTATGTAATTTTTTATTCCTATTATTGTGGGTAAATCGCCCATAAGAGATAAAAGGTTTCACCAACAGTGATCTTATTTAGCCATATGTTTATATACGGTACTTGATGCTAATTCATCTGCGACAGGAGGTTGTAGGAGTGTGAGGATCATCCCCACAATGGGGGTTTGGGGGATGCGTATCCCAGCTGGGGTTTTGGGGCAGCACCCCTGAAACCATATTTTATTTATATTTTATCATTGTAAATCTAGACCATTCATTATTAGGTCATAGATCTAATGGTCGATATTATGTTAGTTTTCCTTCCCTAGAAAGCAACTCCCTTTTATAAGGATATTTATACTACATTTTTAGTACAGTTGAGAGTAACAGGCACCACTAGATTGAAGACTGAAGAAGAAGAGGAAGTCCATGTATTGTAATCTAATATTTGAAGATAATACATATTGGAGCCTCTTTTCTGTGTGGAGTTTTTTACTCGAAAGGGTTTTCTCCGTGTTATATACTGTGTTATGTGTTTAGTTCTTAATGCATGTTATTTCTGTGTACTAGCTTTTATTTTTGTTGCAATCTCCATTGATTCTACATTATTTAGAGGACATTAATAAGGTTTGATTTAGATTTCTATTGTGTAGTTTGCACCTTCATTTCTAACATTTGGTATTAGAGGCTAGCTAGTTTTGATTCTTGGGTCGTAGTGTGAAGGTTTTTAAGCTACAGTGGGAGATTTGGTTGTTTTTTATTTGCAAATCTTGTATAGATATCATGGCTACATCCAATGTTGCTTCTACCTCTTAGTTTGACATTGAAAAGTTCAATGGCACAAGGTATGAATTGTGGAAGCTAAAGATGGAGGATATGCTTGAGGAAAGAAATCAATGGTTGGCCATTATGAAAGAGAAGAAACCCGACAATGTTTCTCAATATTAGTTGGATAGACTGGATGAAAAGGCACAAGGTACAATCTAGTTGTGTCTTGCAAATTCTGTTCTACTGAATGTTGCAAGTGAGAAGTCTGCACATAGCTTGTGGAAGTGTATGAGTGAGATCTACCAAGGACAGAGTATGGTAAACAAGTGTTAATTAAAGCATAAATTATTTTCCATGAAAATGAAAGAGGGTGAATCATTTGTAGAGAATTTTAATTTGTTTAATTTTCTATTTAGTCAACTATCATATGTAGATGTTGATGTGAAAGAGGAAGATAAATGTATATTGCTTCTTTGTTCTTTACCTAAGTCATGGGAGAATGTTATTTTGACTATCACTGCTAACCTCATAGATCCAAAGATGGATGCTCTTGTTTTACTTTTGTTGTCACATGAATTGAGGAAGAAAAGTTTGGATAGTTCAGGGGATGCTCTCAGTGTCAAGGGAAGGTCTATGGAAAGAGGACCAAAAGGAGAGATCAGAAGGGGTCTAAAAACAAGTCTAAGGGTCATTCCAAGACTCCTAGAAAGAAGAACAAAGTCAAATGTTGGAACTTCAAAAAGAGAGATGTGAAAAAAGAATATACAAACCCGAAGAGATAATGGGATTCTGCTACTGATAAGTCATCGAATGCAGGTGATGAGGTTTTACTTTCTGCATGTAATGTTGTTTCTCATTATCATTGGTTGGTTGACATAGGATGCACATACCACATGAATCCACATAAAAAATGGTTTTCCACATACGAAGAGTATGATGTAGGAATTGTATACCTCTAAGACAACTCTACATATCCTATCATTGGGCAAGGGAAGGTAATGTTGTGTTTTAGTGATGGGAGAATTAAAATCCTTCCTAGTGTTTTGCATGTTCCTAGATTGGCTAGAAATTTGATTTTGGTTTAAAAATTCAATTATTTGGGAATGCATGTGACATTTGATAGGAATGGTTGCAGATTGGTGAGATGAAACTTGGTGGTACTGAAGGGAAAAAAATTGTGAACTTTATTTTGGCTAGAAGCCACTATTAATTGTAATGCCTCTTATGCATCTGAGGCTAATAATAAAAATACATGTATGTTGTGGCACTGTAGATTGCGCCACATAAGTCAATATAGTTTAAAGACTATTTTAGATTTAAAATTTATTAGAAATTTTATCCTATTGTGATGAGAGTTTTAAATTTTGAGAACACTGTGTGTTTTGAAAATAGAATAGATCTCCATTTCCTTCAGGTAGTAATAAATCTAATGATAAATTGGAACTTATTCATTATGATGTTTTTCGTCTAGTGGATGGTGAATCAATTGGTAAATCTTGATATTTTGTTTCCTTCATTGATGATGTCTCAAGGTTTACTTGGATTTATTTTATCCATCACAAATATAAAGTTTTCACTAAATTTAAGGAATTTAAAGTTTTAATTGAAAAACAATCAAATCATAAGATAAATATTTTGAGATCTGGCAATGTAGAGGAACTATACTATTCTAAGGAATTTGATGAATTTTGTAAGCATGCCGATATTGTTAGACAGAAGATAACTCCATATACACCATAATAGAATGGAGTGGTAGAAAGGATGAATTAGGCAATAATGGAAAGAGATAGAAGTATGTTAAGTGAATCACAGTTGAACAAATGCTTTTGGGAAGAAGTCGTGTACTGTAAACTACATGGTTAATAGATCTCCATGTAAGTCTCTTGTTTCAACTCCTTATGAAATGTGGACAGGTAAGAAACCTTCTATTTCACATTTAAGGGTATTTGGATGTGAGGCTTATGTTCACCTGCCTAAATAAAAATGAACTAAGTTGGATACAAAATATGAAAAGTGTAAATTCATTGGATATG
The DNA here is from genome assembly GCA_027924645.1 of Cunninghamia lanceolata. Lineage (NCBI taxonomy): Eukaryota > Viridiplantae > Streptophyta > Pinopsida > Cupressales > Cupressaceae > Cunninghamia > Cunninghamia lanceolata. Next base: position 7,380,559 of record BSBN01000159.1, read on the forward strand.
GTGATAATGTAAAAGGTTATAAGCTTTGGAATCCACTAACCTAAAAAATTATCTATTCTAGAGATATTATTTTAAGGGAACTTAGTGTTATTTTAGAATCTAAACAACCAAAGGAAAAAGAAGAAAAGGTGAAGAGGGTGCATTTTTAATTAGAGCATGAAGATGCACCTCAGGAAGAACATAATGATGGATTGGGGGGTGAAGGAGTGGAAGAAGACTCGAGTGAAAGTTATGACGAGGAAGAATTTTTTGTAAGAAAAGAAGTTGGTACAAATGAGCATACAGAAGAGCCTGAAGAGTCTATTACTCCACCTCTAAGAATATCCACAAGACCCTGAAACCCAATTGACAAGTATAGCCCACCAGATTTCTATTGTGTATTTGATTTATTAAGTACTAACAATGAGCCTAGATCCTACAAGGAAGTTATTCATGCAAATGATAGTGAGTCTTTGTAGTTAGTCATGGAGGAGGAGATGATGGCTTTAGACTCTTGCAACACCTGGGAACTTTTTTGTTTACCAAAGGGAAGAAAGGCCATAGGATACAAGTGGGTCTTCAAGAAGAAGTTTGGAGCAGACAGTTCATTGGAGAACTACAAGGCTAGACTGGTAACCAAGGGCTACTCCCAGAGAGAGGGAGTTGATTTTGGTGAAATATTTTCTCCTATTGCTAAATTAACTTCTATTAAATTTCTCTTATCCATTGCTACAGATTTTGATTGGGAGATAGAGCAAATGGATGTTATGACTATATTTTTGCATGGATATCTTGATGAAGAAATTTACATGCAACAACTAGGTTTTGAGGTAAAAGGGAAAGAACATTGGGTTTGCAGATTAAAGAGGTCTCTTTATGGTTTGAAACAGTCCCCTGGAATGTGGTATCCAAAATTTGATGCATTTGTGTTGAAATTAGGTTTTGTTAGAAGTGAGGAGGATCACTACATTTACATTCATTGTATTGATAATTCTATTTTGATCATTGCATTGTATGTTGATGACATGTTATTTTTCAGCAATACTAAGGGTATGATTAGTGAGTTGAAAGCCCAACTTTCAAGTCCATTCAAAATGAAGGAACTTGGAGCTACTAGGTATATTTTGGGGATGGATATCAAAAGGGATAGAGGTAACAGAAAGATTTGGTTATCATAAAGTAAGTATGTGAATACCATTTTACAAAGATTTAGTATGTAGGACTATAACCTAGTTAGAGTTTCTTTACCTATTGGTACGAAAATTTCATTAGGTATGTGTCCAAAGAATGAGGATAATTTAGAGGATATGTCTAATGTGTCATATTCTAGTGTTCTAGGGAGATTGACATTTGTAATGATTTACACTAGACCGAATATTGTCGAAGCAGTGGGAATTTTGATCAAATTTTTGTCTAACCCTAGCAGATAGCATTAGAATTATGCGAAGAGGGTGTTTAGATATCTAGCAGGTGATATTGATTAATGTTTGATTTATTCTAGTACTGATAGTGCTAACAAAACTTTAGACATACATGGATTTGTTGATGTAGATTGGGCAGGTGACTTGGATAGTTGAAGGTCCACCAGGGGCTATGTGTTTACTTTGTTTGGAGGAGCAGTGAGTTGGATGAGAAAAAGGAAACTCATGGTTGATTTGTCTATCATCAAAGAAAAGTATATGGTTGTTACCCATGTCTCTAAGGAGGCAATTTGGTTGAGAAGATTCTATATAGGTATAAGTTTTGATTACAAGATCATTCAAATTAGTTGTGATAGCCAGAGTGCTATTTGATTGGACAAGAATCTTATGTATCCTACTTAGACTAAGCATGCTGATTTATAGTATCACGTTATTTGATAAATGGTTGCAAATGAATTGATTGAGCTAAAGAAGATAGACACTCAGGAGAATCTTGCAAGATGCTTTGACCAATCCTGTGAGCATAGATAAATTTGTTTGGTGCAGAGAAGCCATGGGCCTTGTTTCTAGTGCCTAATTATTTAATTATTTTCCTATGGGTATTTACAAAGTATCATGTCAAGTTAGAGAATGTTAGGTCTAAGGTGTCATCAAACTTGTAAATCCTATGTAATTTATGTAACAACCCCCCTGTCTTGCTACGTTGGCATTGAAGTTGGTAGATTTTTTTTTAATGTAGAAAATATCTCATGAGGCAACGTATAGAGAGTTAATGCTAGTGAAATATCTCTGGGGGGTAGATGATGAGGATGCGGTCTCTAGGAAGAGGCAACATGCTTTGGGGAGGATGAAACCATTAAATGCAAAGAAAAGATCTAATCTATGGGAGGTGAGTCAACGCGTTTTGGAGAGAGAAGAAAAGGGGGAGTTTATGCAAACAGAGAAGGAAGGAAGGAGGAGAGCAAAAAAAAGCAGTTTCAGAGGGATTTTGGATAGTTTCTAGATACAGATCAGCATCACAGCCAACTGCAATTTGGTGTTATAGGTCAGTCTTGAATCATCTATGGTTTATTTATTGTTGTGATGATTTGTGATTTTTTTTATTTCAAATTTTCATTGATTGGGGCATAGTCAATAGAAATATTTAAGGCTATCGTAAGCCTGCAGGTTTAGGATTTGTGATCTGGCAATAGATCGCGTTAGATCTTCAGTCAGAATGTTAGAAACCTAACTATTTTATTAAATATATTTATGCAATCATATAATTTGTGGGTCATAAGTCCCTTTCCATAAATTTTATTAGAAGATTTGGTTAAGAGTTGTTTAATGTGAATTGTATGGAGAGAATCGATTGTGGGTTGTTGTGGTTGACTGTATTCAAGGGTGACACCTTTTCTACCAGCAATGAGATCTATAATTTCGCTATTACAAATTCCTCCTGCCACTCTTCTTTCTCTCTCCAAAATTCTAGTGGTGTAGACTATATAAACCCAAAGACAAATTGCAGCAGTAAATCTGATGAAACGGGCAAAAAAAGGATGAAGTAATGACGACAAAAGGCATCCACAAATTTGTTAAAAGAAAAAGGCAGAGAGACATGAGATCACTATTTTCTGCGTTGAGATCCTTAGTGCCGGAAGAATACTTTATGTGCTTTGGGTGTCTAGGGAAAATGTTCAACAGTAGAACAGCTATCAGAAAGCATTAACTATATTAACCATCTGCATGATAAAATTAAGGAGCTTATACAAACAAGAGAGGAGATGAGAAAAGAAAAATTGTGCAGAGATCTATCTCATCTAAGACTTTCCCTATTGTTAAAGTAAATTCTCATGGCTGGGGTGTTTTGGTGTCAACAAACACATTTAAGTGTCAGATTGTCTTGTCTGATCTTCTGTTTACTTTGGGAAATAATGGCCTTGATATCATTAGTGCTGTTACTTGTGCCATGAACAAAAAAGTCTTTCACACTATTCATGCCAAGGTTACAGATCTTCATAGTTTTGACATCAGAACTTTATATCAAAATATTTGGAACTTGGTAGGTGAAAAGGGTTAGGATGCAAATGCACTTCACAAGTGAGGATTGACCATAGCTTGTAATAATCTATTTTCTAACGCACTCCTTTTACTCATTACAACTCTTCTTGAGAAAACAGAGTGGTTTTTCTTTGGTCATAGAGTCATTTTCTACTAAACAGTTAGCCTTGAGAAAACGGTGATTTCTTTCAAGTTCAAGAATGTTATGGCACTAAAATACCATAGAGGCAGCAATTAGTGTTTGGGCATTGAGATTTAGTCACATAATTTCTCATATAGAAAACTAGTCACACAACACAAGGATGTGAGGGATCTACTGTAGGAAGGAAAAATTAAGATTACCATGTTTGTAAGTCTTTTTAAATTTTTTTGTTATGTTAAACATGGTTGACAATATATAAAATTAGGCTGTGAGTTGACTCGCGTCACCATTTGCCATACTTCCCTTATGATATCCATGCATCCCTTTGTGAAGAGTAATTAAATTGGGGGTCTTGGAAGTGATTATAAATTGATCTAACTAGTATAAGGCCATTTTCAACAAATCACACTGTCCAAGAGAGTTTGGGTCTTGTAGATCATATTTTTTCTCCTTTACCATTTTAATTTATAACTCATGGATTTTAGTCTTTTGTATGCCTCGTTAAGTCAAACAAGATGAAAAAGGTCTAGGCATTAGAGTGGTCGTTTGGAGTGGCTCTCTATGGGCCCGGGGCCCGCAAGTGGCTACCAGGGGAACTAGTAGCAGAGTTAGATTAATAAGTGATAACTAAAACTAAAACATTGAGGTAAAAACACTAATAAGATAATTAAACCTCGTGCATGGCCTTGAGCACTTGTATAGGCTAAGGATGCAACGAGAAGGCCTATCCATCTATGGGGCGTGGAGTCATCCGTCTGTGGGACGTGGATTCAGGTATGATTGAGTCTCCTCGTCTGTAAGAGAGGTACTTGGTCCCGTGTGTGCCATCCCTTCAAGCACATATGATGACACTCCATACGATTACACTCTAGTATCTAGCACCTTAGCAGTCGTGAGTAGTACCCGACCTATGACTTAGATGAGTACACCTTTATTATGACCTTGACTGTAAGCACTATTCTCCGTGTCTGCTCTGTGTTTGATGTGTGTGTTGGCCATCTTGTACCCCCTTATTGTTGTTCATCTGTGTGGGCCTTGTGACTATCTCCGAGCATGGTGGGTTGGTCTCTTAGGAGTCCACATGGTTGGGAGGCATTGCCACCACCATTGGGGACTGGCGAATAGGTTTTGGAGCACCATATGGAGATGACCTCTCTCTCCATCACTTCATTCAATTATTGTTCATTTTCAGTCTTTGTATTATACTCAAGACTACGCTATGTACCTATTTCATATTTTGGAATATATCATTTTAATTGTATATATAGTTATGTCATTGAACTCTCTTAGAAGAGAAGTTGTAATCATTGTATTTAATGAGAAGAAATGTGATGTTCCTTTATTTCCTTATGGATTCCAGTGTGGGTATTGGATCTGACTGTATTTAATGCTTATGGATTCATGTTTTTATTAGATGGGATTAGGAACATTTGCTTTGGTGTTTACAATGAATGGTATCAATCTATCTAATTGACAACTGAACTGGTGTATGTTGTTTACTTATGTCAAAAAAAAATTATCTTGTCCCCTTTTTGGCTCTTACCCTTCGGGGTTACGTAGCGGGATGTTACATCTAGTATTAGAGCCCATGTTCACACACTGGGAGCTCTGGCATACTTGAGCCTTCTATGTTTTGTTGTGTTTGGCGTGTGTGGCGTGAGCCTGTTATATTGTTCTATAGTCATGTTGTTATGCCTTCATGCCTTAGTATGGTGATTAGGTCATCTTTGTGATGATCTATTTTGATGTGTTCTTTGTTTCTTTAGGATGCCTCGTAGGGGTAGAGCCAGAGGCAGAATTAGAGGTATAGCCACTATTCTTTGATGTAGCACCCGGCACGATGCTAATCAAGGTAATCAGGGTAATCAAGATAATCAGGGCAATTAGGGTGAGTGTTGGGAGGAACCGCGTGTTGAGAATCAAGCCGAAGGGCTCGGGGGTACTCATGTTTTAGCTATTATACAACAGATTTTGGACTGATTAGGACCTCGTCAGGAGGTATCTCATGAGGCAGAGTCACACCCTTCTCATCAGGATGGTCAGGACGCTAGAGCTGAGCATGAGCGTTCTCGTAGTCCAGATCATTCGAGAGTAGTTATTGTGATGGATAGGGTGGATGGAGATAGTGTTACTGCAGGTCACATGAGGGATCTTCTTAGGGCTCATCCCCCTACTTTTGATGGTTCTGGTATAGGCATCAAGGTAGAGACTTGGTTGATCGATCTTGATCGATGCTTTGCTATGCATCCTTATAGTAGTAATACTAGAGCTCGATGTGCCATTATGCATCTCAGAGGATTTGCATCTACATGGTGGAGAGTAGAGGAGCAAAAACTTCACCTAGACATTGCTTTTGTGTCATGGGGACTGTTCTTAGAGAGGTTCCATGCATGATTTCTTTCAGACTACTATCGATAGAGATGTGCTGATGAGTTCCATGAACTTCGTCAGTTGACTATGACAGTAGATCAGTAAGAGCACTACTTCTTTGAGCTAAAGCAATATGCTAGCATTTCTGATGATGAGCTGATGTTAGTACATCATTTCATCAAGGGCTTGAATGCCCGTATCAGTGGTGGTGTCCGTGTGTTTGAGCCAAAGACCTTAGAGGTTGCCGTGGAGAAGGCGAGGTTGATAGAGGAGAATTTGACTAGAGGTTCTGGTGGTCAAGTAGGTGTTCAAATTGGTAGTGCCCCTCCTTTGGGATCAGTTGCTTGGGGTACACAGTCTCAAGGAGCTAGACCATCTAGATCTCATACTGCACCTCATAGACATGGTCAGCGACAGAGGCATAGGCCTGCTCAGTCTTAGCAGAGTGGGTAGAATCCTGGTACTCCACTTGCTAGAGATCATTCACGTCATCGTTCTCAGAGTAGGTAGCAGAGTGGTCCATCACAGAGTTTTTAGAGTGCTCAGCAGAGTTCTAGGGGTGGTGGATCCCAGCAGTCACGTGCACCATTTTTAGGCCGAGGTTTTGGCAGGGATGGTTGTTATGCTTGTGGGCAGCATGGTCATATAGCTGCTCAGTGTCCTCAAAGATCAGTGGCTAGAGGTAGTTAGAGACAGGCTACTTCAGAGCCTACAGTAGGTGAGGCTGGCAGATCACATAGAGTTTTCATGGCAGTTGATAACCATCAGGCTGAGCATCAGGGCACCATAGTTGAGTATTCAGGTGTGTTATGTGGGATTACCACATCTATCTTGTTTGATTCAAGAGCTTTAGATTCTTTCATTTCTCCTTCTCTCGTGGAGCATTGTGGACTCGTGGTGGCAAGGCAAGACATTGGTTAGCAGGTTGAGTTAGCTACTAGATCCAAGGTGGCTGTAGACTCCCTTGTTCATGGTTGTGTGTTGGATTTGGGCACCTTCACTACCAAAGTGGATCTCCGTGTGTTGCCTTTGGGGTCCTATGGGATTGTTTTAGGCATGGATTGGTTGGAGACCCACCTAGCCAGTATAGATTGTCGGCGTAAGTTAGTTCAGTGTGTTGATGATGTTGGGGAGCGTGTTGAGTTAATTGGGGTTCAGAGACCCATTTCTCTCCATGTGATTTCAGTGATGCAACTGAAGCATGCCATGCGGAAAGGTTGTCAAATGTTCGCTATTTCAGTTAGTGATCTTGCTGAGGGTGGGATTTAGGAGGTATCTCTTGATGATCATCCTATTCTTCAGAAGTTTGCAGATGTCTTTCCGAGTGATATTCTAGGCATGCCGCCTAAGCACGACATAGACTTCCATATCGATCTCATTCCTGGTGTGGAGCCTATTTCTTGGGCACCTTATCGCATGACCACTCAGGAGTTGGGTGAGTTGCAATTACAGTTAGAGGATTTACTGGAGAAGGGTTTCATTCATCCTAGTGTATCCCCTTGGGGTGCACCTGTCATCTTCATGAAGAAGAAGGACGGATCTCTTTACTTGTGCATTGGTTATCACCAGTTGAACAAAGTGATGGTGAAGAATCGATACCTGTTACCTCGGATAGATGATTTGTTTGATCAGATGAGGGAAGCCAAAGTGTTCTCCAAGATAGATCTGAAGTCAGGATACCATTAGCTTTGCATTCATGAGGCAGACATTCATCAGACAACATTTTGTACATGTTATGGGCATTATGAGTTCACGGTTGTCCCTTTTGGGTTGACCAATGCTCCATCAGTTTTCATGAGTTTGATGAATGGGTTGTTTCACACCTATCTTGATTAGTTTGTTCTCGTGTTCCTTGATGATATTTTGATTTATTCGAGGACTATGGAGGAGCATGAAGGCCATTTGCGGCAAGTGTTGCAGTGCTTACGGGATAATCAGTTGTTTGGCAATTTGGCCAAATGTGATTTCTTCCAGACTGAGGTGAGATATTTAGGCCACATCATCTTAGGAGAGGGTATGTCAGTGGATCCTTCTAGGATTCAGGCTATTGTGGATTGGCCAGCACCAACGAATGTGACTAAGGTTCACAGTTTCATGGGATTGGCAGGTTACTATCGCTAATTTATGAGAGATTTCTCTCAGTAGCCCATCCCATCACTTCTCTTCAGTGGAAAGGGAAGAAGTTTGTGTGGTCAGATCAGTGTAAGTCAGCGTTTCAGGCTCTTAAGGAGTGACTGACTAGTGCACCTATCTTGGTAGTGCCAAATCCTATAGGTGATTTTGTAGTGTGCACGGATGCATCATTGGAGGGTGTGGGGGCAGTTCTCATGCAGGAGGGACGAGTGATTGCATATGAGTCCCGTAAGCTCAAGGCTCATGAGTTGAACTACCCCACCCATGATTTGGAGTTAGCAGCTGTAGTCCATGCACTTGTGCGTTGGAGACATTTCCTTTTGGGACATCAGTTTGAGTTACATAGTGATCATTGCAGTTTGCAGTATATCTTCACTCAGCCAAATTTGAATGCTCTACAGCGCCATTGGATGGAGTTCCTCTGTGAGTGCGACTTTGAGGTTTGCTACATTCAGGGTAAGGAGAATGTTATTGCAGATGCCTTGAGCAGGAGGAGACATGAGATTTCAGTTTTGTCTCTTGGAGTGGATTTGTGGAGCCGTATTTTGGAGTCACTTCATAGTGATACTTGGTATTAGGAGGTGAGAGTGGAGATTGAGTCTGCAGGAGTCCTTGAGGGTAGGTTTGCAGGGTTCTCTCTTGAGCCTGATGGACTTTTGCAACATCTTGGTCGTATTTATGTTCTAGATTCTGGTGATCTTCGTTCCTTGGTTTTATCAGAAGCCCATTGTGCACCCTATTCAACTCATCTAGGTGTCACGAAGATGCATGCCAATCTTCGATAGTTATATCATTGGGCAGGTTTGTGATGAGATATTGCCGACTTTGTGGCTCGATGTCTTGAGTGTCGGTGGGTGAAGGCAGAGCATCAACACCCAGCAGGATTGTTGCAGCCTCATTCCATCCCTGGATGGAAGTGGGGTATGATATCTCTAGATTTTATAGTGGGGCTACCTATGTCTTCGCATTGTCATGATGCTTTTATGGTCACAGTGGACAAGTTGTCCAAGGTGGCACACTTCTCACCCATGAGATCTTCCTACACTGCAGCCTTTGTAGCTCAAGTGTTTATGGAGGATATTGTGTGTCTACATGGTATTCCTCGTAGGATCATTTCTGATCATGATCTAGTGTTCACTTCAACATTGTGGACTTCTCTTCAGCATGCTTTGGGAGCTCAGCTTAATTTCAGCTTTGCATACCATCCCGAGACTGACGGAGCAAGTTAATCAGGTCCTAGAGGATATGCTTTGGATGTACATTATGGATCGACAGTCTCATTAGGAGGACTATTTGTACCTAGTAGAGTTTGCTCATAACAATGGGTATCACAGTTCTCTCGGTTTGTCTCCCTTCTAGGCCTTGTATGGTAGGCCATGCCACACTCTGTTGAGTTGGGATCTTTTAGAGGACTGAGTTATTTTGGGTCCAGAGATGCTTCAGGATATGGAGCAGTAGGTAATGCAGATCAGAGAGCATTTGGCTATAGCTCAAGATTGGCAGAGGAAGTATGCTGATGCCCGTAGGTTGGATCGCCACTTTTTGGTAGGTGACCGTGTGTTTTTGAGAGTTCGTCATCGGAAGAGCCCCATCCATTATGGGAAAGGCTCGAAGCTGGCACCTCGTTTTGTTGGACCTTTTGAGATCCTTGAGAGGATTGGTCTTGTCGCCTATTGCCTATCACCTTGCATTACCACTGAGTCTATCACGCATCCACAATGTGTTCCATGTTTTAGTTCTTAGACAGTATATTCCTGATGTGACCCATGTTCCTGATTGGACTGCTTTGTAGGTCAAGGTAGATGGGTAGCTTTCTTTGGAACCTATATGCATCCTTTAGCATCAGAGGTTGACCCTCAGGGGTCGGGACATAGAGCAGGTAAGGGTCCAATGGGATCCTGATGGTGAGTCCTTAGCATCTTGGGAAGATGCGACGAGGATGAGAGACCTTTATCCTTATCTTTTTGTAGACTTCTAGGGGATGTAATGACCTTGTGTTCATATTATGTTTTTCTTATCTTGATGGACTTGAATGACTGTATATTTTATTTTGGATTACGCATCTTGTTATTATTTTTTATTGGCACCGGTGATGTGCAATCTCGATACTATTATGATGTGGACATTATTATTACTTATGATGGATTTCATGCTTATATGATTATTGTTGCTTCAGCTATATGATGTATATATATGCACAGGTACCTTGACGTGTGCTTGGAGTGTTACAGGTACTGAGTATCGACTCCGCCTGGATTCATAGGCCTGAGCATACTCTTATTATCCCCGATGGTGGTGACTGGAGATAGTCATAGGCCCTATTTCCTATACCCTACCCTAGCCACTGCACCCAGTTAGTGCAGTGTTTTTGTGTTGTGGTATTATCATCTTGATGTCCTTATGGTCATGTGTATTTTGCCATTCCTTTTGTTGAGACTTTTCTCCTTGGTTTCCTTTGATTGTATCAAGTTTCTTGGTCTAGTGTGTGCTTGGGCTACATCTTAGCATTGGCAGGCTTCAAGGAGTAAGCCTAGTCCTAGGGGGGTAGGATGTAACAACCCCCCCTATCTTGCTACATTGGCATTGAAGTTGGTCGATTTTTTTTAATGCAGAAAATATCACATGAGGCAACGTATAGAGAGTTAATACTAGTGAAATATCTCCGGGGGGTAGATGATGAGGATGTGGTCTCTAGGAAGAGGCAACACGTTTTGGGGAGGATGAAACTATTAAATGCAAAGAAAAGATCTGATCTACGGGAGGTGAGTCAACGCGTTTTCGAGAGAGAAGAAAAGGGGGAGTTTATGCAAACAGAGAAGGAAGGAAGGAGGAGAGCAAAAAAAGTAGTTTCAGAGGGATTTTGGATAGTTTCCAAATACAGATCAGCATCACAGCCAACTGCAATTTGGTGATACAGGTCAGTCTTGAATCATCTATGGTTTATTTATTGTTGTGATGATTTGTGATTTTTTTTATTTCAATTTTTCATTGATTGGGGCACAGTCAATAGAAATATTTAAGGCAATCATAAGCCTACAGGTTTAGGATTTGTGATTTGGCAATAGATCGCATTAGATCTTCAGTCAGAATGTTAGAAACCTAACTATTTTATTAAATATATTTATGCAATCGTATAATTTGTGGGTCATAAGTTCCCTTCCATAAATTTTATTAGAAGATTTGGTTAAGAGTTGTTTAATGTGAATTGTATGGAGAGAATTGATTGTGGGTTGTTGCGATCAACTATATTCAAGGGCGACACCTTTTCTACCAGCAATGAGATCTATAATTTTGCTATTACAAATTCCTCCTGCCACTCTTCTTTCTCTCTCCAAAATTCTAGTGGTGTAGATTATATAAACCCAAAGACAAATTACAACAGTAAATCTGATGAAATGGGCAAAAAAAAGATGGAGTAATACTACAAAAGGCATCCACAAATTTGTTGAAAGAAAAAGGCGGAGAGACATGAGATCACTATTTTCTGCGTTGAGATCCTTAGTGCCAGAAGAACACATTATGTGCTCTGGGTGTCTAGGGAAAATGTTCAACCGCAGAACAGCTAACAGAAAGCATTAACTATATTAACCATCTGCATGATAAAATTAAGGAGCTTATACAAACAAGAGAGGAGATGAGAAAAGAAAAATTGTGTAGAGATCTATCTTTTTCTATCTCATCTGAGACTTTCCCTATTGTTAAAGTAAATTCTCATGGCTGGGGTGTTTTGGTGTCAACAAACACATTTAAGTGTCAGATTGTCTTGTCTGATCTTCTGTTTACTCTAGGAAATAATGGCCTTGATATCATTAGTGCTATTACTTGTGCCATGAACAAAAAAGTCTTTCACACTATTCATGCCAAGGTTACAGATCTTCATAGTTTTGACATCAGAACTTTATATCAAAATATTTGGAACTTGGTTGGTGAAAAGGGTTAGGATGCAAATGCACTTCACAAGTGAGGATTGACCATAGCTTGTAATAATCTATTTTCTAACACACTCCTTTTACTCATTACAACTCTTCTTAAGAAAACAGAGTGGTTTTTCTTTGGTCATACATTCATTTTCTATTGAATAGTTAGCCTTGACAAAACGGTGATTTCTTTCGAGTTAAAGAATGATATGGCACTAAAATACCATAGAGGCAGCGATTAGTGTTTGGGCATTGAGATTTAGTCACATAATTTCTCATATAGAAAACCAGTCACACACACAAGGATGTGAGGGATCTACTGTAGGAAGGAAAAATTAAGATTACCATTTTTGTAAGTCTTTTTACATTTTTTTGTTATGTTAAACATGGTTGACAATATATAAAATTAGGTTGTGAGTTGACTTGCGTCACCATTTTCCATACTACCCTTATGATATCCATGCATCCCTTTGTGAAGAGTAATTAAATTGGGGGTCTCGGGAGTGATTATAAACTGATCTAACTAGTAGAAGGCCATTTTCAACAAATCACACTGTCCAAGAGAGTTTGGGTCTTGTAGATCATATTTTTTCTCCTTTACCATTTTAATTTATAACTCAGGGATTTTAGTCTTTTGTATGCCTCGTTAAGTCAAACGAGATGAACAATGTCTAGGCATTAGAGTGGTCGTCTGGAATGGCTCTCTATGGGCCTGGGGCCCACAAGTGGCTACCAGGGGAACTAGTAGTAGAGTTACATTAATAAGTGATAACTAAAACTAAAACATTGGGGTAAAAACACTAATAAGATAATTAAACCTCGTGCATGGCATTGAGCACTTGTATAGGCTAAGGATGCAACGAGAAGGCCTATCTGTCTGCGGGGCATGGAGTCATCCATCTGCGGGATGTGGAGTCAGGTACGATTGAGTCTCCTCATCTGTAAGAGAGGTACTTGGTCCCGTGTGTGCCATCGCTTCGAGCACATATGATGACACTCCATATGATTACACTCTAGTATCTAGCACCTTAACAATCGTGAGTAGTATCCGACCTATGACTTAGATGAGTACACCTTTATTATGACCTTGACTGTAAGCACTGTTCTCCGTGTCTGCTCTGTGTTTGATATGTGTGTTGGCCATCTTGTACCCCCTTATTGTTGTTCATCTGTGTGGGCCTTGTGACTATCTCCAAGCATGGTGGGTTGGTCTCTTAGGAGTCCACATGGTTGGGAGGCATTTCCACCACCATTGGGGACTGGCGAATAGGTTTTGGAGCGCCATTTGGAGATGACCTCTCTCTCCATCACTTCATTTAGTTATTGTTCATATTCAGTCTTTGTATTATACTCAGGACTATGCTATGTACCTATTTCATATTTTGGAATATATCATTTTTATTGTATATGCAGTTATGTCATTGAACTCTCTTAGAAGAGAAGTTGTAATCATTGTATTTAATGAGAAGAAATGTGATGTTCCTTTATTGCCTTACGGATTCCGGTGTGGGTATCGGATCCTACTCCATTTAATGCTTATGGCTTCATGTTTTTATCAGATGGGATTAGGAACATTTGCTTTGGTGTTTAAAATGAATGGTATCAATCTATCTAATTGACAACTGAACTAGTGTATGTTGTTTACTTATGTCAAAAAAAAAATTATCTTGTTCCTTTTTTGGCTCTTACCCTTCGGGGTTACGTAGCGGGATGTTACAATTTATTATTCCTAATATTGTTTATAAATCACCCATAAGGGATGAAAGGTTTCACCAGTAGTGATCTTGTTTTAGCCACATGTTTATATCCGGTAGTTGACACTAATTCATCTGTGATTGGGGTTCATAGGGGGGAACGGGGTCTCGATGGATCATCTCTTCGGTGTGGGGTTCGAGGGCCATGCCCTCGATAGGGGTTCCAAGGCAGTACCCTAAAACCACCCATAAGGGATGAAAAGTTTCACCAGCAATGATCTTGTTTTAGCTGCATGTTTATATCTTGTAGTTGACACTAATTCATCTATGATTGGGGGTCGTAGGGGGGAACAGGGTCTCAAGGGATCATCTCCTCGGTGTGGGGTTTGGGGTTCCAGGACAGTACCCTAGAGCCACACTTTTTTATATATTTTATCATTGTAAATCTAGACCATTCATCATTAGGTCATAGATCTGGTAGTCAATATTATGTTAGTTTTCTTGCCCTAGAAGGTAACCCCCTTTTATAAGGGTATTTATGCTACATTTTTAGTAGACTTGAGAATAACAAATGCCGCTGGATTGAAGACTAAAGAAGAAGAGGATGTGCATGCATTGTAATTTCATATTTGAAGATAATACAACTTGAAGTCTCTTGGTGGAGTTTTTTTTACTTTAAAGGGCTTTCTCCATGTTACATACTATGTTATGTTTTCATTTCTTAATGCATGTTATTTTTCTGTAGTGGGTTTTATTTCTGTTGCAATCTCCATTGATTCTACATTATTTAGAGGACATTAAAAAGGTTTGAATTAGATTTTTGTTGTGTGATTTGCACCTTCAATTCTAATATTGAAAACCCTAGAAAGAAGATTAGATCATGTAAGATAAAAAAGGTTCACCAAAATAAAATATGGAAGTAAATAATCCCAAGGTTTTGTCTATAAGAAACCAATAGGATGCATATACATTAGTAAACAATCAACTTACACTAACAATAAAAAGTTAGTGTAGATGATTTTAGTAATGTATTTTTTCCATATTTAGCAAGGAAGTAAGGACAATAATTCTTAGCTATATGAGCAAAGAACGATGCCAATTGATGAAGATTTTGGAATATTATGATCATTTACCAATGCAATCTCTTAGTAGAGTAATCATATTTTATATTGCACCACTTTATACTCTATCCAAGGATAGATTAGTGGGTTTCGAATAATAATGAATTTGAGCTTGTCCTCAAGATGCAAACTTGTCATCATCTCAAATGGAATGCTACTCTCTTGCTCACCTGATTAGCCATGATTTATTCTACTCCTCCTAGCAGCTTGGTGGACTGATAAGATTTAAAAATAACTTGATATGCCATCATTAATTAGGTCACAAAGAATGTTAACCTAAATAAAAAAATACCTTGATATGTCATCATTAGGTCATTAAGAATGTTCACCTAAATAATTAGGTCATGAAGAATGTAAAATATTGAAGAAAATAAGCATGCCTTACAATGTAGGTTTATTATTCCTCTTAAGCATCAAATCCAAATGAGTCACTATTAATTTCTCCTTCAATACTCTAGAATACTTCAAGGTGAAAGAACTATTTGATTGTGCAAGATGAGAGGTGTGAAGTGATTGTAATTAAATGTCTTTAAATACTAGCATCTGACATTAAATCACACAAACATGTGTTTTGTTGACACTAGGTGAATAAGGTAAAATGGGCTAGTAACTAAAAATTAAGCTTTTGTATTTGAAATTGGGTGAGACCATTTTTCAATTGTGAGGATGTCTCTAGAAATACAAGTATGTCCCTAGACATAGGAGGGAACAAGATAAAGTTTATACCAACTCCTTGGGAGTAAGTGCTTGCATATATGTTATAATAAAAAACAATAGTTCAAGTGTATAAGGATCTGTCAACACACGGATAAGGTGACAGCTATAAGCATAGGTATGAGTGTGCATACAAATTAATAATGGCTAGGTAAATGGGTCTAACTTCACACTAAATTGTGCCATTTACGACTAAACACATGTATCATGACATTTACAAATAATGGGCACAAAGTTAAATGGGAAACAACATGGGTAATGCTAATTTTACCATTATAAATTGTAGAGCTAGAACAAGACAATTGTTCTTAACATGTGTTTAGGAAGTGAAGTCCTTTCTTTATTAATTTATTTTATTAGAATTGAAGTATGTTAAAATTATTTAATTCTTTTTTTAAAGATAAATTTCACTTATAGTTTTCAATATTAAAACAAAATGAATTGTACTCATTGTTTCTAAAATTTGAGATCTTATACTTTTTATATATACATGTTTCTAAAGACACCAACGATTAAGAAATTAATTATATATATATATATATATGTTCCCTCCAATAAATTTTTATTATACTTTAACACCTATGAAAACAGTTGTTTAGCCCCCTCACATACATACATATACATATACATACATGTATATATATAAACTTTCTGACCAAGTTCAAATTTAAACGAAAAGGAAATAAAATTTTCATGCTCTATCTAGGTTTCTTCTTCTTGTCATATGGGCAACATGTTGTCTACTTGTGATGAGCGCTTGTTATTGTAATCTGCACTATTGTAAATAGTGTTGTTTGGTTTATATAACCTGTTATTTTGGGCTTAAGTTCAATAAAAAAAAAAGTTATGTTGATTTTTTATCCTTGATAATAAAGTTAGATGTCAATGTTGAATTACTTTACAAAAAATAGACTTTATATCCTTGAATTGAATTATAAAAATGGATTTCAATATAAATTGTGATTGCTCCAAAAATATGTTGCTCCTTAAATTACAATGATAGGATCTCATTGTACTTAACTTTAGATTTGAGTAGATTTTGTTATTATGAGTTGAATTAAGGTTTCATAACATTAAATAATTATGTAAATGAATTTGTACTATTATAATAAGTTAAATTAGCTATTTGAAACTAGAGTCTCTTTTATTTTCTACAAGCAATTATTTTTTTTTAATAAAAGGAGGAAACCACCTGAACAATATATTAAAACGATTTAAGGTTTTTAGATGAAGCAGGTCCTAGGAATTAAATAGGGCACCAAATCCCCATTGAATCACAAAGCAAAAACATAAGCCTAAGCTTTTGACAAAAAATTCAAAAGAAAGAGCATGAAACACTATAACCACATGCAATTTACATTTGTTAAGACGCGAAAGTGTTATAAAAACAGCCAACAGATTAGCAGATGCTTGAAAAATTTTATCTTGATCTGAAATTGAACCTATGACAATGATAATGTTGAACATATGGAAATAATAAACATTGTGAGCATTCCACATAAGTAAAACATTCTTCTGCATTCTCTAAAAACACCAATACATTATTGTTTAGAATGAAATCAAAATAGAACGGAGAAACCAAAAAAGCACATATATATGAAATAAAAGAGCAATCTGCTATATGTCTCCGAGCTCCATCTCAATAAATTCAGAAAGTTTGTTCAATTTTCTTCGGAGTTGTTTGAGTTCAGTTTGTAACCGAGCATTTTGTATCTGCAACTCCTCCTTTTCTTCCAAAGCTGATGTGCTGATCTGGATTTCCTTTCGGAGAATGATTTCTAAACCAGAGAGCTGCAGCTGCAGCTGCTTTTTTTCTTCCAAGGCGGACAACTTTTCACTTTCGAGGTATATCTTCTGAGCTTCCCAAATGGACTTTTCCCTCAATAATGTGGAGAGATCAGTGTGGTCGCAGTCAAGTTCATTCGCAGAAGCTTCCAGCCTGGCTTTCTTATCTGTGTACCGCACATAAGCAGGATCCGTCGTCCTCTTTTTTCCTGTTGGATTTTGTACAGTTTCTGTCTCGTCTTTTTCCTCTGGGTCACTTGAAATTTGTACAGTTTCTGTCTCGTCTTTTTCCTCTGGGTCACTCGGAATTTGTATAGTTTCTGTCTCGTCTTTTTCCTCTGGGTCACTTGGAATTTGTATAGTTTCTGTCTCGTCTTTTTCTTCTGGGCCACTTCCATCAAGGACTCTTTGTCCATGCTTTCTCATAATGTTTTCTACCATATATGAAATCCCCTCCCTAGCCTTTCTTTTCTCCAGTCTACTCCTGCCAACAACCCTTCCCCTGATGTCATATGCATTGATCCCTGGATCTCCATGACCAATATCACTGCGAGGAATGCCACTCTTTTCGCCGAATGCTTGGAAAGCAAGATACTGGAGAATAGTGCCATAATTAAACGAGCCGATGCCCTTCTTGCGGACAGATTTAATCTGCCCCAACATCCTGTTCTTCACAAATTTACACCAATTAAAGCAGACCCCCTGAGAAACCTCAATGGCAGTCTCGACATACTTAAACGGGATATAATCCGGTTTCTGAAGCCCCAACAGCTTGTAGGCCAAGAACTTACAAGCAAATTGCAAAACTGGGTCAACGATTAAATCCACCAACAACCCAGATTTAATCTCAGCCGTTTCAGATCTAGTAAGACTCATTGTAATTTCAGCTCGATTGTAACCTTCTGAGGGGGTGACATCCTTACCAGAACTTGGAAGAGCCGTAGCTTGTCGAATTTGGTCTTCTGTAATCTGCATTCGGCTTTCTCCGACTGTCAATTCACCGTCGACCATGAAATTGATGAGCGCCGCGCAGAGAGTAGTGTCGCTTCTGTAGGTGACAGCCTTCACAAATGGAAGAATACCCGCTTTTGCAAGAATGGATTGTTGGGAAGGGTTTAAATCATCCTCCCACATCGTACACAGAATTTCTGAATTCATCTCGCAGACCCTCACAGTGCACGGCCAGATCTGGACCTGCTGCATCTCGCCCATTTTTCCGGCCATCGCTTTTACTTGTGTAGATGCAATTCTTGTACACAACTGGTGTAGATGGCTAAGTAATATGTGATATATATAAGAATGTTGGTGTGCAATGATAATCGTGCTGCTTCCACGTATAAAAAATTATAATCGTGCCGCATTGGAGGTCTTGGCACTCATGATGGTGGCGCAGATTGAGGTACAAACGATTTTGACAAGTGGCGGTGCTTTTCACGAGGTGTCTTTTTACACTGTTTTTATAATTATAATTGGAAATGGAGGTGTCTTTTTACACTGTTTTTATAATTATAATTGGAAATGGAAATGGAAATGGATCCTTTTATAGTCCACGATGTGGGCAGCCTGCTTTTGGCTCTACAGGGGGCTTATAACATATGGGACTACCTCATACTCCAAAACGTAGGAGGCACCTAAATGTGCTTCAAATATAAGGCATACATACCCTACCCCCTCAGGGTTTGAACTTGTGACCTCTCTTTAAGCATTATTAAAATAATATAAATTTTGTTTTCCCACATCATTTTTTCTTTTTCTAATAATTATAGTAAATAAAATAATTCTTAAATATTGATAAAATAATAAGAAAAAAATTTAAAGCAGTATACTTAAAATATATAATAACTAATTTTTAAGTAAAAGCAAAAGTTGTGATAATAGTATGCGTTTTGTAGTTGAAATTTATTTGTTAGATTAAATATAAGTTTAATATTGATGAAAAAAAGATTTATTAGTAAAGAGTCTTCATAAATTGATTAGTTAATTTTGAGTTTGATTTAATATTTATTTAATTAGCATATACTACAATGAAGTGAATAGTGAGAGATTATGGAAGAGGGAGAGTAACCGAGGGGTTGCTGTTACTAATATAGGATTGTTAATTACTTGATTTTGAGTTTGATTTAATATGTGTTTGGTTAGCATACAATAAAATGGAGTGAATCTAGAGTGGCTATGGAAAAAGGAGAGTAAGGGAGGGGTTGCTCTTACTGATTTTTGTTCTTTGAAGCATTTAGAGAAATAGAAGAGAGTTTCATGAGACTTGTATGGTTTGTTTTTGACATATAAACAAATAAATCAATGGTAAAGTTATAAACTTAAAGATGGGGGTTGGTATTCATGATGAATACAAATTACTATCTATTACCTCACTATATTTATATTGCAAGCATAATTACAATAGTTTTTAATTAATGTGATAGTAATTTTAAAAATGACATAATAATTACAATATTTTTCTTAGTTAGTCTTTTAGCTATTATAGGCTGAACCTACGGTTATATTTCTACATGTTATAAACCAACTCGAGGAAAATAAGTCTTTAACTGTAGTTAAACAATATTTATTAATGTTTTCTAGCCAATTGAATCGTCCAAAAATTTTGTTTATATTATTTCAAATTTTTAGTCAATCAAAAAATTAGGTAAAATATTGGAGCCAATTAAAAAATTTATTATTAAATTTTTGAATGGTAATTGTTAAAAAAAGTGCATTTAGATTTTATAAAATATATAACAATAAAATTAATTATTTTTGATTGGTTTATAAACTTTGTACATTGTTTAACATTAAAAAATTCTTTGTTAATATAAAAAAAAATTAAACTTTTGCTCAACAATTCAAACTACTTTGATTTGATTTTTTAAATTTATGTTCTAGTACTAGTTAGTACTACTTAGTCATCCCCTTCATGCCATTCCATATTGCATAATGCCTCTGGGGTAATTATTCAAAAATACAAAATATAGCCAACACAATTTTATAAATTAATTAAAATAAATTAATATGAAAAATAAATTTATTTGGAAAATGAATTTATTTTATTATAATACTTTACATGAATATACATTGTATATAATTTTATATCATTGGAATGTATTTTAAAATAACTTTTATATGGTAGGCATGAGCTCTCCATAGTCCATAGAATTCAGAGAGAAGTGCTTTCTTTGGATTGCGCAATACTTTAAACTTATTATGCTAAGAGACATTTATAATGGCATAAAGGCCCGGCATCAAGGGGTGGACTATAATAGCTTGAGCATGTTAACAAAAACTTACCTTTTACCTTAAAGTTAGACAACCATTTACACGTCAAAGTATTAAAAATATAGTCCACATATATTTTAAAAGACTAAAACTATAAAATAATTCTTAAATAGTTCTAAAGTGAAATAGCTTAGAGTAACTAAAATGAAATAACTATTAAGTAAATAATAATCTTATATTTTATGGTTTATTTAATTATATTTATATATTTTTAAATTTTATTAATTTATTAGTTTGATTATTTTATTAAATTATTAAAAAAAAGATTGACATGTAAGAAGGCATAAGGGAGTAGTACCCCATATAATGATAAAGTAAAATATTTAAAAGTACATTCCCTAAGAATAGGGGTGCATAAAACAATCTAAAAGGCCTACCATCTACCACAAGGAAAAACATTTACAGAACATGCTCTTTCCATCATTTCATGGGCAAAAAGACCTATTGGAAATCAAGAGTCATTCGTTCTTTGGGATGATCTTAATGTCATTTGGAGCTTTTGTTGAGAGGATTTTTTCCTCTTCACTTCTATTCAATCTTGATTTGAATGTGGGGGAGTAACCACATTCAACATCTCTTTACTTGTCAAGGAGTTAACATCTACCTCAGAAGCCCCATGCCTTGGAGAGATATCATCCATTCTTGAACCATCAAACCTGAAGCCCATAGGGATAACAGGCTCATGATATGTTGTTGAGCCTTTAGCAAGAGGAGATGGCAATGAATTATCTTTCTCAATCAAAATTGAAGACTCCCCTTCACTAACTCCAATAATATCCTCATCAAGCATGTTTTGCAAAACTGTCGGAGGGGAGGAGACTGATTTTGCTACAGCCTTACGAATATCACGGGGTGCTAGAATATTGATATGTGTCTTAGGTGCAATGGTGTAATGAGGAGGCTCCACCCACAAACACTTGGTAGGTCTATCTCTTGATGCCTGTTCACCTCACCCATAAGCTATCTTATTACAATGCATAGTAGTGTGATCTCTAGAGAAGCATTTCCTGCATCTGAAAGGAATCCTATCATTGTCTATAGGCTGCCTCCAAATTTTCTTTGCCACTTTCTAATCTAGCTCTGCAAGAAGACCATTAGAAAGGTCCATTTTAATGCATAGGCCTGTGTAATTTAAGCTTGCATAATTGAGTGTTTCCTTTGTGGAGCAAATATACTTACCCAGGATATTACCAATAACACTTAGGCTCTTTAGTTCCCAAAATTACAATGACATGTATGGTAGTCAAACTCAGAGGTAGGTCATAGTGAAGGACTCAAAATACACTGGGCTTAAACATCACACACTAAGCATTGACTTGCTTAGGTGGCTGGTGGGCCCTTTCATTTACTCTATCTTCTTAATGTGTCAATAAGAGAAGGGGCCCACCAACCACCTAAACAAATCAAAGATTAGTGTGTGTTGTTTAAGCCCACCCCTCAAAACGGGGATCAAAAGATGGGAACCAAGGTTTTAGACATAAGAAGACTCCATTGAGAAACCATGGTTCCATGTCTAGCACCTTCCTCCTATCTTCAAGTGAATCGAATTCAAGGATAAAAACCCTTAGCACAAGGGTAAATGCAATCTTCTTCCTCCAAACCCTCCTTCTAGAATTTTGAAATCCATTCATGCATATCACATAATTTTATCCATGTTTTAGTGAACCTACAAATGAGGGAATCATCCCTTAGGTATTCTTCCCTATCCAAGATACCCCCACTCAAACACACCTTTGGAATCACTTTAGATTGACAAAACGAACTTGGACTTAGAATATTTGGAGTCATTTCAAGTGGGGAAGGAAGTGGGAGCCCATTAATGTCCACATGATGAAGGTCCAATGTACCCATACTCTTCATAGTACCCTACGGATAAACCTCAACCAAAAAAGCATGAACCCCAAATGAAAAGGCTCGACCATTGGCACTCACAGAGAGAGTCTCTGCATAGCTGCATCCATTGCTATGTCGATCCTCAAATGACCAAGAGGGAGAAGCATAGATTGAGTGTTGAGTGAAAGGGTTAGGGTAGTATAGAGGAGGCTTCAGAGTAGAGGAGCACACCATTATATTTCAATAAAAATAAATTGTATCTAAACATCTGAAATTAAAATAATTTTATTAATTATATATTTTATAAAGGATGAAAAACTATAGACTAAGGTGAAAAAATAGGAAAATAATAGTATTTTGTTTGTTACAATTTTACAAGTCAAGAGTAAATTGAAATATTATTTTTACAATAATTTAATAATTTTACAAGTGTTAAAAATTCTAGGTCTTCACAAATTTGGTTAGTTTAAATTAATAAATCTCTTATGTAAGAAATAACTAAACATATGAAGTAAATAATTTGTTTTTTTTTATGGAAGAATTATTTTATTTTATTTTTTATTCTCTCTACTACACTATTCATAAACACAATAAAAAAATTTATAATATAGTTGAACTATAAGAGTAAAAGAGAATAAATAAATAAATAAAATTTGGTATTACTTCCTCAAATTTACCTTGGTTCACCATGTCTATATCCCATTCAAGGGGGAAACAAAGAAAATTATATAGAATAATATAAATAAAGAAATAAATTTTGCTATTACTTGTTTAGATTTACCTTTGGTTCACCATGTCTACAAGCATTCAAGTAGATGGGAAAAACAATGAAAATAATATAGAATGAGGTGGAAAAAGTAGGAAAAACATTTAGGGTTATGTATGTAGTAAAGAATAAGGTGAAAAAAAGTAGGAAAAACATTTAGGGTTATGTATGTAGTAAAGAATGAGGTGAAAACAGTAGGAAAAACATTTAGGGTTATGTATGTAGTAAATATTTTTAACTAGATCTATAATTAAATTTGGAATAGGCACCTAGATAATGATATCTCTCAGCATCTTTTACATAGATTTTTCTAAAGATAGGTATGCTAGCATATATAATCTATATTTATATAAAAACTCTTAAATAAACTAGCATAACCATCTTTAGAAAAATCTATCTAAAATATGCCCAAAGATATTCATCTGAAGTGTCTATTTTTGAATTAATTTCTCATATATAAGTTGAATACATAAAATAACTACAGAATAAATCTTCCATCCACTTATTTGGGCCTTCCTCTCACCACCACCAAAGTTTCTATGGAATTTTGGAAGGGGTTGGTGGAAAGAATTTAAAGAAAACTAGTTGGGTTGAAGGGTGCCCTTCTGAGTCAAGCATGGAAGTTTCAACCTCTTAAAGCCTCTCTACAGGGGATGCCCAATTATGCGCTAAGGCTCTTTAAAATCCCTAAGAATGTGGTTGATAAGATTGAACAGATTCAAACAAAAATTCTTTAGACTGGGGTGGAAGAGAAAAAAAGAATAGCTTTTGTGGGTTGTGAGAAAGTGTGTACCCTTAAAGGACAAGTAGGATTGGGCCTTTAAAGAATCCATTTGATGAATAGGGCGCTTCTAGCTAAAATCAGGTGGAATCTTATCCAAGGGAGTACTGATTGGGGGGAAATCATGTGGGCCAAATATCTTAATGAAAATCAAGGCAGAAGATTCCTATTGGAGGTGAGTCTTCCCAAAGGCTTGGTTATATGGAATGGGACTATCAAAATTAAGGGCCTTATTTGATGAGGTTTAAGATGGAGGATTGGAGATGGTAAGGAGGTTGATTTTTTGAAGGATCGGTGGCTGAAGGATAAACCTCTGATCAAATTGGAATATGGTAGGATAGTGGGTAGGATTAGTGAGGCTCTTGGCTTCAAAGTTGCTAACTACATAAGGACTTGTGGAGGTCTCCAAAGTTGGAAGGAGGTTTCATTCTATGCTCATGATGGTAGTGAGGGGATGAAGGTGGCTCATCAACTCCAAAAAGATCTTGAAGGTTACAGACTCACTTTTTTCCAAGAGAGATAAGATGGTTTGGGATAAAGATAAAAAGGGATTGTTTAGTATAAAAAGTGCTTATAATTTGATGTTAGATCCTAGTGAGTCTGGAGTGTGGAGAAAAATCTAGATCCCTAAACTTCTTCCTAAGGTCAACTTCTTTTGGTCGACCCTCATGCATAATAAAGTCCTGACTCTAGATAATCTAAAAAAAAGAGGATTTCAAATGCCAACCAAATGCATCCTTTGTGGATCAGAGGAGGAGTCATCGGCTCATCTCTTTCTACACTATAGTTTTACATGGGAGGTTTGGGGGTTAACCCTCCAAAAGCTAAATTTAAACTGGTCTTTGAATGGTAGTCTTGAAATGGTGGTTTGGGAATGGAAGCCCCCATGTAGCCTAGTGCTACTAATCTCAAAGGAACTCTGGAATCAAATTTCCCCCATTTAGTCTAGAGCCTATGGAAAGAACATAATAATAGAATCTCCAGGGAGAAGAGTAGAACTCCTTTGGAATTTTTCATTGTTTTTTCAAACTGCTAATTGAGAACATTAACTCCTACAAGTTTAAAGCTGCGGATACCCTCTGGGAAGAGAAGAACAAAGTATGATAAAGAATTGGAATATTGATTCCTACAAGGTGGACACTACCAGAAAGTTAGCCCTAGAAAAAACCAAATGGACTCCACCATAGAAAGGGTGGTTCAAGCTTAACTTTGATGGTGCAGCCAAAGGAAACCTAGGTGTTGCTAGTGGTGGAGGCATTATAAGAATAGACATTGGGGTGTGTGTCACTGCTTACTCAAGAGGAATTGGTACTAAGAGCAATAATGAAGCGGAAGCCATGGCTATGCTATGGGGAATCAAGCTTGCTATCTCCATGAATATACAAAGACTGCATGTTCAAGGAGACTCTCAGCTTGTTGTCAATGCCGCCCTAGGTCTATCTCAGATCAGGTGGAATCTGGAGGACATCATGTGAGATATCAAGATCCTCCTTAATGGGTTGGAGGAGTATAAGATTACCCATTCTTACAGAGAAGGAAATGTTGTGGCTGATGCCATGGCTAATGCAGGTAGTGGTAAGAATGGGTGGTGGTGTTGGAGGAACACTTCCAGTTTGTCTCAAGAGATCCACAACCTTACTATGCAAGATGGAAGAGGCCATGAAGCATAAGTGGTTTGTGATGATAATTGCCCTCTGGTGTTACCAGGGTGATGCAGGGGCTGAAGTTTTCATTTCCAACTATTTGGATAGTAGTGATAACCTCAGAAGAGGTAGGAACAACATTTCAAATTTTTAAATTGTTCTTGGTGGGATTGTTAAGGTTTTATTTAAAGGTAAGGTGGCTAGGCCGCGGCCTAGTTGATGGCATCTTATCAGCAAGATCTAGAGGAGAGGGGTCCACATGGGTATTGGGAATGACATTACCGATAGTACAAAGTGGAGATTGATGGGAAACCCTGGTTGGCATGCTAAAAGGTGCAAGGACATTGGTATTGGTGGAGATCTGGGTATTGGATCCTACATCTCAATAAGGATGACATGTGGATATGTGGAAGTGATATGGAGGATGGATGGGATGGCTATCTTCATGGTTAATTATGGTTGGGTTAAGCCTGTGGCTGGCATCGCCTATCTTCACACGAGGTGGCGGCTAAATACTCCCCCCAATGAGATGTATTGAGGTGGCAAACATGAGGCATTTTAAAGCAATATTTACTCTGTCATCATTACCCTTACACAACAAAATTACCATTTTAATGGTCTTCTTGCTAATTCCAAGACTACCTCTTGCAAACATTACCATTTCGAATGGTTCCAACCTAATTGCTTCTGCTATTCACAGACTGGTGAGATGTGAGGGGACATTATAAAAATTGAACCTAGCTTGGTGGAGGAATTCAAACAAGACCCTCTCGTTTGGCATATAGTTTAGGAAGGAGAGGTGGCGCCCTTTCTGGAAGGAATGGCCGGTCATGATGAAAACTTGTCACGACAGTTTGCAAAAACTTGGGACGAGGAAACCAGAGAGGTCAGAATTGGGAAAATAGGCTTCTAAGTTTTAGAAGAGGTTATTGGGCAAGCCACAAGGTTACTTGGGTAAGTGCAAAAAGATGAGGGACCAAAATGGGGTTTTAAGTTGACACTTTTTTTCTAAAATTAGGAAACATTGATGTTGGATGAGAAATTGAAGATAGCTACACTCAAACTTTGAACATGGAACGAAAACAAGAGTTGTAGTGCTCTGAATATAGTTTCTAAATTACCATTTTTTTTCAAAAAATGGTTGAGATTACGGGGTTCAAAAAGTGGGAGCACACAAATTGGTCTTTAAAAAAAAAAAAACATAACATAGCATCTGGTGAGCTCCCCCTAAAATGTTAACTTTTTTTTAGTATTTCAATAATTGATCTAGTGAGAAATTAGGTAACACCATGTAGTTTATCCCTGATTTTTCTGGTAATTTTTTAATAAATAATTGATTTTTTAGTAATTTTTAAAGTGGACACATCTTGAAAAACAAAAATTTGAGAGAGCTCCCCCCTAAAATGTTTGCGAACTAATCAAAAATTGAATTTATTTTTTGAATTCATGTAGAATGGAGTCTAGTTTCTAAAAATATAACTTATTTCAATTTTCAATGAATGGTTAAAACAAAATGTCAAAAATACTAGACAATAGTTTTTGACAAAAAAAGGACACACTAACAAAATAAATTCAAGATGAAACACTAAACATACTCAAAATGTGAAAAAAAATATATGGTTAGATAGCTAACAGAGAGCTTAAGATTATGGTGGTATTCTTTTTGAGTTTTCATTGAAAAAAGTGTCATCCTGATGGGAAGCACGCTCTAGATTATCTCTAAATTTTGCTAAAAACTGATAAAAATATGTCAAACTAAGCTGAGCATAACACGAGCATGTTATAACACGCTCACGTTATGATGAGCATAACTAGAAATACACATGCCAATTGCATTTTCTTAAAAGTTTCTAAAGCCTTTTCAACAAATCCATTTTTTGCATATCTTGCAATCATTGAATTCCACTATAGAACATCTCTTTGAAGTGTTACGTCTTACAATTGACATGCCTTGTCTATGCTTCCACACTTTACATACATGTCTACAAGGATAGTTGCACTTCCTCTCTCTCTCTCTCTCTCTATTTCTCTCCCCTCTCTATGTCCTACCCTTTCTCTGAGTCTCTGCGTCTCTCCCCTCTCTACCTGTCACCTTCTCTCCCACTCTCTTCTTCCCTCCCCTATCTACCTTCTATTGTCTCTCTCACTCTCTACTTCCCTCTCCTATCTACCTCCTACCCTTTTTCTGAGTCTTTTCTTCCCTTGCCTCTCTACCTCCTACCTTCTCTCTCACTCTCTTCTCCACCTCCCTCTCTACCTCTTACCCTATCTCTCAATTTCTACTTCCCTCCCCTGTCTACCTCCTACCCTCTCTCTCAGTCTCTGCTTCCCTCCCCTTTCTACCTCCTACCCTCTATCTCTTCTTCCTTTCCCTGTCTACTTCCAAAGGTCCTCTCCCACTCTCTATTTCCATCCTGTCTCTACCTCCTATCCTCTCTCTCACTCTATACTTCCCTCCCCTCTCTACCTCTCCTCCTCATTCTTCCCATCAAATTAAATTTCATAAATTATGTTGTTTCCATTTCATTAAATCCCAATTTATATCCTCATCCATCTTTACATGTCCCATTTTTCTTACATTTCCATGTTCTTTGTCGACAAGGGAGAGCGAGAGGGAGGAAAAGGGAGAGAGGATGGAGATTGAGGGGAGAGAAACCTGGGAGATATACCTGGTGGTAGGGAGAGAGAGATAGAGAGTCCTAGTTTTCTTTTTTTGGAGAGAGAGAGAGGGTGGGTCAGGTTTATGAGTTTAGGGTTGCTTAAGTTTAGGATTTAGGGGTTTAGATCTACACAAGTTTAGGGTTAGGGTTTATGCGAATTATTTAGGGTTTAGGGGTTTATGATTGCTTGGGTTTAGGGTTTAGGGGTTAGGGTTTAGGTGTTAGGGATTTAGGATTGCTCAGGTTTAGGGTTTAGGGGTTAGCGTTTAGAGAGAGAGAGTGAGTGAGGGGATTGATAGATATGGGAGAGATCTAGGGAGATAGAGGTTTAGAGTTGCTTGCAGTGTTTATGGTTTAGAGGTTTAGGGTTTAGGGTTGCTCAATTTTAGGGTTTAGGGGTTAGGTGTTAGGGTTTAGGGGCATTATTTAGGGTAACTTAAGGTTTATGTTTTGGGGGTTAGGGGTTAAGGTTTAGAGGTTTAGGTTAGGGTTTAGAGAGAGATGACCAATAGGGAGATATAGAGGAGACCGAGGGGAGACATAGGGAGATAGAGGGTGAGGGGCATGGCTAGAGATATAGGTAGAGAGATTAAGAGGTAGGGGAATGATAGAGACAAGGAGATAGGGTTTAGGGTTGATCAGATTTAGGGTTGATCGAGTTCAGGGTTTAGGGGTTAGGATTTTAGAGAGGGAGAGATATGGAGATAGAGGGTGAGGGACATGGCCAAAGACATAGCTAGAGAGATTAAGAGGTAGAGAGATGATAGAGACAAGGAGATAGGGGTTTAGGGTTGATCGGGTTTATAGTTTAGGGGTTAGGAGTTTAGAGAGGGAGAGATAGGGAGATAGAGGGTGATGGACATGGCCAAAGACATAGGCAGAGAGATTGAAAGGTAGAGGGATGATAGAGACAAGGAGACAAGGGTTTAGGGTTGATCAGGTTTAGGGTTGATTGGGTTTAGGTTTGATGGTTGGTATATATGATGTATAGAATGGTGTAAATGACTAACATATTGGTGTTTATGATGTTCTGATGGCTCCTGTGGCTGGCAGAGGGTAGAATGACACTTGTGACTGGCTAGGTGTAGAATGATGTTTGTGATTGATATTTAGGTGCTACTAAGGAGAATATTGGCACATATGATATACAAAATGGTGCAAATGACTAACATATTGGCACTATGACCTTCTAATGGCTCCTGGTGAGGTATTTGTTTAATTTTGATTATTTTTAGGATCATTTGAGATGGAGCTTAGATTGAAATGGGAGGGAGTTGGGATGAAATGGATTGGTTTACGGATGATGAGAGGTGAAATGAACTAGATTAGGAATGATTTGGGAATGATTAGAATGGCTTTAGGGATGGTTTGAAGTGGTTTAGTGCTGATTACAGAATGATTAGAATGATTTAGGAATACTTTAGGGATGGTATTTGAGATGAAATCTAGGTTGATTGGAAAATTATTAGGGTTGAAGTTAAATTGATTTGGATGTGATTTTGGATGGTGTCAACTAGTTTAGAACTGATTAGAAGTGGTTTAGGTATAATTAGAGATGAAATTGAATGGATTAGGGATGATTTGGGATTGATTAGGAATGAATTTGGTTGGAATGAAAGCTTAATATTTTCATGTTTTCACGTTATAGAGATTGGGAGAGATAGGGAGATAGAGGTTTTAGGTTGCTTCTAGGTTTTATGGTTTAGGGGTTCGGGGTTTAGGGGTTTAGGGGCATTATTTATGGTTTAAGGTTTATGGTTTAGGGGTTAGGGGTTAAGATTTAGAGGATTAGGTTTATGGTTTAGGTAGAAAGGTGAATAGGGAGATATAAAGGAGATTGAGCCTGGGAGAGATATCTATGTCTCCTCTATCCCTCTCTCTAACTATACCTCTCTCTCTCTCTCTCCCTGTCTCTCTATCTTACTAGATCTCTTTTGATCCCCTCTCTCTAACTCTACCTTTCCATCTCTCTCCCTCACTATTTGAGGTTTACATGAGTTTAGAGTTTCTCAAGTAAATATGGTTTAGGTTTTAGGTTAAGAGTTTAGGTGAATTATTTGGGCTTTAGGGGTTTAGGAATGCTTGAGTTTAGGGTTTAGGGCTTACATGTTAGGGGTTTAGGGTTGCTTGAGTTTAGGGGTTAGGGTTTAGGGTTTAGAGAGAGATAAAGCGAATGGACCAATAGAGATTGGGAGAGATAGGGCGATAAAGGTTTAGGGTTGCTTCTAGGTTTTATGGTTTAGTAACCTTAGGGTTTTAGGGACATTATTTAGGGTTTAGGGGTTGGGGGTTGAGGTTTAGAGGTTTAGGTTTATGGTTTAGGTAGAGAGGTGAATAGGGAGATATAGAAGAGACTGAGCCTGGGAGAGATATCTCTATCTCCTCTATCCCTCTCTCTAACTATACCTACCTTTGCTTCCAATTTTTATGGTTTAGGGACCTTAAGGGTTTAGGGTTTTTAGATTTAAGGGTTTATAGGCATTATTTAGGGTTTAGGGTTTATGGTTTAGAGGTTTAGGTTTATGCTTTAGGTAGAGGGGAGAACAAGGATCACTAACTCTATCTCTCTAGACATATGGATTCCTATCTCTTAATCTATCCTTTGCTACCTCACTCTCCTCCTCTTTATCTCTCTTCCCATCCTTCTACCTCTTGAAATCTCTCTCCCTATGTCTCTAGACATCTCTTGATCTCTTTCCCTATCGAGCTATCTATCCTCATAACCCCATATCTTAATATACCCCTTTCTACCTCTCTCTTTGTATTTCCCTATCTATCTCTCCCTTGCTAGATCTATCTCTCTATATCTTTCTCCCTCTATAGACCCCTTTCTCTATCTCGATCCCCTTCTCTCCCTTTCCCCATCTCTATCTCCATGTCCCTCTCTATCTCTCCATGTCTCCCGATCCCTCTTTATATATAGGATAGAGAAATGAAGAGAGAGAGAGAGAGAGAGAGAGAGAGAGAGAGAGAGAGAGAGAGAGAGAGAGAGAGAGAGAGAGAGAGAGAGAGAGACTCATGTAGATACAAGGTTACCTTTATGTTATCATGCTTTCTAGAATGCGCTCGCATTCTTGGAAGCATGGAAAATAGTAAAAAAACATGTGGGGTCCGTGTTTCAGACCCCACATGCCTATTATTTTTGCTTTTCATGAGTATATTGGACAAGAAAATTTTTTTCATGTTGTTTGACTAATTGAGAGTCTTTTTTATATGAATCCAACACCTTTTTTGTTTTTTCAACATAGAAGTGATTTTTCATGTTTTGGAGAATATTTGATTATTTAAACTGAAAGTTTCACGTTTCATGTGTGGTTTTGTTTCAAAGCTAATTACCATTGATATATAGATTGAATTTGATGACATATGTTTATTTTTTACATAAATTTTACTAATCCTATTCTAGAATTATATAGAATTCATAATCAAACTTGAGAAAAACAAGAATTTGTGGATTTTGAAGCCATCTTTCAGAGAATTGGTCAACTACAGTATCGAATTCTAAGGTATGTTCAATTTTAATTCACATATATATGTTCTTATGTTCTTTATGTCTTTAAATGTCTTTATGTATTTATGTTTTTTATATTCTTTATGTTCTAAGACATATCTCAGTTAGTTCAGTCAAAGAGACTCCAAATTCCTTAGGTTTCCACCTTGTTTCAGCCCTTCATGCCTTTATTTCACCTATTTTCAGCTATACTGGAGAAAAACATTATCAAATACTTCATAAAATAATTTTAGTGAACAATTGTTTGTCATACTCATATTCGAGTGTATACATGGAGCCAAAATTGATTTTTGAAGACTCTTAATTTTTGCCCTAGGATGATATAGAATGATTTATTCCTTAATACATGCATAATTCAATTCATTTAATAGAACCATGCATGAAATGATAGTTTTCTTACAAAAATGGAGGAAATGAGCACCACAAACTATTTGACAAATTGTTTCAACTCACTTTGATACCACTCAATCCATAAAAAATATGATGGAGATTATGTATTTATTTCATCAACATAACAAAGTTTTTGAGAAGAGAGTTAATATGTAAATATATGGACATACAAGCATCATGACATAAGATGATACAAAAGGAGTTAAAAGGAGATAAAACACTAAAAAGGAGGTTTTCATGAGTGTAGGACAGTCATGTAAGTCTATATAACAGTCCACTATCATAGTCTATATAACCCTGCTGCCATGTATGATCCCCCTTGCATTTGAAGGTCAGTTCACAATGCTATGAAAGTTATAATTTATTACAAAGTGGTCCTTCTTATTGCATCTATATATAATGAAATTCATACATATATACACTATTTATAATGAATGTGTAAAGAGTTCTCTTCCTAGAACTATGCACATGCTACAACTGAGATAAGAGTTTGTGCACATTACAATAATGAAATCCATCACTGTTATGCTACAACATGCTACAAGTCATCTATGTTACATGCTAAAACATTTATGTTACTATGGAACACAAATGTGCATGCTTACAACACACAAAACATGTCATCACTAGCTCTTTCTCTATTTTCCTTGTCCTTTCTTGACCTCCAAGTGGCCATACTTCTCATACTCACCCATAGTGACTGAAACGTACTACTTGCTTTCTCTACAAGTGAAAACCTTGAACACAACTCAATCCATAGGAAAAACTTGGAGTGCTAATCAAATGCCCCTACAAATGAAAGCAACTCACACTTATCTCCTTTGCAAATCAAGTAAATACTCTATCCAAGTATCATTACATACTAACATCATTCAATGTTGATGTAGACTCATGTGAGAGCTATTCTCTCTTTGAATTTGATGTTTTAGTGTGCTTTTTTTTCCTTTGTGGTTGCTTACTCTTGCATTTGTCATTTGGGTGAATCTCTAGATGAAGCTTCCAATACTTGTCATAACAATATCCTTCAACCTTGAAAATAGGACCAATAGTTGTTAGCTTTGTACATACTCAAATCAACTTGTTTGTTATCTTCTTTGAGTTTGTTTTGGCCTTTCTCTTCCCTTAGTTTTGGAGAGTTACTTCTTTTTCCATCCTTGCTATGGAAAATATGCTCCTTAGTGGTGTTTGCTTTGTGCATCATTCTACAATTTACTACTTCATCTTTCTACTTTTTAGGGATACAACCATTCAATTTTCCCCTTTAGAATGTTTGAAATAGGCTCTCAAATGATGCACTACAAGGTGACAACAACTTGGTTTTACAAAGTTTCACAAACTTGTGTTCTTGATTTGACTCACAAACTCTCTCAATGACCCTTCAATGCATTAAGTTGCCAACACACAACTAGGGTTCAGACCTTCATATGAACTAGATGAGGCATAGAAAAAGATTATGTTCACCAACTAGAACCAACTAAACTACTCTTCAAGTCACAAGGATCCCCTCTTAGCAACCAATCTGCCCAAGCCCTCAAATCCTAGTAGCCCTACTTAAGGGGTTTCTCTGACTTATTTTTGCCATAAGGTTTCAAACCCAAACTTCAATGAATGTTTATAATACCCATTACCAAGTTGCATAGCATATCTTGAACTCAGTATAGAATCCTTTGGATAATATGCCTCAAAACTGACCTTATTTGCTGTCCTAAAAGGGTTAATTAGGCCTACATTACAAAGGATCTTGCCTTCAAACTTTCCATAGACCACTAAACTCAGTAAATAGTCCTTATTCAGGTTACGAAACTCCCAATTCCACACTCACATTCAAGTTTAATGATCATTTATGATGCATACACAAGAAGGAATTCAAAGCATTGATACCATATTTCACAAATGAACTCAACCATAAACCAAAATCTTGCAATGGCCCAACTAGGTGCTTAAGGGCATCATAAGGCATAAGGGCTCTAAGATATTCCCCAACCCTAAAAAAGCATACACCATGTCAATATAATGTATTCAAACTAATTTTGTCACTTTTAGTGCTTAGAAACATCAACCAATGTCTGATCCACAAATCACTCCTTAAGGCCTAGTAACCTTCCAAACTTGAAAAATGTACATAACTTTGTGTAAACTCAGCCAACCCACAAAAAAAAAGCATTTAGACACCCATTATGAAGTAGAACAACATATCAAAAGATTTCATGCCCTTGTTTCAGTAAAAATGTGAGTTATATGGCTGACCCTCTCTAAAAATAGGCCTAATTTGGTCCAATTAACAAAGCAAGTACCCTAGGATCATTCAATAACCACTCCAAACCCCAAAAAAGAAGATCTATATGTCAAAAAACTTCAAATTGCACCATTGGTCGGTATAGCCATGCTCATCTAGGGTGCAAACTAGAAAACCCTTCATTTCTTCACAAATAAGGGGGTTTTAATGAAAATCTCATATCCACTCCAACCTAGAACAAAATAACACTTGATTCACCTTTAAGTAGGCCTACATATGCTATAGGAACACTTACTTGGCTGGGTTGGATTCAAATTCACAAAGAACCACTATTTAGCCACCCTTTGAACTTGGAAAATGCATGAAAATGCCCATAGGGCATTACACAAAACCCTATTAGACTCCTTCCATACACAAAACATTCCACATTCATGTTAGAGACATAAAACTTAGCCTATCCACCAAGCCACATGTTTATATAGGACGTGGATAGGTAAATTAGCCATTTTTTTCTCTCAAAACCCTTATTCTAACAGCCCATTGGGTAGTTTCAGAAATTCAATTAGAAATCCGTCTAAACCAAATGAAAAACCCTCAAAATAGGTGCAAATTAAAGTTAACACATACACCTAACTCATCCAATGAATTTGAAGACTTGATAGTACCATACATGGCCTAGGTATGGTCTGAAACAATGGATTTGTTGAAAAAAATGAGTTACAACAGAAAAATAAGGTATAACTTATTATTTCTTCCTCCAAGTTCATCCTCCTCTCTTCTATTCAAACTAGATTCAACTGTATATGTGTGTTAAAATGCATACTCCATGACTTATGTATGTTCAAGTTATCTTGATATGAGGTGTGTTATTCAGAAGTTTATAAAACCTTGTTATTCATTTTGACTATGCTATTCATTGTCATTATAAAATTTCTAATGATCATTGTCTTATTATTCATGCTTGTAGAAATCATCATCATGCTGAGGAAATGAGAAAAGACTCTAACACTGGAAGAGCATGAAGCTGAGAATGAGAGGAAAAGAGAAAGAATGTGGCGAATTCAAGAAAGTAGGAAATTGTCAACCATACAAGAAGATATTCCACCATTGCCACTTGAAGAGGAACGTGACACATCTAACAAAGCTAAGAGAGAGTTGGAATTGGTGGCACAAAGGGAACGAATACAAAACCTCCATGCAATGAGGAAAGTTAATCTCCAAGTTGGAGGCACTCCATTGTCCATAGGTCAAGTTGAAGGAACACCATCATTATCTTCTCAAATTGGAGACACTCCATCTTTCATACGTGAAGTAGAAGGCACATCTACATTTTCTTCTCAAGTTGGTCACATGCCATCATTCACACCTCAATTTGAAGGTTCATCATTTTCAAGCTTTTCACCTCTAATTGAAGGTACGTCATCTATCCCATCTCAAGAAAATATTGAAGACATTCCTAATGCCTAGTCTACTTTACCAAATAAAACACCTCCTAGAATTTTGCATAGGAGGCCTAAGTTTCTAATTGATATTGATGAGAATGTATTGGAGCCCATGCAGGATAAGATTCCTATGCACACTTACCAAAGATATGTAAATAAGATATGGAAATTATTCTTTGAGAATTTAAATGAAATTAGAAGATGTAAACTCTTTGTTGAACTGATGAGAAATTTGAAATTTAGGGCCACTATGAAGATTCTTGGCCTAAGATCATCAAATGCATCAAGTGAACAATCAATTGTCAAGAATCTAATGAGTGCGTATGAGAGTGTGGGTTCCACCTCACACACCAAGGATAGTAATGTCACACGACGTGTCATTACATCGACACTTGTAAGCCAACAAACAAAAAAAGCTCACCTCATTAGAAAGACAAGTCAAGCATTGAAAATAAATAGAAAAACTCTAATGAGAACCATTGGAAGACGTCAAAGAGTTGAGGATCCAAGCACTAATGAATTGTGGGCATTCTCTGGGAGACTCCCATGAAAAGACAAAGTTGTTGTCGAAGTTTTGAGATCACTAATACTTTTGG
Organism: Cunninghamia lanceolata; assembly: GCA_027924645.1. Lineage (NCBI taxonomy): Eukaryota > Viridiplantae > Streptophyta > Pinopsida > Cupressales > Cupressaceae > Cunninghamia > Cunninghamia lanceolata. The sequence goes on from BSBN01000159.1 coordinate 7,417,000, forward strand.
AAGAATTACACAAGGGTATCTCCAAATCAAAGGGATGTGGTAAGAAGGAGAATTGGTAGTCGAAACCATGAGCCTCATCCAAAGCATTTTTTGGATATGACTCAAACACAATTTTTTGGTGAATTTCTAGAGAAGTATCCTCAAATTAAAATTTCTCAAAGATATTTTGAAATGCTAAAACCTTTCTTTGTTAAAATAAATCACACACGCACTACTTGTTGTTCTAGATTACATAATGAATTTTCTAACCATTTTGATGTTTATCAGTCTATATGTTTAGATTTACATACTGACAATGTTTTATAGGATTGTGGCATACGTGCCCCACCAACTACCTCAAGAGACTTCAAACAAATGATTTTATGTGATAGAGAGGAAGGTCAATTATTCTACAGAAAATTATGCTTGGATGGCACATGCTAGCATTGCGGTGGCTTGCAACGTATGCCAATATGTGAGCATATGGAAATAACACATGTGGTTGGAAATGAACTAGTAGAGTTTGACAAGTATAAAATAGTGACATACAATACAATACAAGAGATGATGTGAATATGTTATTCATAAGATTCTAGTGTATCAATTTATGCCTATATTTCATGACAACATAGTGTATGAGTATGTAAGACATGCCCATAGAGCTCAATGGTTGGACTTTCAATTCAAGTTACGCAAGGACACATTTCTAGTTGGTAGAATTGTTTCAGTCATCAACTTTGCAGAGAACTATAGTCTACAACCACAGTTTGAGGTGCAATCCCAATATTGTAACTCGACATAGGTTTCTATATTTGTGCACATCACATTCATTCATGTGAATTACAGAGGATGACAAAAAGATCATAAGGGAGCATCACTTTTTTATAAGTGATGATCACACGCATTCCTAGGAGTTCGTACAAGGTTGTTTTCAGGTGTTATATAATGATCTGGCTAGAAGGGGCATATCATTCAGTCAGCATATCATATGGTCAGATAATTGTGCATCACAATTCAAGAACTCACAAAATTTCCATTGGTTGAGCATGAGGCATAATATTATAGGTGTTTAGCATATGTGGAACTTTTGTGAGGCCGGGCATGGAAAGGGGGAACATGATGGTACAGGAGCGTGTATTAAAGAGCCATAACATGAGAACAATTAAAGTATAAAGATAATGCAAAGCTGACAAATGCAAAATCAATCGTCGAGTGGTGTAATGCTTCGATGGGTCCAGATAATGAAGGCAAGCCTTCAGTTCATAGAATTTTTTGGTTGATAGATGATACTAACATTGCACTATATCAGGACTATTGTACACTAACATGATCAAGTGAGCTACACTCTATCAGAAGCTCAATTGTAGGTTCATGGAGTATACATACACAGAAGATGGCGTGCTTTTGTTCTCCATGTACAATTCAATCCTAGAATGAGTGTGAATCAATGGAGTGGGTTGATGAATGGCAGTTCAGTTATCTTTGTCCACTTTACATGTATCGACCCCCGATGGCACTATAATTGACAGATATAGAATCGTTAGTTGACTTTGACCGCATATCAGATCTAGTTCAACTAGGTAATATATCTACTTGCATAGTTAAATTTGAAATTCCTAATGTTAACTTAAACTTTGTAGTATTTTTGTCACATTGACTAATTTCATCTAATTTACTACACATATCATTATAGGGCATGTTTATGCAGTTATTGTAGATGAAGATAATGAAGAGGGAACAGATTATTACTTGTGTCATTGTGTTGAGGACAAAAAGAAATTGGAGGCACTAGTTACAAATGGAGAAAACATCAAATACCCTACAGGCTTAGTGGTTGTTACTAGAACATGGCTTAGAAGGTACCCACATAAGAGTGTTAATGTTTGGTTGTTTGAAGACTTTGACACGCATCAGAAGATTCTTCATTACTCCAACCTTGTCATGGAAACCAATGTTCATTTGATACAATATCGAGGTAGACCTTTGAACAAGATCATGTGGAAGGTGCATGACTCTGACCATGAGGCAATACTTGACACACTAAAGAGTATAGATGACACTGATGGTTCAATGGATTAATTTGTAAGTATGCATAAAACTTTCCTAGATGGTTACTTGTACTTTGTTTTGTATATAAATATTAGTATGAATTGCTTCCCTCTAGTATATTTATGTTTAGTCAATTTTTCTTTTTGATGATTCTCACAGGAGGTCACAACTCTAGTCCATCCAACTATGGACAAAGAAGCTTGAGAAAAGAAGATGGAGAGTGATCATCAGATGGCGGTAAGTGATCGATTACATAAGTGATGTTATATATTTCATGTACATTTTATTATAGTAATGTGCATATTGTTTGGTTGTATTAATAGGTAGAATTGCATGAGCTTGAACTATCAAAGAGGTCTACTCAACGGCAGTGGTATGAACTATGGGTAGTGAATGCCTCATATTTCGTTTGATTTTTTTTCTATGGTATACATTTGATGTTTGCATCATCATCATGTTAATCTTCATGGGGTTAAATCACAGGGTTTCGATGTTAGTTCATAACATTCATGTTTATCATGTTACAATAGTAGGACATAGTTGCTTATGTCATTGGTTCATGCCATTGGATCATTGGATTTGGTTGTGGTTCTTCATCATAACATGTCATTCTTTCAGGAGTTAGATTGGGTTGTGGTTCTTCCTCATGATAGGAGTTTGTTCATGTCTTCATGATTCTTTATCCTACATGTCTTCAGTGTTCTCACTATCTTCATGTGTCAAGGATTTCTTCAAACCTATTCTTGCAACATGCTTCAGTTTCATGCAGTGGAAAGGTGCTAGGAGTGACATTGTATTCCATAGCTCATGCAGCCCAGAATGAATCAAACACTTGCCACACAAAAAGAGACTTCCCCTAGCATTTACCCACCCACCTCGATGTGTTGGCATAGTCCGTTCGACCCCACGATGAGTAGAACAAAAAATATGGCACCTGGAAACCTTTCCATTCCATGAAACTAAAGCATTTTGCAAGAATGCGTTTGATTCTAGCATGGTCAAATAGATAGGAGTTGAGCAAAACCAAGATAGGTTATTGTAGATAGACCCCACATGCATGTATAGGTCCAAACAGAAAGTTCCCAGCTACCACAAATTCTAAGAACTGTCGCATCAAAGTTTGGCAGTTTTTTGGTCTTAGGAGCTTAAGGGACTTTGCCGGTAGCCTGCTACCCTAAACAACTGCAACACTTGGCACATGAAACAAGACCTCCCCTTGCATTTACCCATCCACCCTGATGTGTTGGTGAATTTCGTTTGGCCCCGTGAGCTATGGAATGCAAAATGTCACTCCTAGCACAATTCCACTGCATGAAACTGAAGCATTTTGCAAGAATGCGTTTGATTCTGGCACGGTCAAACAGATAGGAGTAGAATGAAACTGAGAGACTTTATTGTTGACAAACCCTGCATGCACCTGTAGGTCCAAATAGAATGTTCCTAGCTACCACAAATTTTGAGAACTGTCCCATCAAAGTTTGGCAGTTTTTTCGTCTTAAGGAGCTTAAGGGACTTTGCCGGTAGCCTGCTACCATGAACGACTACGATGCTTGGCACACAAAATGAGACATCCCTTAGCATTTACCTACCCACCCTGATGTATTAGCAAAGTCCATTTAGCCCCACGAGCTATGGAATGCAAAATGTCACTCCTAGCACCTTTCCACTACATGAAACTGAAGCATGTTGCAATAATGTGTTTGATTCTAGCACGGTCAAATGGATAGGAGTTAAACAAAAATGAGAGAGGTTATTGTCAATGGATCCCACATGCACCTATAGGTCCAAATAGAACAATCCCAGCTATCATGAATTCTGAGAACTATCCCGTCAAAGTTTGGCAGGTTTTTCATCTTAGGGAGCTTAAGGGACTTTGTCGGTAGCCTACTGCCCTGAATGACTGCGATGCTTGTAACATGAAATGAGACCTCCTTTGGCATTTACCCAGCCATCCCAACATGTTGGAGAAGTCCATTCAGCCCCACGAGCTATGGAATGCAAAATGTCACTCCTAGCACCTTTCCATTGTATACATGTTGACAACTTTTGTAAAATGAACTCAAAATGACTCTATTGACCTTGCACATGGTCCATTATGACCTTATTAGATAAAAAAAACTCAATTACATGTGAATCAAACAAAATTCAAAGTATCTAGTCTCAATCTTCATACTTTTCATGTTTTAATCAGGCCTAATCTAGTAGGACAACATAGCCTGTTTTTGGGGTTTTTCTCTCAAACTTTCCAAAAGACCTCCCAAACTAAATAAAGATTTAGATACTCAATTCCAAGTTACATAACATATCTCAAAACCAATAGTGACTCCTTTCAACCATGTACCTCAAAAATGGTATTTTTTGCTGTCTAAAATAGGCTAATTAGGCCTAGTTTGTGAAGAAACATACCTCTAAACATCCAACAACCCCCTACACTTGATCGAACACCATAGTTTAGTCAAACTCCATCTCTTTCTTCCTTGACTTCATGGGCATCTAAAACACATCCAAACCAAACCATTCCACTGAGTTATAGTGTCATACAGGAAGTGGAATGGTCTGAAACATCTCTTTACACACTCAAACCCTTGTTTTGAGTGTTACATAGGAAGTTTCAGAAAAATAAAGATATCTCACTCAAAACTCAATGGTTTCTCCTCAAACCAAGTGCATTTGAAATTTAAGACATGCCACTACCATTTCCAATAGATTTTAGTACATGGATGCGCTGTACAAGGTCGTGGTACAACTTGGAACAATGTTTTTACAAATTTTTTTTTAAAAACTAATATTTTTTTCAAATTTTGTACTACAAAACTCATCTCCCTTCTCTCCTCGGGGTATGTGAGAGATTTAATACATTTTTTAAGTAGTTTCAAATGACCTACAACTACCACAACCAACCACATGGTCATTTTCCAACTCTCCAATACATGTATACATTGCATTTTCAAAACAACCCTTAGAAATCTTTGCATTACATGACTTTTTTTTGACTAAACATGACTCCAAAACATAGAAAATTGGTCATATTAACCTTATTACATGTATCATGGTCTACAATGACCTTATTTGATGCAAAAAGACTCAAATTACTTCAAAACATCCTAGACTCAACCTGTCAAGACCTTCAAATGACCCAATTTTGTAAAAGATGGTGTTGGTGCTCCTGCACCAAAAGCCAAATTCCAAAACCTTTGAAATGGTATCTTTGGAACATAGTATAGACATCCATCAAAGCATAAACTATATAGGAATTTATCAAATATTATAGTTGTAAGTACCCTTTCAGACATGTATGCAAAGTGTGGAAGCATATACTTGATGAACATGAACTGTTTAACATGATGCCTCACATAAATGTTGTCTCATGGAATGCAATGATTGTAAGATATGCATGAAATGGATTGTTTTGGATAGGAGGCTCCAAATTCATGACAGATCACTTTGAGACTAGGCCTAATTAGGCCTCCTTTACAAGGCAACTACTATTCTAATGAAAACCCACCACATGAAACCACTTGGGAACCCTAGCATGCATGGAAAGGGAACCAAATTTGCTAGTTTTGGCCTTTGAAACACTTGTTAAGGCACTATTGTATGGACTACACCCTCTTTTTTCCTAATACATGGTCATATTAGGCCATTGCATCCTCATACTCTACTATATTCTTGTTTCCTGACCTTGGTCATTTAACTAGCCAAACACAAATGACATTGGTCATTTGACCTTATTATATGAAAAATGATGACACAAGACCATCAACTTGTCCTATGATGTCCTAGGACCTTGTTATGACATGCTCCTAGCCAAGATTGGCTATGGCTAAAGTGCTCCTACACCATGAAATACGTTTCCATGGTGTTGAGTCATCCTCCTTACCTACTACATCACCCTTGTAGACATGTATGCAAAGTGTGGAAGCATAGACAAGGTATGTGAACTGTTTGGCATGATGCCCCAAATAAATGTCACCTCATTGAATGCAATGATTGCAAGATATGAACAAAATAGCTTTTTTGATAAGGCATTAGAAACTTTCAAGCAAATGTGATTGGCGGGTGTAAAGCAAAATTCCACAACCTTTGCCAGTATCCTCCTTGGACATCCATCAAAAGGATAAAACATATGGGAATTTTGTTAGATGTTGTAGTTGCAACTACCCTTAGAGACATGTATGGAAAGTGTGGAAGCATAGACAAGGCATGTGAACTATTTGGGATGATGCCTCAAAGAAATGTCACCTCATGGAATACAATGATTGCAAGATATGAACAAAATGGATTTACTAATAAGCCTTTAGAAAGTTCCAAGAAAATACAATTGGCAAGTGTAAAGCCAAATTCCAAAACCTTAGAAATGGTATGTTTGGAGCATGGTATAGACATCCATCAAAGCATAAAGGATATAGGAATTTTGTCAGATGTCATAGTTGTAAGTACCCTGCAAGACATGTATGCAACTTGTGTGGAAGCACATATAACAAACATGAACTGTTTGACATGATGCCTCAAAGAAATGTTGTCTCATGGAATGTAATGATTGCAAGATATGCACAAAATGGATTTTTCATAAGGCTTTAAAAACTCTCAACTAAATGCACAAAAAAATTTCAACCATTTACGCAAGTTTTCGCACATCTAAAACTAAATTCACAATGTTAATCAACTTCCTCCTTGCCTATGCTATAATGGGACCTAGAGAACATGGTGTGGACATCAAAGCATAAATGATATAGGAATTTTGTCACATGTATTGTATTTGCAAAGTTGCCCTTGTGGACATGTATGGAAAGTATGAAATCATAGACAAGGCACGTAGACTATTTGAAATGATGCCTCAAAGAAATGCATAGTCCCACAAAATTCAATGATTGCTAGATATGCACAAAATGGATTATTTGAAAATGATTTATAAACATTCAAGCAAATGCAATTGGCACTTGTAAAACCAAATTCCTATAACAATAATTGATTATCATATTAAATATTTAATATAAATTGTCATATACATAATGTCATGAACATAACATCTAGTTTCTATAAAAAGCAATATAGGCATGTCCAAACAAAGCCATACAGGCAAATATACAAAAATATACATCAGATTAACATACAAAAGTATGTATACAAAGCCATCTAGGCATACAAAAAAGTTCCTAAAAACTAGTTTCCTATGGACTTTTAGGAAATAATTGGTGACCCTTCTTTGACTATGAAGATGGAGAGCCAGTCAGTGACACATCCTCTCTCTACTGTTGAGTAGACCTCTTTGAATAAAGTTCATCCAAATGTAACTATGAATACAAACAAACAATATGCGCATTAGTATAGAAAATGTATGAAATATATAACATCACATATGTAATTGATCACTTACCGCCAACCGATGATCACTCTCCATCATCTTCTCTCTCTCTTCATCCGTAGTTGGATGGACTGGAGTTGTGAGCTCCTATGAGAAGCATCAAGAAGCAAAATTGACTAAACATAAATATCATTTATGTACATCAAATGACATGATATAAAAAAAGAAATACAAAATTATGATATTTTCACATTATTGGCTCATACCTCAGTCAAAGGATTTGTAGACATCATGGTTGCATCAATGCCTACCTACGCTGACTCACGAAGATGAGGACCAAGGAAACTGTGGAGGTGCTGGTGACTGTTCAAATCATCAAATTATCACAAAATAATATTACCATTGACATATCTACAATAATTCTGAATATGTGATAAATTACATAGCTGTTGACTTGACCTCCTCTCATAACCTGCCAATGGATGGCTAACGGAGCCAGGATGAAGAATCTGACCCTGAAATTTCATTGCGTAAACAATTACATACATTATTTTGGACTTATAATATAGATAATCATATAAACTTAATTACAAATTTCAAATAACAATATACTAAATCAAGATGAAACTTGTAACAAATTACCTGAGAGTCAATATCAAATGTATGCTCTAAGAGATTGTCACTGAGAACAAGATCATCCAATATGTCCTACCCCTATGTCACATAATGTTGCACCTGTGTCGCAGCATGCTACCCCTATGTCGTAGACTCCTGTCGTGCCTCCTGCGTCCCATAATCACATAGGTTCCCACATGTACTACACAAATGTGGGGACACATGACATCTACTAATCTCAACCTCATCACCCTGGTTAAAATCATCCACATGCTGTGATAGAATTTGGGTGAGAGTGTCAGTGAATGTAAAGTCTCCAGTTCAACACTCTCCTTCAAAGCCAAAGAGAGTGACCTATGTTTTGGCCTCACTTGGGGTATAGGCACATGCTGTTCATCTCGCTAAGCCCCAGGTCTATCTTGGGTAGAGCCACCACCTCTACCCTAGAACTCACGAATTTCAAAATAATTCAAAATCTTGTTGAGGACAAACTCACAATAGAGTTTCCTCAAAAAATATTGTGGTACCTCATCATTGTTGTATGGCCACTCATCAAAGACCATCTACAATCTACCCCAAATGTTTTAGGATATGTCATCATTCCTACACCAATGTATAGGAAACTGTTTGCAACTTTCCTCTAATGTTTGGCCAGTTTTTAGATTAATAAATTGTGAACATAATTGAGATTTTGTAATATTTTCCTTCTTGACTTGTTCATATCACAACTTGTTGGCATGATATTACTAACTACTCTCCCTATAGTCTTGGAATTCGGTGATTTGTTTCATCACCAAATCCGTGTGGGAAACAATCTCCTGTAGTGATTTTACAAGTGCCCTCTTATGCTTAGTGGTTTCACTTGGATTGTTTAAGGTTTGAATAATAGTTTCAAGATGTTTCTTGTTTTCTTCTATTATCCCTAGGTAATGTTCTTGATCATCCCTTACATGAAAAGGAGGTGAAGGTGGGTTTTGAGGGTTTAGAGGGTTTGGAGAACTTTGGGGGTTTTTTTTACCCTCCTCAACTGGATTTAGGTTTTCTGCTTCTCTAATAACTGTAAATGCAATATAAAAACAAATCAAACATTGCAAAACTACATTTTTTTTCTAAAACTAACAAAATCAGACAAACCCTACCTTCTTCCTATGCTGGAGCCTCCAAATTTGCACAATGATGTCTTTGGCGGTGAGGTGGCATTGTGAATTTCTTGTTTTGTTAGGTGCACTTGATTTAATGTCCTCTTTTCAATGTGATCACTTTTTTACTTTGTTTCTTTGCTGCTGTGTGGAGAAAACCCACGCGGCGAATGAGGAGAAAGTGTTTTTTTGCTTTTATTAAAAGCAAAATGTGAGAGCATTATAACACAATGGCATTTTCTTTTAATTTTGGAGATGGTGGCAACTTTTTGGTCCCCCATCTCCTTGCATTTACCCACCTATGAAAGGTAAAAAGCACTTGAGGAGAAGCAGAGTTCCTAACCTTGAGCACATGAATCTCTTCTTCCATGAGGGTGAGGTACCTGTGAAACTCAATGGAGGCTTTGAGAGGGAGAAGCTGCCGAAGCCATGGGGTCAAATCTGCCTAATGATAATGAAAATTTTCACACTAGAGGGAAGATTTTGGGTATACTACCACAACCACTTTGTTCTTCTAAATCATTTCAGGAATAAGGTTGAGATTAGCTTAGGGCTATGAATGCCAATCACCCTCTCATTCCTATTCACCAAGGTCTTATTTTGAGGCTGTATCATTTTCATCTTGCATTGTGCCCACCTAAGAAAATCCAAGTTAAGATCCTTAAGGACCCACATCCGAGCACATCCCATGGGGGTAAAGGCAAAGTGAAGATTTGCATAGGGACCCCTAAGATTAAAGGTGGCCCCCGTGCAGTGGAAGGGAACCCTGTTGAGACCCCTGTTACTATTAAAAATAAGAAATAGAAGCACACCACCCCGGTGCTAGAAATGAAGAATGCCAAAAGAGATAGGGTGGAGGTGGAGGAAATAGAGGCTACCCTAAAGAAAAAACATAACGAAGGTAAGGGTCTTACTACTATGGATTCTCCTGTGAAGATTGTGGAATTAGATACTGGGCTAGAACTGAAGGATAGCAATAAAGGTGAAGAGATTGCTCTTCTGAGTATTCGTTGGTCCAAATAGATTGTTGGGAAACCACTGGTGAATCCTCTGAGGGTGGAGGTTTCTAATGACTCTGAGTTTGTGGAAGAGATGGTGGAGGAAGGTAGGGATGAAACCCCCATGTAATTAGTGCATGAAGTTGAGGGCACTAGTCACTTTGCCTCGATGAATGAAACTAGCTCAGAGGGTCAAGAGGATACTACGAGGGCTACTATTGGTAAAGACACTGTGAAGGATGTTGTCGATCAAGTCAATAAGGGGATCTATGCTTTATGTGACAAGAATGTGGAGGATATTTAGAGCCTCTAGAAGAGAATGGATACTATGCAGAAGAAGTGGAATGTTATGGCTAAATTTGTAGCCAAAGCACTGCATTAAGTTGCTTCCATCTTCACCACAGTTAAGGATATGGATGATAAGGTCAACCAAGTGGAAATCAACAGCTTGGTCGACTCTAAAGAGATGGTGGACTTCCTTTCTAAGTTTGGGGTGATTGATAGCCCATAGGTCCTTGTTTCTGCTATTTTTTGTTGTTGTCATTGTTTCAAAGGTTTTTGGTTAGTTCTTTTTTGGTCTGCTATTACTATGCTATTTGTTGATGTATAAAATTGTGCAGGTTCTAACACCAACATGGGAAGTTTCAAGAATGTGGAACTTGATACTTAGAATAACCTCCAGATTTTAAAGAAGCTGGCTCTTCTCTATTTCAAATGGGTTTTGAGCAAAGGGAAAGAAATTAATAGGATTACAGATACAATTAAGCAAGTCTAACTATGGCGATGTGCCTAAGTAAAATTATCCCTTCAATTCAAGCACTGTAATGAAGCTATTCTCAAGATACAGTTATATTAAAGAGCAGATACTACATGATTAACATAAATAGATAGAATGAATATTATCAAAGGCTTATAACCAGACACTTTACAATGACACAGATGATATCAACCAAGACACATAATAGAGTTCTTCTTATTAATCTTCTAGCAATGTAAAAAGGCACAGATACATTAACTTTCTTATCAAGAACAACAAAATGAAGGTAAAATGACATAAACTGGTCACAACAAAGTCTCTGACTCCTCTTTTAGATTTCTGATTAAAACTTATCAAAGATCAATGAATCTATCTCTGTCTCCTTTAATTCTCTTATAAATACTACATATTTATAATCATTTATTTGACTCAAGATTGCCTCTAACAACCTGAATCCTTAATGGCCCAATAGAACTAAAGATTACTAGAAGTTCATGGTAGTTACAATCCTCTGAATCTGTAATGGCTGTCCCTTCTGCACGCTCATTGGCTAGAGAAAAATATTATGTGGCACACCTCCTATATTCAGACACAGACACTTGGTGAGACCTACGCGCTTATAACTGAAAAAAAATATGACAGATGGTAGCGTCCACTTCAAACCTAGAAACTCCTTTTTCTTTCCAGAAAACAATAGGAAAATGACACTTGTCACATTCTGCAGACTCCAAAATATGATACGTGTCTTACCCTATGAAGCCTTTAAAACCTGTGTCTTTATACTCAGACGTCCTCCTTTTATGACATTTGTCGCAAGCCGCTTCACTTATAAATTGAGACACAATAATGATAATGGGACCAACTACCTTGGTGCTCACAACCCTTGAAGGAAATAGATCTAGGAAAAATGGCGGCTCCCGTGCTCATGATAGCTAACACGCGGCAACTTCTGCAACACTGTTGAAACAAATAAAACTTTGGAAAGGCCCTGCGAAAGTTGACACTTGGCGCAACCTGCACAAAAATGTGAGTCAAAAAGATTTCTCACTACCAGAGTAATGAACAAAGCAACTCCTTCTCTACATACCACCACGTGGCATCCTCCGCAAGCTTGAAACCAAATAAACTATGGCCCACCCTTATTTATGTTGTCATCAATATTAACATGGAAAGAGACACACGACATCATCCACATAAAACCTCAAAAGACACATGGCTCTCTCCGCATAACAAGTAGCAAGAAAGGAAACTTTTAAGACTACCTCTGCATGCGACACATGGCACCGTTTGTAAGCTTGAAACAAAATAAACTATTGATGCTATCTACTACGTGGCACACTCCACATAATACTTGATACTAGGAACATTGATGTAGCTTTGACACTTGGCGCAACCCGTGCACAGAAACATTTGAAATCCATGCACTAAGCCATAGATATTTAGCTGAAAATGAAACAAAATGTAGAATTTTGACACTCTATAGTTCTTGGTGACCATCGGGACTTCTGAGCCTACTCTGAAAGAACCCAAAACTTGACAAAAGATATATATTGAAAATACAACTTTTGAATCATAAATTTTACAATGTTGTCTGATACACAGACCATTCTGAATCTAAGAGCCCCTCTCTACTTTGCAAATCTTGAAAAGAAAAATCAAGATTAATTATATCTTTATGAGAAAATGTTTGCAAAATTTGTACCACAGCCTTTAATTGAAATTCTAGCTGGGCCATAGCTATCAACACAGTTTCAGCTTCCTTTACTATTGATGAATCACTTAAACCCTAGAAAATTGTCAGATCATTTTGCTTAGTTAAAAGAAGGTCCTTAATGTCATCAATCATCAACACTGTGTTGCTATCTAGGAATGGTGAAGGGAGCCCTAGTTGCACCAAATCCTCTATATGTTTCTTCATATTCTTTACTCCCTCCTTTACTATATCCAAGAGCTCTTGACAATTTGTGGCCGTAGAGTTACAACTTAAAACCTCATTGACCTTCTTAGTAGCAACCATTCTATCATTGATACCTATTGCTGATAATGTCTCTTCTGTTGTGTCATACAACATTTTTAACAGAAGTTGAGAGTCAGAAACCCTTAATGAAATATTAGACAAGGTGGCCTGCACCAAAGTCTCTACTTTCATGCACAACCGCTAAGCATTTAACATAAAAGTCAAAAGTGACTTTAGCTAGTTAATCTCCTCAGAGATTCTCTTCAATACTAAAACATATAGCTCTTTTACCAAATTAAGAACTCTAGCATTTTGTGGCCTATTAGCTAGCTCAATTGTCAGCCACTTTTTTTTTTGTTGCTCAGCCATGAGTTGTGCCTAAACTACACTATTGGCATTTTCCTCATTCAATAATTTTTTTCTTTTCTGAAGTGGATTTTTCCTGTCTTAAAATAGTTACTGTAGCCTTTTTTGTGCTAACGCAGTCTTAAGAGAAGCAATTTGAGCCTGAACTGCCTGATGTATTTGCAAAGAAATAATATTCTACAATTGTTTGTTCAGATTATCAATCTCATTTTTCTTAGATTGAATCTCCCCTGCAAGATTACTACTATTTACTTTCTCTTGAGCCAAATCATTTTCTGTCTTTTGCAACTTCTTGGATACTTTCAAATAGTCTGTTGTTACAGCAGATGCAATTTCATTTAGTAGCTCAACCCTACCCTATGGCCTGAAGAGAGACATATCCATGGCCACGGCATTCATAGCATAATCCTGGGGCTACATTTGCTCATTTGGTTTCACCACATTTGAGACAAATGTGTAACTGTTAGTGATTGTTGAAAGGGGTCATAAAGTGACCTCGTGTGTGCCACAGTTGGGCTTTTGTTTTCCTTTTTCCTCTTCTTATCTATCCTGGCCTCTCTAGCCCTTTTTGTTGTGTCTTCTTGAGCTTGGAATGTAGGAGGAAATGCAATATAACCTCTAGCAAAGGGGTGACCTTGAGGCAGGCCATAGGGAATAGCAGATAATTGCTGGCTAGGAGAAACTTGAGGAGGGGTACGTTTAGGCACAGATGGAGAAAATAATGGCCTGTGAGGACATGGCCGGTGTACTAGTAGTAGTGGCAAGGGTTGATGTAAGCATGGCAGAAGTGGCAGATTACATGGCCACCTGAATACTTGGGATTGCCACTCCTTTAGAAGAAGAAAGAGATATAGTGGAGAAGGGAGAAGAAGTACTTACTTGAGTGACTGAAGAGGTGAATGGCACATGTTGCTGCTGTGGCGCTGTTTCTTCTTCCTCTTCCTCTTGCAAGAGCAATCTCCTATTTTTCTTAGGCCTCTCTCTTGTTTCCTCTGTTTCTTCATCTTCAATATTTACAACCACTGGTGGTTGTAAAGGGATAATTCTAGAACCCCCAGATGTAGAAGCTATTTGACTCCCTAGAATTGGTGATGACACAACACCTTTTTGCTTCTCTAAGGTGCTGAGGGATTGATGCCATGAAGATGTAGGAGTAGTAGATGATGCCTGTCCTATTTCTTGCACTATTGGGGCTGACTTTGTTTCTTCCCCTGGCTCCTAACCCTTCCTTTGAATTCTACTTGTGTCTGGACTTGAGACTGGGGAGGGATGCCACTCATCCCAGATTGATTCCCATATTTCATCATTTTCAACATTCCCAAATGAATGTGTAATCTCTGAAGTCTCTTGCCTATATTTCCAATAGGCTTCAATCTTTTTTGTTCTCTAGTCTTTTGCTTTTAATGCTTTCCTCAGACCAGTAGTCATCTTCAACTTGGGGACAAACTCCTTCTCTTTGACATAAAACTTTTCCCATGGCCTAGGCCACTCATAGGGAAAATCAGTTAATTCCACATATAGATCTGGGTTGTCTTCCTTTAGATTCCTCCTATCCTCTCAGAATGGATTACCTTCATGTACCATCTTGGCACAAACCTTATTAGTTATAATCCAGGAGGCTAGAAAACTATCTAGATCATATTTCCATCTATCCTCTATGATGAGGAGTCCAAGGGTAGCTAACTTCCTTAACAAGAGGCCCTCTGCACCTCTAACTTCAAGTGTCATATTTTTACTAGTCCATGGGACATCATACATCTTATTCTTTATTTTCTTGTGGCCAAAGTCATTATCAACCACAGATACTTTACGGGTAACTTCTAAGAATACGACCCTAGGGGTCAATACTTAGGGCAACAACATGGGTTCCCCACTGAAACCTTGGACTCTGATTATTGTATTATGTGCCCCAAAGAAGTAGTCAAAGGGAATTGGGCAATTGGCTATAAAACCCCTAATACTCTATGTCATCCTATGTTCCACAGGCTCAGGGCTTAACTGGTAGAAAGCTGGGGTGACAAAATGCTCCCAAAACTCATAGGGGTCAGAGGTTTTAGATAACACATGTGTCCATGCAAACATAGGGATGGTTTTACCATGACCAAAATCTGGATTATACATATTTAAATGCATATGCTATGCAAAAAGACCAAAGTTCTGATACAGCATAAGATGAAATAGGAAAGTGGAATACCTGAATGCTCGCTTTGTTTTAAAATTTGTGAGCTGATCAATCATGGCAGTAGCAATTTGTTCCAAAAAATCTAGCTAGTATTCTTGTGATTTATCCATAGTTTTCATTATGAAAATGATTGCCAATTGCCAGTAGTGAATTGTGTTGTCTTCCTTCATTCCAAAAATGAAAGCTATCATTGAAATTGCACCCTAAACATTTTGGTTGAATTGTCCTCACCCAATGGGTAATCTGGGCATCTGAGTATTATCCTCTCCCAGCTGCATCTCTAATTTAGGAATTTTAGTTTGTTATGTAAATTTGCCCATGTGCCTTGCATTTTGGCAATAGTTGGAAATGTGGTCGTTCTATCATATTGCAGGGCCATCGTGTCCCTTATGGCCTTGGGTGTAATATGTAGTATGAAAGGGCACTAATATCAGAATCTTATTTCATGTTACCAAATGTCTAAATTTTTTAAGGTCTTTTACCATGTCGTATGCTTGCTTCTCCACAAAATTATATGTAGAGTCATATTCCCTGAGAGTTTTGGAGAAAATAACTATTGGATGCTCTCCTTCCTATTGATCATCTTTCTGAGTTAGAACAACAACACTAAATTCTCCCCCATACACGTACATTATAAAATCATTAGAGAAGTCTGGGTTTCTAAGTACTAGGGCTGTTGAAATGGCTCTCTTGACTTTTGCAAGAGGATGTCTCCCTTCTGTGGTCCATTTGAAAACCAGATCTCTTTTAAGTAACAATCTCATTGGTCTAATTAGACCTACAAAATTAGATATGAATTGGCTAACAAAGTTAATTTTTCCTAGAAAGGATTGAACTGCTTTCTTGTTGACTAGTAGAGATAGATTCATTATGGTTGTGACCCTTTCTGGATCAATGGAGACCCCTTCCTTTGACACTATGTGCCCTAGAAGCTTACCTTCAGGTACAACAAAGATAAATTTCTTAGGATTTAGAGATATTCTGAACTCTTGACATTTCTTAAAAACAACCTCTAAATGGTCAAAATGATCTCTGGCATTCTTAGACAAAATAGTCAGGTCATCTAGATAGATCAGAATAATCTTATTTATAAGATCCCCGAATGCTACATCCATTGCACACTGAAAAGTAGCCCCAACATTTGAAAGGATAAAGGGCATTTTAGTATATGCAAGTGTTCCCCACTCTGTACTGAACGCAGTCTTATGTTGATCTTCATCTACTAACCAAATCTGATTGTATCCTGAGAAACCATCTAGCAACGAAAACCTTTTTGACCCAGCCAGAGTCTGTAAAATCTATTCCATAGAAGGTAGGGGATAATGATCTTTCAAAGATGCTCTATTCAGGTCCCTGAAATCTACACAAATTCTTATGTCACCATTCCTCTTTCTTACAGGCACTAGGTTTGATACCTATGTTGAATGCTTAATTGGGAAAATAATCTTTGATTCTAGGAGCTTTTATAGCTCATCCACCATTAGAGGTTCAATTCTAGGATTTAGTGGCCTTTGCTTCTGTTGGACTGGTTTAGATCCTTCAGTAAGTTCTATGGTGTGTTGGATGATATCTCTATTATAGCCATGGAGGTTCTCATAGGTCCAAGCAATCACCCTATCATATTTATCACATAAAGCAATAAACTTTTTCTTTTCCTCTTGGGTTGTAGAATTACCTATTTTCAACTTTCTTCCTTCACTAATTTGGATCTAAGAATAATCTTCCTTATTTGCCTGAAACCTCTTTTTCTCTAGGCTTACATCTTCTAGATCAAACAAATTTTCTAGAGTAATCAGTCCTTTAGGGAGTTTGTTTGATTTTAGTTAGATAATTTGATCACCATATGCTTCCTCAATTTTGGGATGTAACTGATCAGCAAATTCACCTTATTGTTTTAAGAATGAAAGTACTTGAAGATCATTGTCAAAAACTTGCCAATTTTGATCATTGCCTGGGATTGTTGGTCTTACTATAACCTTAACTAACTCATTGTTAACTAATAGATCACTTACTGGGTCAAACTATGAACCAATTTGTGCCATTCTATCTGCTTCTGAATTTTGGGATCTGGGAACTACCTCAATATTAAAAGCCTCAAAGTCATCTATGAAGTTCTAAATCCTGTGCTAATAGGATCTCATTCTTACTTTTTTGGCTATTGCTTTCTCTCTTATTTGTTTTACCACTAGTTCTAAGTGTCCTTTTACTATCAGATTCTTTATTTCCTTTTTCTTTGCCAACGTGAGTCCATGCACCAAAGATTCATATTCAGCGTCATTATTGGTGCAGGTGAACTAAAAGTGAATGGCTCTTAGAATTTCCTCACCATTTGGGGTAGTAAGGCAAATACCTACTCCAGCACAATTTTTACTCCAAGCCCCATCAAAAGTCAGGGTCCAGATTCCTAAGTCTCTTTTAGCCTCTCCACTTTCTGATATTTCTTTCCTTATAATATTAGGGATTTCTTGGTCTTCTTCAAAAATAACATAAGTGCCTAGACTAGTAGAGTCATAGTTTCCATAGGGATCACTCTGCATCATAGTCAATAGTTGAGTGTTCTCTTCTTCATGTTGATCATGTTCATTCTAGTCACCTAATTCTTCAACAAAGATTCTCTCCTCTTTATTTATCATGGCATGGGATGCTTCTAATTTTGGGACGGGTTCATTTGTGATATGGTCTTTGGATAATGGCTCAGACAATACTTTCATCTTTGTCCCATATTTGGTTCTAAGGATGAGGTGTGACCAATCTAGTGACATGTAACCTCCTATTTTGGCAGTGAAATCTCTGGACAAGCATAAACCAAATGTAGGGGTAATATCTATGACTACCACATCTTGATTGACAATTATATTGGGACAAGTATATAGTTGTAATGGAAGTTGTTTGATTTTTCCTATTGTTTGAACAGATTTCCCATCCAACTACATAAGCCCTCTTGTAAGTGGTTCATACTTTATATTTAAAGCATCTACTATTTGCTTTTTCATTACTATAGTAATGGCCCCAGAATCTATCAGTGCATTATGCAGCAGTTTTTCCCCAACTATTAGAGTCAAATAAAAGGATCTGATTTAGATTTACCTACCTCAGGTGCATTGTTCAATAGAGTTGTTGTTTGTAGAGGTACAATATCTTTATGTTGGAGTTTCCCTTTATCAATAGTTCCTCCTTTAGCACTAGTGTATTTAGAGGCTTCTTGACCTTGCAGAGCTTCCTATAATAGTGTCTTCTTCTCGGGAATAGCTAACATATCCCATATTGATATGTGTGTTGGAGTTCTTTTCAACTGGTCTACCATGTTTACAGGTCCTAATGCTTGTGTCTTTCAATAATAAGGGTACCTTGTCTTTTCTAGCACCTGTACTAAGGCTACTTGATTCTACATAGGCTAGGGGATGTCTTGCCTAGAGACTGGATCGTGATGGTTTTGAAATGGAGGAGTTCTGATGATTTCATTATTTGTGACTTCAGGCTACTCCATCAGTCTCCTCTTTGATCTAGTATAGTAGTTTGACTGTACCAATGGTTTCTTTGAAGTGGATGCCTCATTCAAGAACACTAAATCTTCCTCTTCAATCCATGAAAATAAGGCATGTTCGGGGGCTATTTCCTCTTCTTGTTGTATGGAGATCCCTTGCATCTGGGCCACCATTACTGCATTTTGAATACCAGGGGACTAATATGGTGGAGTATTAGAGGTTGAGAATTGTCCTTCTAATCCTCTCTATTCTGCTATCTTTTGCTACAAATTACCTCTAGGACAGTCTTTGGACATATGGGCATTGTTGCAAGGAAAGCACCAAGCATTTTTGTCATCTGCAAATTACTTTGTCTTGGAACTATTTCCCTGTTGGGATTATGAGGAACTATTTGTAGAGGTGTAGGGATTGAAACCAACTGGTTTGAAGGCTGAGGATTAGTTTGCATTTAAGGGCCTTGATATTGATTTGGCTGAAAGGGGGGTCTATTTCCTTGGAAACCTTGATAAGGGGCCTTTGAATAGGGATTTTTTTATCTCCTTAGGTTAATTATCTCATTCAAGAAGGTCCTTAGAATGTTCTTGACATCATCCATTTCAGATGGTTGAGCAAAGGTGGTTTTCCTAGCAGGTTGTTAAGGTACTGGAAATGAATACATGAACATAGGTGGAGCTGTAAGGTTAGGAGCTTCTTGTGGCAAAGGTATGGTAATTTCTGGGAACATGGGCATAGGAGGCCTTAGGGGTAATTTTCCAGCATCTATCAAGTTATTTTCATCCTTGACTGCCAACTCATATGCTTCTGGTAGTGTCTGACCTCCCAAAGACTGAATCATTACTGATATATCAGAGCTAAAAGCTTTGAGGTAGAACACAATAGCCATACCTGATAATGGTCTTGCTATAGAAAAAATTCTATCCTAGGTCTTTTGAAATCTTAAGTTGAAATTGGTCATGGCTTCTTGTGGTGCCCTTTTGATAGTGATCAATTGTTGCAGCAAGGAAGATTTATCACCTTTCTCTTCAAATCTTGCAAAGAAAGTGTCTCCAAGTTGATCCCATGTAGATATTGTATTTGGAGTGAGAGATCTATACTAGTCCATAGCCTTTCCTTTGAAAGAAGCTGCTAGTAGCTTATTGCCACATTCTCTTCAGTAATAACATGTACTGCACACACATCAGATACATCTTGCAGATGTTCCCTAGGTGTCTTGAAATCTTCTCCACTGAACTTAGGTAGAGCCTTCAAAGCATTGCCTGGAATAGGATCCCAAGTTGCTAGTGGTATTGGGAGAATGAGGGGACTACCCATATTCCAATTTGCATAGTTCCTTGGAGGTATAGGTGCTCCCATATTTATTCTTTTTGCTATTGACACCTGATTCACTCTTCTCCTTGGAGTAGTTACTAATGGTGGTAAAAGAATGGCTGGATTAGTAGCAGACTATGCTCTTGTTGTAGGTCCATAGCTCTAACTCCTTATTACTCTCTGGCTAATACAATCTTGATAGAAACTTCAAGAAAGGTCCCACTGAGATGCCAAAAACTGTTGATGTATAAAATTGTGCAGGTTCTAACACCAACATGGGAAGTTTCAAGAATGTGGAACTTGCTACTTGAAATGACCTCCAGATTTTAAAGAAGCTGTCTCTTCTCTATTTCAAATGGGTTTTGAGAAAAGGGAAAGAAATTAACAAGATTACAGATACAATTAAGAAAATCTAACTATGGTAATGCACCTAAGTAAAATTATCCCTTCAATTCAAGCATAGTGAAGCTATTCTCAAGATATAGTTATATTAAAGAGTGGATACTGCATGATTAACATAAATAGATAGAATGGATATTATCAAAGGATTATAACCAGGCACTTTGCAATAACACAGATAATATCAACTAAGGCATAGAACAGAGTTCTTCTTATTAATCTTTCAACAACATAAAAAGGCACAGATATAATAACTTTCTTATCAAGAACAACAAAATAAAGGTAAAATGACATAAACTGGTCACAGCAAAGTCTCTGACTCCTCTTTTAGATTTCTGATTAAAACTTATCAAAGATCTATGAATCTATCTTTGTCTCCTTTAATTCTATTATAAATACTACATTTTTATAATCATTGATTTGACTCAAGATTGCCTCTAACAACTCGAATCCTTAACGGCCCAATAGAACTAAAGATTACTGGAAGTTCATGGTCATTATGATCCTCTAAATTTGCAATGGCCATCTCTTTTGCACGCTCATTGGCTAGAGCAAAATATTATGTGGCACACCTCCTGTATTGAGACACAAACACCTAGCGAGACCCGCACGCTTATAAATAAAAAGAAATATGATAGATGGCAGCATCCACTTCAAACCCAGAAACTCCTTTGTCTTTCTAGAAAACAATAGGAAAATGACACTTGTCGTATTCTGCAAACTCCAAAATATGATATGTGTCTTATATTGTGAAGCCTTTAAAACCTATGTCTTTATACTCAGGCATCCTCCTTTAATGACATCTGTCGCAAACTGCTTCACTTATAAATTGAGACAAAATAATGATAATGGGACCCACTACCTTGGCGCTCACAACCCTTAAAGGAAATAGATCTAGGATAGATGGTGGCTCCCACGGTCATGATAGCTAACACGTGGCAACTTCCACAACACTGCTTAAACAAATAAAACTTTTGAAAGGCCATGCAGAAGTTGACACTTGGTGCAACCTGCACAAAACTGAGTCAAAATGATTTCTCGCTACCAGAGTCATCAAAAAAGAAACTCCTTCTCTGCATACCACCACATGGCATCCTTTGCAAGCTTGAAACCAAATAAACTATGGCGCACCCTTATTTATATTGTCATCAATATTAACACAAAAAGAGACACATGGCATCATCTGCATAAAACATCAAAAGACACATGGCGCCCTCAGCATAACAAGTAGCAAGAAAAGAAGCTTTTAAGACTGCCTCCACATGCAACACATGGCACTATCCGCAAGCTTGAAACAAAATAAACTATTGATGCTACCTACTATGTGGCACGCTCCGCATAATACCTGATACTAGAAACATTACTATAGCTTTGACACTTGGCGCAACCCGTGCACAGAAACATTTGAAACCCATGCACTAAGCCATAGAGATTTAGCCGAAACTAAAACAAAATGTAGAGTTTTGACACTCTACAGTTCTTGGCAACCATCAGGACTTCTGTGCCTGCTCTGAAAGAACCCAAAACTTGACAAAAGATATATATTGAAAATACAACTTTTGAATCATAAATTTAACAACGTTGTCTGATACATAGACCATTCTGAATCTGAGAGCCCCTATCTACTCTACAAATCTAGAAAAACAAAATCAAGCTTAATTATATCTTTATGAGAAATTATTTGCAAAATTTGTACCATAGCCTTTAATTGAAATTCTAGCTAGGCCATAGGTATCAAAACAATTTCAACTTCCTTTATTGTTGATGAATCACTTAAACCCTAGGAAATTGTCTGATTATTTTGTTTAGTCAAAAGAAGGGCCTTGAACTCATCAATCATCAACACTATGTTGCTATCTGGGAATAGTGAAGGGAGCCCTAGTTGTACCAAATCCTATATATGTTTCTTCATATTCTTTACTCCCTCCTTTACTATATCCAGGAGATCCTAACAATTTCTGGCCGTAGAGTTACAACTCAGAACCTCATTGACCTTCTTAGTAGTAACCATTCTATCATTAATACCTGCTACTGATAATATCTCATCTATTGTGCATACAACTTTTTAAACAAAAGTTGAGAGTCAAAAACCCTCAATGAAATAGTAGACAAGGTGACCTGCACCAAAGTCTCTACTTTCTGGCATAGCCACTGAGCATTTAACAGAAAATTCAAAAATGGCTTTAGCTGGATAATCTCCTCAGAGATTCTCTTCCATACTAAAACATATAGCTCTTTTACCAAATTTAGAACTCTAGCATTTTGTGGCCTATTAGCTAGCTCAATTGTTAGCTACTTTGTTCTTTGTTTCTTAGCCATGAGTTGTGCCTAAACTGCACTATTGGCATTTTGCTCATTCAGTAATTTTCGTTGGAAGTGTGTGGCCTCTTGCAATGTATCCTAATATTTATTTTCTGAAGTGGCTTTTTCATATCTTAAAATAGTTACTGTAGCCTTTTCTTGTGCTAGATCAGTCTTAAGAGAAGCAATCCAAGCCTAAACAACCTGATGTATCTGCAAAGAAACAATATTCTGCAATTGTTTGATCAGATTATCAATCTCATTTTTCTTAGATCGAATCTCCCTGGCAAGATTGCTGCTATTTACTTTCTCTTGAGCCAAATCATTTTTTGCCTTTTGTAACTTCTTGGATGCTTTCAAATAGTTTGTTGTCACAACAGATGTAGTTTCATTTAGCAGCTCAACCCTGTCCTTTGGCTTGAAGAGATACATATCCATGGCCACGACATTCATAGCATAATCTTGGGGCTGTATTTGCTCATTTGGTTTCACCATATTTGGAGACAAATGTGTAACTATCAATGATTGTTGAATAGGGTCATAAAGTGACCTCATGTATGCCACAATTGGGCTTTTCTTTTCCTTTTTCCTCTTCTTGTCCATCCTAGCCTCTCTAGCCCTTTTTGTTGTGTCTACTTAAGCTTGGAATGTAGGAGGGGATGCAATATATCCTCCAGCAAAGGGGTGACCTTGAGGCAGGCCATAGGGAATAGCATATAATTGCTAGCTAGGAGAAACTTGAGGAGGGGTACGTTTAGGCACAGATGGAGAAAATAATGGCAATGTAAAGTCCTATGAGGATATGGCCGGTGTACTAGCAGTAGTGGCAGGGGTTGATGTAAGCATGACAGAAGTGGTAGAGGACATGGCCACCTAAATACTTAGGATTGCCACTCCTATAGAAGAAGAAAGAGATATAGTGAAGGGAGAAGTACTTACGTGAGTGATTGAAGAGGTGACTGGCACATGTTGCTGCTATGGTGCTATTTCTTCTTCCTCTTCCTCTTCCTCTTCCTCTTGCAGGAACAATCTCCTATGTTTCTTAGGCCTCTCTCTTGTTTCCTTTGTTTCTTCATCTTCAATACTTACAACCACTGGTGCTTGTAAAGGGACAATTCTGGGACCCCCAGATGTAGAAGCTATTTGAGTCCCTAGAATTCGTGATGACACAACACCTTTTTGCTTCTCTAAGGTGCTGAGGGATTGATGCCATGAAGATGCAGGAACAACAGATGATGCCTGTCCTGTTTCTTGCATTATTGGGGCTGACTCTATTTCTTCCCCTAGCTCCTAACCCTTCCTTTGAATTCTACTTGTGTCTAGACTTGAGATTGGAGAGGGATGCCACTCATCCCAGATTGATTCCCATATTTCATCATTTTCAACATTCCCAAATGAATGTGTAATCTCTGAAGTCTCTTGCCTAGATTTCCAATAGGCTTCAATCTTTTTTGTTCTCCAGTCTTTTGCTTTTAATGCTTTCCTCAGACTAGTAGTCATCTTGAACTTAGGGTGAAACTCCTTCTCTTTGACATAAAAGTTTTCCCATGACCTAGGCCCCTCATAGGGCAAATCAGTTAATTCCACATTTAGATCTGGGTTGTCTTCCTTTGGATTCCTCCTGTCCTCCTAGATTGGATGACCTTCATGTACCATCTTGGAACGAACCTTATTATTTATAATCCAGGAGGCTAGAAAACTGACTAGGTCATATTTCCATCTATCCTCTATGATGAGGAGTCTAAGGGCAGCTAACTTCCTTAATAAGAGGCCCTCTACACCTCTAACTTCAAGTGTCATATTTTTACTAGTTCATGGGACATCATACATCTTCTTCTTTCTTTTCTTGTGGCCAAAGTCATTATCAACGATAGAAACTTGATGGGTAACTTCTAAGAATACAATCCTAGAGGTCAATACTTAGGGCAATAGCATGGGTTCCCCACTAAAACCTTGGACTCTGATTATTGTATTATGTGCCCCAAAGAAGTAGTCACAGGGAATTGGGCAATTGGCTATAAAACCCCTAATACTCTATGTCATCCTATGTTCCATAGGATCATGGCTTAACTGGAAGAAAGCGGGGGTGACAAAATGCTCCCAAAACTCATAGGGGTTAGAGGTTTCAGATAACACATGTGTCCATGCAGACATAGAGATGGTTTTACCATGACCAAAATCTGGATCATACATATTTAAATGCATATGCTATGCAAAAAGACCAAAGTTCTGATACAACATAAGATGAAACAGGAAAGCAAAATACCTGAATACTCACTTTGTTTTGAAATTTATGAACTGATCAATCATGGTAGCAACAATTTGTTCCAAAAAATCTAGCCAGTATTCTTGTGATTTATCCACAGTTTTCATTCTGAAAATGATTGCCAATCGCCAGTCGTGAACTGTGTTGTCTTCCTTCATTCCAAAAATGAAAGCTATCATTGAAATTACATCCTGAACATTTTGGTTAAATTGTGCCCGCCCAGTGGGTAATGTGGGCAGCTGAGAATTATCCTCTCCTAGTTGCATCTCTAAATTTAGGAATTTTAGTTTGTTATGTAAATTTTCCCATGTGCCTTGCATTTTGGCAATAGTTGGAAATGTGGCCATTCTATCATACTATAGGGCCATCATGTCCCTTATGGCTTTGGGTGTAATATACACTATGAAAGGGCCCTGTTGGATAGAATTTGATGGTGCATGAAACAGCTTTGCACACAATTCAATTTTCTCTGGACACGGGTGGACATTTGGGACTAGGAACTGTGCCAATTGAGAGGTCCATATCCTCATACCAAAAGTCTCAAACTACCCGTTGTTCACCCAAATGAGGCACCTTTAATGTGCCCCCTCCTGAAGATTCTTGGTGCTCTTTTGAAGGGGAGTGTCATATATGTCATCAGCATAGTCCTTCACCTGTTCTGGGTCGATAGATAACCCTACTTCAAGAACCCTAGTTCTGGGATAGGACTTCCATGGTTGTGCAGGTGCCGAAGCATATGATTTGTTGTTCAACAATTTATTGGTTGACTCAAAAATTCCAAGTCCCTCCCGTGGTGACTGTCTCATACATATATGTATCTTTGTGAGAAGAATATGGGAAGATTTGACACAAAAAAGAATAAAACTATTTTATCAGAGAGATACTTAGCTGAAAGGTACTTGTTAGGGACAAAGTTCAGATGCAATAGTGATTCAGAGCAGAAAGATAGAAATAAAATGACAGTTACACTTGGAAGGACTTAAAGCCTAGCTCATTGGAATTTATGGAGATAATAAATGATACATCTCATCTTCTTAATGGCATTAATGTTGAGAAACAACTAGTGTATCCTTTTGAAATTCGCATTGAACGGAGTGTCAAATATGTTATGAGAGTGGCTATCTTTTTGAAAAAGTGTGTACTTCCAGGGAATTTTAGGGATTGCTGAACAACCTTAATAAATGCTAGGCTAAAAAAAGGGGGCTTTGCACTACTGACATGTGTTCACCGAACACTTATTTGAAAGGGAAAGCGGGCAAAGAAAGAAGGAAAATAGGAAAGCGAGAAAAAGAAACAAAACTAACTAACTATGATACATGATGAGCCCTTTCTTAATTGAAATGTTTTAGAAAGATCCCATTTACTGGAATCTCTTCAGGTTCTCCATTCACGGTCTCTAGCTCAAATGAATTTTGTTGCTTGCAAGAATGAACTCTATAAGGGCTCATCTATAATGATTCAAATTTGCTGTGTCGACCTAGCTTGGCAGCTCTTTCATTCCATTTCAATACCAGAGAGCCAACTTCAAAAATGGGATTAGAAGTCTTCTTATCAAACTAGTCCTTAACCATTTTCTAATGTTTCATTAGTGACTCATGTGCCTTTTCTCTCTTTTCTTGGACTTCCAACAGTTCAGCAAGTGTGACTTGCATGGGGCCATTTCCTTCAATTTCTATCCGTTTTAACAATTGTAAAGTAGGAATCTCTAAACTTAGTGGCATTACTACAGGTTTACCATAAACCAACTCATAGGGAGACATTTTAGTCACTTGCTTTGGCATGATCCTGTCAGCCCATAGTGTTGTATTAAGTAACTTATGCCACTCTCTATGATAATTAGTGCCTATCTTTTTTATGAGTCTGATAAGGTTTTTGTTAGTGGACTCTGCCAGACCATTACCTTGTGGGTAATAATTTGAAGAAGTCTTCAAATATATCCCATTTCTTAATGCAAACTCAGATAATTTGGTTCCCAAAAAATGCTTTAGCATTATCTGATATGATGGTACAAGGACCAAACTGAAAAGTTATGCCTTCTAAAAATTCTAGTATGACTTTTTCTATTGCCTCTTTGAGTGGTACTACTTCACTCCACCTGGTAAAGTAATCTGTTGCTGTGAGAATCTATTTGTGTCCCATATTTGACACTGGATTGATCATACCAATAAAATCTAGACCCCATTGAGCAAAGGGTTCATCCACAACTATAGGACTTAGAGGCATTGCTGCATTTCTTGTTTTGCTAGTATAAAACTGGCAAGCCTGCCATTCCTTAACCAGCTGATGGTAATCTGTAAATAGAGTGGGCTAGAAATACCCTACTTGTGTTACTTTGATTGTAGTGGTCCTTGCTGAAAAATGTCCACCTGAGGCTCCATGATGTAATTCATGTAATATTCTTTGGGCTTCATCCTTCTCTATACATCTTAAGAGTATACCATCAACATTCCTTCTAAATAAAATATGACCAATTAGTACAAAATGGGTTCCTTTCTACCTATAGTACCTTTTATTATCATGGAAGAGCTCATTTGGGACTATCCCATACTTCATAAACTATATCTTATTTTTGACCCAAGAGTCTTGGTCAACTTCTTAGAGTTTCAATACATTTTCACTTTCTTTTTCTACAGTCACTATTCTTTCCATGTCTTGGGTCATGTATTGGCATAGTCCTTTGCCCTTGACTAACTTGGTGGGTCTTACTTCTACATAATATTCTAGAATCTTTGTTATCTAATTTGCTCTTTTCTTAGTGATCTCACCCTCCATAATATATTCTCTTGCACTAGGGTAAGCCACTAATATCAGAATCTTATTTCCTGTTACCAAATGTCTAAATTTTCTAAGGGCTTTTACCATGGCGTATGCTTGCTTCTCCACAAAATTATATCTAGACTCATATTCCCTGAGAGTTCTAGAGAAAAAAGCTATTGGATGCTCTCCTTCCTGTTGATCATCTTTCTAAGTTAGAACAACAGCAACACTAAATTCTCCCCCATACACGTACATTATAAAAGCTTTAGAGAAGTATGAGTTTCTAAGTACTGGGGCTATTGAAATGGCTCTCTTGACTTCTTCAAAAGGTTGTATCCCTTCTATGGTCCATTTGAAAACTAGATCTCTTTTAAGTAACAGTATCATTGGTCTAATTAGACCTACAAAATCATATATGAATTGGCTAACAAAGTTAATTTTTCCTAGACAGGATTGAACTACTTTCTTGTTGACTGGTAGAGACAAGTTCATTATGGCCGTGACCCTTTATCAATCAATGGAGACCCCTTCCTTTGACACTATGTGCCCTAGAAGCTTACCTTAAGGTACAACAAAGATATATTTCTTGGGATTCATAGATATTCTAAACTCTTGACATTTCTTAAAAGCAGCCTCTAAATGGTTAAAACGATCTCTAGTATTCTTAGAAAAAACAGTTAGGTCATCTAGATAGATCACAATAATCTTATTTATACGTTCCCTGAATGCTACATCCATTGCACACTAAAAGTAACCCCAGCATTTGAAAGGCCAAAGGGCATTTTAGTATATGCAAATGTTCCCCACTTTGTAGTGAATGCAGTCTTATTCTAATCTTCTTCTACTAACCAAATTTGATTGTATCCTAAGAAACCATCCAGCAAGGAAAACCTTTCTGACCCAGCCATAGTCTATAAAATCTATCCCATAGAAGGCAAGGGATAATGATTTTTCAAAGATGCTCTATTCAGATCCCTGAAATCTACACAAAGTCTTATGTCATAATTCCTCTTTCGTACGGGCACTAGGTTTGACACCTAGGTTGAATGCTTAATTGGGAAAATAATCTTTGATTCTAAGAGCTTTTGCAGCTCATCCACCATTAGAGGTTCAATTCTAGGTTTCACTGGCCTTTGCTTCTATCGGACTGGTTTAGATCCTTTAGTAAGTTCTATGGTTTGTTGGATGATATCTCTATTATAGCCATGGAGGTCCTCATAGGTCCAAGCAATCACCTTATCATATTTATCACATAAAGCAATCATCTTTTCCTTTTCCTCTTGGGTTGTATAATTACCTATTTTCAACTTTCTTCCTTCACTAACTTGGATCTTAGAATAATCTTCCGTATTTGCCTGAAACCTCCTTTTCTCTAGGCTTACATCTTCTAGATCAAAAAAATTTTCTAGAGTAACCAGTCCTTTAGGGAGTTTGTTTGATTTTAGCTAGATAATTTGATCACCATATGCTTCCTCAATTTTGGGATGTAACTAATCAAGAAATTCACCTGATTGTTGTAAGAATGAAAGTACTTGAAGATCATTGTCAAAAACTTGCCAATTTTGATCATTGTCTGGGATTGTTGGTCTTACTATAACCTTAACTAACTCATTGTTAACTAATAGATCACTTACTGGGTCAAAATGTGAACCAATTTGTGCCATTCTATCTGCTTCTAAATTTTGGGCTTTGGGAACTACCTCAATATTGAAAGCCTCAAACTCATCTATCAGGTTCCAAATCCTGTGCCGATAGGATCTCATTCTTACATTTTTGGCTATTGCTTTCTCTCTGATTTGTTTTGCCACTAGTTCTAAGTCTCCTTTTACTATTAGATTCTTTATTTCCTTTTTCTTTGCCAACATGAGTCCATGCCCCAAAGATTCATATTTAGCGTCATTATTGGTGTAGGGGAACGAAAAGTGAATGGCTCTTAGAATTTTTTCACCATTTGGGGCAGTAAGGCAAATACCTTCTCCAGCACAATTTTTACTCCTAGCCCCATCAAAATTTAGGGTCTAGATTCCTGAGTCTCTATCAGCCTCTCCACTTTTTTATATTTCTTTCCTTATAATATTAGGGATTTCTTGGTCTTCTTCAAAAATAACATAAGTGCCTAGACGAGTAGAGTCATAGTTTCCATAGGGATCACTCTACATCATGGTCAATAGTTGATTGTTCTCTTCTTCTTGTTGGTCATGTTCAGTTTAGTCACCTAATTCTTCCACAAAGACTCTCTCCTCTTTATTTAGCATGGCATGGGATGCTTCTAATTTTGGGACTGGTTCATTTGTGATATGGTCTTTGGATAATGGCTCAGATAATACTTTCATCTTTGTCCCATATTTGGTTCTAAGGATGAGATGTGACCAATCTAGTGACATGTAACCTCCTATTTTAGTTGTAAAATCTTTGGACAAGCATAAACCAAATACAGGGGGAATATCTATGACTACCACATCCTGATTGACAATTATATTGGGACAAGTATATAGTCGTAATGGAAGTTGTTTGATTTTTCCTATTGTTTGAATAGATTTCCCATCCAACTACATGACCCCTCTTTTAAGTGGTTCATACTTTATCTTTAAAACATCTGCTATCTGCTTTGGCATTACTATAGTACTAGCCCCAGAATCTATCATTGTGTTATGCAGTAGTTGTTTCCCAATTATTAGAGTCAAATAAAAGGGATCTAGTTTAGATTTACCTACCTTAGGTGCATTGTTTAGTAGAGCTGTTGTTTGTAGAGGTATAGTATCTTTATGTTGGAGTTTCCCTTTATCAATAGATCCTCCTTTAGCACTAGTGTATTTAGAGGCTTCTTGATTTTGCAGAGCTTCCTATAACAGTGTCTTCTACTCGAGAATAGCTAACATATCCTAGATTGATACATGTACTGGAGTTCTTTTCAACTGATCTACCATGTTTACAGGTCCTAATGCTTGTGTCTTTGAATAATAAGGGTACCTTGTCCTTTCTAGCACCTGTACTAAGGCTACTTGATTCTACATAGGCTAGGGCATGTCTTGCCTAGAGACTGGATTGTGATGGTTTTGAAATGGAGGAGTTCTGATGATTTCATTATTAGTGACTTTAGACTGCTCCATCATTCTCCTCTTTGATCTGGTATAATAGTCTAACTGCACCAATGGTTTCTTTGAAATGGATGCCTCATTCAAGAACACTGAATCTTCCTCTTCAATCCATGAAAATAAGGCATGTTCGGGGGCTATTTCCTATTTTTGTTGTATGGACATCCCTTGCATTTGGGCCACCATTACTGTATTTTGAATACTAGGGGACTGATATGGTGGAGTATTAGATGTTGAGAATTGTCCTTCTAACCCTCTATGTTCTGCTATCTTTTGCTGCAAATTACCTTTAGGACAGTCTCTGGGCATATGGACATTGTTGCAGGGAAAGCACCAAGCATTTGTGTCATCTGCCAAGTTATTTTGCCCTGGAACTATTTCCCTGTTGGGATTATGAGGAACAATTTGTAGAGGTGTAGGGATTGAAACCAACTGGTTTGAAGGTTGAGGATTATTTTGCCTTTGAGGGCCTTGATATTGATTTGGCTAAAAGGGGGGCCTATTTCCTTAGAAACCTTGATAAGGGGTCTTTGAATAGGGCTTTTTTTGTCTCTTTAGGTGAATTATCTCATTCAAGAAGGTCCTTAGAATGTTATTGACATCATCCATTTCAGATGGTTAAGCAGAGGTGGTTGCCCTAGCAGGTTGTTGAGGTACTGGAAATGAATACATGGACACAAGTGGAGGTGTAACAATAGGAGCTTCTTTTGGAAAAGGTAGGGTAATTTCTAGGAACATGGGCATAGGAGACCTTGGTGACAATTTTCTAGCATCTATAAAGTTATTTTCAGCCTTGACTACCAACTCATATGCTTCTAGTTGTGTCTAACCTCCTAAAGATTGAATCATTACTGATATATCAGAGTTAAAAGCTTTGAGGTAGAACACAATAGCCATACCTGATAATGGTCTTGTTGTAGAAAAAATTCTATCCCATGTCTTTTGAAATCTTGAGTTGAAATTGGTCATGGCTTCTTGTGGTGCCCTTTTGATAGTGATCAATTGTTGCAGCAGGGAAGATTTATCATCTTTCTCTTCAAATATTGCAAAGAAAGCATCGCCAAGATGATCCCATGTAGATATTGTATTTGGAGTGAGAGATCTATACCAGTCCAGAGCCTTTTCTTTGAAAGAAGCTGCTAGTAGTCTTATTGCCACATTCTATTCAGTAATAACATGTACTGCACACACATCAGATACATCTTGTAGATGTTCCCCAGGTGTCTTGAAATCTTCTCCACTAAACTTAGGTAGAGCCTTCAAAGCATTGGCTGGAATAGGATCCCAAGTTACTGGTGGTACTGGGAGAATGAGGGGACTACCTGTATTCCAATTTTCATAGTTCCTTGGAGGTATAGGTGCTCTCATATTTATTCTTTGTGCTACTGTAACCTGATTCACTCTTCTCCTTGGAGTAGTTACTAATGGTGGTAAAATAATTCCCAGATTAGTAGCAGACTGAGCTCTTATTGTAGGTCCACAGCTTTGGCTCCTTATTACTCTCTGGCTCATACAATCTTGATAGAAACTTCAAGAAAGGTCCCACCGAAATGCCAAAAACTGTTGATGTATAAAATTGTGCAGGTTGTAACACCAACATTGGAAGTTTCAAGAATGTGGAACTTGCTACTTGAAATGACCTCCAGATTTTAAAAAAGCTAGCTCTTCTCTATTTCAAATGGGTTTCGAGTAAAGGGAAAGAAATTAAGAGGATTACAGATATAATTAAGCAAATCTAACTATGGAGATGTGCCTAAGTAAAATTATCCCTTCAATTCAATCACAGTGAAGCTATTCTCAAGATACCGTTATATTAAAGAGTAGATACTACATGATTAACATAAATAGATAGAATGAATATTATCAAAGGCTTATAACCAGACACTTTGCAATGACACAGATGATATCAACCAAGGCACAGAACAAAGTTCTTCTTATTAATCTTCCAGCAACATAATAAGACACAAATACATTAACTTTCTTATCAAGAACAACAAAATAAAGGCAAAATGACATAAACTGGTCACAGCAAAGTCTCTGACTCCTCTTTTAGATTTTTGATTAAAATTTATCCAAGATCAATGAATCTATCTATGTCTCCTCTGTAAGCTTGAAACCAAATAAACTATGGACCACCCTTATTTATGTTATCATCAATATTAACACGGAAAGAGACACGTGGCATCATCGGCATAAAACCTCAAAAGAGACATGGCGCTCTGTGCAGAACAAGTAGCAAGAAAAGAAAGTTTTAAGACTGCCTCCCCATGTGACACATGGCGTCGTTCACAATCTTGAAACAAAATAAACTATTGATGCTAGCTTCTACGTGGGATGCTCTGCATAATACTTGATACTACAAACATTGATGTGGCTTTGACACTTGGTGCAACCCGCGCATAGAAATATTTGAAATCCACGCACTAAGCTGCAGATATTTAGCTAAAATTGAAACAAAATGTAGAGTTTTGACAATCTACACTAATCATTTGTTATTTTTGGCTCATTAATGGCCTGAAGCCCAGGGGATTGTTTTGTTAAAGGGTTCTGGATCCTCTTTTCCAACTGAACTAATAAAAAATTATAGAATAAATCTTAAATAAATGAAATGACTCATCTAACATTTTACAATTCTAATATTCTACCTTTTAAGATTTATTTTAATTATAGATTTATTTAAAATAATTTCCCTATTTTGTTTTTATTCTACTATTTCTCTTTTATTAATATAAAATTTAATAGGTAATATTCATACAAATAATACTTTACCTTAATATATATTATATATAATCCTATATCTTAGGAATGTATTTTGAAACAACCTTTATATATTTAGTCTATATTTATAGAAGAACTATTGAACAATTAAATAATTGTTTAGGTAAATAAAATTAATTCAAGATTGATATCTCTAAATATTTTAAACACTTTTAGATAGATATAATTAATAAATTATATATAAAAACTTATAATGAAAGAAATGTTATATTATATAGAGAAAGAGAAGTGATTTTAAATCTTAAGTAGTTGAAATAAATTTATATTATTAAAACATCTTACATTAATATATGCATTTCATTTACTAAATTTTGGTCTATACTTATCATTTCAACTCACAAGAAAAAACTAAGACTACAAATAGCTTTGCACTCATTTCAAAATACATATACATATATACATTAAGATAATGTTTTTGATTAAGGTAAGAAGGGTTTTTGAAAGGGCCACAACCCTTTTACAAATTTGCTTTACTCACCATAACCAACCTACACATCTACACCAAAGCTGCCAAGAACAAACTACAAAAGGACTAGACAATTGCATAACCAGAACTAGCAAGTGTCTGACCCTTAACTTGAGCATGGGATTATGATACATGTTTCAGAAGCCTTTCTTCTACCTTTGAACCATGGTCAAAGAGATCTCATCATACAAATCCACTGAGTCAGAAGAGGGGTGACAAGAAACATTCAGCAAGCTCTCAACCAAGGATATAGAATGTCAAATGGAAGTTGCAACACAAATCAAAGGAGACACACCAACACCACTCACCAAAATAATGGAATATGCCAAGGTAGGAGCTTTAGGTAACATAGATGGAGGAGGGACCTCCACCCTATCAGTAATTAGAGGTTCAAGAGCCTCTTAGCTAGAATTAGCCTCAACCACATCCACAATGAGATGTTCATTAAGAGCATTCTTGCACCAAATGGAGGAACTAGAGACCTTAAGGCATAAGCAATCATATGCCAAATGTCTTGTGGCAAAGCATTTCCTATAATAGAATGGCTTTGTTTATAATTGAAACACTAACTCCAAGAACATTCTTCCATTTGTAAAACAACCTCTTATGGGAGGTGCTTTGACAAATACACTTCCACCAGAATAAGAGCGAAGATGGTTTTATAAAAAGCACATAGTAGTATGATCCACTTTGATGAAACAATACACCGAGTTACTAATGCCAACGTAGTAGTATCCACACCAAAAATGAAGAGGTAGATTAGGGAGACAAATCCAAATAGGAAGCACTTTGAAAAATATAGTAAGGGGATTAAAGGAAGAAACCCAAGTCTTAAGAAAGAGGCCTTGATGGCCCTAAAATAATCAATGAACTTCAAGAATAGAATTTTGATCTAAGACTCAATCAAAACAAACAATAAAGAAAGGTAAGAAGCATTCAAGGAGAAGCAGAGTTCCTGACCCAGAGCACATGAATCTTTTCTTTCATGAGGGAGAGAAGCTGTTAAACTTCATGGAAGGTTTGAAAGGGACAAGCTATCAGAGCCATGGGGACAAATCTACCTGATGCTTATGAAATGTTTCATGCTAGAGGGAAGATTTTGGGTATATTATCATTACCACTTTGCTCTTCTCAATCATTTTAGAAACAAAATTAAGATTAGCTTTCCTTTATTTTTTCTATCTTGATTAGATAGCTCCATTAACTTTGTTAGGGAACTTAGGGCTAAGAATGGTACCCACCTGCTTACCTCCATACACCAAGGCCTTATTCTGATTTCACCTGGCTCTGTGTCCATGATAACAAATCAAAGTCAAAATTCTTGAGGACCCATAGCCGAGCACTTCCCCTGGGGACAAAGGTAAAGTGAAGGTTATTATGGGGACCCCTTAAATATGCAAAGGTGGTCCCCATAGTGGAGAAGATAACCTTGTTGGAACTCTTGCTACTTCTCAAAACAAGAAGTAGAAGTATACCACCCTAGCAATTGAAAAGAAGACTTCCAAAAGAGATAGGGTGGAGGTGTAACATCCATATCTGAATTGACAAGAAAAACTAGGTTTTCACAAAGGTAATTTTTTTTTTTTACTAGGTAATCAAATACAAAGAAACTTATCTACTACCAATTATAACATTTTTCACTTTAACATAAACATGATCTCATTTTCATAATACTAAAAGAAATGATATACATTAAACATTTCTAACAATTTGAAATTTTCTTGAAACAAATCATATATCAGAATCATACCATTAACATGCATCTCGATTGTCGACCCATCACATTCAAGACTCGGCAATCCTCAATATTTGGAAGAGAAAGTATCTTCAAGGAGCTTAACCTCCAACCATAGACCGTTGGTCTCTCGCACTCCTTCCTAACCAGAAGTGGCTCTACCCTACTCAAGAGGATAGACTTAGGATAACCATCAGTGTTTGCCATCTGAGCTCTGGTGTTGTAACTTACACGTCTTGTTATTGTGTAGATCCCTAGATACCTTCTAATCATGCACGACTCTCTACAAGAAATGCCATCCAGTCACAGTGAACATTCGAGCACTTGAGGATTGTGCACCACCTTGGCCAAAGGATTTGTTTTTAAATAGCGTTCTAAGAATGCATGAACTCAGTTCACCCACCCTACTCAACTTGAACTGATCGAAATCCTACAGTTTCCTATTTGTAAGGTTTAAACAAATGTCGACCTCGATGACCTCAAGGTTTTTAGGATTTTCTCCTGCAAAAGCGCATGGCACAATGTTTACTCTAATCTCGAGTTCATAGTTTCATAATCCCATATTCATATTAAACATTGTTTAATAACACCCACTCCTGAGTGGTTTCATACTTGTTTACTCGGTTCCCATGTTTGTACAACATACTCAAGTATCTAAAACAACTTCCTGTTATCCC
Organism: Cunninghamia lanceolata; assembly: GCA_027924645.1. NCBI lineage: Eukaryota > Viridiplantae > Streptophyta > Pinopsida > Cupressales > Cupressaceae > Cunninghamia > Cunninghamia lanceolata. The sequence continues at coordinate 7,453,614 of BSBN01000159.1, forward strand.
AGAATTTAAGGGTTTTAGACTCATAAGGTTTACCAAATAAAACGACACTAGAACCATCGCATGCAATGTAATCTAGACTCAAAATGTGGGTTTTCCCACCCTACTTGTTCATTACAAAACCATGACAGTTTTCGACCACTACTAAAACTTTAACTCTCTACTCCCCTTTCCAAGTCAAATAGTTTCACATGGGTCATTGAGGTAAGAATCGTAAAATAAGATAATAAAGGATTTGGAATCTTTCTTATGTCATTAGAGATGACCAAACACATGGTCGACATCTAACTAAAGATATAAGACGAATAAGACACAAGCTGATTACAACTACATCTTCATCTGTCAAACCACTAATGTTTATGTCAAAACATGCTTTAAATCTGAGGTTTTTAACTCCTACACAACATGCACATGGAGCAATATGTTTTCTCGCTATGGAGCTATCGTTTCAAGTGCACCCAAGGCAGTTTTAAGTTGATAACACAGTCTGAAAGGAAACTCTTTAAACTGACGTCATTGCCAACTATTTGAAGTTTGTAGTTTACATTTGGTATCATGTAGTGATCATTCCTAGATGTGTGCACATTGAGAACTATGTTCTATCATCATATGATGTCAACCATGATAGGCAATGATCTAGTTTCAGAGTTCTCGAATAATAAAAATAGCAGTGAAACTATTTCTGAGGTTTTGAACACCAAAAGACAGCAATGAAACAATTATGTTGATAAACCTCACACAAAAATCACAGAAGGATTACGTTGTCATCATGTTCTAATCATGGTAAACGTATTACATTATCCTTGCATAACAGAGACACAAAAACTGACATAGACTGTGAAAAAGAAGGGGATGGGAAAAACCTGTCGACAGAGTTGAAGACTGCTATGGCAAGCTCTTGGCGACCTATGCACTTTCTTCATAGCCTCTCCACTCTTTGCACACCCTTTCCACGTCCTCCCCTAGCAAGACGTGCCTCCTCTGGTTCCAAAACACTCACTTCAATCCCTCACTACTCTTCAATAATGAAGAAGATCTCCCTCTTTTTCTGTGATTTTTCCAATTCTAAAACCCTCACTATTCTCTTTTTGATGCACAGTCCAGCATGACTCCCGAATCAATCCTCCTCTCTGCTGATTCTCTTCCCATTACTTAACAACTACTCTCCACACTACCTTCCGCACCCACTAAGATGCGTTCAATCCCATCTCCCTCTAGTTGCACTAAACGCTCAACTCCATAACCTCCGATTTCCCACTCAGCTCTGAAGATGACAGCCTTAACTACGGTTTTAGTTTCTTGTTTTTCTAACAACAACTCCCAACTAACTATATTCTTCACCACGATGATGGAGTATCTCCTACTCTTTAGCAGCGAAGCAAGAAAAAGGCTCTCCACACTATGGTTTCTATGGTTTCTTAGCAACCATCGTGCCCTCCATGATGATGGAGCCTCCCCATCTATTTCAATGGTCACACTTATATGACAACCACCTAACCTCCTCCCTCTCGTGCCCATGAAGAAGGAATAAGAAGCATTTATGATCGGTTCCACTTTATTCTCCATGACAACACTCTTACTGAGTTCAGTGAAGAACAGATTGGTCTATGTCTACGGTTTTAATGATTCCTAACAACAGCCACACCGATACCTTGCACCCTCAACGATGATGGAGCAACTCGGGCTTGAACTCACAGCTGGCACATGCCTAAACACAAGGGTCAACATAAATATAGCTACCCGACTCCACATTTGCTGTGGCCACAAACAAAAAGGAAGTTCTAAATGACGACGTGGCATAACAACTTTGTCATTCTACCACAAGGAGACTTCTAACCTTCGACAAATGCAACCTAACAATGCTAGCAGAGTGAAACTCACACAAGGTGATATCTAATAAATGCAAAAGATGACTCCAAGGTCGACAAGAGGTAATGAATCAAAATTGACTAAAATAATAGAGTATGGATTTGATCCAAAACAACTCAAGTCGTAAACTCAAAAAGAAAAAGACGTATTCGCAAGGGATGACGTCTCAACTGATAGAGCTTGGGTGTAAAACAACATGACTCGACGAGAAGCCGACATCAAGCAATCTAATGATAAATATAACTAAGTTATGACTAAAATGATTTCGGAATATCCTTCCAAATGACGACAAGAACAATTAAAGCATAAATCAACTTCCCATTTGACTTCTGTCGATTAACAAAAGGGAATAATTCACAACACATGATTAACGCAGTTTGATGACGATCATGATGGATTGGTCGTAATGCTTCACAAGGTTTCTAAATTGTTTGACGCACAAAACGACTTCTCGCATCCTTCGACTACGAGATGTGATCAACAATCTGCCACAATTAGGTTCATCTATTTTCCTGTAAACGAAATAATAATCATCTAAATAAGACAACGCATTTTGGTGGACTCGCGACAACCCAGTCGATTCCAAGATTCTATATGACGACTTACGAAAAGGATGTTACAACTTATCTTCAGACGTCGACATCTAGTTTAACTATCCCAGCTGACAAACAAGACTTAATTGATGGCTTCAAGGTTTAACTACCTGTTTGGCATTTTCAGTAACAAACACCCATGGTTAATTTCCAGAGTCTATACTCTCTCTCAAAGATACTTTCTCTACCCGTCGAACATGGTCCACCTGTTCCTGCAACGACAGTCTCACATACAATTTTGTGGTCAAAGCACCTATGTTCCAAATCAAAGCATAATATATCCAAAACATCATTTCTCTTAACAAAAAGAACATTTAGTCTACAACATCACATTGATCATAATCAATAGATTCTAAAATTTCATATAACTAACTTTGTATAATGAATCATCAGTTTCCATGTCATCCACAACACATTATATACTAAAATTTGCAAGAAAGTAAATAGCATAATTGATTCCCAAAAGAGGGATGTAACATATCCTTCCCCTTTAAAAATCATTGTCCCCGATGATTAAGTTTATCAAGCAAAATTTAAACTTAAAACAAACTTTTTATAGTGCAACATTAATGTCTTTGAAAAGTTTAGGAAATCTTTGGTAAATGTCTTTATAGTCTTCCCAAGTGGCGCTATCCTCGCCATATTGGTCCCACTGAATTTTGCATTGCAAAACTTCTTGATTATGTAAACAAAGTTTACACATTTCGAGCACCTTGAGTGGCTCGATCACAACCACCCCGGGTTCTTGCATCTATAAGGAATTCTAGTTAAGGATGTGGTTATTACCTACAAAATATTTCTTTAAATACGAAACATGAAAAACATTATGCATCTTAGACAAGGCTGGAGGAAGACAAACTTTGTAGGCAACTGGATTGATAATCTCAAGAACTTCGAAAGGTCTGACATAACGAGGAGCCAATTTCAAAGATTTACCAAATTTTATAGAACTCTTTTGGGGTTTCACTAGCAAAAGCACTTTCTCGCCAACAGAGAAGTGTCTAGGCACTCGTTTGTGATCTGTATAACTCTTTTGCCTGTCATTGGCTTCTGCCAACCTCTTCCTAATCATTTTTACTTTTTCTTCCATATCAGCAAGCATTTCAGGTCCAATGCTTATCCTATCTTCCAGCTTATCCCAGCTTATAGGAGTTCTGCATTTCCTTCCATATAATGCTTCAAATGGTGCCATCTTAATGGCAGAATGATAGGAGTTGTTATAGGCAAATTCAACAAGAGGTAGATATTCCTCCCATCTATATTGCCGATCCATGCAATACATTCTCAAAAGGTCTTCTAATACCTGATTCACTCTTTCTGTTTGTCCATCAGTTTCAGGATGATAAGTAGTACTTACATTCAGTTTAGTCCCTAATGCAGAAAATAAGGTTTGCCAAAACTGTGAAGTTATCCGAGCATCTCTATCAGATATAATCTTTTCAGGTACCCCATGCAATCTGAAAATTTCTTGCACAAATTTCTGAGCCAAAAGATGTGCTCCATCTGTCAAATTTCCCAGTATGAAATGTGCGACCTTGGTTAGTTTATCCACAACAACCAATATTACATCATGCCTATTCTTAGACATTGGTAACCCCTAGACAAAATCCATACTAACAACTTGCCATTTCCATTCCAGAATATCATGCGAGTATAACAATCTAGCAAGATGTTGGTGTTCCTCTTTAACTCTCTGACACTCCAAACAGCTAGGTACAAACTTTGCAGCATCGCTTTTCATTCCCTTCCAAAAATATAGCGGCTTGACATCCGCTAACAGTTTTGTTACACCAGGGTGTCCAGAGTAAGGAGCACAATGAACTTCCTTCCACACAAGGTTTTTAAGTTCTACTGAATCAGGAACATAGATTCTTCCCTTGAATCTCATCAACCCATTGGATTCAAAACTTAATCTGTCATATCTTAGGTCCTTAGGGTTTAAGTGCAGAGCCTGTTTCACTTGTTCATAATACTCATCTCTAGATAAGTTTTGCATTACTAAGTCTTTAAAGTTAGCATGTATGGAGATTATAGAGGCTCTGTGCCTTCTTCTGCTTAAGGCATTAGCTACTCAGTTTTCCTTGCCTTTGATATAAGAAATTCCAAAGTCATAATCTGATATTAATTCCAACCATCCCCTTTGCCTTGCATTGAGATTAGGTTGTGTAAATATGTAGCGAAGACTTTGATGATCAGATTTTAGAATAAAAGCCCTTCCCAACAAATAATGTCACCACATCTGAAGGGCATGAACCACTGCTGCCATCTCTAGGTCATGAGGAGCGTAGTTCTGCTCATAGTTTTTTAGCTTCCTTGACTCATAGGCTACTACCCTACCATCTTGCATAAGCACACAACCCAATCCTTCCCCCGAGGGATTAGTGATAACCTCAAACTCTCTCTCAGGATCAGGAACTTTTAGAATTAGAGCGGTTGTTAATTTTTCTTTTAACAAGTCAAAAGGCTTTTGACATTCATCCGTCCAAACAAACCTTTTTCCTTTTCTCTGTAAGGAGGTAATTGGGCTAGCAATGCTTGAGAAATTCAACACAAATTTCTTGTAATACCCTACCAATCCCATGAAACTTCATACCTCTGACACATTGGTAGGTTTAGGCCATTCCATAATAGCATTTATTTTGGCCAGATCAACTGATATCCCATCGGCTGATAGTATGTGCCCCAAATACTGTACTTCTTTCTGAAAGAAGGTGCACTTTGAGAGTTTCACATACAATTTGTGTTCTCTTAATCGTTGCAAGACTATTTGAAGATGTCGTGCATGCTCCTCTTCATTTTTGGAATAAGTCAGAATATCATCAATGAAAACTAGCACAAACTTATCAAGATAATCTCTGAAAACACTATTCATGAGATTCATGAAAGCAGCAGGTGCATTGGTCGATCCAAACGGCAACACCGTGAACTCATAATGACCATACCTCGTTCTAAATGCAGTCTTGGGAATATCTTCATCTTTCAACCTTAACTGATGGTATCCAGATCTCATATCTATCTTAGAAAAGACTGTTGCACCACTCATTTGGTCAAATAGATCATCAATATGTGGCAAGGGATACTTGTTATTTATTGTCACCTTGTTAAGCATCCTATAGTCTATACACAACCTTAGAGTTCCATCTTTCTTTTTGACAAAAATAACTGGGGCTCCCCATGGTGATACACTTGGCCTAATTAGATTCTTAGACAATAACTCCTGCAACTTAGCTTTTAATTCCATAAGTTCAGTGGTAGTCATACGATACGGAGCTTTAGAGATTGGCTCCGATCCTAGTTTAATATCTATGCCAAAGTCAAATGTTCTCTTCAGAGGCAAGCCTGGTAACTCCTCAAGAAATACATCCCTGAAGTTGCATAGATATGGATATGTTTCTTCAAATGTTTCTTTCTCTGAGGTTTCCTCTACTAGGTCCATTTTGACTGCAAAAAGTTGACATCCCTTTCGCCTAGCCCATTTTAGTTGTTTTGATGAAATGGATCTAACCCTTATTTCTCTTTGAATTCCTTGGAGATTTACAGTTTTGCCTGTCTCATCTAGACATTCAATAGTTTTATGAAAATAATCTACTTTGGCTCGATGTTTCCACAACCAATTCATTCCTAAGATGACATCGTAGGACCCTAAAGGCGCTACGTATAAATTTACCTCAATGGTGAAGTTAGAAACATCAATCTTAGCTTCGAACAAACATTGCTCTACCTAAGCCTTTGAGTTATTTGCATACTCAACTGTCCATGGTTTTGACATAAAACTAGCTTTTCTAGAAAATTTACTTAAAATTCTAGGTGACACAAAATTTTCTGTTGCACCAGTATCAAATAGAATAGAAACAAGAACTCCAAATAAGGTACCTATCATCTCAATAGGAGTGATCTGATACTCTGCTTGCCGATTGTCAAGAGCAGCATGAATCCTTTGCTGAAAGGCTTCCTGTTGCGAAGGAAGTTCCGTGTTCCTAGGCTTCCCATTCTGCTTCTTGTTAGGGCAACGGTTGGCATAATGATCTCCTCCACAAGAAAAACATCCTCCTATAGGTCCTCGCTTCTCAGATGGCCTACTTGTAGAATCATCATTCTTCTTAAAATTAGTATTTCTCTTATACTCTTCGCCCATTACCAAATCCCCCTTGATTCTTTTGATTTCCCTTATCAAACCTCCTGTTTCCATATCCCTTCTCATTTTTCCTTTTATAAGACTGATCATTGTAGTTCTTATCAAACTTCTTGTGTTTCTTATCATGGTAAGTAGAGATAGATTTGATCTTCTACTCCTGTTTAATTGCCTTTTCATAAACTTGATCCATTGTGCTTGGACCATGCACCTCCACCTCACCACCGATCTGAGGATTGAGTCCCATGATGAATTTTCTAATTTGGAACCTTTCATTCTTTTGGTATTGAGGAACATACTTCAGTAGTCTAGTGAATTTTTCTGCATACTCGACCACAGATAGTTCTCCTTGCCTGAGGTTTTGGAAATCTATTAACTTCTGATCAAAATATAACTGAGGTAACCACCATATTCAGAATAGTTCTACGAACTCATCCCATGTCACCTTCAAGGGACTTAATTCCAGTTCCATTTTCTTATTCATCCACCAAGTGGACGCTTGCCCAGATAGCTGATATGCTCCCCACATGGCTTTAGTAACCTTAGAGTAATTTCTGATCTCAAAATATTTCTCCATCTCTGGTTTTCGTTCCATCAAACTTTGGAGGATTAACCTTCTTCATATCCTTAGATAACTCTAATGCAAGTTTATCCTTGGTTTTTCTTTGGACTTCACTGTCGTCAGGATTTCACTTGACGTGCCATTTTCCCAATGTTTACTCTTGCTTGTATAATGTGAGTTCTCGTTTTCACCCTCTGTGTTGCTAGTTTCATCCATTTTCTTTTCCAGTTTGTTCAACCTTTCCTTGGTTTCAGTAAGCATATTTAGAATCCTATCCAACTTGTTACTGGAGTTTTCCTGAGAGTTATGACCTTCCTGATCCTCCCCTTCTTTAAACTCTGATTGGTCCATGATAGTCTAGTTTCTCACCTGATTAAACATATACTAATCAGTTTTATGCTTATCATATTATAAATCATCCAAAGAAAACAACAATTGATCATAATTGTTCTCAAACCAAAATTTTGTCTTTATTCATTTTGCAAAATTGTTTCAACATCATTAGAGATAGACATATCTCATGTTTCTACTCAGTATTATCTAGTGGAGTGTAACCTTCAGATTCATTGTCTGACACATAATCACGAGGTGTATACCCCTCAGACTCACTATCAGAAGATAGCTCAATGATTTCAGCCCTAGGTACTACACGAGGATCCCTAGTGATCATGAATATACTAATAGGTACACTCTCAGGTACACTAATAGGTACATTATTAGGTACAATACTGGGGTAGCAGTTGATCATGATTTGAGCTGCCGTCGCTGCTCCCTCTAGGAGTTCTCTCCTCATTCGTTTAAGTCAGGACATTGCATTGGCTAAGGTTTCCACATCATCAAGCCAAATGTCATTTTCGTCATTAGTTTTCTCAATGGTCTTGATCATCGCAAGCCGTTTCTGCTTAGCTTACAGATAATGCTTCTTACCCGCGAAGGATTTTCTTGCAGTTTTCTTGATGTATACCATCCTGGCACAATAAATCAAATCATTAGCTACTCGCATAATGTTGATTTCCTAATCAGGTTAGTGGACTCATCAGCCCTAGTGCTGAACCTAGTTAGCTCTGATACCATATGTAACATACATATCCGAATTGACAAGAAAAACTAGGTTTTCACAAAGGTAAATTTTATTTTTTTTACTAGGTAATCAAATACAAAGAAACTTATCTACTACCAATTATAACATTTTTCACTTTAACATAAACATGATCTCATTTTCATAATACTGAAAGAAATGATATACATTAAACATTTCTAACAATTTGAAATTTTCTTGAAACAAATAATATATTGGAATCATACCATTAACATGCATCTCGATTGTCGACCCATCACATTCAAGACTTGGCAATCCTCAGTATTTGGAAGAGAAAGTTTCTTCAAGGAGCTTAACCTCCACCCACAGACCGTTGGTCTCCCGCACTCCTTCCTAACCGGAAGTGGCCCTACCCTACTCAAGAGGATAGACTTGGGATAACCATCGGTGTTTGCCATCTAAGCTCTGGTGTTGTAACTTACTTGTCTTGTTATCATGCAGATCCCTAGATACCCTCTAATCATGCACGACTCTCTACAAGAAATGCCATCTAGTCACAGTGAACATTTGATGCACTTGACGATCGTGCACCACCTTGGCCAAAGGATTTGTTTTTAAATAGTGTTCTAAGAATGCATGAACTTAGTTCACCCACCCTACTCAACTTGAATTGATCAAAATCCTACAGTTTCCTATTTGTAAGGTTTAAACAAATGTCGACCTCGATGACCTCAAGGTTTTTAGGATTTTCTCCTGCAAAAGCGCATGGCACAACATTTACTCTAATCCCGAGTTCATAGTTTCATAATCCCATATTCGTATTAAACATTGTTTAATAACACCCACTCCTGAGTGGTTTCATACTTGTTTACTCGGTTCCCATGTTTGTACAACATACTCAAGTATCTAAAACAACTTCCCGTTATCCCAGAATTTAAGGGTTTTAGACTCATAAGGTCTACAAAATAAAATGACACTAGATCCATCACATGCAACATAATCTAGACTCAAAATGCAGGCTTTCCCACCCTACTTGTTCATTACAAAACCATGACGGTTTTCGACCACTACTAAAACTTTAACTCTCTACTCCCCTTTCCAAGTCAAATAGTTTCATATGGGTCATTGAGGTAAGAATCATAAAATAAGATAATAAAGGATTTGGAATCTTTCTTACATCATTAGAGATTACCAAACACATGGTTGACCTCTAACTAAAGATATAAGATGAATAAGACACAAGCTGATTACAACTACATCTTCGGCTGTCAAACTACTAATGTTTACGTCAAAACATGCTTTAAATCAGAGGTTTTTAACTCCTACACAACATGCACATAGAGCAATGTGTTTTCTCGCTATGGAGCTATCATTTCAAGTGCACCCAAGGCAGTTTTAAGTTGATAACACAGTCTAAAAGGAAACTCTTTAAACTTACGTCATTGCCAGCTGTTCGAAGTTCGTAATTTACATTTGGTATCATGGAGTAATCATTCCTAGATGTGTGCACATTGAGAACTATGTTCTATCATCATACGATGTCAACCGTGATAGGTAATGATCTAGTTTTTGAGTTCTTGAATAATGAAAATAGCAGTGAAACTATTTTTGAGGTTTTAAACACCAAAAGACAGCAATGAAATAATTATGTTGATAAACCTCACACAGAAATCATAGAAGGATTACATTGTCATCATGTTGTAATTATGGTAAACGTATTACATTATCCTTGCATAACAGAGACACAAAAACTGACTTAGACTGTGAAAAAGAAGAGGATGGGAAAAACCTGTCGACAGAGTTGAAGACTACTGTGGCAATCTCTTGGTGACCTGCACACTTTCTTCACAGCTTCTCCACTCTTTGCACACCCTTTCCATGTCCTCCCCTAGCAAGATGTGCCTCCTCTAGTTCCAAAACATTCACTTCAATCCCTCACTACTCTTCAATAGCGAAGAAGATCTCCCTCTTTTTCTACGGTTTTTCCAATTCTAAAACCCTCACTATTCTCTTTTTCACGCACAGTCCAGCCTGACTCCCCAATCAATCCTCCTCTCTGCCGATTCTCTTCCCGTTAATTAACAACTACTCTCCACACTACCTTCCACGCCCACTAAGATCCATTCAATCCCATCTCCCTCTAGTTGCACTAAACACTCAACTCCATAACCTCTGGTTTCCCACTGAGCTTCGAAGATGACAGCCTTAACTGTAGTTTATTTTCTTGTTTTTCTAACAACTCCCAACTAACTATATTCTTTACCACGATGATGGACTATCTCCTACTCTTCAGCAGCGAAGCCAGAAAAAGGCTCTCCACACTGCAGTTTCTATGGTTTCTCAACAACCATCGCGCCCTCCATGATGATGGAGCCTCCCCATCTATTTCAGTGGTTACACTTAAATGACAACCACCTAACCTCCTCCATCTTGCGCCCATGAAGAAGGAATAAGAAGCATTTATGATCGGTTCAACTTTATTCTCCACGACATCACTCTTACCGAGTTCAGTGAACAGATTGGTCTATGTCTGCGGTTTTAATGATTCTTAACAACAGCCACACCGATACCTTGCACCCTCAATGATGATGGAGCAACTCGGCCTTGATCTCACGGTCGGCACATGCTTAAACACAAGGGTTGACATAACTATAGCTACCTGACTCCACATTTGCTGTGGCCACAAACAAAAAGGAGGTTCTAAATGATGACGTGGCATAACAACTTCGTCATTCTACCACAAGGAGACTTCTAACCTTCGACAAATGCAACCTAACAATGCTAGTGGAGTGAAACTCACACAAGGTGATACCTAATAAATGCAAAAGATGACTCCAAGGTCGACAAGAGGTAAAGAATCAAAATTGACTAAAATAATAGAGTATGGATTTGATCCAAGATAACTCAACTCGTAAACTCGAAAAGAAAAAGACGTATTCGCAAGGGATGACGTCTCAACCGATAGAGCTTGGGTGTAAAACAACATGACTCGACGAGAAGCCGACATCAAGTAATCTAACGATAAATATAACTAAGTTATGACTAAAACGATTTTAGAATATCCTTCCAAATGACGACAAGAACAATTAAAGCATAAATCAACTTCCCATTCGACTTCTGTCAATTAACAAAAGGGAATAATTCACAGCACATGATTAACACGGTTTGACGACAATCACGACGGATTGGTCGTAACACTTCACAAGGTTTCTAAATCATTTGACGCATAAAATGACTTCTCGCATCCTTCGACTACGAGATGTGATCCACAATCTGCCACAATTAGGTTCATCTATTTTCCTACAAACAAAATAATAATCATCTAAATAAGACAACATGTTTTGGTGGACTTACGACAACCCAGTCGATTCCAAGATTCTTTATGATGACTTACGAAAAGGATGTTACACCTTATCTTCAGACGTCGACATCTTGTTTAACTATCCCAGCCGACAAACAAGACTTAATTGATGGCTTCAAGCTTTAACTACCTATTTGGCGTTTTCAATAACAAACACCCATGGTTAATTTCTAGAGTCTATACTCTCTCTCAAAGATACTTTCTCTTCCCTTTGAACATGGTCCACCTATTCCTGCAACGACAGTCTCACATACAATTTTGTGGTCAAAGCACCTATGTTCCAAATCAAAGCATAATATATCCAAAACATCATTTCTCTTAACAAAAAGAACATTTAGTCTACAACATCACATTGATCATAATCAATAGATTCTAAAATTTCATATAACTAACTTTGTATAATGAATCATTAGTTTCCATGTCATCCACAACACATTATATACTAAAATTTGCAAGAAAGTAAATAGCATAATTGATTCCAAAAAGAGGGATGTAACAGGAGGTGGAGGAAGTAGAGACTATCCTAAAGAAAAAACCTAAGGGAGGTAAAGGTGCTACTTCTGGTGATGTTCCTATGAAGATAGTTGATCTTGATCTTGGGTTGGATCCTTTGGGTAGTGGTGAAGGCAGAGAGGATGTCAATCTGAGGATTCATCGGTTGAAACGGATCATTGGTAAGTTGCTGGTGAACCCACAGGGAGTGGAAGTTTCTAAGGAGTCTGAGTTTGTGGAGGAGACTATAGAGGAAGGTAGGGAGGAAACTCTCATGAAATCTATCCATGAGGTTGAGGGTACTAGTCATTTTGCCCCTATGAATGAATCCAGTTCCTATGGTGAGGGTGACACTGTGAAGATTTATCAGGACACTATTAGGTTCTCTTGACTTTTTTGACCTCGAGATAAAATTGAGGGTTTCAACATTTCTAATTTCCTTATGTTTTTGTATTTTTTGGGATTTATGTTTGTATGAAACTATTATTAATGTAAACAATTTTTTTTTATTCCTTTTATAGAATTGAAATTTGTAATGAAATAATTACCTAAGAAATTGAAAGACGAATGCAAACTACTATGCAATTAACCTAATGCAATTATACTATGTTTTTGGTATTTTTTGGAGAGATTTTTGTACTAATCTAGAAATGAAAATGCAAAACAAGAAATCTAATCTATGATTGCAATTTATACTATTCGTGCCAACTAAACTAATCAATTCAAAATAAATCTATCAAGGAAATTGCAACATAGAATTACCATTCCCTAGAGCAAATTGTGAATTAATTATCTAGAAAGCTAAAAATGAACCTGGATCATGAAAGACACATGAGTCTCTACACTACCCTCAGGAATCCTTGTTCAACAACCTCTTAATCCTCTTAGAATAGTGGGGTCCTCCTCTTGGTGGCAATTAGGAAGAGAGAAAATGAGAATAAGAAAGCTATGAATTGTAATGAGATTTTGGAAGCTATGAAGCACTTGGGCTAGAGAAATTTTATACCATAACAATGTTGTATGAAGCCTTTGAAGGCTTGGGAAACAAAACAGTAAGCAAAAGGCACCTATGTCCTACATGAGCATAAGAATGCTAATTGAGAGAAAAGCAAACCATGAGAATTAGCTACAACAATGAATTGCCTCTTGAGGGAAAGCCTTGAAGCTTTGTAACAATAGAAACTAATGAAATGAAAGCTTTGAAGCTTTAAAGAATTAAAGAAAGAAATGAAGGGGCTCAAAGGCCTATGAAGAAGCTTGAAAAATCTTGTGAAAATGAGAAGAACATTGTCCAACTTGAGAAATAATGGATAGGAGAGGGGTATTTATATCTTCAAAGGGATTATAACAGGAAGAAATTGATTCAAAATTTGAATCAATTGACTGAAGATTTAACAAGATTAGTTGAGGAGTGAACTCGATTGATTAGGGAGTGAACAATCATTGATAGCCTTTCACAAAAGAAGAAATGGAGTTAGCATGAGATTGATGGGGAGATAAGAAAAATTGATTTGTGAGTTAGAATGGAGTGACTGGGAGTCTTGAATTAGTAAAAAAATTTGAAGATTAGTTAGGGAAGGTAACTCATGCAATTAGAGTTCAATTTGGAGCAAATATGGGCCCAAAATGAAGAAAAAATTATGCTGGAAAGGATGACAAGGTCACCAATGGGTCGCTAGTTTCATCAGGTTAAGTCACTAGTTGAGATCCTAATGTTCAATAAGGTCACGAGTGGAGATTATGATGTTCAAAAGGGTCACTATTGGAGATCTTGTTGAACATGTGGAGATCCTGAAAGGAAGGGGTCTAGGTGAAAACTAATAGTTGGTGAACGATTTTGGGGGGTCAAAGAAACCATTTTTCACTAGAACTAAGCCAAAAATATGATATAAACAGGGTGACCAATTTCACCATGTTAGGTCACCAGTGGATACCCAAGGTCACAAGTGGATACCCAAAAACATTTTTCCTTAATGACATATACTTCCTAAGGCATCCATTTTTTAATTAATTTGTCATATATAAGTTGAATAGGCACATAAAATAACTATAAAATAAATCTTAAGTAAATAAAATAACTCATATGGAACATTTTACAATTCTAATATTCTATCTTTTAAGATTTATTTTATAATTATTTTATGATTTATTGTAATTATATATTTATTTAAAATAATTTCTCTATCTTATTTTTGTTGTATTATTTCTCTTTTATTAATATAAAGTTTAATAATACAAAGTTTAATAAGCAGTATTTATACAAATAATACTTTATATATATATATATATATATATATATATATATATATATATATATATATATATATATATATATATATATATATATATATATATATATATATATATCTTAGGAATGTATTTTAAAATAACTTATATATATATATAATCTATGTTTATATAATTACTTTTAAACAAATAAAATAACTCATTAAGGAAATAAAATTAATTCAAGATTGATATCTATTTTAAATTTTTTAAGATAGATATATTTAACGTATTATATATAAATAAGTGACAGTGAGGGACCACCGAAAAAGGCCAAAACTAAAATCGCTAAAGCCAAGACTGAGGGTAATACTTCAGGTGTTAGAAGATCTGGCAGAATTGCGGGCAAACCAACGCCAAAGGCAAAATTGATAGAATACTTTGAAAGTGACTCAGATACGTCTAGTTAGGAGGGTGAGTTGTCTAAAGATGAAGACATTGTGATGCAGGGACTTCCGGAGGTCATAACTTTTGACTCGGATGTGGGTTTTCTACGAAATTTTACAGGTGGATGCGTTATGAGGTGGCCAGTGGTTTCCCAACCTTGCCCTAGCGGGTTGGACCTCGTCTTGGCACTTTTTCGGGGCTTCAAACTTTCATCTTGGCCCTCAAAATAGCAAATTAGTGTTTTTTTCTAGTTTTTTAAAAGTTGCTTTTTTTAATAACTCGAAACTCATGTTTCGAATTTAGGATGTTAGTTGGTTTTTCGTCCTACCTTAGCTTTATGAGCTTTTTGGGAAAAAACTGGATTCTCAAGATATGATTGTAAAATTACCTAAAATGGCAAAATCTGACAATTGTCGAAATCTGCCAAAAAAGGTAATTTTTTGTTTTTTTTTGTTTTCTTAGATATAAGAGAGTTTTTCTCTCATGGTAGCAGCAGAGTTGAGGAATAGAAATTTTGTTATGTTTCAGCTTCCAAATTTTTGTCTCTCATGTTTAATGGCACAATTCTGTTGAGTGAATGTTGAGTGCTGCATCATTTGGTATCAGAGCAGGAAGATGGCTGGGAGAGGAAGAGGAAGAGGCGGTCTTGCCCAGATGCATAGAGAAATGCAAAATCTGCAAAGGCAAATAGCAGAACTTACAACACGGATGGAAACCCAAAGACTGGGTAGAGGAGGAGATGAATCTGATGAAGAGATAGGTCAAGGAGCTGCAAATCAAGATACAGAACATGAAGAAGAAGAATTAGAAGGCATGAGTTTTGAAGAGAGGATGCTCAGGGCCTTAGAAGGGAAAAATGAAGGGATCAAGGTAGATGTGTCAAATTATGCAGGTAGTCTTAAACCAGAGGAGTTGATAGACTGGTTGAATGGCATGAGAAATTTTTTTGAATGGAAATCCATGACAGAGGAGAAGAAGGTAAAATTTGCATGCACCAAATTAAAGGGTCATGCAATGATTTGGTGGGATCATCTTCAAAAGGAACGAACAAGGAAAGGTAAGGATAAGATCAGGACATGGAATAAAATGGAGAAGAAGTTGAGAGAAAAGTTTTTGCCCATAGATTATGCACAAACCCTTTTTCGTAGGTTTCAAAATTTAAAGCAGAACCTCTCTTCTGTGCAAGATTATACAAATGAGTTTTATACACTGTCTATACGTATAGAGCATCAAGAAACTGATGCACAAATGGCTGCTAGATATGTGAATGGCCTGAAATTTTCTATTCAAGATGAATTGAGCATGCATCGACTCAACAATATGGAAGAGGCTTACCAATTGGCTCTAAAGGCTGAAGAAAAACAAAACAGACAGTATCATCAGAGGAATAGAGGAGGAAGAAGGGGTACATCAACCCCATTTCGAGGAGGTTCAAATTATGGCAGGGGAGAGTCATCCCATGGTGTGGAAAAACAAGTAGACACTCGGCAAGATCCTCTGAATCAAGAACGAGGAAGGGGATTTCAAAGAGGTAGAGGTTATGGTAGTGGTAGAGGATGGGAAAACCAGAGAAGGCCTTTCACCTGTTTCAGATGTGGAGAAGAAGGTCATAGGGCATTTGAATGCTCCAATTATAACATGCAAGAAAGAAATCAAGGAGGACAACCTAGGGTGAACATGATTCAAATGCAGCATGAAGTGGAAGGGACAGAACTGGAGGTTCCACCAGATGTGGGAGAAAGTCTCATGATGAGAAGAGCAATGGTGATTCCAGAGAAGGAGAAAACACAAGCCAAAAGCTCTGATGGTTCATGGCTTTGAACCAATATCTTCAGAACCAGATGCACTTCGGGTGGCAAGGTATGTCAAGTCATTGTTGATGGAGGTAGTTGTGAAAATATGGTTTCTAAAGAAATGGTAGACAAATTGAATTTACACTGTGAAAAACATCCTCATCCGTATCGCATTGCATGGTTTAAAAAGGGAAATGAAGTCACTGTTGATAAAAGATGCCTAATTAAGTTTAGCATAGGGAAGATCTATCAGGATGAGATATGGTGTGATGTTGTCCCAATGGATGCCTGTCATGTGTTATTGGGAAGGCCATGGCAGTATGATAGGAAAGTTATGCATGATGGAGAGAAAAACACATACACCTTTTGGAAAGATGGCGCTAAGGTGATTTTATTGCCTCTCAAGGATGAAGGAAAAGGTGAGACCATGTTGTCTGAAAGAGATCTTGTTAAAGAAATGAAGGTGACAGGGTGTTGCTATGCATTAGTAGTGAAAAAGGGTGAAGAGGAAGACATTTCAGTTCCCCCAGAAGTAGCCGAGCTGTTGAAAGAATTTGTTGATGTTTTACCTAATGAATTGCCTGATGGTCTACCACCAAAGAGAGATATTCAGCATCATATTGATTTGATTCCAGGAGCAACTCTACCCAACCAAGCAGCTTATAGGATGAATCCAACACAACATGCAGAGATGAATAAACAAGTAACAGAACTCCTAAGTAAAGGTGTGGTGAGAGAGAGCATGAGCCCATGTGCTGTACCTGCATTGTTAACCCCAAAAAAAGATGGAACATGGAGGATGTGCACTGATAGTAGAGCAATTAATAAGATTACCATCAAGTATCGGTTTCCTATACCTCGTATGGAGGACATGATGGATGTCCTTGCAGGGGCTAAATATTTCAGCAAGATCGACCTACGAAGCGGCTACCACCAAATCCGGATTCGAGAAGGGGATGAGTGGAAGACAGCCTTTAAGACTGGAGATGGATTATATGAGTGGATGGTTATGCCATTCGGGTTATCAAATGCACCTAGCCCATTTATGAGATTGATGAACACTATACTACGCCCTTACATTGGTAAGTTTGTGGTAGTTTATTTTGATGATATTTTGGTATTTAGTAACAGCAGAGAAGAGCATCTACAACACTTGAGGATCATCTTTGGTGTGTTAAGGAAGGAGAAGCTCTATGCCAATTTGAAAAAGTGTAGGTTCATGAAGGACAGTTTGGTTTTTTTAGGCTTTGTCATTTCTAAAGATGGTGTCAAAATGGATCCAGAAAAGGTCAGGGCAATCCTAGAATGGCCTAGTCCAAGCAGCATCACAGCGGTAAAAAGTTTTCATGGCTTGGCCACTTTCTATCGAAAGTTCATTCACAATTTCAGTAGTATTGTAGCTCCTATAACAGATTGCACCAAAGGGAGGGAGTTTGTATGGACCAAGGATGCTGAGGAGAGCTTTAAGTACTTGAAGAAAAAGGTAACAGAAGCACCTATACTTGCATTGCCAAATTTTGATAAAGTATTTGAAGTAGAATGTGATGCCTCCCATGTAGGAATAGGTGCTGTACTTAGCCAAGCTAGCAAACCTATAGCTTTCTTTAGTGAAAAGCTGAATGCAGTGAGAAAGAATTATTCTACTTATGATTTGGAACTTTATGCAATTGTCCAAGCATTGAGGCATTGGCGACATTATCTAGTTCCCCAAGAGTTTGTATTGTTTACAGATCATATTGCACTGAGGTACTTGAACACACAGAAAAAGTTGAATAGTAGGCATACCAAGTGGGTCTCTTTCTTGCAGGGTTACAACTTTGTGTTGAAGCATAAGTCTGGAAAACAAAATCAGGTTGCAGATGCGTTAAGTAGGCGTGTTGCACTTTTGACCACAATGGAAGCTGAGGTGATTGGTTTTGATGCCATCAAAAATTTGTATGAGTCTGATGATGATTTTTGGGAGATTGTGGAACAATTGAAGGCACCAATATCTGGTAACTTGGATCACTTTAGGGGTGAATATTTTATGCAAGATGGGTATCTATTTAAAGGAAAACAACTATGCATACCGGCTGGCTCTATGAGGGACAACATTATCAGAGAATTTCATAGTAGTGGGTTGGCTGGACATTTTGGCAAGGACAAGACAATAGCCTTGATAGAAGATAAATATTACTGGCCAAAGATGAAAAGGGATATAACTAAGTATGTAACAAGGTGTAGAATCTGCCAAGTGGCTAAGGGACATTCACAGAATACAGGATTGTATATGCCCTTACCAGTACCAGTTGCACCATGGACAGATTTGAGCATGGACTTTGTGTTGGGACTTCCACATACTCAACGAGGTAATGATTCCATTTTTGTAGTTGTTGATAGGTTCTCCAAGATGGTTCATTTTATTGCCTGTAAGAAGACTAATGATGCAACGAGGGTAGCAGAGTTATTTTTCTCAGAAGTTGTTAGACTACATGGTGTTCCAAAGACTATTACCTCTGACAGGGATACCAAATTCCTTAGTCATTTCTGGAGGACTTTATGGAAGAAAATGGGGACCAAGTTACAGTTTAGTAGTGCCTATCATCCTCAAACAGACGGGCAAACAGAGGTAGTTAATCGGAGTCTGGGAAATTTGCTGAGGTGTATTGTTGGAGAAAAGCCAAAATAATGGGATTTGGCATTACCCCAGGCCGAATTTGCCTATAATAGTTCTGTTAACTGATCAACAGGAAAGTCCCCTTTCCAGATTGTGTATGGCAGGAATCCTCAGGGTGTTCTAGATTTGGTACAGCTACCAATGAAAGATCAGGTCAGTGATGATGGGGAAGCATTTGCAGAACACCTTCAATAGTTGCAGCAAGCAGTGAGACAGAAGTTGCAGGACAGTAATGAGAGGTATAAGAATTCAGTGGATCCTAGTCGGCGACATCAAACATTCAGTGAAGGTGACTTAGTGATGGTATATTTGAGAAAAGAGCGGTTTCCTACTGGAACATATCACAAGTTGAAGTACAAGAAAATTGGTCCTTGCAGAATTACAAAGAAGATCAATGATAATGCATATGAGGTCAGTTTACCAGATGATCTCGCTATTTCTCCCGTGTTTAATATTTCTGATTTATATGCCTTCCATGGTGAGGATGATGCTGAAGATAGTCAACCAGAGGTGTCATGGCACAACCACATTCCCCATAAGAAGAAAGAAAAGATTGCACAGATTCTTGATAAGAACACTATCTCCACTCGGCACGGGCGTTACAACAAGTATTTAGTATAGTGGGAAGGATTGCCACCAACAGATAGCACATGGATTACAGAGTGGGAAATGCAGAGGTTAGATCCTGTCCAATGGCAGCAGTTTGAAGACACTCACTTGCAGGAGCTGCGTTCTTTTCAACCAGAGGAGAATGATGCAAGGACTTCCGGAGGTCATAACTTTTGACTCGGATGTGGGTTTTCTACGAAATTTTACAGGTGGATGCGTTATGAGGTGGCCAGTGGTTTCCCAACCGCCCTAGCGGGTTGGACCTCGTCTTGGTACTTTTTCGGGGCTTCAAACTTTCATCTTGGCCCTCAAAATAGCAAATTAGTGTTTTTTTCTAGTTTTTTAAAAGTTGCTTTTTTTAATAACTTGAAACTCATGTTTCAAATTTAGGATGTTAGTTGGTTTTTCGTCCTACCTTAGCTTTATGAGCTTTTTGGGAAAAAATTGGATTCTCAAGATATGATTGTAAAATTACCTAAAATGGCAAAATCTGACAATTGTCGAAATCTGCCAAAAAAGGTAATTTTTTGTTTTTTTTGTTTTCTTAGATATAAGAGAGTTTTTCTCTCATGGTAGCAGCAGAGTTGAGGAATAGAAATTTTGTTATGTTTCAGCTTCCAAATTTTTGTCTCTCATGTTTAATGGCACAATTCTGTTGAGTGAATGTTGAGTGCTGCATCACATTGAAGTGTAGGAATTAGACTTAGAGGAACTGAAGGGGTGGAGGAAAAGGATATACAAGATGAGGACACTGTTGATGGTGATTATGTGCCTGGAGATCATACTCAAGATGGGGAGGGGATGATTGTTGAGGAGGTCGAAAAAGGTGCTAAGGAAGAAGGTGCCAATCAGGAGGATGAAATATCTACTCTAAGAAACTATGTGGAACCCCTTGAGTAGAAGCTTCTCTCCCTCAGACGCTTCATAAACAAAATGCATAGCCACTCAACCATGGTTAATTTGTCTTTTTTGCAGGAGTAGGACATCCTTGCTCATGGCACGGATGAAGAGAAGACTAAAGAGTTTGATAAAATTTTTGACTTCCTGTCCAAAGGCTGGGAGGATGATATTTCCTAGCTTTGTCTCTTTTCTTTTTTTTTTTTTCTATTGTCATACTACTTATATTTACTATTTTCTATTAATTAGCTATCAATGCCATAGTTGTTGTTAGTGGCTCCTTTTGTTCGTGAGCCTTTGTTTCCCTTTTTTGGGTTGTCTTCTAAGGGTTTGGCCCCTTGTTTTTGCTGCCTTATTTTATCAAAAATGTATTATATATAGAAACTTATAAAGAAAGAAATGTTATATTATTTTAACTTTTAATTAGTTAAAATAAATTTATATTATTATAACATCTTAAATAGATATATTTAATATATTATATATAAAAAACTTATAAAGAAAGAAATTATATATTATTTTCACTTTTAATTAGTTAAGATAAATTTATATTATTATAAAATCTTACATTAATATTAATGTATTTCATTTAATAGATTGTAATCATTGATAGCCTTTCATAAAAGAAAAAATGGAGTTAGCATGAGATTGATGGGGAGATAAGAAGGATTGATTTGTGAGTTAGAATAGAGTGACTGGGAGTCTTGAATTAGTAAAAAATGTTGATGATCAGTTAGGGAAGGTAACTCATGCAATCAGGGTTCCATTTAGAGCAAATTTGGGCCCAAAATGAAGAAAAAATCATGGTAGAAAAGATGACAAGGTTGCTAATGGATCGCTAGTTTCATCAGGTTAAGTCACTAGTGGAGATCCTAATGTTCAACAAGGTTACGAGTGGAGATTATGATGTTCAATGTGGTCGCTAGTAGAGATCTTGTTGAATAGGTGGAGATCATGAAAGGAAGGGGTCTAGGTGAAAACTAATAGTTGGTGAACGATTTTGGGGGGTCAAAGAAGCCATTTGTCACTAGAACTAAGACAAAAAAATGATATAAATAGGGTGACCAATTTCATCATGTTAGGTCACCATTGGATACCCAAGGTCACAAGTGGATACCCAGAAACATTTTTTCTGAGTGACATATACTTCCTAAGGCATCTATTTTTTAATTAATTTATCATATATAAGTTGAATAGGCACATAAAATAACTATAAAATAAATCTTAAGTAAATAAAATAAGTCATATATAACATTTTACAATTCTAATATTCTATCTTTTAAGATTTATTTTATAATTATTTTATGATTTATTGTAATTATATATTTATTTAAAATAATTTCTCTATAATACTTTTGTTGTATTATTTCCCTTTTATTAATATAAAGTTTAATAAGTAGTATTTGTACAAATAATACTATATATATATATGTGTGTGTGTGTGTGTGTCTATATATATATATATATATATATATATATATATATATAGGATTGTATTTTAAAATAGCTTTTATATATAATCTATATTTATAGAATAACTTTTAAATAAACAAAATAACTCTTTAAGTAAATAAAATTAATTCAAGATCGATATCTATTTTAAACATTTTAAGATAGATATATTTAACATATTATATATAAAAACTAAAAAAGAAAGGAATGTTATAATAAATAGAGAAAGAAATGTTATATTATTTTAACTCTTAATTAGTTAAAATAAAATTTGTGATTTATTGACCTTATCCTCTAGCTTCCGTAAATCTTTAGGAAGAGGTCTTGATAAACAATTTAGTGTATGAATTTGTACTTGCATTACCCTGTTAAGTGTGAGGCAAAATGTGCAAAGGTACTGAAATTTGACATGATGCCGAGCCTCCTGATGTGGGCGATGGTGTGCAAATTTGACACTCCAGTGCAAGGGAGACGGAACTGTCCAAAGGCAAGAAGGGTGTGATTTGCAAAAAGAAGAAGGGTGGTGGAGTTTCAAGGGATGGGAGGTCATGGTATGCCCTTCACTCCACCACTTCTCAAAAACCTATGGGCTCTCCTTCCTCCCTGCTTCTTGTTTGAAGCTTTGATCCCTTTGGTACTAGCTCTAGTGCGAAGGAGAAGCCATTGTCAGTAGCATCTCTAGTTCAGACCTCAGACTCCATAGAAAATTGTAAAAACAAAAAAAATCATTTTCATGAATGCAGTGCTTTTTCCTTGGAACAGATTCAGTGGCAAAACCCTAACCCTAATCTATCTCCTCCCAATTCATCTCTAATTCTTGATGCCCCTCCTATTGACCCTCCCAAATTAGATCAAGTTCAGCATGTAGTGGGCTCCTCTTGTTTTCTCAATGATGCAGAAGTTGTTTTCACCAATGAACCATTAGACCTCCTAATCTTAGATGATTGCATCAATGAGGTTTCTTTGGTCATTGGTAACCGTTCTCTAATCTTGAGATTTATTTGTTGGCGACCATCCATTGCCTCCTTTTTTGAGTGGGTAAAGAACACTTGGAGCAATATCCCCACTCTGAACATCGATTCTCTAGATTTTGGTTTTTTACTATTTTCTTTCACCTTAGCTGATGACTATAATTTCATGATGCATAATGGCCCTTGGCTTTTTGGGAATGTGGGAGTCTTTCTATCTCCCTAGACCCCTTTTTTTGACCCAGCTACTACCGAGGTCATGGAAATTCCCATGTGGGTCAGGCTTTATAACTTGCCTCTTGTCATGTGATCTTCTGAGCTAATAAAAAATCTAATTAATCAAGTGGGTATCTTTGTTAATCTTGATCTAGATGGGAGTGCTTCCTCTCGTAGGTTTATCAGGGTTTGTGCATTAATCAAAATTTCCCTCCCTCTCCCTCATTCTGTTCGAATTCATTCTTCCAAAGGTACTTCAACACAATTTTTGAACTTTGAAGGGCTTCCCTTTAGATGTTTCTACTACAATTATCTGGTGAAATAATGGAAAGTTCTTTGTTCCTGAGCATGTGCCTAAGTCTCTTGTGATGCCCACTTCATCTCCTCTTGTCGTACCGATGGACAACATTGATGTAGATCATCTACCATTATTTGTTTTAGAGGATGACAGTTTAGATTAAGAGGGCACTTACCCTTTCATGAAGGATTTGGAAGAAAACTTCAAGCTCTTCGAACTTGACCTATTTTTGGCTCCTCAGATTTTCAAGATTTCTCAAAAGGACAATAGTAAAACTAAACCAGATTGTGGGACTACCAAGAAAAAAGGCCAAATAACCAATGCGGAGAAACTCTATATGGAAGGAATGGAGGTGGTGGAAGGAGGATCACAGTGGACTATGGAGGCCCTCCTTTCATGACATGGGAAGAAGCCCTAGCTTCTCCTTGATTTTGGGTTGAATGTCTTGTGGGCTTTGTCTCTGGTTTCTTCTGATACTTTTAGAAAGATGTATATTTCTTTCTCTTCTTAGTCTGCCTAGGTTCTTCTCCCCTTCTCTTGCATCTTTTCCATCTCTCTTATCTTCATTTTTCTTGGCATGTTTGGTCCTGTTGTTCCTTATTTTTTATGACATTTATATAAAAATCTCTATTATGAGGAAAAAAATAAATAAATTAGTTAAAATAAATTTTTATTATTATAACATCCTAATATAGATATATTTAACATATTATATATATAAACTTATAAAGAAAGAAATGTTATATTATTTTAACTCTTATTTAGTCAAAATAATTTTATATTATTATAAATCTTACATTAATATTAATGTATTTCATTTAATAGATTTTAATCTATACTTATCACTTCAACTCACAACAAAAAATTAAGACTATGAATTGTCATACCCCAAATTTTGAGCATGTTTCACTTTTTGCTTGTATGTAATTAGTAGATAGTTTTGCATGGATTAATGATTTGACATTTGTGCAAATGTCAAGATAAATCAATGATTTCATGAGTTTATGTTTATCTGTTTAGAATTTAGACATGTGATTATATGATGTCATGATTTTTAATTCATATGGTTTATGGGTTGACTAACGATACACTAATCCCAGTTTGGTGATTGTAAGTTTTAACTAGTCATTGATTTGTCATCAAGATCCTTTAACCATAGATTTTTTTCAAGAAAACTAAGTCAGGTTGGTATTGTTAGACACACAACAATACTGAGAGGGGGGGTGAATCAGTATCTAAACAATCTTCCAATTTTGATAAGTTCAACTAATCCATAGAAGATTAAACTATAATCATCACAATATTAACATAAAAATTAAAGATTAACACAATGCACATCAATGCACAACACCAAATATAACCCTAGAAGGGAAAAATCATAGTGAGGATTAGATCATAATATATGAAGCTCAAATAACAACTTTGTTTTAGGGCTACAATCCAAGGAAGCAACTACTCCCTGAAAATTTTGATTTAAGGTCACACCCAAGGAAATAACTACTCCTTGAATACTTGTTTTTAGGGTCACACCCAAGGAATCTACTACTCCTTGCCTCTAGTAGAAGTTCACAAAATATTATAGTATGATATTCCTTGTACTATCTAAAAACTAACATTGAAATTCACACCTTTGATGATTGGATTTTTGCCTCTTCACACTTTTTTCTGATGATCTGATCAGCTAGGCACACTCTATACTTGATCACTATCACATATAAGTCTTCAGGATGGATTTGGACATCATCAACAACTTCTTCTCTTTCACCCTCCATCGCACGTCAATAATGTATTGATTCTTCTTTTTATTTGCTTGCGACCTTACACAATCAACATGCAATCACATTCTCCTCACTCAATTTGATTCACTATTTATTCATGATATTACATTGATTACATTGCTTTTCATTCATCTACAACATGAAAAATACATTTAGAAGTTGGCCAGACAACACATAATATGAAATGTGTAGAAGATAGATCCTAAGTGAAACCACACGTTGCACCAGCAGAAGATCCAAGCCTTGCAGACTCTAACACTTTTTTAATTGGGTCCCAAACATCCTTCACATCTTGAAACATAAAGGAATTACATCCGCACACTCTGCTCATTTCAAAATAGAATAACTTTAATAAAAAACACATGAACCTTGAAAAAAAAGGTTTTTATTTGATTGGTAGTTTAATTTGATCCTCCTTTCACTACATATGGTTAATTCAAGGACATTAAACCACATTGAATCACAACTTTTACAAGGGGACTCAGTATCAGGTTTTGGTGTCACTTGGAATGATAAGGAAATTTAGAACTTTTTGGTTGATTTGTTAAACCCTAGTTTGATTAGGACTAAAACCGTAATTATACAAAATCATAAACAAATGGACAAAACATGACAAATACTTACACAAGAAGGCACTAAATGCATATTAGATACTGTAACTTGCTTAGAGATTCCCAAAACTTCAAAACTGGGGGATAGAAGAGAAGGTGTCCTTGTCTAGTAAGGAATATTTTCTATTGTTTTCTTCAGATCTGGAATCTTTATACTCTACTATGATCTCCTATAACTCCTCTTCACAAGATTTAACACTTGTAACCTTCAATCACAAGAGAGGGGTTGGGGGTTGTGGTGTTTAGGAGCCTGCCTTAGTCAAGCCACATAATTACAGTGAGGCCTTCCAACATCATTGTTAGATATAGAGTGCATGTCCTTGGTGGAAAGAGGCAAAAGAAAATGATAAAATATATAGATTGAATCACAAATAAATATCACCTCAGAGGTGTAGGTCTCAAGGATATGAATATCTTTCACATCATGAGAAGATGAAGCCAAACTTGCAATAAAAAACACAATAACAACATAACTTTTCTTTGCAATACAATGAATGCCTTGAATTCTCTTTGCTTAATGATCATAAATTCTCCTTAATCTCAAAATTATCCTATAGTTTACAAATGAAGTCCTAAACATGTTTATATATGCATCCCTGCTAATATTTTGTAATTCAAACTTAAGATGCCGACAAGGGAAGTCTTTTAACGGTCACAAGCCGACATTCAAATTTGGGACCCCAAAAATATAGGAAGGACTAGGGTGCATGTGCCCAAGTCTAGGGGCCTATTTTGGGTTTGTATTAAGCTTAAGGTTCACCCCTAAGTCCCATTTGACATGGGTTTTAGGGGATTTTTCTTTGGGATTCATTTTCAACACGCATGATTAAATCTAAGGGACCTTGGAGCTAAACATAGGATGTAAAAGTCTTAGGAGTACATTTTATGACATAAAACATATGTGATAAGATATTGTTGATGAAGTATAGTTCTTTTTAACATCTATGTACAACTCTCTGTGATTACAAACTTTCATCTAGTTATTATGAGAATCATAACTCATTGACTTCGATTAGTCAATCCAAAGCTGGAACATTTCAACAATCATTCAAAAAGCATAACAAGAGTTTCATCAAGATTAATGGGCAACATTCAAACAACTTTCAATCACAAGTGGCAGCTATTTCAAATTGGACCCAATTCAAACTTAGGTAGCAATAGAGACAATTTACTCCATTATCAGATTCTCTTCATTTGATAATGATTCAAGTGGTAACTAACAATATTTTGAAGCTTCCTCCTACTCATCCAATAGACAGTAGCAATATGAAAGGACATTCATTTGATGCTAATGCCTTTGTCAGTATCACTATCCTAGGACATGACACTAAAAGATGTATACGTCATAAACATGAAATTCAAGTCCTCATTGATTCTAAGATAATATATGTGATTGGTGTGAATGACAATGGAAATAAGTCAGTTGCTCCTTCAAATCAGAATCTAGAGATCTTCAATAATCCTTTTCCTAAGCATAACATTAACAACATGGTAGAACAACAAAATGAAATGGAGCCTGAAGTTGAATTTCACGAATATGACAAAATACATAGATTGATAGAACAAAAAAAGTGGAAAAAAAGATTAGCTTGAATGTAAAGCTCCATCTCATCCACGAGAAAAAGTTATCTATGCTAAGGTTCCTCCTCTATTATCCCTTCAAGGATAAGGAGAAAAAAAAATGCACAAGATATGCAAATGAAATAGACTATGTGTAATCACAACAAGGAAAAGAAGGTTATAATGATGAATAGTATCCTATTCCATAGTGAAAAGCTCATTCACCAAGTAAAGTAGAATAAGAAAGAAAAAGAGCAAGACACAAGTAACCAAAGTCTACTGAAAAAGGTAATGATTCACCTCCCCATAAGCATCAAAATATTTCAAATATATAAAAATTTGTGTATCAAGCATCGCAGACTCTTGTGAAAATAAAATAAGTATGAATTTTTTATCAATTCCACCACACTTTATGGAGCACCTATCTAGGATACTCACAAGTTTGGACTCCTCTTAGGTGTGTGTGTGTGTGTGTGTGTGTGTGTGTGTGTGTGTGTGTGTGTGTTAGGAATTTGTAGGTCTAATAAAACTAATTCCATATAATCCAATAGGAGAAAATGATGCAACAAATTACCATAATGCAAAGATCAAATGACAAACATAAGGTAACACAAGATATACCTTTGGAAGACCCTTAAGAGGGAAAACCCCAACCTCCAAAAGCATCCACACTCATATGTATTATTTGTTGGGAATTAAGGTGTCTCAACCTTTGTAAATTCCTAGCATTGGATATTTATTTCTATATTTATTTATTGGCCTAATTTGTATTTATGCCTGCATTACTCTCTTGGAGACTAACTCTATTATGCTAGTTTCCAGTTTCTTGAATCTAGTTTTTCATCTATTCTATAGATTCTAAAATCCTTAGTATAAATAATGATATGGTGAAGAAAATGTAATTAAAATTTAAAATAAAAGGTAAACCAATATAAATTCAAGGAAAAAATGCAATCCCTAAAATAGGACTGGGTAGGGTAGGTAATATGTAGGAAGCATAAGAAACACCAAACCCTATTTAAGAAAAAAGATGAACTAATAAAGTATAAGTATAAATAGAGAAATCAAATAAAAAATACAATGTAATATAAGATTTAAGTGCATATCTAAAATCTTTAATATGCTTGAATGTTAGGATTAAAGTGCCATCAACCTTGTAAATCCTATATAAATTATTATATTCCTATTATTGTTTGTAAATCACGTATAAGGGATGAAAGGTTTCACCAACATGGATCTTGTTTTAGCCGCATGTTTATATCTAGTACCTGATGCTAATTCATCTGTGATGGGGGGTCATAGGGGCATTTCCCCTTGTGAGGGGTTTAGGGTGATCATCCCCCAGGTGGGGGGTCTAATGGATGTGCATCTCGGTGGGGGTTTGGGGTAGCGCCCCCATAACCACATTTTATTTATATTTTATCATTGTAAATCTAGACCATTCATCATTAGGTCTGGTGGTACTTATAGGGATTTAGGGTTTTAGGTTCATAAAATTGTAGGTCTTTGCCTTTAAATTCTCTTAAGCCTAATTTCCTAAGATTTTGTGCATTATCTTTTAAATCCCTATTGACCGCCTATAGTAGGTTCTTGGTCCCTTAAGTTATGACTTGATGCCTTTGTATTCATTAAGTGATCGGCCTCATGACCTAGTCTTACCCCTTATGACCCATAAAAATTAAATTTAAGTCCCATGTTTTTGCATAGGTTATAAGGTTTGATATAAATGAATATCATGGCCTCGTAGTGCATCATGTGTGACATGATCATCCCCCATGAGTGGCCACGACAGGATGACACCTGTAGAAGGATCTAGGCTTATGCTCCTTTATTGAAGAATTTTACATTGAGAAACCATATGCTACCAAGTGTCAGTCTGATAAATAATCTATAGGAAGGTTCAAATCTAAGGGTTGTGCATCATCACAAGGGAATCTTACTAAGAAGGAATATTCACCATGCGGTCACAAGATGGAAACACGTAGCCTCATCTTATTGAAGAAGTAAAAGGCAAGTAAAAACATGGATGCTTTATCACGCCCGCGTAGGGTAGATAAGTGGTGGGCCATCTTCTATTGTGACACTATGAGGTGATGCCACGTGTCTAAGCGAGATGAAAAGTGACATGGTCAGTGACAGAAGTACATCTGATTTGGCTTATCCTTATTCATTGAAGACTTTTCAACTATGATGGTCTAGATTTTCAAATCTTGTAAGTAAATAATGACCATGGATCTCACAAGGACAAGCTCAGATCAACGATGCAGATTTAAATTTTCATGAAGAATGTTGAAGGAACCTTATGACATGGATGAGAGATTAAGGCTGAGGCTACCTCCATTAATGCCGTATGACCTAAACTACAAAGGTTGAAAAGGAGGAAATTTAGGGCTTTTTGCATCATTTATCCAAGCACAAATAGAATTTAGACATGCAACAAATCTTCATGCAAGTAGGAGAAGAATTTCAAGCTACTACAGGTATAAAAAACTAGTAAGTTTATTCTGTTAAACCATGCTCAGTGCATTATAAGTTGACTGCTTGATTGAGAAGGTAGATAATTATCAATATAAGAAGCC
The DNA here is from genome assembly GCA_027924645.1 of Cunninghamia lanceolata. Classification (NCBI taxonomy): domain Eukaryota; kingdom Viridiplantae; phylum Streptophyta; class Pinopsida; order Cupressales; family Cupressaceae; genus Cunninghamia; species Cunninghamia lanceolata. Next base: position 7,483,749 of record BSBN01000159.1, read on the forward strand.
CTATTTTACTACAAATAGTTTGAAAAGATTATTAAAGGCAGTCAAGCTTCCACCTCAAAGTGTAGTTTGGATGAGGATCTTATGATCCAACTTCCAGACTCTACTAGGAAATCCATGAATCTGCATGGTCCTGACGAACCAGATGAAAAATTCCTTGAGTATTGCTACAATTGTAAAGATGCCTGATTGCCTATTCCTAGTTGGTTTTTATTTGAGAATTGGCACCATAAAATGGATTATAAAGCCCCAGTCTGCCACACTTGGAAGTTTGATTTAGCCAAGCTAATATTCCCTAATGTATTCCCTAATCTAGACTTAATGAGGCTGATAGCATAGAGGTACGACCCCCAAACAATGATAGTCTTGACAGGGAATGGCACAAAAATAATCAAGTTCACAAAGGGATACATTGCCACTATGTTTAACTTAAACCCTATGGCTAGTAAGCTAATTGACTTACGTGCATTGAAGAAAAAATACCAAAGTATCAAGCGCGTGTGTAGAGATTTCAATTTGTCCAAGCACAGGCCAAGAGGAGTTGATGGTAAGTTGGTGAAGATATTAGATAGTGAAGAGGAACCTTTCCAATGCACTATATTCATGCATTATTTTGTTAGGACATATCATAGTTTGTGCCAGGTGCTAGGTAGGGATGCCTCTGACAGGATGCCCATCTCTCTGATAATGATGGCAATGGATATTCAAAGTTAAGAGACTAGGGAGCTGTATGACTATGCTTCCTATGTTGTAGATAAAATGCACAAAAAGATGATGGAAATCAAAATCTAATTATTTACTATGAATGCCCATGTTGAATTAACATGGTATTCCATGTTGTTCCATATGCTTTTGTTTGCCTTGTCAGGAATGTGGCACCAAAACCTACGAATGCATAGGGAAACATTTTGCCAGTGTAGATGTGGACTTGCATGGTAGATATGTATTGTCTTGATACTAACTGTGTAATCTTTGAAGAATATTTTGTAAGGAGAGTTCTTAGTTTCTTGGTGCCAGAAGGAGAAAGGCTACATCCAAATGTTTTATATTTTTAAGGCCTTTGGATAGAACTCCTCTCTTGGGGATTGATTGTAATTGGAGTGATTTGTTTTACCATGAGCACACCACCTACATCAGAGTCTCTGGGTGTGAGGCCCCTCCCCACATTCTACCTAAATATGTGCCTAAGAGAATTGCATTTTTAGAAATCATTAGGCACTTAAATTAATTAGATAAAGAGCATATGAGGAAGTACAAAAAAGGTTCTTTTTTTCCAACCACCCTCAGATTCAATGACTTTCTAATAGCTAACAAAGGTGGGCTGGATCAAATTTATTTAGTGCTATAATGTTATGGGATGTATTTGGAGTATCCAAGGATATTTGACCCTTATGGTTTCATTGATAGGTTCAGGTTTAGTAAATAGAGACCGAGGTACATTCACGGGGTCTACTTTAATAAGGATACTATCAAAAACTATTTCACAATGAATGATGTCCATACTTTGAGAATCAAGTGGCACATAATAATGACAGGAGAAAGGATGAGAAAAAAATTGAATCTTGCATCCCAGGGTGCCTTTGTAGAAGTGTAGGAAACCATAAGAAGAATTCAAAAGATGTTTGATAATGAAGAGCAACTAATTGCTAGTCCTCCTACAGGAGAAGAAAGGCCTTCCTATTATCCTAGCAACTGAAGCGGAGGATATGCTGTAAAAAGAGAATCAATTAACCCTTCCCCTACCAAGAAAGCAAAATTAATTGATTTGGAGGTAGAGGAGGAAATTGATGTAGTAGACATAGAAGGAGAGGTAGAGGAGAAGGTACAAGAAGCTGCCCATCAGGTGAATTCACCTGACAGAATAAGGCCCTACTCATCCCTTGAGAACAGGTCAATAAGGACCATGACAAGCTAGACTATAGATATAGAAGATGTCAAGGTGATGGCTTGGAATAAATTCCTAGAAGATGATGAATTCATTAACACTCATGAATTTAGGAGTTATGTGCTAAAAGTGAGAAGTGAAGAATTCCATAACAAGATTGAGGATGCCAAGAGTGGGGCTGGCCCCTCTGAATATGAGGCCATCACTCAAAAAGTGTTAACAGAAGTCAATCAGGCCATCAACAAAATGACTCCAAAGGAAGGGAGGTCATTGGTTGCTAAGAGTAATATCTTGCTCCTTCCTCACTTAACTTTGTCAAATACAATTGTATTCGATGACATAACCATAGAAGACTTATATGTAACATATGAGCAAGTATAGAAGGCTCTCTCTAGTGTAGACTTCAATTCTAGGTTCGAGACATTAGTAATATGGGATCTAGCCCCAAGGAACAATAAATGTAAGATTGGATTAGGTGAGTTAAGAGGGGATGTAATAATCAAGAGGGTATCTGACACTTGTGCTCCCCAAGCTACAAGTTTAAATGCACAGACTACTCAATTTGTTGAGGTAATAACCAACAAGATGCAGAAAGATCATGATGAGTTGCTTCTATAGTATGCACAAGTAATTGCAAAGCTCAATAGGTGTAAGGAGAAACTATCATTAGGGGCTAGTACTTCCACTCCTCCACCTATGATCCCTACAGTAGAATCATTTCTTGTTGACACAGAGCCCCTATTAGCTAAAATTAGAGAACTAAAGGAGGAAGTGAAGAGGTTGAAAGAGGAAAAGAAGAATTCATTCAAGGAGATGGTCTCCAATTTGATCAACCATAGAGTGACCAAGTTTGTGGTAAGGATGGATGAGACATGGAAGTCGTATTCTAATTTAAGAGTTGCATTACATAAACATGAACAGGATAAGGAATGGATCAAGATAATGCAGAGGTCATGGCTATCAAGGACTAGTGAGTTGAGAGACTTGATCAGGTGTGCCAGGTCTGATGCATGGGCACGACCTAAGATGAAGCTAACCCTTGACATGGTGGAAATTCTTGAAGGGGTTCTAGCTTTTCAATTAAAGCTAGAAAAGGTACTAGGTGAGAAAAAGTAATTTTTTTAGAATATGGACAAGAAATGATGCCTAATATATTAGAGGCCGATGGGCAAGTCAAAGATCTTGACAAGTGGAAAGCTGACTTCAGTGACAATATTAGCTAGCTAATATCTATTTGCTGCACTGATGGAGACCCCAAGAAGAGGATTTTGAGTTCAACTTTGGATAAATTACATGTACTTGAAATAAATTTTGAATTATTCTATAAGGAGGCAAAGATTTTTATGGATGCATGGTACACAGGACACAATGACAAGATTTTAGAGTTGGGCGCATTCCAATGGCTGTCAGAGAAATCATTTGCTAAGTGGGAAAAAGGGTATGGATGAGTGTACCTAAAATTAATGAACAACTACTCCTCCCCTACATTCATGTAGCTGGGCTTCTCCAACCATTTGTGTCCATGTGATATACTATTTTCTATCTTTTCTGTGGGCTCAATGTCATAAATGCTTGAACACCCTTGAGCAGCACTTTGTAATGTAATTTCACAAAACTAGACAAGTGTAATGAATATTGGCACCAAGTTCTATGTCTATAAAGAGCTGGCTGCCTCACATTGTAATGTTTTTGAAGGTTTGGGTTTCTAAGGAGTAAAGTTAATACAAAATTTTGGCTAATTGTTCTCTCTATGGTCTTGTGAGTTCCATTTTAATGTATGTATGTGTTTTTATAAACTATCTATCAGTTTCAGAGTAAATTTATATGAATAATGCTACTTGCATGTGTTTTTATTAACTATCTCCAATTGTTATCTGCATTTTTGTTTAGAATGAAGTAACGAAAGGTTTTCCAAATTCTGGGATGCCTATCTATTGCATTGCATGTTTAACTTCTTGTTTCTATTTAAGGAACATAATTAAAATGCTCTAAGTCAAATATGGGGAAATATGTATGATAATAAAGAGATTTGTAAGAAGAGTGAATAAAAATACTCAATCTTGGGAGTTCTTGGGAAGGCTGGAACTAAATAACCCTTTGAAATTTGTGTATTTATTTGGTTTATGGAAATGTATTTACATGTTTTAAGTTGGAATCCATACCCTTAGATAGGCACCGATTAAAGGCCTACATTAAGTTTATGAGCCAAACCCTAATCTGGCAACCACACACCCATAAAAATTGAATCAACTTAAAACCTCAAACTATAGGATATTAAGAGTAGAATTTAGGTTTCCAAATCCTGTGATTCACAACTAAAGTATGATCCAAAGCTAGTCCCTTTGCATTTATCTCATAGTTTTAGTCTGCATAATAGAGGATTCATCTACTAAAATGTCAATGCCTAAGTATAGTAAGGATTGACCACATGGGTATTCAATAAGGGAATACCCGCTAGGTTTTGCAAAGCCTAAAGTGTAGAGGAGACATTAGAGTCTGTCTCATGTTTGTTGGCCACTGACTTGAGGACCTTGTAGATTAAATATGGCAACTTTTTAGGGGAACTCAGACAATCAGTTGGGAACACTAACGGACTAGCGACTTCACTGGGGAGTTGGAAAGGAACCTACAACACAACAATAAGTCCCATTAGTTGGTGGCAACTCTGAACAAAATCTCTGAGCCGATGAATTTAGATGTTGTATGTAGGGGAGAAGGTCCATGCAAAATCTTTTGTTCCAAGAACTACCAACAAAGATGTATAGGAGAAAAGGAACTGCTCAACCCAATCATGAAGATTCACCAAGTCCTAGGAATAATGATAATTCCCAGAATAATGTTAGGTCTCTCCTGGACAAAAGCAAAAGCAACAACATGTTTCAACCACAGATGCTAACATTCATGAGATTTATGAGAAATAACAAAGTGATGGGTTGAGGTTTGGATTTGATGTGTTTCAAGAATGTCCTTTTGCTAGATCCCCTTGATAGATTTGAAGATATAGAATCTCCAAGAGACACTAATAATCCCATGAGACCATCTTCTTCCATTCCAAGAGAAGATGAGTTAGTAGAAGAAATTAGGAACCTCAGGGTAGAGCTCGACTATTTACAAGCCCTAAAAATAAGAGATGATATGAAACAAAAGGTGGAAGCTCTAAGAGTTGCCCACCAGATTTCATTTCCCACCCTTAATAATGCAAATGTGCTAAGAAACTAGAAAGCAAATGAGGTTCATAATCAACAAAATGACCAAAAGGTCCATACAAACAATCATGGGCTTGATAAGCATGTGAATCAAAATCCACAAAATAATCAAAGACAAAATGTAAATAACAACAGGGTACTACAGAATAATGTGAGAAATTAGAATGTTAATGCCAATGCAAATAGGAATTCAAATGCCGACCAATTGGGTAGAAGATCTGTGTTGTTGGACAAGTTTAGATAGTTAGAATTCACTAGCATTCATGGATACCCTTATCTTATTGATAATGATGTCAGAAATGAATTGCCAAAATTTTTAGGAAATAATGTTGTATCAAGAGAAGATCACTTCAAGGCTTTCCTAAATGTCATGGATAATTCTGAAATAGAACATGAGGATGTCTTCATGAAATTATTTATGCATCCTTTGATTGATGAAGCTAGAGAATGGTATAGAGGTTTGCCTAATCAAAGTATCACATCATGGGATGATATTAAAAGAAGCTTTAGAAAATAGTATGGAGACAAGACTAATCATAGTTTTATTATTAAGGAATTCACAAGTATTGTTAAAGAGACAAATGAAATAGTTTTTGATTTCAATGCTAGGTTTACCAGAGTTTTAAATAAATTACCACCTCATATGAGACCAAATGAACTAATGTGTATGGTCTTTGTCATGCCCACATTTCCCTTGTGGTCACAACACACAACACATGTGTAATGTCCACATTTGTCATGTGGTCATGACATGAAATACCAAAAACATTTCTGGGCCTCCCTAGAAACCCCCTCACACACATCAGTGTGCTCAATGACATGTGTACAAAGGCATAAACAAGTCAATCTATCGATGAGGTAATGATAACACCTTTTGTAACCCCTGCGAGATGTAAGCCGATTAGGGGGTTATGCAATGCGAGAAGCGTCCCCAATAGGGTTAGGTTCAAATTTGAAACTAACCCTAAGATTCCTAAGTGAATTGGAGGAAATTTGACATGCGACGAAACCCAACCCTAATCCTAAAGCTAATCAGATTAAATAAAATTTCATCTACAACATAATAATAAAGCATTAAACTATTAAAGTATTAATAAAATGCATAATAAAAAAACATTAAATTAAATAACCCTAATTCCCGAAAAAATCTAGCAGCATAACGCCTTACTAGCATTCATAGATAATAATTTAAAACTAATATATTCCTAAACCAAGTTTACTTCAACATTCCTTGTTAGCCAAGGTGATAAAATTTAAAATAAAAATTATTCTAAACTCTAAAGTCAACAAAGATAATTAAAATTCATCCTAAGTTGAGTACTAACCAAATAAATTAAATGGGGTTCAAATTAAATAATTAATTAAAATAAGTATCCCCCTTACCCTATAGATTAGCCAAAAAGAATTTTAATGGATTAAATTAATTAAATTTTCTTAGATTAATCTCCACACCTAACCCTCTTTCAAAAACCCCACCTAAATTAATTTAAAAGATCAAGGTTAAATTTAATCTCACAACATAATAAATAAAAAGGCAATGAAATAATGTAAAGTAGATTTTAAGAGATAAATCAAATTTAAAACTAAAAATCATGAATTAATCCCACAACATACCAAATAAAAAAACAATGGAATAAAGCAAAATTAGATTTCAAGGGATAACTTTAAATTTGGAACTAAAAATCATAAAGCCCAAAAAAAAAGATAATTAAAAGCAATGAAAATAAAGTAAAGGTAGTTTTTTTTAGAAAACTCTTTAAAAATAAAAAATAATTAAATATTAATTATGCCCATTTGAATTAATCATTATCACATTAACGATTTTTATCCTAACCCATTAGATTAAATCAAATTAATTAAAAACACTACATCATATAAGACATTAAATGAAAATAATAAAATCTAACACCTAAATTAAATTGCAAATGCAAATACTATAACCTCCATTTAAAATCAACTAGAATATTTAATTACATCCCACAAAAATTCCCACATTGTAAAAATTATCCCACTAGATAAATTTTAAATGCAAAGTATGAAATAATTGAACCCACTCAAAATAAAGAAAATATCCAAGAGGGTAAATTAGGCATTGAAAATTAAACCAAATTCTTTAGATTAAATGGGAGGGAAGAAAGTCGCCTATGCCCAAAAGGCAAGATAAAACTAAAAATCTAGTTTTATTTTTTTAATTACCTCCACTCATTCTTCCCAAGCCTAAAATCTTTATTAATAAAATAATCATTTCCTTACAAAACCCTAATCTCAAGTCTTTCTTTCTATTTTCCCTCTCATCTCTACAAACCCTATTCTCTTCTCTTCCTTGTTTTCTTTTCTCATTCATGGTTTCTATTCTATTTTGTTTTGCAAGTCAAGAAGGGCAAACATGGAAGTTTGAGATCACGGGGATTTACACACAGGGATTTAAATCCCTTGTGTTGGTATAAATGTTTCTCTCTATTTTTTTTGTACAAATATATATATTGTTCCACAAGATAAATCTGGGAAAACCCTAGAAATGAGGGTTTATATGTTTTGTTTTTTTTGTATTTAAAATGCATATACCTCAGAGAGTGTGTGTGTGTGTGTATATATATATATATATATATATATATATATATATATATATATATATATATATATATATATTGATGCCTGTATATGTTTTAGTGATGCATATATATATATGGCAAAAATCAAATGTTGAATGTAGGTTCGATCCATGGCCGACAGTGGCCAAAAAGGGCACAATCGAAGGTAGGTAATGGAGGATGGTAGTGTCAATGGCTATAGGTCAGAAGCAATAGGGCGTCAAGTGCCATAACTGTGAGGAGAGAGGCAGAGGTGGGGGTTCTAACCCCCCTGTGGGTCTGTATGCAAGTGTCTAGTGGTGGCCATGGTCACTGCCCTTCCCATTCCACACATAGCAGTGTAAGTTGTATCATCAGCATTTTCCTAGGGTTTAAACCCTAGTCTCAACATGTAGGAAAAAAACTTCTTTTGTTTATAAAAAAATCTTTGTTCTAATAATTTTTTTTATATTCCTACAGTTATTTACAATGCCCATAAATAAAATGGTATGAGTATAAAATTAACTATAATGACACACACACACACACACACACACACACATATTCAGAAATAGGGACTTGTATAATAAATAAATATTTTTATATATGCTCATATATATATAGATGGAAATATAAACATATTCACATTTTCCTATATTCTCTAAATCCTTTTTGAAGAAATAGACTTGATTTCCATGAAAGTAACAAAGAGAAACAACAAAATAAAGTTTTAAGGGGTATATATATATATATATAAGATGAGGGATCAAAATCGGGTCTTAAGTTGCCACTTTTTTTTTCTGAAATCAGGAATTGGATGAGAAATTGAAGATAGCTACACGCAAAATTTGAAGATGGAAAGAAAACAAGAGTTGTAGTGCTCCCCTTAAAATGGTTGAGATTAAGGGGTTCAAAAAGGGGGAGCACACAAATTGGTTTTGTTTTTTTGAAAAAACCATAACATAGCGTCTAGTGTGCTCCCCTTAAAATGTTAACTTTTTTTTAGTATTTCAATAATCGCTCCAGTGAGAACTTAGGTAACACCATATAGTTTATCCCTAATTTTTTGATAATTCTTTAATGAATAATTGATTTATTTAGTAATTTTTAAAGTGGACACATCTTGAAAAACAAAAATTTGAGCATGCTCCCCCCTAAAATGTTTGAAAACTAATCGAAAATCTTTTTTTTTTTTGAATTCATGTAGAATAGAGTCTAGTTTCTAAAAATATAACTTATTTCAATTTTCAATGAATGGTTAAAAAAAGTCAAAAATAGTAGACACTAGTTTTTGACAAAAAATGGACACACTAACAAAACAAATTCAAGATGAAACATTAAACATACTCAAAATGTGAAAAAAATTATATGGTTAGATAGCTAACAAAGAGCTTAAGATTATGGTGGTACTTTCTTTGAGTCTTCATTGAAAAAAGTGCCATCCTAATGGGGACCACGCTCCATATTATCTCTAGATTTTGCTAAAAACTGATAAAAACACTTCAAACAAAGCTGAGCATAACACGAGTGCATTTTAATGCACTCGCATTATGACGAGCATAACTAGAAATACAAATTCCAATTGCATTTGCTTGAAAGTTTCTAAAGCCTTTTCAACAAATCCATTTTTTACATATCTTGCAATCATTACATTCCATTATAAAACATCTCTTTGAGGTGTTACGTCTTACAATTGACATGCCTTGTCTATGCTTCCACACTTTACATACATGTCTACAAGGGCAGTTGCAGTTTCTATCATCTCTCTCTCTCTCTATTTATCTCCCCTCTCTATGTCCTACCCTTTCTCTGAGTCTCTCCTTCCCTCCCCTCTCTACCTCCCACCTTCTCTCTCACTCTCTTCTTCCCTCCTGTATCTACCTTCTACTATCTCTCTCACTCTCTACTTCCCTCTCTTATCTACCTCCTACCCTATTTCTGATTTTTTGTTTCCCTTGCCTCTCTACGTCCTACCTTTTCTCTCACTCTCTTCTCCCCCTTCCTCTCTACCTATTACCCTCTCTCTCACTTTTTACTTCCCTCCCCTATCTACCTCTTACCCTCTCTCTTAGTCTATGCTTCCCTCCCCTGTCTACCTCCTACCCTCTCTCTCTTCTTCCTTTCCTTGTCTACCTCCTATGGTCCTCTCCCACTCTCTACCTCCATCTTGTCTCTACCTCCTATCCTCTCTCTCACTCTCTACTTCCCTCCCCTCTCTACCTCTAGTCCTCATTCTTCCAATCCAATGAAATTTCATAAATTATCTTGTTTCCATTTCATTTAATCCCAATTTAGATCCTCATCCATCTTTACATGTCCTATTTTTATTACATTTCCATGTTCTTTGTCAATAAGGGAGAGCAACAAGGAAGAAAAAGGAGAGAGGATGGAGATGGTGGGGAGAGATACTTGGTGATAGGGAGAGAGAGAGATAGAGATTCCTAGTTTTCTTATTTTGGAGAGAGAGAGAGAGAGGGTGGGTCGGGTTTAGGAGTTTAGGGTTTAGGGGAATCATTTAGGGTTTAGGGGTTTAGGGCTGCTCAGGTTTATGGTTTATAGTTTAAGGGTTAGGATTTAGGGGCATTATTTAGGGTTTTGGGGTTTTGGGAGAGAAAGAGAGAGGTTTAGAGTTGCTCAGGTTTAGGGTCATTATTTAGGGTTTATGAGCTTAGGGTTGCTTAGACCTTTAGGGGAATTATTTATGATTTATGAGTTCAGGGTTGCTCAAGTTTAGGGTTTAGGGTTTTGGGTTATGGTTTAGGGGAATTATTTAGGGTTTAGGGTTTTACGGTTGATTAGGTTTTTGGTTTATGGTTTATGGGTTAGGGTTTAGGTGTTAGAGATTTAGTGTTGTTCAAGTTTAGGGTTTAGACAGAGAGAGTGAGGGGATCGATAGATATTGGGAGAGATCTAGGGAGATAGAGGTTTAGAGTTGCTTCCAGGGTTTATGGTTTAGTGGTTTGGGGATTCAGGTTGCTCAGTTTTAAGGTTTAGGGGTTAGGGGTTAGGGTTTAGGGGCATTATTTAGGGTAACTTAAGGTTTATGTTTTAGGGGTTAGGGGTTAAGGTATAGAGGTTTAGGTTAGGGTTTAGAGAGAGAGGACTGATAGGGAGATATAGAGGAGACTGAGGGGAGACATAGGGAGATAGAGGGTGAAGGACATGGCTATAGACATAGGTAGAGAGATTGAGAGGTAGACAGATGATAGAGACAAGGAGATAGGGTTTAGAGTTGATCAGATTTAGGGTTGATTGGGTTTAGGGGTTAGGAGTTTAGAGAGGGAGAGATATGGAGATAGAGGGTGAGGGACATGGCTAGAGATATAGCTAGATAGATGGGGTAGGTGCAAAAAGATGGGAGACCAAAAAGTGGCCAAAATTCTTAAAACTTTTTAAAAAGACATATCGCGAGTGTGTTATAATGCACTCGCATTATAGTGCACTCTTGTTATGGCTTGGTGTTGCCAATCCTTTGGCTCGGCAACACAAAACCATAACACGCTCACGCTATAATGCGAGTGGGTTATTGTTTTTTTTGCATATTTTTGTTTCTTGCAAAAGTTTGCCTAATGTTTGTCAAGTTTGAGGTTCTTTATTGAATGTTTTATGTTCAAGTTTATTAAGTATGTTTGATGTATGTATGTTTGTATATATATTTGTATTTATGTATGTATGTATGTATGCATGCCAAATTGTATGTACACTTGTATGTATGTATGTATGCCTATATGTATGAATGTATGTATGAATGCATGTATGTATGTATGTATATATGTATGTATGTATGTATGTATGTATGGTTGTCTGTATGTATGTATGTATGTATGTATGCATGCTTGTATGTATGTATATATGTATGCATGTTTGTATGTATGGTTGTATGTATATATGTATGCTTGTATGTATGTATGTATGAATGCTTGTATATATGTATGTATGTATGTATGAATGCTTGTATGTATGTATGTATGTAAGGGTTTTTTGTTTAGGGTATATAAGGACTTGAGCCCATATAGTTTTTAGGGTTGAGGGTTGAGGGATTAGGGCTTAAGTAATAGGTAGAGGGTAGAGAGTAGAGGGTTGAGGGTTGAGGGTTACAGTTAAGGGATAATATTTAGATTGTTGAGTGTATAAGATTAAGTGTGTAAGGTATGGGGATTAGGGTTTAGGATATTGGGAACTTAGGGTTTATGACATGGATTGAGGGTATAAGGGTGAGGTTTTAGGGTATAGGGATGAGGGTTTGTGGGTGTAGGTTTCAGGGTTTAAAGTATAGGGTTGAGGATTGATGGATTAGGGCTTAAGTATATGGTAGAGGGTTGAGAGTTTAAAATTGAGGGATAATGTTCAAGGTTGAGTGTCTAAGATATAGGGTATAGGGTTTAAGGTTGAGGGTATAAGGCATATGGACGAGGGTTGAGGGTTTAGGGCATAACTATAGGGTTGAGGGTATATGGTATAGGGTAGAGGTTTGAAGGTTGAGGGATAATCTTCAAGGTTGAGTGTCCAAGGTTAAGTTTATAGGATATAGGGTTTAAGGGTTTACAATTTAAGGGTATCTAAGGGTTGAGAGTTTATGGTTTAAGGGTTTAAGGTTTGATGGATTAAGGGTTTAAGTGACAAGGGTTTAAGGGTTAAAGGATTATAGTTTAAGGCTTAGTATCAAGGGTAGAGGGTTTAGGGTTAAAGGTTTAAGGGATGAGGGTTGAGGCTTTAGGGATGAGGGTTAAGGGATTAGGGTTTAAGGTATAGTGTCGGGGGTAGAGGGTTTAGGGATAGGTTTTAGGGTTTAAGGTTTAGGGTTGAGGGATTAGGGTTTAGATTTGAGGGATTAGGGTTTAAGGTATAGTGTCAAGGGTTGAACCCTAATCCCTCAACCCTCGACACTATACCTTAAACCCTAAACCCTACCCCCTTAACCCTAAACCCTAAACCTTATCACTTAACCCTAAACCCTAAACCCTATCCCTAAAGCCTCAACCCTCAACCCTTAAACCTTAAATCCTAAACCCTATCCCTAAACCCTCAACCCTTAAACTTTAAACCCTAAACCCTATCCCTAAACCCTCTACCCTCGACACTATACCTTAAACCCTAATCCCTTAACCCTAAACCCTAAATGTTACATCCTATCCCTAAAGGCTCAACCCTCAACCCTTAAACCTTAAACCATAAACCCTATCCCTACATCCTCTACCCTTGACACTATACCTTAAACCCTAATCCCTTAACCCTCAACCCTAAATCCTCAACCCTCAACCCTTAAACCTTCAACCCTAAACCCTATCCCTAAACCCTCTACCCTCGAAACTATGACTTAAACCCTAATCCCTCAACCCTTAAACCCTTAATCCCTCAAACCTTAAACCCTTAAATCCTAAACTCTCAACCCCTAGATACACTTAAACCCTTAAACCCTAATCCCTCAACCCTAAACCCTAAACCCTAATCCCTCAACCCTCAACCCTAATTTTGATTTCCTTCCATTACTTCAACATCATTATTGTTTTCCCCATCAGAAACCAATTCATTTAGTAACTTGTTGCCCATCAATTAACTTGAACTGCATACTCTGTTAGAAGAAGGGTATCTTTTATTTGTATCAATGTTGGTATTCATAAGCTAGAGCTTGCATTAATATTTTTCGCACACCCTATTCTTTGAAATATTTTAACCTTAAAATATGACTTGGATATGTACTTGAACACAACAAAATCTCCAATCTCCAACCCATGATGATTCACAAAATTTTACCAACCTTGCCTAAATTCTAGTTTATTTATTGTATACCCTAAACCCTAATCCCTCAACCCTAATCCCTCATCCCTAAACCCTAAATGCTATCCCTATTCCTAAACCCTCAACTCTCAACATTAAACCCTAATCTGTCAACCCTAAACCCTAATCACTCAACCCTAAACCCTATCCCTAAACCCTCAACCCTCAACACTATACCTTAAACCATAATCCCTCAACCCTAAACCCTAAACCCTATCCCTAAACCCAACAAAACTTCTTTGCCTTATGTTAGGTTGTTAAACCCATCATTTTTGACACTATTCTCTTAAAGATATCTGAGTTGCAAGAATATGTCAGTAAAATGGCTATGAACTTTTTTGGTAATTTTAGATATTAGTTTTAAAGTATTTTTCTTCATTCCCTTTTTAATTATGCATGTCTACAATAAATCCTAATTTAAGTTTTCTGTAATGTCTTAATAATGTTATATGGCATGTTTTTCTAGCCCATCTAGGGTTCATTATTCCAATAGGTGTACACACTATGAGAAAAGATTTGCGTATGGTACATCCACAGTGAGTAATTAATAGTTGAAATCAGAAGGATGATCATTATGAGAAAAGCTTTGCATTGGGGTACATCCACAGTGGGCGATAAATGGTTGAAATCATAACCCCTAGTCAACATTAAGTGAACATTTTTTTATTAAAATTTTTTAAAAAGATCAGCATACTCTCTCCACCTATTTGCTTGAATTTAAATCGGGGCCATAAAAATGTGCACACATCTGCTCCCAATGTATAACTTGGGTGTAATTAAAACCATCAACTAGATAAAATAAACAACTTTGGCCATAAAAATCAACCAGTCTTTTAAAAATAGATATATTAGTAACTATACATTTTAGTACTATTTCTTTCTTGATTTTATATTTTTAATTAACTAATTTTTTTTTGTTTTAGACAAAATATTACAATCCTCATGAAGGTCTATTCTTGTATATAATTTTCTCCTTTAATCTTTAGCCTGTCTTTTCCCTCCTAGAAGTTCTTTCAAAAGGATCCTTATTTTATCTTTTGATCTATATGATCTCTAAACATAAATCTATGTTTCTTGATGTCCACCTACTCAAAGATGTAAATGTCTCCTTAATATTATTATGGTGTACAAAATATGCCCACCCCGCACTTAGGGCATGTATATTGTTATGAAACAGGCAAATAATCTCCCATTGTTTGCTGGCTCTATCCACAAGAACTACTAAATTTTTTTCTCTTGGTAATTGTAGAGGACATTCACCTATTTGTGACATCTCCTGTATTCCCAAACCATTACTAAAACTAAATTATTTTAACCCAATAAATAGCTGATTGCATTGATTTAATACTCTACTATTAAATCTTAGCATTCACACAAATGCAGATGTTCATATTGTAGAAGACTACATTATATTAGACTATTAGAGATCCCTCAGAAAAATGTAATAACAAAACTACTTTGCCTTATGTTAGCTTACAATTATTTACCCATTCTTTTTGACACTCTTCTCTTAATAAAGTAAGAGTAATAAGAATAGAAGGCAGAGAATTTGATCTTACTAGTATGCATGGTCATTTACATTTTGTGACTTCATTTTCATTGAATAAAAAGGTACATATCTGATTTGAAAGGTGGGGTAGAGTTCACTGTCATGTGCTTTTCTGGATGATAAGGTCCATAATATCCAGGGTTCTTCAAAGAAAGGCATGTAACATAATTAAGTTTTTATTATACTAATCCTCTAGGTAAAGCTACAATTCAAATGCCTGCTTTGAAAGTTGAAATAAATTAAATTAGACTTACAATTTTGATTTTCTTCCATTGCTTCAACAACATCATTATTTTCTTCATCAGAAACCAATTCAATCAGCAACTTGTTCCCCATTGGTTGACTTGAACTGCATCCTCTGTTAGAAGAAGGGCATTTTTTATCTATATCAATGTTGGTATTCTTAAGCTGAAGAGCATTGATATTTTTCAAACACCATGTTCTTTGAAATATTTGAACCTTAAAATATGACTTGGATATGTACTTGAACATAGTAAAATCTCCAATCTCCAGCCCATCATGATTCATAAAATTTTCCCAACCTTGCCTAAATTCTAGTTTATTTATGGTACCCCCTAATTATACATCCCACTCCTGCCCACCTAGGCCTTGCAACACTGTATGTTCATCTATGTTGTCTATAAACTGTGAAACAAATGCAGGAGGAATGCGCTGCCATAAACACATTACACAATTAGATTTTACAAGTTCTTAACAGTGTAAAGGAAATATAAGAATGAAAAATAATGTATAGATTTACTAGGTTTTGTGTAAAGTCTCCAAGAATAACTTTGAATAAGGAGGCATGCCCATTAAACCAATTTAATTAGCAACTTGCTACCCATTTGTTGACTTGAACTACATCCTCTATTAGATGAAGGGCATCTTTTATCTGTATCAATGTTGGTATTCATAAGATGAAGAGCATTGATGTTTTTCACACACCCTATTCTTTGAAATATGTACTTGAAAATGTAACAAAATCTCCAATCTCTAGCCCATGATGACTTGACTTGAACTGCATCTGCTATTAGAAGAAGGTCATCTTTTATCTATATCAATGTTGGTATTCATAAGTTGAAGAAAATTGATGATTTTTGCACACCCTGTTCTTTGAAATATCTTAAGCTTAAAATATGACTTGGATATGTACTTGAACATGTAACAAAATCTCTAATCTACAGCCCATGATGAGTTGACTTGAACTGCATCCTTTGTTAGAAGAAGGGCATCTTTTATCTATATCAATGTTGATATTCATATGCTGAAGAGCATTGATGTTTTTCACACACCATGTTCTTTGAAATATCTTAACCTCAAAATATGACTTGGATATGTACTTGAACATGTAACAAAATCTCCAATCTCCAGCCCATGATGTGTTGACTTGAATTGCATCCTCTGTTAGAAGAAGGGCATGTTTTATATGTATCAATGTTGGTATTCATAAGCTGAAGAGTATTGATGTTTTTCACACACCATGTTCTTTGAAATATCTTAACCTTAAAATATGACTTGGATATGTACTTGAACACAACAAAATCTCCAATCTCTAGCCCATGATGATTCACAAAATTTTTCCAACCCTGCTTAAATTCTAGTTTATTTATGGTACCCCCTAATTGCACATCCCAATCATGCCCACCTAGGCCTTGCAACACCATATGTTCATCTGTGTTGTCTATAAACTGTGAAACAAATGTAGGAGAAATGTGCTTCCATAAACACATGACACAATTAGATTTTGCAAGTTCTTAATAGTGTATAGGAAATAAAAGAATGAAAAATAATGTATAGAGTTACCAGTTTTTGTGTAAAGTCTCCAAGCATAATTTTAAAGGAGGCATGCCCATTAAACCAATTCAATCAATAAATTTCTACCCATTGGTTGACTTAAATTGCATCTTTTGTTAGAAGAAGGGCATCTTTTACCTGTATCAGTGTTGGTATTCATAAGCTGAAGAGCATTGATGTTTTTCACACACCTTGTTCTTTGAAATATCTTAACCTTAAAATATGACTTGGATATGTACTTGAACATGTAACAAAATCTCCAATCTCAAGCCCATGATGAGTTGACTTGAACTGCATCCTTTGTTAGAAGAAGGACATCTTTTATCTGTATCAATGTTGGTTATCATAAGCTGAAGAGCATTGATGTTTTTCACACACCCTATTCTTTGAAATATATTAACCTTAAAATATGACTTGGATATGTACTTGAACATGTAACAAAATATGCAATCTCTAGCCCATGATGAGTTGACTTGAACTGCATCCTCTATTAGAAGAAGGGCATCTTTTATCTGTATCAATGTTGGTATTCATAAGCTAAAGAGCATTGATGTTTTTAACAAACCATGTTCTTTGAAATATCTTAACCTTAAAATATGACTTGCATATGTACTTGAACATGTAACAAATTCTCCAATCTCTAGCCCATGATGAGTTGACTTGAACTACATCCTCTGTTAGAAGAAGGGCATCTTTTATCTGTATCAATGTTGGTATTCATAAGCTGAAGAGCATTGATGTTTTTCACACACCCTATTCGTTGAAATATCTTAACCTTAAAATATGACTTAGATATGTACTTGAACACAATAAAATCTCCAATCTCTATCCCATGATGATTCATAAAATTTTCCCAACCCTGCCTAAATTCCAATTTATTTATGGTACCCCCTAATTGCACATCCCACTCTTGTCCACCTAGGCCTTACAACACCATATGTTCATCTGTGTTGTTTATAAACTATGAAATAGATGCAAGAGGAATTCACTACCATAAACATATTACACAATTAGATTTTACAAGTTCTTAATAGTGTACAGGAAATAAAAGAATGAAAAATAATGTATAGAGTTACCAGTTTTTGTGTAAAGTCTCCAAGCATAACTTTGAAGAAGGAGGCACACCCATTAAACCAACTCATTCAACAACTTTCTGCCCATTGGTTGACTTGAACTGCATACTCTTTTAGAAGAAGGGCATATTTTATTTGTATCAATGTTGGTATTCATAAGCCGAAGAACATTGATGTTTCTCACACACCATGTTCTTTGAAATATCTTAACCTTAAATTATGACTTGGATATGTACTTGAACACAACAAAATCTCCAATCTCTAGCCCTTGATGATTCACAAAATTTTTCCAACCCTACCTAAATTCCAATTTATTTATGGTACCCCTTAATTGTACATCCATAAACCCTAAACCTTAATCCCTTAATCCTAAACCCTAATCCCTAATTATAATTTATGGTACCCTAATCCCTTATCCATAAACCATAAACCCTATCCCTAAATCCTCAACCCTCAACACTTAAACCTTAAATCCTAAACCCTATCCCTAAACCCTCAACCCTCATCACTATACCTTAAACCCTAATCTCTCAACCCTAAACTTTCAACCCTAAACCCTATACCTAATCCCTCTACCCTCAACACTCTACCTTAACTCTAATCCCTCGACCCTCAACCCTAAATGCTATCCCTAAAGCCTCAACCCTAAACCCTAATCCCTCTTTACCTTAAACCCTCAACCCTTATCCACCCCTCTCCTCCCCTATCTGCCTCACCCCCATCTCTACCCTCCTCTAGCCTCGACACTATACATACATATATGCATACATACATGATTAATAACTTTGAACATAAAAAAATCCAAGGGGGTCATAATGCGAGCACGTTATAACATGCTCACATTATGTCAAACATGACAAACATTGAGCAAAATTTTGCAAAAAAGGAAAAAATGCAAAATAGAACATAACGCGAGTGCATTATAACGCACTTGCATTATGTTTTGCTATGAGAATCCCAAGCCTTAGGCTTTGCATTTGCTTTGGATTTCCAACCCAAAGGCTTCGAGTGCCTTCCCAATGTCTAGAGATGTGTTTTTGCATATTCTACAAGATTCCACATAATTTCGTTCATGCTAACCCTCAAATTTGCACGTGTTTCAAGGTCAAACAAATTGAACGCCTAGGTAATGTTAGGCTTTCTCTTAGCTATTTAACGATGTAATTTTTTTCACATTTTGACAATGTTAAGCCTTTCATCTTTAATTTCTTTTGTTTGTGTGTTTGTTTTTGGGCAAAAATCACTGTTTGGTCTTTTTTTCATTGTAAATTAACCATTCATTGAAATTTTTTTAAAAATACATATTTAGAAACTAGACTCCATTCTACACATATTAAAAAAAATGATTTTCAATTAGTTTTCAAAATTTATAGGGGTAGCATGGCCAAAATTCTATTTTTTTAAGATGTGTCCACTTTGAAAATTAGTAAAAAATCAAATATTCATAAAAAAATTAGCAGAAAAATTGGGCATAAACTACGTGTTAGCTAATTTCTCACCAAAGTGATTTTAAAAATACCAAAAAAAAGTTGACCTTTTGAGGGAGCCACAAAACATGCTATGTTATGTTTTTCTGACAGAAACAACACCAATTTATGTGGCTCCATCTTTTGAACCCCTTAATCTATACCATTTAAAAAAAAATCGTAGTTTAGAAAGTAGACTCAGAGCACTATGAACATTGTTTTGGTTGCATCTCTAAATTTTGAGTGTAACTATGCTCAATTTATCATCTAAGGCCAACATTTCCTGATTTAAGAAAAAAAGTGGCCACTTAAGACCCTTTTTTGGCCCCCTATCTTTTTGCACTTGCCCAATGATAGAGACAAGAAGATAGGGATTTAGGGTTGATCGGGTCTAGAGTTTAGGGGTTAGGAGTTTAGAGAGGGAGAGATAGGGAGATAGAGGGTGATGGACATGGCCAAATACATAGGCAGAGAGATTGAGAGGTAGAGGGATGATAGATACAAGGAGATAAGGGTTTAGGGTTGATCATGTTTAGGGTTTATGGTTGGTATATATGATGTATAGAATGGTGTAAATGACTAACATATTGGTGCTTATGATGTTCTAATGGCTCCTATGGCTGGCAGAGGGTAGAATGACACCTGTGATTGGCTAGGTGTAGAATGATGTTTATGATTGATAGGTAGGTGCTACTAAGGAGCATATTGGCACATACGATATACAAAATGATGCAAATGACTAATGGATTAGCACTATGATCTTCTAATGGCTCCTGGTGAGGTATTTGTTTAATTTTGATTATTTTTGGGATCGTTTGAGATGAAGCTTAGATTAATTTGGGATGGAGTTGGGATGAAATGGATTGGTTTAGGGATGATGAGAGGTGAAAAGGACTAGATTAGAAATGATTTGGGAATGATTAGAATGGTTTTACGGATGGTATGAAGTGGTTTAGTGTTGATTAGGGAATGATTAGAATGATTTAGGAATAGTTTAGAGATGGTATTTGAGATGAAATCTAGGTTGATTGGAAAATGATTAGGGATGAAGTTAAATTGATTTCAATGTGATTTGGGATGGTGTGAAGTGGTTTAGGGCTTATTAGAAGTGGTTTAGGGATTATTAGAGATGAAATTAAATGGATTAGGGATGATTTAGGATTGATTAGGAATGAATTTGGTTAGAATGAAAGCTAATGTTTTCATGTTTTCACGTTATAGAGATTGGGAGAGATAGGGAGATAGAGGTTTACGGTTGTTTTTGGGTTTTATGGTTTAGGGGTTAGGGGGTTAGGGGTTTAGGGTTTCTCATTTTTAGGGTTTAGGGGTTAGGGGTTAGGGTTTAGGGGCATTATTTATGGTTTAGATGTTTAGGTTTATGGTTTAGGTAAAGAGGTGAATAGGGAGATACAGAGGAGACCGATCCTGGGAGAGATATCTATGTCTCCTCTATCCCTCTCTCTAACTATACCTCTCTCTCTCTCTCTCCCCCTATCTCTCTATCTTTCTAGATCTCTTTTGATCCCCTCTCTCTAACTCTACCTTTCTATCTCTCTCTCCCTCACTATTTCAGGTTTACATGAGTTTAGGGTTTCTCAAGTAAATATGGTTTAGGTTTTTCAGGTAAGGGTTTAGGGGAATTATTTAGTCTTTAGGGGTTTAGGGATGCTCGAGTTTAGGGTTTACGGTCTAGGGGTTAGGTTTTAGGATTTATGGGTTAGGGATTTAGGGTTGCTTGAGTTTAGGGGTTAGGGTTTAGGTTTTAGAGAGAGATAGAGTGAGGGGACCAATAGAGATTGGGAGAGATAGGGAGATAGAGGTTTAGGGTTGCTTCTGCGTTTTATGGTTTAGGGACCTTAGGGGTTTAGGGGTTTAGGGTTGCTCATTTTTAGGGTTTATGGGTTAGGGGTTAGGATTTAGGGACAATATTTAGGGTTTATGGTTTATGGTTTAGTGGTAAGGGGTTAAGGTTTAGAGGTTTAGGTTTATGGTTTAGGTAGAGAGGGGAATAAGGAGATAGAGAGGAGACCAAGCCTGGGAGAGATATCTATGTCTCCTCTATCCCTCTCTCTAACTATACTTCTAGGTTTTATGGTTTAGGGACCTTAGGGGTTTAGGGGTTTAGGGTTGCTAGATTTTAGGGTTTAGGGTTAGGGGTTAGGGGAATTATTTAGGGTTTAGGGTTTATGGTTTAGAGTTTTAGGTTTATGGTTTAGGTAGAGGGGAGAATAGGGATCCCTATGTCTATCTCTCTAGACATATGGATCCCTATCTCTTAATCTATCCCTCACTACCTATCTCTCCTCTTTATCTCTCTCCCCATCCTTCTACCTCTTGAAATCCCTCTCCCTATGTCTCTAGACATCTCTTGATCTCTTTCCCTATTGAGCTATCTATCCTCATAACCCCATGTCTTAATATACCCCTCTCTACCTCTCTCTTTGCATTTCCCTATCTATCTCTCCCTTGCTAGATCTATCTCCCTATATCTACCTTCTCTCTATATATATCACTATCATTCTCCCTCTATAGACCCCTTTCTCTATCTTGATCCCCATCTCTCCATTTCCCCGTCTCTATCTCCACCTATCCTCTATATCTCCATGTCCCTCTCTGTCTCTCCATGTCTCCTAATCCACCTTTATGTTATCATGCTTCCTAGAACGAGCTCGTGTTATAACATGATCGCATTCTTGGAAGCATGGAAAATGGTAAAAAAGCATGTGGGATTTGTGTTTCAGACCCCACATGCTTGTTATTCCTACTTTTCATGATTATATCGGACAAGAAAATTATTTTCATGTTGGTTGACTAATTGAGAATCATTTTTATATGAATCCACCACCTTTTTTTGTTTTTTCAATGTAGAAGTGATTTTTTATGTTTTTGGAGAAAATTTGATTATTTAAACTGAAAGTTTCATGTTTCATGTGTGAATTTGTTTCAAAGCTAATTACCATTGATATATAGATTGAATTTGATGATATATGTTTGTTTTTTACATAAATTTTACTAATCCTATTCTAGAATTATATAGAATTCATAATCAAACTTGAGAAAATCAAGAATTTGAGGATTTTGAAGCCATCTTTTGGAGAATTGGTCAACTACAATATCAAATTCTAAGGTATGTTCAATTTTAATTCACATATCTATGTTATTATGTTATTTATGTCTTTAAATGTCTTTATGTATTTATGTTTTTTATGTTTTTTATGTTCTAAGACATATATGTGTCTAGGTATATTAGTTAGTTTAGTTAAAGAGACTCCAAATTCCTCATGTTTCCACCTTGTTTCGGCCCTTCATGTCTTTATTTCACCTATTTTCAGCTATACAAGAGAAAAAATGATGCAGCACACAAATGCAAGGTTTCATTTACCACATGACTGTTCACACATTGTCTTCACTGTCCTCTTAGAATGCATTGCTTTAAGACTAGGAAAAGATGCCATTTCATGGTTTGAATGCATAAGCTACCCACCAAACCTCCCAACCACCTTGGACCACACTAAAATGACTAGGGGATACTCACCAAACTCATAAAACAACTTAGTAACCTACTGTTCCTATTGTCCCTTCACAACTAGGTCAACTTTGCTTGTAGCCCTTGGAATAGAGTTTTTGGGGCATAACTTTCAGAATCTATGATAAAACCATGAACAAATTACCTTTTTGAATGCCCATTACTCCCTTCCACAACATATCTAACATGCAGGGTAGGTTTCTTTGGACCAAAAGCCTCAAAAATGGACTGTATCTATTGTTCCTAGGCCTAATTAGGACAACAAATGAAGTATTTTTGGCATAAATTTCATAAAATAACTCAAACCCATGAACTAAAAATTGTTTTGAGTACCTATTATCCCCTTACATAATATATATTTCATGAAGGTATGATTTTTTTGTAACATAAGGCCTTAAAAATGACTGGTAATTCTAGTAATTTGCCTAATTAGGTCACTTTTACAAAGGAGGTGCCTCAAGATCACCAAATTTTTACCAAAACTCAATGGAAAGTGTTTAGTTATGTATTAAAATAGAATAATCCACCATTTTTTTGATCAGGGCCCTCACTTATCTCATCAAATTCAAACATGCAAACTAGAAACACTCATTCTTCCTAAAAAATAGGAAATTGCAGCAATAAGAACGTTTCAAAACACTAAGAAAACTCGTTTTTGTGGTCCACAAGTGAATACATATTTTTAAAGACCTCAAAATATTTCATTCCACTATTTTGTGTCATTTTGGCATGGTCATGGCACTCAAAAACATAAAATTTCTTTCTAGGACTGTCAAAACCTAGGTTATTGGACTATTTTTAGTAAAATGAGTATAAAATCCACCAAACATGAGACCAGACCATAACATTATATGAAAAAGAAAGGTAATCCAATAAACCATCCAAAAATGTATGTTTCAGGGTGCTACAGAGCCATACTAGGCCGTACAAGTGCAAAGAACAGCAAAAAATGTAGAAAACCTGTAAAAAAATAGAGCTAGAACAGCAAAAAAAATCATTTTATCTTATTTCCTTGATTCCAAAAGATTCATGTTCTTCTTCCATGACCTTTATATCATATAAAAAGCATTTTTCACAATATACAACTTCACTCCTCTCCTCGTCCATCTAGAAAACTCAAAAAGAAAGGCTAAAAAATAGCCTCTCCACTAAGGCTACCAAAATAGAAAATACTAAACTTAAGCAAAAACTTAAAGGCCCCAGTCCTATAGTTACCCCCACTACAAAAATGCCTTAAATAGGATTTATTACAATAATAAATGGTCTTTTAAGACATTATTTTATGTAAAACTTGACACTAAAGCCTAAATTTTAATAATTGTCCATTTTTGACAAATGGTGCTCCTACACCATTCATCCCAACATAGAACTTTTCCAAGTCCCTTGGAAAGAATTTATCAATTTGTCCTCCATTATGCTTTACTTGTCTCTAACCTTCATGCTTGCCTTCAATAGGTTAACCTTGCTTTGGCTTTTCACTATCTTTGTAATCCTTGTTCTTGTCTTCTTTTGAAGCTGGCTTCCTGCTGTCATATAGTACTGTCATCTTCTTTTGTCTTTCATGCATTGTTCCATGCTTAGTACCCTTTGCCTCTTTAAGTTTTTCTTTGTCAGCCTTACAAAATCTGTACCAATGCATTTAGTGGTCTCTGTCAGACTTGTACCTACCTTTTCGACTGTCCAACCAACATCACAATCCACTATCCTTCTATTCACTGCCCTACAAACTCTTGTTTCAACATCACTAGGCTACCTTTGTACATGTTTCATCACCACAGGACACATGACTATCCCTATCAATATGCCTTCTTGTATTTCAAACTTACTCTTTTCTGTACTAACATGAGAGATCATGCCACATTCTTCTTCATCTCTGTCTGCACATTGTGTTTTTCCTTCTCATTTGTTGTCCCAACAACATCAAACTGTGACTTGGCTACAAATTTCACACTCTCACCTTCCTCATTGCTCACATATTCTTTTCTCCCTATCATGATGATTTCACCTTGCTCTCTTACCTCTTCAACCAATGGAGTTAGAATTAATGATCTCCAATCCTTTTCAATGTTATATGTATTTTGTCTCCCATTATACATTGCTGACCTATCAAACTGCCAAGGCCTTCCAAGTAAAACATGGCAACAACTCATAACTAGAATATCACAAATGACTTTATCTCTATATTGACCAATTTGAAATTCAACAGTAGCTTGTGCACTCACCAAAATGGTTTGATTTTTACTAACCCAAGACACTTGATAAGGTTTTTCTATAGGCACTCTTTGCAAGTTCAATGTGTCCACCATATCACTAGATACCATATTATCAGTGCATCCAGAATCAACTACTACTTTGCATACCTTATTTTGGCATCTGCAGGCTATCCTAAACAAGGCTCTTCTTTGAATTAGCTCTTTCTCCCTGGATGTCTTCAAGAGTTGTCTTCTCACCATCAATGATTCACCCACCTCTAGTGCAACATGAACACTTTCTCTTTCATCTTCTTGTGCAATTTGGACTCTCTTTTCACCTCTTCTTTCACCTCCACTTGAAGTAGTACCAATCTTGTTAGGGCACTTATAGGCTAGATGACCAAACTCACCATAGTGATAGCACTTTCCAGTAAACACATTTGAACGTCTTCCTTGATCTAAATATCTACCCCTAAAACTTGTTCTTCCACCTCTCCATCCTCCTCTAGACTTAGGTGCTTGTTCTTTACTCTTATCAGCATCTTCAAAATCTTCTTGGATTGTCTTGGTGTTGAAAATGTACCTCTACCCCTAGAAGTATTGCCTCTTCCTCTTGTTGCCTTCTCTTGTCTCCTCTTGAGTTTTTCTTCTACTCTTATTGCCATTTGAAAACATTATTCCACTATTTTTGGTGCTAGCAAACTGATTTCATCTTGAATGTTATACCTTAGGCGATTGAGATATCTAGCCACTCTTTCTTCCTCATCCTCCTCATGCTTTGTCCTTATAGTTAACCTATAAAACTCCTTAGTGTATTCTTACACATCTAAGTCCTTTTGCCTAAGATTTTGTAATCTTTTCAATAATTGGACATTATAGTCACCAGGAAGGAACTTACCTTTTAGTTTTGCCTTCATTTTCTCCCAAGAAGTGATCTTGTTCTTCCCTTGTTTCTATCTTTCCTCTTGCACAAAGTTCCACCACAGCAAAGCATGTCCTTTCAGTTTGGTTTTAGCCTTCCTCACCTTATGATCTTCATCTATCTCTTGACTTTCAAAGTAATTTTCCATGGCTCCTATCCAGTCTAAGAGCTCTTCACCATCTAGTTTGCCTCCATACATTGTCAAATCCATTTTGCTATATCCATCACCTTTCACAGCTTTCAAAAACTTTACCATCCTCACATCCTCTGGATCCAACTCTTCTTCTTCACTAGAAGTTTCTTCTTCTTCTTCAGACTCACTTTCACTCATGGTGCCTCCAACTTTAGACTTCAATGCAACAATCTCCTTCTTCAAGGCTTCTAGCTCTCTAGTCTGTTGATCAATCTTTCTTGCAACTGAACTTCCTTTAGGAGGCATCTTGACTTCTCAGATTCTACTTTGCTCAAACTCCAACCTTCAACTCTCAAGAGACCTACTTCCTATACTCTGATACCACTTGATGTAGCACACAAATGCAAGGTTTCATTTACCACTTGACTGTTCACACATTGTCTTGACTATCCTCTTAGAATGCATTGCTTTAAGACTAGGAAAAGATGCCATTTCAACGTTTGAATACATAAGCTACCCACCAAACCTTCCAGCCACCTTAGACGACACTAAAATGACTAGGGGATACTCACCAAACTCACAAAACAACTTAGTAACATGTTGTTCCTATTGTCCCTTCACAACTAGGTCAACTTTGCTTGTAGCCCTTGGAATAGAGTTTTGGGGGCATAACTTGCAGAATCTACAACAAACCCATGAACAAATTACCTTTTTGAATACCCATTAAGCCACTCCACAACATATCTAACATACAGGGTAGGTTTCTTTGGGCCAAAAGCCTCAAAAATGGACTGTACCTACTATTCCTAGGCCTAATTAGGACAACAAATGAAGTATTTTTCACATAACTTTCATAAAACAACTCAAAACCATGAACTAAAAACCTATTTTGAGTACCCATTGTCCCCTTACATAACATATCTTTCATACAATTATGATTGTTTGGTAACATAAGGCCTTAAAAATGACTGGTAATTCTTGTAATTTGCCTAATTAGGTCACTTTTACAAAGGAGGTGCCTCAAGATCACCAAATTTTTATCAAAACTCAATGGAAAGTCTTTAGTAATGTATTAAGACAGAATAATCCACTATTTTTTTGATCAGGACCTTCACTTATCTCATCAAATTCAAACATGCAAACTAGAAACCCTCATTCTTCCTAAAAAACAGGAAATTACAGCAATAAGAACATTTCAAAACACCAAGAAAACTCATTTTTTTGATCCACAAGTGAATAAATATTTTGAAGGACTTCAAAATCTTTCATTTCATTGTTTTATGTCATTTTGGCATGGTCATGGCACTCAAAAACATAAAATTTCTTTCTAGGACTGTAAAACCTAG
The DNA here is from genome assembly GCA_027924645.1 of Cunninghamia lanceolata. Lineage (NCBI taxonomy): Eukaryota > Viridiplantae > Streptophyta > Pinopsida > Cupressales > Cupressaceae > Cunninghamia > Cunninghamia lanceolata. The sequence continues at coordinate 7,511,186 of BSBN01000159.1, forward strand.
GTTATTGGACTGTTTTTAGGAAAATGAGCATAAAATCCACAAAACATGAGACTAGACCATAAATTTATATGAAAGAGAAAGTTAATCCAATACCCCATCCAACCATGTATGTTTCAGGGTGCTATTGGGCCGTACCAAGCTATACAAGTGGAAAGAGCAGCAAAAAATGTAGAAAAACAGAGCTAGAACAACAAAAAAAATCATTTTATCTTATTTCTTTCATTCCAAAAGCTTCATGTTCTTCTTCCATGACCTATATATCATATAAAAAGCATGTTTTACAATATACAACTTCAGTCCACTCCTCCTCCATCTAGAAAACTCAAAAAGAAAGGCTAAAAAATAGCCTCTCCACTGAGGCTACCAAAATAGAAAATACTAAACTTAAGCAAAAACTTAAAGACCCTAGTCCTATAATTACCCCCACTACAAAAATACCTCAAATAGGATTTATTACAATAATAAATGGTCTTTTAAGACATTATTTTATGCAAAACTCAACACTAAAGGCTAGATTTTAATAATTGTCCATTTTTTACAAATGGTGCTCCTGCACCAAAAACATTATCAAATACTTCATAAAATAATTTTAATCAACAATTGTTTGTCATACTCATATTCGAGTGTATACATGGAGTCAAAGTTGATTTTGGAAGAGTCTTAATTTTTTCCCTAGGATGATATAGAAGAATTTGTTCCTTAATACATGTATAATTCAATTCATTTAATAGAACCATGCATGAAATGATAGTTTTCTTACAAAAATGGAGGAAATAAGAACCACAAACTATTTGACAAATTGTTACAACTCACTTTGATACCACTCAATCCATAAAAAATATGATGGAGATTATGTATTTACTTCATCAACATAACAAAATGTTAGAGAAGAGAGTTATATATGTAAATATATGGACATACAAGCATCATGACATAAGATGATACAAAGGGAGTTACAAGGAGATAAAACACTAAAAAGGAGGTTTTCATGAGTGTAGGCTAGTCATGTAAGTCTATATAATAGTCCACTATCATAGTCTATATAACCCTGCTGCCATGTATGTTCCTCCTTGCATTTGAAGGTCATTTTACAATGCTATGAAAGTTATTATTTATTACAAAGTGCTCCTTCTTATTGCATCTATGTATAATGAAATTCATACATTTATAAATTGTTTACAATGAATGTGTAAAGAGGTCTCTTCGTAAAACTATGCACATGCTACAGCTGAGATAAGAGTTTGTGCACATTACAATAATGAAAAGCATCACTGTTATGCTACAACATGCTACAAGTCATCTATGTTACATGCTACAACATTTATGTTACTATGGAACACAAATGTGCATGCTTACAACACCCAAAACATGTCATCACTAACTCTTACATTCTCTATTTTCCTTGTCCTTTCTTGACTTCCAAGTGGCTATACTTCTCATACTCACCCATAGTGAGTGAAATGTACTACTTGCTTGCTCTACAAGTGAAAATTTTGGACACAACTCAATCCATAGGAAAAACTTGGAGTGCTAATCAAATGCCCCTACAAATGAAAGCAACTCACACTTATTTCCTTTGCAAATCAAGTAAACACTCTATCCAAGTATTATTACATACTAACATCATTCAATGTTGATGTAGACTCATGTGAGATCTGTTCTCTCTTTGAATTTTATGTTTTAGTCTATTTTTTTTGCCTTTGTGGTTGCTTACTCTTGCATTTGTCATTTGGGTGAATCTCTAGATGAAGATTCCAACACTTGTCATAACAATATCCTCCAACCTTGAAATAAGACCAATAGTTGTTAACTTTTTACATACTCAAATAAACTTGTTTATTATCTTCTTTGAGTTTGTTTTGGCCTTCCTCTTCCCTTAGTTTTGGAGAGTTACTTCTTTTTCCATCCTTGCTATGGAAAATATGCTCCTTAGTGGTGTTTTCTTTGTGCTTCATTCTACAATTTACTACTTCAGCTTTCTACTTGTTAGAGATACAACCATTCAATTTTCCCCTTTAGAATGTTTAAAATAGGCTCCCAAATGATGCACTACATGGTGACAACAACTTGGTTTTAAAAAGTTTTACAAACTTGTGTTCTTGATTTGACTCACAAACTCTCTTAATGACCCTTCAATGCATTAAGTCTCTAACACACAACTAGGGTTCAGACCTTCATATGAACTAGATGAGGCATCTAAAAATATTATGTTCACAAACTAGAACCAACTAAACCACTCTTCAAGTCACAAGGATCCCCTCCTAGCAACCAATCTGCCCAAGCCCTCAAATCCTAGTAGCCCTACTTAAGGGGTTTTTCTAACTTATTTTCGCCATAAGCTTTCAAACCCAAACTTCAATGAATGTTTAGAATACCCATTACCAAGTTGCATAACATATCTTGAATTCAGTATAGACTCCTTTGGACAATATGCCTCTAAACTGACCTTATTCATTGTCCTAAAAGGGTTAATTAGGCCTATATTACAAAGGAACTTGCCTTCAAACTTTCCATAGCCCCTAAACTCAATAAACAGACCTTATTCAGGTTGCCAAACTACCAATTGTAGGAGTCCAGGACAACACTGAGAGGGGGGGTGAATCAGTGTTGTGTAAATTTTTGCAACTTACTATAACTTTTAATTTACAAGACTCAGAAAGAACAAGTCATCAATAAACTATTACACATATATGTACAAGTTTGATAATGAAAATTATGAGTAGGACCACATAGAGATAAATCTTAACATAGAAGCAAATACACACATAGAAGCATATCATTAACACAGGAATTACTGGAGTGGAAAACCCTCTCGGGGTAGAAAAACCACTCAAAACTGCCTCACTGGCTTAACTGAAAAGCATGCCTCACTGGATACACAAAATGTATCTAGGAGCACCAACTCCTTATAGAGCACCAACTCCAATACCAAATAGAAGCACCCACTTCCTACACAAATATACCTCACTGGCCAACTAATAGGTCTCACTGACCTACAAGCCTCACTGGCAAACCAAATCACCAATAGAAGTAATAAACAAGATCAGAGGGATACTCTATTTCCATTCAATTCTCAATTTATTCACACCTGCATAACAATTCCTCTGATTCTCTCTAAATAACTCAACACTCTTTCTTCATCACATACCTAGTATCATATTTTTATCTTTCTTTTCTCTTCAAGAGGATCTTGTAGAAAATGTCTTCATTTCTATACGCAATTCCACACACCCCAACTATCAATGTACTTGTCAAGCCAATTAAAATAAGATAACTCTCCACATTCTGCAAAATCAATTTCATCTTTTCATGACCTTTCATATTCTCTATACAAACAATTCATATAAAAAATTTATTGATAATCTCCTTTCATTTTCTTTTTATCTTCTAGAAAAAAAAATATTTCCAAACAAAATAGGATAATATAAAATTAAATCCCATTCAAAACTCTTCATATTCTATTTTAATCTGCAAGAAACAAAATGAAAAGACTCTCCAACAAAAATCGTTTGAAGCTTCCCACAAAAATCCATCTGCAAAATCTTTTCATAATCGTACAAAAATTTATTCTCCTTCTCTGCAAAATATCTTCAATCTGAATATTATCCACTCTGCCCTGATCAAAAATACCTTTCATATTCTCTTTTTTTCATTTATCTTCACCTAAAATAATAATCATACAAACCTTCCATCTTTTTACATAAAAAATCTTCAGTAGACTTTTATCTTCTCCAATCTGCCATACCTATCAAAATATTCAGATCTTTATAAAAATCTTCTGCAAGAAATTCTTTTCGTAAAAACTCTCTAATATTCTGATCTTCTTCTTAAAAAATCTAAATTAGGACCAAAGAGAACCTATAATGTCTCACAAAGAAATCTATTCACAAAAAAATATTTATGTTAGATTCCATCTTTTGTCTTCATATCCATGAGAGGAGTTTAGATTTAGAATTAAATCTTCTTAGAAAAGTTACTTTTTCCTTAAAAAAATCCACCACCTTTTAATCGGGCTAAAGATTAGCCTTCTAAATATAGAACTTCACTCAACTCAAACAGACGGCCAAAAACACATCAAAAGTGATGCTTCAAAGAAAAGTTTCAAACTTTAAATGATACCCGTTGATTTACTCTTTTTGCATTCTTCAAAGATTCAAAGTATACCATTGATTTCATTTTGGTGCCCATGCACTCAAGGTAAGACCAGTTCCACCAGTGGTAAGGAGAGGAGGGGCCGGTGCTAATATGTCTAAGATACCCTCTAGTGGGTCACTCATAAGTGAAGTGACCTATTGCAGCAAGTCACATTAAAAATATAAGAAAAGTGTAATTCACACTTAGACGAGTAGAGAAGGTATACTTAGAGTATGCATAATAATTATCTTTTAAAGATTCAATTTTAACCTTCAACCATACCTCCTTAATAAAGACTTAAGAACAAGGAGCACTAATAGGCAGTAGGCATGAAGCATAGTAGGCATGAAGTGCCAACAGTAATATGATATGCATAACAGTATTATCTTCAAGATAATATCAAAATCAATGATCTCTTACCAACAACACCATACCTTTGATTTCATAAGGATATCATTATGATGCAAATCTCCTAATAGAACCTTGACATGTCAAATGCAAGAATGTAGCAATGAAGACATAAAACAAATTAGCTAGCAAGTGTATTGATCAGCAACCCACCAATTCTTTACCAAACCAATACAACAAGCATGATCACCCTGAAGCATGAAACATAACCTAATGTTCTCCACTTCAGTTATTGACATCAAACAATCCCTAATTCCATCAAAATGATGATGACCCTTTCTCACAAGCATTAGGAACATACAATATCATAATCAAACATATTCTCACAAAGTATCAACTATGTTTTGAGACCCTTTGTTATCTAACTCCTGATTATGTCACACATCATACTTTGAACAAAGCATTCAGACCTTATAAGCACAACAAACATATCCTTGAGAGAATGAAGAACTTGATACAATGATGACATCAATGAAGTACCTCAACCCATGACCTTATTAGGAACATGAAGCACACAAAAGTCCTAATTCCTTAAAAAAAATGATCTCTGCATTGAAGGATAACCTATGAACTTACTTTGTCAACCAACCTTGCATCATGATCAACCTATCAACTTCAAAAGCACCAAGAAGGCCAAACCTATGAAGACCAAGAGTATAAGTCCATTCTCTACATCTGCAAGACTCACATGATGTGATCATCACAAGACATTAAGGATTTCAAAGAAGAAACAAACAATACATTGTCTCTGCATTAAATCTCTACCACTTGAAGACATCCTGAATTAAATCTACACCATCCTTGAGGATTTATTCATGAAGTCTTTGTACAAGATCAAACACAACTCTATCAAACACTCTGCATCCCTTAAACATTCTCTGCAAGAACATTCATCAAACAAGTCCTTTTTGACATCAATGACAACCAGTCACCATCAATCTCCCCCTTTATCATTGATGGCAAAACTTCATAAAGCATTCTCTCTTTATCCCCCTTTTTGACATCTGATGACAAAGACACAAATCTATTTGCTTCCTCTATGTTGAAGTACACAAACAAATCACTACTCATAAATACCACTGGTAAACACTGACAAGAATAATCAACATAACTCAACTCAACTCAGCACTGATGCACTTCCTGAAATAGTCCTGAAGCAACATATCAACCTGAAGTATACCATCCAATTACTGACATCCAACCTTCCATGCTAAGAAAAAATCATGGCACCATCAAACACCTTTTGACATCACAATCAACTTTTGTTGTATCAATGTAAAGACAACAAGCTCTCAGCAAGATTATTACACTTTGAAATAGATATTATGACATCCTTCTAATGAACCATTCTCATTATGAAGAGCATCATAATGCAACAACTTTAAGACAAACAAATCTCTGAAATTCACTTCAACATAATATCACTTTTTGACACAAAACCAATATGAGGATGAAGAAGACATATCTCTACAACCAAATACCAACTTTTTGAACACTTTGCAAAGAAAACATAAACACACTAGTACTTTTTGATGAACAATTTTGTAGGCAAAAATCATGAAGACTTCTCATCACACAGTTCTCAACACAAGATGCCATGAAGACCATTTTATAATACATTTACTTGCCTTTGATTTGATGAAATACAAGACTCACCATCAATGTTAGAAGAAACTCTAGATTGTTATAGCTTGAAGCACATACCTGATACCACTTCAAAACTAGAGGCACACAATTTTCCAAAACACTTTGGATTGCAATATCATGTCAATTCAACCTTTGTAATCATCAACATGATCAGGAGCAATTTGTGCATTTGAACTCCTGAAATACCTTTTCAATATCTTGAAAACATAATGAGCCAAAGAACACCTGAAACACTGTCACATACTAAACATCAACATTGTCAGCAACACCAACATCAGCTATATGAATTTAATTTCATAAGATTGGTAAGAGTAAGCATGACAAGATCATCATATCCAATGATCTCCTTCCTGAAACTTCTTGGAGTTAACTGATAGAACATTTGATACCTCTTCCTTACTTCATGCTTTTAGTTATTAAACTAATGATGTAACTTGTGCAAGATGCACAAGATTAGGATCCTTCTTGTCTTGACTTTGTTTTTGCTTCCACACTTTCATAGGTGCTTTCTTCCTCCAAACCTTTTCTGCCTCTTTCCATTTCCAACCTATCAAATTAGATGATGCTTTTCTACAACTATGAGCTTTATGACCAAAAGAATTGCAATTATAACAAACTATGTTATAATCATAATCAATTGACTGATAGTACCTTTGAGAACTCATGTTAAGCTTCCATTCAGGAACATACCTTCTATTCATTTTGCAGTTTCTTTAAATGTGTCCAACATTATTGCACTTGTAACAAACAATATTAGTAATCCTTCTGCAATTAACTAATTTGTGTCCAAATTGATTACAAGTATAACAATAACCATTAAATGAATAGTTATACATGTACATGTATGCTTGTCTTATAGCTGCAGGTTTTCTAAAATTTCTTCTTTGATTGTGCACAAATTCATCTCTGGTTTTCTATTTAGCTTCACTCTTCCTTTTACCTTCTATGGCAGCAGCATGATGACTTAAATCAATTTTCCTCCTAGGAGTTTCTCTAGCTTTTGAACACTCTCCTTCAAATCCTAAACTAGTAGTATCCTGATGATTCTTCTGTTTGTCCAACATCTCATGCAACTTGTTTGAGCTATCTTCAAACACTTGATATTTCTTAGATAAAGCTTTGAGACCATCATACTCTTTTCTTAGATTAATAATTTCACCTTCTAGTTTTAAATTCTCAATCCTTGTAACTTCAAGGTTAGATATTGAGACATTAGATATCCTCTTAGCTTCTTCAATTTCTATCTTCAAACTGACAATCAATTTGTTTGATTCACCTGCTTGATTCTTCAAGTCTACAATCAAGTTTCTAGCATCTTCAAGATCTGTAAGAGCTTTATCTTTTAAATCTCTTTCTTGTTGCAACTACAAATTTAGTTTTTGACTCTCTCTCTTATACTTCTTGAGCTCACTCAGAGCATATAGAAGCTCTCCTTCCATATCAATCTCAAAATCTTGTTCATCATATCCCTGATCATCATCACTTGTGATGCTAGCTTCTTCTAAATTTGATTGGGTTTGAAGCTCAACTCCTTCATTTGAAAGTTTCCTTTCATGGTCATTTTCATTAGACACCAAATTGTCTTCTTCTTTATCATTACCTTGATAAATTCTTATCAGTTCTTTCTAGATATCCCGAGATGTTTCACACTGCACAACTTTACAAGAAATATCATTAGATAAACTAGATAAAATAACCTTCTTGGTTATATGATTGCATTTATGAGCCTCTTTGTTATTTGCAAAATTACCATTCTCAATTGACATTAAAACATCATATCCTAAGGATGATAAATACACTTGCATTCTAACATACCAAACTAAAAAAATTTGAACCATCAAACTAAGGAACATCTGAGACTTTTTCTTCTAAGACAATATCAGATTCAACATGGAGAACATCTTTATCAACTAGCTTTATATCAACATCTGCATTTGATATGGATGATGTCTTTTGTGTCTTTTGACTATAATGAAGCTTGACATTTCTCATGTTCTTATTTCTTATGCACTTACCCATTGAACTCCACTACCAGGACTTACCCGAGCCTATTAGACTTCAAAAAGGGCACTTGGCTCTGATACCAATTGTAGGAGTCTAGGACAACACTGAGAGGGGGGTGAATCAGTGTTGTGTAAATTTTTGCAACTTATTATAACTTTTAATTTACAAGACTTAGAAAGAACAAGTCATCAATAAACTATTACACATATATGTACAAGTTTGATAATGAAAATTATGAGCAATACCACATAGAGATAAATCTTAACATAGAAGTAAATACACATAGAAGTATATCATTAACACAAGAATTACTGGAGTGGAAAACCCTCTCAGTGTAGAAAAACCACTCAAAACTGCGTCACTGGCTTAACTAAAAAGCATGCCTCACTGGCTATACAAAATGTATCTAGGAGCACCAACTCCTTATAGAACACCAACTACAATGCCAAATAGAGGCACCACTTCCTACACAAATATACCTCACTGGCCAACTAATAGGTCTCACTGACCTACAAGACTCACTGGTAAACCAAATCACCAATAGAAGTAATAAACAAGATCAGAGGGATACTCTATTTCCATTCAATTCCCAATTTATTCACACCTGCATAACAATTCATCTGATTATCTCTGAATAACTCAACACTCTTTCTTCATCACATACCCAGTATCATATTCTCATCTTTCTTTTCCCTTCAAGAGGATCTTGTAGAAATGTCTTCATTTCTGTATGCAATTCCACACACCCCAACTATCAATGTACTTATGAAGCCAATTAAAATAAGATAACTCTCTGCATTCTACAAAATCAATTTCATCTTAACATGACCTTTCATATTCTCTGTAGAAACAATTCATATCAAAAATTTATTGATAATCTCCTTTCATTTTCTTTTTATCTTCCTAAAAAAAAAATTATTTTCAAACAAAATAGGATAATATAAAATTAAATCCCATTCAAAACTCTTCATATTCTGTTTTAATCTGTAAGAAACAAAATGAAAAGACTCTCCAACAAAAATCGTTTGAAGCTTCCCACAAAAATCCATCTGTAAAATCTTTTCATATTCCTTCAAAAATGTATTCTCCTTCTTTACAAAATATCTTTAATATGAATATTATCCACTCTGCCTTGATCAAAAATATCTTTCATATTCTATCTTTTTCATTTATCTTCACCTAAAATAATAATCATACAAACCTTCCATCTTTTTACATAAAAAATCTTCAGTAGACTTTTATCTTCTCCAATCTGCCATACCTATCAAAATATTCAGATCTTTATAAAAAATCTTCTGCAAGAAATTCTTTTCATAAAAACTCTCTAATATTCTGATCTTCTTCTTAAAAAATCTAAATTAGGACCAAAGAGAACCTATAATGTCTCACAAAGAAATCTATTCACAAAAAAATATTTATGTTAGATTCCATCTTTTGTCTTCATATCCATGAGAGGATTTTAGATTTAGAATTAAATCTTCTTAGGAAAGTTGCTTTTTCCTTAAAAAAATCCACCACCTTTTAATCGGGCTAAAGAATAGCCTTCTAAATATAGAACTTCACTCAACTCAAATAGATGGCAAAAAACACGTCAAAAGTGATGCTTCAGAGAAAAGTTTCAAACTTTAAATGATACCTGTCAATTTACTCTTTTCGTACTTCTCAAAGATTCAAAGTATACCATTGATTTCATTTTGGCACCCATGCGCCCAAGGTAAGACCAGTTCCACTGGTGGTAAGGAAAGGAGGGGCTGGTGCTAATATGTCTGAGATGCCCTCTAGTGGGTCACTCATAAGTGAAGTGACCTGTTGCAGCAAGTCACTTTAAAAAATATAAGAAAAGTGCAATTCACACTTAGATGGGTAGAGAAGGTATACTTAGAGTATGCATAATAATTATCTTTTAAAGATTCAATCATAACCTTCAACCATACCTCCTTAATAAAGGCTTAAGAACAAGGAGCACTAATAGGTAGTAGGCATGAAGCATAGTAGACATGAAGTGCCAACAGTAATATGATATGCATAACAGTATTATCTTCAAGATAATATCAAAATCAATGATCTCTTACCAACAACACCATACCTTTGATTTCATAAGGATATCATTATGATGCAAATCTCCTGATAGAACCTTGACATGTCAAATGCAAGGATGTAACAATGAAGACATAAAACAAATTAGCTGGCAAGTGTCTTAATCAACAACCCACCAATTCTTTACCAAACCAATACAACAAGCATGATCACCCTGAAGCATGAAACATAACCTAATGTTCTCCACTTCAATTATTGACATCAAACAATCCCTGATTCCATCAAAATGATGATGACCCTTTCTCACAAGCATTAGCAACATACAATGTCATAATCAAACATATTCTCACAAAGTATCAACTATGTTTTGAGACCCTTTGTTATCTAACTCTTGATTATGTCACACATCATACTTTGAACAAAGCATTTAGACCTTATAAGCACAACAAACATATCCCTGAGAGAATGAAGAACTTGATACAATGATGACATCAATGAAGTACCTCAACCCATGACCTTATTAGGAACATGAAGCACACAAAGTCCTGATTCCCAAAAAAAATGATCTCTACATTGAAGGATAACCTGTGAACTTACTTTGTCAACCAACCTTGCATCATGATCAACCTATCAACTTCAAAAGCACCAAGAAGGCCAAACCTATGAAGACCAAGAGTATAAGTCCATTCTCTGCATCTACAAGACTCACATGATGTGATCATCACAAGACATTAAGGATTTCAAAGAAGAAACAAACAATACATTGTCTCTGCATTAAATCTCTGTCACTTCAAGACATCTTGAATTAAATCTGCACCATCCTTGAGGATTTATTCATGAAGTCTTTGCACAAGATCAAACATAACTCTATCAAACACTCTGCATCCCTTAAACATTCTCTGCAAGACCATTCATCAAACAAGTCCTTTTTGACATCAATGACAACTAGTCACCATCACATTTATGATGTAGACACAAGAAGGAATTCAAAGCATTGATACCATATTTCACAAATCAACTCAATCATAAACCAAAATCTTGCAATGGCCTAACTAGGTGCTTAAGGGCATCATAAGGCATAACGGCTCCAGGCTATTCCCCAACCCTAACACAAGCATACATCATGTCAATATAATGTATTCAAACCAATTTTGTCACTTTTAGTGCTTGGAAACATCAACCAATGTTTGATCCACTAATCACTTCTTAAGGCCTGGTAGCCTTCCAAACTTGAAAAATGTGCATAACTTTGTGTAAACTCAGCCAACCCACAAACCAAAAAGTATTTAGACACTCATTATGGAGTAGAACAACATATCAAAATATTTCATGCCCTTGTTTTAGGAAAAATGTGAGTTCTATGACTGGTCCTCTCTAGAAATAGGCCTAATTTGGTCCAATTAACAAAGCAAGCACCCTAGGATCATTCAATAACCACTCTAAACCCTGAAACAACAGATCTATATGTCACAAAAATTCAAATTCCACCATTGGTTAGTATAGCCATGCTCATCTAGGGTGCAAACTAGAAAACCCTTCCTTTCTTCACAAATAAGGGGGTTTTAATGAAAATCTCATATCCACTCCAACCTAGAACAAACTAACACTTGATTAACCTTTAAATAGGCTTGCATATGCTATAGGAACACTTACTTGGCTAGGTTGCATTTAAATTCACAAAGAACTATTTAGCCACCCTTTCGACTTGGAAAATGCATGAAAATGCCCTTAGGGAATTACACAAACCCTCTTAGACTCCTTCCCCACACAAAACCTTCCACATTCATGTTAGAGACATAAAACTTAGCCTATTCACCAAGCCATAGGTTTATACAGTAGGTGGATACGTAAATTAGCTATTTTTTTTCTCTCAAAACCCTTATTCTAACAGTCCACTGGGTAGTTTTAGAAATTCAATTAGAAATCCCTCTACACCCAATGAAAAACCCTAAAAATAGGTGCAAATGAAAGTTAATACATACACCTAACTCATCCAATGAATTTTAAGACTTGACAGTATCGAACAAGGCCTAGATACGATCTGAAATAGTGAATTTGCAGAAAAAAAATGAGTTACAATAGAAAAACAGGGTATAACTTCTTATTTCTTCCTCCAAGTTCACCCTCCTCTCTTATATTCAAACTAGATTCAAGTGTATATGTGTTTTCAAATGCATACTCCATGACTTATGTATGTTCATGTTATCTTGTCTTATTCAGAAGTATGTAAAACCTTGTTATTCATTCTGATTGTGCTATTCATTCTCACTATAAAATTTCTAATGATCATTATCTTATTCTTCATGCTTGTAGAAATCATCATCATACAAAGGAAATGAGAAAAGGATCTAACACCAAAAGAGTGTGAAGTTAAGAATGAGAGGAAAAGAGAAAGAATGAGGCGAATTTAGGAAAGTAGGAAATTGTCAACCATACAAGAAGATATTCCACCATTGCCAATTGTAGAGGAACGTGACACGTCTAACGAAGCTAAGAGAGATGGAATTGGTGGCACAAAGGGAACAAATGTAAAATCTTTGTGCACTGAGGAAAGTGAATCTCCAAGTTGGAGGCACTCCATCATCCACAGGTCAAGTTGAAGGAACACCATCATTATCTTCTCGAATTGGAGAAACTCAATCTTTCATAGGTAAAGTAGAAGGCACATCTACATTTTCTTCTCAAGTTGGTCACACACCATCATTCACACTTCAAGTTGAAGGTATGTCATTTTCAACCTTTTCACCTTAAATCAAAGGTACGTCATCTATCCCATCTCAAGTAAATATTGAAAAAATTCCTAATGTTTAGTCTACTTTACCAAATAAAATGCCTCCTAGAATTTTACATAGGAGGCCTAAGTTTCTAATTGATATTGACAAGAATGTACTGGAGCCCATGCAGGAAAAGATTCCCATGCGTACTTGCCAAAGATATGCAAATAAGATATGGAAATTATTCTTTGAGAATTTAAATGAAACTGGAAGATGTCAACTCTTTGTTGAAGTGATGAGAAATCTGAAATTTAGCCCCACTATGAAGATTCTTGGCCTAAGATCATCAAATGCATCAAGTGAAAAATCAATTGTCAAGAATCTAATGAGTGCATATGAGAGTGTGGGTTCCACCTCACACACCAAGGATAGTAATGTCACACGACATGTCATTACATCAACAATTGTAAGCCAACAAACAAAAAAAGCTCGCCTCATTAGAAAGATAAATCAAGCATTGAAAATAAATAGAAAAACTCTAATGAGAGCCATTGGAAGACATCAAAGAGTTGAGGACCCAAGCACTAATGAATTGTGGGCATTCTCTGGGAGACTCCCAATGAAAAAACAAAGTTATTGTCGAAGCTTTGAGATCACTAATTGAAGACTTTTGGAAGAATTACAAAAGGGTATCTCCAAATCAAAGGGATGGTAAGAAGGATAATCAGTAGTTGAAACCATGAGCCACATCCAAAGCATTTTTTGGATATGACTCAAACATAGTTTTTTGGTGAATTTCTAGAGAAGTATCCTCAAATTAAAATTTCTCAAGGATATTTTGAAATGCTAAAACCTTTCTTTGTCAAAATAAATCACACACACACACTACTTGTTGTAGATTACGTATTGAATTTTCTAACCATTTTGATGTTTATCAGTCTATATGTTTAGATTTGCATACTAACAATGTTTTACAGGATTGTGGCATACGTGCCCCACCAACCACCTCAAGAGACTTCATATCAAGATTGTATGTGATAGAGAGGAAGGTCAATTAATTATTATATAGGAAATTGTGCTTGGATGACACATGTCAACATTGTGGTGTCTTGAAACATATGCCAATATGTGAACATATGGAAATAACACATGCGGTTGGAAATGAACTAGTAGAGTTCAGCAAGTATAAAACAATGGCATACAATACAATACAAGAAATGATGTGAATATGTTATTCAGAAGATTCTAGTGTATTAGGTTATGCCTATATTTCGTGACAACATAGTGTATGAGTATGTAAGACATGCTCATAGAGCTCAATGGTTGGACTTGCAATTCAAGTTATGCAAGGACACATTTCTAGTTGGTAGCATTGTTTCAGTCATCGAATTTGTAGAGAACTATAGTCTATAGCCATAGTGTGAGGTGGAATCCCAATATTATAACTTGACACATGTTTTTATATTTGTGCACATCACATTCATTCATGCAAATGATAGTATAGAGGATGACAAAAAGATCATAAGGAAGTATCATTTTTATATAAGTGATGATCACACGCATTTTGTGGAGTTTATGCAAAGTTGTTTTTAGGTATTCTACAATGATCTAGCTAGAAGGGGCATATCATTCAGTCAACATATCATATGGTCAGATAAATGTGCATCACAATTCAAGAACTCACAAAATTTCTATTGGCTGAGCAGGAGGCATAATATTACAGGTGTTCAGCATATGTAGCACTTTTGTGAGGCCGGGCATCGAAAGGGGGAGCATGATAGTGCAGGAGCATGTATCAATAGAGCCATAGCATGAGAACAGCTAAAGTATAAAGATAATGCAAAGTTGACAGATGCAAAATCAATCATCGAGTGGTGTAATGCTTTGAAGGGTCTAGGTAATGAAGGTAAGTTTTCTATTCATATATTTTTTTGGTTGATAGATGATACTAACATTCCACCATATGAGGACTATTGTACACTGACAAGATCAAGTGAGCTACACTCTAGCAGAAGCTCAATTGCAGCTTCATGGAGTATACATATGCGGAAGATGGCGTGCTTTTGTTGTCCATGTACAATTCAAGCCTAGAATGACTGTGAATCAAAGGAGTTGGTTGATGAAGGGCAGTTTAGTTATTTTTTCCCACTTGACACGTATCGACTCCTAACGGCACTAGAATTGACAGAGATGGAATCGTCAGTTGACTTTGACCACATATCAGATCTAGTTCAACCAGGTAATATATCTACTTGCATAGTTAAATTTGAAATTCCTAATTTTATCTTAAACTTTGTAGTATTTTTGTAATGTTGACTAATTTCATTTAATTTGTTGCACATATGATTGTAGGGCATGTTTATGTAGTTATTGTAGATGAAGATAATGAAGAGGGAATAAATTATTACTTGTGTCATTGTGTTGAGGCCAAAAAGAAATTGGAAGCCTCAGTTACAGATGGAGAAAACATTGAATACCCTACAAGCTCAGTGGTTGTTATTGGAACATGGCTTAGAAGGTATCCACATAAGAGTCTTAATGTTTGGTTGTTTGAGGACTTTGACATGCATTGGAAGATTCTTCATTACTCCAACCTTGTCATGGCAACCAATGTTCATTTTATACAATATCGAGGTAGACCTTTGAACAAGACCTTGTGGAAGGTGCATGACTCTGACCATGAGGCCATACTTGAGACAATAAAGAGTACATAAGACCCAGATGGTTCATTGGACTAATTTGTAAGTATGCATAAAAGTTTCCTAGATGGTTACTTGTACTTTATTTTGTATATAAATAGTAGTATGAATTGCTTCCCTCCAATATATTTATGTTTAGTCAATTTTTCTTTTTGATGTTTCTCACGAGAGGTCACAACTCTAGTCTGTCTAACTACAGACAAAGAAGCTCATGAAATGATGATGGAGAGTGATCATCAGATGGCGGTAAGTGATCGATTACATAAGTGATGTTATATATTTCATGTACATTTTGTTATAGTAATGTGCATATTGTTTGATTGTATTAATAGATGGAGCTGCATGAGCTTGAACTATCGAAGAGGTCTAATTGACAGCAGAGAGAGGATGAGTGATGGATATTTTTGTATATATGCCTATATGGCTTTGTATGTAAACTAGATGTTATGTTCATGACATTATGTATATAATAGTTTATATTAAATATTTAATATGATGATAAATTATCCTTGAGCAGTGGTATGAACTATGGGTAGTGAAGGCCTCCTGTTTCGTTTGATTTGTTTTCTATGGTATACATTTTATGTTTACATCATCATCATGTTATGCTTCATGGGGTTAGATCTAAGTAATGGATGAAGTTGATCCTAATTGGTCTTAATCATTTTCACTCATGTTTCACTCATGCCATATCAAGATTCATGTCAAAGGGTTTGGATGTTAGGTCATAACATTCACGTTTATCATGTTAAAATATTAGGACATAGTTGCTTATGTCATTGGTTCATGCCATTGGATCATTGGATTTTGGTTGTGCTTCTTCATCATAACATGTCATGCTTTCAGGAGTTAGATTGGGTTGTGGTTCTTCCTCATGTTTGAAAAGGTGCTAGGAGTGACATTTTACATTCCATAGCTCATGGGGTTGAATGGACCTTGCCAACGCGTCGGGGTGGATAGGTAAATACCAGGGGAGGTCTCATTTTGTGTGCTAAGTGTTGCATTCGTTTAGAGCAGCAGGCTACCGACAAAGTCCCTTAAGCTCCCTAAGATTAAAAAACTACCAAACTTTGACATGACAGTTCTCCAAATTTGTGGAAGCTGGGAATGTTGTATTTGGACCTACAGGTGAATACGGGGTCCATCTACAATAACCTCTCTCAGTTTCATTCAACTCTAGTCCATTTGACTATGCCAGAATCAAATGCATTCTTGCAAAATGCTTCAGTTTCATGCAGTGGAAAGGTGTTAGGAGTGACATTTTGTATTCCATAGCTCATGGGGCTGAACAAAATTTACTAATGCATTGGGATGGGTGCATAAATACTAGGGGAGGTCTCATTTCATGTGCCAAGCATCACAGTCATTCAGGGCAGGAGGCTACCAGCAAAGTCCCTTAAGATCCCTAAGACGAAAAAACTACCAAACTTTGACAGGATAGTTCTCAGAATTTGTGGGAGTTAGGAACATTTTGTTTGGACCTACAGGTGCATGTGGGGTCCTTCTCCAATAATCTCTCAATTTCATTCAACTCTAGTCCATCTGACCATTCCAAAATCAAACACATTCTTACAAAATGCTTCAGTTTCATGTAGTGGAAAGGTGCTAGGAGTGACATTTTGCATTCCATAGCTTGTGGGATTGAAGGGACTTCGTCAACACATCAGGATGGGTGGGTAAATGCCAAGAGAGGTCACATTTCATGTGCCAAGCATCGCATTTGTTCGGGCCAGTAGGCTACTGACAAAGTCCCTTAAGCTCCCTAAGACGAAAAAACTACCAAACTTTGCCGGGATAGTTCTCAGAATTTATGGCACTTGGGAATGTTTTGTTTGGACCTACAAGTGCATGTGAGGTACATCTACAATAACCTCTCTTGATTTCATTCAACTCCTATCCATTTGATTGTGCTAGAATCAAACACATTCTTGCAAAATGCTTTAGTTTCATGCAGTGGAAAGGTGCTAGGAGTGACATTTTGCATTCCATAGCTCGTGGGGCTGAATGGACTTCACCAACACGTCGAGGTGGGCAAGTAAATGCCAGGGGATGTTTCATTTCATGTACCAAGCATTGTAGTCATTTGGGGCAGCAGGCTATCAGCGAAGTCCCTTGAGCTCCCTAAGATGAAAAACTACCAAACTTTGACAAGATAGTTCTCAGAATTTGTGGTAGCTGGGAACATTCCATTTAGACCTATAGGTGCATGCGGAGTCTGTTTACAATTACCTCTCTTAGTTTTGGTCAACTCTTGTCCATTTGATCGTGCCGAAATCAAACACAATCTTGCAAAATGCTTCAATTTCATGCAGTGGAAAGGTTGCCAGGTGCCACATTTTTTGTTCTTCTCATCATGGGGCCAAATGGACTATGGTAACATGTTAGGGTGGGTGAGTAAATACTAGGGGAGGTCTTGTCTCATGTCCCAAGTGTCCCAGTCATTCTAGCCTGCAAGCTACCGAGTCCTAGCACTTTTTGAGTTTATCGGTTCCTTGGGGCCTGAAACAACTGAGAAACTTGGCACATGAAACGAGACCTCCCCTAACATTTACCCACCCACCCCAACGTGTTAGCATAGTCCATTCAGCCCCATGATGAGCAGAACAAAAAATATGGCACCTAGCAACTTTTCCATTGCATGAAATTGAAGCATTTTGCAAGAATGCATTTGATTCTAGCATGGTCAAATGGTTAGGAGTTGAACAATACCAAGAGAGGTTATTGTTGATGGACTCCACATGCACTTGTAGGTCTAAATGGAACATTCTCAGCTACCATGAATTTTGAGAACTGTCCCATCAAAGTTTGGCATTTTTTTCATCTTAGTGAGCTTAAGGGACTTTGCCGGTAGCCTACTGCCCCGAATGACTGGGATTCTTGGCACATGAAACGAGACCTCCCCTAGCATTTACCTCCCCACCCTGACATGTTGGTGAAGTCCGTTCAGCCCCACGACCTATGAAATGCAAAATGTCACTCCTAGCACCTTTCCATTACATGAAACTGAAGCATTTTGCAAGAATGTGTTTGATTTCGGCATGGCCAAATAGATTAGAGTTGACCAAAACTAAGAGAGGTTATTGTAGACAGACTCCACATGCACCTGTAGGTCCAAACAAAATGTTCCTAGCTTCCACAAATTTTGATAACTATCCCGTCAAAGTTTGGCAATTTTTTCATCTTAGGGATCTTAAGGGACTTTGCCGGTAGCTTGCTTCCCCAAATGACTACGACACTTGGCACATGAAACAAGACCTCCCTTGGCATTTACCCACCCATCCTAACATGCTGGAGAAGTCCATTCGGCCCCACAAGCTATGGAATGTAAAATGTCACTCCTAGCACCTTTCCATTGCATGAAACTAAAGCATTTTGCAAGAATACATTTGATTTCGGCATGGTCAAATGGATAGGAGTTGACCAAAAATGAGAGAGGTTATTATAGATGGACTCCACATGCACCCGTAGGTCTAAACAGAATATTCCCAGCTACAATGAATGTTGAGAACTATCCCATCAAAGTTTGGAAGTTTTTTCATCTTAGGGATCTTAAGGGACTTTGTCAGTAGCCTACTGCCCTGAACAATTGTGATGCTTGGCACACAAAATGAGACCTCCCCTAGCATTTACCCACCCACCCCAATGTGTTGGTGAAGTTCATTTTCCCCCACGTGCTATGGAATGCAAAATGTAACTCCTAGCACCTTTGCACTACATGAAACTAAAGCATTTTGCAAGAATGTGTTTGATTTCAGTATGGTCAAATGGACTAGAGTTGACCAAAACTAAGAGAGGTTATTGTAAATAGACTCCACATGCACCTATTGGTCTAAATGAAACATTCCCAGCAGCCACAAATTTTGAGAACTGTCCCATCAAAGTTTTGGCAGTTTTTTCGTCTTAGGGAGCTTAAGGGACTTTGCCGGTAGCCTGCTGCCTTGAATGATTGCAATGGTTGGCACACAAAATGAGACCTCCACTAGTATTTACCCACCCACCCCAATGCGTTGGAGAAGTCTGTTCGGCCCCACGAGCTATAGAATGCAAAATGTCACTCCTAGCACCTTTCCACTACATGAAACTGAAGCATTTTGCAAGAATGTGTTTGATTCTGGCATGGTCAAATGGATAGGAATTGAACAAAAATGAGAGAGGTTATTGTAGACGGACCCCGTGTGCACCTGTAGGTCCAAACAAAATATTCCTAGCTACCACAAATTTTGAGAATTGTCCTATCAGAGTTGGGTAGTTTTTTTGTCTTGGGGGGCTTAAGGGACGCTGTCAGTAGCCTATTGCTCCGAACGAATGCGATGGTTGGCACATGGAATAAGACCTCCCCTAGCATTTAACCACCCACCCTAATGTATTGGTGAAGTCTATTCAGCCCCACGAGCTATGGAATGCAAAATGTCACTCCTAGCACCTTTCTACTACATGAAACTGAAGCATTTTGCAAGAATGCGTTTGATTCTGGCACGGTCAAACAGATAGGAGTTGAATCAAACCAAGAGAGGTTATTGTAGATGGACCCCACATGTACCTATAGGTTGAAACAAAACATTCCCAACTCCCATGAATTCTAAGAACTATCCCGTTAATGTTTGGCATTTTTTTGTCTTAGGGAGCTTAAGGGACTTTATCGGTAACCTACTACCCCAAACGAATACGACACTTGGAACATGAAATGAGACCTCCAATGGCATTTACCCACCAACCTTGATGTGTTTGTGAAGTCCATTTGGCCCCATGAGCTATGGAATACAAAATTTCACTCCTAACACCTTTCCACTATATACATGTTGACAACCTTTGTAAAATGAACTCAAAATGATTCTATTGACCTTGCACATAGTCTATTATGACCTTATTAGACCAAAACAAACCCAATTACATGTGAATCAAGCAACCTTCAAAGTGCCTAGTCTCAATCTTCATACTTTTCATGTTTCAATCAGACCTAATCTAGTAGGACAACAGACCCTATTTTTGGAGTTTTTATCTCAAACTTTCCAAAAGACCTCCCAAACTAAATACAAATTTAGATACTCATTTCCAAGTTACATAACATATCTCAAAACCAATAGTGACTCCTTTGGACCATGTACCTCAAAAATAGCATTTTTCACTGTCCAAAATAGGCTAATTGGGCCTAGTTTGTGAAGTAACATACCTCTAAACATCTAACAACCCCCTAGACTTGATGGAGGTAGCATATCCCATGTGTCAAAACTCTCAAAACCATAATTAGTTTCAGGAGAAACCCTCACTAACATACCAAACCCCAAAAATCATCAATCTAGGCCAATTTGAGGAGGGTTTATTGAAACTCTACCTTCCACATACTTTCAGACTTCGCCAACACTTGGAACACTTCAAAAATGGTCTACATATGCTTTAGAAACCATCTCCTAGTACTTTCCAACCCTCTTTAAACAAACCCTAGCCTAAAACCACCCTTTCTTGCTTGGAAACACAGTATAGACATCCCTCAAAGCATAAAGCATATAGGAATTTGTCAAATGTTGTAGTTGTAACTACCCTTTCAGACATGTATGCAAAATGTGGAAGCATATACTTGATGTACATGAACTGTTTAACATGATGCCTCAAAGAAATGTTGTCTCATGGAATGCAATGATTGCAAGATATGCACGAAATGGATTGTTTTAGATAGGAGGCTCAAAATTCATGACAATTCACTTTGAGACTAGGCCTAAGTAGGCCTCCTTTACAAGGAAACTACTATGCCAATGCAAACCCACCACACCAAACCACTTGGGAACCCTAGCATGCATGGAAAAGGAACCAAATTCACTAGTTTTGGCCTTTGAAACACTTGTTAAGGCATATTGTATGGACTGCACCCTCTTTTTATCCAATACATGGTTATATTAGGCCATTGCATCCTCATACTCTGGTATATTCTTGTTTCCTGACCTAGGGCTTATTATGAATAGTGATCCTACCTTATTCCATCCCATTCCAGCAATCTAGAGTGATTAACTTGGTGGATTGGCTATGGCTAAGGTGCTCCTGCACCATGAAATATGTTTCCATGGTGTTGAGTCATCCTCCTTACCTACTACATCACCCTTGTAGACATGTATGCAAAGTGTGGAAGCATAGACAAGGCACGTGAACTGTTTAGCATGATGCCCCAAAGAAATGTCACCTCATTGGATGCAATGATTGCAAGATATGAAAAAAATAGATTTTTTGATAAGGCATTAGAAACTTTCAAGAAAATACGATTGGCGGGTGTAAAGTAAAACTCCACAACCTTAGCTATTATCCTCCTTGCCTGTGCCAAAATGGACATCCATCAAAAGGATAAAACATATGGGAATTTTGTTAGATGTTGTAGTTGCAACTACCCTCAGAGACATGTATGCAAAGTGTGGAAGGATAGAAAAGGCACGTGAACTGTTTGGCATGATGCCTCATAGAAATGTCGCCTCATGGAATACAATGATTGCAAGATATGAACAAAATGGATTTACTGATAAGCCTTTAGAAAGTTCCAAGAAAATGCAATTGGCAAGTGTAAAGCCAAATTCCAAAACCTTAGAAATGGTATGTTTGGAGCACGGTATAGACATCCATCAAAGCATAAATGATATAGGAATTTTGTCAAATGTCATAGTTGTAAGTACCCTAGAAGACATGTATGCAACTTGTGTGGAAGCATATATAATGAACATGAACTATTTGATGTGATGCCTCAAATAAATGTTGTCTCATGGAATGCAATGATTACAAGATATGCACGAAATGGACAAAAATAAATTTCAACCATTTATAATAAATTTCAACCATTTACACAAATTTTGGCACATCTAAAACCAAATTGCACAATGTTAACCAACTTCCTCCTTGCCTATGCTATAATGGGATCTAGAGAACATGGTGTAGACAACCATCAAAGCATAAATGATATAGGAATTTTCTCACATGTACTGTATTTGCAAAGTTGCCCTTATAGACATGTATGGAAAGCATGGAAGCATAGACAAGGCACATGAACTATTTAAAATAATGTGTCAAAGAAATGCATAGCCTGACAGAATTCAATGGTTGCAAGATATGCACAAAATGGATTATTTGAAAGTGATTCATAAAATTTCAAGAAAATGCAATTGGCACTTGTAAAACCAAATTCCTGTAACAGTAATTGATTATCATATTAAATATTTAATATAAACTATCATATACATAATGTCATGAACATAACATCTAGTTTATATAAAAAGCCATATAGGCATGTCCAAACAAAGCCATATAGGCAAATATACAAAAATATACATCAGATTAACATACAAAAGTATGTATACAAAGCCATCTAGGCATACAAAAAAGTTCTCCAAAACTAGTTTCCTAAGGACTTTTAGGAAATAATTGGTGGCCCTTCTTTGACTGTGAAGATGGAGAGCTAGTCAGTGACACATCCTCTCTCTGTCATCGAGTAGACATAAAAACAAACAATATGTGCATTAGTATAGAAAATGTATGAAATATATAACATCACAGATGTAATTGATCACTTACTGGCAACTGATGATTGCTCTCCATCATCTTGACTCTCTCTTCATCTGTAGTTGGATAGACTGGAGTTGTGTCCTCCTATGAGAAGCATCAATAAGAAAAATTGACTAAACATAAATATCATTTATGTACATGAAATGACATGAGATAAAAAAGAAATACAAAATTATGATATTTTCATGTTATTGGCTCATACCTTAGTCAAAAGATTTGTAGACATCATGGCTACATCAATACCTATCTATGTTGACTCATGAAGATGAGGAGGAGTCTCCACTGTATTCAGCATCTAAAAATCAAGTTCAATATTATTAAAACAAAATAAATACATAACATTATTTTTAAAATGCATAATGATTAGAGATGGTTAAATTTACCTCTGTAAAAGTGGTGGTTTGGCGTTCAGGGGACCAAGGAAACTATGGAGGTGCTGGTGATTGTTGAAATCATCAAATTGTCACAAAATAATATTACCATTCGCGTATCTACAATAATTATGAATATGTGATAAATTACATACCTACTCACTTGACTTCTGCTCATAAGCCACCAATGGACAACTAACAGAGGTAGGATGAAGACTCTGACTCTCGAATTTCATTGAACAAATAATTACATACATTATTCTTGACTTATAATATAGTATATCATATAAATTAATTACAAATTTCAAATAACAATATACTAAATCAAGATGAAACTTGTAACAAATTACCTAAGAGTCAATAGGAAATGTTTGTTGTAAGAGATCATCACTGAGAACAAGATCATCTAATATGTCCTGTCCCTGCGTTGCATCATGCTGCCCCTTTGTCACAACATGTTGCCCCTGTGTCGCAGAGTCCTGTCATGCCTCCTGCATCCCATAATCACATAGGTTCCCACATGTACTACACAAATGTGGGGACACATGACGCCTACTACTCTCACCCTCATCACCCTGGGTAAAATCATCTGCATGCTGTGATAGAGTTTGGGTGAGAGTAGTCAATAAATGTAAAGTCTCTAGCTCAACACTCTCTTTCAAAGCCAAAGGGAGTGACCTACGTTCTGGCCTCACTCAAGGTATAGGCACATGCTATTCATCTCACTGAGCCCTGGGTCTATCTTGGGTAGAGCCACCACCTCTACCCTATAACTCACGAATGTCAAAATAATTCAGAATCTTAGAGGACGAACTCGCAATAGATTTTCCTCATAAAATATTGTGGTACCTCATCATTGTTACATGGCCTCTCATCAAATACCATGTACGATCTATCCCAAAAGTTTTGGGATATGTCTTCATTCCTACACCAATTTATAGAAAAGTGTTTGCAACTTTCCTCTAATCTTTGGCTGGTTTTGGGATTAATAAATTGTGCACATAATTAAGATTTTGTAATTTTTTCCTTCTTTACTTGTTCATATTACAACTTGTCAGCATAATATTGCTGATTCCTCTCCCTATAGTCCTGGAATTCAGTGATTTGTTTCGTCACCGAATCCATGTGTGAAATAATCTCCTATAGTGATTTTGCAAGTGCCCTCCTATGATCAGTGGTTCCACTTGAATTTTTTAGGGTTTGAATAATAGTTTCAAGGTGTTTCTTATTTTCTTCTATTATCACTAAGTAGTGTTCTTGATTATCCCGTACATGAAAAGAAGGTGAAGGTGGGTTTTGAGGGTTTGGAGGGTTTTGGGGATTGTTTTCACTCTCCTGAACTAGATTTAGGTTTTTTGCTTCCCCAATAACTGTAAATACAATATAAAAACAAATCAAACATTGCAAAACTAAAAAATTATTCTAAAACTAACAAAATCAGACAAACCCTAACTTCTTCCTCTGCTAGAGCCTCCAAATTTGCATGACGATGTCTTTGGCGGTGAGGTAGAATTGTGAATATGTTGTTTTCTTAGGTGGACTTGCTTGAATGTTCTCTTTTTCAATGCAATCACATTTTTTTTTTCTTTCTTTCCTTCTGTGAGGAGACAATCCACATGGTGAATGAGAAGAAAATGTTCTTTTTTTGCTTTTATTAAAAGCAAAACATGAGCGCATTATAACACGCTCATTTTTTTTATTTTTGGAGATGGTGGTGACTTTTTTGTCCCCCATCTCCTTGCATTTACCCTATAACACACACACACAAATCTTTTCCAAGTATTATATATTTTTTGTATAATAAAAATCACAATAGGCTCTATGTATATATTTTTTTCTTTTGAAACAACAAGCTATAAAAGTCATATTTCTCAGTCTGAAATACATAGTTTGCATTTATACTTTCTACAGCAATAAACTACAATAAAACTAAAATTTCCCTCATATAACCTTTGAAAATTTTAACCAGAATTTTTTTTATAGTGTACATTTCTTTTGAAGCTCCTTTTTCAAAATTAAAAGTATTCCAAAATTTCTTTTTGAAACTAAAGAAACAATAAGATAACAGCTATATATATATTTTGTTCTAAACACAAACACAAAAAAATATAGTCACATTTTATTTCTCATAACCCAATGCAATACAAAAGTAATAGAATACATTTTCTTTCTTTTGATAAATAATGTAATACAAAATACTAAAGTACATATTCTTTCATTACAACCATGGTAATAATATCAGCAACAACACATAGAGAACACTTTAAATATGAAAGTATTTTCTGATTCAACATAACATGAGAGAGCTCATTCTCTCTATAAAATACAACAAGGCCTCTTAGGCCAAGACTTTCAAACAGCCAACTAAAATACACAACACATAAAAGATGAAAACTCTTCCTCCAAGCTCCAAGAACTCAAATATCAACTTGCAATAAAAATACCAAAGAGAAACTCCAAGCCACCTAAAATGCTCTCCACCCTACCATAGACCCACAAGAGGGTCACCTCCGAGCTTGGAGATTGAGTGCTTGGAGATTGATTCACACATGGTTGCACACCACAAACACAACAAAATACAAACATGAAGAACAACACCCTCCAAGGTTGAACAATACAAAATCCATAAAAATAGATTTGAGGGGGTAGGAGAGTGGACTCTCTCTACTCAAGAGGTTCACTCCTACAACACCAAAATCTCATGATACTCCAAAATAAGGCCTCAAGCCTACAACCTCCTCAATGAAAATATATCACTCCAAGGCAGTCATGCCATAAAAATAATCACCAAAACTTTTCCAAATTGCCCTCAAGGCCATAATATTCCAATACAAAAGGGTGACCTCAAGGAGGTTCACTCCTCTCCCACTTCTCACATGAATGGACACACCAAGAATGGTAGTCTCATTCAAACACCCATAAAATAAAAACCCAACAACACCCATAAATAAAAACACACAAAAAGCTCTCAAACACACATAGAAAACTAAATACATTGGAAAGGTTTCATGCCTTGAAGCTCACCTATGATAGCCCAATAATAGAAGAAAAGTTGTAGAAGAGCTCTCCAATCTCCTCCGTCAAGCCTTCCTCTCATGATCTCCAACCTCACTCACTCTCTAAAAACCCTCCAAAAATAGGAAAAACAAGTAAAAACGAAAGAACCCCCTTTCTCTCACAAAGAGAAAGTAATATAGGCTTCATTCAAAAGCCTTGAGGAATGAGAAGGTGACACATGTCACCCTCTCCTTCTTCCTCCTAGTCCACTTGCAAGGATCATGGAATGTGAAGGTGACATGTGTCAGTCTCCCATCCATCCTAGCCTCTCCCTCTCCACATGTCCTCTCACACATGTGTGAGAGAAAAGGTGGAGAGGTGGTATCTCTCAAGATGGGCTCTAAGAGGATGAGGAATGACAAATGCCATTACCTTATTCTCTAAACGAGGCCCATTCACTCCAAGATACTCTCACACATGTGTGAGAGCATTGGAATAAGGTTCCACACACTTGGGGCTCTTGAAGACTCCCCAAGTCTTCAAGGTGATGAGAATCCATGCCTTGGAAAGAGGAGTGGGTCATGTTTTATATGCATGACTCATCCTCCACTCCATTTCAAATTTGAATTTCGTCACTTTACTTAAGGCTAAAGTTAAAGTTACTAGATAGAGGTAACCTTAGGGTTTGGCATGCTCAAATGGTCCCTAAACCCTAGGGTACCACCTAGGATTAATTTTATCCCATAATAAACAATTTAGGAAGTAGAAAATTACATAAAATGGCCAACAAAATAAAAGATACCAAATGGTCTATATTAAATCACATATTTTTACAACACTGCAAATAAATAATATAAAAGAGGTGGAATCTAAGCCAAATAATTAAAATGTAGACATTTACAAAGGCATCAAACAAATCACACATGATCTTGGTCCCTTTTAGGACTAGATCAGTCTAACACGGTAATCACATTAGGTGTGGGATCGATCTCTGATTTTTTGTGGCATGGAAAATCACCTGCGCACTTGAACAAACTAATTAATCCAACATATACATCATAACCAAAGAAAATAAATTGGATACACTCATGATATCGCATAATCATTTAAAACATTATTAAAATCACATAACATCATTAATTAGATTTATAATTTAACTACATTTCCAAACACTAACTCAAGATCAAAATCACATAAGAATTCCATTTAATAATTTCACAACTAATAACTCTAATAGCATCAAAATGAATGCACATATCATATAATCATCAGTAAAATCTAAATCAGGATATAGTCACACCACAACATACTAATCTAACCAAATCAAAATATAGGGATAGAGTCAACAAAGTCCACATCTACAGGGTCCACAAATGCAACTAATCTAGATGCACAAGGGTGGGTCTCACATCCTCCTCCCCTAGAGCTAAACTTCCTCGTGGAAGTTAACATGAAAGAATCATAGAGTAACCCACCTACAAGCCAATCCTATATGGTATTGGACTCATATTGATTTCGACATAAAGATAAGGAACCAAAAGAACTTAAATAGTAATGCCTAGCAATAATCTCAAGGATACCCTCCTCTTACTAGGAGGGGTCAAGAATCTAACACAACACATACTCCAACACTTTATGAGCCTAAAAAGACACAAGAGCATTAGATGCCCAAGGATAGATTTCCAAGTAATTCAAGGTCAAGCACAATGAGGACTACTCAGAAGGTTATCATAATGAGAGGCCTTCAACAATAAATTAACTAACTCATACCTTGAGTCTCTCTTATTCCTCTAGAAACCTAACTAGCATAGAGCAACCAAAAGGAAGCTGGGCCAACCAACTAGCCCCAAAACCAACATTCAAGCCCCAACCATGCATCACATCAACTTTCTGCCAATGCTAAGCTAAACACACAAGATCCCAAACAAAAAGTATGAGACTCTCAAGTCTTGTCTACCCCATCGATCCACAAGTCCCCACTAGATTGTCTGAATCAGACTTATAGAACAAGTAGGAACCAAACATGTCCAGTCATCCCTAGCATGAGGGGGTGAAGCTAAACACCTATACCACTACAAATCACGTGGGTCCAACTTTTAGTTGATCAGAGAAATCACAAAGCCTCTTAAAATAAGGGAGCCAACATCACGTGGATAGTAGATCCATACAATAATAGAAGGATCTAAAGGTTTTCCAACCTATCAACTCCTTTGAACTTTACTAGCACCCATTATTGAATCATAAAGACTCAGCCTCCTAGAATGGAATAGCATTAAAACACTTCTCAACATGACACAATGTCAACAAGGAAGTTCTGAACCACCACTAGCATTCCACCAACAACTTCAAGCTTACGACATCAACCAAGACCGACTATTCCCATCTTCCTCTCACTAAGCACCCCTTATGGGTAGCATAGCTTACATAGTTCACAACACTAAACAAGTACCAACAATACTGACAATAACAAGATCCTCAAAGTAAAAGCTTGCAAAAGATAAGTCTTAATAAGTTTAATGAATAAAATTCAAAAGAATTAAGATCCAAAAGATTATTCAAATTTAAAAGATAAGTCAATATCAAAAGTGGCTCCAAATTCAACATTTCAAATTTAAATCGACGTACAATAAAACAAGTCCTTGAGGTAAGAGGACTACAAGAAAGTAAGTCAGCTAAGTAGCTCAAATAATATACTCAAAACTACTGGTTTTGAAAACAATAGAATTTCATCAATAAGTAGATAATCAACTTCAATAATTTAACCAAAATTACACATTACAACATTATATGTATATAACATAGTAACAAGCAAGAGGAGAGGGATAGTGATCATGTTCTTAACCCAGATCATGAAACACCCCAACTACGCACACACCCACAACTTCCAGGCAACCTAGGACATGCTTGGAAAAGATTGCCAAAAGTCATGTATTCCAAGAGTCACCTTTGAAGTGGGTTCCTTCATGCTTCCTAGTAAGGAAAACACAACCACATCATCATGGATACTACTAAAACCCAACTGAAATTACCAAATTCTAAACTCTAATAATTTTCCAAGGTGGCTCACAAGCTTCTTTTAAGTTCCATACATGACCTTATATTGCCCAGAAACAACACATTGGATGCATCTATGCCAATCATACAGGTTGATCACAACACCCAACCACTAACACCCAAAAGGTATCACAAACAACTCACTATTATCCTCAACATGGACTTAATCTCCCCTCACATCCTTACAATCCCAACTTTTCCAAGATACTCCTATAAGGGACAAACCTCATCCATTTCCCTAAAGTAAGGTGTGTGATTCCTTATTTAACTCAACACTTAGACTTATTGTAATCCATAAAAATAATATCTTTATAACCATTAGGATTTCCTTCAAGGAATCATGTAATCAATTTCACAAGGGACTCACCCCAAGAGTCACTAGAATCCAACATCTAATAGATCAAGAAGACAACACTTAGAGGGTTTCAACATTACCCAATAGGACAACCAAAACTTAAACTTAACTTTCTTTATTACCACCCATCACAAGGCTTCACTACAGCCTTTCAAGCACCAAAGCCTATGTACATCTTCAAGGGGAAATCATCACCCTATCATGACATAAAGGTAAGCAATTTTTAGTGAATTTAGGTGGCAAGGGAGGGATCAAGGTACAATTTAGATTACTATTTGTTTACAGATACAAAATCACACTTGCAGCTAGGTCCTACTCCCTAACTATCATAAAATATCCTAGCCTCAAGCACATACACAACCCTTTAACCATCAACTAGCGAGGTAATTATACTTAATACACAAAGCACATTACGAATTAATGTGTGGGTAGAACATAGCCCAATTATCCACTAGACAACATCATTTGTAAGGATATTTACTTGACGTGGCACAATAAAAGTCACAAGATTCACAATCATGAAGTGGTCCTCAAGCGATTACTCAACCTTTCATAAAGAAAACAAGAAGCAAAACCCAAGAATTTAGTCATAAAGGCTTTACATGCCGAACTCTTTTAAAATCCACTTCTCCATCCTCTAAATGAAGGTACCAAGTAACTCTTATAAGAGAATATACCAATCTACTCACCCCTTGAGTGACCACCACACTCATCAAGATGACTTAATCCTATAACAAGGTGAAGGACAACTAAAGGTTCACAACTCTATCGCATCCCAACTAGAGGTGCATTGAAAGAAGGCACATCTTACCCCAAGATACAAGGTTAACTAGATGTCACTAGGTGGATCCAATAAATGATTAGGGTATGTGAGTCTTTGTCTAAGATAGTGTACCACTCAATACATCCCTTTCCTCCTACAAGGTAAGACAACATGACTCAACATTCATCAGGGAAACCTTCAGGTAGCCAAAGGAACAAAACTTATCATAATGACACTTGTCCAAGGGTGCACTTACCATAAGTTATCATGACCCTTAAAGAAAGATCAAAATGCACCAACACTAGGACATGGAGTGAGGCTAATCTTGAAACAACACTTAGAAAAACTCATCCGATACCATACTCTTAGGATAGCACTAGATCAAGGTGCCAACCAACTTTCAAGCTTAGGACTTGTATGTACTTTCAATTACACTATTCATCATGAATACACTCCCCACGTACCTACGACACCAAGTCATACATGGGGGTTAGCAGAAGCAAAAATCAAGGGAAAATAAACTATTCCCACACCAGGTGTCTTATGAACTCATCACTTGACAAGCTAGAGTTATACATGGAACACAAGCATATATGTATTTAAAATGTATATCAGTCCAAGGCACTCATGCCATAAAAATAAGGACTAAAGCCTAAAAACTCTTCAATGGAAATATATCACTCCAAGGCAATCATGCCATCAAAATAATCACCAAAACTTCTCCAAATTGCCCTCAAGGCCACAAAATGCCAATACAAGATGGTGATCTCGAGGAGGTTGACTCTTCTCCCACACCTCACATGAATGGACACCCCAATAATGGTAGTCTCGTTCAAACACCCATAAAATAAAAACCCAACAACACCCACAAGTAAAAACACACAAAAAGCTCTCAAACACACATAGAAAATTAAATACATGGGAAAGGCTTCATGCCTTGAAGCTCACCTATGATATCCCAATAATAGAAGAAAAGTTGTACAAGAGCTCTCCAACCTCCTCTATCAAGCCTTCTTCCCAAAATCTCCAAACTCACTCACTCTCCAAATACCCTCCAAAAATAGTAAAAACAAGTAAAAATGAAAGAATCTCCTTCCTCTCACAAAAAGGAAGTAATATGGCTTCATTCCAAAACCTTTCCCCCTCCTTGTCCACTTGCAAGGATCATGGAATGTGGAGGTGACATGTGTCAGTCTCCCATCCATCCTAGCCTCTCCCTCTCCACATGTCCTCTCACACATGTGTGAGAGCAAAGGTGGAGAGGTGGCATCTCTTAAGATGGGCTCTAAGAGGATGAGGAATGACACATGTCATTACCTTATTCTCTAAACGAGGCCCATTCACTCCAAGATGCTCTCACACATGTGTGAGAGCATTGGAAGAAGGTTCCACACACTTGGGGCTCTTGAAGACTCCCCAAGTCTTCAAGGTGATGGGGATCCATGCCTTGGAAAGAGGAGTGGATCATGTTTTATATGCATGACTCATCGTCCACTCCATTTCAAATTTGAACTTCGTCACTTTACTTCAGGCTAAAGTTAAAGTGACTAGACAGAGGTAACCCTAGGGTTTGTCATGCTCAAATGGGCCCTAAACCCTAGGGTACCACCTAGAATTAATTTTAGCCCATAATAAACACTTTAGGAAGTAGAAAATCATATACAATGGCCAACAAAATAAAAGACACCAAATGGTGTATATAAAATCACATATTTTTACAACACTCCAAGTAAATAATATAAAGGAGGTGGAATCTAAGCCAAATAATTAAAATGTAGACATTTATGAAGGCATTGTACAAATCACACATTATCTCGGTCCCTCTGGGGACTAGATCAGTCTAATACTGGAATCAAATTAGGTGTGGGATCGATCTCTGATTTTCCATGTCATGGAAAATTAGCTGCACACTTGAACAAACTGATTAATCCAACATATACATCATAGCCAAAGAAATGAAAATGCATACACTCATGATATCACATAATCATTTAAAAAATTATTAAGATCACATAGCATCATTAATAAGATTTATAATTTAACTGCATTTCTAATCACTAACTCAAGATCAAAATCGCATAACAATTTCATTTAATAATTTCATGACTAATAACTCTAATAGCATCAAAATGAATGCCACATGTCAAATAATCATCAGTGAAATCTAAAATTAGGATATAGTCACACAACAACATACTGATCTAACCAAATCAAAATATAGGGATAGAGTCAAGAAAGTCTGCATCTACGGGGTCTACAAATGCAACTAATCTAGACGCAAAAGGGTGGA
Organism: Cunninghamia lanceolata; assembly: GCA_027924645.1. Taxonomy (NCBI): domain Eukaryota; kingdom Viridiplantae; phylum Streptophyta; class Pinopsida; order Cupressales; family Cupressaceae; genus Cunninghamia; species Cunninghamia lanceolata. Next base: position 7,544,195 of record BSBN01000159.1, read on the forward strand.
CCTCATAGTCTTATTCACAAATGCCTTTGATGCCAAGACAACTTATGAATTAAGGGACAAGAGTCTGGCTAGCCTTAGAGATGTTTTCAGAATTTCAACTAATATAGAAAATAATAAGAAGGCATCAGTTAAAGGAAATAGAAGAGATGATGCGAGGATCTTACAAAACTAAAACAACAAAATTCAAAATGTTCATAATAGAATCTCCACATCCTAAGATAAGTTAGATAAATTGATAACTACTTTCAAGGACCTAAGTTATAAGCTTGCTAAGAATGAAAAGGGACACGGTCCTGAAAAGTAAACTTATCAAACAAGAAAAGAGACCTCAATTGCATGAAATGACATACAATACAAATTGGGACAATTCTAGGCCTATTCCCAATAACAAGACTGATCAAAGATCTCATAATGTTAAATAAACTCCTGATCCCCTGAAGAAGACTGTTAATATTATAGAAGATGATCCATTGTGTATAATATGTAAAATACCTCATTCACAATCAAAGTGTATGATTGCTCAATCTTTTTATAATGATACTAATGCTTGTGATGAGTGTAATGAACCCCATTGCATTGAAGATGATAGTGTTAACATGCTTTCTGCAAGTGGAGATTACTCATCATTTGATGAGGCAAACCTAGAAACAGATGTAGATGAGAGAAGATGTTACAAGAATGTAATTTATCAGTAGGTCTATTTAGATGAAGAAGATATGGATCATAAGTTTTATGCCTAGGAATCACATACTACTTTGGTTAATTTAAGAAGGCCTTTTGATGAAAAAATTAGAGCTCTTATAGTTTCTATAATAGCCCAAGTTAAGAGTCATTACAACCTCAGGAATAAAGCTCAGGCAAGTGATTCAAACTAGCTAGGAGGTATCTTTGTAAGACAACCTCAACATAAGCACAAAGACCCTGAGCCACAGAAAAACAAAGTAGTAATAATAAGGGAGATTCAAAGGAAAGATTGAATCAAAATTCTAAGACTTCAGAGGGTAAGGTTTCTCATGATTAAGAAAAGATTAGAGGTTCACATGCTCTAAATGATATTCAGAAAACCACAAAAGCTAAGGTTGGATAGACTTGTGGGTAAAGCTACAATTGTTGTACAAAATTATGCCCCATTTGACATAACTCAAGCTTTGTCTCATATGAAAGTCTCAATTCCACTAATGGAAATGATGAAAATTGAAGAATACAAGAATAAGGCATTGACCTTAATCTCAGGATTATCTTATCAAATAGATCATACTACTAAGGATTAGAATAATATCCATGAAATGAGTGTTGATGAAAAAGAAATCCCTGAAGTTTATTTGGGAACACTAGTGACAAAATGCCCTTCTTAGGTAGAACTATTTTATGTGTCCCTTATTTTTAATGGGAAGGTGATTAGGAACTATATGCTTGATTCTAGTGCTTCAACAAACATCATGCCTCTAGCTGATATGCAACAAGTTGGATTGAATATAGAAAAGGCATGTGAAAGTGTTATTCCATGGATGCTAGGGAAGTACCAGTTATAAGGATTATGAAAAATGTGGACTTCATGCTTGCTGCCTATCTAGAAAAAAATTATACAATGAACGTGATAGTAGTTGATATTAAGCCACAATATGGCATGTTATTATCTAGGAGGTGGGCAGCATTGATTGGGGGAAGCATGCAACTAGATCTATCTTATGCCATGATCCCCATTGATGGTAAGGATGTCAAGTTGGTTAGAGAGGAAAGAGCACCAAATACAGTTGAAGATCAAGAACCAGAAGATTAGATTTGCTTTATGGATACTGATTGTGAGAATTTCAGGGTTATGTCATGTGATCAAGATGAAAAGAAGGAATTTATTGATGAGGAGCTTGAAAAATAGAAATATCAAAACAACTTATGGACAATGTACTTTGATGGTGCCTTCTCAAAGGAAGGCTCGGGTGTAGGAGTGGTATTTCTATCTCTGACTGCTAAGATCCTTAAATTCTCCTTTCTGTTGAAATTTTCTTGCACAAATAATATTGTAGAATATGAAGCCTTATTGCTAGGATTGAATGTTTCTCTTAAACATGGCATTAAAGTGTTAAGGGTGTTTGGAGATTCAGAATTAATAGTTTCACAAGTAAGAGATAAGTATGCTTCAAAGAATAAAGCTTGAGACATTATAAACATGTTGTTTGGGATACTACTGAAATGTTTGATGCATTCTCAATAAGTTGGATAGAAAGGTCAAAGAATGTCATGGTAGAATTCTTGGCCATTGTAGCCATCAGACCATATGATGTCACTTTGTCTGATATTACAAAAGCTAAACCTAAACTGGTCCTTGAATGGTAACATCGAGATGGTGGTCTGGGAATGGAAGCCCCCTTTTAGCTTGGTATTATCGATCTCTAAAGAACTCTGGACTCAAATCCCCCCCCCCCCATTTAATCTGGAGTTTGTGGAAGGAACGTAACAACATAATCTTTAGAGAAAAGAATAGAAGTCCTTTGGAAGATTTTTAGAGTTTCTCCAAATTGTTGATGGAAAGAATTAATTCTTTCAAGTTTAAAGCTGCGAATATCCCCACGAGAAGAGAAGAACAGAGTATGATAAAAAAATTGGAACATTGACCCTAACTCATGCCAGGTGGACAACTCCAAAAGGTTTTCTAGAGTGAAAACCAAATGGGATTTACCGCAGTAAGGGTGGTTTAAGCTCAACTTTGATGGTACGGCAAAGGGAAACCTAGGTGTTGCAAGTGGTGGAGGCATTATAAGAATAGACATGAGAGTTTATGTTGTTGCCTTCTAAGGAGGCATTGGTATGAAGAGCAATAACGAAGCGGAGGCTATGGCTATGCTCTGGGGAATTAAGGTTGCTATCTCCATCAATGTCAAAAGATTACATATCGAAGGTGATTCATAGTTAATTATTAATGCTACCCCAGGGCTATCCCAGTTCAGGTGGAACTTGGAGGATATTATGGGTGACATTAAGATACATCTTAATGGTTTGGAAGAGTATAAGATTACCCATATTTATAGAGAAGGAAATGTTGTGACCGATGCCTTGGCTAATGCGGGTAGCAAAAAAGAAGGGTGGTGGTGCTGTAGAAACATATCTAGCTTGCCTCGTGAGATCCATAATCTTATTGTGCAGGATTGTAATAGCCATGAAACATAAGTTGCTTATATTTTTGTTTACCCTCTGGTGTAGCTAGGATGGGGGAGGGGTTGAAGTTCTCTCTTCCAATCTTTTGAATAGTGGTTATGACTGCATGGAAGGTAGGACAAATAGTTCAAATTTTCAAATAATTCTTGGTGGGATAGCAAAGGTGGTGGATCATTGGTTGTCCAAAAGATTGACTAAGCCCAGATAGAGTTGTACGATTGCCTACGTGGTTGATAGGCAGGATGGGGAGAATGACTGGACAATAAGAGGTGTTATGGATAGGTCATAGCCTAGTAGACAATCCTCAACCAATAAGAGCCAAAGGAAAGAGGTCTACGTGGATCTCAGGATGGACACCGCCGGTCGTAATATTTGGAGGTTGATGGGAAAGTCTGGTTGGCATGCTAATAGGCATAAGGACATTGGTATTGGTGGAGATCTAGAGGCTAGATTCTACCACTCAATAGGATGACATGTGGATTTGTGGTAGGGATATGGAAGATGGATGGGACTACTATCTTCATGGTTAATTATGATTAGGCAAAGCCAATAGCCAGTGTCGCCTATCATCACATGAGGTGGTGGCTAAATCCCCGCCCCAAGGAGATGTATCTAGGTGGCAAGGTTGTGGCATGTCCCATCAATAATTACGTTGCTATCAATACCCCTTCACAGTGGAATTACAGTCTAAAAAAATGGGAGGAGATATTGTGAAAATCAAACCTAGCTCAATGGAGGAATTTAAGCAAGACCCAACCATGTGGCATATTATATAGGAAGGGGAGGTAGTGCCTTTTTTGGAAGGAATGGAGGGCCACGATGAAAATCTATCACAATAGTTTGCTAATTCATGGGACGAGGAAACTAGAGGTTAGAATTGGGGCTATTGGCTTTCAAGTGTCAAAAGAGGTAATAGGGCAAGCCACTAGGTTACCCATGAAAGGTAAGAAGTATTCAAGGAGAAGCAGAGTCCCTGACCCAGAGCACATGAATCTTTTCTTTTGTGAGGGTGAGAAGCCTATAAAATTCTATGGAGGATTTGAGAGGGAGAAGCTACTGGAGCCATGGGGACACATCTGCTTGATGCTAATGAAATTTTTCATGCTGGAGGGAAGATTTTGGGTATATTATCATTACCACTTTGCTCTTCTCAATCATTTCAGAAATAAAATTGAGATTAGCTTTTCTTTCTTTTTGTTGTTTTTATTAGACAACTCCATTAAGTCTCTTAGGCAGCTCAGGGCTAAGAATGCTTCTCACCCACTTATCCCCATAGACCAAGGCCTTATTATGAGACTGTATCACTTTCACCTAGCTCTATGCCCACCAAAAAAATCAAAGTCAAAATTCTTGAGGACCCACAACTGAGCACATCCCCTAGGGACAAAGGCAAAGTGAAGGTTAGTATGGGGACCCCTAAAATCTATAAAGGTGGCCCCCGTGGTGGGGAAGATAACCCTATTGGGACCCCTACTACTGCTAGGAACAAGAAGCCAAAGTATACCACCTCCGTGACTAAAAAGAAGACAGTCAAAAGAGATAGGATGGAGGTGGAGGAAATGGAGACTACCTTGAAGAAAAAATCTCTAAGGAAGGTAAAGGTACTAGGGATATTCCTATGAAGATAGTTGAGATTGATCCTGGGCTGGATCCTTTGGGTAGTGGTGAAGGTGAAGAGGCTATCAATCGAAGGATTTGTCAGTCCAAACAGATCACTGGTAAGCCACTAGTGAACCCACAGGGAGTGGAAGTTTCTTAGGAGTCTAAGTTTCTGGAGGAGACTATAGAGGAAGGTGGGGATGAAACCCCCACAAAATCTATCCCACAAGGTTGAAGGCACCAATAATTTCACCTCTATGAATGAATCTAGTTCTGAAGGTGTGGGTGACACTATGAAGATGGCTATTGGTCAAGACACTGTGAGGGTTGTTGCGGATCAAGACAAGAAGGGGAGTTGTGCCTTGTGTGACAAGAATATGGAGGATATTTAGCACCTCCAGAGGAAAATGGAAACCATGCAGAAGAAGTGGAAGACTATGGCTAAGATTGTGGCCAAAGCTTTGCATCAGGCAGCTTCCATCTTTGTTGTGGTTAATGATCTGGATGATAAGGTCAAGTAGGTGGGAATCGATAGTTTGGATGATTAAAAGGAAATGGTTGAGTTCCTTGCTAAGTTTGAGGTGACTGATAGCCCTAAGTTTCTTTTTTCTACTATTTTTTGTTGTCGTTGTTGCTTCTATGGTTTTAGATTAGTTGTTTTTTGGTTTGCCATTCAAGTGTTATGTATCTGTTCTTTCTAGCTCGTTAATGGCCTAATGCCCAGGGGGCTATTTTGTTAAAGGGATCTGGACCCTCTTTTCCAGCTGAACTAATAAAAAACATATGTAGTTGGCGGGTTTTTGAGGATGATAAAGACTTAATAAAATTTCTGCATTGTATTGATGAGTATGAGTGATGTAGGAGCATCCAGGCTGTAAGAGCAATCTTGCATCAACCAAATAATAATAATAATAATAATAATAATAATAATGTGTTGTTTCTTTTCAGTAAGGGCTAAATTTGGCAGGGTTACTATTTTTAGTAAGTTTGCATTTCTACATGGTTGGATACAAAATCTTACATAGACCTCCAGAATGGTGAATTGAATTTAATGGTGAAGAAATCACTTCAATATCATTTGTCATTTGTGAGATATTAAAATTTCAAATTCCAAAAATCTTATTGAAATATTCAAAGTCGAATTTGAGGCAGTTAGAGGCTCCAGACGGGCCTGAAATTTGGTGGGAAACCCAAGTAGTCTACCTATAGGTACTACTTCCGCTCCATCATCTTTTTGAGAGCTTTCTGAAAAAGTATTATAATTGAAAATCCAACAGTTGGATCAAAAGTTATGGCCCCACGAAATTGACCTATTTTTGGAGGGAGATGCAAATTTTGAAATTAAGTTGGTGGTTGCCAAAAAGGGCTATATATAACCATTTTGGGAACTCTTAGGGTAGTAGAGTTAAGGGGGAAGGTGTAGAGTCAAGAAAGTCAAGAAATTAGAAACCCTAGTTGATTTGGGAATTACAGAAGGCTGAAGATTCCAGAGTTTTGAGAGAGGGAGCTGTAATGTGTTGTAGCCTATAGGGGATTCATCCTCTGATTGTATTTAAGCTTTTGTAATGTAATGTTTTTCCCATATTAATAAAATATCATTCTATTTTCTATGTGCAATTTCTGTTATTGTGTGTATTATGATTTAGCCCCTTCATCAAGTGGTATCAAAGCAAGGGTTCTTGAGTGTGTAGACAGATTGCCGACCGTGAGGCAGTTTGCACCAAGACCTGAGGTTATGTGTTTGCTGCATAGATCAAGATGCCTCCACGAAGAAACCGTGGTGGGAGGAATGCTTTGACAGAAGAGGGTTTTAGAGCCCTGCAAAGACAAATCAATGCATTGCAAGAGGAGCTGTGACGAGGGTTCAAGCCGAGGAGAGAGGAAAGCAAAGATGAAGCTGAAAAAGAGCTATCTGAGGAAGAACAAGAAGCTGTGGGAGATCCTGCAGAAGTTAGGTTGTTGAGGGCCATTTCAAAGATCAGAAAGAGGCCCATGATCAAAGTTTCTACCTATTCTGGAGATTTGAATCCGAAACAACTTATTGATTGGATCAATGATATGGAGGAGTATTTTGAGTATGAAGATGTGGAAGACCCTGAATGGGTCAAGTTTGCAAAGACAAAGTTGAAGGGCCACGCCAGTATTTGGTGGAAGGAGGTCCAATTAGAGAGAAATAGAAGAGGAAAAGCAAAGATTACCAGATGGGATCAGATGGTGGAGAAATTGAAGAAGCAATTCATTCCTGTGGACTATGAGATGGAGTTGCTGAAGAAGCTGCAAGGATTGAAGCAAGGTAACAAGTCTGTTAAGGAGTATACAGAAGATTTTTATAAGATCACTATCAGGATAGGCCATGGACAGGCCAACAAGGAGAAGGTGGCCTGTTACATTAATGGGTTGAGGCCAAGTATTCAAGAAGAGTTGAGCTTGGTCAGAATGACCACCATAGAAGATGCATACCAGTTTTTCCTGAAGGTGGAAGAGAAGCTGAATAAGAGATTTGAAAGCAAGCAAAGGGGAAGAGTTCAAGGTAGAAGGACTGGCGGAAGACCCTATGGAGGCTGAAATGAAGATCCAAAGAAAAGTGCAGAAGTTGGAACCAGTCAAAATCAGAGAGGAGATAATACCTACCGCCCTCGTGACTAGAATAACGGTGAGCAAAGAGGAAGAGGAAGAGGTAGACCTGGTGAAGGACCTAGAAGAGGAGGTTTCAGAGGAACATGTTTCCAATGTGGTGAAGAAGGGCATCGAGCATACGAGTGTCCGTAACATCAGGAAGGATGAATAGAAGACCTGAAGGTAATGCACGAGTTGCACATGTGGATGAAGATGCACAGTCTAAGCACTCTAAAGATGCAAAAAGGGGAGAAACCCTAGTTGTCAAAAGATCTTTGTTGAATGAGGAGAAAGAACCCAATTAGAGGAAGAGTTTATTCCGCACAAGGTGCAAATGTGAAGGTAAGTGTTGTGATATTATTATTGATAGTGGAAGCATTGATAATCTTGTTTCAGAGGAGATGGTTGACAAGTTGAAGTTGAAAAGAAGCAAGCATCCGCATCCATACCAGATTGCATGGTTGCACAAGGACCATAGAGCTTTGGTCGATGAACAGTGTTTAGTGAAGTTCAAGATTGGTGACTACCATGATGAGGTGCTGTCTGACATCATACTGATGGATGCATGTCATATGTTATTGGGGAGGCCATGGAAGTATGATAGGAGTGCTATCCATGATGGCCGTGCAAACACATACTCCCTAACAAAGGATAGAGTCTATCATAAGTTGAAGCCCTTGAAGGAGGTGGAAGAAAAGGTATGTAGTACTGCCAGAATTTGCTTGGTAGATGGTAGAAAGTTTTTGGAGGGTATGAAGCATGAGTGTCATTGCTTTGCATTGATTCCTAAGATCAGTTAAGAGAAATGTGAAGAAGTACTAGTAGAAGTCTTGGAAATGTTGGAAGAATTTTAAGATATTGTGTCTGATAATGTACCAGAAGGTTTACCACCAGTGAGGAAGATAAGTCATCAAATGGATTTGATACCAAGAGCTAGTTTGCCAAATAAGGCAGCCCACAGAATGACTCCAGCAGAGAATGAAGAGTTGAACAGACAAGTTCACGAGCTGTTAAGGAAGAGACTAATAAGGGAGAGCCTAAGTCCATGTGCGGTACCTGCAGTACTAGCACCAAAGAAAGATGGAGAGTGGAGGATGTGTACAGATTCACGAGCCATCAACAAGAACACAATCAAGTACAGATTTCCCTTGCCAAGAATGGATGACATAATGGATTGTTTGAGTGGAGCCAAGTACTTCACGAAGATTGATCTGAAGAGTGGGTATCACCAGATTCGAATTAGAGAAGGAGATGAATGGAAGACAGCCTTCAAGACAAAGGAGGGTTTGTATGAGTGGTTAGTCATGCCATTTGGGCTAACCAATGCACCGAGCACATTCATGCGGCTCATGAATGAGGTACTGAAGGAATTTTTGGGAATTTTTGTTATTGTTTATTTAGATGACATTTTGATTTTCAGTAAGACTTGGGATGAGCATTTGATGCATATAAGAAGAGTTTTAGAGAAGCTGAGGGAGGAGAAGTTGTTGATCAATTTGAAGAAATGTAGTTTTGCAAAGAAGGAATTGGTATAACTGGGATTTGTTGTCTCAGAGGAAGGTCTTAAGATGGACCCAGAGAAGGTGAGGGATATCATTGAATGGCCTACACCAAGGAGTGCTTTCAATGTAAGATCTTTTCATGGTTTGGCAAGTTTTTGTAGAAAGTTTATTAGGAATTTCAATAGCATTTGTGTACCCCTAACTAAGACAGTGAGAGGGGATAGAAAATAGTTTAGATGGACTAAAGGAGTAGACAAGAGCTTTGATACATTGAAGAAGAAAGTCGTAGAACAACCTGTGTTGGCACTTCCAAATTTCAATAAGGTATTTCAGGTAGATTGTGATGCTAGTGGTAGTGGTATAGGAGCTGTTCTAAGTCAAGAAGGTAAGCCTATTGCCTATTTTAGTGAGAAGCTTAATGATGCCAAGAATAAGTATTATGTTTATGATTAAGAGTTTTATGCAATAGTCCAGGCTTTGAAGAAATGGAGAAATTATTTGTTGCCAAAAGAGTTTGTTTTATATACTGATCATTAGGCTTTGCAGTATCTTAATAGTCAAGGAAAGTTAAATCAAAGGCACTTAAAATGGGTTGAGTTTTTGTAGAGTTATACTTTTGTTTTGAAGCATAGGAGTGGGAAGTCCAACAGGGTTGCAGATGCCTTGAGCAGAAGGTGAAATTTGTTGATAGAAATGAAGATAGAGGTTGTTGGTTTTGATGAACTCAAAAGTTTGTATCACGAAGATCTAGATTTTGTAGAGGCTTGGAAAGCTTGTTTGGAACCTGTTACTTTGGACAGGACAAAATGGTTAGATTACATAATCCAAGATGGCATGTTGTTTAGAGGAAGCTAGTTGTGCATTCTGAGGAGTTCCATGAGAGAGAACCTGATTAAGGAGAAGCATAGTGGAGGATTAGCTAGACACTTTGGTCGAGATAAGACCATTGCTATTGTTGGTGAACATTATTACTGGCCACAATTGCAGCAAGATGTGAGGAAATTTGTGTAGAGTTGCAGAGTGTGTTAGATGGCAAAAGGAACATGTCAGAATACAGGGCTATATCAGCCATTACCTATACCAAAGAAGCCATGGGATGATATTAGTATGGATTTTGTTCTTGGTTTACCAAGGACACAGAGAGGGCATGATTCCATTTTTATGGTGGATAGATTCTCAAAGATGGCCCATTTTATTCCTTGCAAGAAGACGAATGATGCTATTTATATCGCAGAGTTATTTTTCAAGGAGGTGGTAAGACTACATGGTCTACCTAAGAGCATATTTTTAGATCGAGACAACAAGTTTGTTGGTTATTTTTGGAGGACATTATGGAAGAAGTTGAAGACAGATTTGAAATTTAGTTCTACACACCATCCATAGACTGATGGACAGATAGAAGTGGTGAATAGGAGTTTGGGTAACCTGCTACGATGCTTAGTAGGAGATAAGCCCAAGGGATGGGATTTGATTTTACCATAGGCAGAATTTTCTTACAACAATTTTGTCAATAGGAGCATAGGTAAATCTCCATTCCAGGTTGTGTATGGGAGTAGCCCAAGAACTGCTTCTGAATTGAGGAGGATGGATAAGGGGGAGAAGAGTAGTGCCGAAGTTGAAAATTTTGCTGAGCACGTGAAGAGTTTGCACGAAGAGGTAAGAAAGCATATCCATAAGATGAATTCTCAATATAAGGCTAAGGAAGATTAGAAGAGGAGACATAAGGAGTTTCAGGAGGGTGATCAAGTCATGGTTCACTTGAGAAAAGAAAGATTTCCAGTTGGTACATATAATAAGATGAAGATGAGGAAATTTAGACCATGTAGAGTCCTGAAGAAGCACGATTCAAGAAATGTATTTGAGGTAGAGTTGCCTGATGACATCAATATTTCACCAGTGTTCAACATTTCAGATCTGATAGAGTATCATGATGATGGACTTGATAAAGGAACATAGTGGGACATTCCAGCATCTACTTTAAAGAAGGAGAAGATAGAGGGCATTCTGGATAGCCGTGTCGGTAAGAGTACAAGAAACAGGCAGTATACATAATACTTGGTGAAATGGAAAGGAAGGCCTGTTGAAGATTCATCATGGTTATCTGAGACTGAGGTTAATCATTTTGGTTTCCCTCTAACACATGAGAAGTGATAAGGTCACTTTTCAAATTACCCCGAGTGTTTGATGCAGGAGCATCCAGGGTGTAAGAGCAATCTTGCATCAACCAAAACATAATAATAATAATAATAATAATGTGTTGTTTCTTTTCATTAAGGGCTAAATTTGGTAGGGTTACTATTTTTAGTAAGTTTGCATTTGTGCACAGTTGGATACAAAATCTTACATGGACCTCCAGAATGGTGAATTAAAGCTAATGGTGAAGAAATCACTTCAATATCATTTGTCATTTGTGAGATATTAAAATTTCAAATTCCAAAAATCCTATTGAAATATTCAAAGTCAAATTTGAGGCACTTAGAGGCTTCGGATGGGCCCGAAATTTGGTGGGAAATCCAAGTAGTCTACCTATCGGTACTACTTGCACTCCATCATCTTTTTGAGAGCTTTCTAAAAAGTATTATAATTGAAAATCCAACGTTCGAATTGAAACTTATGGCCCTGCGAAATTGACCTATTTTTGGAGGGAGATGCAAATTTTGAAATTAAGCTGGTGGTCACCAAAAAGGGCTATATATAACCATTTTGGGAATCCTCAGGGTAGTAGAGTTAAGGGGGAAGGTGTAGAGTCAAGAAAGTCAGGAAATTAGAAACCCTAGTTGATTTGGGAATTACAGAATGCTGAAGATTCCAGAGTTTTGAGAGAGGGAGCTGTAATGTGTTGCAACCTGTAGGGGATTTATCCTCTGATTGTATTTGAGCTTTTGTAATGTAATGTTTTTCCCATATTAATAAAATATCAATCTATTTTCTGTGTGCAATTTTTGTTATTGTGTGTTTTATGATTTACCCCCTTCATCAATGAGAGTCAAGAAATAGATTTCCAGAACTTTGTGGATATTGTGGATGGGAAAGATATCCTTTTTCACAAAGAAGTAATACAACTTAAGACTAATAAGATTCCAAGAGTGTTAGTGGCCTTAAAAAAAGCATTTGATAACAGAGATCTGTTGATTGCCAAGACTTCTTACCCCACATGGAAGATCTAGAGGAGGTAAATTTGGGTACACAGGATGCTCCAAAGAGGGTTTATGTTGGTAAACATTTGAAACCACATATAAGGGAAATGTTGATAGCTTTACTAAGAAAGTACAAACATGTCTCTGCCTAGTTATATGAAGATTTGAAAGCATATAGAGAGGACTTATTTCAGCATGAAATTCCCCTTAAGCTTGTAGCAAAGCCATTAAGACAGAGGTAGAGGCCTATTAATCCCACTTTAGTTCCAAAAATGCAAGAAGAGTTTATGAAGCTTAGGGAAGCTAGAATCATTAAGCCAATAAGACATTCTACTTGGGTGTCAAATCTTGTCCCAGTTAGAAAGAAAAATGGAGATATAAGACTATGTGTAGACTTTAAAAATTTGAATGTGTCTTCTTTGAAGGACAATTACCCCTTGCCTAACATGGAAACTATGTTGCAAAAGGTGACATGGTGTGAACTCCTATCCATGATGGATGGATTCTTAGGATACAATCAGGTGAAGGAAAGAGAATCAAAACAATATAAGGTGACCTTTACAATTCCATGGGGGACTTATGTTTATGTAAGAATGACATTTGGATTGACTAAAGTAGGTGCTACTTTTGAAAGAGCAATGGATGTTGCTTTTGTAGGGTTAATTGATTCTATCCTAGTTGTGTATTAGGATGATTTAACTGCTTATTTGAAGAAAGAAGAACAACACTATATGCATCTAGAGCAGATTTTTATTAGGGCACTGGAATATGGCATCTCCTTGAACCCTAAGAAGTGTGTATTTGGAGTAACTAAAGGAAAACTCTTGGGACACATAGTGTCTAGGGATGGAGTTAGGATTGATTCGGAGAGGGTTGAAACAATTGTTAAAATTTAGATGCCCAAGATAATTAAAGACATCCAGTCATTCTTTGGATAGATTAACTTTGTCAGAATATTTATTCCTAACTTTGTACAAATTACTAAGGTTATATCTAAAATGTTAAAGAAGGGTGAGTCTATAGTGTGGGGAAGTGAAGCAATTCAACCTTTCTAAAACATCAAGGAAGCTATCAAGGTTGCCCCTATTCTAAAGTCTCCTAATTTTTCTAAACCCTTCCAATTGTTTTAATTTACTTTATTCCATACAATCACTGCATGCTTATTATAGAAAAATGATGATAGATTTAAACAACCAATTGCCTTTTTTTAGCAAATCTTTGTAGGTAGCATAATTGAAATATGACATTATGGAGAAGTAGGCCTATGCTTTGGTCAGAGCAATCAAGAATTTTAGACCTTATCTGGTTGGAGCTCAAATTGTGGCATATGTGTGACATACAGTAATTAAAGACATATTCACCCAACATGGAGTGACTAGAAGGCGATGCAAATGGATAAATAAACTCCAAGAGTTTAATATTGAGATTTAAATTATCAAATTGGTAAGAGGATAGGTTCTGACTAAACTAATGATAGATTCAAACTTTGAAGCATGCCAAGTAAATGTAGTTTAGGACCAAGTTTATGAAATGTTGAAGTCAGATTGGTACAGAGACATTGTGTATTATTCGCAAAATCTAAATTGTCCTACTCAATTGAGTGACAGCCAAAAGAGAACATTAAAATTACACACTGTCAAATATGTTATCCTCTAAGGTGAGTTGTATTGGAAGAACCCTAATGGTGTGCTACTAAAATGTGTAGATGAAAATCAAGCCGTGAATATTTTGAATGATATGCATGGAGGGATGTGTGGTGGACAATATACCGCTAGGACTTCTACCCATTAAATCCTTAAGGTAGGATACTGATGGCCAACACTTTTCTCAGACACACATAAGATGGTGAAGAAGTGCGATTCTTGTCAAAGATTCTCTAGAAATCTTAAGTATGTAGGTACATTACCTCCTAAGACTATAACAATGGAGGCTCCATTTAAGCAATGGGGAATAGACTTCATAGGATAAATAGCTAAAAAGTCAAGTGGAGGACACAATTGAATATTTGTTGATAAAGATTATTTCACCAAATGGATTAAGGCCATTCCAACTAAGAAGGCCACAAGTAATCTTGTGCTTGACTTTATCCTAGAACACATAATGATCAAATTTGGAGTACCAACGAAGTTGGTTATAGATAATGTAATATGCTTCAGATTTGGTGAGTTTGTAGACTTCTGCAATAGTTATAGAATCACTCTATCTCATGCTTCACCATATAACCCTAAAGGAAATGGCTAGGTAGAATCTAGTAACAAGAGTCTCATGAAGATAATCAAGAGAGTAATTGATAAAAACAAAAGAGCATGGGACTCTAAACTAAAGTTGGCACTATGGGCTGATAGGGTAACAGTGAAAAAGGTAATTGGTAAGTCTCTATTTGAATTGATATATGGTATGGAGGCCAGATTGACCATAAATAATCTCCTACAACTGTCTAAGTTTATTCAAGAAAGCAATGAAAAAATAGAAGATCCGATGGATGAGAGATTGAATCAGTTGATTGCACTGGATGAAGTCAGGAGAGAAGCACAGAAGACCAATATCAAGAGACATCAGAAAGTGAAGTATTTATTTGACAAAAGGACTACATAAGGAAAATTCTAGGTCAATGATTTGGTTCTTGTGTGGAATGCCAGGAACCAGGATAAGGGTAAACATGGCAAATTCAAAACACTATGGGTTGGCCCTTATCTGATAAGAAATACTCATGGCGAGGATTCCTATTTTCTCCAAGGGCTAGATGGTGAATTTCAAGATTTGCTTGTGCATGGACAATTCCTGAAACCTTACTTTTCACAAGTGTGTTCTTCTATGTGCACACTATAAATTATTGTATGTAGGTTGTAGAGAGTGTATATTGTTGTATAGTTTATCCTTTTGGGTCTTGTCTGGTTTGCTCCCAAAAGTCCAGTGGTTCTTGCTGCAACCTAAAAGTTTGCACATCGCTAGTTAGAGCCAATGGTTGTACTTGTAGGGGTTTAGGTTCATAAAATTGCTGGTCTTTGCCTTTATATTCTCTTAAGCCTAAGTTCCTAAGCTCATGCGCTTTATCTTTTAAATCCTTGTTGACCACCTGTAGTAGGTTCCCAGTCCCTTATGTTATGACTTGATGCCTTTGCATTCATTAGGTGATCGACCTCATGACCTAGTCTTACCCCTTATAACCCGTAAAAATTAAATTTAAGTCCTCAGTCTTTGCATAGGTTATAAGGTTTGATATAAATGAATATAGAAGCCTCACAGCACATCATGTGTGATGTCATCATCCCCCTTGTGCGGCCATGACAGGGTGACACCTGTCGATGGATCTAGGCTTATGCTCCTTTATTGAAGAATTTTACATTGAGCAAACTTATGCTACCAAGTGTCAGTCTAAGAAATAATCCATAGGAAGGTTCAATTCTAATGGTTGTGCATCATCGCAAGGGAATCTTGTCGATAAGGAATATTTGTTGTGTGGTCATGAGATGGTGACACATGGCCTTGTCTTATTGAAGAAGTAAAAGGCAAGTAAAAATGTGGACACGTGGATGCTTTATCATGCCCATGTAGGGTAGGTAAGTGGTGGGCCATCTCTGGCTGCGATACCACGAGATGATGCCACATGTCTAGGCAGGATGAAAAGTGATGTGGTCAATGACAAAGGTACACTAATTTGACTTATCCTTATTCGCCAAAGACATTTCAACTATGATGGTCTAGATTTTCAAATCTAGTAGGTAAATAATGACCATGAATCTCACAAGGACAAGCTTAGATCCATGACATAGATTTAAATTTTTATAAAGAACATTGAAGGCACCTTGTGACATGAATGAGAGATTAAGGCTGAGGCTATGTCCATTAATGCCTCAGGACCTAAGCTATGAAGCTTGAAAAGGAGGAAAGTTAGGACTTTTTCCATCATTTCTCTAAGTATGAATAGAATTCATATGCGCAACGAATCTTCAAGTGAGTAGGAAAGAATTTCAAGCTACTATAGGCATAAAAAACCAATAAGTTCATTTTGTTAAACCATGCTCAGTGCATTATACATTGACTGCTTGATTGAGAAGGTAGATAATTGTCAATATAAGAAGCCCTAGTTTACAACAAATGGTTTGAAAAGATGAGTCAAGGTGGTCAAGCTTCCACCTCAAAGCATAGTTTGGATGAGGATCTTATGATCCAACTTCCAGGCTCTATTAGGAAAGCCATGAATTTGCATGGTCCCAGTGGACTAGATGATAAATTTCTTGAATATTGTTACAACTATAGAGATTCTTGATTACATATTCTTGGTTGGGTCTTATTTGAGCATTTGCATTGTAGAATGGATATAAATCCCTGGTCTACCATGCTTGGCACTTTGATTTAGCCAAGCTAATCTACCCTAATGTATTCCCTAATCCAAACTTAGTGAGGGCGATAACATAGAGGTATGGCCCCCAAATGAGAACAGTCTTGGTAGGGAATGGCACAAAAATAATCAAGTTTACAAAGGGATACATTGCAATTGTGTTTAACCTAAACCCTATAGCTAGTAAGCCAATTGACGTAGGTGCATTGAAGAAAAATTACCAAACTGTCAAATATGCATATAGAGATTTTAAGTAGGCCAAGCATAGGACGAGATTAGTTGATGGTAAGTTGATGAAGATATCATATAGTGAAGAGGAACCTTTCTAATGTACTTTGTTCATGGATTATTTTGTCAGGACATATCACAGTTTGTGCTAGGTGGTAGGTAGGGATGCCTATAATAGGATTCGCATCTCTCTATTGAACAATGATGATGGCAGTGGATATTTAAAGTCAAGAGACTAGGGAGCCATATGACTGCACTTCCTATGTCATAGATAAAATGCACAAATAGATCATGGCAATCAAAAGCCATTTATTTACTGTGGATTCTCATGTTGAATTCACATGATATTCCATGCTATGCCATATGCTTCTATTTGCCTTCTTAGGAATGTGGCACCAAAACTTACATGTCAGAATGGTACATGCATAGGGAAACATCTTGCTAGTGTAGATGTGGACTTTCATGGTAGATATGCATTGTTTCGATGATGACTATGTAATCTTTGAAGAATATTTTATAATGAGAGTTCTTGATTTCTTGTAACCAGAAGGAGAAAGGCTGCATCTAGATGTTTTAGATTTTTTAAGGCCTTTGGATAGAACCCCTCACTTGGGGATTGATCATAATTGGGGTGACTAGTTTTACCATGAGCACACCACCTGCATCAGAGTCTACAGGTGTGAGGCCCCTCCCCACATTTTGCCTAAATATGTGCCTAAGAGAATTGCATTTTTAGAAATCATTAGGCAGTTAAATGAATAAGATAAAGAGCATCTGAGGAAGCACAAAAAAGGTTCATTTTTCCTCACCTTCATTAGATTCAATGACTTTCTGATAGCTGAAAAAGGTGGGATGGATAAGATTTATTTAGTACTATAGTGTTATGGGATGTATTTGAAGTCACCAACGATATTTGACCCTAAGGGCTTCATTGACAGGGTCAGGGTTAGTAAACAAAGACCAAGGTACATTCACTAGGTTTTCTTTGATGATGATGTTATGTCAGAAACTACTTCACAATGAATGATGTCCACACTTTGAGAATCAAGTGGGACACAATAATCATAGGAGAAAGGATGAGAAAAAATTTGAATCCTGCATACCAGGGTGCCTTTGTAGAAGTGCAAGACCCCAGAAGAAGAATTCAAAAGATATTGGATAATGCAAAGTAGCTGATCGCTAGTGCTCCTTTAGGACAAGAAAGGCCTTCCTATCATCCTAGTAGCTCAAGGGAGGATATGTTGTAAAAAGAGAATCAATTGACCCTTCCCCTACCAAGAAGGCAAAAATAATTGATTTGGAGATAGAGGAGGAAATTGAGGTAGTAGACTTAGAAGGAGAGGCAGAGGAGTAGGTGCAAGAAGCTACTCATCAGGTGAATTCACCTAATAGAATAAGGCCCTACTCATTCCCTAAGAATAGGTCAATGAAGACCATGGCAAGCCAAACTATAGATATAGAAGATGTCAGGGTGATCACTTGCAATAAATTCCTAGAAGATGATGAATTCATTAACACTCATGAATTCAGGAGTTATATGCTAAAACCAAGAAGTGAAGAATTCTAGAACAAGATTAAGGATGCCAAGAGTGGGCCTAACCCCTCTGACTATGAGGCCATCACTCAAAGAGTTGTAACAGAAATCAATCAAGCCATCAATAAAATGACTCCAAATGAAGGGAGGTCAGTGGTTGCTAAGAGTAATATCTTGTTACTTCCTCACTTGACTTTGTCAAATGTAATTGCATTCGATGCCATAACCAGAGAAGACTTAGATGTAAGATATGAGCAAGTGTAGAAGGCTCTCTCTAGTTTAGACTTTAATTCTAGGTTCGAGACATTGGAAATATGGGATCTAGCCCTAAGCAACAACAAACCTAAGAATTGATTGGGTGAGTTAAGAGGGGATGCAATAATCGAGAGGGTATCTAACACTCCTCCCCAAGCTACAAGTTTAAATGCATAGACTACTCAATTTGCTGAGGTAATAACCAACAAGCTGCAGAAAGATCATCATGAAAAAGAGAAGGGTCAATTGATAACCAAAAAGCATAGGATATGCTATAAAAAGAGAATCAATTGACCCTTCCCTTGCCAAGAAGGCAAAAATAATTGCTTTGGAGGTAGAGGAGGAAAATGAGGTAGCAGACTTAGAAGGAGAGGCAGAGGAGCAAGTGCAAGAAGCTTCCCATTAGGTGAATTCACTTGATAGAATAAGGCCATACTCATCCCCTGAGAACAAGTCAATGAGGCCCATGACAAGCCAAACTGTAGATATAGAAGATGTCAGGGTGATGGCTTACAATAAATTTCTTGAAGATGATGAATTCATTGACACTCTCAAATTTAGGAGTTATGTGCTAAAAGTGAGAAGTGAAGAATACCTAAACAAGATTGAGGATGCCAAGAGTGGGGCTGACCCCTTTGAATATGAGGCCATCACTCAAAGAGTGCTAACAAAAGTTAATCAGGCCATCAGCAAAATGACTCCAGAGGAAGGGAGGTCATTGGTTGCCAAGAGTAATATCTTGCTCCTTCCTCACTAGAGTTTGTTAGATGCAATTGCATTTGACACCATAACTAGAGAGGACTCATATGTAATAGATGAGCAAGTAGAGAAGGCTCTCTCTAGTGCTACCTTCAATCCTAGGTTCGAGACATTGGCAATATCGGCTCTAGCCCCAAGAAACAACAAATATAGGATTGGATTAGGTGAGTTAACATGGGATGTAATAATCAAGAGGGTATCTGACACTCCTGCTCCCCAAGCTGCAAGTTTAAATGTATAGACTACTTAATTTTCTATGGTAGTAACCAACAAGCTGCAAAAAGATCATGATGAGATGCTAGTATAGTATGCATAGGCAATTGTAGAGCTCAATAGGTGTAAGGAGCAACTATCATTAGGGTCTAGTACTTCCACTCCTCCACATATGATCCCTAGAGCAGGATCATTTCCTGTTGACACAGAGCCAATGTTAGCTGAAATTAGAGAATTGAAGGAGGAAGTGAAGAGGTTGAAAGAGGAAAAGAAGAATTCATTCAAGGAGATGGTCACCAATTTGATCAACTATAGAGTGACCAAGGTTGTGGTAAAGATGGATGAGACATGGAAGTCTTATTCTAATTTAAGAGCTGCATTAGATAAACATGAGCAAGATAACAAATGTCTCAAGATAATGCATAGGTCATGGTTGCCAAGGACTGGTGAGTTGAGCTACCAGATAAGGTGTGCAAGGTTTGATGCACAGGCACCACTTGAGATGAAGTTTCCCTAAAAAGTTGTCATCTTATATCTACAGGGTCCTCAAGTCAGTGGCTAACAAATAGGAGATAGACTCTAATCTCTTCTCTGCACTTTAGCCTTTGCAAAAACCTAGGGGGGTATTCCCTTACTGAATACCCATGTGGTGAATCCTAACTATACTTAGGCATTGACAATTTAGCAGATGAATCCTCTATTATGCAGACCAAAACTATGAGATAAATGGAAAGGGGCTAGCTTTGGATCATACTTTAGTTGTGAATTAGAGGATTTGGAAACCTAAATTCTTCTCTTAATATCCTACAATTTGAGGTTTTAAGTTGATTCAATTTTTATGGGTATGTGGTTGTCAGATTAGGGTTTGGCTCATAAACTTAATGTAGGCCTTTGATCAGTGCCTATCCAAGGGTATGGAGTCCAACTTAAAACATGTAAATAAATTTTAGGGGTTATCTTCATCTCAGGTGGTGCCTGTGCATCAAACCTTACACACCTAATCAGGTCTCTCAACTCACCAGTCCTTGGCAGCCATGACCTCTGCATTATCTTGAGACATTCCTTATCCTACTCATGTTTATCTAATACAACTCTTAAATTAGAATAAGACTTCCATGTCTCATCTATCTTTGCCACAACCTTGGTCACTCTATGGTTGATCAAATTGGTGACCATCTCCTTGAATAAATTCTTCTTTTCCTCTTTCAACCTCTTCACTTCCTCCTTAAATTCTCTGATTTTAGCTAACAGGGGCTCTGTTTCAGTAGGAAATGATTCTTCTCTAGGGATCATAGGTGGAGGACTAGAAGTACTAGCCCCTATTGATAGTTGCTCCTTACACCTATTGAGCTCTGCAATTGCCTGTACATATTATACCAGTAGATCATCATGATCTTTCTGTAGCTTGTTGGTTACTACCTCAGCAAATTGAGTAGTCTGTACATTTAATCTTATAGCTTGGGGAGCAGGAGTGTTAGATACCCTCTTGATTATTACATCCCACGTTAACTCACCCTATCCAATCCTAGGTTTGTTGTTTCTTGGGGCTAGAGCTAATATTACCAATGTCTGGAACCTAGGATTGAAGGTTGCACCAAAGAGAGCCTTCTCTACTTGCTCATCTATTACATCTAGGTCCTCTCTAGTTATGGTGTCAAATGCAATTGCATCTAACAAAATCCAGTGAGGAAGGAGCAAGATATTACTCTTAGAAACCAATGACCTCCCTTCCTCTGGAGTCATTTTGCTGATGGCTTGATTAACTTTTGTTAACACTCTTTGAGTGATGGCCTCATATTCGGAGGGGTTAGCCCCACTCTTGGCATCCTCAATCTTGTTCTAGTATTCTCTACTTCTCACTTTTAGCACATAACTCCTAAATTTAGGAGTGTTAATGAATTCATCATCTTCAAGGAATTTATTGTAAGCCATCACCCTGAGATCTTTTATATCTATAGTTTGTCTTGTCATGGTCCTCATTGACTTGTTCTCAGGGGATGAGTAGGGCCTTATTCTATCAATTGAATTCAACAAATGGGCAGCTTCTTGCACCTACCCCTCTGCTATAAAAAGAGAATCAATTGACCCTTCTTGTAGCTTGTTAGTTATTATGATCAATTTTTCTATAGGAAGGGTCAATTGATAACCAACAAGTGGAGGATATGTTGTAAAAAGAGAATCAATTGACCCTTCCCTTGCCAAGAAGGCAAAAATAATTGATTTGGAGGCAGAGGAGGAAATTGAGGTAGTAGACTTAGAAGGAGAGGCAGAGGGACAAGTGCAAGAAACTACCCATTAGGTCAATTCACTTGATAGAGTAAGGCCCTTTCTCATCCCTTGAGAACAAGTCAATGAGGACCATGAGAAGTCAAACTGTAGATATAGAAGATGTCAGGGTGATGGCTTGCAATAAATTCCTTAAAGATGATGAATTCATTAACACTCTCAAATTCAAGAGTTATGTGCTAAAAGTGAGAATTGGAGAATGCCAGAACAAGATTGAGGATGCCAAGAGTGGGACTAACCCCTCTGAATATGAAGGCATCACTCAAAGAGTGTTAATAGAAGTTAATCCGGCCATTAGAAAAATGACTCTAAGGGAAGGGAGGTCATTGGTTGCAAAGAGTAATATCTTTCTCCTTCCTCACTGGAGTTTGTTAGATGCAATTGCATTTGACACCATAACCAAAGAGGACTCAAATGTAACATATAAGCAAGTAGAGAAGGCTCTCTCTGGTGCAAACTTCAATCCTGGGTTTGAGACATTGGCAATATTAGCTCTATCCCCAAGAAACAACAAATCTAGGATTAGATTGGGTGAGTTAACATGGGATGTAATAATCAAGAGGGTATATGACACTTCTACTCCCCAAGCTGTAAGTTTAAATGTACAGACTACTCAATTTACTGAGGTAGTAACAAACAAGTTGTAGAAAGATCATGATGAGCTACTGGTATAGTATGCATAGGTAATTGCAGAGCTCAATAGGTGTAAGGAGCAACTATCATTAGGGGCTAGTACTTCCACTCCTCCACTTGTGATCCCTAGAGCAGAATCATTTCCTATTGACACATAGCCCTTGTTAGCTAAAATTAGAGAATTGAAGGAGGAAGTGAAGAGGTTGAAAGAGGAATAGTAGAATTCATTCAAGGAGATGGTCACCAATTTGATCAACCATCGAGTGACCAAGGTTGTAGAAAAGATTGATGAGACATGGAAGTCTTATTCTAATTTAAGAGCTGCATTAGATAAACATGAGCAGGATAAGAAATGTCTCAAGATAATGTAGAGGTCATGGCTGCCAAGGACTGGTGAGTTGAGAGACCTGATCAGGTGTGCAAGGTTTGATGCATAGGTGCCACCTAAGATGAAGCTAACCCTTGACATGTTGGAAATTATTGAAGGGGTTGTAGCTTTTTAGGTAATGCTAGACAAGGTACTAGGTGAGAAAAAGCAATTTTTGAGAAGATAGATAGGAAATTGATGCCTAGTGTATTGGAGGCTAATGGGCAGTTCAAAGATCTTGACAAGTGGAAAGCTAACTTCAGTGACAATACTAACAAGCTAATATGTACCTACTACACTGATTGAGACACCAAGCAAACGATTTTGAGTTCAACTTTGGATAAATTGCATGTACTTGAAATGAATTTCAAATTAATCTGTAAGGAGGCAAAGATTTTGATGAATGCATGGTACATAGGACACAATGACAAGATTTCAAAGCTAGGCTCATTCCAATGGTTGTCAGAGAAATCACATGCTGAGTGGACATAGAAGTATGGATGAGTGTACCTGAAATGAATGAACAACTAGCTCTCCCCTAAATACTTGTGGATGGGCTCCTCCATCCATTTGTGTCCCATGTGATATACTATTTTCTATCTGTTCTCTGGGCTCAATGTCATAAATGCCTCAATGCCCTTGAGAAGTGCTTTGTAATGTAATTTCACCAAATCAGAAAAGTGTAATGAAAGTTGGCATGAAGTTTTATGTCTATAAAGAGATGGTTGCCTCACATTGTAATATTGTTGAAAGTTTGGGATTTTGAAGAGTAAAGCTAATACAAATTTTGGCCAGTTGTTCTTTCTATGGTCTTCTAAGTTCCATTTTAATGTATGTATGTGTTTTCATTAACTATCTATAAGTTTCAGAGTAAATTTATATGAATAATGCTACTTGCATGTGTTTTTATTATCTATCTCCAATTGTTATCTTGATTTTTCTTTAGAATGAAGTAACCAAGGGTATTTTAAATTTTGGGGTGCCTATCTATTCCATTGCATGTTTAACTTCTTTCTTCTATTTAAGGAACATAATTATAATACTCTAAGTCAAATATGGGGAAATATGTGTGATAACAGGGATATTTGTAAGAAGAGTTAATAGAAATACTCAATCTTTTGAGTTCTTGCCAATGTAGGAACTAAATAGCCCTCTAAAATTTGTATGTTTGTTTGATTTATGGAAATTTATTTACATGTTTTAAGTTGGACTCCATACCCTTGGATAGGTGCTGATCAAAGGCCTACATTAACTTTATGAGCCAAACCTTAATCAGGCAACCACACACCCATAAAAATTGAATCAACTTAAAACCTCAAACTGCAGGATATTAAGAGTAGAATTTAGGTTTCCAAATCCTTTGATTCACAAATGAAGTATGATCGAAAGCTAGCCCCTTTCCATTTATCTCATAGTTTTGGTCTGTATAATAGAAGATTCATCTATTGAATTGTCAATACCTAAGTATAGTTAGGATTCACCACATGGGTATTGAGTAAGGGAATAGCCCCCTAGGTTTTTACAGAGCCTGAACTGCAGAGGAGAGATTAGAGTCTATCTCCTATTCATTAGCCACTGACCTGAGGACCTTGTAAATAAAAGATGACAACTTTTTAGGGGAACTTAGACAATCAACTAGGAACAGCAACAAGGCCACAGATTTGACAGTCAATATTATATTAGTTTTCTTGTCCTAGAAGGCAACCCCTTCTATAAGGATATTTATACTACATTTTTAGTAGAGTTGAGAGTAACAGGAACCATTGGATTAAAGATTGAAGAAGAAGAGGAAGTGCATGTATTATAATCTCATTTTTGAAGATAATACAAATTGGAACCTCTTTTCTTAGTGGAGTTTTCTTTACCCAAAAGGGTTTTCTCCATGTTACATACTGTGTTATGTGTTCAGTTCTTAATGCATGTTATTTCTATTTAGTGGGTTTTATTTCTATTTTAATCTCTATTGATTCTACATTATTTAGAGGATATTAATAAGGTTTGAATCATATTTACATTGTGTGGTTTGCACCTTCATTTCTAACATTTGGTATCAGAGCCTGGCTAGTTTTGATTCTTGGATGGTAGTGTGAAGGTTTTTTAGTTGTAGTGGGAGATTTGATTTTTTTTGTTTATAGATCTTGTGTAGATATCATGGCTACATCCACTGTTGCTTCTGCCTCTCAGTTGGATATTGAAAATTTTAATGGCATGGGGTACAAATTGTAGAATCTAAAGATGGAGGGTTTTCTTGAGAAAAGAAATCAATAGTTTATTGTTATGAAAGAGAAGAAACCCAATGATGTTGCTTAAGAAGAGTGGAATAGAGTGGGTAAAAAGGCATGAGGTACAATCTAGTTGTGTCTTGTAGATTACGTTCTACTGAATGTTGTAAGTGAGAAGTCTACACATAGCTTTTGGAAGTGTCTGGGTGATATCCACCAAGCCAAGAGTATGGTAAACAAGCTTTATTTAAAGCATAAATTATTTTCCATGAAAATGAAAGAGGCTGAATCATTTGTAGAGCATTTGAATTCCTTTAATTTGTTATTGAGTCAATTATCATCCGTAGATGTTGATGTGAATGAGGAAGATAAATTTATATTTCTTCTTTGTTCTTTACTTGACTCATGGTAGAATGTTATTTTGTCTCTCACTACTAACCTCATATATTTGAAGTTGGATGCTCTTGTTTCAGTTCTGCTATCACATGAATTGAGGAAGAAAATTTTAGATAGTTTAGGGGATGCTCTCAGTGTCAGAGGAAGGTCTATGGAAAGAAGATCAAAAGGCGAGATTAGAAGGGGTCTAAAGATAAGTCTAAGGGCCATTCTAAAACTCTTGGAAAGAATAACAGAGTCAAGTGTTGGAACTGTAGAAAGATAGGACATGTGAAAAAGGAATGTAGAAACCTAAAGAAAGAATGGGATTCTACTATTGATAAGTCTTCCAATGTAGGTGATGATGTTTTACTTTCTACATATAATGTTGTTTCTCATCATCATTGGTTCATTGACTTAGGATGCTCATACCACATGAATCCACATAAAGAATGGTTTTCCACATACAAAGAGTATGATGAAGGAAATGTGTACCTCTAGGACAACTCTACATATCCTATTGTTGGGCAAGGGAAGGTAATGTTGTGTTTTAGTGATGGGAGAATTAAAAACCTACCTAGTGTTTTGCATATTCCTAGATTGGCTAGAAATTTTATTACTATTTCAATGTTGAATGATTTGGGAATGCATGTGACATTTGATAAGCGTGGTTGCAGATTGGTGAGAGGAAACTTGGTGGTAGTGAAGGGGAAAAGATTCTAAACTCTGTTTAAGCTAGAAGCCACTACTGATTGTAATGCCTTTTATACATCTAAGACTAATACTGAAAATACATGTATGTTGTGTCACCATATAGCGGGCCACATAAGTAAGTGTAGTTTAAAGACTAATTTAAATAAAAAATTGATAGACAATTTATCCTATTCTGATGAGATTTTCAAATTTTGTGAACACTGTGTGTTTGGAAAATAGACTAGATCTCTATTTCATTCAGGTAGTAATAAATATAATGATAAATTGGAACCTATTCATTCAGATGTTTTTGGTCTAGTGGAAGGTAAATCAATTGGAAAATATAGATATTTTGTCTCCTTCATTGATGATGTCGCAAGGTTTACCTAGATATATTTTATCCATCACAAATCTAATGTTTTCACTAAATTTAAGGAATTTAAATTTTTAGTTGAAAAATAATCAGAACATAAGATAAAGGATTTGAGATCTAACAATGTAGAGGAATATTGTTTTAAGGAATTTGATGAATTCTATAAGCATGCAGGTATTGTTAGACAAAGATAACTCCATATACACCACAAAAGAATTGAGTGGAAGAAAGGATGACTCGGACAATAATGGAAAGAGCTAGAAGTATGTTAAGTGAATCACATTTGAACAAATGCTTTTACAAGAATCCATGTGTACTGCAAACTATTTCATTAATAGATTTCTATGTAAGTCTCTTGTTTCAATTCCTTATGAAATGTGGACAAGTAAGAAACATTGTGTTCCACATTTAAGGGTATTTGACTGTGAGGCTTATGTTCACGTACCTAAAGAAAAATGAATTAAGTTGGATCCAAAATTTGAAAAGTGTAGTTTCATTGGATATGGTGGTAATGTAAAGGTTATAATCTTTGGAATCCACTAACCTAAAAGATTATCTATTATAGAGATGTTATTTTTAGGGAACTTAGTATTATTTGAGAGCCTGAACAATGAAAGGAAAAAGAAAAAAAGTTGAAGAGAGTGCATTTTTAAATAGAGCATGAAGATGCACTTTAAGAAGAACATAATGATGGATTGGGGAGTAAAGAAGTCAAAGAATATTTGAGTGAAAGTTTTGATGAGGAAGAATCTATTGTAACAAAAGAAATTGGTATAGACAAGCATGCAAAAGAGCCTAAAGAGTCTATTACTCTACCTCTGAGACTATCCACAAGATAATGGAACCCAATTGACATGTATAGCCCACCATATTTCTTTTGTGTCTTTAATTTATTGAGTACTGATGATGAGCCTAGATCCTAAAAGGAATCTACTCATGCAAATGATAGTGAGTCTTGGTAGTTAGTCATGGAGGAGGAGATGATTGATTTAGACTCTTGCAACATCTAGGATCTTTTTTGTTTGCCCAAAGGAAGAAAGACCATAGGATGCACAAGTGGGTCTTCAAGAAGAAGTTTTGAGTAGATGGTTCATTAGAGAAGTACAAGGCTAGAATAGTAGCCAAGGGCTACTCCCAAAGAGAGGGAGTTGATTTTGGTGAAATATTCTCTACTATTGCTAAATTAATTTCTATTAGATTTCTCTTATCCATTGCTACAACTTTTGATTGGGAGATAGAGCAAATGGATGTTAAGACTATATTTTTGCATGGAGATTTTGAGGAAGAAATTTACAAGCAACAACTAGGTTTTGAGGTAAAAGGGAAAGAAATTGGGTTTGCATGTTAAAGAGGTCTCTTTATGGTTTGAAACGGTCCCCTATAATATGGTACTAGAAATTTGATGCATTTGTGTTAAAATTGGGTTTTGTTAGAAGTGAGGAGGATAACTACGTTTATATTCATTGTATTGATGATTCTATTCTGGTCATTGTATTGTATGTTGATGACATGTTATTTTTCAACAATACTAAGGGTATGATCAGTGAGTCGAAAGACCAACTTTTAGGTGCATTCAAAATGAAGGATCTTGGAGCTTCTAGGTATATTTTGGGGATGGAGATCAAAAGGGATAGAGGTAATAGAATTCTTTGGTTATCACAAAGTATGTGAATACCATTTTGTAGAGATATAGTATGTAGGACTATAACCTAGTTAGAGTTCCTTTACCCATTGGTACTAATCTTTCATTAGATACGTGTCCAAAAAATGAGGATGATTTAGAGGATATTTTAGAGGCTATTTCTAATGTGCCAGATGTTAGTGTTGTAGGGAGTTTAATGTATTCAATGATTTACACTAGACCAAATATTGCCCAAGCAATGAGAGTTTTCAGTAGATTTATGTCTAACCCTGGTAGACAACATTGGAATTATGCGAAGAGTCTATTACTCCACAAATGAGAATATCCACAAGATAATGGAACCCAATTGATAGATATAGCCCTCCATATTTCTATTGGAATTAGGGTAGACAACTGAGACGGGGGCTGAATTAGTTGTCTCAAAACTTTAAAACTTTCTATAGTTATTTCTTCCTTTTACCATCAATAATGAATCAATAATTTAACTATGAGAGCATGAATCATAAACATGTGAGCAGAAACATAATAACACACTTGACACCAAGATTTTTAACATGGAAATCTAGTTAAGGGAAAAAAACCACAGTGGGGGTTAACCCACAAAGATTGATACTCTATTAAAAGTATTTTACAAATGGGAATGCACCTGCATTCAGGCTCACTACCCAGAGCTCACTACCTACATAATTGATTACAATAGGATAAAAAATCTTTTGAACTAATGAGTAGCATCTACTAATGCATGAATTCAATTCCGGTTAAGTACAAAATATTGATCTTACACATTTCATCTTTACTCTGCCCTGTTTACTATTCTACCTTCATCTACACCTTAGATCTTTGCTCTTTTTGCATTTACTCCATCATCATACACACACACACACCACAACATACTTGAATTAATCACCTATATATATCCGCATCTAGAAATTCAATCATATTTCTAGTCGGCAACAAAAGGACTTAGAACATTTTTCATATCACTGTTCTGTCGGCTGAATCCATACTCCCATGTTAGTGTGGACCACAAACTCAAGAATACAAGTCACCAATCATGTTGGCTAGTATCATTGATTATCACAAATTATCCCAACAACAACTTTTTCTCATCCTGATAAAGGTCTAATGCTCTATCGACCTGTTCTTCTTCTGTCAATTCTAACTCATAGGAACCAGATACTTAGATGCTCATAACTTTCTCATCCTTTGTCACCAAAGGCCAAATCTTTGGATTAAAGCTGCACTAACAACCCTTATCACTCACCCAAATCTGCAAGATACCATGATTCACCATTGGAGAGATCCGGACCAAGTTACCGAACCCTATAACCACTCTGTTCTTAACTTCCTAGACTTAGACAGATCTTCAATCTAATTTTTAGTATGGGCAAATTATGCAATGCGGATATGTAGGATAGACTTAGTTGCCATCAATTACAACACTTGTCATGTGAAGTAGTGTCTCTTGCCAACAATCTCCCCCTTTGGCATTGATGGAAACACTTAGTGAAAAATGACCAAGTGTTGGAATAACTCCCACTTTGCTTGTGCTCCATACTGTTGTTCACACTACTTTCTGGTGCTCCCCTTTTGCTGGATTCCTCATTTTTCATTGCTCTTCACTCCCCCTTTGACATCAATGGAAAAGGATGGGGTCTACAAGCCAAAATTCTCCAAAAATTATGTATATAATGCTGCATATGTACAACCAATCATTAGGTTATATTCACATGAACTTGAGAATGTCTACAAAAGTGTTTTTCAATTGCTCAAGTTTAGAGGCCCAACTTTGTTTCATTGCATCCAAAATTTAGATGTGTCCACTTAGTAGAAATGAGTATGCCTCTGCCTTTGACAAATCTGAGGGATCACTTGTCTGAATTGTAGTTTGTGCTTCCGATAATGCATTGAACATTGTTTCTAACTTGGGGGCAATCAATCCCTAGAGCTCACACATCCTCTTCATAATATTACCTTTTTCTTTAATAAGCTTCTTTATCTCATCAGTCAAGATGATTGCTAGACATTCATGACTTGTAGGTGAAATAGTTAGAGGATCAAAATTTTTGGATAGATTTAACAATTTGAGTTCTTGTTCCTTTATCTTCTTCTCAATATATATCACCTCCATTACTTAGAGCATTTTGAATACTCTTTATACTGATAGAAAGTATAGTCCTGTCATACCCTATTAAACTCTTAATTTCACTAAATCTCTTATCCTAGAACTCATTTTTGACTTTTGTCTCTGTAGACTTCTCAAAAGACTCAAAATGTGTACTTACAAAGTTTAATAGATTCTTCAAATGTCTGGAGGGAGAGTCAGATGGATTCTTTTGGATGGTAAGCATTATTTTCTCTAGTACACTGTATGCAAGACCTATCAACTAACTATCTTCTACGTGAGACTTCAATATCTTCTCACTTGCCATGGCTTGAGTAAATGATGCTACCTTCATCATTTGGACTAGAGAGAGATTGGTTAGGTGGATTGGCCCTTGAATTAGTTCTGGTTCATCAATCTCCAACATTTCTTTACTCAAAAAGTTCTTTAATGTCTCTACAATGTCTCTTGCCACTACTTCTAGCTTACTTTCCTTTCTTTGAGTTTTATCAGTGGTAGTATTAGAACTGTTTTGTTTTGATGCATGTACATTTGCACCATCTTCTTCTGTTTTATATTTCTTTCTTTCTTCTTCCTCTTTCTCTACTTTACTTTTCTCTGTGTTCTTTGTATAGGGACTCTTTCATGTTTGTTGACCACTTGCTATTTGTTCTGGAGGGCTTTATGTGGTAGCAATATTGTCTTCTTTTTCAGATTGATTAGGTGGAGTTAGAGAATCCCTTGCATCAGTTTTGTCTACCATCTATGTATCTTCTTTGTTTATTTTCTCCTTTTCTAGAATAGAGAAGTCATGGACTTCAGTTTGTTACTCACTAATATTTACTTTAGCATCCTACATTGTCTCCTCATAGGTTTGTCCCATAGGATCTTGGTCATCATTTTCTTTTCTAGTTTTCTCTTTTGAGGTCTCTAGTTCAGGAACTGTAGAATTACCTTCCTCCACTTGTTCTTTAGAGATAATATAATATTTGTCTTTATCCATGGTCTTCCTCAAACATTTCTCTATTTCTTTTACAATTTCTTTAGTTTCCCCAAGCATTATCTTGTTCATCCTTAACTTGCTTCTAAAATCATCTTTTACTTGCTTGAGTATTTTATCTGCTTCCTTCTTAGACATTATTGGACACAAAGTAGAAAGGACATATTCCCTGACTTCCAGATCTTTAGCCTTGGCTATTCCCTTTCTAATCTCTAGTATTTTCCTTTAACTCTA
The DNA here is from genome assembly GCA_027924645.1 of Cunninghamia lanceolata. NCBI lineage: Eukaryota > Viridiplantae > Streptophyta > Pinopsida > Cupressales > Cupressaceae > Cunninghamia > Cunninghamia lanceolata. The sequence continues at coordinate 7,575,462 of BSBN01000159.1, forward strand.
AGGGAGTTCTTGAAAGATTTCTAGTAGAGCTCTATTGAATTTGTTTAGGTACATGATGGTGGCATCTTCCAAAATTTTCTTATTTGCTTGATCAAGATTATCATAGTATTTCTTAATAGGCCTTAGATTTCCATGGACAATAATTGTTTCCACAATTTCATCTACTGTCATAGTAATCTTACTAGTTTCTTGTCTTTTACTTGCCCTCTTGCTTCCAGAAGGCTAGTCCTCTAAAGCCTTTAGAATCTTGGCTCTCTTGGATCTCAATTCTTTGACTTCTTCATCGGCCTCTATCTCTTCATCATCTTTTGTGCTTTTGTAAGATCCAATAGCCTTGATTTTCTTTCTCTTTCCTCCTTCACTGGATGGTGTGGCTTCCAGTGTCTTAGTGGACTTGACTTGCTCAAGAACAGATTTGGATTGCTCAAAGATAGTTACAGAGCTTCTTGTTTTTCTTGTGGATCTAGGTTGGACATCTAGAGAAGATGCTGGCTCTCTTTCTGCCCTTTCTTTTGAAGCTTGTTCCATTCTTTTCTTAATCTCTTCAATTATTTCTTTGTTCTTCCTTACAGCTTCTTTTGTGATGCGAATACTCTTAGCATACATCTCAACTTGCTTCTGCACTTTTCTCTTCCTCTCTGGCTGATTGAGTTTGAAATGTAGTTTTAGACATAGCTCTTTGTATGTGGCAAATCTTTCAATAGATGTATCTTTTGATTTGCTTAGGAGATGTTGAGCATACATGTCCAAGACTCTGTCATCAACTTCATATCCCATGGGCATTATCTAGACTATTCTAGGTTCCATAGCCTCCATCAAGCACTGATCAGTGTCAACCATAAAACATATCTCATTCTCATACTTTTCTACAACTATCTTAGGGATTCTCTCCCTTGCATGCATCAAACTCTGGAAATCTTTGAAATAAACCCAAATGGCTATCTTTTGGGTTTGGGAATCACCAAGGCTAAGTAGATGATCCCTTATTTGCCATATAATTGGCCTATCATTTGTCTAGTGTACACCGTGTACCCCAGGCACTTTGTTCATAAAATAGAGGAACAAACAAATAATCAAGGAACCATATTTTTAAGGTATTTTTCTTATCTTTCTTTATTTTGTTTAGATTCTCAATCAACTGATTTTGTAGTAGCTCACACAAGTCATAACCTGTATTTTCTTTTAACATTTGATAAGCTGCATATATAGCAGTTCTAAAGATAGAGTTTTCCCTATTGGAATGATAAATCTTGTAACCGATCACCATGGAAGTAAACTTAACATCTGGTTCTGTGATGTCATTAATGGTCATTACCCTCTTGTCAAACTGTGCATCAATTGCATCAGTAACAATTTAGTTTTTCACAAATTTTAACATTGGCAATCCACCAGTTGAGTTTAACCCAGTCACAATTCTGATAACATCTTTAATGATCATAAATTGTTTTAACAGCCATATAAATTCATCGTGCATCTAGCTCAACACGTAACGAACCCATTCACTTTCATCAAATGTCAGAAATTCAATCACTTGGAGAAAGTGTTTTCTCTCTAGCATTTCAAACTCTAGTTTTAATTGAAAGTTATCATCCTTGAGATGATTCTCATACAGTTCCAACAATCTCAAATTACCAAACTCATCTACATTACAATAGACATAGGCCCTAATATCTTCAACATGTAAAACTCCATGTGGAACACTAGAAAATGCATCTAGTGGATCAACTTCTATAGACTTGTGTGGATGTTTCTTGAATTTTGTACAGGGCCTCTCAGTAACATTTAAAACTAATGGAGTGGCCATCTTCAACAATGAAATTTGGAAAGCTTTACAGAGAAATACCTCTTTCCTAGTTTAGGGTTTCACCTTGAGTTGTCGGATGGGATTCTTGCTTGAATTTGATCTTCCCTCTTTGGTTCTCTACAAGTTCTTTCTCATAGTTCACTCCTCTTCTTCATTCTTGAATGTAAAGTGTTTAAAATGATGAATGAGAGACCTTTTATGCTTCTATAGAACCTAATTCTTCATTGCAAAAAATGCACCACCTTAAGTCATCCAGTTACCATGTTTTGAAGCAACTTCTCATAAATCACTCTGTAAATCCTCATAACTGGTTCTTTTCTTCTGAAAATCCATTCAAAAGACTTGTAATAGCCCACTCTACCTTTACTCATTGTGCTAGATTCAGGCACTCACATACTAGCTGAGCGAATTAGATTTTCTCTACAACTCCCCCTGAGCCAGATCTCCTATTTTAATTCCTAGAGGAATTACCAGCACCAGATTCTAGTGCGGATTCATCACAATTGTTCATTACACCTTTCTTTACCCATTTCTTGTTCATTTCATTCTAGACTTTGTTGATATCAATTTTAGCTTTACCTTTGTCTTGTTTAAGCTCATCCGGTTTTCTATTTACAGGACCTCCTTTTCCATTGTTTTTACTTCTGCAGAACCTTGCAATATGACCAGATTTGTTACAGTTGAAGAATACAATCTTATTTTTCTGACAATTGGAGAATATTTAGACCTATAATGATTTGCAATATTCCCAAACTTGTTACATGTAAAATATCTTCCATTGAACACTTGCTTGTTCTTAGGAGAACTCATTGACCATTTATGCACTGTTCATCCTTATGGCCTATATTCTTGCAATTAAAGCACTGACTAGAAAAGGATGATGCATTTTGATTTCCTTGACTTCTGCATTGATTAGCTCTATGACCAAATCTATTACATTTGAAGCAATTTCCATTGAAGGATGGATACCTTTGAGCATTAGGTTGTCTTACTGAAGGTCTTCTAGGTCTGTTCCTCCCATTTTTTATTTGAGAATTTCTTTGTCCAGATCCAGAGCTTTCACCTTTCTCATATCCAAGACCATGCCTATCATCTGCCTTCTTCTAACTTTCCAGTAGTACTTCAATTTTAGCTGAACTAATCTTAAACTTCTCCTTATATTCATTTGCAACTTCTAGGTCTTGTCTGAGGATGACAATTTGTCTTTCAAGTTCCTCCTTATTATATCTACATTCTTGCAAGTTAGATTTGAGATGACAAATTGTTATGTCCATTATGCAACATTCCTTAGTTATTTCCATTAGAATTTGACTTAATTCTTCTTCATTCTTCTTTCTTTGCTCACGTTCTTTCGTTAGTCTCATTACCCCAGATTCCATCTCAAGTTTTTGAAGGGAGAGTTCTTTTGACAACTTCTCACATTCCTTTGTCTTTTCTTCCAAGGCTTCATCTATGCCATTTTCTTTAGTAAAATTAGTTAGCTGCTAAAGTAGCTCCTTTCTCTTTTCCATGGATTTCTTGAGTTTGTCTTTTAACATTTCAATAGTGTCATCAACATTTTTAAGCTCATCCTTTAGATTGATTATTTATGTCTTAGCCTAGTCAAGATCTTCTAGGGTTAACTAAAGTTGATTTTTGAGTGAGCCTGTTGTGATGTTCACAACACGCCCCATTATGCTCCTTAGCAAAATAGGGACCCCTGCTGATGTTTTGCTTTTTGCTTCTGCTTGTGTTTGTCTGCTTTCTGACGGTCTGGTAAAAATGAAGGTCAGGTGCATCATCATCATGATATTGGATGAGGTAGGTCATCATCATGAGGTCAGTTTGTCAAAGTTCATATTTTGTTTCTGTGACCTCATATTTAAAAAGAGCTTGAAATTCTAGGCAGGTTTGCCTTTTACTTCACTTGAAAATTCGTCCATATGTGGAAGTTATGCACAGTCAAAGTTTTGGTCAAACCTGATAATTGCAAGTGATCATCATATTTTTCATGTTGACAAGATCATCATGATCTTGGTCTATCACCTGATAAAAATCATGCAGTCGCAATATCCGGACGTCAATCTTAGGTGGTAGTGTCCTTTACCCGTCAAATGGCCTTATGCGCATTATGAGCATCATGATTTTTAGGAGGGTCATATTTTATAAACTTGGTTTTGCTGTATGAAGACATCATCATCATATTTGAAAAGCCCCCCCCTGATAATATCCTAAGGTTCAAATATCCGGATATCATGATGACGTCAACTTTAAGTCACGGTAAGTTCCCCCGTCGAGCGGTCTTTGTATCGCGAGCATCATCATGATATTTTTGCATCGCCTGATCTTATAATATCATGATGATATTATAAGATCACCCTGACTTAGAAAATCCACCTTCGGCATATTTGCATGCGCATGTTAAAAGCCTATCGGAAGGTCATCATCCTGATATTTGCTGAAGTTCGCTAAGATGATGATGACGACTTCATATCCTCCTGATCTCCTTTTGCATAATCATGATCATCATCCTGATCTTTCACAAGAGGGTCATATTCGCTGAAATTCGCTAACTGATGGAGACATCATCATGATAGTTCGATAAGGAGGATCATCATATTCATATCCTCCTGATCTTCTTTTGCGTGATCATGATGATCACCCTGTCTTTTAAGAAGAAGGTGATATTCCATTCCTCAACAGCATGATCATATTTTAAATATCACCCTAGCGCTAACCTGATGATGACCTCAACTCATCTTCATGCTCCGAAAATGAAATATGATGATGACATCATCATGATAATTCGATGAGGAGGATCATCATATTTTTATCCTGTCCTGTTGTCAAGATCATCATGATCTTGTTTGTCCACCTGATATTTCGTAAAGTCCTCCTGCCGATGAAGTAAGACCTTTTGTAAATATCCTGATGATCATCATCATCACATTTTCCTTCAACAGGATATTTTCCGAAACATGATCCGGTTGGCGAAATATCATGATGACGTCATGTTTTAAGTTTAACGAAAGCTCCGGATATCATGATGACATCATCCCGATCTGATAAACGAAGAAACAAATATCCTGATGATGATGATCATCATCATCACATTTCCCTTCGGCAGGATATTTCCCAAACACGATCCGGTTCCCGAATATGATGATGACGTCTTATTCTAAGTTCGACAAAAGCCCCAAATATCATGATGATCATCATCATCCTGATCTTTCGAGAGGGTTGCCTTGGCCGCAAAGGGTCATATTACATTCATCATCCTGATCATGCTCCTTAGGTGACCCAATATCACAATTATCCCCTGATCTTAACTGAACATGATGATGACGTCATCTTTTGCATTTTAATGAAGCTCGAATATGACGATGACGTCACCATCATATTCCTTTCCTCAGCAACAGGATCATATTTCACATCCTCCTATTCTCCTTCATGATGATGATGATGATGATGATTGTTCTTTTCCCCAATATGCAGAAGCGAAACATCCTGATGACGTCATCTGGACCTTCAGGAGGGAGAGCATCATATTTCCAGAATATCATGATGATGAAGTGAATGTCGGCTAACATGTTTTTTTTTTGACACGCCGATAGCGATAGTCATGCTGATGGGCGGGAAATGAGGTGGTGGAATTTTAAAGTGTTTTTTTTGGCGCCTGTGGCATTTTTTCGGTCAGCGATGGTTGACCCGATGAATTTTGAGCAGTCTGAACGCATTTTGGACGCGTTTTGAGGAGTATTCTGGATCTGATTTCCACAATCTTGCGCAGTCACCTGGGTTTAAACAGTTATTTTAATTTCATGTTGTTTATGTGATAAATGAAATACTTATTGCTTGTCTTGTCTTGCAGGCTTGCAGTTGAGGAAGCAGCTGGAAAGTCAACACAGTGACCTCATGGAGGAAGGAAATCTGATCTCAGGAGCAAGAAGATAAGGATGAAATGCGAAAAGTCAAGGCCATTCAAGTAAAGAACAAGGTTGCAACTGAAGGTATTACTACAACAGACAAACAGAAGTTATTACCCAGCTGCCGGAACTTCTCAGAAGGGGCAATATTTCGCCCAGATTTGACACTGCTCAGAGATATTTTTGAGAACTGGTTCACCTGTATTTATTGCTGTAACCAGGGGTTTGAACCAGGGGTTTAGTTAGGTTTTTGCTATAGTGAGGACAATCAGAATGTCTTTATATTGTGCCTCTCTACACTGTAATACTTTACAACAGGGATTTTAGGAAAACAACAGTGGCTACAACAGGATTTCTCTTTTAGAAGCATACAGCAAGTTAGCATAGTTTAGAAGTAGAAGAAGGAGGTCGCCTGTTTGTCTGCAGTAAGGTGCGCGTGGAATGTCTAGCTACCTTACTGTATCTGTAAAGCTTGTAAGTTCTCTGTAGTATGATCAATGAAACTAAGAGTCATTCCTACATTGTAAATCATGTATGACTTTTCGTTTCTAATACAATAGAATCTGGAGTTCTGCATCTATCTTCTGAGTGGTCTCCTGCTCTTCTTTGTGTTTTGAAATATTTTCTTTGAGAGCTTGCAATTTTAAATGTATGTTTGTGAAAATGCTCAGAACTTGCATTTAAGGTTTTTTTACTGTGGATTTGATCAAATTACTGTAGTATTTACATAGTGCATAATAGAAACAATTAGATCCTTCGGTAGATTAAATGAGGTATAGATTAGATCTTTCTAACTTTTCCCAACCCATCTGAAATATTTAGCTGAAAACGTAGAAATCTAAAGGAAATTGTCTCAAATTTGAAGAAGCATGCATAACAGAGCTATAAGTAGATAGTTTTCATAAATAGATAAAGAAGAAAGCTGCAAAAAATTCAAGAAAACCATCTAAAACTTGCAGCCCAGTAACACTTGTATGCAAATGAACAGAATACTTGTTGAAATCTATGACCTTTTTGCATATTCTTAGTCCAGTAAACCACAAAACAAACCTAAACTACATAAGGCCCCTTGAACATTACAGCTTCACATTGACCAACTGAACTTGACCAACCGAACCATTGTAGACTTGGGATTAGTCGAATCTCAAATGATTCCTTCTTATCTTTCAAGTATAGTTTCAGTTCATTATATGTGAATTTTAACTTATTGTTATGATTGCATCAAAACAGTCATCAACAGTTTTCTGGCGCTAGAAGGAGGGCTAGAAGGCTGTATATTGTAATCATCAACAGTTTTCTGGTGCTAGAAGGAGGGCCTTCCTGAGTTAGGTTTCATTTCAAACTGGCTAACGACAGTAATAGAGTGACTAGGTCTAGATCTAGTTCAGGAGATATATTTGTGCAACTACCTGATACAAGGCGAAGTAAAAGCCCTTTAATTTGGAATCCAAAGATATCGCAAGCGGGAAGTTCATCTGGAACACCTCCTGGGTCACCTTTTAACATCCGTAGTATTGTAAGTCCTGATAGATCACTGTTCAGATCTTTAAATCTTGGTTCAGGCACTCCTGGAGGTCTCAATCCTCCTGTAAATCCTAATCCACCAATCAATCCAGGTATTTCTGCAAGTTCAAGTCAGGCTCAAACACCTGCAATGGCTTATTTCGATGTCAATTCTCCCATACTCTTCAATGATTATCATGACATGCCAAAAAATCCTGAAAAGATATGTCCCAAATACCAGTTGCATCAAGACCCAAAAGATCATATTAGAATATTTAAGGAAGCATGTTTTAGGGCTATGTTAGAGCACGAGGATGTTGTGTGTAGATTGTTCCCTTACACCTTTAATGAGCAGGCCTCTAGCTGGTACGTAAACTTACCCAATGGTTACATTTCTTCCTGGGCACTTATGGAAGAAGCATTTCTGTCAAGATTTAGAGGACCCATTGACCCTTGCGCTTTGTATCATAAATTGGCTGCTATAAAACGAGGTGAGGGAGAGCTAATTGATAATTTCAATGACAGATTTCAAAAGGCCTATTCTAGGCTGGTAGCCCCTTATACCATAGATGATGCTCCCTTGTTGGCTATGTACTATGCTGCCTTGGATCCTTTAACTACCATGTTTGTCAAAAGAAAACCTGACATAGACTCAATATCCAAAGCCTATAAAGAGGCAGCCTCAGTGAACCAAGAAATGAGACATACAACTTACAGTCCATTTGTCAATGGAGGAAATTTTGGGGTGCAGAATCAGGCACACCCATGGAATGGAGTCCCTGTGCAGCATGCTCCACTAGTAAATCTGGTTCCTTCTTACACACCTGTGTATAATCCTACTCCAATCCAAGCTATAACTCCTTACACGGCTAGTACTTCCAATAACAGTCAAAATAATGGTCAGCCTTTCTTCCAACTTCCTAGGGATGTAACTGTGGCAAAAGCACAAGAGGATAGCGAAGAAATCAGAGAGATTACTGCACATTTGAAAAGATTAACAACCGAAGTGACATAGCTAAGAAATGAGAACCTCTATGGAAGAAGTAACCAAAACTGCAATCCACATCAAAATCACAACCAAGGCCAAAATTAGAATTATAGTCTCAACCAAAATCAGCAGTACAATCAGAACCAAAGCTACAATCAGCATCAAGGCCCCAGTCAGGGGCAACCAATGCAAAATAGGGGGCCAGTGATAGATAATAGGACCTGGGGCAATAATAACAAAAACCAGAATCAACCTAGGCCACCCAAGACATGGAACACTGGGCCCAACAACAGTACTCTGGCATCTCCTTTTGAGAATACAGATAATCATGGTGCAAAACAAATGGCTAGCATACAAATGGCCAATACAGCACCCAAAAATTGGTGCAGATTTCACAATACCAATGCCCATGCTGAGCACGACTGTCCACAGTTCCACTTGGCAGCTAGTATTTTCAACGTAGATGTACAGCCTCCTACCTCTGAATTTCTCATTCCTAAGGGTAATGAGGTAGTACCCTCAGAATATGACACAGCATTAGTCTTAGAAACGTTTACCTTTGCAACTGCAGAAGAGAAAGAGGATGAATTGCTAGAGGATGAACCATACTGTTGTGAAAGTCTTTATCCTGAATTAGCCTTTGTGTTAAATGCTTTTCAGTTTCCTTTTGAATCTGAAAATGAGATATTAAATGAAACAGAAGAGGTGCAGGCCTTTCAACAAACAAATAAAAGCCACACCTACAATTTGAGGAACAACCCTAGGCCGGGAGGACCTTTCACCACTTCTACTCCCCCGAATAATATCAATACACCCCCAGATCAGAATGCTAGCAACAATCCTGCCATACTTAAAGCTAGTCAGCACACAAATAATGAAACAACAGTGCAAAAGGATCAAACAAGTAAGACAGAAGCAATGGAGACAACAAGACTAATGAATTACTTATCAGAGGAAATAAAGAAAATTAAGGTCAGTATACCTCTAAATGAATTATTGAAGACCCCAGGGATCAGAAATGCTTTTTTAAAATCCCTAGATACATCCGTAACAAACAAGGTGTCTGCTGATATAACTGTTCCTAATAGTGATTCACCACCTAAGGAGAAAGGTAAGAAAGTTGAGCAGCCTTCCAATACAAATGTGGTAATACATGCGGATAAGAGGGATACTCAACCTTTCTTGTTAACTGTTAGGTTGTGTGGGAAGAATATACACAATTGCATGGTAGATTCTGGTGCTTCAGCCAACGTAATGCCCTTAGGAATATGTAAAACTCTCGGGCTGACTCCCACCAAATCTGCCAAGGTTGTCACGCAATTAGATAAGACCAAGGTTAGCGTGATAGGAGAACTCATGAACATACAAGTGCAATTAGCTTCAGACCCTAGGGTAAGCCAAATCATTGACATTCAGGTAGTGGATATACCTGTAAATTATGGAATGTTGCTAAGTAGGGATTGGTCCAAGACATTAAACGGATATATGGCTACTGACTTTTCACACATGTGGTTACCATGGAGAGGCATCCCAAACCAGATCAGAATAGGGGCAGAGCCCAGAATGAAACATATGATAACAGAGTATAATCGAACTAATGAAATATTATATGCTGCTGTTGAACCAAGTGTCTATAGAATTACCAACAATGGGATGCAGATTGAAGAGATTATGATGTTAAACATTAGAAAGAAGTGTGTCAGCAATAGAACGGCACTATTCATTGAGTCTGACAGAAATTCTTCAGATGAGGAAAACAATGCAATAGACAAATTCGGTCATGCCATTAGACGAGAGGTGGAAGAGTGCGTTACACACAATCTCCCAGTCCAATGTAAGTTATATAAAAATAGGTGTAGAGTCCATGATAGGCAACATTCTGAGGAGAATTGTGAAATATGCAAAGACATCATTGAATATGAATACAAAAAGTGCATAGGGAGGGTAGAGTCACAAGAGAAAAATGAGAATCCTGATCCAGCATAGAGATATGTTCAGGATAATATAGATGCCTTGATTCTAGATTTAGGAAAAGAAATAGAGGACGAGGGTAGTTATCTTTCTGAGTTGCAAACTAAAAACACACATATGCAAGATAACCAAACGGAAAAACCCATGAATAAACAAGATAACACCCCACAGGTAATAAAAGGGACAAAGTATGCCAAGGTAAAAGATCAGAAAAGTAAAGATGGCATGTGGACATTAAAATGTGATGGGTCCAAATCAAAATAGGGCGCAGGTGCGGGCATTGAACTCATAAATTCTCAAGGTAAATCACATTTGGCAGCATATAGATTACAATTTTCCTGCACTAACAATATTGCTGAATATGAGGCCCTAATTTTAGGACTTGTCATGGCCATCAGGAAAGGGGTAAAAACCATCAGAGTATTTTCAGACTCTGAATTAGTAGTCAGACAAGTGAGGAAACTATATGCCTGCAATTATAAGAAAATGATTAGTTACAGACATAGAGTATGGGGTTTAATGAATTCATTTGATGCTTTTAACATAGAGCACATTCCTAGAGAGCTGAACCACAGGCCAGATGCGTTAGCAGTTGCTGCTAGTACATTAGAACCATTGACACTGTCAGGACTAAGACGATTTGCTGTTGAACTAGTTAACATGCCCAGTATACCAGACAACGTTACACACTTTCAGGTATTTGGAGAGGATCAGCAAATTATTAATTTTCTGACTTGTAATGAGGCATTTGAGGCCCAAATTATTGATGAACAAGAAAGGCCTGAAGTAACATGGGACGAAGAAGATATGATCAACTTAAAGAGCAACTTCTTGCCAAAAGGAGTAATTGAATTAGAACACATCTTTGACTTCGACGGAATAATAAGACAGAAAGACTTACCCAAAACAGAAGGGGGTAAGTGTGATTTACATAACTTAGGGACTGAGCTAAATCCGCAAAATGTACTAATTGGGAAAGCTTGCTCTGAGAAAATCAGAAAAGAGGTTCTGGACGTTCTGAAAGGATATAAACATGTCATAGCATGGACTTATGAAGACTTGAAAACATTTGATGAGTCCATCATAACTCACGTAATACCTTTAAGAAAAGAAGTCAAACCATTTAGGCAGAAACAGAGGCCTGTAAATGCCATTCTAGAGCCTTTAATCTTTGAGGAAGTTAAAAAATTACTGTCCGCTGGAATAATTTTCCCAGTCAGACATTCTGTTTGGGTAGCTAACTTGGTACCAGTGAGGAAGAAAAATGGAGACATCAGGTTGTGCGTAGATTTTAGAAATTTAAATAAGGCATCTGAGAAGGATAATTATCCTTTGCCCCCAATAGACGAAGTACTGCAGGCAGTAAATGGCGCAAAGATGATGTCTTTTTTAGATGGTTTTTCAGGTTATAACCAGGTCTTAATTGACAGAGAAGATAGACTAAAAACCACCTTCACTTGCAAATGGGGAAATTATGCGTATAGAAGAATGCCTTTTGGTCTAATCAATGCAGGTGCCACTTTTCAGAGGGCCATGGACGTTGCATTCCACGGATTATCAGGTAAATGCATTGTTGTGTATATGGATGATTTAACTGTGTATTCCAAGGATGCATCCACCCACGTTGAGGACCTCAGAAAAGTACTCCAGCGATGTGAAAGGTATGGGATTTCCCTTAATCCTAAGAAATGTATATTTGGCATAACTGAAGGTAAATTATTAGGCCATGTCATTTCCGAAAATGGAATTTCAATTGATCCGGATAGAATAGAATCCATAAAAAATTTGCAAATACCAAACAGTAGGAAAGAATTGAAATCATTTTTTGGTAAAATTAACTTTGTTCGGAAGTTTATAACAGGTTTTGCAGAGATTGTGCAGCCGTTGAATGCCATGTTAAAGAAAGATGCACAGATGGAATGGACGCCAGTGGCCAAAGCCGCATTTGAAGATATCAAGGAGGCAATTTCTAATGCCCCTGTATTGGCAAGTCCAGACTACACAAGCCCGTTTTACATCTACTTCTTTGCATCTTCTCATTTTGTCGCTGCTGCCTTGACACAGAAAGGTGAAAATAATGAAGAGAGGCCCATAGCATTTATGAGTGTGCCTCTGAAAGATGCACAGCTGAGATATCTAGATATCGAAAGACAGGCATTCGTATTAGTAAAGGCTATGAAAAAATTTAGACACTACATTCTGCGCAGCCAGATTAAAGCCATAGTACCAGACGCAGCAGTAAAGATGTTGCTGATGCAAAACGAGCCTGGAGAAAAAAGAGCCAAATGGATCGCCACACTGCAAGAATTTGACATGGAGATCATTCCCGCAAAGCTGGTCAGAGGGCAGGCATTGGTGCAGACAATAGCAAACATGGATCCAAATCTGATAAAACAGCAATATGTATTGAATTCCCAAGACGCATCAGGCTGGTACGATGATTTAAGCACCTTCCTGATAGCTGGAAAGTACCCAAGCAAGATGAAGGCTTCTCAGAGGAGAGCTTTGAAGATTAAGGCACAGCATTATATGGTGCAAGGAGGTCTTCTATTCAGGAAGAACCATGATGGAATTTATCTGAGATGCATAAACAGAACTGAAGCTGATAAAGTGTTGACAGAACTACATGACAAGTACGGAACCGGTCATGGTTCCCATTTAGCTACAACACACAAAATACTGAGAGCGGGCTATTACTGGCCCACTATGTTCAAAGATACTAAGAGTCACATCAGAAGTTGCCACACCTGTCAGATTGCAGCAGACAAAGGAAGAAATCTGGCCAATCCACTGCAGCCTGTGATCGAGTCCAGACCGTTTGCACAATGGGGCTTGGATTTTATCAGAGTCATCAATCCCCCATCTTCTGCAGGACACAAATTTATATTGACGGTAATAGACTATTGTACAAGGTGGACTGAGGCCACCTGCTGCAAGTTTTCCACAACTGAGGTAGTTATCAAGTTCCTTGAAGAAAACATTATCACCAGGTTTGGAACGCCCTATTCATTGGTATGTGATAACGGCCCTGCTTTCTCTTCTTTAAAATTTTCTAAATGGGCATTTGAATATGGGATCATTCTAAGGTTTTCTTCGAATTATTACCCTCAAGGTAATGGACTGACTGAATCAACAAACAAAATCTTATTAGACATAATCAAGAGGTTAATTGCCAAAAATCCTAGAGAGTGGAATACCCTATTAAGATATGCATTATGGGTAGACAGGACCAAGTTCAAAACAGCTTTAGGTAGCACACCTTATCACTTAGTTTATGGGACTGATCCCATACTTCCTGTTAATCTGAGAATACCAACCTGGAAGTTTGCCAATGAATATCTAGGCTTTGATAACCATAGGGAAGCCAGAATAGTGCAAATGTTACAACTAGAGGAGAAAAGAGGTCAAGCCCTCGAGAAGTTTGCCAAACACCAAGCAGTTGTTAAGAGGTGGTTTGACAAAAGGGCAAGAGTCAAGACATTTAGGATATCAGACTTAGTGTTGTGCTGGGACAAAGCACATGAAAAGAAAGGAAGCCATGGAAAATTTGATAAATTATGGCTAGGTCCATTACAAGTCTCAGAAATAATAGGAGATAACACCTTTAGACTTAAGACCTTGACTGGAGAAGATGTGCCATTGCCAGTTAATGGCCCGCATTTGAAACACTACTTCCAGGCTTGAGGTAAAAAGGGGGGCAGTCCCTTTTTCTTAATGTAAAGTGCTGTAGATAATGTATAGTTCTTCTTTTGCTGTTTTCTTTTGGGTTGGCTGTTTGTATAGTTTGTCTTCTGTTTGTTCTTGCTTTTGTCTCTTTCTGTTTGTACAGTTTTTTCTTTTGTTGTGTTGTTTGTACAGCCTGTTTGTTTGGTTTGTTTATTGTCTCCTCAGTAGGGATCTTTATTTTACTGTAGAGTATTAAGGAGCAAAACTAGCAACCATTCAAAACAGTATAAAATTTAGGATATTCAGGTTAACCATTTGCAATTTACACATAATTTGTCACTGTCATGAATGTAGAGAGTTGTTCATCTTCTGAAGTTAAGTATTCAATAAATGTGATTGAGAATTCGAAGCAGGTTTCCCACGATGACACACCTAAAATCCTTGGGTTTGTTGAACATACCAGTGTAGATATTAGGTGAAAAATCAGAGGTCACCCTTGCTACCATTACAATTCTTAGCTTAATTTCAGCAAGTGTCTACTCCTTGCATCATGAAGTTACAAATTGCTATATCTTATGAAATCTTTCAAAATTAGAAAACAAAAAATAAATAAATAAATAAATAAAGTGGATTATACTGAAAATCCAGATTAAGCCATCTAAGTAACTCTACCGGGGCTATGGACGCTCGCTGGCAGTGGGGCTCTACTTAGGAGAATTGTAACGATAACCTTGCCGGGGCTATGGACGCTCGCTGGCAGCAAGGCTCTATCCGGTCGGCTATGAGGGAATATCCTCACCTACGTAAGCTAACGTCAGTCACTGGTTTGTTCAACCGATCTTCAAGATGAGGATAATTAATCACATGCACACAACTAAACTGAAAATGGAAGTTCATGCATCTTTATTGAATACTTTGAGTCTCAAGCTGAATAGTAATTTGCAGGAAAGATAGTTGGAGGTTATGAGTTTATTTCATCTAGTTTCCTTGAACACTCCGAATTTAATTGTTTTGTTTTGGTTGCTAGTTGTTGTGATGTTCACAACACGCCCCATTATGCTCCTTAGCAAAATGGGGACCCCTGCTGATGTTTTGCTTTTTGCTTCTGCTTGTGTTTGTCTGCTTTCTGACGGTCTGGTAAAAATGAAGGTCAGGTGCATCATCATCATGATATTGGATGAGGTAGGTCATCATCATGAGGTTAGTTTGTCAAAGTTCATATTTTGTTTATGTGACTTCATATTTAAAAAGAGCTTGAAATTCCAGGCAGGTTTGCCTTTTACTTCACTTGAAAATTCGTCCATACGTGGAAGTTATGCACAGTCAAAGTTTTGGTCAAACCTGATAATTGCAAGTGATCATCATATTTTTCATGTTGACAAGATCATCATGATCTTGGTCTATCACCTGATAAAAATCATGCAGTCGCAATATCCGGACGTCAATCTCAGGTGGTAGTGTCCTTTACCCATCAAATGGCCTTATGCGCATTATGAGCATCATGATTTTTAGGAGGGTCATATTTTATAAACTTGGTTTTGCTGTATGAAGACATCATCATCATATTTGAAAACCCCCCCCCGATAATATCCTGAGGTTCAAATATCCAGATATCATGATGACGTCAACCTTAAGTCACGGTAAGTTCCCCCGTCGAGCGGTCTTTGTATCGCGAGCATCATCATGATATTTTTGCATCGCCTGATCTTATAATATCATGATGATATTATAAGATCACCCTGACTTAGAAAATCCACCTTCGGCATATTTGCATGCGCATGTTAAAAGCCTATTGGAAGGTCATCATCCTGATATTTGCTGAAGTTCGCTAAGATGATGATGACGACTTCATATCCTCCTGATCTCCTTTTGCATAATTATGATCATCATCCTGATCTTTCACAAGAGGGTCATATTCGCTAAAATTCACTAACTGATGGAGACATCATCATGATAGTTCGATAAGGAGGATCATCATATTCATATCCTCTTGATCTTCTTTTGCGTGATCATGATGATCACCCTGTCTTTTAAGAAGAAGGTGATATTCCATTCCTCAACAGCATGATCATATTTTAAATATCACCCTAGCGCTAACCTGATGATGACCTCAACTCATCTTCATGCTCCGAAAACGAAATATGATGATGACATCATCATGATAATTCGATGAGGAGGATCATCATATTTTTATCCTGTCCTGTTGTCAAGATCATCATGATCTTGTTTGTCCACCTGATATTTCGTAAAGTCCTCCTGCCGATGAAGTAAGACCTTTTGTAAATATCCTGATGATCATCATCATCACATTTTCCTTCAACAGGATATTTTCTGAAACATGATCCGGTTGGCGAAATATCATGATGACGTCATGTTTTAAGTTTAACGAAAGCTCCGGATATCATGATGACGTCATCCCGATCTGATAAACGAAGAAGCAAATATCCTGATGATGATGATCATCATCATCACATTTCCCTTCGGCAGGATATTTCCCAAACACGATCCGGTTCCCGAATATGATGATGACGTCTTATTCTAAGTTCGACAAAAGCCCCAAATATCATGATGATCATCATCATCCTGATCTTTCGAGAGGGTTGCCTTGGCCGCAAAGGGTCATATTACATTCATCATCCTGATCATGCTCCTTAGGTGACCCGATATCACAATTATCCCCTGATCTTAACTGAACATGATGATGACGTCATCTTTTGCATTTTAATGAAGCCCGAATATGACGATGACGTCACCATCATATTCCTTTCCTCAGCAGCAGGATCATATTTCACATCCTCCTATTCTCCTTCATGATGATGATGATGATGATTGTTCTTTTCCCCAATATGCAGAAGCGAAACATCCTGATGACGTCATCTGGACTTTTAGGAGGGAGAGCATCATATTTCTGGAATATCATGATGATGAAGTGAATGTCGGCTAACATGTTTTTTTTTTGACACGCTGATAGCGATAGTCATGCCGATGGGCGGGAAATGAGGCGGTGGAATTTTAAAGTATTTTTTTGGTGCCTGTGGCATTTTTTCGGTTAGCGATGGTTGACCCGATGAATTTTGAGCAGTTTGAATGCATTTTGGACGCATTTTGAGGAGTATTCTGGATCCAATTTCCACAATCTTGCACAGTCACCTAGGTTTAAACGGTTATTTTAATTTCATGCTGTTTATGTGATAAATGAAATACTTATTGCTTGTCTTGTCTTGCAGGCTTGCAGTTGAGGAAGCAGCTGGAAAGTCAACACAGTGACCTCATGGAGGAAGGAAATCTGATCTCAGGAGCAAGAAGATAAGGATGAAATGCGAAAAGTCAAGGCCATTCAAGTAAAGAACAAGGTTGCAATTGAAGGTATTACTGCAACAGACAAACAGAAGTTATTACCCAGCTACCGGAACTTCTCAGAAGGGGCAATATTTCACCCAGATTTGACACTGCTCAGAGATATTTTTGAGAACTGGTTCACCTATATTTATTGCTGTAACCAGGGGTTTGAACCAGGGGTTCAGTTAGGTTTTTGCTGTAGTGAGGACAATCAGAATGTCTTTATATTGTGCCTCTCTACACTGTAATACTTTACAACAGGGATTTTAGGAAAACAACAGTGGCTACAATAGGATTTCTCTTTTAGAAGCATACAGCAAGTTAGCATAGTTTAGAAGTAGAAGAAGGAGGTCGCCTGTTTGTCTGCAGTAAGGTGCGCGTGGAATGTCTGGCTGCCTTACTGTATCTGTAAAGCTTGTAAGTTCTCTGTAGTATGATCAATGAAACTAAGAGTCATTCCTACATTGTAAATCATGTATGACTTTTCGTTTCTAATACAATAGAATCTAGAGTTCTGCATCTATCTTCTGAGTGTTCTCCTGCTCTTCTTTGTGTTTTGAAATATTTTCTTTGAGAGCTTACAATTTTAAATGTATGTTTGTGAAAATGCTCAGAACTTGCATTTAAGGTTTTTTTACTGTGGATTTGATCAAATTACTGTAGTATTTACATAGTGCATAACAGAAACAAATAGATCCTTTGGTAGATTAAATGAGGTATAGATTAGATCTTTCTAACTTTTCCCAACCCATCTGAAATATTTAGCTGAAAACGTAGAAATCTAAAGGAAATTGTCTCAAATTTGAAGAAGCATGCATAACAGAGCTATAAGTAGACAGTTTTCATAAATAGATAAAGAAGAAAGCTGCAAAAAATTCAAGAAAACCATCTAAAACTTGCAGCCCGGTAACACTTGTATGCAAATGAACAGAATACTTGTTGAAATCTATGACCTTTTTGCATATTCTTAGTCCAGTAAACCACAAAACAAACCTAAACTACGTAAGGCCCCTTGAACATTACAGCTTCACATTGACCAACTGAACTTGACCAACCGAACCATTGTAGACTTGGGATTAGTCGAATCTCAAATGATTCCTTCTTATCTTTCAAGTATAGTTTCAGTTCATTATATGTGAATTTTAACTTATTGTTATGATTGCATCAAAACAGTCATCAATAGAGCCCATTCCTTCCCAGATCTTCCTCAAGCTATTAAGCTCTTTCCAAGGAACCTTTCTCTGATACCAATTGTTGGAATTACCACAGACAACTGAGAGGGGGGTGAATCAGTTGGCTCAAAACTTTAAAACTTTTTGCAGTTATTCTTCCTTTTACCATCAATAATGAATGGATAATTTAACTATGAAAACATGAATCATAAACATGTGAGCAGAAACATAATAACACACTTGACACCAAGATTTTTAACATGGAAACCCGGTTAAGGGAAAAAGCCATGGTGGGGGTTAACCCACAAACATTGATACTCTGTTAAAAGTATTTTACAAATGGGAATACACATGCATTTAGGTTCACTGCCTAGAGAACACTTCTCAATTGAGGATCACTGCCTATAGAATTGATTACAAGAGGATAATAAAGCTTTTGAATTGATGAGTAGCATCTACTAATGCATGAATTCAATTTTGATTAAGTACAAAATACTGATCTTACACATTTCATCTTTACTCTGCCTGTTTACTATTCTACCTTCATCCACACCTTAGACCTCTGCTCTTTTCACATTTACTCCATCATCACATACACACACACACACCACAACATACTTGAATCAATTGCCTATATATATTTGCATCAAGAAATTCAATCATCTTTCTAGTCGACAACAAAAGGACTTAGAACATTTTTCATATCATTGTTCTATCTGCTGAATCCATACTCCCATGTTAGTAAGGACCACAAACTCAAGCATACAAGTCACCAATCATGTCGGCCAGTATCACTAATTATCAAAAATTATCCCAACAACAACTTCATCTCATCTGGATAAAGGTTTGATGCTTTGTCAGCTTGTTCTTCTTCTGTCAATTCTAACTCACTGGAACCTAGTACTTAGATGCTCATAACTTTCTCATCATTTGTCATCGGAGGCCAAATCTTTGGATTAAGGCTGCACTAACAACCCTTATAACTCACCTAGATCCACAACAAATTGTGATTCACCACTGGAGAGATCTGTACCAAGTTACCGGACCCTGTCACCGCTCTATTCTTAACTTCTTGGACTTAGACAAATCTTCAATCTGACTTCCAGTATGGGCAAATTATACAATGTGCATATGTAGGATAGACTTAGTTGCCATCAATGACAACACCTATCATACGAAGTAATGTCTCTTCCCAACAATTTCTATTGTGCATTTGCTTTATTAAGTACTGATGATGAGCCTAGATCCTACAAGGAAGCTATTCATGTAAATGATAGTGAGTCTTGGTAGTTAGTCATGGTGGATTAGATGATGGATTTAGACTCTTGTAGCACCTAGGATCTTTTTTGTTTTCCCAAAGGAAGAAAGGCCATAGGATGTAAGTGGTTCTTCAAGAAGAAGTTTGGAGTAGACAATTCACTGAAGAAGTACAAGGCTAGACTAATATCCAAGGGCTACTCCTAGAGAGAGGGAGTTGATTTTGGTGAAATATTCTCTCCTATTACTAAATTAACTTCTATTAGATTTATCTTATCCATTGTTGCAACTTTTGATTAAGAGATAGAGTAAATGGATGTTAGGACTACATTTTTGTATGGAAATCTTAAGGAAGAAAATTACATGTAACAACTAGGTTTTGAGGTAAAAGGGAAAGAACATTGGGTTTGTAGATTGAAGATGTCTCTTTATGGTTTAAATAGTCCCCTAGAATGTGGTACCAGAAATTTGATGCATTTGTGTTAAAATTGGGTTTTGTTAGAAGTGAGGAGGACCATTACGTTTACATTTGTTGGGAATTAAGGTGTCTCAACCTTTGCAAATTCCTAATGTTGTATTTATTTATCCCATGTTGAGTTGGCATATTCAGCACCTTGTGTATATGCAGGAGGATAAATTTTGGTGACTTTGGTAGCCGCGGTTTCCCCCTTGAATAATTAATAGGGGTTTGGGGGCAGCGCCCCCAAGATGGGGTCGAGGTTCCCCCGAAACCTCAAATGATTTTTATTTAATGACAAGTGTCAGTGAGTATCTCTGCATGAGAGAAAGGCATCTTTGGGTGGTCAAGGGAGGTTATGACATGTAAGAGAAATATGATATTTTTAGTCAATGTATGATGGATTCTCTGATAGCTGTAAGGTGCGTAAGAGCATCTATCGTAACCTATCTTGGGACCAGGCGCCCACTTTGGGATGGGATGTTGGACAAGTGTCCTTAGGCATGGGTTTTGGGGCATGAGTCCAAGATGGACGCCCATCTCTAGAAGGTTCCATATTTGCCTTATAAACTCTATATAAATAGGTGCTTGGATGGGAGATAGATAACTTTGGTACAAGTACTGTTATGCTGCCTGAATATCTCTAGATTTGACATTTAAAGACTCTTGAAAGAGCATTGGCTATGAAACTGTATTGTAATCTGTTATTGTTTACTGTAATACATTTAAGCTGTGTTTTAGAGTGTGGGGTTTTTCACCCATAAGGGTTTTCCCCACGTATATCTTGTCTCTCTCTCTGTCTTCTTTTTGGTTCTTTTGTTTTGCTGCAATATCTCATGTTAATGGTTTAACATTGCTGTAATAGTTAGGATAAAGTTGAATTTGTATAGCCCTCTCGTCATTAGATTAGTGTAGGAAGCATTTTCTGCACATCTAGCTTCCTTTTAGTTGGTATCAGAGCTTGATCACCTTTGGTCCTAGTTGTAGGGTAGGGGTTATTTGAGCTAATCTTAGGTTGAGTGGGAGTCTGTGCAGAGAATTCTGTATCTTATTGCAGCAAGGAGATGGCAAGCACATCAGGAAGGTTTGAAGTAGAGAAGTTCAACGACAGTAATTTCAAGCTATGGAAGCTCAAGATGGAAGACATGTTAGTTGATCGAGACCTTTGGGAAAGTGTGAACGAAACTAAACTAGCTGCAATGTCACAAGCTGACTGGGATCTCAAGGATCAGAAGGCTAAGGGTCTCATAAGACTTAGTCTTGTCAATTTCGTGTTGTTAAATGTCCATGAGGAGGCTACTGCAACACTCCTTTGGAAGAAGTTGGGGGATGTGTATCAAGCCAAATCCCTTGTCAATAAACTTTTCCTGAGAAAGAAGTTGTACTCTCTTCGAATGGAGGATGGAGGATCCGTGGCTGAGCATATGAATGTCTTAAACGTGCTGGTTGCACAATTGACATCTATTGGTGTAAGGATGGAGGAGGAGGATTGGTGTATGACCCTGCTTTGTTCTCTGCCAGACTCATGGGATCATCTTGTCATGGCAATCGGAAGCACGACATCCACATTCAAAATGGAAGAGGTGGTCTCTTCACTGTTATTTGAAGAGATGCAGAGAAAGTCTTTTGAGGCAGCCAAAGAAGCCCTTACAGTTCGTGGAAGACCCAAGGAGAAAGGGAAGAAGAAGGACAAGAAAGTTGAGAAGGGTAGATCTAAATCCCATGGGAGATCCAAATCTCCTAGAAAGTCCAAGGCTCTTTGTTGGAACTGTGGCAAGATCAGGGATTTCTGAAAGGAATGCAAAGAGGAGAAGAAGGAAAAGAAGAAAGCCCCTAATTCAAATTCTGACAAATCACAAGATGATGGTGATGGCTTCATCACAGCCCTGGAAACCCATGCATCTGACGATGTGTGGCTAATCGACTCTGGTGCATCATTCCACATGACCTCGCATCGAGACTGGTTCACTAAGTATGAGGAGTTCGATGGTGGAAAGGTGTATCTGGGTGACGACTCTCATCTGAAGATCGTTGGTCGTGGAAGAGTCTCTATCAGATTCCCTGATGGTTGAGTGAAGGGGATCACTGGGGTTATGCACATCCTAGGCTTAGCACAGAACCTACTTTCTATAAGTATGTTGAATGATGCAGGTGTGTAGGTTATCTTTTCGAAAGATGGGTGCAAGATGACTAGAGGATCTATGGTGCTTGCTAAGGGTACTCGGAGAGGTACTCTATTTCAGCTAGAAGCATGCATTACACAATGCAATAGTTCTTCTGACT
This sequence comes from Cunninghamia lanceolata, assembly GCA_027924645.1. Lineage (NCBI taxonomy): Eukaryota > Viridiplantae > Streptophyta > Pinopsida > Cupressales > Cupressaceae > Cunninghamia > Cunninghamia lanceolata. The sequence goes on from BSBN01000159.1 coordinate 7,597,807, forward strand.
CAAGGAAGAGGGCGGTAGTCACTTCATCCCCACCATCTGAAAGAGCAATGAAGAAATCTGTAGTTTCTAATCTCGATAGTTGTAATTGTACATTGGAAGCTAAACTTCCTGTAGAAAAGACAATGTTATGGCATAAGAGATTTGGCCACATTGGTGAGAAGGGTTTGTGTACCCTAAAAAATAAAAACCTCATTAAGGGGTTCAATGATTGTAATCTTGAGTTTAACTTTTGCGAACATTGTATTTATGGAAAACAAAACCATGTTCAGTTTTACTCGAGTTCTCATAAGTCTTCTGGTGTGTTGGACCTCATTCATTCTGATGTGTTTGGTCCTATTAATGTTCCTTCGTTATCAAAATCTGTATACTTTGTATCTTTTATAGATGATTACAATAGAAGGACATGGATTTATTTTCTCAAAAGTAAATCTGAAGTCTATAGCAAGTTTAAGGAGTTTAAAGCCTTTGCTAAAAATTAGACTGGTAAAAAGATTAAATGTTTGAGAATTGATAATGGTGGTGAGTTCTGTTCTACATAATTCAATAAGTATTGTAACGAACTTGGGATTGAAAGACATAAGACAACTCCATACACACTACAGCAAAATGGAGTTGCAAAGAGGATGAACGGGACATTGATGGAGAAGGCTAGGAGTATGCTTAATGGAGCTAGTCTAGAACAAAAGTTTTGGGTTGAAGCTGTTGCCACTGCTTGCTATCTGGTAAACAGATCTCCTACATCAGCTCTTGTTGGAAAGACACCCATGGAGGTGTGGTCTAGTAGAAAGCCTTCAGTAAGGCATCTTCATGTTTTTGGTTGTGAGGCATATGCACATGTGCCTAAGGAGAAGAGGTCAAAGTTGGAGAACAAAGCTGTTAAGTGTATCTTCATCAGCTATTCTGTTGGTGTGAAAGGATACAAGCTTTGGGATCCCATGGCTAAAAAAATATTGTATAGCAGAAGTGTCATCTTTAAGGAGCTTACACCTTCTTCTACTGTTTTGCAGCCAAAAGAAAAAGAAAAGAAAGAGGATGTTGTTTAGTTTCCTCTCACCCCTAAGAAGACTGAACAGAAAGACAATGTTGGACTTGATGATGAGGAGAGCTCTAGCAGCTTTGAAAGCTCAGAAGAAGAAGTTGAACCTCAACCTCATCTCTTGAGGAGGTCTACACGGATAAGGAAGCAACCTGAAAGGTTTGATTTTACGTTGCTTGATTCTAGTTGTGCTTATGCTTTGCTCACTAACAGTGATGAACCTAGAACTGTATCAGAGGCTTTGGATATGAAGGATACAGGTTGCTGGAAGGAGGCCATGGAGGAAGAAATGGCTTCTTTGGAAAAGCATCGAACTTGGGACTTGGTGCCTTTGCCTCCTGGATGGAAACTCGTTGGATGTAAATGGGTGTTCAAGAAGAAACTTGGTGTAGATGGCAGTATTCAAAAGTATAAGGCTAGATTGGTTGTGAAGGGGTATTCATAGGTGGAGGGTATAGATTATGGTGAGATCTTCTCTCCCATTGCAAAGCTAACATCCATTCAATTCCTGTTGTCTCTCGTAGCAGCTTATGACTTGGAGGTAGAACAGATGGATGTGAAAATAGCTTTCCTTCATGGTGACTTGGAGGAGGGAATCTACATGTCATAGCTAGAGCATTACATGGTAAAAGGTAAAGAAAATTTGGTTTCCAAACTTAAGAAGTCTTTGTATGGTTTGAAGCAATCCCCTAGGAGATGGTACTTGAAGTTTGATGCCTTTGTGTTGTCAATTGGATTTGTGAGATCAAAATCAGATTATTATGTTTATTATAAGTTTGATGGTGATCGTATTCTCATTGTTGTACTATATGTTGATGATATGTTGCTCATTGGGAAGGGTAAGAATATGATTTTTGATTTTAAATATCAGTTGTTAGCTCAATTTAAAATGAAAGATTTAGGGGCAGCCAGGTACATTCTAGGAATGGAAATTAGAAGAGACAGAACCAACAAAAAACTTTGGTTAAGTCAGAGTAAGTATGTTAAGACCGTGTTGGATAGATTCAACATGGGAGATTTTAGACCATTTTGTGTTCCAATTTCCTTGGGGACAAAGTTGTCTATTGAGGATTGTCCAAAATCTCCTAGTGAGGTGGAGGACATGAGCAGAGTACCTTATGCTAGTGCTATTGGCAGTTTCATGTATGCTATGGTTTGCACAAGATTAGACATTGCCCAAGTAGTTGGAGTCCTTAGTCGATTTATGGCTAATCCTGGATGGGTTCATTAGGATGCAGTTAAGCGAGTGTTTAGATATCTAAGGGGTACTTCCGAGTATTCCATTTGTTATAATGGTAATGTTTCAGGACCTCCGTATTCTGTTGATATTCATGGATTTGTGAATTCAGATTGGGCAGGTGACATTAATAGTAGGAGATCCACCAGTGCTTATGTTTTTACATTGTTTGGTGGTGCTATTAGTTGGATGAGTAAGCAACAACCTATTGTTGCTTTGTCCATGACAGAAGTTGAGTATATGGCAGCAACTCATGCTTGTAAGGAAGCCATTTGGCTTAAGAGATTGTGTTCCAATATTGGTGTTGATGCAAGTTAGATCATGATCAGTTGTGATAGTCAGAGTGAAATTTGCCTTGCAAAGAATCTAATTTTCCATGCTAGAACAAAGCACATTGATGTTCAGTTTCACTTCGTGTGAGACATGGTTGAGGATGGAAAGGTAAATTTGGAGAAGGTAGATACTTTGAAGAATGTTGCAAATGCATTGACGAAACCAGTGGGCACAGAGAAGTTCAGATGGTGTTCAGAGTCTATGGGCCACTTGGCCCCTAATAGTTAAATCTTGTCATTGCTTTTGGCCCTTGCAAAGTGTTCAACAAGTGGGAGAATGTTGGGAATTAAGGTGTCTCAACCTTTGCAAATTCTTAATGTTGTATTTATTTATCCCATGTTGAGTTGGCATAGTCAGCACCTTGTGTATATGCAGGAGGATAAATTTTGGTGACTTTGGCAGCCACGATTTCCCCCTTGAATAATTAACAGGGGTTTGGGGGTAGCGCCCTCGTTGGGGCTCGGGGGCAATGCCCCTGAAACCTCAAATGATTTTTATTTAATGACAAGTGTCGGTGAGTATCTCTACACGAGAGAAAGGCATCTTTGGGCAGTCAAGGGAGGTTATGACATGTAAGAGGAATATGATATTTTTAGTCAGTGTATGATAGATTCTCTGATAGCTATAAGGTGCATAAGAGCATCTGTTGTAACCTATCTTGGGACCAGGTGCCCACTTTGGGATGGGATGTTGGACAAGTGTCCTTAGGTGTGGGTTTTGGGGCATGAGTCCAAGATAGACGCCCATCTCTAGAAAGTTCCATATTTGCCTTGCAAACTATATATAAACAGGTGCTTGGATGGGAGATAGATAACTTTGGTACAAGTACTATTATGCTATCAAAATATCTCCAGATTTGACATTTAAAGACTCTTGAATGAGCATTGGCTCTGAAACTGTATTGTAATCTATTATTATTTACTGTAATACATTTGAGCTGTGTTTTAGAGTGTGGGGTTTCTCACCAGTAAGGGTTTTCCCCATGTATATCTTGTCTCTCTCTGTCTTCTTTCTGGTTCTTTTGTTTTGCTGCAATATCTCATGTTAATGGTTTAACATTGCTGTAATAGTTAGGATAAAGTTAAATTTGCATAGCCCTCTCCTCATTAGATTAGTGTAGGAAGCATTTTCCGCACACCTAGCTTCCTTTCAACATTCATTGTATTGATGATTCTATTCTGATCATTGCATTGTATGTTGATGACGTTATTTTTTAACAATACTAAGGGTATGATTAGTGAGTTGAATGCCCAAGTTTCAGATGCATGGAAAATAAAGGATCTTGGAGCTGCTAGGTATATTTTTGGGATAGAGATCAAAACAGATAGAGGTAACAAAAAGATTTGGATATCACAAAGTAAGTATGTGAATACCATTTTTTAGAGATTTAGTATGTAAGACTGTAACCTAGTTAGAGTTCATCTACCTATTGGTACTAAGCTTTTATTAGATATGTGCCCAAAGAACAAGGATGATTTAGACGATATGTCTAATGTGCCATATGCTAGTGTTGTAGGGAGTTTGATGTATGCAATGATTTACACTAGACCAAATATTGTCCAAATAGTGGGAGTTTTGAGTAGATTTATGTGTAACCCTAGTAGACAACATTGGAATTATGTGAAGAGGGTGTTTATATATCTAGCAGGTACTCTTGATTAATGTTTGATTTATTCTAGTATGACAGTGCTGACAAAACTTTAGACATATAGGGATTTGTTAATGTAGATTGGGTAGGTGACTTGGATAGTCGATGGTCCACTAGTGTCTATGTGTTTACTTTGTTTGGCAGAGCAATGAGTTGGATCAGAAAAAGGTAGCCCATGGTTGATTTGACCACCATTGAAGTAGAGTATATGGCTGCTACCCATGTCTCTAAGAAGGCGCTTTGGTTGAGAAGATTGTGTATAGCTATTGGTTTCGATTGCAGGATCATTCAAATTGGTTGTGATGGCCAGAGTGCTTTTTGTTTGGCATGCTCAGACTAAGCATGTTGATGTATAGTATCACTTTGTTCATGAAATGGTTGCAAATGAACTGATTGAGCTGAAGAAGGTAGACACTCAGGAGAATGTTACAGATGCTTTGACCAAACCTGTGAGCATAGAGAAATCTGTTTGGTGCAGAGATGCCATGGGCTTTGTTTCTAGTGCCTAATTATGTTATTGTTTTCCTATGGGTATTTACAAAGTATGACGTCAAGTGGAAGAATGTTAAGATTAAGGTGCAATCAACCTTGTAAATGCTATATAATTCATTATTCCTATTATTGTAGAGTTAGAACAAGACAATTGTTCTTGACATCTATTTAGGAAGTGAAGTCCCTTTTTTATTAATTTATTTTAAAGATAAACTTCACTTATAGTTTTCAATATTAAAACAAAAAGAATTGTACTCATTGTTTCTAAAATTTGAGATCTTAAATTTATTATATATACATGTTTGTAAGGACACTAACAATTAATAAATTATATATTTATTAGATATACACACAATTCCCTTGATTTTCTATAAAATTTTCATTAAATTATGTTATACATATTCCTTCCAATAATTTTTTATTATACTTTAACACTAATGAAAATAATTGTTTAACCCCCTCACACACATTCATAAACATACGTACATAGATACATGCATATATATATAAACATTCTCACCAACATTCAAATTTAAACGATAAGGAAATCAAAATTTGATGTTCTATTCAGGTTTCTTTCTTCTTGTCATACGTGCAACATGTTGTCTACCTGTGATGAGTGCTTCCTATTGTAATCTGCACTATTGTAAATAGTGTTGTTCGGTTTATACAACCTTTATTTTGGGCTTAAATGAAGTTAGAATTACTTTACAGAAAATAGGGTTTATATTCTTGAATTGAATTATAAAACTGGATATCAATATAAATTGTGATTGCTCTAAAAATATATTACTCATTAAATTACAATGATAGGATCTCATTGTACTACTGCTCAGGAAATTAACTTTAGATTTGAGTGGATTTTGTTATTATCAATTGAATTAGGGTTTCATAACATTAGATGATTATCTAAATGAATTTGTGCTGTTATAATAAATTAAATTAGCTATTTGAAACCAGAGTCTCTTTTGTCCTCTGCAAACAGTTAATTTTTTTTTTAACAAAAGGTGGAAACCACCTGTAAAATATATTAAAATAATTTAAGGTTTCTAGATGAAGCAGGTCCTGGCGAACCAAATAGGACATTAAATCCCAGGAAAAACATAAGCTTAAACTTTTGAAAAAAAAATTCAAAAGAAAGAGCATGAAACACTATAACCACAGGTAGTTTAAATTTATTAGGACCAAAGAGAGTTATAAAAACAGCCAACAGATTAGCAGATGCTTAAACAATTTTATCTGGATCTAAAATTAAACATATGACAATGATAATGTTGAACATATGACAATAATAAACATTGTGGGCATTCCACAGAAGCCAAACATTGTTCTGCATTCTCTAAAAACATCAATACATTATTGTTTAGATGAAATCAAAATAGAATAGATAAACCAAAAAAGCTCATATATTCTTAAATAAAAGAGCAATCTGCTATATGTCTCCGAGCTCCATCTCAAAAAATTCAGAAATTTTGTTCAATTTTCTTCGGAGTTGTTTGAGTTCAGTTTGTAACCGAGCATTTTGTATCTGCAACTCCTCCTTTTCTTCCAAAGCTGATGTGCTGATCTGGATTTCCTTTCGGAGAATTATTTCTAAACCAGAGAGCTGCAGCTGCAGCTGCTTTTTTTCTTCCAAGGCGGACAACTTTTCACTTTCGAGGTATATCTTCTGAGCTTCCCACATGGACTTTTCCCTCAGTAATGTGGAGAGATCAGTGTGGACGCAGTCAAGTTCATTCGCACAAGCTTCCAGCCTGGCTTTCTTATCTGTGTACCGCACATAAGCAGGATCCGTCGTCCTCTTTTTTCCTGTTGGATTTTGTACAGTTTCTGTCTCGTCTTTTTCCTCTGGGTCACTTGGAATTTGTACAGTTTCTGTCTCGTCTTTTTCCTCTGGGCCACTTCCATCAAGGACCCTTTGTCCATGCTCTCTTATAATGTTATATACTATATATGAAATCCCCTTCCTAGCCTTTCTTTTCTCCATTCTACTCCTGCCAACAACCCTTCCCCTGATGTCATATGCATTGATACCTGAATCTCCACGACCAATATCACTGCGAGGAATGCCACTCTTTTCGCCGAATGCTTGGAATGCAAGATACTGGAGAATAGTGCCATAACTAAACGAGCTGATGCGCTTCTTGCGGACAGCATCAATCTGCCCCAACATCCTGTTCTTCACAAATTTACTCCAATTAAAGCAGACCCCCTGAGAAAGCTCAATGGCAGTCTCGACATACTTAAACGGGATATAATCGGGTTTCTGAAGCCCCAACAGCTTGTAGGCCAAGAACTTACAAGCAAATTGCAAAACTGGGTCAATGATTAAATCCACGACCAATCCAGATTTAGTCTCACCCGTTTCAGATCTAGTAAGACGCAATCTCATTTCAACTCGATTGTAACCTTCTGAGGGGGAGACATCCTTACCTGAACTTGGAAGACCCGTAGCTCGTCGAATTTGGTCTTCTGTTATCTGCATTCGGCTTTCTCCGACTGTCAATTCACCGTCGACCATGAAATTGATGAGCGCCCCGCAGAGAGCAGTGTCGCTTGTGTAGGTCACAGCCTTCAAAAATGGAAGAATACCCGCTTTCGCAAGAATGTATTTTTGGGAAGGGTTTAAATTTTCCTCCCACATAGTACACAGACTTTCTGAACTCATCTCGTAGACCCTCACACTGGAGCGCCAGATCTTGACCTGCTGCTTCTCGCCCATTTTTCCGGCTATTTATTTTACTTGTGTAGATGCAATTCTTGTACACAATTGTTGTAGATGGATTGTTTCCGGCTAAGTAATATGCGATATATATAAGAATGTTGGTGTGCAATTATAATCGTGCTGCTTCGACGTATAAAAAACACGAGAAAACTAGCGGCCGCATTGGAGGTCTTGGGGGCGCAGATTGAGGTAGAAAGGATTTTTACAAGTGGCGGTGCTCTTCACGAGGTGCTTTTTTACACGGTTTTTATAATTATAGTTGAAAAGCATTAATAATTTGACGGTCGACTCTGCGTGTCAAGCAATTTTTTAATGAGGGTATTTGACGGTTACCTATTTAAAGGTGCCTTTAAATATAAGTAAAATTATATCAGATTTTGACAATCTGTCCAAAATCTCTCCTTTCATGTGATACAGTCTTTACGGCCATCAAATTTAGGCCTTGAGCATTATTAAAATAATTTTAATTTTTGTTTTTCACATCTTTTCTTCTTTTTCCAATAACTATAGTCAATAAAATAATTCTTAAATTAAAAGAAATTAAATATAGTATATAGTAGTATAATTAAAATATATAATAACTTCTGTGATAAGAGCGTGGTTCGGTGGTCAAGTCATTCGGTTATAGTATATAGTAGTATAATTAAAATATATTCAGATAGATCTAGACTACAAGGGCTCTGCCTTGTTTTTGAGAGGGTCCATGGTTTATTAATAAAGAGTCATCATAAATTGATTAGTTAATTTGAGTTTGATTTAATATTTATTTAGTTAGCATACACTACAATGGAGTGAATAGTGGGAGGCTATGGAGGAGGGAGTGAAGGGAGGGGTTGCTCTTACTAATATAAGATTGTTAATTACTTGATTTTGAGTTTGATTTTATATGTGTTTGTTAGCATATAGTAAAATGGAGTAAATAGAGAGTGGCTAGGGAAAAGGGAGAGTAAGGGAGGAGTTGCTCTTACTAATATAGGATTTTTTGTTCTTTGAAGCATTTAGAGAAATAGAAGAGAGTTTTATGACACTTGTATGATTGTCTTTTGACATATGAACAAATAAATCAATGATAAAGTTGTCAAGTTTAGAGAGAGATTAGTAATCATGATGGATACTGATTACTCTCTATTACCTCCCTATGTTTGTATTGCAACATAGTTACAATAGATTTTTATTAATGTGATAATAATTACAATTTTTTTGGGTTAGTCTTTTAGCTATTAAAAGTATATTTATTAGTACCTGCCTTGGGCTGGTACTATTGCAATGAGTTCACACTTATCTAGTTATTAATCTATTGATTGCAAACCAATCAAAAGATAGGATTATTTTTCTTGTTGGGCAAATTTGATTTAGATTTGTACTTTTCCTATGTCAACATGATAAATTTTTAACAAAAAATTATTGCAAACTAATTTATCTGTATTGTCATTGGCTGAAAAAAAATGACCTACGGATTGTCAAAGAGTGCAATTTTTGTTTTGAGGGGAAGATGTGGCAAGTAAACAAATTATGAACACAAATTTTGTTTCCCACTAGTTAAGTCATGCCTAAATGGATGGTGATAATTATGAGAGGAAGAATCGTTAGTTTTTATAGATTTAATTTTTTATTCATTAGCTAAACGTAAAAATTACTTTTTGTCAAAGGGACAAAAATATAATACTAGTATAGCTATATTTTAAAAATATATATCTAAAGTACACCGAGATGGATCCAATGCTTCATTTAATTAAATTTTTTTAAGTTATAATTGTAATTATTGTATACATTAATAATTTTAATCAAAATAATATATTAAATGAGAATAATTAGATATATTTTTAATGACACTAATTAATTTAAATATATATAAGGTTAGGATTACGAGTATAATTACCGTTATGGTTTATTCTAATTCTTTACCTAGTTCTAAACCTAACCCTATTTATAACCCTAACGCTAAATATGACCTTAACACTAACCTTAATCCTAATTATAATTATAACCCTAACCAAAACCTTATTGTAACATTAACTCTAATAATAGTAACCCTAACCCTAATTGTAACATTAACCTTAAAGAAGGATGTCATAACCTTAATTCTATCCATAAATCTGATTGTAAGGCCAACCCTTTGATTATATATCCACCCTAATTCTAATTCAAAGCCTTATTTTAGCCCTAACCCTTATTGTAACCGTAATGATTTTTTGGTTACATATTTGCACTAATTGAATCCATAATTATAACCAAACTCATTATTGTATTCTGAACCCTAATTCTAACTATAACCATAACCGTAATTATACTCGTAATCATAACTTTAAACTAAACCCTAACCCTAAGTAAAATTCTAACCCTTACCCTAATTATATTTGTAAACCTAATTTTAATTGTAACCTTAAACTAAACCCTAACCCTAAGTAAAATTCTAACCCTTACCCTAATTATATTTGTAAACCTAATTTTAATTGAGATTGTAATTGTATGTCATGTCCCCATATTAAAGCCTTGTTTAAATTGAAGATTTAAACAATACATTTAATTACACATAAATATTAATAATTAACTATTAATAAGTTATATAATATATTATCATATTACATGAATATAAATATCAAATATTATTATTATTATACCCATAAGATATTAATAGATTTCAATATTATTATAATATATATTATTAATATGAATTAATTAATTAAATAATATATATATTATATATTAATATTATAAGTGACTAGATATTAAATATAAGAGGGGACCAATGTATGTGACTCTTTGAAGAGTCACTATTCTTTGTAAGAGGCATAATGGAACATATATAATATAAATAAGTAGCAAGGAATGAAGGGGATCAGATTTAAGGAAGTCTAAATAAGCAAACAAAAGTCTTCAAATATGAAAGACAAAAAGTATGGAATAATAGTGATGAGTCAACAAGGATAAAATAGTCCCCAATTATGGGAAGAGATTACCATATAGCTTGCATTTAATTTAAGAGGAAGTATTATAAATAGATGGAAAATAAATTAAAAAAGGAATATCGGCATTATAAATAAATATAATTAAATCTGCATTATATATATATATATTCCTGAGTCATAAGCATTTATATACATATAAGGAGGAATTATTCAATAAAAAATAAATATATATATATATATATATATATATATATATATATATATATATATATATATATATATATATATACAATAATATTAATAACGTATATAATGATATAATATAGAGATATTATTAATATTATAACAAATACTATAATATATAAATATTAAAGAATAGGTGAAAAAGATTAAAATCAAGTGAGTAGATTCAACAAGACAAGCAACATAAAGAGGTAAGTACACTTTCCTTATTAATAGGTTAGGCGATATAAATGTTGTAGAAGAATAATATGAATATAAATAAATGAATATTGCTCATATCAGCATAATAATAATTGGAATATATTACCATCAATGATGTATATACATTCATTCTTTATAAGTATGCATATAGAATAGGTATAATAATATGAGAATAAATAAGAGTGTAGAAATGCAGTAAATCTGCATACATATATGAATGGAATATGGATATAGATGTGAACATTGTTAAATTTAATACAATGAAATGAATGTTGTAATTCAATGAATGTGATAGCTAAAATCCTTAGACAATTAAGTGTATGAACAAACGATAAGTTGGAAACATTATATATGGACATGAATATACAACTTAAATATGGATGAATAATGATTATATTGTTAATATGATGAAGTGAAAAGAAAATGAAACTCTAATGTTCTCTTTTGTGAGTTGAATTGTGCAAGGTCAAAGAAAAAATCGGGACTCACTAGAAGGGGACATTACATTGTATCCCGTAAACCGAACCCTAATTTTGTAACTCTAATTGTAACCTTACATTTAACCTTAACACTACTTCTAATGATGGCACTAATTTTAATCATAACCATAATTGTAACCCTAAATCTAATTATAACAAATTCTATAACCCTAATTCCATACCTAACTCTAATCCTAACCCTGATTATAACCCTAACCTTAAAGATGACCATAACACTAACCTTAATCCTAATTATAACTGTAACCCTAAACCTAAGGAAAATTCTAACCCTTACCCTAATTATATTTGTAAGCCTTAATAATTTTAATCTTGATGGTAATTGTATCTTTAAATTGAACCCTAATTGTAAATCCAACCCTACTTGGAATTCAAATCTAAATTGTCACTATAACCTTAACCATAACCAATAGTAATATTTTTTTGGTTATATATTTGCACTAATTAAAACCCTAATTATAAACAAAAGCATTATCCTAATTTGACTATAATCCTAATCCTAGCTATAACCCAAGCCTTAACCATAATTATATAACTAACCCTAACCTTAAACTAAACCTTAATTGAAACACTGATCTAACTTTTAAATAACCCTAAACCTAAGTAAAATTCTAAGCCTTACCCTAATTATATTTGTAAAGCTAATTAAACTGAACTCTAATTTTTTAGCTAAGTTAAATGTTTTTTTTATTTTTTTAATAATTTGTAATGGACATGACTTTATTATGGAGATTAAATTATAAAATAATTATTATTAAGGTTAAGATTGTTTTTGTTAGTGTTTAGAATTTTTTTTAAGTTGAATCAAAGCATAATGATGAGAGTTATTTAATTTTTTTCTAGAACTATTTATTTTATTTTATTTATATTGTTTACTTTATTTTAATTTTTTACTTTTATATAGGAACTTTGAAAAATATAATAATATAATGAAATAATCTATATGCATATATAATGATATGTAATACTAATATACATAATAACAAAGAAAATTTTATACAATTAATAATATATTTATGGCTATATTCCTGCCTACTATTGCTTTATATATTCTAAAACTATTTTAGTACTTTTGACCGAGGGTGCAACTCTCTCTACAATTTTCCTGTGGCACCGTGTCAGTATCCCCCAATCCTGTCAATGTGCTCTCTAAACTTTAAAAACAATAAAGATTGTCTACCAATCCCGTCAAGCTGCTCTCTAAACCTCAAAAATAATAGATTGTCTACACTTAGCAAATATATATTGAAATCACTGCACTACTAAAATTTTTGGTCATATCATTAGATCTCCTCCAAAATAATAAAGATTGTCTACCAATCTCGTCAAGCTGCTCTCTAAACCTCAAAAATAATAGATTGTCTGCACTTAGCAACTATATATTGAAATCACTGCACTACTAAAATTTTTGGTCATATCATTAGATCTCCTTCCTTTAAGCATATCAGTGTACTCATCATTAGTGAAGTAAGCGTAGCTTACCTTCTAATTTATTGCTAAGTTGTCTTTTGCCTAATCTGAGTTTTTCCTTAAAGCACATACTTGTATTTTAACAAATGATGTACATATTTAACCTTGAAATATGCTACCAGTAAAATAATAAAGCTTAACTTTAATACATGCTAAGGTCCATAAACTGCCCTCTCAAAAACTAAATTTCCTAGCCTATCAAGTCTAAACCCTTTGGTTAGATACTGTAATAACTTTCAGAATTTAATACACCCATTGATGCATCCCCACTTTAATCGAAAATTAAATATCTTGGTTCTTATACAAGTGTAAAAAATATTTCTAACAGCTACAAAATGTGCACAGTGAATTTAAAATGTGCCTTTGGTTAGGTACACCAATAAATGAAGATTGATTTTTATTAACATAACAAACAAAAAGAATTGATGCAAAACCAAATGAGAACAGAAGACAACAACGTTATGGATGACAATGAGAACTGATGACTAACAATGTTATACATAGATGACAATGTTAGCTACCCACAAACAAATTTCTGTTAAATTGAACAAAATCCATCTGCCATATAAAATGCTATCAATCCAAGTCCAAGAATTTCTTATACATTTGCCTCCAACAAATAGCATTTGATCAACTTGGATTATAAACCCTTTCTAAAATACCAAAAGTTCTAGTGACTGTTTCTCGTGCCTATTTAAAAGAACCTTGCTTAATGCAAATATCATTCATCATTCACTTAAATTTTTGTTGTACAACTCTCTTTAGCAAAATGAACACAAAGTGAACAAGTATATATAGGTAAAAACAAACATCATTGTCACATTATTCTGCAGTATTGTGGCATTTTCTTGAGAGCATTGACATGAAATTCCTGCACCTCATGGAATCCAACCTCTGCCAGTCACTGTCCTTATACATGTATATGAGCAAATGCACCAAATCTTGAGTTAGGTATTTGGTGACAGCTGACCTTTGAATGCAACAATCATAAAAAAAAAAAAAAAAAATAGATCAAAAAACAATGGTAATGGACTTAATATAACTGGATTTTCTTATCAGCACTTGCAGCTATTTAAATGCAATAATAGCTAAAACATTCCTGTGCAATTATATGACTACCAACATGGCGAAAATAGATGAATACGATGTATAATGTCTTCCCATAATTTTAAACTTAGATAATAATATACTAACATAACAGCTCTGTGCTATAACCATATACTACCGTATATAAAATTCTAATAAGTCATACTTCCAAGGAATACTCTAGTGGAAGTGTATGACATTATATTAGAGAATAAAATAAAAATTAAATAAGGGATTGAATTCCAATTGCTGCATCTCCCTCTTACAATATCTTTGGTGGCAATAAATGATTGTTCACTCAATCAAGGTCTCTAATTTTTGAAAAAAATTGTACACCTAGTGATACCCAAATAGATTTCCATAAAGAAGAAAAATTGTAGAAATACAATTGTTTAGTAAAGTAATATGTATCACTGAGATGTACCCGCTTTAATGAAACACCTTTTACATAAAACCTAGCACTCATGGAAGATTTGTTAGATGCCACAGGCTATGCAATTCTTAGCAAAATAAATAAATGACTCTAGACAAGTCAAACAACCTTTTTAAAGATGAAAAGAAGTTTAATTGCAAGTCAGAAGCACCAATCTCCATAGTGGTGGAGAATTATATCCACAATGAACCCAGGCCCCATTAGTCTAATGTATGTAAGGATTTTTATAAAGGCCTGCGTATTTTGGTTTTACCCAAATCTGAGCTACTCCAGAATGGATTCTCACACTCAATTTCATCTTCTACTTCATGTCCAATTGAAACTTCAACTGCATTCCATTGCAGCTTTACTTCTACCCAATTCTTCAAAACCTGAAAATAAAGAGACATGGACTAAATTAAATAAGGCTGTTAATAAACAAAATCATATAAAAACCCTTGATGAGGAAAAGAAAATGTACTATAAATTTCAATAAATCTAACAAATGCAACTTTAAGATGGGATAATTATCTATCCCGAATGGATTTCAATACCTACGATATCTATCCACTAAATTTTAAGAATTATACCAAAATGCCATTAACTTTTGACATCTAATGCCTGGCATGTCCAACAACACCTATCCATATATAGTCTGTCCACATCTCCTCTGCATGGAGGGACTGGCAGTATGTAAATTTTTCACACTAAAAACCCTAAATTGCCCAACTGTCCAAATCAGTGGTTACCTGCACTGTTCGCTGCACTGGCTCTTGCATTGAATTAAAGGCGGCAATGGGGTTTTTATTTTTCTGTGGTTAATGAAATTTAATCAAACAGATTTTAGTTTTTTAGACAAAATAAAGATGCAAATATCTTTTAAAAAAGAAAAAAAAGATTTCCTTCACGGGAAGAAGTTTCTTTTGTTTTCTGTTTGCACTCCACCTCAATTTGTACAGTCAGACAGCTCTCCACTTAAATATCATCCACTTCAATGGTAAAATAATCAATTGCAATTTTACACCTCATTCACAACTCTGCTATAACCATATACTACCGAAATCATAAAGTATATAAAATTCTAAGAAGTCGTACTTCCAAGGAATACTCTAGTGGAAGTGTATGACATTATATTAGAGAATAAAATAAAGAATTAAATAAGGGATCGAATTCCAATTGCTGCATCATCAACACAGGACCTCTATATATAGCAAGAGGTAGCATCTTGAGAAGCATTTTGATCTTCCACAAACTGCAGCCTTTGCTTCCTTCTACTGACATCATCATTTTCAAATCCGGAGCTTACTACCACAATCACAGGCTTACATAGATGTTAAAGAGACCTGCTGATGAATTGCTTTCCCTAACCTATCCATAACCCACCCACAATTTTCTGCGTCTTCCTTGTCCATACTTATTCCCTCAATTTGATAGAGAACCTCAGTTCTCAACTCAGCCGATGAGAACAAAACACTCAATATTATCTGTGATGTGGCTTCCTTTCACCCTAGTCTCACCTAATCCTTGTAGTTCCTCAAAGTAAATCCTTTTAACCATCCCATTGATTTCTATCAGTCCCTTACGTGGTCAGAACAACCAGACCTGAAAACAGAATCGACAATGGCTCAAAAACTTCTCTACACCAGCCAAAGGAAATAAAGGGAAGAAGCAATAGCAGCCAAATACTACTATTTCTACTTTCATTCTTTCCTTTAATAGAAAGACAACAAGGAGGAAGCAGAATTATCTCAGTTTAAAATTATGCACAGAATGAAATTCCTACCCTAACTGATTCTGTGAAATTACTGCCTTTTAGTTCTCACTCCACTTACACTCTCTTTGGCAACAGAATCCTTAAGGCTTGAAGACAGAAAACCGGATCATTTTGATACCCCATGCAAAGAGTCAGGAGCAAAATCTTTGAACTATCATTACCACAAATATATTTACTCTGCTTTCTCTTTTTATTTCTCCATCTATGGGACATAAAAATGCAGAAATAAGTGGTGAAAATGCATTGCAAAATTCCCTTATTTAACCAAAATTACAGTTTAGTATTCATTTCTTCAAATATTCCTCCTCCTCCTCTCATTGGTAATTAAATTTTGCCTAAACATTTACTTTTAAATTGCATTAAAAAATGTGCCCATATAAAAAATCTAGCCGAAGTTACAAACAACAAAATTCATCAACAAGATTTCATTTACATCCATCTCAGGAAGTAGGGCTTCGAAACACCTATTTTATTAATAATTTCATCTTTATAGTCTTCTAGCAACAGAAGAATTAGAATTCATCTGGGAGGAAGCAAATCTTTGTGGTTATCCCACCTAGAAGAATTCAGCTGCCAGTCTTTTAGCAAGATAGTTTACTTTCCAGTTTTTTTCAGCAAGTCTTGAGGCTGGCAAATTAAACAGGTCAGTAATGTTCGTATTTACACTCACATTCCCACAATTGAATTGTCTTCCCTTATACTGTCAGCCATCAATACCCTGCACATCATCATAAGAGTGTTCAGTAGAGGATGGAACACAACAATTAATCAGGGATTGGGTCTGTGGCCTCTGGTGCAAGTTCATTTCCAAACCTCTTTGCTAATTTATTTTGTCCTTGCATTTGGGCTCTGACACAATTGATTATCACATGCTGATGATAATTTGACTCTTCAGAAGTAGAATACTAAACATTTTAAATTGAGATAGGCATGAACAACATTTGCCAGCATTTTTTTCCACTCAAGCTTTGGGCCACATTAAAGAAATTTCGTCTGCCAATGGGCTCTTCTAGATACAATATTTGCTTCTTCATTAGTTCTACTTCTCAAACGTTATTTGTTTCTACATCGTCCATCTCCTTTGCTACTTTCTACAATTCAACTATCCCATATTCTCACGTATGATTTTCTTATTTCCTCCACAACAAATTTTATAGTGAACAATTTTAAACCCATGCAGACGGATTTATCTTAAACCCTAGTGTCATTAAATAATAAGTGGGTGAATTTTGGTGCAAGTCAAGACAGAGCTAAAAATCTTTTTGCATTTTCTAATCTATTCCTATTTGGGCCACAATGCATGACCAAAATTTGCAACTGCATCCCGAAAGCCAGGGTTATCAATGTCTTACCTGTTGGAAGTAGTGGCAGACGAGTTCCTTCCCTGAAGTCACCTACAACCCTATACCTTTAAGAATATATTTGTTAATGTCCTATAAATTTTCACGAATCTTCGAGTTCTAAAGTTTAATGCAGATTCTCGTCTTTTTGACATCAATCTTAGCACAGAGTAGTTTGCATAAATTTAGAAACGAAATCCATAAATTAGCTAACCCTCAAAATTTCCACATAATTGAGATACAAAACCCTAACTATAAAGTTCGAAAAAGAAACGATCTGCGATAAAATATCTAAACAATTATGAACAAATAAGCCTACCTGATCAGAAAACTTGACATGGATACCAATCTGAATAACAGTATTCCGGATAAATGATGCAGGAAGATTTCCTAACTACCCACATCAACATGCCACTATTTTCTCCTACAACTAATATTCTTGGGAGGTGATGGAATGCTAAAATTAATTTAAATACTAACGAGAATCCATTTGACAGCCTTGTAAATGTCAATTTAAATCAGTAAAATAAAAATTGCAATCATATTGTGGCTATATAACGCCTCTAGGCTTCGCCTCTCGGCGTAATTAATAATACTATTAGGGTTCTACACATTTTATTTTATGAAATTAGATTATTTTTGGGATTTCAATTTTATTTGCACAAGAGTTAAGTATTTCAATTTTATTTACTAAAATAGTTAAAAATCTATACTATCATGAAAAATATTTCACTATATTATTACATTTTTTATTTTATTCTTCAAACATATAATATTTTAATGCATTTTAAGTTATTCTAGGATTAATATTATTACATTATAATATCTTAAGCAGACATTTGAAACCTCCACATAATACAAATATGCAGGGTTTAGGCTTTGTAAAGTTTATTTTTATAGTTAAATAAGTATTTTAGTGCTATTTTATTTTTACCAAATTAAATTATTTATGAGATTTCAATTTTATTTACCCAAGACATTTCAAAACTAGACTACATAATTTTTTCCTTATAAATTTAGTTTGGAAATATAATATTTACAAATTTGAAATGATTTTATACTTAAGAAAATATTTTAGACCTAAATTATTATTGAGATTTTAATTTTATTTACCCAACACATTCCAACACTCTTGAAAAATTAAATTTTCAATTATTGGAATGTAATTTGTCTATACAACCAATACGTAATCAACAAAACTACAAGTAGGTACTGGCCACTACGTGGCACTTGTTAATGTTTGTCAGTGAATTTAACTTATGTTGTTAAAGTTGGAGTGAATTAAAAAATTTATTATTAATTTTTTGAATTGTAATTATTAAAAAAATTCCATTTAGATTTTATAAAATATATAACAAAAAAATAATTATTTTTGATTGGTTTATAGATTTTGTTATAAATAGTGATTAATTTATCTAAAGTAAACCAATCAAAACAAAGTATTATTTTTCATGTTTCAATTTCTAAGGACACGAATGTTTAATTTTAAGGTTAGGATTTAAGCTAAAGAAAAATAACAATATCATGCCAAAAATTTAACTAGATTTATTTTATGGGTTTCTAGTTGCCACGTGACTACAAATAGTTTATCTATCTCCAATTACCTTTTAAGAATTTTAAAAATCAATATCAATATTTATTTTTCCAACTAATGCATATTCTTTACTTAAAGAAGGAAAAATATTATTTATGTGAAAAAATATTAGATGAAATATTTGGATTCTTATTAAAGCCCACCAATAGATTTAAAAAATATATATTTTTAATTCATTAGTTATTTATTTTTAAAAACTATTATCTATAATTTTTTATTTACTAAACATCACTTGTGTCGAGTCATTTATTATTTATTTTTCTATTTTCAAAAAAATAATATAAAATATTATGTTAAATTTTGTCAATATCTTTCATTAATTATAAATACTATAAGTATTATACTAGTAATTATTTATAATTATATATTTACAAAACATAACAAATGTTTAAAGTATTTAGCATGAGTTAAATTTTCTATTTTTAGAAATTGACATAAGGTTTTATGTAAAATATTGTCAACATATATATATATATATATATGTTGCTCTCTTATGACAGCTAATATATTAAATAATATAAGAAAAGTATGTTTGGGCTCACTATAAAAGCATTTAAATAGAAGATACAAAATTAGTAGGAGTATATTTAGCTGGTCTGCCAAAGGGCTCTGAGTCCCTCAACCAACTCTACAACCCTTTCGAAGGGGAAAGGAGCTATTTTTAGAAATTGACAAACTTTTATGTAAAATATTGTCAACATTCTTAATTAATTATATATAGTATAACTAAATTATATATATATGAGTTGCTCTCTTATGACAGCTAATATATTAAATAATATAGGAAAAGTATATTTGGGCTCGCTATAAAAGCATTTAAATAGAAGATACAAAATTAGTAGGAGCATATTTAGCTGATCTGCCAAAGGGCTCTGAGTCCATCAGCCAACTCTACAACCCTTTTTATCTGGGAAGGGGAAAGGAGATCCTCGTATTTATTGATGTAGTAGGAGAAAGTTTCCATATTATTTCTTTATATCCCTTCTATGTATGACACCAATGCCTGCACTATCACCACATTGAAGACCCCCACAGTCAATCCATACTTGGGCTTTTTATCAAAGTTGGAGATTGCTTCGAGAGCTATTGTCAACATATCATCCTTGATATAGCTAGTAGTGATGATCTTCCCGATAGATTTTCATCATAGAATGAGGATAGAATTCATTAGGAATTCTCCACACATATATTCATCATGAATATGGTCACTAGAGAACTCTTGGAAGCCAATCACCTTGAAAATGGCATCCACCACCTCTTCTGAATCTAGCTTGAAAAGGCAATTGATCTAATCCTTCAGGTCTTCCACTAGTTCTTCCTCTTGGTCTTTTTCATCTTCTTCTTCTCCTTCCTCCTCGTCCTCCCCTCATTCTTCCTCCTCTTCTTGCTCCTCTTCATATTCCTTGGCATGTCTCAGTTGATACATGCATACATAATTTATCTCCATTCATTGAGCCATTATCTTTGTTGTTTCATAGGCTTGTTCACTGGAGCATCTCTTATGAAGACCTCGATGAAGTTTTCCAATGCTCCTCCTACACATTTACAGGCCCATGTGATATTTTGTATACCAAATCCTTTGGTTATCATGATCACATCATTGATCCCATATTCTCCCATGGAATAGTTTCTATCCAATATGTAGATTATCTATGATTCATTCTAGAAGTATTGCATTTTTCTTTTGAGCCTTACTTGACTTATGATTTCTATTCATAATATTTGTGAGGAATCTCTAGTTCAAATTTTTGTCTTGTCTAAATTGGAAGTGCTTTCCTCCTTAAGATGAGTTCTAATTTGTTTGATCAAGATTGGGTAGAATGGTTTTTCTAATGGTGTTCATAAGAAAGACGCCATTTTGAGGGGTTGTACATCCCTTATTAGTTGGATTAATTTGCAGAGGAATAGGGATCACCACCATTGGTGCCCCTTAAGAAATCTCTAATTTTAACCCCTTTTACATTGTTTCCCTTTTGTTTTGTAGTGTCCTTTGGTGCAGATGGCCTAGTCTTATCGGATCCCACCTTCATCTTTCCCTACATCTTTTCATTTTAGGACTTTGGCTCCTGAATTTAAATCTTTTGTGGAGTACTGACCAAAGAGTAATGTTTATTTGGGGAGGATCCTGTCTCCTCTCCCTACTAAAACTTTGTTTCTCGATTCTCCTATCACCCTTGCTACCTTTTCCAATGTTCTTTTGATATCCTCTCTCTCTTAGGTGCTAAGTGTATTTGTTTTTGATTGATTATTTCTTTTTTCCCCACTACTCATTTATGGATTTTCATTCTAGACATTTTCCCCTGAAGGTGGAATTTTTGGTGCAGTCAGACATGCTTCCTCCTTCCCTTTTATAGGGCATCATTCAATCTAGTGGTTCTTGTTAGGGTTAGCCGGCAGAAGATATCAATTAAATGCAAATAAAGAGTAAACAGAGAAATGGAAATACATAGAAATAATAATAGTGAAAGACAATTTTTAACGTGGTTCACCCAAACTCGAGCTACATCCACCAAACAGAGAGTCCAATATTATTATCCAGTAAATCAAACCAATTACAATCAGCAATCCCTGCAACTCAATACCACTGCAAAATGCTACAATACAATATCAAAACCCTAACCCTTAGCTGCTTTTTATCAAGCTTTTTGTCGGTTACAAAATAGGGTTTTCTTATGTCGGTCAATGAAAAAATTAACTCCCGGTGCATTATAAAATAATAAAAAACCGTGTGAGGTTTCGGGGGCGTTGCCCCCGAGCCCCCACGGGGGTGCTGCCCCTGGACCCCGCCCTGTATCGCGATAGGGAACGCGCCAGGGGCGCTACCCCTGGACCCCGCAAGGGGCGCTGCCCCTTGACCCCGTCTTGGGGGCACTGCCCCCAAACCCCCACAAGGGGCGCTGCCCCTTGACCCCGTAGGAATTTGGGGGAAACCGTGCCGATAAAAGTGGGGTAAATATAACCTCCAAGTCTGATTAGGCTCCATATAACAACAGTTCTGACTTCTACATTCTAAAAATAAGAATATTTGTTCTTTAATCTCCAATCTTTGAGTCCATTAGTAGTATGGTGAACACATATTAACTCCTTTGAAAAACTCTTAATCATCACCACTTATATTCTTCAATAGAAATAGGAACTTTTGTCTAGAAGATTTGTCTATGCCTATTTAGGTCCCCAGGGAGTGACAAATTTTCACTAAACAATCCTCTGTCTAGAATTCCAAGGGTAAGTTATATAATTGAATCCATTTGGGATCCTTGTACTCATGGGATCAAAATTAGGTGCCCATTTGTGAATATATAGTGGTGTATCCCCTCTTCTCCATGTTTTACCCTTTAGGATCTTATCTTTATAAGATTCCAAAAGGAATGCAATAATGAAGAAACCCTTTGGGATAAATTTTAGAATACATTGGGATTTCCATGTTTCCTCTATATAATTTCTTATTTGTTCCCTACTTAGCTTCAGACCTATGAATTGACATATTATAGTTGTGTTAAGAAGCATGTCAATCTCCTCTTTGCCATCTTTGGTGATTTCTACTACATGGTTCATCGATAGTTTTTATTCCTTGGTTCCTAATCTCTAATCTCTATCACTACTATCATTGATCAGTCACCCTCCATGATGAAAGGAAGTAAGGTATGTGTGAGACACTTCCTACACCAATCTAATGAGAGAAGTAGTATGCAAATTCTTTTTAATTCTTACAATTGCAGCAATATTAAACATATAACAGAGATAAATTACAATAGCAAACACAAACACAATAGAACATTTGACATAAGATATATCATGGGGAAAACCTTTTCAAGTAAAAAGCTCCACACTCTAAAACCTGTACAATGTATTATTAAAACATTGGTGTGTTTACAATACACTTGCAATGCAAGTTCTTTCAAGAGTCTTCAAATGTTGTTTTTGGAGTGATTTCGGTAGCATAAAAGTACCTGTACAAACACTATACAACTACAACTCCAAAACAATGCATTTTATAGAGTTACAAGGCATAAACATGAAGCTTTTACAGATGGGTGTCCATCTTGGCCACATGGCCATTTTCCCACATCAAAGGACACTTGTCCAAGCTGCAAATACCTCTCTTACATATGTCATACATGGTAGGTTTGACTTCCCAAAGTTGGAGTGCTCCAGGGTAAAAATAACTATGATAGATGCTATTACGCATCTTACAGCTGTCATAAAATATGCCCAACATAACAACCTTGAATGTTGTAAGAGAATATGTCATAGAAGGCTAAATATAGCATATTCCTCTTACAACATGTCATAGCCCAACTTGGGCACCCAAAGATGCCTTCTCCATATGCAAAGATACTTTATGACACTTGTCTTCACTTGTCTCGAGAATGTCTATACTTGGATCTTACACATCATAGATTATGTCATATAAGATAACTCCTCTACCATAATCCAAGATGCTGACACATGCATATTATTTCCACCTCAAATGGGATGCCCAAATCCACATGTGTTTGAATTGACCATTCAAAGAATATTCCAAGTAGGATGACATGTCATAATGCCGCCACAAACTAAATGCCAAAACTTGAATGTGCAAGTAAATACAAAATTTAGCAAATAAATAAATAAATAATCAAATAACCAATGCTAGGAATTGCAAGGTTGAGACACCTTAATTCCCAACATTCTCCCACTTGTTGAACACCTTTCAAAAGCCAATAGAAAGATACGATTTAACTGCTAAGGGCCAAGAGGCCCATAGACTCCAAACACCATCTAAACTTATATGTGCCCATAGGTTTAGTCAATGCATCTACAACATTCTTCAAAGTGTCTACCTTATCCAATATCACCTTGCAATCTTCTACCATATCACAAAAAAATGATACTAAACATCTATGTGCTTTGTTCTAGCATGAAAAGTAGGATTCTTTGCTAGGCAAATCACACTCTGACTATCACAATAGATAGTAATCTGTCTTGCATGAACACCAATATCTAAACACAACCCCTTAAGCCAAATGTATTCCTTACAAGCATGAGTTGCTACCATGTACTCTGCTTCTATCATGGACAAAGGAAACATAGGTTGTCACTTACTCATCCAACTAATAGCACCACCAAACATGGTAAACACATAAGCACTAGTGGATCTCCTGTTGTCAATGACACCTACCCAATCAGAATGCATGAATACTCATAGAATGCAGAGGTCCAGTAGGATAACCATGATAACATAGACAATACTCAGAAGTACCCCTCAAATATATGAACACTCTCTTCACCGCATCCCAATGTACCCATCTAGGATTATCCATAAATCAACTGAGGACTCTCACTTCTTGGGCAATGTCTAGTCTTGTATAGACCATAACATACATCAAGCTGCCAACTACACTAGCATAAGGTACTCTGCTCATATCCTCCATATCAAAAGAAGACTTTGGACAACGATTCACAGATAACTTTGTCCCCAATGAAATGGGAACACACAATGGTCTGCAATCTACCATGCTAAATCTATCCAACATGGTCTTCACATACTTACTCTGGCATAACCAAAGTTTTTTGTTTTCTCTATCTCTTAAGATCTCCATCCCCAAAATGTACATAGCTGCTCCTAAGTTTTCATCTCAAACTGTACTGACAACTAAGACTTCAAATATGAAATCATATTCGTACCATTCCCAATCAGGAACATATCATCAACATATAGTGCACTAATGAGAATGCGGTCATTATCAAACTTGTAATACACACAATGATCTGATTTCGATCTCAGAAATCCAGTGGACAACACAAAGGAATCAAACTTCAAGTACCACATCCTAAAAGATTGCTTCAAACCATACAAAGACTTCTTTAACTTACATACCAAATTTTCTTTACCTTTCACCACGTAGTGCTCAAGCTATGACATATAGAGTTCTTCCTCTAAGTCACCATGAAGGAAAGCTAGGTAAGTGCAAGAAGATGAGTTCACTTTTTGGCCAAAAAGTGGAAGTGTTTTTCCTATTTTTCAAATTATGTCATACTTGGAGTGACAATTTGAAACACTTGAACATAAAATATTAAGATGATGTAAAAATAAAAAATGTAGGATTTTGTTTCTAGTTTTCAAATATGTAATTACCTAGATAATGCAAGTTGGTTTTTTATTGGATGTACAAAAAGTGGCTATTTAAAAGTCTCCTATTTTTTACAAAAGTATGCATGTGTACGGCCAACATAATTTGACCTAAATTAATGTATTTTTGTAATTCTTTTTGTGGAAAGATTCTCAGGATGTTAAATTTTGCTCAGGATATTTTTTTGTAATTTTTTGATAAATATTTTTTTTATTGATTTTTTAATGCCCCTAATTAGTGTTTTTTAAAACCCCTCATGTATGGCCAACATAATTTGAGCTAAACTAATTAATTCACTAATTTTTTTTTCATCATGTAGAGAATGATGTCTAGTTTGGTCAGACATAATTTTTTTTTCAAGAAACTTTCAAAATAAAAAATTATTAAAAAAATAGTAACCTATGTTATTTCAAGTTTATGAGTGAGTTTGTTTGGAAAATAAATAATAAATAGAAAAATATGTTCAATAGAAAAAGTATTACATATTTGAAAACTAGACCTTGAGATCTATAATAGGTTTTAATTTCAATAAAATATTCTGAAAAAAAAGTCATCATCCATAGTGGTGAATCTAGTTTTTTCTCTTGTTGTTTTCATGGTCTCCTAGTTGTAGGTCCAAAGCTAAGGCTTGGGTTTCCAAGCCTAAAACCAATACAAATTGGTGGGTTTGAAATTTCAAATTTTTAGAAATGGGTAACTATTATAAATAGGTGCCCATTCATAACGGGTGCCTGTTATAAATGGGTACCTATTTTAAAAATAACAGGTACTTGTTTCTAAAAAATAAAAAAATTAGCAATAGGCATGTTTAAAAAAAAGAAAACTTTTTGGAAATGGGTACCCATTTTCAAAAAGTATTTTTTTTTGTTTTTATATGCATATGGCTATTTTTTTAAAATGGGTGCCCATTATGAAATGGGTACCTGATCCTAAACAGATACCCATTTTTTTCAAAATAGGTACCCATTCCAAGTGGCATTTTTCATCCACGTGAGACTTCCGCAAAATGTATACTCATCTTTGTGCTTTCACGCAACTATCTTCACATCCATTTGTTCCACTTCTAAATCATAAGCTGCTATAAGGGATAACAGGAAATGAATATATGTCATCTTTGAATGGGAGAGAAAATTTCACCATAATCAATTCCCTCAACTTGTGAATACCCCTTCGCAACTAGTCTAGCCTTGTAGTTTTCAACACTGCCATCTGCTCCAAATTTGTTCTTGAACACCCATTTGCATCCAACAAGTTTCCATCCATCAGACAAAGGCACCAAGTCCCAAGTTTTATTCTTTTCCAAAGAAGCCATCTCATCCTCCATTGCCTCTTTCTAGGAACCTACATTTTTCATGTTTATAGCCTCTATCACTATTCTAGGCTCATTGATGTTAGTAATCAAGGCATAAGCACAACTAGAATCTAGCAATGTATAACTAAACCTGTCAGGTTACTTCATATTTTGTGTGGACCTCCTCAAAGGCTGAGGTGGAGGTTCTGCCTCTTCTTCTAAACTTTCAGAGCTTCTAAAGCTCTCCTCATCATCAGGTCCAACAGGGTCTTTTGGTTCAGTCTTCTTAGGGGTAGTAGGAAATTGAGTCACACCCCTTTTCTTTTCTTTCTCTTCTTGTTGTAGAGCAACATGAGATGATGTTAGCTCTTTGAAGATAACACTTCTATTGTACAACACTTTTTCAGCCATAGGATCCCAAATATTGTACCCTTTCACACTGACACCATGGGCAATGAAATACACTTAACTACCTTGTTCTGCAATTTTGACGTCTTCTCCTTAGGCACGTGTGCATATGCCTCAAAACCAAAAAAACTAAGATGTCTCAATTAGGGCTTCTTACCAAACCACACCTACATGGGTGTCTTATCAACAAGAACTAAGGTAGGAGACCTATTAACTAGATAGCAAGCAGTGGCTATAGTTGTAGCCCAAAACTTTTGTTCAAGGCTAGCACAACTAAGCATACTCCTAGCCCTCTCCATCAATGTTTTGTTCATCCTCTTTGCAACTCCATTTTGCTGCAGGGTATAAGTAGTTGTCTTATATCTTTCAATCCCATGTTCTTTACGAAACTTATCAAACTCTGTGAAACAAAGCTCACCACCGTTATCAGTTGTCAAACACTTAATATCTTTACTAGACTGATTCTCTACAAAAGATTTAAACTCTTTGAATTCACTAAAGACTTTAGATTTGCTTCTGAGAAAAGAATCCCATTTCCTTCTACTACAATGATCAATGAATGATACAAAATAAAATGATTTATAAATCGAAGGAACATTCACAAGACCAAACACATCACAATGAATGAGATCCAAAACACCAAAAGACTTGTGAGAACTAGAGTAAAACTAAACATGGTTTGGTTTTCCATATAAACAATGTTCACAAAAGTTGAACTTGAGATTACAATCATTTAACCGCTCAACAAGGTTTTCATTTTTTAGGGCTCTAAGAACCTTCTCACCAATGTGACCAAGTCTCTTATGCCACAACATTATCTTCTCAGTAGGAAGTTTCATTTCCAATGCATGAGCACCCTTAGGTACCTAGAAAGTACTACCATTGGAAGTTGAAGCAACATAGTTCTCACGGTAGGTTCCAATGGTGAGGATGAAGAATCTAAATCTCATTTCATAGAAGAACTATTGCACTGAGTAATTCATGCATCCAACTGAAACAAAGTACCTCTATGAGTACCCTTAGTAAGCACCATAACTCCTCTTGTCGTCTTGCATCCTCCACCTAAGAAAACAACCTACACACCTACATCATTCAATTTACTTACAAAGAGTCAGTTTTGTGCTAAACTAGGGATATGCATCACCCCATTGATCCCATTCACTAATCCATCAAGGAATTAGATCGAGAATCTTCCATACCCAACTATCTTTAGGGGAGAATCATCACCCAAGTACACTTTCCCACCATCGAATTCTTCATACTTTGTGAACCAACATTAATGTGAGGTCATGTGGAAAGAAACACCAGAGTCAATCAACCACATATCATCTAATGCATGGGTTGAGAGAGAAGTAATGAAAGCATCACCATCATCTTGAGATTTGTTAGAATTTGAATCAAAGGTATTCTTCTTCATTTTCTTTTCCTCCTCCTTGCACTCCTTTTAGAAGTTCCACAGTTCCAACACACTACCTTGGACTTTCTAGGAGATTTGGATCTCCCACAAGATTTGGATTTGCTTTTTTCATCTTTCTTGTGTTTCTATTTCCCTTTCTCTTTGGGCTTGCCATGAACTGTAAGAGCTTCCTTTGCCGATTCAAAAGACTTTCTCTGTATCTCCTCAAACAACAGTGAAGATACCACTTCATCCATCTTGAAGGTGGTAGTAATGCTCCCAATGGCCATAACAAGGTGGTCCCATGAGTCTGGTAAAGAACAAAGAAAGGTCGTGCAATGATCCTCCTCCTCCATCTTCACACCAATAGATGTCAACTGTGCAACTAGAATGTTAAAGGCATTCAAATGGTCTGCAATAGATCCTCCACCATCCATTCTCAGAGAATACAACTTCTTCCTCAAGAATAACTTGTTCATGAGGAATTTGGCCTAATAAACATCTCCCAGCTTCTTCCATAGGTCTTTCACGGTCTTCTCCTCATGGACGTTTAACAAGGCAGAGTTAGTCAGATAGAATCTCACAAGACCCTTAGCTTTTTGATCCTTGAGATCCCAATCATCTTGTGACATTGCCATTGATTTTACACCAAAAATGGTTTCCCATAGATCTCTATCAATAAGTATGTCTTCCATTTTAAGCTTCCACAACCTAAAATTGTTGTCATTAAACTTCTCCACCTCTACTCTCCCAGATGTGCCTGCCATCTCCTTCCTACAACAAGATTACAAAATAACCTACACAAAATCCCACTCAATCTAAAATAAACTCAAAAAACCCCTACCCAACAACTAGGATCAAAGGTGATCAAGCTCTGATACCAACTAAAAGGAAGTAAGGTAGGTGAAACACACTTCCTACACCTATCTAATGAGAGAAGTAGTATGCAAATTCTTTTTAATCCTCACAATTGTAGCAATATTAAATATATAATAGAGATATTATAGCAACAAATACAAACACAAGAGAATAGATCTAACACAAGATATATTGTGGGGAAAACATCTTCAAGTAAAAAACCCCACACTCCAAAACCTACACAATGTAGTACTAAAACAATAGTGTGTTTAAAATACACTTGCAATGCAAGTTCTTCCAAGAGTCTTCAAATGTCATTTTTCAAGTGATTCCGGCAACATAATAGTATTTGTACAAACACTATGCAACTACAACTCCAAAATAATGCAGTTTATAGAATTACAAGGCATAAACAAGAAGCTTAGATAGAGATGGACATCCATCTTGGCCACATGGCCATTTTTCCACATCAAAGGATACTTGTCCAAGCTGAAAATGACTCTCTTACATATATCATACATGGCAGATTTCACTTCCCAAAGTTGGAGCGCTCTAGGCTAAAAATAGCTATGACAAATGCTCTTACACATCTTACAGCTGTCATAAAATCTGCCCAACATAACAACCTTAAATCTTGTAAGAGAATCCATCATAGAAGTCTAAATATATCATATTCCTCTTACAACATGTCATAGCCCAACTTGGGTGCCCAAAGATTCCTTCTCCATATGCAAAGATACTTTACAACACTTGTCTTCACTTATCCTAAGAATCTCCATACTTGGCTTTTACATGTCATAGATTCTATCGTACAAGATAACTCCATCATATTCAAAGATGCAGACACATGGCATATTATTGCCACCTCAAATGGGATGCCCAAATTCACATGTGTTTGACTTGACCATTCAAAGCATAGTCCAAGTACAATGACATGTCACAATGCCACCTCAAACTAAATGCCAAAACTTGAATGTGCAAGTAAATACAAAATTGAGCAAATAAATAAATAAATAATCAAATAACTAATGCTAGGAATAATATTTATTCATACATACAAAGAGAAAATGATGGGAGCTTGTCGTAGCAGTGAGTAGGTAGGTGGATGCAATAAGTAGGTAGGTGGTAGGGTTTTAGGAGATGATGCTTTGTAGGATGGTAGTCTAGCTAATGGAAAGAAGTCAAAGAGAGGGGAGTCCCCTGTTGCCAGTGTGGTGCAAGATGGGACAAGGAAAGAGGGCAATTCCTTAGACCTAGGAGGTACGTCAACACAAGAGGGATCCAAGGTAGAAAAACTTGAGTTGGATTTCAAGAGTCCCAATGGAGAGAACATTCCAATAGTGTCCCAGTTTTCCAAGAAGCAGTGCAACTGATGGTTAGAGATTTTTAGGTCTTGACTAAAGGGAAAATGTTCCTTGGATTTAACTAATCTTTCCTTGGACCCTCTATTAGGTGAGTTCTCTTTCTCTATTCTTGATAGTATTATGGATAAAAGAGCATATCTTATGGAAATGACCCTTGCAAGTAAATTTTTAGGACCTAGACTGAATATTGAACTAGTTTGGTCATTGGCTTTAAAAAAATAGAAAAATAAAGGGCAAGTATATATCATTGCCTTAGCTAAAGGCTTCTTCTCATTTTCCTTTTTGTTTCAAGAAGATCTATGTAATGTCCTTGCACGAGGACCCTGGTTGTTTAGGAAACGGACCCTGGCTCTAAAGAAATGGGAGCCTAGGTTTGATGCTTCTAAGAATTCTTTTAATGTTGCACCTATTTGGGTCTAGTTACATGGTCTCCCATTAGAATTTTGGGATGAAGAAGTTTTCAAGGGAATAGCCAACATATTTGGGCAACTCCTGATGAGTGACCCTATGAAAGCTAACAAAAGGCATATGGTGTATGTCAAATTTTGTGTGTGTGGACTAGAATATGAATCCTCCCACTTCTATCAAACTAATCTCAAAGTATGGGGAGTGGATTCAATCAGTAGGGTTTGAATCCATGCCTTTCACTTTTTTTTGATGTATGAAAGATTGCCATTGGGCGAAGCAATTCCCTATGACAGTTAAGAAAAGTGTAAAAATAGAATGGAGAGAGAAAAAAGAGACCAAGGTGGTTTCAACTATGGAGGAAATTCCTATGATGGATCCCCTGGTCATCATGGATTTGGGGCACAATGTATTTCAGATCCACAATAAGAATGATACTCTAGGAAATAATGCTTTAACATCAAAAAAGGACAAAGAGACATAGGAGGTGCACATTGGGGATGCAAAGTCTGATGAAGGAGCGTCGGAATAAGAGGAAGGAGGAAAAGAGATTAGAAGTGCTTTCCCACATCTACTCTGTAAAGAGGTGGCCTTGGAAGTTTATGGAGACCTAGAACTTTCTCCTTTGGTTAATTTTAGGCCACAGGAGGAGAGTATTTTAGCCTTTCAAGTCTATAGTCTAGAGGTGAGGGCGAAGGGAGGCAGGATGGGAGGTGCCAAGGAACCCTTCACTATGGTAAAGGGGAAGAAAAAAAATCTCTGGCGTCCAACCAAAGAATGACCATGATAAATAAAGTTAAAGTAGACTGTAGTTTGACACATAAACCCCAAGGAAGGCTTTCTCTAACTATGAGTGGAGAAAGAGAAACTAAGAAAGCTATTGTTATGTCATAAAATGTCCCCCTAGGACTTTACCTCCTAAGTTTAGCTCTTGGTTCCCTTAGATTTGATCATGCATGTTAAATATGAATCTCAGAGTAAACCCCACTAAAAACCATGACAAATGGGAC
The DNA here is from genome assembly GCA_027924645.1 of Cunninghamia lanceolata. Lineage (NCBI taxonomy): Eukaryota > Viridiplantae > Streptophyta > Pinopsida > Cupressales > Cupressaceae > Cunninghamia > Cunninghamia lanceolata. The sequence continues at coordinate 7,629,649 of BSBN01000159.1, forward strand.
TTAGGGGCCATCCTCGAGCATAATATGGACCCAAAATAGGCCCCTAGACTTGGACACCCATGTCCTTATTCTACCCTTTTTTGTGGGGTTCCCAAATTCATATGTTAGCTTATCACCATTAACTAGGTTTCTAGGTCGGCCTTGTTAATTTAAATTATGAAAGCTTAGCATGAATGCATATATAAACATGTTTAGAACTTCATTTCTAAACTAGAAGATGATTTGGAGCTTAAGGAAAACTTATGATCATTTAGCAAAGAGCATTCAAGGAATTCAATTGTGTTGTAGAGCAGAATTGTGTTGTTTTTGTTGTGGAAAATTTGGTTTCATCTTCTCATGGTGTGAAAGATATTCATCTCCTTGAGAGCTACACCTCTAAGGTGATATCTATTTGTGTTTCAATCTATCTACTTTATCATTATTTTTACCTTTGTCACCAACGACATGCACTCTGTATCTAACAACGGTGTTGGAAGGCTTGAATGCCATTCTGGGACTTGATTAAGGCAAGCTCCTAAACACCATAACCTCCAACCCCTCTCTCATGATTGCATGTTACAGGTGTAGGATCTTGTGGAGAGGAGTTATAGGAGGATAGAGTAGAGCATATAGATTCCAAATTTAAAGAAAATGATAGAAAAGAACCCTAACTAGACAAGAGCACCCGCTCTTTTGTCCCCTAGTTTTGCAGTGTTAGAAACCTCTGACCAGATCATGGACTGAAGCATATTTGGGTGTCATTCACTCAACATAAGCACTACCTTGGATAGGGGCACCCACTCTCTCATCCCTAAAGTTTTTGTCTCTCAAAACCTAAAATTTGGTGCATATCTAATATGTATCTAGTGCCTTCATGTGCGAGCATTTGTCATGTTTCATCTATTTGTTTACAATTTTGTATTGTTAGGGTTTTAGGTGTAATTAGACTAGGGTTTAACAAATCAATTAACAAATTCCAAATTTCCTTATCATTCCAAGTGACACAAAAAACTGATAGCTGAGTCCTTTTGTAAAAGTTGTGACTTGGCTCGGTTTAGTTCAATGTCCTTGAATGTATGTAGTGAAAGGAGGATCTAATCAAACCATCAACTAAACCATCTTCCCTCTTTTTCTACATAACATTTTGGTAAACCTATGTTCTTTCTAATCATTGCATCTTGTCGAGTGTTGTAAATCAGATTTTCATTCATACATATCATTGTCATCTTCCTCAATTCAAAAATCTTGCATAAAAATTGAAAGATTTGAAGAAAATAAGCATTTTTAGCATACATTTTGACATAGTTTGCACTATTTTCCTTGCATATAATTGAAAACATCCAATATTCTACTATTTACATCAGATTTGACATAAATTACAGCATTTAATCATTTCAAGATATTTTCCCTTGCATTTGTATATCTCATTTGCTAGGGTTTTGCTTGAAATTTGCATTTTTCACATAACCTAGTCTTTGCAAAAGCTAGGGTTTGTAGTTAAAATCCTATTTCAGATTTTACCACTCCTTTCAATACTCTTTAAAATATGATTTTGGACTGTAGTATTTCTGCATTGTAAGTATTTACATTTACATTTGCATCTTTTTTACCTTTACATTCAAAAAAGTGAAAAAATAAAGCATTTTAGCTCATAAACAAGCATAGCTTTGCATTTGCTTCCTTGCATTTGTCATAAATATCTTTCATTTCATATATTGCATTCATTTGTAAAGCATACATTTATTTCTCATCTGAAAATTTGGCATCATTTCACACTCTTGCATGAAAGTTTGCATGTTTTTAATTAAACATTGTGTATTTCAATGCTAAGGGTTGTGTGCAGTTTCTTCAAACAAACTTACAAATAACTCATATTACCATGTTGTGTAGTACTTTTTCACTCTACCCACTTTTTTTTCTATGGAACCTATGTGTCTTTTAGTACTTGTTTCCCTCAAACAAGTGTTTAAGTGTGTGAAATAGTCTCACATGCACGACTTGCCATCACAACAACAAAGCTAGGTTCCCTCCTCGAGCTTAAATGAAAAGGAAGACTCTTGAACTTGAAATAGTATTTACACCTCATGATAGAACAATTGGGAACATTAAGGTGCATCTTTACATCATAGTGAAGGTAATGGAGACTCCTATGTATGGAACACTTATTGATCCTAATTGTATGAGTAATGTGGCTACAGAAGAGTTCCTTTCATGCACTTGATTTAATACAAGATTATTAAGAACATATGGACATAATGATTAAGGCACATACTAGAGATTTTATTCCTACCTATGGGAAGATATGTTTTTTTGTTACAGTATTTAAGAAAGCCATGGAATAATTATTTGATGTCATCCTTACCTCTGAGCTCTTCCATATAAAATTAGGACATCCATGACTCAAAGCCATGAATTCTATCCTCTCAACAATGCATAAATGTTAAAAATTTCCTTTACATGGACAAGTGTGTTGTGCTCTGTACACATGCCCCATTTTTCCAAATGGGGACCTGCTCTTTTTGGTTTGGTATGGAGTTTCAACTTTTCTTCCTAAAGATGATGAGAAACTGAAATAGTGTTTACAATGCAAGATTTGTTTCAAATTTGGGCATTTGTTATGTTTGAAGTTGTTTGATGCCTTTGGTGATTGATTTGGGGGAGTCTTAACTAATTTTGTGTTTAGGAGATAGACCTTTGTTGCCTTTTGTGCTAAGATTGGGTGTTACTGCAATTTCTGTCAAAATCCTGTCTCACTGGATATAGTCCTTAAAACTACTACTACAAGATGTTTCATGTTGGAATTCCTAGTTTCTGTGCCTAAAAAATGCAAAATTATGTCAAAATTCACAATATTTCACTAAGGGGTCCATATGCCTTCACCTTGACGTATGTTCCAGAAACCCTAAAATTGGTTAAGTCTGAAACCTTGAAAATATTGAAAAATGGCTAAGTCTGAAATCTAATGGATCCTGCAAAATCTAGAATCTGAGTGTTGAATCCAACAGATCCAAGACCTATCTCAAGCATCCTGACAGTATATTTCAAAATATTTAAAGTATAACAAACACATACTTAAATATATTTTTAATTATACTATCAGTTAGGGACTTTCAAAATCTGGTACTAAAAATGCCCCTTACTACATTTTATGCTAATATCTTGTTCAACTAGATATTAGTGCTAAACCTTCATGACTTAATCTGGTACTAAAACTCCTTTCAACTGGATTTGTGCAAACAATGCATCCAAATGGACATGTCTTGTGCATTGGATTTTCCCTGCCAGACACTTTTAAAAACTTTACACTAAATTACCTTGCAAGTGGACATATCCACTTGACTTCAAAATCTTTGCAATCCACTTCCATTAGATTTCCCTACAGAAAAGGATTGGAAATCTTTTAAGGGTGTTGTTCTAAAAATAGTTTAAATAGGATATATCTTGTTGGTGCCGAAAACCCCACAGATCCAATACACGTCAAAACTTCCTCTAAAGGTGTTAGAAGGAGTCTATGCTAAAATTGAAACCAAATGCACATATCTAATAGGGGTGAAAAATGCTTCTATCCAGTTGAGCCCAAAAACTCTGCAAATCTTGTTGCCTTGAGAAATTCTGTAGATGGACTATTGAGACACAAATGCCCACTTTTTCCTTAAATGCGCCATGAAGATATTTTCAAAGGAGTTGAGCATATCTAATTAATGAACTTGGATTTAATTACATATTATTTGTCTGGTTCATTTGAATTGGTTCAATATTTGGAGAATTCATGCATCAAATTGGTATTGCTTTGGCATTTGTTATGACATGCAATAAGAGCATAAAATCCCACTTTTTGATAATTTGGGCTGGAAAACTAATTTGTAAGGTGTGTAAACTTGGTTTAATTGACAAATTTGATCTAGATATCATTCTTTTGCATCTTGATCAACATTTTTATCATGCTAATATAGATTTTGAGCATCTTTTTCATTGAATTAATGCTACTACACATGGATATCTTGTTGACCGAAAAAATCTCACTTTTTGTGAAAAAGGCTATAAAAACATGAAATAAATGCATCCCAATGGATCAAAATGAGCACAAAAACATCCAAGATCATTATATATGCAAAATGGGTAGTCAAAAATGATGAAAAACTTACAAAATAATGGAAAATCACTAGATTTGTGAGGTTGTTCATAAGGAACCAAAATTGATTTTGGGATCCATCACTGCAAATGGAAATATTTTGATTTTTATTCACTAAAAATGATTTGTTTATGATGAAATTGATGATTGGTATTGTGAATTGTAGAGATTGAATCACAAAGGAGCTTTTTGGAGTTGTCTTGGAAGAATGAACACATAGAGATACATAGCTGACCTAGATATGTAGAATCATCATTCTACCAAACATATCACTATTGTAACTAGAAAAGAAAGTTAGTATGATGTTTAAGATTATGGAGATAAGCTCCATCTATCCAGTCATCAAATGTTCAATCCAACAAGCATCCAGTTGGACATATCTTCATCAGAAACATGCCAAATACTCTTGAATTGCCAACACATTGGTAAAGTGATTTGTCCCATTAAACAACTCGAAAAGTTGATATTTCATCTTGTTCTCATTAGCTAGAAAGTTGTAATTTTATCTTTTTCCTACAAGACAAAAGCAAATCCAAGAATGTAACTACCCAGTGACCAAATTAAATTCCATGTAATTTGAGCCATTGGTGTTTATTTAATCTCTATCATTCATTGAAAAACTTAGTATGCTTTCCTCTCTATGAAAAGGTAACTTATCTCATTGTAAAATATAAGGAAAGCATTGAAGAAAGAATTGTTGAAACTCTGCCATTTTTCTGAATCAATACAAACATAATTTCATTTGCCTCTACCATTTGAGTTCGTCTTGTTGATTGGATATGGTTCTCATGGTTCCTCTTCACCTTTCCAATTAGTTATTCAGTTGCATTTGTGATTAATTATTTAGATATTTGATGGCTTTCCTTGTCCATACCATTGATGGCTTACTGATTGTATGTTATTGTGCATGGTTGGTCTGGGCATATTTTTATGAGCCAAGTTCAATTGTGTGAGTTAATTGAGCTACACTAGGAATTGGGTGTTGGATGAACCCTGCATAGTTTGAAAACAAATGTATTTCTTTAGAATATTGCATAATCTCTGTAGCATTGTGGGTTGCCTGGTTAAGTAGAGATTCATTTATTGAAGGGAATCTATCTATTTATTTGTTGATCATTCATGTAGCTGTATATAGGATCTCTTATCCCTTCTCTCCATTTTCCTTTTGCATTTTCTTTATCTAATTCTATTAGATTAGGTTTCACAAACTCACATAGTGTTGTTATAGAATTCATATCCAGTGAATGCAAGTTAGAAAATTGCTAATTGTAGGTTGAATGACATATTTTTGTAGCAGTTTGAGTATATATCAATTTGTTTATACATTGTCAAATTAGAAAGTTGATCAAGTTCATGTGCAATCAAACCCTAATACATAAAGTTTGTCTATATTTCTTATAAGTCCCCTTGATTGGAACAACAAAACACATATCCATTGGGTTATCCCCCAAGTGAAGACCTAACATTATAAACCTTGGGGCAGTCTTTTTCTAGGCTTCCTAGGATAAGATTCCTTTCAAGAGAGGTGAGACATCTTATATCTTACTTGTGTTGTTGTGTTCTGAAACCACCATCAGTAGAATTGGTGCTAGAAGGAGGGCTAGATGAAGATTGCGATATAAGATTTTAGTTTTAGTGGTTGTGGCACATACTGAAATGAATTGAACATTTAGGATATTTAGCTCCAATAGATACACATAAGGATTTCAGTCATTAGATCCCTTCATTCTTTGGAGGACTATCTCAGTAGTCATATCATGAAGAGAACTTCAAAGTAGATATTTGAATTTTCAAAGAAAACTTAGATAGGTAGATCAGGGTGAAGTATCCTCCACTAACAGTGCTTGATTTTAGTTCACCTTAGGTCTGTAGTATACATCCTAGATAGATGCATGATAAAATTGATTGTTTAACATTTCTCCAAAGATTAGATTTGCATTTAAATGGATTGCTTCCTATTTTTGAAGTATACAAGCCTAAAGTGGGATACATGCATGACAAACATATATAGAGTAAGATAATACATAGAGGAGCTATAGAATGGATGGATGCATATGCATGTGATCATGTCTCAGTTGAGAACACCTAAAGAGTTGATGTTACATGAGTTGCACATCCACCATTCATAATTGATCACCATAAAAAAGCATAGTCTACATATGGGAAAAATTGAAGCTCCTCATCAAAATACATGCCCAAAGATGATGGCAAACAATGCATATGGTCTACAGGTCACCCAACTAAGGAGTATATAGTCCCTGACTAGCTAAAGGCTAGTTTTTAGTCACTATATCTTGACAAGTCAATCACAAGATACGTTGTCTTAGCTTGGTTTAAACCTGATTTTTAGTCACAGGACAATGAAAGGAGAAGTATACAAGGTCACATTTCTATTATTGAGGATGTTGATAAGATATTTAATGAATTAGACCTAATGAATAGTCATATTGAAGATATAGATCAGTAACAAGATACTTCCTAGATATTAGGTTTTAAACCTGAGTTTGCTATTGCAGAGGTGGAGAATAGCAATTCATTTCAGTTTGATGATAATTATGAGTTTGAAGTCCCATGTGAACAGCAGTTAGATCAGGTTGAACAACAGAAAGAACAAGAAGAAATTAGTCCCTCAAATGAAGAAAAGTCATTGACAGATATGTAGGAAGTTGTTCCAGTTGACATATCTGAACAACAATAAAAATTTCAAGCAGAAAGTGATCAAGTTTATGAGTGTATCAGCCTAGTATATCATCATGATCAGTCATATCAGGTTGATATAGTTACCCCAATAGAGTCTCAATCTGAGTCAAATGAAGAAGAGAAAGATCATGCATCACTTCAAGGCAACATGGACATTATGAATCTAGTTCTACAAGAAGAAAGAGACCTTGTTGTTGTTGCAGACAGTGTATGGAGGGTCCAAATAAGAAGGTTGTTGATTGATATAGAGAAAGTTGTTTCAAAACATATGATTGATATTGATAAAATAGATTCAAGTAAATCATATGTTCCTCATGTTGATCCCATTCACACTTACAATTTAAAGAAGATCCTCATATGGCTGATATTGATCTATTGATGATAATTGAGAGCAAAAGTATACAACCCCAGAATACAAATCAAATAGTCACGCAAAGTGATGGCTTGGAAGTTTTTTCATGTCAATCACTTGATCACATCATTGAGTTGGTATCAAGGATGAGAAAGGATATGCTCTTGCATGGAAATTCACCACACATGATAGACTTTGCTTTGGCCAATTCATTCACAGTTCATCCAAATGATCCACATTTTGAACCAAGTTGTCTAGACTTTCTGTTTGCTTGGGAAGTTGCTACAACATTCAGTGATCTAGAGTTATCCGATACACCTAATATGATTCACCATGAAATGAGATGTCTTGAAGATGAGAAAGTAGGTGGTATGATGCAACAAGGTGATGAAGTCACATTCTTGACTGATGGTATTGCAAATCAGGACATATATCCCCTTTTTTCACTTAGTTTCAATATTTATTAGTTTAATTATGGTAACTTGGGTAAGACAACTTGCATTTGGACTGATCATGGCCATAATGAATTACCACAACTACTGATCTTATGTGACTAATACCTTGAACATGAACCTAGCATGCCTATGCCCTACTTTTCAAATTTTAAAGATGAATTTGCTAGACTTAGGACAGTAATTTGTACCTTGTTACTTCTGCATGTCCTGAGAAATAAATCATGGGGAAGTGTAAATACTTGTTGTCCAAGGACTTTGTACATAGTTCTACTTGTTTCTAGTTAGGTTTTGGTTAGTTGTTTGATGTTTTAGCTTTGTTTTTGCTTTCTATTTTGTCCTCCTTAGTTGCTAGTTGTTGTTGTTTGTTGTTTTTTCTTTTCTTTAGGTTGTTAGTTTTCTTTAAGTTTGGTTTCTTGGCTTTCTATTTGCTTTGGGTTCTCCATTTTTTGGTGAAGGATGAGTTTGTTTGTAGTGCATGCAAAGTCACTTTTTGGATTATGTTTATATGTATTTCTTGGAGAAACTTTGATCATAAATCAAGGATCTAGATGGTGAGTCTCATTATTACTATTGGATGGCTTGATGCCAGTTCTAAGAAGATGAACCCATTGTTTAGCTTAACTTTAAGTTTTCTGAGATCACATACTTTTACACTTTAATGATCTTGAAGTTTTTGAGTAATTCTTTTAAATCTTGAGTTAAGTGAAAGATCTTAAGATCTCACCTTTACTACAACTATGATACCCAGCCCAGCAAATTTGAACCAATTTGTATCCCATGTGATACAAGGGTATGTAGTGCTTTCTAATACTCGTATCAAAGGAAAACTTAATTGAATAATCAAAAAGCAATTTATGCAAAGCAGTACTTCATAGTACTCCCATAAATCATTGAATTAGCTGGAGGATTCAATCATTTCTATAGGGGCTATAGACACTTGGTTGGCACTAGAGCAATGTTTGAGCAAAATCATAGAGACAACCTTGTCGAGGCTCTAAATATTTGACTGCCAGTGAAGCAATGTCTAGGTAGTTCAAAAGTTGTGTATTATTCATGTATGATTCAGGGGCATCCTATCAAAATTTGAAAATTATCATTAGCAATTGATTTTTGGTTTTAATGTGTGGGTCAAGTGACAAAATCATGAGAAGGAGGCTCATGTCGCCAAGGCAACATGAACAATAATAATTAATTATTATATTCTAAAAAGTGGGATAATGGAGGAGATGGTGAATATTGATTAGTTATTTTGAAGAAGTGGTGAGCTGGAATGTTTGTTGTCTAATTTGAGGAGGCGACAGCCGTATTGACAGAGATTCTATAGTGGAAAGGTAGAAAGAGACTAAAATAGACAAGTGACACATGCAATTGAAAGGTTGATTAAAGGCATGACTAAAAATAGTTATGGAAGGTAGAAAAACAATGAACATGGTGGAGAGAGAGGGAAGAAAAGAGAAGCGGAAAATTACCTTTGGTGTAGGCCACTTATAACGAGGAGGTGATAGTTATTAAGGAGGTGGTGGTGGCACATATTGAAGGAGGTTGTTGTGAGATTAAAGGTCGATATTCAAAAGGAGAAAAGGGCTAAAACAAATTGGAGGAGGCTGCAAGAATTAGAGGAGGTTGCACACAGAGATAAAGGAGGCCGTGAGTATCTAAGAGCAGGTTGGGAGGAAAAGAAAAGCTGATAGGCAATAAGGTGAGGTAGCGGCATAAGAAAGATGGATATAGGCCGCATATGTATTTGAGATGGTTGATGAACTAGACAAAGAGGAAGTGGTAGAAGATGAAGGCCACCCATTTGAGGGAGAGAGGACATCATTGAGAAAGAAGGGATAGGTATTAGAAGATGGAGAGACGAAAGATAGATTGAGACTAGACTGCAAGTATTGGGAGAGGCCAATATAAATAAAGTCAGTCTGATTATTGTTGAGGAGAAACGAAAGGAAGTAGGTAGACTGATCTAGAAGAAAAGGTTGATGTGGTGTTAGGTTGATGGAAAGAATAGCCAGAGAGTAGAAAAAGGAGATCGAATGTGACCAAGGGCCAAATATTATAGACTTAAGAGGAGGTCAATGCCGATGGGAGGCCAAAGAGATTAGGTGTAGATGAGATTTGAATAGTAACTTTGTAATATTTTGTAATAGAGACCAAGTTAATAAATGGAATAAAAGATCAATTATAGATGCATTTGTATTTATGTACTATGTGTGTGTATAACTCTTGTAGCTAGCTAGAAATACGTCTAAATTCATGTCATTCCTATAGCATGTTAGAGCTGATTTAGCTACTGTCGCTCATAATAGTATGATATTTTCTAATTTGCTTATGAATGGCTTTTTTCAAATTTTAAGTTGTTGTCCAAGTTCCTATCATTTTAATGGCAAAAGTGATGTGAAATCCCCTTTAGATGGGCAGAAACTTGATTCTCATGTTATGATTGAAAAGGGTATGAGTGCATGTTTGTTAGATGTGCTATCAGATTGGTATTAGAGAATTTATTTGTGAAGTGGGTGCTATTAGATTGGTATTAGAGAACAAAACGATCTGAGTGTGAATGTTTAATGTGGTATTGACCTTTTGAAGGCTGTGCATTATATTGTTGTTTCTGATTGACAGGGTAGATTGAAAGGAAGAAAGCCCTAGTGAGGTGTCTAAAAGATGAAAGAAGATAAAGAAAGATGTAGAAGAAAATGGGAAAAGAAAGACTCACAAAAAGAGACAAAAGGAGTGAAGGAAAAAGGATGACAAATGCAGAGTTCGAGAAAGAATTGGGAGCGTTAAGGAGAGAAGTGATGTTGATAAAACAATGGTATGAAGAGCAAGAGCAAGACTATTACTAGGTTTGGCCAATGCAAAAGAAAATGAAAAGCCAAGTAAAGGAGATTGCTAAGAAAAGAAAAAGGTGAAAGATGAATGCCTTGAGAAGAGAAGAGAAGGATGAAAAGAGTGCCCATAGAGATTGGGACAATAGGGAGTTGCCTATGGAGTAACATGGACCAGAAGAGGTCAAGGAGGTTATCATTGAAGAAAACATGTGAAAAAAGAAAGAGGAAAAGGTGTAGCAGATAGCACTTGAGGAAAAGAGAATTGAAGAAGGAAGAATGTCCATGAGGAGGGCATTGATAGAGATACTGTGGTCTCTCATTTTATTTGCTAATGTTATGTTTGCATATTTGTGTGCAAGTATGAAGGAAGTGATGAAAAAGGTCAAGAATGAGACCTTAAAGAAGATGAAAGATGGGGCAAGAATAGCTCTTGAAGAAAGAGTGGAGGATGTGAATGAAGAAAGATTGATAGTAGCAGAATGCCAAGAAGAGTTTGTAGCAGGGGTGTAGTACAAAGTGCCTAAAAGGGAAGAGGAGATTGATGCTAAAGATGTTTAGTTTGATGATGAAAAGAAAAAGGAAACCATAGAGTTTCATGATGCATGTGAAGATGTTGCAGTAGTAACACAAGATGCCTATGAAGAAGAAAAGTTGAAAAGCTAAAAGGATGAAGGTGGATGCAATATGGGACAGCAGATCCTTGCACAGGTGAATGGATGAAAAATTGTTATTTTTGATCATGGATGTAGAAATGAGAAAGTAAATAAGAAAGTTGATAAGAAAAAGAAATTGGAGAATATAAATGTGATTGAGGATCATGGATATGTTGTGCCATGTTGGAAAAATAAAAAGATTGATGTAAGGCAATAGTTGTGTTATAAAGAAATGAATGACTTTGATTATATTTATGCTAACAAGAAAGTGTAGAGAAAGAGGAATGTACAGATGAATAGGTGGTAGTAAGATGAGAGAATGAGTTGGCTAGCTAAGAGGCCTAGAGAAAATGATTTGAAGATGAAGACAGAGAAAGGAATAAGAAGCACAAGTGTAGTAATGAAAGTGAGTCAGCCCAGAGGTGTGGCAAAAAAATTTTAGAAGGCAAAGAGTATATCAGTAGAGAAGACAAAAGGAGCTGCAATAAATGAAGATGGTAAGAGGAAGGAAGATGAAAAAGAAGATGTTGGCAAAGAGCTTGAGAAGAATCTTGATGTGAAGAAGAGTACAAGTGCTAAGGTATGGGTAGTAAAGCAAGTAGTAGCAAACAAATATGTTGCAGGAAGGACAATGAGTTGGAAATGGGTAGAAAAGAACCAGCCCCAAGGAACTGAAGGCATGATGAAGCCAATAGAGGATGGCAAGAAAGAGAAGAAGCATATAGTGAAATGGCAGCAAGAGAAACAAAGTGAAGGCAAGGTAAGAGAAAAGAAATCTGATTTTTATGTTGATGAAGCTTTGAATGAAATTCATAATGATGAGGAAAATATGAAAAGATTATTAGATGAAAAAGAGATAAGGAGGAATAGATATGTGAGAAGACAAGAATGTAGACACAGATAAATTAAAAAATGCAAGTATGATAGATAAGAGGAAAAGTGGAATAGAAGAGTTGTCTGGAAAAAGAAGACATCGGTGGTATGTGTTGGAGATGCTGATTTGAACATGAGAGTAGTTGTAGAAGAAGAGCATGATAATGGAACAACCATAGTTCTAGAGTAAGAGGACAAGCAAAAGAAGAATGAAAGCAAACAAGAAGATATATCAGCAAAAGAGAGCATAGAAGAAGATTTATGGAAGAAGTTGGAAGCCATTGAGAAAGAATGGGATGAGAAGATTAAAGGTGTGAGCATGAGGAAAGCAGTGAAGCTTGAAGGCCATGATGTAGAAATGGTGGTATAAATAAAGAATGAAAATGATACAGATTTGGAAGGAAAGATGGTAAAGGATGAAGCTGAAAATGATGAAATGTTGCAACAGATGACCATGAGATAAGAATGGTTGGAAGATATGATAGAAGAACATATTGTGAATGGTATGGAAATGATAAGTATTGATAATGTAATGGATATTGTTATAATCTTTCCATTGGAATATGATCTATTTGAAGGATGCGAGTTTGGTGGAGGATTGTAAGTGATGTAAGCAACCATGTGAGAGTAGCCCATAGTGTTGCACAAAAATGTTGGAAGATTGAAGCATATGAGATGGAGAAATTATGGAAGAGGAGAAAGAAAAGGTTTGATGAAGTTTACAGAGGAACACGTGTGCCGAAGCACATGATTTTTAGCCCCTGGGGAGTTTGATGTAGGGGCATCCTGTAAAAATTCCAAAAATGTCATTGGCAATTGATTTTTGGTTTTAATGTGTGGGTCAAGTGCCACAAGTATGAGAAGGAGGCTCCTGTCGCCAAGGCAACAGGAACAATAATAATTAATTATTATATTCTACAAAGTGGGATAATGGAAGAGATGGAGAATATTGATCAATTATTTTGAAGTGGTGAGCTGGAAGGTTCATTGGCTAATTTGAGGAGGTGAAAATCATATTGATGGAGATTCTATAGTGGAAAGGAAGAAAGTAACTAAAATAGACAAAGCAACACATGTAAGGGAAAGGACGATTAAAGGCATGGCTAAGAATAGTTGTGGAGGGGAGAAAAACAATGAACATGGTAGAGAGAGAGGGAAGAAAAGAGAAGCAGCAAATTACCTTTGGTGCAGGATACATATAATGAGGAGGCAACAATTATTAAGGAGGTGGTGGCACATATTGAAGGAGGCTATTGTGAGAATAAAGGCTAATATTCAGAAGGAGAAATGGGCTGAAACAAATTGGAGGAGGCCACAAGAATTAGAGGAGGGCACACGTAGAGATAAGGGAGGCCACGGGTATCTAAGAGCAGGCTAGGAGGAAAAGAGAGACCGATAGGCAATAAGGTGAAGTAGCAACATAAGAAAGATGGATATAAGCTGCATATATATTTAAGATGGTCGATGAACCAGACGGAGAGGAATCGGTAGAATATGAAGGCCACATGTATGAGGGAGAGAGGACATCATTGAAAAAGAAGGGATAGGTATTAGAGGATGGAGAGACGGTAGATAGATTGAGACTTGAAAGGAAGCTAGGTGTGCGGAAAACACGTCCTACACTAATCTAATGAGGGGAGAAGAGTGCAAATTCAATATTATCATTAGAATTACAGCTGTGTTAACCCACTAATAGAGATATTGTAGCAAACACATACACAAGAGAGTGAGATAGAAGAAGAGAGACACAAGATAAAGGGAAAACCCTTACAGGTGAAAAACCCCACACTCCAAAACATAGCTCAAATGTATTCCATAAACAATGAAGGTTATAATACAATCATAGAGCTAATGCTCTTATAGGAGTCTTCAACACTCATATCTATTAAACTTGTAATACATCTCCTCTCAAAAGCACCTATTTATATAACAAATACAAGGCAAAAATGGCTCTACATTGAGATGGCCATCCAACATGGCCTCATGGCCCAAAACCCACGCCTATGGATACTTGTCCAATACTGTAAGATGTTCTTGACACTTGTCAAGTCACCCCATACCAAGGAGGTCATCTATTTCTAAAATGGGCTATGATAGATGCTCTTATGACTCTTACAACCATCATAGAATCTGTCATAGTTGTCATAACTTACAGCTATAAGAGAATCTATCATACATAGGCTATAAATAGAAAATTCTTTTACAACATGTCATAGTCCACCTTGGGGTGCCCAAAGATGCCTTTGACACATGTCTTCACCTATCATAAAATCTCCTATTTCTGACTCTTACATGTCATAACTTCGTATAGGAATCTATCATAACGATTTCAGTCAATATTCCCTTATACAACATCCAAGATGCCGACACATGGAAAAATATTCCTACCACTAAGTGGGACACCTATCTCCTTATGTGAGGACAAAAATACATTTGGTCGAATGCCATGTAGGATGACACATCACCGTGCCAACTCCCACAATATGACAACATATGATTAGCATCCAATTAATACAATAGGCAATAAATAAATAAATACATTATAAAAAATACAAGGAATTACCAAGGTTGAGACACCTTAATACTCAACATTCTCCCAATTGTTGAACACCTTGTAAGAGCCAATAGAATTAACATGATTTAACTGCTATAGGCCAAAAGGCCTATAGACTTCAGACACCATCTAAACTTCTCTATGCCCACTGGTTTCATCAATGCATCTACAACATTCTTCAAAGTATCTACCTTTGCCAGATTTACCTTCCCATCCTCTACCATGTCTTGCACGAAGTGAAATTGTACATCAATATGCTTTGTTGTGGCATGAAAAGTTAGATTCTTCAGAAGGTAAATTTCACTCTGACTGTCACAACAAATCATAATCTGTCATGCATCAACACAAATATTTGAACACAATCTGTTAAGCCAAATTGCTTCCTTGCAAGCATGAGTTGTTGCCATGTACTCAGCTTCTGTTATGGACAAAGCAACCACAGGTTGTCACTTATTCATCCAACTAATAGCACCACCAAACATGTTAAACACATAAGCACTCATTGATCTCCTGCTGTCAATGTCACCCACCCAAACAGAATCCACAAATCCATGAATATAAACAGAATGCGGAGGTCCTGAAAAATTACCATGATAGCATATGGAATACTCAAAAGTACCCCTCAAATATCTGAACAATCGCTTAACTAGATCCCAATGAACCTGTCCAAGATTAGCCATAAATCGACTAAGGACTCCCATTACTTGGGCAATGTTTGGCCTTGTGTAGACCACAACATACATCAAACTTCCAACAATACTAGCTTAAGGTACTCTGCTCATGTCTTCCACCTCACTAGGAGATTTTGGACAATCATTAATAGATAACTTTATCCCCAAAGAAATAAGAACACACAATGCTCTACAATCTGCCATGCTGAATTATCCAACATGGTCTTCAAATACTTACTCTGGCTTAACCAAAGTTTTTTGTTAGCTCTCTCTTCTGATTTCCATTCCCAGAATGTACCTAGCTATCCCTAAATATTTCATTTCAAAGTGTGCTGACAATTGAGACTTAAAATCAGAAATCATCTACTTTCCCTTCCCAATCAGCAACATATCATACACATATAATGCAACAATGACAATGTGATCATTGTCTAACTTGTAGTACACACAATGATCCAATTTCAATCTCATAAATCTAATTGACAACACAAAGGCATCAAACTTCAAGTACCACATCCTAGGAGACTGCTTCAAACCATACAAAGACTTTTTCAACTTGCAAACCAAATTTTCTTTACCTTTCTCTATGTAATGCTCTAGATGTGATATGTAGATTTCTTCCTCCAAATCACCATGAAGGAAAGTTGTCTTCACATCCATCTATTCCACCTCTAAGTCATAAGCAGCTACAAGAGATAACAAGAACTGAATGGATGTCAACTTTGCAATGGGAGAGAAAATTTCACCATAATCAATTCCCTCCACTTGTGAGTACCCCTTCACAACCAATCTAGCCTTTTAATTTTCAACACTGCCATCTGCACCGAATTTCTTCTTGAACACCCATTTGTATCCAACACGTTTTCATCCTTCAGGAAAAGGCACCAAGTCCCATGTTTTATTCTTTTCCAAAGAAGCCATCTCATCTTCCATGGCCTCCTTCCAGGAACCTACATCTTTCGTGCCACTAGACTCTTTCATAGTTCTAGGCTCATCAGTGTTAGCAAGCAAAGCAAAAAAACAACTAGAATCAAGTAATGAATAACCAAACCTATCAGGTTGCTTTCTCATTCATGTAGACCTCCTCAATGGCTGAGGTTGAGGTTATGCTTCTTCTTCTGAGCTTTTAGAGCTGCTAGAGCTCTCCTCATGATCAGATCTCACAAGGTCTATCTGTTTAGTCTTCTCAGGGGTAGAAGGAAACTAAACTGCACCCTCTTTCTTTACTGTCTATTCTGGCTATAGAATAATGGAAGAAGGTGTTAGCTCTTTGAAGATAACACTTCTACTATACAAAACTTTTTCAGCCACATGATCCCAAAGCTTGTATCTTTTCACAATAACACCATAACCAATGAAAATACATTTAACAGCCTTGTTCTCCAATTTAGGCTATTTCTCCCTAGGCACATGTGCATATGCCTCACAACCAAAAACACAAAGATATCTAACTGATGCAGAGGCATGGAGGATTCACCCAAAACTCACAAGATGCACTATGCTTTGATGACAACCATACAAGGTAAATTTGATATAATTTTTAGAATACAACTCAAACCCATGATCTAAAAACTAATTTAGATACCCATTATCCTCTTACATAACATATCTTACATGCAACATAGGTTGTTTTTGAAAGTATGCTTAAAAAATGGACTGTTATAGAGATGGAGACCCTAGTAGATTGCAGACCTGCCCTCACCAAAAAAGGCATAACTCACTTAATTGTTAATAAAAATTGCCCAAACCAAACAAATATGAAGCTATACTCATATACCCATCTTTTCCCATTGGTTTCAAACTTGTACTTGATCTGTATAATCCGTACTATTCCAAACAAGATGACTGTTACAATAAATAGAACTGGAAGTGTTAATCACTAAATTCATCATAAATTTCACACAACATAACCAAATTTGATGCAACCAATGCCAAAAGAAAGAAGACTCAGAGATCTTTCCAAAAAATCTAATTTTATTCCATTTAAGATTCTATACAAGTCTGTACTAGCCTCGGGAACAGAGAAAAATAGTTAAAAAATACAAAAAATTAAACTTTTATTCATTTCTCTTCTCCAAACTTCATCTCTCCTTCCTCTTTGCCTCTTGCATAAAATTTCAAGGCATAAATAATATATCTTCATCCATATTTTTCGTTCCATCACTCCACTCTCTTTTACATGCAAAAAGAAGAAGCTAAAAATAGCCAAACCACTAGCACTACTCAACTTAGAAAGTACTAAACTTAACCAAATCTTAAGACTCCACTACAAGTGACCTCTAAAACATGAAGAGTGGTCTTACAGAGACCTTTATTACAAGAATAATAAAATAAAACTCCTCTAATATGAGAAACTACCTTTTAAACTCCTTATGACCCTTCATATTCATCTCTTGTTTGCCCTTTTTTTTTTGCATTTTTTGCAATATTGATAATTTTATGATTTTTTGCAATCCTTTAAAAAAATATCTCCAAATCCCACTAGAACCTAATAAAATGCTTCTAATACATTTCCAATGGTCAATTCATGACCTTATTACATCATTAAAACACCAAAATTAGACTAAAAGCAAAATTTGCCTAGTGGAGGCTTAAAGCTAGCAAGGTGCTCCTGCACCATACTCCCGGAGAAAATAAAATTCAAGTCCTCTTGAATGCAAGTCAAATCTTTCTTCCAAGTTCTCCAATTCTTCTGCAACATGTCCTTCATCTTTGCAACTATCCCTGGGTCCTTCTTCTTCTTCTTTTTCTTATGCCATCTCTTATTCAATATTCTCTCAGCTTCTAGGCTCTAAAATTCTATTTCTTGTGTATATACCTCAGTAATATCTTCTATGTCTTCACTGGCAGCATATTCATCTGAAAAGGAAATCATTTCTTTAAGTGTTTTGGCAACATCTTCTTCACCATCATCTTCATACATTGTAAGCACTTCTTCTTGTTCTTTATAAGCTGCACATACATAATCCAATGAAATATCAGAAATAAAATATTGAGACCTTGAGGTCTCCTCCTTGCTTCCTTGCACCATGCACTCTACTTCAACCTTGTCCTCCAAGGGTTTCCTTTGATGAACATCTTCTAATTCCTCCATCATAGTTATTAATTGCTTAGGACTTTCATATACAAAGTAGTATTCCTCTTTGTCCAAACTTATCATCTCCTTCCAAAGGATTTGATCAATCTCTTGCTGATGCACTTCAGAGCTGCATTCAGTTTGTCCTACTGCTGCAACTTCTTTTTCCATAACTATTCCTTGTTTTCCTCTTTGAACTATCTTCTTAATAGGCCATGATACCTTCTTATTGATTTTCAACTACCAACTAAGTGCTCTTTTGAGCAACTGCTCCATCTCATCTTCCATCCTTCTGCTCATCTCTTCCATAGCTTGCCTCAGTTCTCTTATCTCTTTCTCAACCTCTATTTGCCTCATCTTTTCTTCTTTCCTCTTCATCTTTTTTTCTTCTTGCTTCTTCTTTTGTGAACCTCTAGCATGCAAGTACCTTCTAAACAAATCTATCTTTCCTTAAGCAAGTCTCTTTCACCTTGCTTCTTCTCGTCTTTGCCTCACCTAGGTCTCTTCTCTTTTCCTCTACCTAGTCTTTTGGCAACCAGGTTCTCTTTTCAACCTGCATAAACAAAAATTTACAAACACCAAACTCTATTTTGCCTAGACCTTCTAAGCTCTGATACCAATTGATGTAGAGGCATGGAGGATTAACCCACACTCACAAACTTTCACCATGCTTTGATGAGAGCAGCAAATAAGGTAAATTTGACATAATTTTTAGAATACAACTCAAACCCATGATCTAAAAACTGATTTGGATACCCATTATCCTCTTACACAACATATCTCACATGCACCATAGGTTGTTTTTGAAAGTATGCTTAAAAAATGGACTATTATAGAGATGGAGACCCTAGTAGATTGCAGATCTGCCCTCACCCAAAATGACATAACTCACTTAATTCTTAATAAAAATTTTTCAAAACAAAATAATATGAAGCTAGACTCATATACCCATCTTTTCCCATTGGTTTCAAACCTATACTTAATCCGTACAATCTGTACTATTCCAAACAAGATGACTATTACAGTAAACAGAACTGGAAGTGTTAATCACTAAATTCATCATAACTTTCACACAACATAACAAAATTTGATGCAACCAATGCCAAATGAAAGAAAACTCAGATATATTTCCAAAAAATCTAATTTTATGCCATTTGAGATTCCGTACAAGGCCGTACTAGCCTCGGGAACAGAGAAAAATAGTAAAAAAAATAGATAATTAAACTTTTATTTCATTTCTCTTCTCCAAACTTCATCTCTCCTTCCTCTCTGCCTCTTACATGAAATTTTAAGGCATAAATAATATATTTACATCCATATTCTTTGTTCCATCACTCCACTCTCTTTTACATGCAAAAAGAAGAGGCTAAAAATAGCCAAACCACTAACATTACTCAACTTAGAAAGTACTAAACTTAATCAAATCTTAAGACTCCACTACAAGTGACCTCTAAAACATGAAGAATGGTCTTACAGAGACCTTTATTACAAAAATAATAAAATAAAACTCCTCTAATATGAGAAACTACCTTTTAAAATCCCTATGACCCTTCATATTCATCTTTTGTTTGCCCTTTTTTTTGCATTTTTCGCAATATTGACAATTTTATGATTTTTTGCAATCCTTTAAAAAAATAACTTCAAATCCCACTAGAACCTAATCAAATACTTCTAATACATTTATAATGGTCAATTAATGACCTTATTATATCATTAAAACACCAAAATTAGATTAAAACCAAAATTTGCCTTAGGGAGGCTTAAAGCTAGCAAGGTGCTCCTGCACCACTAACTAAAGGCTTCTTACTAGACGATAACTCAATAGGTGTCTTACCAACAAGAGCTAATGTAGGAGATCTATTTACAAGATAGTAAGAAGTGGCTATAGCTTTAGCCTAAAATATTTGATCGAAGCTTGCTCCACTAAGCATACTCCTAGCCTTCTCCATCAGTATCCTGTTCATCCTCTCTGTAACTCCATTTTGCTGCAGGGTGTATGGAGTTATCTTATGCCTTTCAATCCCTTGCTCTTTATAGATCTTATCAAATTCTACCAAACAAAACTTACCACCATTATCAGTTCTCAAATACTTAATCTTTTTACTAGTCTGATTTTCAGTAAAGGCTTTAAACTCTTTAAACCGACTAAAGACTTTAGTCTTTCTTTTGATAAAATAAACCCATGTCCTTCTACTGTAATCATCTATGAAAGATACAAAATATACAAATTTAGAGATCAAAGGAACATTAATAGGACCAAACACATTAGAATGAATAAGATCCAATACACCAAAAGACTTATGAGAACTAGAGTAAAACTGAACATGATTTGTCTTTCCATAAATACAATGTTTGCAAAAGTCAAACTTGAGATTACAATCATTTAACCCCTCAATAAGTTTTTTATTTTTTAGGGTACGCATATCCTTCTCACCAATGTGGCCATATCTCAAATGCAATAACATAGTCTTTTTAGTAGGAAGTTTAACTTCCAAAGCATGTGCACTACCATCTGAAAGTGTTACAACAAATTTCTTCATTGCATGTTTAGATGGTGGGGATGAAGTGACTGCAGCTCTTTTCTTTGATTCAGAAGAACTATTGTACTATGAAGTGCATGCCTCTAGCTAAAACAAAGTACCTCTTCGAGTACTCTTCGCAAGCACCATAGATCATCTAGTCATCTTGCATCCATCCTTCAAAAAGACAA
This sequence comes from Cunninghamia lanceolata, assembly GCA_027924645.1. NCBI lineage: Eukaryota > Viridiplantae > Streptophyta > Pinopsida > Cupressales > Cupressaceae > Cunninghamia > Cunninghamia lanceolata. The sequence continues at coordinate 7,650,632 of BSBN01000159.1, forward strand.
CCTGCACACCTGCATCAATCAACATACTTATAGAAAGTAGGTTCCGTATAAGGCCTGGGATGTGTATAAACCTAGTGATCCCCTTCACTCGTCCATCAGGGAATCAGATTGAGACTCTTCCATGACCAATAATCTTTAGATGAGAATCGTCACCCAGGTACACTCTTCCACCATCAAACTCTTCATACTTCGTGAACTAGCTTCAATACAAGGTCATGTGGAATGATGCACTAGAATCTATCAACCACACATCATCAGATGCATGAGTGGCCAGGGCTGCGATGAAGGCATCGCCATCATCTTGTGACTTGTCAGAATCTAAATCATGAGCATTCTTTTTCTTCTTCTTCTTCTCCCCTTGCATTCCTTTCAAAAATGCCCAGTTTTTCCACAGTTCCAACAAAGAGCTTTGGACTTTCCAGGAGATTTAGATCTCCCATGGGATTTGGATCTACCCTTTTGACCTTTCTTGTCCTTCTCCTTCCCTTTCTCTTTGGGTCTTCCATGAACTGCAAGAGCCTCTTTGGAGCAGGAGCACCTTGCTAGCTTTAAGCCTCAATGAGCCAAATTTTAGTTTTAATCTAATTTTGGTATTTTAATGATGTAATAAGGTTATGAATTGACCATTGGAAATATATTAGAAGTATTTGATTAGGTTCTAGTGGGATTTGAAGTTACTTTTTTAAAGGATTGCAAAAAATTGTAAAATTGTCAATATTGCAAAAAATGCAAAAAATAAGGGCAAACAAAAGATGAATATGAAGGGTCATAGGGAGTTTAAAAGGTAGTTTCTCATATTGGAAGAGTTTTATTTTATTATTCTTGTAATAAAGGTCTATGTAAGACCACTTTTCATGTTTTAGAGGTCGCTTGTAGTGGAGTCTTAAGATTTCGTTAAGTTTAGTACTTTCTAAGTTGAGTAGTGTTAGTGGTTTGGCTATTTTTAGCCTCTTCTTTTTCCATGTAAAAGAGAGTGGAGTGATGGAACAAAAAATATGGATGTAAAGATATTATTTATGCCTTGAAATTTTTTTCAAGAGGCAGAGAGGAAGGAGAGTTGAAGTTTAGAGAAGAGAAATGAAAATAAAAGTTTAATTTTCTGTATTTTTTTACTATTTTTTACTGTTCCCGAGGCTGGTACGGCCTTGTACGGAATCTCAAATGGAATATAATTCAATTTTTTTGAAATATATGAGTCTTATTTCATTTGGAATTGGTTGCATCAAATTTTGTTATGTTGTGTGAAAGTTATGATGAATTTAGTGATTAACACTTCTAATTCTATTTACTGTAACAGTCATCTTGTTTGGAATAGTACGGATTGTACGGATCAAGTACAGGTTTGAAACTAATAGGAAAAGATAGAGATATGAGTCTAGCTTCATATTTGTTTGGTTTGGGCAATTTTTATTAAGAATTAAGTGAGTTATACAATTTTTGGTGAGGGCAGGTCTGCAATCTACTAGGGTCTCCATGTCTATAACAATCCATTTTTTAAGCAGACTTTCAAAAACAACCTATCTTGCATGTAAGATATGTTGTGTAAGAGGATAATGGGTATCCAAATCAATTTTTAGATCATGGGTTTGAGTTGTATTCTAAAAATTATGTCAAATTTACCTTATTTGTTGCTCTCATCAAAGCATGGTGAAAGTTTGTGAGTGTGGGTGAATCCTCCATGCCTCTGCATCACTCTTTGGCTGATTTAGATGTCTTTCTTTGCATTTCTTCAGATAACAACAAAGATACTACTTCATCGATCGTGAAGGTAGTTGTAGTTCTTTCGATAGCCACGACAAGATGATCCCACGAATCTAGAAAGAGGACAAAGCAGTGTCATACATCGATCCTCCTCCTCCATTTTCACACCCACAGATTTCAACTATGCAACAATCATGTTAAAAACATTCGAATGGTCTGCAATAGATCCTCTATCTTCCATCTTTAGAGCAAACAATTTCTTTTTCAGAAAGAGCTTGTTCACAGGGACTTGGCCTGATAAACTAATCCCAGCTTCTTCCAAAGCTTTTTAGCAGTCTTCTCCTCATGGACATTCAACAGGATAGAGTCAGCTAAACAGAGTCTTATGAGACCCTTAGCCTTTCGATCTTTGAGGTCCCAATCAGCTTGTGACATTGCCATAGGTTTTGTTCCATCAACAGTTTCTCATAGGTCATAGTCAACTAGTAAGTCTTCCATCTTGAGTTTCCACAACTCAAAATTAGTGCCATTAAATTTCTCCACCTCTAATCTTTTGGATGTGGTTGCCATCTCCTTTCTGTAGCAAGATATAGAATGCTCTACACAACACTCCCACCCAACCTAAGATTAGCTCAAGAAACCCCTACCCAGCAACTAGAACCAAAACTGGCCAGGCTCTGATACCAACTGAAAGGAAGCTAGGTGTGCAGAAAATGCTTCTTACACTAATCTAATGAGGGGAGAAGAGTGCAAATTCAATTTTATCTTTACAATTATAGCTATGTTAACCCACTAACAGAGATAATATAGCAAAGACATACACAAGAAAGTGAGATAGAAGAGGAGAGACACAAGATATACATAGGGAAAACCCTTACAGGTGAAAAACCCCACACTCCAAAACATAGCTCAAATGTATTCCGTAAACAAAGAAGGTTACAATACAATCACAGAGCTAATGCTCTTGCAAGCATTTTTGACACTTATATCTAGAGATAATCCGGCAGCATAATAGTACCTGTCAAACCTATAATACATCTCTCAAAAGCACCTATTTATATAACAAATAAAAGACAAAAATGTCTCCACACTAAGATGGACATCCAACATGGCCTCATGGCCCAAAACCCATGCCTATGGACACTTGTCCAACACCGTAAGACGTTCTTAACACTTTTCAAGTCACCCCATCCCAAGGAGGTCGCTTATTTCCAAAATGGGCTATGACAAATGCTCTTACGCCTCTTACAACTATCATAGAATCTATCATAGATGTCATAACTTACAACTATAAGAGAATCTATCATACACAGGCTATAAATAGTAAATTCTCTTACAACATGTCATAGTCCACCTTGGGGCACCCAAATATTCCTTTTTCAAAGATGCTCTTTGACACATGTCTTCACCTATCATAGAATCTCCTATTTCTGACTCTTACATGTCATATCTTCGTCATAGGAATCCATCATAACCGTTTCAGTCAATATTCCCTTACACAACATCTAAGATGCTGACACATGGCAAAATATTCCTACCACTAAGTGGGATGCCTATCTCCTCATGTGAGGACAAAAACATGTGTGGTCATATGCCATGTAGGATGACACATCACCGTGCCAACTCCCACAATATGATAACATAGGATATGCATCCAATTAATACAATAGGCAATAAATAAAAAATACATTGTAAAAATACAAGGAATTACCAAGGTTGAGATACCTTAATTCCCAACAAGACTAGGCCACAAGTTTTAGGAGAGGTCAATATAAATAAAGTCAGGCCGATTATTGTTAAGTAGAAATGAAAGGAAGCATGAAGGCCGATCTAGAAGAAAAGGTTGATGTGGTGTTAGGCTAATGGAAAGAATAGCTAGAGAGTAGCAAAAGGAGATTAAATGTGGCTAAGGCCCAAATAGTATAGACCTGAGAGGAGGTCAATGCCGATGGGAGGCCAAAGAGATTAGGTGTAGATGAGATTTGAATAGTCACTTTGTAATATTTTGTAATAGAGGCCAAGTTAATAAATGAAATAAAAGATCAATTTCTGATGCATTTGAATTTATGTACTATGTGTGTGTACAAATCCTGTAGCTGGCTAGAAATAAGTCTGAATTCGTGTCATTCCTGTAGCAGGTTAGAGCTGATTTAGCTCTTGTCGCTCACAATAGTATGATATTTTTTTATTTGCTTATGAATGGATTTGTTTAAATCTTATGTTGTCCAAGTTCCTATCATTTTAATGGTAGAAGTTATGTGAAAGCCCCTTTAGATGGGTAGAGACTTAATTCTCATGTGATGATTGAAAATGGAATGAGCAGATGTTTGTTAGATGTGCTATCTAAGATATGTATCAAAACATTTATTTGTGAAGCACGTGCTATCAACATAGCTTAATGAAAGAAAACTTGGATGATATTTGATGCAGAGCATCCACGGAAACCCTAACATACACTTTCCATTGTATGTCTATACTTCATCTAACAAGCATTCCCCGATGTATAGACTTGCCTCTCTCGCCTATCGGTAAGACTATGCATTATCGGTCGCTTTGTTTTGTATCTTCCCGATGCCTAAAAACCTTCGCTATTACACCGATGAATACCCTTGCACATGCAAGGGTCAACTTGCTACTCCTGATTCTCCTTACCGCTAATTTCGGTCACCCCTTGTATCATACAAAATGTATGTTTTCCACATACGACGGCAACATGCAACTGCAACATACAATTGCCAACCCGATACAACCAAATTATACCTACATAACATAGCCTGCTACTACCAGCAACCCAAATGTATCTACCACTCTACCTTTATGCTGCTCACTTGTGCATACATCACTTGACCTGCGATCGCCGGTTTCCACCACCCTCGCTACCGGTCGTCTCCTGCATCTAACTTAATGCATCTGTGCAATGTATATTCTTCATATACATTCAAAACATACAACCCAAACATGCATTCACCGAAGTCAACCGTTGACTTTCCTTGTATCAACCCGATGTACATTCGCAATGTACATTCATCACATACAACCGCAATATGCATCTGCAGGATACACAGGGAATGAACCCGATACTCATTAGCGATATACATAGAGATTGTATATCAACAATGTACATCCACAACATGCTTTTCGATTATGCATCTGATGGGTTTGACCGAACCGCTGACTCCTTTGTATGCTGATATACTTGTACTTTCACAATGTATGTTTATTACATACAAACTTGACATACAACACCTTAAATGCTTCCGATATGCTTTGTGACATACACACAGAATAGACACTTGTGATATACATGCAAAATGTATATCTGACATGTAAATGTGATATACACACAAATTGTATGTCTAATGAAACAAAGCAGAATTTCATTGATTTGATCTGCTGAAAAGCTTGTGATTACTCAGATCCGTTTCCTTAACAATCTAACACAGATTTTAGACTTCCCAACCTAGCACATGACGATGCTAGGATTTACCAAAGCATACTGCATCCGATCCTACAAACATGGACACGAACAAAACAGAAAACAAAATGAAAACACAAATCAATATGTACAGCCATTCCACCAATTTCAAAGAAATCAACTGGTGGAATGGATTAAGAAATCCATCTCAGCCTCAGAACATAAAATTAATTGTACAATGAATTCAAATGCTAGAAAGATGCACAATACAATAGGATCTTATTTTTTATGCTTTCAGAAAATGTGAATGCACAGATGCTCTATTTTCTAATTGCACAACTAATTTATACCATCGACTATCTGATCACAATCGATCTGACCTAGGGTATTTATCTACTTATCCTCAGTAGTACATAATTGTCTCCAAGTGGCTAGGAGTTCTAACAACCTCCAACTGATCTAACAATTTCCTAACGGTCTAACAACCTCGTGAATACAAATTTGCCAAGTGTCTCGTGGGACTTACAACATAAACCTAAATACAACTAGAATGCACATGCATTGGTCAAACAGACCTTATTACATGGATGGTCAACTTAGGACCTTATTGAAAATAATAAAAAGAACATAAAACAATTAAATGCCTTAAGGAGGCCACGGTGGATTAGGTGCTCCTGCACCATACTCCCAACCATGAAAAGAACTCATGCCTGATGAGTTAATTCTTTGACTTGATCCACCTGTATCTTCTACTATCTCATGTCTGTCCCATGAGTGCTGAACTGTAACCTGCTTCCATGGAATCAAAGACTCATGCCTAGCACTGTAGGCTCTTCTCACACCTTGCAGGTCATTCTTTCTTACCATCATCTTTGTCGAAACATCTGCATTGGGAACCTTGGTAATTGCTGCTGTTATGGCAGAACATGTTTGCCTTTCAACTCTTAGAGGACAAACAATAGTCCCTACTATAATTGCATCCTTGTCTTTCCAATCAACTTGTGGCTATGTAAAAACCTGCTCTTTGACCTTCTGCTTACCCATCTGATGGCCATCAGTCAGAACTGAAATCATCTTCAAACTGTGATCCTTAGCAATCCTATTCCTTGAGGTATCCTCAACTTCCTTTGACTCTATTGTAGGCATCTTCACAAACTCCTTCTAATCTACTAGAATAATCTTAGATGTCTTCTTTGCTTCAGTATCCTCCTGCAATGGTGTCATCACAAAAGTTCTCCCATCCTTCTTGATGGTGTAGGTATTAGCATATCCATCATACAAGGCTCTCTTACCAAATTGCCATGGCCTACCCAAAAGTAGATGAAAACATTCCATGGGCAATATGTCACATAAAACCCTATCCTAATATTCTCCAATCTAAAAATCAACATATGCTTGTTCATATAACAAAATTGATTAACTATCACTGACCCAAGATGCTTTATAAGGATTTTGATGAGGAATCCTATTTAGTTTCAACTTATGCACCATTTCCTGAGATACCATATTATCTATAGAACTAGAATCAATTACTACCTTGCATAGTTTACCTTTAGTTTTGCATTTGGTCCTAAAAAGTGATCTCCTTTGTATCATTTCCTTGGATATCTTCAAGATTGTTCTCCTTAGCATCAGTGATTCTCCATCTTGACATGGTGCTACACTCCCCATTGGAGAGTTAACACTTTCTTCTTGCAAAATTTGAACCCTCTTGTCATTCTTCCTATCATCTCTTGATGATGAACCTTGCCTATCTGGACACTTGAATGTTGTGTGGCCAATTTCATTACAATGATAACATCTCCTAGTGAAAATATTAGAACATCTACTACTTCCAAATCTGCCTCTTGTGTCTTTCCATCCACCTCTGAAATTAGACTATTCTTGTCCTTTACCAGTTTCTTCTTGATCCTCATTGGTTTGTCTTGGTGTAGGAGCTGATCCTCTTCCTCTGACATTGCTGCCTCTTCCTCATATGGACTTATCCTGTCTCCTTTTCATGTTTTCCTCAATCCTAATTTCCATTTGATAACAATCATCTACACTCCTAGGGTTAGCCAAAACTAATTCTTCCTATATATTTAATCTCAAACCAGCCAAATATCTAGCAACCTTTTCAACTTCATTCTCATGATGACCAAACCTCATACTCAATTTATAAAATTCCTCAGTATATGCCTTCACATCCATTTCCTTTTGCCTTAAAAATTGAAGCTTCTTAAACATTTGAACTTCATAATCCTTGGGTAAAAATTTACCTTCAATCCTTGCTACCATCTTGTCCCATGAAGAAATCTTTGACTTACCTTGCTTTTTCCTCTCTGATTGTACATAATCCCACCATACCAAAGCATGACCGCCCAATTTGGTCTTTGCAATCTTTACTTTCTACTCCTCAGGAACTTCCTCACATTCAAAATGATTATCTAATGCAGCAATCCAATCAAGCAACTCTTCCTCATTCAAACTTCCAGTGTACCTTGAAACATCGATCTTTACCTTAGGTTTATCATTCTGAACTGCCCTCAACAGTTTTGCAAATTTTTTATCATCAAGATTCAAATCTTCATCTACCTCTTCATACTCTTCACCATCATCCTCTCTTTCTGGTTCACTGTCTTCCATTTCCCTTCTTTTGTTTGTCTCCAAGGTTGCGAGCCTAGCTTGAAGTGCTTCTGCAAGCTCTTTCATCTTCCGCATCTCTTTAGCATGTTTTTCCTTCAACTCCTGCAACTCTCTGGCAATACCATTACCTTTCAGAGGCATCTTGTCAACCTTTCAATCCTCTACTTCTACCTTCTCAGTGACAGAATCAACATACAACAGCCCAGACCTTTTGTTGAGCTCTGATACCACTATGATGCAGAGCATCCATGGAAACCCTAACATACAGTTTCCATTGTATGTCTATACTTCATCTAACAAGCATTCCCCGATGTATATACTTGCCTCTCTCGCCTATCGGCAAGACTATGCATTATCGATCACTTTGTTTTGTATCTTCCCGACACCTAAAAACCTTCGCTGTTATGCCGATGAATACCCTTGCACATGCAAGGGTCGACTTGCTACTCCCGGTTCTCCTTACCACTAATTCTAGTCACCCCTTGTATCATACAAAATGTATGTTTCCCACATACAATGACAACATGCAACCGCAACATACAACTACCAACCTGATACAACCAACTTATACCTACATAACATAACCTGCTACTACCAGTGACCCAAATGTATCTACTGCTCTACCTTTATGCCACTCACTTGTGCATACATCACTTGACCTGCGATCACTGGTTTCCACCACCCTCGCTTTCGATCACCCCCTGCATCTAACTCATTGCATCTGCGCAATGTATATTCTTCATATACATTCAAAACATACAACCCAAACATGCATTCACCGAAGTCAACCATTAACTTTCCTTGTATCAACCCAATGTACATTCACAATGTACATTCATCACATACAACTACAATATGCATCTGCAGAATACACATGGAATGAACCCGATACTCATTCTAGCGATATACACAGAGATTGTATATCAACAATGTACATCCACAACATGCTTTTCGATTATGCATTTAATGGGTTTGACTAAACCGCTGACTCCTTTGTATGCTGATATACTTGTACTTCACAATGTATGTTTATTACATACAAACTTGACATACAACACCTTAAATGCTTCTGATATGCTTTGTGACATACACACAGAACAGACACTTGCGATATACACACGGAATGTATATCCAACATGCAAATGTGATATCCACACAAATTGTATGTCTGATGAAACAAAGCAGAATTTTGTTGATTTGATCTGCTGAAAAGCTTGGGATTATTCAAATCCGTTTCCTTAACAATCTAACATAGATTTTATACTTTCCAACCTAGCACATGACGGCGCTAGGATTTACCAAAGCATACTGCATCCGATCCTGCAAACATGGACACGAACAAAATAGAAAACACAAATCGATATGTATAGCCATTCCACCAATTTCAAAGAAATCAATTGATGGAATGGATTAAGAAATCCATCTTGGCCTCAGAATAGAAAATTAATTGCACAATGAATTTGAATGCCAAAAAGATGCACAATACAACAAGATCTTGTTTTTTATGCTTTCAGAAAATATGAATGCACAGATGCTCTATTTTCCAATTGCACAATTGATTTCTACCACTGACTATCTAATCACAATCGATCTAACTCAGGGTATTTATCTACTTACCCTCAGTAGTACAAAATTTTCTCCAAGCGGCTGGGAGATCTAACAACCTCCAACCGATCTAACAATTTCCTAACTATCTAAGAACCTCGTGAATGCAAATTTGCCAAGTGTCCCATGGGACTTACAACATAAACCTAAATACAACTAGAATGCACATGCATTGGTCAAACATATCTTATTACATGGATGGTCAACTTAGGACCTTATTGAAAACAATAAAAAAAACATAAAACAATTAAATGCTTTAAGGAGGCCACGGTGGATTAGGTGCTCCTGCACCAATATTGGTTGTTAAGGGATGGGAACAAACTCATATGCACACACTTAAATCTTTGGGATATGGATGGTTTTGTTAAGTTTTTATTTTGATCCTTTTACCCTAACTTTCATGCTTATTTAGCCTAGTATGTGGATGCAAAACCAGAGATTATGGGTTCTTGACTATTGTTTATTCTAGAAATTTTATGGAACATTTTCCTAGTAGAGTCATCATTTGTTATGCCCTACACAAATGCCCTATTTTTCCAAATGCAGAACCCCTCTTTATGCTTTGGCATGGAGTCTCAACCTTTCTTCCTTATGATGATGAGACACCAAAATAGCAATTAGAATATAGGATTTGTTGAACAGATTTGATAATTTGGTATGTTTGAAGTTGTTTGATGCCTTTGGTGATTGATTTGGAGGAGTCTTAATTGATTTTGTGCTTAGGAGATAGACCTTTGTTTCCTTTTGTGCTAAGATTGGGTGTTACTGCAATTTCTATCAAAATCTTATGTCATTGGATATAGTCCTTAAAACTACTATTGTAGGAGGTGTCATGTTGGAATTCTTAGTTTCTGTGCCTCAAAATTGCAAGATCATGTCAAATTTCATAATATTTCACTAAGGGGTCCATATGCCTTCACCCTAACACATGTTCCTAAAATTCTGAAATTGGCTATGTCTGAAACATAAAAATCCTAAAAAATGGCTATGTCTAAAATTTGGTCATGATAGACTTTATTTTGGCCAATTCATTCACAGTTCATCCAAATGGTCCTCATTCTGAACCAAGTTGTCTAGACTTTCTGTTTGCTTGGGAAATTGCTACAACATTAAGTGATCCAAAGTTATCTAATACACCTAATATTATTCACCATGAAATAAATGTCTTAAAGATGAGAACATAGGTGGTATGATGCAACAAGGTGATGAAGTCACATTCCTGACTGATGGTACTGTAAATTAGGTTATATCTCCCCTTTTTTCACTTAGTTTCAATAGTTATTAGTTTAATTATGGTAACTTGGGTAAGACAACTTGCATTTGGACTAATCATGGCCATAATGAATTGCCACAACTACTAATCTTATGTGATTGGCACCCTGAACATGAACCTAGCATGCCTATGCCCTACTTTTCAAAATTTAAAGATGAATTTACTAGACTTAGGACAGTAATTTGCACCTTGTTACTTGTACATGTCTTGAGAAATAAATCATGGAGAAGTGTAAATACTTGTTGTCCAAGGACTTTGTACATAGTTATTCTTGTTTCTAGTTAGGTTTTGGTTAGTTGTTTGATGTTTTAGTTTAGTTTTTCTTTCTGTTTTGTCCTCCTTAGTTGCTAGTTGTTGTTGTTTGTTGTTTTTTCTTTTCTTTAGGTTGTTAGTTTCCTTTAGGTTTGGTTTCTTGGCTTTCTATTTTCTTTAAGTTCTCCATTTTCTAGTGAAGGATGAGCTTGTTAGTAGTGCATGCAATGTCACTTTTTGGATTACGTTTTTTGTCTTTCTTGGAGAAACTTTGGTCATAAGTCAAGGAGCTATGGTGAGTCTCATTATTACTGTTGGATGGCTTGATGCCAGTTCTTAGGAGATGAACCCATTGTTTAGGTTAACTTTATGTTTTTTGAGATCACATACTTTTACACTTTAATGATCCTAAATTTTCTAAGTAATTCTTTTAAATCTTGGGTTAAGTGAAAAATCTTAAGATCTCACCTTTGCCACCACTATGATACCTAGCCCAACAAAGTTGAACCAATTTGTATCCCATGTGATATTTATCATGTGCTACAAGGGTATGTAATGCCTTGTAATACTTGTATCAAATGAAAACTTAATTGAATCATCGAAAAGTAATTTACTCAAAGCAATACTTCATAGTAGTCCAATAAATCATTGAATTAGCTGGAGGAGTCAAGCATCTCTATCAGGGCTATAGACACCTAGTTGGCACTAGAGTAATGTCTGAGCGGAATCATAGAGACAATCTTGTTGAGGCTATAGACGTTTGACTACGAGTGAGGAAGTGTCCAGGTAGTTCAAAAGCTATGTATCATTCATGTAGCTTAATGAAAGAAAACTTGGATGATATTGGTTGCTAAGGGATGGGAATGAACTCATATGCACACACTTAGATCTTTGGGACATGGATAGTTTTGTTAAGTTTTTGATTTAGATCCTTTGACCTAGATTTTCATGCTTATTCAACCTAGTATGTGGATGCAAAACTAGAGATTGTTAGGAATTAAGGTGTCTCAACCTTTGCAAGTTTCTAGCATTTACTATTTAATTGTATTTATTATTTTGCGTATTATTGTAATTTGGATGTAAATCCTATTTCGTCACTTTGTGGGAGTTGGCACGGTGATGTGTCATCCTACATGGAAGGTGACCACATGTATTTTTGTCCTCATATGAGGAGATAGGTGTTCCACCTTGTGGTAGAAGAGTTTTGCCATGTGTCGGCAACTTTCAAGTGTTGTAAGAGGTTTATGACACGTAAGAGTTATGACAGATTCCTATGATAGAATCTATGACATGTAAGGGCCAGAAATGGAAGATTATATGACAAGTGAAGACAAGTGTCTGGAAGCATTTTGCATGGGGAAGTTGGCACCCAAGTTTGACCATGACAAGGTTGTAAGAAAATTTGCTATTAATAGACAGTTATGACAGATTTTCTTACAACTGTAAGAGTTGTCATATATGACAGATTTTATGACATTGTAAGAGCATCTGTCATACCTTAATTGGGTAAATTTAGGGTGCCCAAGTTGGGGGGTTGTAAGGGATGAAAGAGAATCACTTACATGTGTCATACACATGTTTTATGTCCTTGGAAATTGGGCCACATGGATTTGGACGAGTTCCTTGGGTGACTTGCTCTAGAAGCTACCTCCATTCGTACTACTTCTCTTTATATATAGGTGCTTAGAGATGGAGTTTGTATAACTGGTTTACATGTACTATTATTCTTCCGGATTGACTCCCGACACGATTGTCGAAGACCATTAAAGCTTGCATTGCAAGTGTATTGTAAACATTCTTTTAGATTTGTTAATACATTGTGCAGGTTTCTGAGTGTGGGGTTTTTCACCCGATAAGGGTTTTCCCCACCATAAATCTTTGTCTCTCTTCTTTTGTCTACTTTCTAGTTCTTGTGTTTTGCTGCAATATCTCATGTTAATGGTTTAACATTGCTGTAATAGTTAGGATAAAATTGAATTTGCATAGCCCTCTCCTCATTAGATTAGTGTAGGAAGCATTTTCTGCACACCTAGCTTCCTTTCAAGGATTATGGGTTCTTGACTATTGTTTATTCTAGAAATTCTATGGAGAATTTTCCAAGTAGAGTCATTATTTGTTATGCCCTACATAAATGCCTCATTTTCCAAATGGGGACTGCCTCTTTATGTTTTCGCATGGGGTCTCAACATTTCTTCCTTATGATGATGAGATACTGAAATAGCAATTAGAATATAGGTTTTATTTCAGATTTGAGAATTTGGTATGTTTGAAGTTGTTTGATGCCTTTGGTGATTGATTTTGGGGAGTCTTAATTGATTTTGTGCTTAGGAGATAGATCTTTGTTTCCTTTTGTGCTAAGATTGGGTGTTACTATAGTTTCTATCAAAATCTTATGTCACTAGATATAGTCCTTAAAACTACTATTGTAGGAGGTTTCATGTTGGAATTCCTAGTTTCTATGCCTGAAAATTACAAAATAATGTCAAATTTCACAATATTTCATTAAGGGGTGCATATGCCTTCACCCTAATACATGTTCCTGAAAATCTAAAATTGGCTATGTCTAAAACCTAAAAATCCTAAAAAATGGCTAAGTCTGAAATCTGGTGGGTCCTCCAAAATCTAGAATCTACATTTTAAATCCCATGGATCCGGGACCTATCTCAAATATCCTGACAGTATATTTCAAAAAATATAAAGTATAACAAACATACTTAAGTATATTGTTAAATATACTGTCAATTAGGGACTTTCAAAATCTGGCACTAAAAATGCCCCTTACTGCATTTTGTGCTAATAACTTATTCAACCAAATATTAGTGCTAAACCTTCATGACTTAGTCTATTGCTAAAACTCCTTCCAAACTAATTTGTATGAAAAATGCATCCAATCAGACATTTCCCGTGCATCAGATTTTACCCGTTGGGCGCTTTTAAAAACTTTGTGCTACATTACCTTGGAAGTGGATATATCCATTTGACTCCAAAATCTTTTCTATCTACTTCCATTAGATTTCCTCGTGGAAAAGGATTCAAAATGTTTTAAGGGTGTTGCACTAAAAATAGTTTCAACATGATTTATCCTATTGGCGCTGAAATCCACACCGATCATGTTCCCACCAAAACTTCTGCTAAAGGCATTAGGAGTCTATGTTGAAATTGAACTCAACTACACATATTTGGTAGGGATGAAAAATGCCACTATCCAGTTGAGCCTAAAAATGCTACAGATCCTGTAGAGACACAAAAGCCTACTTTTACCTTAAATGCAACATGAAGATATTTTAAAAAGAGTTGAGGGTATCTAAGTAATGAACTTGGATTTAATTGCATATTATTTATCTGGTCCATTTGAATTGATTCAATATTTGAAGAATTTATACATCAAATTGGTCTTTCTTTGGCATTTGTTATGACATGTAGTAGGAGTAGAAAACCCCACTTTTTAATAATTTGGGCTGGAAAACCAATTTTTAAGGGGTGCAAACTTGGTTTAATTGACAAATTTAATCTACATATCATTCTTTTGCATCTTCATCAACAATTTTATCATGCTAATACGGATTTTGTGTAGCTTTTGCATTGAATTAATGCTACTGCACATGGATATCATGTTGACCCCAAAAATTCTTCTTTTTGCAAAAAAGGCTATAAAAGCATGAAATAAATGCATCCTAATTGAACCAAACAAGCACAAAAACATCCCAGATCATTATATATTGCAAATGTGTATTAAAAAATGATTAAAAACTTATAAAATCACTAGATTTATAAGGTTGTTTATAATGAACTAATATCAATTTAGAGTTGTCCTAGATAGATCCATGACTACAAATGGATATATTTTGATTTGTATTGATTGAAAATGATTTTTTTATGATGAAATTGATGATTGGAATTGTGAATTGTAGAGAATGAAGCACAAAGGGGCTTGTTGGAGTTGTCTTGGAAGGATGAACACACAGAGATACAGTGCTGACCCATATTTGCAAAATCGTTATTCTACCAAACAAATCACTATTGTACTTACAAAAGAAAGTTATTATGATGTCCAAGATGATAGAGATAAGCTCTAGGAGGTGAAAGACATAGGAGATCAATCCTACATAACTATTGTTCCTACAGATCATGTTCAATGTCCAGGACTTGTTAAGAGTTGTCCCAGCTATGTAGTCATCAAATGTTCAATCCAGCAAGCATCCATTTGGACATATCTTCATAAAAAATGTGCCACATACTCCTCTTGGCTTTTCAATTCATTGAAAAAGTTATTTGTCACATTAGACAAATCAAAAAGTTTCTATTTCATTTTGTTCTCATGAGCTAGAAAGTTGTAATTTCATCTTTTTCTACAAGACAAAAGAAAATCTAGGAATGTAATTATGCACCAAAAAAAAATTAAATGCCATGTAATTTGAGCCATTTTTGTTGATTTATTCTCCACCATTCATTGAAAAACTTAGTATGCTTGTGTCTCTATAAAAAGGCAACATCTCTCATTATAAAACATAAGGAAAGCACTGAAGAAAGAATTGTTGAAACTCTGCCATTTTTCTGAATCAATACAAATAGAATTTCATTTGCCTATACCATTTAAATTCATTTTTTTGATTGGATATGGTTCTCATGGTTCCTCTTCACAATTCCAATTAGTTATTTAGTTGCATTTGTGATTAATTATTTAGATATTTGATGGATTTTCTTATCCATACCATTGATGTCATCATGCATGGTTAGTCTGGGCATATTTTTATGAGCCAAGTTTTATTGTGTGAGTTCATTGATTTGTTCTAGGAATTGGGTGTTGGATGAACCCTAAATAGTTTGAAAACCCTTGTGTTTCCTTTGAAAATTGCACAATCTCTATAGCATTATGGGCTACTGAGTTAAGTAGAGATTCATTTATTGATAGGAATCTGTCTGGTTGTTTGTGATCATTCTTGTAGCTACCTATAGGATCTCTTATCCCTTCTCTCCATTTTCCTTTTGCATCTTCTTCATCGGATCCTATTAGATTAGGTTTCACAAACTTGAATAGTGTTGTTACAGAATTCATATTCAATGAATGCAAGTGGGTAGATTGCTATAATAGGCCAAATAACATATTTTTGTAGCAATCTAAGTATATATTAGATCCTTTATGCATTGTCAAATCAAAAAGTTGATCAAGGTCATAAACAATCAAACCCTAATGCATAAAGTTTATTTATATTGCATATAAGTCCCCTTGGTTGGAACAATGAAACACATATCCACTGAGTTATCATGTAAGTTAAGACCTAACATTATAAACCTTGTCACAGTCTTGTTCTAGGTTTCCTAGGATAAGATTCCTTTCAAGAGAGGTGAGATATACCATATCTTACTTGCATTGTTGTGTGCTAAAACCACCATCAACAAAGTGCACACTATTCATCATAATACATGACAACCTATGGTTACTCAAAAGAACTTTACTCTTGATTAGATTTGTCCATGACCTACAATAGAATCTAAGCCATGAAGAGACCAAATTTTCTTTTGATATAGACGATACAAAGAAAAATTACCATCTAGAGTGGCCAAAAGTTATGTTCAACAAACAACAAGTAAAGATCAACCTGCATTAGAGGAACCTCCTAGACTGAAAGGGAGGGGACTCTATGCTAAGCTTCCTCCTCCACCATCCTTATAAGGATAAGGAGGCACTTGTAGAGAACAAAGCACTTAATCAAAGAAAATAAAATTTGTACTGGCTTCCTCCTCTAAAATGTTGAAAACTAGGGAAAATCATGACAATCCTTTTAACAACATCACGAATGAAATAAAAAGAAATAGGCAAGCAAGAATAAGGAGGAAGAGAAGACAATCTTTCACTCAACAAAATACACCTCAACAAGAAAATATTCTACCACCTAACATAGAACTAAACAAAGAAGAGCTTACACAAAAAGAAGAATTTAAGGATAAAGACAAAAGTTGGGCAATCATACCTTATGTACCTCTCTCTACATTCAAGATTGGGAAGAGGATGCTTTTCTCTATGACAACCAGTAGTTTAGTTGTGCACCAGGTAAGTATTTCTAACCCTGGTAGCCACCTTTGTCGTAGCATAGTTTACTCATTTACATGGTCTCCCCTCTTGTGTTATGTTCCCCCATGATGTGTTATGCATTGTTTAGGTCTCTTGGGATGAACCTTGATACTCTTGTAAGGTCAAGGATATTGGGAGACCTCCTCTATTGTGAACATTCTTGTATTTGTTTCAACATTCTTCTATATTGCCTCTCATCTATTTTACTATTGTGTCATGCCTTAGGGGCATAGCATTGTGGTTGATGTCTTGGGGGCATCCTCTTATGTGGTGTTTCTACAACGCTTGTTCTTATCTCTTTGTTTTATTTTTAACTTCTTCAATTGATTCTACCTTGTTGTCAGATTATGAAAAACAAACAACTAACTGATACGGACTATGTGTCCCTTTAGCAAGCAAGAAAAAATGGACCTAGTCCATACATGATGATGGGGTTGATATATATATATATATATATATATATATATATATATATATATATATATATATATATCCGACACTTGACTAGTAGAATCACTCCATTTTGTGCATCATGTTGTCTTATCTCTTCTAACAAACCATTGCAATACATCTTCTCCATGCACTTTTGATTTTTGTTGTTTCTCACCTTGTTGTTACACTTAGTTTTTGAGGTTATTGTAGTATAAGCCCAATGGCAATGCTTGAATTCAAACATATATGTGTAGCCTTGGTTTCTTTCATGTGATCCCATATATGATTTATGTATAGCTTTCATGTGGTTATTATCTTAGAGTAAGATTTCTAACCTCTCTTGTTGATTATCTTAGCACATCTTATAAATGTGTTTGTGGGAACATTTGACAATCGTAAGCACATGTCATCTTGGTGGAATGGGCTTTATGAGAGCTCTTGTTTCCTTGCATATCTTCTCTCTACCCTAATGTGCTTGATATTGGTACATGACATCAACCACCTTATGGTGGGGGAATATATAATGCTATCTATTTGATTATTTCGGTGCTAACAAAATGTGTTTTAAGCCATCTCTGTGAGGTGGGATGTTGTGTCTCCACCATGAGTGCACATCCTTATATCAATTGCAATAAAAAATCCCTCTCCACGAGGTGGGATAATGTATCTGTGTAGCTAGTGCATATCCTTTTATACAAAAGCCCTCATCACGAGGCAAGATAATGTATCTCTTGAGCTAGTGCACATCCTTTTACACAAAGTCCTCATTGGGAGGTGGGTTGTGTTTTGATGTTCACAACACGCCCCATTTTACTCCTTAGCAAAATGAGGACACCTGCTGTGGCTATTGCTTTTGCTTTTGTGTGTGTTGTTTTGCTTGGTGGTAAAGCGAAAAAGGGGTTAAAATTACAAACTTTGTTAAACTAGAGAAAAAATGTATTTTCAGTACCAAGGCATGATATGGTTGGATTCCTTGTGAAAAATGAGCTAGGGTTGCTTTTTGAACCATCTTAAAATTCGCCATATTTTGCAAGTTATGATCATTTTGGTAAAATGTACAAGGAGAGGGTTTGTTGTTTGCACATACAAGTCTGCTTGTATCTCAGGTTGCATATACAAGGCCCTTTGTATGCAAGTTTGCTTGTATACAAAGGCCTTTGTATATTGCTGTTCATATACAAGGTCATTTGTATATGCAAAGGGTCATTTTTTTACTTAGTCGCATTTGCAATCAAGCTGCATATGCATTTTTTTGTTTTCATGTTGGGTCATTGTAATGTTACATACATTGCCCTTTATACATCGCTTTCATATACAAAGGCAATTGTATGTCTTTTTTCCTTGTATACATTTTAGATAAAAGCTTTATGTATACATACAAGATGGATCCGAAGAAACTCAGAGTTGAAATGAATAAATGTTTGAGTTTTGTTGCATGTATCTTTCGTTGTATGTTTGGCAGGTCAAAATATACAACGAAATATACATTGGCAGTATACATCACGCGGAATATAAATGTTATGAAGTAAAGTTTATCACTTGTATATTCCGTGGCTTGTATATTTTGAAGCATACATTACACCTCGATATACAAGCCGGATTCGAAATGAAAGTCCAAAATAGAAAAATCATTGTATGTATCCAACTTGTATATTATCAAACATACATAGCACATATACAAGTGCCAGAACCAAAAATTTATCAAACAAGGTTAAATCCTTGTATGTTTTCGGCTTGTATATCAGAAGATACAAGGCTCGTTATGTACAAGCGCCGCACCCGAGAAGTCTATTAAAACAACTTAAGTCCTTGTATGTTTTTGGCTTGTATATCAGAAGATACAAGGGTTATATACATGCGGCAGGCCCAAAATTTTATTGGACATAATTAAATCCTTGCATATTTTTGTGCTTTGTATATTGAGGATATAAAAAGACATTATGCAAGCCGCGGATCTCAGCGAAGGATTAAATTTGGTTAAGTACTTGTATCACGTCTGAATGTATATCGAAAGATACAAGTACAATATACAAGCGCTATATACAATGCAGACTTAAAGGAGTTATCAAACAATGTTAATTTGTTGTATAGATTCCCGCTTGTATATTTCAAAACATACATTACACCTTACACATACACGCCGGAATCCAAATGAATTTGAAGTCAGATTTAAATGCTTGTATCACGTCCGAATTGAATATCTAAAACATACAATGCATTGTTTTATATGGCAGAATTGAAAAATTATAAATAGAAGTTAAGTGCTTGTATATTTTGCATTTGTATATTGCGATATACAAATTGATATACGTTGCATACATACATCGTGGAATCAACAGGATTGGAATCCGATTAAATGGATGTATCACGTCCGGCTTGTATAGCGAATATACATGAATTTAAACAAGAAGAGGGGCGGGAAAGCGAAGCGATAGGTTTTTTAAGCATTTTTGAGGCCCGAATGCATATTTTTGGTCAACGATAGTTGACCCAACTTTTCTAAGTGTTGTATATGAATTTTTGAACACAATTTTCATGGATTCAGGGCCCGATTGATGTGTTCACATAGTCATGACTAGATTTGGTAGCTATTTTTCTTCCTGCATGTTTATTAAATGATGATACTTATTGCTTATCTATTTTTGTAGGTTTGCAGTTGAAGAGGAAGCTAAAGCTTAATGACAGTGACATCACAGAGGAGGAAATCCAATCTCAGGAGTAGAGGAAGATAAGGATGAAGTGCGAGGAAGTCAAGGGTCTTCAATGATGAAGGCAAAATGTAGATGAAGACATTATTGCAGCAGACAGCAGAAGTTAATATTAAGTTGCTAGGGTTTCCAGAAGGGCATGTTTTGCCCAGATTTGATGTATGCTAAGAGATATTTTGGGAGACTTATTCTCCAGCATTCATTATTATAACTAGACGTTTGAACTAGTGCTTAACTAAGGTTCTGAGCCATATTGAGGACAACCAAAGTCTATATATTATGCCTTCATACACTGCAAAATTTTACATAGGGGCTACATAGAAAATTTTAGAGAATAGCTAGCAGTTGTAATTTATCTCAGCATTTAGAGTAGAGGGACCTCTTAGTTTAGAAATAGAAGAAGGAGGTCACCTGTGTCTACAACAAGGAGTGTGTGGAACATCCTACCTCCTTGTTGTATATGTAAAACTTGTAAGTTTTCTGTAGTTTCATCAATGAAGCTAAGAGTCATTCAAACATTGTAAATCTTATATGACTATCTATTTCTAATACAATTGAATCTGGAATTCTACATCTATCTTCTAAGTTTTTTCTTTCTCTTCATTATGTTTGAAACATTTTCTCTGAGAGCTTGCAAATTTAAGTGTATGTTTGTGAAAATGCTCAGAACTTACACTTAGGGTTTTGTCTATGGATTTGATCAATTTGCTGCAATACTTATACAGTGGATAATAGAACAATTAGATCCTTTGGTAGAATGAATGATGTTTAGATTAAATCTTTCTAAGTTTTCCCAACCCATCTGAAAATACTTAGCTTAAAACGTAGAAATTTGAAGGAAATTTGTCTCATATTTGAAAGAGCATGCATAACAAAGTTAAAAGTAGACAGTTTTTCATAAATATTTAAAAGGAGAAAGCTGTAATAATTCAAGAAGATCATTCAAAAGCTTTGAAATACAGTAACACTTTTATGTAAGAAAGGAATGAACAATACACTAATATTTATAATTTTTTTTTTGCATAAGTTTGAGTCCAGTTAACCAATAGGAAACCCTAAACTATGTAAGGCCCCTTGAACATTACAGCTTCACATCAACCAACTGAATTTTCCCAACAGGTCAAGACCTGACCATATTAATCTTGGGATTAAGCAAATCTTAACTAATTCTTTCATATCTTTCAAGTCAGTTTTGGTTCATTTATGTGAATTTTAAGTAATTGTTATGACTTTCTCAAAACAATCACCAATAGTTTCTTTGGTGCTAGAAGGAGGGCCTAACTTGAGTTAGGGTTTAGTTTTAAATAGAACTGGCTAATAATAGCAATAGAGTGACTAGATCTAGATCTAGTTTAGGGGATATATTTGTGCAATTCCTGATATTAGGCGAAGTAAGATCCCTTTGATTTGGAATCCTAAAATATTGCAAGAAGGAAGTTCATCTTGAACACCCCCTGGATCGCCTTATACCATTCATAACTTTGTTAGTCCTGATAGATCTTTATTCAGATCTTTAAATCTTGGTTCAGGTACTCCTAGGTCCTTGTCCTCCTAAAAATCCTAATCCCTCAAGAAATCCAGGTATTCCTATAGGTTCAGGACAAGCTCAAGCACTTGCAATGGCTTATTTCAATGTCCAGTCTCCCATACACTTCAATGATTACAATGAGATGCCCAAAAATATGGAAAAGATATGTCCCAAATATCAATTACACCAAGATATGGAAGACCATATTAGAATATTCAAGGAGGCATGCTTTAGGGCTAGATTAGAGCATGAGGATGTGGTGTGTAAATTGTTTCCCTACACCTTTAATGAACAAGCCTCTAACTGGTATGTAAACTTACCCAATGGTTACATTTCTTCCTGGTCACTTATGGAAGAGGTGTTTCTGTCTTGATTTAGAGGACCCATTGACCCTTGTATCTTGTATCATAAATTGGCTACTATAAAAAGAGGAGAGGGAGAGCTAATTCATAATTTCAATGACAGATTTCAAAAGGCCTACTCTAGACTGGTAGCCCCTTACACCGTATATGATGATACCTTGTTAGCCATGTACTATGCTACCTTGGATCCTTTAACTGCCATGTTTGTCAAGAGAAAACCTAACATAGGTTCAATATCCAAAGCCTATAAGGAGGCAACCTCAGTAAATCAAGAGATGAGGCATACAACTTATAGCCCATTTGTTAATGGAAGAAATTTTGGGATGCAGAATCAGGTACAACCTTGGAATGGAGTCCCTATACATCACACTCCATTATTAAATCCAGTTCCTTTTTACACACCTGTGTATAGTCCTACCCCAATCCAAGCCATAGCTCCTTACACAAGTAACACTGCTAATAATAGTCAAAATAATGGTCAGCCTTTCTTCTGACCTCCTAGAGATACAACTGTGGTGAAAGCACAAGAGGAAAAGGAAGAAATCAAAGAGATCACTACACATTTGAAAAGATTGACCACTGAAGTGACACAATTAAGAAATGAGAACCTCTATGGAAGAGGTAGCCAAGGTTACAATCAAAATCAGAATTATAACCAAGGCCAAAATCAAAACTATAGCTCAAATCAAAATCAACATCTAAATCAGAACTGTAATCAGAGCCATACCCAAAATAATAGTCAACGCCAATGTTCAAATCAGAGCCAAAACTATAATCAGCATCAAGGTCATAACCAAGGGCAACCAATGCAAAATAGGGGACCAGTGGTAGACAATAGGGCCTGGGGTAACCATAACAGAAATTAAAATCAGCCTAGGCCACCCAAAACATGGAACACTGGACCAAACAACGGTACTCTAGCTTCTCCTTTTGAGAATATAGATAATCATGATGCAAAACAAATGGCTGGCATCCAAATGGCCAATACATCACTAAAACATTGGTGCAGAATTCACAATACCAATGCCCATGCTGAGCTTGACTGTCCAAAGTTCCATTTAGCAGCCAGCATATTTAATATAGATGTGCAGCCTCCTACTTCTGAGTTTCTCATTCCCAAGGGTAATGAGCTAGTACCCTCAAGGTATGATACAACTTTAGTTTTAGAAACCTTTACCTTTGCAACTACAGAAGAGAAAGAGGATGAATTGTTAGAGGATGAACCATACTTCTATGAAAATCTTTATCCTGAATCATCCTTTGTGTTAAATGCTTTTCAATTTCCTTTTGAAACTGAAAATGAAGTATTGACTGAAACAGAAGAGGTGCAGGCTTTTCAACAGACAAATAAGAACCACACCTACAATTTAAGGAACAACACTAGGCCAGGAGGACCTTTCACCACTTCCATTCCTCCTAACAACTTCAAATCACCCCTAGATCAAAATGATAGCAACAATCCTGCCATACTTAAAGCTAATCATCATACAAACAGTGGAACAACAGTAGAAAAGGCCCAAACAAGTAAAACTAAAATAGTAGAGACAACAAGATTAATGAGTTACTTGTCAGAAGAAATAAAGAAAATTAAGGTCAGTATACCTTTGAATGAATTATTGAAAACCCCAGGGATCAGAAACACTTTTATAAAATCTCTGGACGTATCCATGACAAGTGAGGTTGCTGCTAATATAGCTATTCCTAATAGAGATTCACCACCTAAAGAGAAAAGTAAGGGAGTTGAGCAGCCTTCCAATACAAATGTAGTAATGTATGCTGATAAGAAGGATGCTCCTCCTTTCTTGTTAACTGTTAGATTGTGTGGGAAGAACATACACAATTGCATGGTGGACTCTAGTGCATCAGCCAACATAATGCCCTTAGGGATATGTAAAACTCTCAGGCTGACTCCCACTAGATCTGCTAAGGTTGTCACACAGTTAGATAAAACTAAGGTTAGTGTGATAGGAGAATTGATGAACATTCAGTTGCAATTAGCTTTAGACCCTAGGGTAAGCCAATTCATTGACATTCAAATAGTGGACATACCTATGAATTATGGAATGTTGCTAAGTAGGGATTGGTCAAAAACATTAAACGGATATATGGTCACTAATTTCTCACATATGTGGCTACCTTGGAGAGGTGTCCCAAACCAAATTAGAATAGAGGTAGAACCCAGAATGAAACACATGATAACATAGTATAATCGAATGAATGAAATACTATATGCTGCTGTTGAACTTGGTGTTTATAGGATTACTAACAATGGGGTACAAATTGAAGAGATCATGATGTTAAACATTAGAGAAAAATGGGTAAGCAAGGAGACAACATCATTCATTGAGTCTGATGGGAATTTGGCCATGCCATTAGACAAGAGGTGGAAGAGTGCATTAAATAGAATCTGCCAATCCAATGTAAATTGTATAAGGACAGATGTGGAGTTCACAATAGGCCACATTCTGAGGAGAGTTGTGGAATGTGCAAAGACATCATTGAATATGAATACAAAAAATGCACGAAGAGGGTAGAATTACAAGAGGAAAATGTGAACCCTAATCAACCACAGAGGGACTTTCAAAGTAATATAGATGCTCTGATTTCAGAGAAAATAAAGGACAAGGGTAGTTGTCTTTCTAATTTGCAAGCTAAAGATATACATATGCAAGTTGACCAAACATAAATACCCATGAATAAACATACTAGCACCTCACAAGTAGTAGAAGAGACAAAGCATGCTAAGGTTAAAAGTTAGAAAAGTAAAGATGGCAAATGGACACTAAAATGTGACGGGTCCAGATCAAAGTAGGGTGTGGGTGTAGGTATCGAACTCATAGATCCTTAGGGTAAATCATACCTAGCAGCATATAGACTGCAGTTTTCCTGTACTAACAATATTGCTGAATATGAAGCCTTAATTTTGGGACTTGTCATGGCCATCAAGAAAAAGGTAAAAACGATTAAGGTATTTTTAGACTCTGAACTAATAGTCAGACAAGTAAGGAAACTATATGCTTGCAACTACAAGAAAATGATTTGTTACAGACATCGAGTATGGGGTTTAATAGATTCATTTGATGCTTTCAACATAGAGCATATCCCTAGAGAGTTGAGCCACAGGCCGGATGCACTAGCAGTTGCTGCCAGCGCATTAGAACCCTTGACACTGTCAGGTCTGAGACAATTTGCTATAGAATTAGTTAATGTTCCCAGTATCCCAGACAATGTTACACACTTTTAGGTATTTGGAAGGGATCAGCAAATCATTGATTTTTTGACATGTAATGAGGTATTTGAGGCTCAGATCAGTGACGAACAAGAAAGGCCTGAGACAACATGGGATGAAGAGGATATTATCAACTTGAAGAGCAACTTTTTACCCAAAGGAGTAATTGAATTAGAACATATTTTTGACTTTGATGGGGTAATAAGACAGAAGGACTTGCCCAAAATAGGAGGGGGTAAGTGTGATTTACATAATTTAGGGACAAAGCAAAATCCACAAAATGTGCTCATCGGGAAGGCATGCTATGAGAAAATAAGAAAAGAAATTATACATGCCCTGACAGATTACAAACAAGTAATAGCATGGACATATGAAGACTTGAAAACCTATGATCCATCCATCATAACTCACGTGATACCATTGAGACTAGAGGTTGAGCCATTTAGGCAGAAACAAAGGCCTATGAACGCCATTCTAGAGCCTTTAATCTTTGAGGAAGTTAAAAAATTGTTGTCTGCTAGAATAATTTTTCCAGTCAGACATTCAGTCTGGGTAGCTAACCTAGTACCAGTAAGGAAGAAAAATTGAGACATCCGGTTGTTTGTAGATTTTAGAAACTTGAACAAAGCATCTGAAAAGGATAATTATCCTTTGTCTCCAATAGATGAAGTGCTGCAAGCAGTAAATGGGGCAAAGATGATGTCCTTTTTAGATGGTTTCTCAGGTTATAACCAGGTTTTAATTGATGGAGATGACAGATTAAAAACTACCTTCACTTGTAAATGGGGAAATTATGCATATCGAAGAATGCCTTTTGGTCTAATCAATGCAGGTGCCACTTTTCAGAGAGCCATGGAAATTGCATTCCATGGGTTATCAGGTAAGTGCATTGTTGTGTATATGGACAATCTGACTGTGTATTCCAAGGATGCATCCACTCACGCTGAAGATCTCAGGAAAATACTTAAGCGATGTGAGAGGTACGAAATTTCCCTCAACCCTAAAAAATGTTCATTTGGAGTAACCGAAGGTAAATTACTAGGGCATGTTATTTCTGAAGATGGAATATCGATTGACCCAAATAGAATAGAATCAATAAAAAATTTACAAATACCAAACAGTAGGAAAGAATTAAAATTATTTTTTGGTAAGATTAACTTTGTTCGGAAGTTTATTACAGGTTTTACAGAAATCGTGCAGCCGCTAAATGCCATGTTGAAGAAAGATGTGAAGATAGAGTGGGCACCTATGGCTAGGGCTGCATTTGAAGATATCAAGAGGGCCATTTCTGATGCCCCTGTACTGACGAGCCTAGACTACACAAAGCCATTTTGTATCTATTCCTTTGCATCCTCCCATTCAATCGTGGCTGCTTTGACACAAAAGGGTGAAGACAATGAAGAAAAACCCATTACATTTATGAGTGCACCTCTAGAAGATGCATAGCTGAAATATCTGGATACCGAAAGACAAGCATTTGTGTTAATGAGGGTTGTGAAGAAATTTAGACATTATATTCTGCGCAGCCAGATCAAAGCCATAGTGCTAGATGCAGCAGTAAAGATGATGTTGATGCAAAATGAACCTGGAGAAAAGAGAGCCAAATGGATCACCACATTGCAAGAGTTCAACATGGAAATCATTCCCATGAAGCTGGTCAGAGGGTAGGCATTAGTGCAAACAATAGCAAACACAGACCCAGATTTGATAAAACAACAATATGTACTGAATTCCCATGACATACCAAACTAGTATGGTGACTTAAACACTTTTTTAATATCTGAAAAGTACCATAATAGGATGAGAGCTTCTCAGAGGAGAGCTTTGAAGATTAAAGCACAAAAATATATGGTACAAGGAGGTCTTCTATTTAGGAAGAACCATGATGGAATTTATTTGAGATGTCTAAACAGAGCTGAGGCGGATAAGGTGTTAATAGAACTGCATGACAAGTACGGAATAGGTCATGCTTCCCATCTAGCTACAACACACAAAATATTGAGGGCAAGCTATTATTGGACCACGATGTTCAAAGATACAGAGAGTCACATTAAAAGTTGCCACACCTGTCAGACTACAGCAGATAAGGGAAGAAATTAGGCCAACCCATTACAACCTATAATTGAATCAAGACCATTTGCACAATGGGGCCTGGATTTCATTGGAGTCATCAATCCTCCATCTTCTGTAGGACACAAGTTCATACTGACAGTGATGGACTATTGTACAAGGTGGGCTAAGGCCACATGCTGCAAATTCTCCACAACTGAGATAGTTATCAAGTTTCTTGAAGAAAACATCATCACCAGGTTTGGAACTCCCTATTCATTGGTATGTGACAATGGTCCTGCTTTCTCTTCTTTAAAGTTTTCTAAATGGGCATTTGAATATGGGATTGTTTTAAAGTTTTCTTCAAATTATTACCCTCAAGGTAATGGACTAGTTGAGTCTATGAACAAAACTTTATTAGATATAATCAAGAAGCTGATTGGAAAGAGTCCTAGAGAGTGGAATACCTTGTTAAAATATGCATTGTGGGTAGATAGAACCAGGTTTAAAACAGCTTTAGGTAGTACACCTTATCATTTAGTTTATGGGACTGATCCCATACTTCCATTAAATCTGAGAATACCAATCTAAAAATTTTCCAATGAGTATTTAGGCTTTGATAACCATAGGGAAGCTAGAATAGTACAAATGCTACAATTAGATGAGAAAAGAGGTCAAGCCATTGAGAAATTTGCAAAACACCAAATAGTAGTTAAGAGGTGGTTTGATAAGAGGGCAAGAGTCAAAACATTTAGGATATCAGACTTAGTGCTGTGTTGGGACAAAGCACATGAAAAGAAGGGGAGTCATGGAAAATTTGACAAACTATGGTTAGGACCATTGCAACTCTTAGAAATAATAGGAGACAACACATTTAGACTCAAGACCTTGACAGGGGAAGATGTGCCATTACCAATTAATGGCCAACATTTGAAACACTACTTCCAGGCTTGAGGTAAAGGGCAGTCCATTTTTATGTAATGTAGTGTGAATAGTGTACAGTTTTCTTTGCTTTGTTTTCTAATTTCTTTTTGGTTTTCTTTTCTTTGTTTTCTATTTTCTTTTTTTGTTTTCTTTTGTAGGTTAACTGTTTGTATAGTTTTGTTTTTGTTTCTTTCTGTTTGTTGTTTTGTTTTTGTTTTGCTGTTTGTACAGTTTTCTTTTGCTTTGTTTTGTTTTCCTTGTACAGTCTATTCATTTGGTTGTCTGTTGTCTCCTCAGCAAAGATCTTTGTTTTACTTTAGAGTATTAAGGAGCAAGCTAACAACCATTGAAAATAGTATGAAATTTGGAATATTCAGGTTAACCATTTAAAATTTATGCATAACTTGTTGTGACTGTCATGAATGTAGAGAGTTATTTAGTTTCTAAAATTTAGTATTCAATAATAGTGATTGAGAATTCAAAGGAGGTTTCTCACGGTGACACACCTAAAATCCTTGGGTTTGTTGAACTTACCAGTGTAGATATTAGGTGAAAAATCTGAGGTCACCCTTGCTACCATTACAATTGTCATCTTAATTTCAGCAAGTGCTCACTCCTTGCATCATAAAGTTACAAATTGTTATATCTTGTGAAATATTTACCAAGCATCAAATAAATATAAAAAATGAAAAAATAAATAAAATAAAGTAGATTATACTAAAAATCTAGATTAAGCCATCCAAGTAACTCTACCGAGGCTATGGACGCTCGCTGGTAGTGGGGCTCTACTTGGGAGAATTGTAACGATAACCTTGTCAGGGCTATAGATGCTCACTGGTAGCAAGGCTCTATCTGATTGGCTATGAGGGAACATCCTCAACTACATAGGCTAATATCAGTCATTGGTTTGTTTAACTAATCTTCAAGATGAGGATAATTAATCATGTGCACACACCTAAACTAAAAATGAAAATTCATGCATCCTTAATGAATACCTTAGGTCCCAAGTTGAATAATAATTTGCAGGAAAGACAGCTAGAAATTATGGATTTATTTCATTTAAGTTTTCTTGAAAACTTAGAATTTAATTGTTTTTTTTGGTTGCTAGTTGTTGTGATGTTCACAACACGCCCCATTTTACTCCTTAGCAAAATGAGAACCCCTGCTGTGGCTATTGCTTTTGCTTTTGTGTGTGTTGTTTTGCTTGGTGGTAAAGGGAAAAAGGGGTTAAAATTGTAAACTTTGTTAAAATAGAGAAAAAATGCATTTTCAGTACCAAGGCATGATATGGTTGGATTCCTTGTGAAAAATGAGCTAGGGTTACTTTTTGAACCATTGTAAAATTTGCCATATTTTGCAAGTTATGATCATTTGGGTAAAATGTACAAGGAGAGGGTTTGTTGTTTGCACATACAAGTCTGCTTGTATATCAGGTTGCATATACAAGGCCCTTTGTATGCAAGTTCGCTTGTATACAAAGGCCTTTGTATATCGTTGTTCATATACAAGGTCATTTGTATATGCAAAGGGTCATTTTTTTACTTAGTCGCATTTGCAATCGGGTTGCATATGCATTTTTTTGTTTGCATGTTGGGTCGTTGTAATGTTACATACATTGCCCTTTATACATCGCTTTCATATACAAAGTCAATTGTATGTCTTTTTTCCTTGTATGCATTTTAGATAAAAGCTTTATGTATACATACAAGATGGATCCAAAGTAACTCAGAGTTGAAATGAATAAATGTTTGATTTCCGTTGCATGTATCTTTTGTTGTATGTTTGGCAGGTCAAAATATACAACAAAATATACAATGGTAGTATACATTGCGCGGAATCCAAATGTTATGAAGTAAAGTTTAACGCTTGTATATTCTGCAGCTTGTATATTTCGAAACATACATTACACCTTGATATACAAGCCAGATTCGAAATGAAAGTCCAAAATAGAAAAATCATTGTATGTATCCGACTTGTATATTATCAAACATACATAGCACATATACAAGTGCCAGAACCAAAAATTTATCAAACAAGGTAAAATCCTTGTATGTTTTTGGCTTGTATATCAGAAGATACAAGGCTCGTTATGTACAAGTGTCGGACCTGAGAAGTCTATTAAAACAGCTTAAGTCCTTGGATGTTTTTGGATTGTATATCGGAAGATACAAGGGTTATGTACATGCGGCGGACCGGAAAATTTATTGGACATAATTAAATCCTTGCATATTTTTGTGCTTTGTATATTGAGGATATACAAAGACATTATGCAAGCCGCGGATCTCAGCGAAGGATTAAATTTGGTTAAGTACTTGTATCACGTCTGAATGTATATCAAAATACAAGTACAATATACAAGTGCTATATACAATGCAGACTTAAAGGAGTTATCAAACAATGTTAATTCGTTGTATAGATTTCAGCTTGTATATTTCGAAACATACATTACACCTTACACATACACACCAGAATCCAAATGAATTTGAAGTTGGATTTAAATGCTTGTATCACGTCCAAATTGAATATCTAAAACATACAATGCATTGTTTTATATGGAGGAATTGAAAAATTATAAATAGAAGTTAAGTGCTTGTATATTTTGCATTTGTATATTGCGATATACAAACTGATATACATTGCATACATACATCACAGAATCAACAGGATTGGAATCTGATTAAATGGATATATCACATCTAGCTTGTATAGTAGATATACATGAATTTAAACAAGAAGAGGGGTAGGAAAGCAAAGCGATAGGTTTTTTAAGCATTTTTGAGGCCCGAATGCATATTTTTTGTCAACGATAGTTGACATGACTTTTCTAAGTGTTGTATATGCATTTTTGACATGATTTTCACGGATTCAGGGCCCGATTGATGCGTTCACATAGTCACGACTAGATTTGGTAGCTATTTTTCTTCCATTAGGTTTATTAAATGATGATACTTATTGCTTATCCATTTTTGCAGGTTTGTAGTTGAAGAGGAAGCTGAAGCTTAATGGCGGTGACATCACAGAGGAGGAAATCCGATCTTAGGAGCAGAGTAAGATAAGGATGAAGTGTGAGGAAGTCAAGGGTCTTCAATGATGAATGAAAAATGTAGATGAAGACATTATTGTAGTAGACAACAGAAGTTAATATTAAGCTGCTAGGTTTTCTAGAAGGGCATATTTCGCCTAAATTTGATGTATGCTCAGAGATATTTTGGGAGACTTGTTCTCCAGCATTCATTATTATAACCAGAGGTTTGTACCAGTGCTTAACTAAGGTTCTGAGCCATATTGAGGACAACCAAAGTCTATATATTGTGCCTCCATACACTGTAAAATTTTACACAGGGGCTATATAGAAAATTTTAGAGAATAGCTAGCAGTTGTAATTTATCTTAGCATTTAGAGTAGAGGGACCTCTTAGTTTAGAAATAGAAGAAGGAGGTTGCCTGTGTCTGCAACAAGGAACATGTGGAACATCCTGCCTCCTTGTTGTATATGTAAAGCTTGTAAGTTTTTTGTAGTTTGATCAATGAAGCTAAGAGTCATTCAGACATTGTAAATCTTATATGACTGTCTGTTTCTAATACAATTGAATCCAGAATTTTGCATCTATCTTCTAAGTGTTTTCTTTGTCTTCATTGTGTTTGAAACATTTTCTCTTAGAGCTTGCAATTTTAAGTGTATGTTTGTGAAAATGCTCAGAACTTACACTTAGGGTTTTGTCTGTGGATTTGATCAATTTGCTGCAATACTTATATAGTGGATAACAGAACAATTAGATCCTTTGGTAGAATGAATGATGTTTAGATTAAATCTTTCTAACTTTTCCCAACCCATCTGAAAATACTTAGCTTAAAACGTAGAAATTTGAAGGAAATTTGTCTCATATTTGAAAGAGCATGCATAACAAAGTTAAAAGTAGATAGTTTTTCATAAATATTTAAGAGGAGAAAGCTTCAATAATTCAAGAAGATCATTCAAAAGCTTTGAAATACAGTAGCACTTTTATGCAAGAAAGGAATGAACAATACACTAATATTTATAATCTTTTTTTGCATAAGTTTGAGTCTAGTTAACCAACAGGAAACCCTAAACTATGTAAGGCCCCTTGTACATTACAGCTTCACATCGACCAACTAAATTTGCCCAATAGGTCAAGACTTGACCATATTAAACTTGGGATTAAGTGAATCTTAACTGATTCCTTCATATCTTTTAATTCAGTTTTGGTTCATTTATGTGAATTTTAACTATTTGTTATGACTATCTCAAAACAATCACCAATAGGTTGGATCTTGATTTATCCTCCCTTAAGCATGTTTTTGGAATATTTTGTGGCATAAGCCCAACCATTAGGTGTTCTTGCAACATGTTTGAGTGGTGGGACTTAGCAAGAAGTTCCTTCCATCACCCATGTTTTCCATGTTTAAGACATATAGTATGTCTATGACATGTTATACAGTGCTCATGTATTCTGTGTGTCTTCCATTTGTTTTCCTCTTGTGTAGTGTAAAGGGTGTGGTGATGAGTCCACCCTAGACTTGGGTTTTGTATGGCATGATTTCCCCCTTATGTAGTGTAAAGGGTGTGGTGATGAGTTTGCCCTACACTTGGGTTTTGTATGCAATGTTTTTCCCCTTATGTAGTGTAAAGGGTGTGGCAATGAGTCCCCACTACACTTGGGTTTTGTGGGTTGTGTTTTCTCCCAAGTGTAGTGTAAAGGGTGTGCCGATGAGTCCCCATACATCTTGGGTTTTGTTTAGGTGATTTTTATATTTTGCTATATCATATATTCATTATATTTTATGTGATTGCTCTCATGTCTTTTTCATTTTTTCTATGTCTTCAATGCTATCTTCTTTGTGTTTTACATGCTTGTTACTATATTCATTGTGTCTTGCATTTTTGTGATGTATTTTCTATTGCTTACCTAAGACTAGGGGCTAGAAATAGTTCCTCAATCTTTGTGTATGCCTTAGCCTCATGTGTTTGGTGTTTTTGATGTGTTTTTTACCATACTTTAATGCACTTATGGGTCATAAGATTATACATACATTAAAGTGGGGGCTAAATGTAATGTCATAAGATGTCCCCAAGGACTTTTACCTCCTAAGTTTAGCTCTTGGTTCCCTTAGATTTGATCATGCATGTTAAAAATAAATCCTAGAGAAATTCCCCTTGAAACCCATAACAAATGGGACTTAGGGGCCATCCTTGGGCATAATCTAGACCCAAAATAGTCCCCTAGACTTAGGCAACCACACTGTTGTCTTGACCTATTTTGTTAGGGTCCCAAATTGATATGTTGGCTTATGACTGTAAAAAAGTTGATGTGTTGGCCTTGTTAATTTTAATTATGAAAGTTTAGAGAGAATCCATATATAAACATATTTAGGACTTCATTTGTAAAATACAAGATGTTTTAGAGCTTAAGGCAAACATATGATCATTGAGAAAAGAGTATTCAAGGCATTCAATTATGTTGCAGAGTAGAATTGTGTTGTTGTGTTTGTTGAACAAGTGCAGATTTGGCTTCATCTTCACATGGTGTGAAAGATCTTCATCTCCTTGAGAGATACACCTCCAAGGTGACATCTATTTGTGTTTAAATCTAAATACTTTATCATTGCTTTTGCTTTTGTCCATTAGGGACATACACTCTTTATCTAAAAATGGTGTTGGAAGGCTTGAATACCATTCCAGGGTTGAGTAAGGCAAGCTCCTAAACACCACAACTCCCAACCTCTCTCTCATGATTATTGGTTATAGGTGCAGGATCTTGTGGAGAGGAGTTGTAGGCAGACATAGAAGAGCATAGAGATTCTAGACCTAAAGAAAATGACAGAAAAGAACCCTAATTGGACAAGGGTACCCACTCTTTTGTCCCATAGTTTTGCAGTGTCAAAAACCTATGAACAAATCATAGTCTGGAGCACATTTAGATTCCATTCACTCAAAAAAAGTAGTACCTTGGACAGGGGCACCTGTTCTTTTGTCCCTGAAGTTTCCATCTTTCAGAACCCAAAATCTAGTGCATATCTAATCTATATTTAGTGCCTTCTTGTGCAAGCATTTGTCATGTTTCATTTGTTTGATTATGATTTTGCATAATTAGAGTTTTAGGCCTAATCAGACTAGGGTTTAACACATCAATTAACAAATTCCAAATTTTCTTATCATTCTAAGTGATACTAGAATTTAATAGCTAAATCCTCTTTCAAAAGTTGTGACTTGGCTTGGTACATTATCTTTGAATGTAAGTAGTGAAATGAGGATCTAATCAAACCATCAACAAAAACATCCTCCCTATTTTTTTAC
Source organism: Cunninghamia lanceolata (assembly GCA_027924645.1). Classification (NCBI taxonomy): domain Eukaryota; kingdom Viridiplantae; phylum Streptophyta; class Pinopsida; order Cupressales; family Cupressaceae; genus Cunninghamia; species Cunninghamia lanceolata. The sequence goes on from BSBN01000159.1 coordinate 7,685,123, forward strand.
ATAATAAATATAGCTGGAGGAGTGTAGAAAACTCTATTTAATATGTGCCTAGGAGGCACCTCCAACCCTAACTTATGAAGATAATATTCTGGAATATCAAAGGGATGAATAACTCACAAGAAAGACCTCCTGATGAATATGGTAAGAGATCATAAACCAGACATCTTGTTTATATAGGAAACAAAAGTATAGATGGATAAAGAATGGGAGAGGCCAGAAATTAAATAGGTAAAGAAAGGAAGACACTGGTTTAGAATTAGTCCTAAAGACCATTAAAGACTTTTCATCAAAATCGAAGGGAGCCAAGTCCTCCCTTGGAGGACAATGAGGATCATAACTTGGAATGTCTGGGGCCTAACAGCTTAACAAAAGATGCTTGGTTAAGCGTCATTTGGAGAAATTATGAGCCAATATTATCCTACTACAAGAAAAAAAATCAATAATGAAGAAGGTATGAAGTTTTTAAAATTCTATAGGTGATGGTTGAGGCTTTTGTAGGATACTTCAGGGGTTGTAGGTAGTCTAGGGTTATTATGGTCTCCTAATAGCAATGCCATCAAGTTGGTTGAATCTCACTAGAATTGGATGGAGTGCGCTATTAAAAGCTTTATGGCGTATTTGGAGTTTTCACTCTTTAATGTATATAGTCCCACTAAAAATAAGGACAAATTACAAGTGTGCATTAGCATATTATAAAAATTAATGCTTTTGAACATTGATAAAATAATCTTTAGAGGGGACATTAACACTATCACAGATCTAAATGAGAAAAGTGGAGGATTAAAAAAGATTAATAGGCTAAATTTAGATTTCAAGAGCTTTATTTTGAGTGCTGAGGTTGTTGATTGTGTGCCAAAAGTTGGAAGATTTACCTAGACTAATCATAGGGAAGGCTGTACTAATATCTCAGAGAGATTGGATAGGTTCTTGGTAGGTCAGGGTTGGTTTGAAGATAACTTCACTTGCAAATCTTATATCCTCCTGCTCTCTATTTCAAACCATTTTATAGTGGAAATGGAAATTAAATTTAGTGAGAAACCAAAAAAAGCTTATTTCAAATTCAAAAACATGTCATGGAGGGATCCTAATCTCCTCAACGACCACAAAGCATGGTGGAAGGAGAGTAATATTTTCAAGGGACATCTAGTTTCTTCTTTGAAAAAATATTGAAATTCATCAAAGATAAATTAAAGATCTAGAATGGGTAGAGATTCAAGAATATATTTGTAGAAAAGGAGAAGTTGCAGAAGGAACCTAAGCTTCTTGATGAAAAAATGATCAAATTTGGTATGTTTGTGGAAGACTTCATCATAGAAAAGGAACTAAAGGAATGGCATGCCAAGCTCCTTTCTAGAGAAGAGTCTTTCTAGAGGGATAAGCCTTGGGAGATTTGGCTAAAAGATGGAGATGCAAACATTAAGTTCTTCCACACCTCAGGGAAGGGACATATAGATAGGAATTAGATCGAGTTGATAATACTCCCTGATGGTACGATGGCCAAAGATAGAGAGAACATAGAAAATGAGGTTGTTAGATTCTTTTACGCATTGTTGAGTAACCATCACAATATGGATGGGATGAATCCTTACTGTCTTACATTCCAAATTGGATTGGCCCTGAGGAGATTAGCATGTTAAATGAGTCATTCACATTGGAGGAGATAAGATTCACTACCTTCCATCTTGGACCAGAAAAAATGGCAAGATTTGATGGGTTTCCAGCCAAGTTCTTCAAAGATTGGTGGAGTTTTTTGGGGCAAGATGTCTAGCGGGTGGCAAAAGATATAAGGAAGGGGAGAAAATTTGTTAAGGACCTGAACAATGCATCCATATTCTTGATTCCAAAAAAACTAGATTGCACCACGTTTGTGGACTTCAGACCTATATCGCTTTGTAACTCAATTTACAAGATAGTTGAAAAGGCACTCGTAAATAGGATAAAGAATACTTTGGAGAAGATAATCTTTGTTGAGTGAAATGGGTTCACTCTAGGAAAGGAAATCATAGAAAACATCATCCTCACCTCTAAAACAATGCACGCCATCTACTCAAAAAAGTTGAAAGGTATGTAATCAAATTAGATGTAAATAAATCCTATGATAGAGTGCATTGGAATTTTATTTTGGCAGTTATGAGGAAATTTGCATATAATGATAAATCGATAGAAATTAGTTTCACATTTTTATCCACCCCCATTATTTTGTTCTTGTTAATGGATCCTTGTGCATCTTTTTTGATTCCACTAATGGGCTAAAGCAACGGGGTCCATTATTGCCCTTTGCCTTTGTTATTATGGCTGAAGTGATGGGTTGGTATTTCAAAAGAATTAGAGAAGAAGGTCTTTGGAGAGGAATTAAAGTAGAAGAATGAATTGGTTTGATGTCCCATGTTCAATTCACCAATGATATGATTCTATTTGATCAAGTGACAATGAGAGATGTTGAGGTGATCGAGGCAATGATTGATAATTATTCCTCCTCTTTTGGTCAAATTCTAAATAAAGAAAAATTAGAGACATTTTTATTTAACACCAAAAAGGTAATGCAGAAAATGATAGCTAAACTACTTGGATTCTCAATTGATGCCCTCCCAACCAAGTACATATGGATCCCTTTATTCATGCGAGCTGGTAAATTGACTTTGGGGGACAAAATATGAAGTACTTAGATAGAAATAAAGTGATGGTTTGGAAGAACGAATGAGTTTCTTTGGTAGGTAGGATATTGATGATCAAATTAGTGCTTTTAGTAGTTCCAATCTATGTGATGTCCTATTTCAAAATGAAAAACAAAGTCATCTATGAGTTAGAAAGCTATTTTAAAAATTTATTGTCATAAGGTTTGAAGGACAACAATAGAATTCCTTTACTAAAATGATACATCACATGTCAACCAAAAAACTGTGTAGGGGCTAGGTTGAGAAAAATAAGTGCACAAAATTTGGTAATGGGTCCCAAACTTACATGGAAGATGTTTAAGGAGTCTAAGAAATTATGGTGTAGAATCCTCAAAAAGAAAACTTGGATGATGATTGACAATGGAAGGAAGGCCAAATTCTAGACAAATTCATGGAACGGGGAGGTTCCTATCTGTAAGCTCTTTGAATTAAAGGTTTGGATTGCCCCGACAGTTAGGGAGATGAGGGAATATGTGGTTGATTATGTAATCAAGGTAGAGGATGGTATTGGTGACTCCTTTAGATGGATTCCACTTGATAGGGCATCGATCCCTTTGATTGCTAAGCATACCTTGCTTGAAATATTATAGTAGAGAAGAATAATGGTGCTGGATCAAGAGGACAAAATCATATGGTGTGGGTCAAAATCTAGAAATTATTTTGTTAGGTTGGGATATGTGATTCAGAATATCCAATCGATGGATTTCTGCTAGCTAAAATTTCTTTGTTGGAACCATTGCATTTTACCAAAGGTAGGTGCCTTCTTGTGGACCGTGTTGCATAGGAGGATTTTAATAGGAGATAGGCTTCGAATAGTTGGTATCAAAGTACCAAGCTAGTGCCTCATGTGTAAGGAAAATCAGGAGTCCTCCAACCATCTATTTCTTAATTGTAAATTTACCTCGTGGTGCTGAGATTGGTTAATGTAGTCATTAGGTTGGGTTTCCATGAGACAAGAGGACTTATTAAGTTTATTTTTCAGCTGGCCCACCAATGGATATTCTACAATGTGGTGGGACATATAGATAATCACTTCTTCAATGGTGGTGTGGCACATTTTGAAGGAACAAAATAGGAGGATATTTTGTGAACAAAGTTTGCAAGTTGAAGAAATCATCAAGAGAATAGAGTATGGGATTTGTAAATTGGCCAATTCAAATCAAAAGACAAGGAAAAATAGTCAATTTTCTTTATTGGATGGGGGCATACAAAATAATTGGCATGGTTTGAAAAAATTGCTAGGAAATATAACAAACAAAACAATGTGTAGAAAAGAGGAAAAGTGGGTAAAGCTGGATAGGGGGAGATTCAAGCTCAATTTTAACAATGTAGTGAAGGGCAACATGAGACCAGTCAAAGCTGGGTGCATCATCAAGGACAACAATGGGGAGTGTGTCTAGTCTTTGTCTAGTAATTTGGGTTCTACAACTAATAATGAAGTAGAGCTAGAGGCCTTGGCTAGAGGACTGTGGTTGTGTGAAGAAAAGTTTGAAGGACATCGACATTAAAGGGGATTCCCAATTTTGTATTAATCCTGTAAACAAAAATCAGATCAATAGTTGGAAACTAAATATTGGGTGGATAAAATATGGAGAAGCCTTGAGAACATTAGTATCTAGACGATCATCCATTTTTATAGAGAGGCCAACAAAGTGGCTGATTTGTTAGCTACTAAAGGGGTGTGTCAAGAGGTGGTGGAAGTGGTTAGTGACTCTTCTTGGTCATGGGTTGATATGGAGGAGCTTATATCAGAGGAAAAGGGGTAACTATTCCTAGCCTAATGGTCCAAGTAACAATTCTATTTTGACACCTTTATTTCACATCGAGCTATGGGAGATTTACTTATCCAATGAGTGATGGAGATGGTAGGGGAAATTACAAACCTAATCTAATAAGCAAGTTAGGAGAAGATTAGGTTCGAGCCGTTAAAGTGACAACTAATTTAGTATGTAGAGATGTGCACCATTGAAAGGATAGTGGTGGCATAGAAATGTAGACAAGATGAGAAAATATTACATTGAGGATATCATTTTTCAATCTTCTTAGAGATTCCATGGTCCTTATTGAAGGTGAAGGACTTTAGCTTGAGTATGACGACTATTGATGGAAGGAGGAGATTGATTAAAAATCTATAGTAGGACATTGTTATTCAGAGATAAGATCTGTCAGTATTAGATCTTCCACAAGGAAGGATCTTGGCTTAATAATCTTGATAGATGCCCATTCGAAGATGTGTTTGGTGGTATCCATGGTAGGAAAGTTTATAAATAAGATGAGCTTGTTCGATCCTCTCCAACAGAACCATGGCTGGCAAATGCCATTTTGGATTGAAGTGCAGGTGTGAGGATGACAACATAGAGTGAAAATTAAGGAAACTTTTCAAATCTAAATATGCCAAGGTCAGGAAAGCTATCAACAACATTATAGGGAAAAAGGCCTTTCAAGAAGGCCACTCTCACAATGGGGAATTAATGTAGATCTTTTGTACTAATGTGGCCCAAGCCATTGAAGCCCAGCACTGAATGTCAAGATTTGTAGGCTTTGTGGCCAAAAATGAGATAAGCTAGGAGGTAATGTAAACTATCTAGATGATCAATATCAACCCAAATAATTGATTTATTGCAGGTGTTTTTGATGTTGAAGCTATCAAAAAGAATCAAACTGTTGCAGAATCATTGACGATTTTTTGAGAGGGTGTAGACAATTATGACATGACTTCCTTCGCTAATTATGTTAGTATTTTTGGATTTTTTTTCTCCTCAATAGCTTGATAGGATAAATGTACTGGTGGATGGGATAAATACCAACTCACTCGCTATGTAACTTCTTGTTTCTCTTTATCAATAAATGGAGCTACCCCCTCTGGTAGTACTTACCTCAGAAAAATATTCATATATATTTGTTTATGAAAATTAAATATTAATTTATTATAGAGAAGAAAATATTAATTTAGTGACCTGAAATTTATCAAACCCATAATGTCTCTGGGTCTATGAAGTAGACAAATTAATTAACACTCAAACAATGAATTTCAAAATGATAATATGCCCCATTCTAATATACTAACTTTAACATAGGGGATTTTTCATGCTCTAAAGGGTATGCATGCTTATTGTTAGGGAGTTATCTTCTTTCTTTTCTCTTTCAGTAAGATTCATCTTGTGGAAAAACGAAGCCACAAATAAATATGATTTCTTATACACTTGTATTCTTACCTCTATATTCATAACAATTTGTTTTAAATAATTCATAATTTTGAAAAGATAACGTTAAACCCTTTTGTTCTTACTCTTAAACATAGCTTAAAAAATATGGGACTTATCTTGTTTATCCAACCCACTCCTTCCCTGTTAAAATTGTTTTCTTTCAATTTTTATTTTAAGTTTGCAATTTAGATTCTCAGTACAAATATAACAATACCAAAGTAATGTTAAAATTAAACAATTATGTCTTCCATAGGTCTCATTTCCCAGTGCAAATATTTTATTGATAGTATTTATTTTTACTATAATATAACATAAATATAAGTACATTATAAATTTCTATAATCAACAATTTAATCAAATATAATAATTTACCAAAGTAATGTCAAAATGAAATAATTATATGTTTTATAGATCTCATTTCATTTTCTAGAGAAATATTTTATTAACAATATTTCATTTTACTATAATATATAAATATAAATACATTATAAAATTGTATAATCAATAATTTAATTTATAAATATTATGATTAATATATATAAGGAACAAAAATTAAATAATTTTCACAACACTTAATATTATATTAATATAAATAATACATAATAAAATAAATTAATATTTAGATTACTATAATATATTAATATTGAATATATTTACACCATATATATAATATACACACACACACATATATATATATGTGTGTGTGTGTATATATATATACACACACACACACACATATGTGTGTACATACATATACATACATATTATTTTATTATGTTTAAATAAATTTTATTATAAAAATAATATTAATATATTATTTTCTAGATATTTAAAATATCAATATTATAAGTAGAATGAAGAAAAATAAAATAATCGTATTAATATGAATATTACACAATATAATATATTAATATGTAGATCACTAAAATATTTAAATATTGATCAATAATTTAATATAATATAAAAATATTATTATTAATATATTATTAATTATATTATTCTATTGATATTTAAATTAAGAATTTAATAACAAAAAATCTGCTCCATAATATAGATGATTTATATTAAACAATAAAATAGTTAGCATCCATAGAGATATGTAGAAGATCATACTAGCCCCCCAAAACCCCAAAAATTTATCACCCATCGCTCAAAAACTAGCCTCACAGGGCCAAAGTAGATCAGACTAGATATAATTCTGTGGTCGTGTAGGACCCTAGACCAATCCTACCAAATGATAGCATATGATATACTTATGACAACTATAAAAAGCTATTAACAGACACCAAAAATAAAGACAACTTATCTATATTTTGAAATTTCCTTTAGGCTTCCTCTGTTTCAAATTTGTGTAGTTTCATATTGAATTATTCAACCCCATCAAACCCCTGAACTTGAATTAATTGGTACAACTTCAACAGATAATTTGCCCCAACTTGAGCATGTTGCCTATGCCATACCTGGTCATCTCCCTTGAGGTCTAGAAGGAATGGGAAATATTTGATGACATTGCCCAAAATTTACAGAAGGTGTAAATCCTTAGGCTACAGCAGTCTAGCACTAAAAGAGGAGGCTGACAAGGTTTAATACAACCCTCTAAGCACATCCACAATGAAAAGCCTGTGAGTAACTTTTTCCACCCATGTTTTAGCTATGTTGAGATCCAAGAGAGACACCATGAACCTAGAATTAATATATGAGCCTACCCTATAGCACTCACCACCTTCTATGAAATTTTTCCCCAACACCATCTTATCAGCCCCAACCACCAACACATCATTCATACTCAGCAATCTCTTTAGCTAGATCTCTATAATTTCCCCCAAGAATGCCATCTGACATTTGGAACAGACCAGATGGATTGGGGTATCCATTCCACCACACCTAATGCTATCTGCTAAAAAATACAAAATGATTTTTGGTCTATCACACATTATTAGAGTATTTCATGCCAAGCATATATCTAAGTTGCTAAATAAAACTCTAAGTCAAGCTAAAAGATCTGGAAGCTCATGATGGATTTGTCCCATCACATAGACATCTCCTTGCTTCATGATGAATGAAACTAACTACAATCTCCCTGCTAGATTTCCACTTGTGCGTTATTAACTGCCTTCGACCAACTCTTCCTTCTATAGTCATGATTAGTAGTCTCAACACGATCACCCTATTCATTAAATCATGTCCAAACATCATGGCCTTAAAACTCCAATGAAGGGTTGTCTAATACTCCCAACCTGTCCACTACCCTTCCTTAATTCTTGGCCCCAATATTGAACTTTTCACCATGGAAGGGTGTAAATTCACCCACCCTACTGGCCACATCACTCTTAGTTTGTCTCCTAAGAAACCGTCATTTCTCCCAAGTCAAACACTTCCTTCAAAGAGATAACATTATCCCCAGTGTTAGAGAGAAGATCTTCTTCTTTGTTACACTCCCTCAGAATATGATTTATCGTAACTCAATCAAAACTATCCAAAAGACTTAAGGCTATTTCTAGTTTAGCCCCTAGCCTCCAATTTACCAACTTCCTTTACCTTAGACCATCGATGACCAATAGAGAATCTCCTTTGATAGCTAAGTTTTTGATATTCAATTTCTTACAAAGTTAGATACTCCAAATAAGCACTTACATTTCAACATCATTATCTATGCTTGAAGGAAGTGGGATAGCCATTCTTCCAATTATAGAACCATTCCAATCCTACACAATGCAACCAACCCTTAAAGTTCTCAGATTCCCCCTAGTAGCTCCATCAAAATTCAATTTATACCAACCCATCTCCAGGGGTGTCCATTGGACCACTTTTCTAGCTTCTTGTGTTTTGGATCCTCCTTCACCTGAGAGTGCTTCTGATTTCAATCCATGCCAATTCCTACACATCTCTGTATCCCAGATAGTGAATCACATCTAATTGGAACCATTTCTTCATACCTAGTGTTGACAACCTCTACCATATTCACCTCTACTTTGTTCAAAAAAGGATTGTAAAATCATTTCTTTCTCTTGAAAGATCCTTTTGTTACTCTCCTTCAAGATTTCCCATATTAAGATTGAGGGGCAAGATATCCAATGGCCTCCAAACATTGCCTTCTTATGAATTAATGGCCAAGAGGTGAGCCAGTCTAGTAGATTACTAGGGAGTGTTGATTTCCATTGTAACTTATTAATAAGTCATTTCCAACAGGCATAGGTAAAGGGATAGTGAAGGAAGAGGTGATCACTATTTTCTTCATCTAACTTGCAAAGGGTGCATCTAGAGGGGCCTATTGGATTTAGGACAGACAACTGAGAGGGGGGTGAATAAGTTGTTACCAAACTTATATTTTTATAAACTTTAAAGCTTCTTCAATTTTAATAACATATCAAAGATTTAATCATAACGCATGAATTCAAGAGAAGAAACAAATTCAACACATACAATATCAAGATTTTAATGTGGAAAACCTGATTAAGGGAAAAACCATAGGGTGACTAACCCAAGATTGTATTCTCTATTAAAAGAATAAGAAGAACAAAATGGCACTTGCCAATTAGGGCTCACTACCCGAGCACACTGCTCACAAGAGGCCCACTGCCTATAGGAGACACACTGTCTACAAAAGAATATAAGTATTACATACTTGAACTAGAGATTAGCATCTTCACTATGCCTGAATAAGTTCCATTAAGCTCAACCCCTCTGCTCTGCTTTTTAGTCCTCTTCACTACCACCTTTTCATCACACACACACTTTTGAATGACTTCACAACTCTTATTTATATATGGCATCGACTTTGGAATGATCATCAAAGTTGGCACAACATACACTTATTTCATTATAGAGCAATTACAAAAATATAACTTGACTTATTACAAATACTTCATACGCATCACTATACTGTTGGCCACACATAACTAGGACTTTAATGTTCTTCAAGGAGCACACCATGTTTGCAAGACATCTTCACAGTCATCCACAACATGTGCAAAGCATCCAGTCAGCCAAGACTAGGAAGAATGTTATTCTCAGAAGGTAAATCTTCAATTACAAGCTCAATTTTCAATGTAGACCATCAACACAAACTGGACACAATCTAGAGACCCCCACAAGCTTTCTTAAATCACCAAGAACATCTGCACCACTTCTTATTACTGTAATCAGTCGCTTCTTCACTCAGAAGCTCAACAACACAGCCAATCATCACTATCACATTAGAAGGATTACTTGTGGACCTCCAAAGCATGAACCAATTGAGTTGTCAATTCACATTTGCTTCCCAAACATGCCACCAGATCCGTAGAACATGATATTGTATTTATGGATCTTACTAGACCTATTTGTGTCACTTTATCACCTATAAATAGTTGCCAGAACTGGTTTTACTCTTATGGCCATAACTCCTTCACAATTTCATGTGGACCTCTCAAATCTTGACTGGATCACCTTTAGACACATATCTACAAACTCTTTGATGCACATTCTCTGATCTTCACTTCATAGAGCTTCACTGTCTTCACTATTCTTCTCTATTTCTAATAGGACTATTTTCTCAATATCCTCAGCACACAGCTCATCCTATCCTTGACATCAATACAATAAGAGTACGTTGACATCAACGACAAAATTGGTTAGGCCCATACTTGTAACAATCTCCCCCTTTTTCATTGATGGCAACATATGATGTGAAAAAACTATTTTAACCATCAAGACAAGAACTTCTCCTCACTAATTGACATAGCTCCCCCTATTAATAGCAATCATTCATATGTTTTCTCTTTCTTTACTACTGCCCCTTTGATCAGTAACCACTTTTTGTTTTTCACATGTCTTCTCTCCCACTTTGACATCAATGGCAAAGGGGACATACTTGCAACCACTTCTCATAGTTTAGAATCATGCTGACTGCTCCCCCTGAGTAGCACCTTCCTAACACCAATCCGGATCACAAGATATGACTGTGGGATCTATCAGATTGATGCACATTAGTGCACCTTAATTTAGAACTGGAGGGGTAATAACCCCTAACTTCTCCCCGAGATACTGAAAAGAGTCCTTAGGTAGAGGTTTAGTAAAAATGTCTGCAATCTGATCCTTTGAGGACACAAACTCTAGTCTGACTTCATTCTTGTTCACTTGTTCTCTCAAAAAGTGAAACTTGATGGATATATGTTTTGTCTTTGAATGCAACACCATGATTTTTATATGTTTATTGCACTTGAATTATCATAGAAGATTGTGATAGGTTCTTCATACTCCACTCTGATGTCTCTTAGCATTTGCTTCATCCATAATACTTGAGTGCAACTACCTTCTGCTGCAATATATTCTACTTCTGCAGTGGATAGAGATATGGCCTCTTATTTCTTGCTAAGCCAAGAAACCAATATTTTACCCAAAAAGAATGCACCACCAATGGCACTCTTCTGGTCATCCATATCACCTGCCCAATCAGCATTAGTATAAGCATGAAGAGAGAAATCATTATCCTTAGGATACCATAATCTATACTCAACTATTCCCTTCAGATATCTAAGAATTCTTTTGATTCCCATGACATGAGACTCTCTAGGATTAACTTGGAATCTGGCAACAAGACCAACAACATTCATAATATCAGGTCTAGTTTGAGTGAGGTAGAGTAGTCCTCCAATCATTGACCTGTACTTTTTTTGATCAGTCTTAGGAGATTCATCATCTTTACTTAGTTTACATCCAGTTTCCATGGGAGTATTCATTGGCTTTGAATCTTCCATCCCAAATTTCTTCAACAATTCTTTCACATATTTGGTCTGAGATATGAAGATTCCTTTCTTTGTTTGAGTGATTTGTAGACCCAAGAAGAAATTCATTTCCCCAAACATAGACACTTCAAATTCACTTTTCATTTGATTTGCAAAAGTCCTGCACATACTATCTTTTCCTCCAAAAATGATATCATCAACAAATACTTCAACAATCAAGATATTTTCATGATCAATCTTGAAGTACAGATTACTCTTAGCAGTACCTTTGCTGAAGCCAATCTTCAAAAGATGTTTGTCCAATCTTTCATACCAGGCTCTTCGGGCTTGTTTGAGTCCATACAATGCCTTCTTCAATTTACAGACCATATCTCCATGATCAGACAATTGAAATCCACCCGGTTGCTTAATGTATACCTCTTCTTCCAAATCACCATTTAGGAAAGCAGAATTGACATCCATCTGATACACCTTGAAATCTGTAAATGCAGAAAAAGTAAGAAATAATCTGACTAGTTCAATTATTGCCAGCGGAGCAAAAGTTTCTTCAAAGTCAACTCCTTCTACTTGAGAATAACCCTTACAGACCAATCTGGCTTTGTTTCTTATTACTTCACCATCTTCATTCAGTTTATTCCGGAAGACCCATTTAGTCCCAATCACATTTTTGTCCTTAGATATGGGAAAAAGATCCCAAGTGTGATTCTTTTCAATCTACATCAATTCCTCCTTCATTGCGTTAACCCAACTTTCATCATTGCATGCTTCACTTACTATTTTTGGTTCAATCTTTTAAATCAGACAATACTTCACTAAATCTTGAGCAATGTTTTTTCTTGTTTCAACACCTTTGCTTCTATATCCTATGATCTAGTCTTCAGAATGATTCAGTCTTACATACCTGGGAGTTTTGGGAAGCTCTTGCACTTCTAAATCTTGAATAGGTTCATGCAAACTTGTCTCTTCTTCTTGTATTTTAGGATTCTTTGGATTAGTCTGAATCTAAACTAGAGTTGTGACTTGTTCTCCTTGATCAAAAACATCATTCTCATCATCTACTTCATACTCATAATGCCTTGAGGGATTTTCCATGCCTTCATCAACCTTCACATTTGTACTTTCTACAATCTTTCTCAATCTCTTGTTATAACACCGGTATGCTTTGCTTTGAGTAGAATATCCCAAGAATATTCCTCCATCACTTCTAGCATCAAACTTCCCAAGGTATTCATCTCTTTTGATATAGCATTTACTACTAGAGACTCTGAAATATTTCACAGTAGGAGTGATGCCAAACCAAATTTCATAAGGAGTCTTACTAGTATTGGCTCTGATTTGTACTCGATTAAGAGTATAGATAGCAGTGCTTATAGCTTCTCTCCAGTAGATCTTAGGGACATTTGCTTCCATAATCATGGTTCTAGATGCTTCCTGGATGGTTCAATTCTTTCTCTCCACTACTCCATTCTGCTATGGAGTCCTTGGAGCAAATAACTGTCTCTTTATCCCATGTTCCTCATAGAATGATATGAACTCATTGGATGTGAATTCTCCACCTCTATCAGACCTAAGGCATTTTATGTTTATGCCAGTTTCATTTTCTACCATAGCCTTGAATATTTTAAATTTCTCAAGTGCTTCAGATTTCTCTTTCAAGAAGGTTACCCGCATCATCCGGGAGTGGTCATCAATCAACAACATAAAATACCTATCTCCTTGTAGACTCTTGATTCTTGTCAGACCACAAAGATCAGTGTGTACTAAGTCTAACAATCCAATTGAAGATTGTTCCTTACTTTTGAATGTGACTCTATTCTACTTACCCAACTAACATTCTTTGTACAAACTGTTAGTAGGTTTCACCAGTCTTGGATGAGCTCTTATAGCCTGAGTGTTGCTTATCTTGATGATATTATCAAAATTTACATGACACATTCTCCTATGCCACAACTAACTCTGATCAATTTGAACAAATAAAAATATTTTCCTAGTACCAACCAAGTGGAAGATGTTACCTTTTGTCTGTGTACTGAATGCAATCTCAGTTCTAGAGCTTTCAAAGATCTTGCATTTTCCATTTTTGAATAGAAGATCATAGCCTTTGTCCGCCAACTATCCAAAACTAAGAAGATTATGCTTTAGACCTTCAACATATAGAACATCACTGGTTTTGTTCTTTCCATCAAAGGAAATGGTTCCTCTGCCTCTAATTCTGCCTACAAAATTATCTCCAAACTTTACAACTCCACCTTCATATCTTTCCAAGCTTAAGAACTTTCTTTTATCACCCTTCATATGGTGAGAAAATCCACTGTCAATAACCCATTCATCCTTTTCTTCAACCTGAGCAGCCAGAGCACTTTCTATCATCTTATGATTGATAGATTCAATAGGCATTAGATCTTCTTCCTTGATGGCAATAAACACCCAGTCACTTCTAGATTTGTTTTCTATCTTGAATTCATCATCTGTTACTCCTTCATCATCATCTTCTTAAACATAGTAACACTTTTTCTAAAACCTTGATCTATTAGGGTTTGGCCTTGAAAACCTTTCCAGACATCTTGAGGCAAAATGACCAATCTTATTGCAGGCAAAGCATTTAAAAGGTAATTTTCCTTCATACTTATCAGATCCTCTTGGTAGTCTTTTTGCAATGAGAGCTTCAAGTTGTTCAGTTTCTAATTCATCCTCTTCCATATCTTTTCTTACTTTCTCATAGCAAGATGATTTTCTTGAGGAGCTTTCCTCTGGATCATATCTATGTTTGCCTTTAGCAGAGGCACTAGCTTTGAAAGTAGATTTAGTCTTGGGAAGTGGATCACCACACTCAGGCAACTCAAATGCATATATCTTACCAACCAATTGATCCCTTGTGATAGTTGTTAAAGATCTGATTTCCTCAATACTAGTGACCTTGTGTTTATATGCAGGAGCTAAAGATCTAGGAACTTTAGCAACAATTTCATCTTCATCCAGTACTCCACTAGCACATCTGATGCCACATACAAGCTCATTTACTTTTGCCAAATATAAAGTGATGTTCTCATCTTCACTCATCCTTAGGTTTTCAAATTTTTCTTTCAGACTTTGCAACTTGGCACACTTAACATACTTATCTCCTTCATATAGATTTTCAATCTTTGTCCAAATTTCATAAGCAGTCTTTAATCCCATAACATTTGTCAGCTCTGTATCAGACAAGGCACTCAGTAGGGCTTCTTTAGCTCAAAGATTATTTTCTGCATCTCTAAATTCATCTATAGTTGTTGGCCCATTGCTTGGAGGAACATATTTGGTTGAGGTTATGTTCCAATACTAATATCCCATGCATTGTAAGTGACATTCCATGTGGTTCTTCCAGGCAGTGAAGTTTGTTCCATCAAACCTTGGACTATCCTTCTTATAGGTCAACATGCTAGATCTCCTCAAGTGGTCAAGCTTCTTCTAGACGAACTTGGCTCTTATACAAATTGTTAGATTTAGGAAAAATAATTGAGAGGGGGGGTGAATTAGTTGTAACCAAACTTCTATTTTTATAAACTTTAAATCTTCTTCAATTTTAATAACATATCAAAGATTCAATCATAATGCATGAATTCAAGAGTAGGAATAGATTCAACACATACAACATCAAGATTTTAACGTGGAAAACCCGGTTAAGGGAAAAACCATGGGGTAAGAACCTAAGATTATATTCTCTGTTAAAAGAATAAGAAGAACAAAATGGCACTTGCCAATTAAGGCTCAATGCCTGAGCACACTGCTCAAAAGACGCCCATTGCCTACAAGGGACACACTATATACAAAAGAATATAAGTATTACATACTTGAACTAGGGATTAGCATCTTCACAATGCATGAATTAGTTCCATTAAGCTCAACCCCCCTACTCTGCTTTTTGGTCCTCTTCACTACCACCTTCTCATCGCACACACACTTTTGAATGACTTTGCAACTCTTATTTATACATGACATCAACTTTGGAATGATCATCAAAGTTAGCACAACATACACTTATTTTATTACAGAACAATTACAAAAATACAACTTGACTTATTACAAAAACTTCATGTGCATCACTATATTGTCAGCCACACATAACTAGGACTTCAATCTTCTTCAAGGAGCATGCCATGCTTTGCAAGACATCTTCAAAGTCATCCACAACATCTGTAAAACATCCAATCAGCCAAGACTAGGAAGAACATTATTCTCAGAAGGTAAATCTTTAATTACAAGCTTAATCTTCAATTTGGACCATCAACACAAACTAGACATAGTCTAGAGACCCCCACAAGCTTGCCTGAATTACTAAGAACATCCACACCATTTCTGCTTACTATAATCAATCGTATCATCATTCAAAACCTCAAGAACACAACTGGTTATCACTATCACATTAGAAGGATTACTTGTGGACCTCCAAACTATGAACCAATTGAGTTGTCAATTCACATTAGCCTGCGAAACATGCCACCAGATCTGCAGAACATGATATTGTATTTCTGGATCTTACTGGACCTATTTGTGTCATTCTATCACCTCTGAATAGTTACTAGAACCAGTTTTACTCTTATGGCCATAACTCCTTCACAATTTCATGCGGACCTCTCAAATCTTGACTGGATCACCTTTAGACACATATCTACAAACCCTTTGATGCGCATTCTCTAATCTTCATCTAGCTGGGATCTCCACTTCATAGAGATTCACTATCTTCACTATTCTACTTTGTTTTTGATAGGACTAATTTTCTCAATATCCTCAGCACACAGCTCATCCAATCCTTGACATTAATGCAATAGGAGTATGTTGACATCAATCACAACACCGGTTAGGCCCATACTTGCAACATGGCCAACATAACCCATTCTAGTGAACCTATCTATTGTGAGGGCCCTACCTTGAGCAGCTACCCAGGTGAAGATGTGAGCCTTGGGCAAGTACAGTTTGCTCCAACAAAGTTTGATTCAGATTCTCACTTCTCCAGTATTAATTCTGCTCAAAATACCATACCCATCCTTAACTATGTACTATCTAGAAGGGGAAGCAATCCTTTTTTAGCATATCCCTACCTATTCTATTGTAGATGGGGTGTTGAACCAGTATCCCTTCAAATGCCTCAATTTCCCTATCATTCAAGCCAAGGTTTGATACACTTAAATTCTATTTAGGAAAAATCTCTTCATCAACAATAGAAAAGAACAAATAATCCCTCACTTTTTCTCTCCATGCTTGTTTAGTGCAAAGCATTACTGAGGCTAGATCCACTCAATCTACAAGTATTTAATGGTCTTCCCAAGAGTCTTCCCAGAAGAGTGTACTCCTACCATCCCTAATTTCCCAAGATAGATGATTAGTTATAAGGTGTGAACTACTCTTAATGAAGTTTCAAATTCTAGAACTCCTTGGCAAAATCCTTGAATTGAATATGTTGTTATCTTCTTCATCAAAATATTTGGTTTTGAGGATCCTAACCCATTTGAGTTCTAGCTTTGCATAGATCAACCAGACTAGTTTTTCCCCAATGCTATATTTTGTAAGAGTAGTTTTTTTAAACCTGTTATGTCAAATTCTTTCTAATCACAAATCTGCTTCCACTTGATTAGGCAATATTTGAACTACTCCGAGTTCCCTTTCCAAAAAAATGTTCTCATTTTTTGATTAAGTTCCTTATTTACTGTAATCGATAATGCAAGGCAAGACATCATATAGATGGGGATTACTGCAATGACCACTTTGAGTAAGGTTAACCTACTTTCCCAAGAGAGCCATTTTCTCTTCCAAGATGCTAGTTTGTTCTTCACCTTCTCTACTAGTGGCTCCCACATTCTTTCAGGTAGAATACCTCGAACTAGTGGTAATCCCAAATATTTACAAGGAAGGGTTCCTTTTTTAAATGCCAAGATCCTTGATATCCTTTCTTCTCTTCCTAGGATTGTGTTGAAGAAAAATAATTTTGATTTCTCTTTACTTACCTTGTGGCTTGAAGCTTTTGAATAAAGATCCATAATGGCTATGAAATTCCTGACTTCTTCTTCCCGAGTTGCTCTAAAGAGCATTGTATCATCAAGGAGCTATTGGTGGCAAATCCTGGTATGTTTCAAGTGATCTAGATTCCCATGATTTGACCATCTTGACTAGCCTTTGCATGCAATATGCCCAAAGCCTCAGCTATTATGATAAAGAGAAACGGAGACAAAGGCTCCCCATGTCTAAGTCCCTGAGAAGTACCACATAATGCTTTAGGTGAACAGTTGATAAGCACAAAGTATTTGGGACAAGCTATACATTAAAAAATCAAATTAAGCCAGAGGATATTGAATCTGAAAGCCTCCAAAATTTTGAATAAAAATCTCCAGTTAAATTTTTTCGTAAGCCTTCTTAATATCCAATTTGATGAGCATTGAGGAAATTTCTTTTTTCTAAACCAAACATGTAGCTTTCTAGGCAATGATCACACCATCTAGAATCAATTTTTTTGGAATGAAGCTAGTCTGTTCTTCTACTATAATATCTGGTAAAATCTTCTTGATTCTATTTGCGACCGCTTTAGCCAGAATTTTATACAATGTATTGCAGAGGGTAATTGGGCATAATTCTTTGAAGGATTTTGGCTTTTTATTTTTTAGAAATAGGGCTATAAAAGTATTGTTGATTTCTTTTAGGACTTTGCTAGATTTTATAGATTCTTCAAAGGATTTTGTTATTTCCTTTCCCATGATGTCCCAGCATTTTTGGAAAAAGGTGGCAGGAAAGCCATCAAGCCCTGGAGCTTTGTCTAGAGAGAGTTGAAAAAGTGCTTCCTTGAATTATGCTTCTATGAATCTATTGTTTAACATCTTGTTTTGAGCTTCCAAAACAAGTTTCGGTATGCCTCTTATAAAATACTACTAAGCCCCCAATAAGGAGCTATCTAAATCATTTAGCAGACCCTAGAAATAGTCCACCATTGTAGAGGTGACTTCTTCAATTTTGTTGACCCATCTTCCATCTGATGCTTTAATGGTGGTGATCCTATTTATGTCTCTGTGGACACTAGTGGAGTTATGAAAAAATTTCATGTTTCTATCTCCTATTCAAACCCACACCTCTCTTGATTTTTATCACCAAAAGATATCTTCTTTGGCCAAAATGTCCTCTAGCTTACTTATCAATTCTTTTTCCTATTTATAGGAATTGTTGTCCATGGCTTCCTTCAAATTCTTTTCATTAAAAAATATTAATTCCTCTTCAATCTATCTTTTGACTTCAAATATATTTTTAAAGTGATCCTTGTTCCACTACTTCAGATTGAGCTTCATCAACTTCAACTTGGTCATTACATTGAAGAGTTTGTTACCTCCCAGATTGCAATTAATCCACCAATTCTTTATTAATTCAAAGAAGGGTTCTTGAGTCATATATTCTTAAATTTAAACAAACATTTCATAGCTTTCCTTTCTCCAATAATTTTTAAGCTAATAGGGAAGTGGTCAGACCCTTAGAGAGGGATAATTTTTATTTTTAAGCTACACAAAAATCTACTTAGGTTGCCTTTGAAAAACAAATCTATCTAGCTTTTCTACTATATTACAAAAACATTTCCTTCTATTAGTCCAAGTGAATTTGTTGTTTCCCAAGTGAATATCTATTAGCATATCGCTTTCCACAAAGTTTTCAAAATCTATTTGAGATTGTTGTTTCCTTCCTACCCCACCTTCTTTGTCTTCTAATTTAACAGTGGCATTAAAATCCCCTCTCAGAATGAAAGAGTCGAAGGCTGAGTTGTTACAAATGACATCTAATTCACTCCAGGCTTCTCTTTTTTGAATATATGAATTAATAAAAAGCATAAATTAGATGCCAGACTTCTTACCTTGTAAGAAATTCATCCCATATTCATAGTAAACTCTTCAATCAAAACATGTTGTGGTCATCGTAACGTGATTAATCCTCCTGAGGGGCCAATAGAATTAACGCTTAGCAATTTCTAGTGTTTCAATTTCTTGACAAGGTTTTGTTTTTCTTGATCTTCTAACTTGGTTTCTTGTAGGAGGAAGATGTCCATCTAAAATAGGTTTAGATAATGTCTTAGAAGACATCTTTTGTTAGGGGAATTCAAGCCCCTTACATTCCATGATATAATTTTCATTATTGTTTAGGAAGGGCTCCCCCCTTCCTTGCTTTTAGCATCTCCCTGATCTTCAATTGACCACTTGCCTCCCCATCCCACTTAATTTTTTCCTTATTTAGGGTGTGACCTCTTTTCTTATGATCTCCACAATTTGGAGATAATTTGGTGGACTCTTTCTTACCTAATTTTAGGGATTTGATTACCAAAGTATCCTTTTCTAAATAGGAAAATTTTGGATTCAGAGAAGTGACCTCTTCCTCCAACCATGGATCTCCATTCCCCTATTTTAGTTCTTCCATCTAATCTTTAGCATATACTTCTTCCTCTAGATTGAGGGCTTCCTCTTTAGCTGCCTTGGCTAGTTCTACTAGTTCTTGCCCTATTTCCATGAATGATTCGAGATCCTCCTGCTAAATATTTGGGTACATAGCCTGTAGAGTTTTTGAGATCTTCATATTTATTCATTACATGAGCTCATCCATATTTTCCAAGGGGGTGGTCCTGTCTTAATCCCCGAAATCATGCCTTCATTCAACTCACAAGTCTCTTTCAGCAATTGTTCTTGGTTTCTAATTGAAGGACTTTTGAAGGAGATAGGATTGTCCTGATGAACTTGGGGTTTGTTGGCATTATCATTGCTTTCATTGAAAAGATTATCCATGTTCTCTGTGAGATGATGACTCTTTTTGAGATTGCCACTAAAATTAACCCTGTCACACTTTGAGCCCCCACCTCCAAAAAATCCTATATCTGATTCAAGACTTGTAATTTTCCCTTTTACAGGGGTTGATACCATGAACACCATCCTAGAGTTCCTACCCAACAACCCTGAGGCTTAGGTTCAAGCACCAAAGATTGTTTGATGATTCCCTAGTCTGTAAAAATGTCTATTTCCTTCCAACAAGGATCTGATAGACTATTTTCTACACAGATTTTGATGCTACTTTCTTCACTCCTGCACTCCTTCCACTCATCTGCATAGATATATTTTCCCAAGTGTTTACCTATTTCTTCCAATACATTTGCTTGCCAAAATTCCCAAGGAAGTTTGGACAGCTTATACCAGTCCTGCACATATTCAAGTTTATGACACCATGGGTTGAAACTGATTTGCCATTTGCGGAAGTAAAAACTATATCTATCCATTAGCTAGATCCCTTCTAGGATTTCTATTCAGATCTCTATCGATGGATAAATAATAAGAAAGAAACCATTATCCAAACCTTTAAGTCTTAAGTTCTTACCCCATCTTTCTTGTCACCATTGGTTTAAACCTTTCTAGTTTAAATTGAAGCCAAATCATTGCGTGATCAACCCTAGCTTTTCCAATTGCTCTATTAACGCACCCAGCAACCTAGATCCTAGCACCATGGTTTTTTTGTTGCCATACCAATTGTTCTTGCTCTAATCTGCAAAGGTCTCCTTGCCAATACCTCCGTCTCTATGATTTCTAGTGTTTTTCCTAAAAGGATGATGCCCATGTCTCCATGGGTGTTTACAATTTCCCTGCCAATGATTGTATCTCCTAAAATGTTGATTCTATTTGAAGTCTTGCCACTTCCTTTTGATTCTATGGTCATGGCCTCTTTTCTACTCTGAACCACTACACCATTCTTCTACTTTTTCCATTTCTTGAATCTTCACTAAGGATAGTTCCTTCTCTGCTTCTATTGCCTAAGACCGAGATTCACAACCTTGCTTCCCATTTTTTGACTCTTTTGTTGCTACATCTTTCCTCTCTAAGCTTGCTTCCTTAAATTCCTTTTTGCCTTCAACAAATTTTTTCCCTTGTTTCTCTACTCCTATTCGCTAACAAGAAAAGTTTCAAAAGTCATAGTAGGCTAGGAGTGTGAGTGAAATCACTACATTTCTCCATTTCACCTCTCATCTGAGGGGTGTGTAAGAGGATTCAAATGAAATTAAGAATTTTATAATTAATATATACAATGAATAAAAATTAAATCTTAATACAAATATTATATTAATATGAATAATATATTAGTATGAATATACACAATATAATATATTAATATTAAGATCAATATAATATTGTAATATTTAATATTGATACACAAATATATAATATTTCACTTTACTATAATATAACATAAATATAAATATATTATAATGGTAATTCTACCAATAAATAATTTAATGTACATTCTATTATTAATATATAATTATTTATATTATTTAATTAATATTTGAAATATCAAATGTATAAATAATATATACAATGAATCAAAATTAAATAATTACATTAATATGCACATTATATTAATATAAATATTACAATTTTTGTAATACGTAAAGAAAAATATTATTTGTTTAACATTTAAAAAAATATTTGTTTGATAAACAAATTCTTAGCAAAAAATTAGCTACTTAATCTGTTACTATTAGCACTAACTTCCCTCCCACCATATTTTTCTCCTTGATTTTAGTGTGTTTGTTTTACTTAGAATAGTATTGCTGCCAATAAAGATTGCACCACTAGCCAAGTCAAACTTGACTATCCTATTGAAACATGGAAACCCTCCCAGATTGTGGGTGATCTATGTTGAGAGGGAATCTCCAGAGTGAGCTTGTTCTCCTTATGATTTTTCCTAACCTAATGACTTATTTGGGAAAAGGGATGAGAGGTAAACTGAAGGAAATAACTAAGATGAAATCTAAGATGATGCACCAATACTAAATTCCTATCAAATCTTACTCACAATCAGAAAACGGAGCATTGATCTTCACAATACTTTGATTTCCAATTCATAAATATTTCAGATGATGGTTTGATTAAACACAACATGAAACATGAATTAAGCAAAATAACTGCATAACCTATCACAAAACTAATACAAAAATAGAGGATAAATGGTTATCATAGTGTAATATCAAATCAATTTTACAAAATGAAAGGTAAAAATGAAGGAAAACTACTGCTACTATATCTGAAGGAATAATGAGTACATAGACTAAATACAACACTCTTAGTGTGAGAGGAGGACCCTAGCATCTTTGCACTCTAATCTGTACTCTATGGTGTAAAAATCTAATTTGAACTGCTGAAAAAAAAGTGTATCTCTAACATATATGCTCTAAAATCAATCTCTCCCTGAAGGGCAGAAAAAAAGATCCTAAAAATAGGCCTCCATGTCCATTTTCAAGCTCCTCAGAAAATAAAAAATAAAAGTTCTCAAAAAGAGTCCAAACTATGAAAACATGATGCCAAAAGATCCCCTTATGTGACGCCACCACAAATCTGCTTTCTTCTGCCCATGAGATCTCAAATTTGTCTCTATCTACCACCAAATAAAACAAATTGAGAGAGGAATATTGGATTTGTCTTATTATCTTTAACTGCCTAAAAATAGTTTAAGTTTTAAAGCAATTTATAAATGATTTCTTTAAAACTAACTTGACAACACTTGGCAGTTTTAATCTATCTCCTATTCGATTTGATTTCTTGCAAAAAAATAAATCTCTATGGCTCATAATTTTGCCAACTCTAATTACAATATTTGATTTTTCCATAAAAAATCATAAAAATAATTATGGGATCATATGATATTTATAAAAAATAAAGATCCCTGATGGCTTATCTCCACATGAACTAGAGATCTCGAAGGCACACATGGCATGTAGACTTGTCTCACATCAAAATGAAAGGCTTCCTCATCATCCCTCAGGGATATACTCCATCTCCAAGGGGTTGAATATATTTTAGGTATTGAACATTTTGAGGGAGCCATTGGCTCTAACTCAATTGATATCATGGAACCTAGGCATCATAATGTGAACACATAACACCTTAAAGGTAATAATTTGTGCCATGGAAAAGAATTAGATGTGATAAAAATGCCACTATTCAATTAGGGCTCAAAGAAACCCTAAGAACAAAATAAAGCACGCCCTATCTTATTGGGCTCATTTTGACTTTAGCACTTTTCAGAATCACTCTATGGATGACAATGAAACCCTTAGGGTTTCAAGCTTGAAAACATTGTATCTTCTGGCATTTTGAGCTTGGTTTCCATGGATTCCCTACAGATTTCAAAGGTAACATTGCTTGCCTTGGCATACATGATTTGTATTTTCAAAATTTCTTTCAATTTCTAAAGTTGAAAATGGCTTCAACAGACGTGTCCATGACATTTCCTCTAATGAAATTGTTGTCACTTGTCATACTACTACTTCTCTGTATCTGGTCACCATTACTACATTTTTAAGAAGGAAAATGAAGCAAAAAGAAAGAAACCTTTTCGGCTCTGTTCACTATACATTGTCTCCATAAATAGGTAATGTCTTTTGTCACTGTATGTTTCATTTCTTCATGGTTCTATAGCTTTTGTGTATTTTGGGGTTCAAAAACATGCATCCATATGTTCTTTATATTACTATAGCTATCTTATTCGATATAAAATAAAGAAGTTTCTTGATATTCGGAGGCAAAATGTATTTTTGACAAGGCTAGCATGATGACATTCTATATAGTTTTTTCCTTTATTGCTCGAAACTAGCTAGTATGGTTCTATATCTTCCCCTCTATGAGGGTTACTTTGTATCGCCACAGTTGTATATATATATATTTCATCTCCATTCATTTTTGTGTTGTCTAAAACACTAGGGTTTGATTGTTGTGAAAGAAACATATACTCCACTTTCTCTAAACACGGTTGTAGCTATATACTCTTACATAGTCCACATCTTTCTATGGCTGAAAAGCATTCCTCATAACTTTGTATTTGCACAAAAACCACTGTATATTGCTTGTGTTTCTTAAAAACCCTAAGAGAGTTTGATCAAAGGTTCATTTTTCTATTTCTTTCTTTCTATATATGATGCTCATAGAGGTCGCAACTGGCATTATTTTCCTCTAAACACTGTAGCTGAAAGTTTAAAACCAAAACCTTTAGTATACTATCTCTTCAGTTCACACCCTATTCTGTACCTGATCTATGTTCATTCCTCTTAAAGAAAGCCATGGTCTATATGCATTTGTGTTCGACATGCTTGAAATACTCCTATATCTATTTACATTATCTCCTTTTCAATGGCAGAGGGCTATAGCTAAACATATATACCAAACTCCTCTTCATGAGGTCATGGTATCTTCTTTTATAGCACTATGATCTTCTCCTTATGATACATATTTGTTTCAGTGGCCATGGGGCCGTGACTAGCAACCAACACCTTTGCGTTTACCTTGTCATTTCATTTCTCTGTAGATGTCTTTTGTGTTCCAATAGCTAAGTAATACATTTGGGGTGTCCACTTGATGTGTACTTTGTATATAATGTTTTCACATGATATGTCACATGCACCTTCTCTCAGTCGTTACCTTGACTATATGCTTTCTTAAAATAAAAATGACAAAACTTAACAGATGATATTTGATATGACAATCCATTTCACCACAGCTCTATGATCACTTTGTATTATTGATGTATTCTTGCAAAACAAACTTAGATTTGTTCATTGCTCCTGTAGATGCTCTCTATTTTGATGTATTTAAGATTTATCATTTTAATGGCAGTTAATCTCTTCCTGTAGCATACATTTGATATTCATGACAGTTGTATTGGTTGACTGCCCCTTCTTGAGTCATTGCATCTTTTGTAGATGTCACCATTTGATATGCACATACCTGATAAAACACACTTTGATGTGTATTTAGTGTAGTGTTCCTTTCATTCACTACTCCTTTCATTCCCTACATGATCTTTTTTTGTTCATTACTCCTCTAGATGGTCTCTATTCTGATGTATTTAAGAGTTATCATTTTAATGGTAGTTACTCTCTCCCTATAGCATACATTTGATATTCATGACAGTTGTATTGGTTGACTGACCCTTCTAGAGTCATTGCATCTTCTGTAGATGTCACCATTTGATATACAGATACCTGATAAAACATACTTTGATGTTGATTTACTACACTATTCCTTTCATTCACCACATATAGTGTGGCATCTCTCATAGGCTATTCATATAGAAACATATGATGTCCTATAGATGTTTATGGAAACTTGCATACTCTTGTCACTATAGCATATCATGATAGCATAGAGGCATATACATATCTTGATATGATCACAAGATGAAAAAGGTATAATCTGTTAGAGTGTCTTCTTGTGGATCCATTTGGCATTTATTACTTGATACAACACCCCCCAGTGGATGAACATGAGAGATCAACTGCTTCATACTTTTGGTTGTTGTATTTGACTTTCTCTTGTAGCATTGTCTACTATGGTCATAACCTCAATCATGTAGTTGTTATCATATTTTCTGAAGCGAGTCTAACAATGTGAAAGGAAACTAGATAGCTTGTTTATGTCTTTACTTTTGATATGCATACATTGGATATCTTCAAACAAATCTACCTTATTGCTTTGACTTTTGATTATTAATTCAGTGTATCATATCAAATATAAATGCATATATATAGAAAATAAATCATTCTAGCTCTTTTAACTACATTTTGGTGTCTTGTTTACCACACTTATTTGATATTTTGCTCAACCATGCATAAGTGAACTAGAATATGTGATACTTTGATTCATTTAGGCTATTCCCTTAGGCACTTTTTAGTCTATGAATTCCATTTTTCCAATGTTAGCTAAAGCAATGATGATAGCTATTTTGTGGATTAAATGCTATTTTTCATTTTTTGATTTGAAATCATGAATATGTCCTAAACCAGAAACCAATGCATATGATTGGTTTGATGCTCTTCCAGTTTGTCATGTAATAAAAGTAACGTGAATAATGATTCTTTCTTTTTCCATTCATCCCTTCTGAGATCAAGGGGAAGTATCATGCCGCGCTCAACCCTTGTGGGAGTCCACTTGACACCACATGCTGATATGTCTTCAATTAGCTACATGACTTATCCTATACCTGCACATGAAATAAATAGATTAGAATAAAACAATGAAGTACCATGATTGTTTCTTTCTCAATTCCTTCTGCATATGGATGATGTTCATTGATCAATGCATTATAAACATAGTTTTATGCCTCTTCCAATAGGATATAGGGATTTCATAACTAGAGCTTCTAAC
The DNA here is from genome assembly GCA_027924645.1 of Cunninghamia lanceolata. Classification (NCBI taxonomy): domain Eukaryota; kingdom Viridiplantae; phylum Streptophyta; class Pinopsida; order Cupressales; family Cupressaceae; genus Cunninghamia; species Cunninghamia lanceolata. Next base: position 7,711,909 of record BSBN01000159.1, read on the forward strand.
AAGACCCTTCCCACATTTTTGTAGGTTCATGTCAAAAATTAGGAGTAGGACAAAAGACAACTTTGAAGATTGAAGACATCCAAGGCAATGATGGATATGACCACCTCTTTCCTGTTCTTAGATGCATAGCATTTTCTTTACAGTTGTATATGTTCAACTATACCCATGGATTGTGTGGAACATTTGATATGTCATTATTTCTTTCAATGCAATGCTTATTCTTTTATGTATTTCAACTTTGTAAATGAATAATCATTGTGGTGAATGAAAGACTTATCTCTTGAATGTTCTGGAATGTAATGAATGATCTAAAATCTTTTCTTCTTTTGAACAATTGAACTGCAATTTATACTGAAGCACAATCAACTATGCAAATAATTTATAATAGAAGAATGTTAACCTTCACTCTAAAAATGAACTTGTCACATCACCTCTACCAATTTTTGCGCTATGGTAAAAAAATTGTAACATTTCTGGTGACTTATGCTATATGCTTGCCTGCTAAGCATTGGATTAGTTACCTTGAACATCCATTGGGCATTGAGTCATACTCTGTCCTTTTCAAACTCAGAAAACACTACAAGTCAGCTCTCCAACAGTCCAAACAACAATAGAAAACTGAAAACAACTCAACTGAAAGCAAACTAACATGCCCTGATGGCCAAAACACTTGTGCAGTAGCACTTAGGGAAGAAAAAAGACTAAAAAACAAATGTGCATGATGCACTTATTAATTACAACACTACTCTACTATGATACAAAGGTAGTACTTGTCCTCAGAAGCAATTCTTGAGGTGGATCCCATTGACTGGGATAGGTAGCACCTCTCCACTTAACTTGGACAACTAAAATGCTTTTTTTTCTTTGCACTCTGTGATAACATATGGCCCATCCCAAATTGCATCAAATTTAGAATGCTTTCCAGGTCTATTTCCTAGTTCATTCCATTTGAATACCAAATCACCAACAATGAATCTTCTTAGTCTTGCCCTCTTGTCAAAAGCATTCTTCATCTGAGCTTGATGTATATCAAGCTTCCTTAAGGCCTCTTTCTTTGTTTCTTCTAGTTCCATAAGCTGAGCTAGCTTGACTACTAAAGGTTGTTCCTCTAGCTGGTCAAGTTCTTTGATGAAAGTCAATGTGGGTAATTCAACTTAAATAGGCAATCTAGCCTCTTTACCATAAGTAAATACATATGGAGAACAACTAGTAGCTCTCTTGGGTGTAATTTTGTCAGCCCAAGCAACCAACTTTAACTTTTCATGCCATGTTCTCTGGTTGTCTTCAATAGTCTTCTTGATGATTCTTAGCAGATTCTTGTTTGTAGATGCGGCCTGCCCATTACCCTATGGGTAATAGTTTGAAGAAGTATTCAAAAAGATATTATTTTTGATAGACCAATCTAAAATTCTCAATCTAATGAAAGCTAAACCATTATATGAGATGATTGAATCTAGTGTACCAAATCTTGATACCAGATCCTGATAGAAACTTAGAACAACAGATTCATTTGCTTCTTTTAAAGCAACAACCTCGGTCCACTTGGTAAAATAGTCTGTGCTAGTCAAAATCCACTTGTGGCCTGCACTTGAAGGTGGGTTTATTGGTCCTATAAAATCTAGACCCCACTTTGCAAATGGTTGTTCAACTTTAATAGGATGCAGGGGTAAGTCAACAAGCCTTTGCATACCTACAAATAATGAACACTTCTCACATCTTCTCACCCAAGAAAAAGAATCCTTAAACAAGTTAGGCCAGTAATCACTAGCCTACCTAACCTTTAAAGCAATTGCTCTAGCTACAAAGTGACCTCTTGAAGGTCCATTGTGAAATTGTAATTCCCCTCATTTTGGCTTGAGGTAGCTGATAGTTTTATACTGCACTTTGATAGTTAGAGACATTTGAGTTATTAGACTTTGGTCTGTGCTTACTATGATCATGATGGACTATATTTGACTAATGTGGTTTTTGATTTGTGTTACAAGTTTTATGATGACATAACTGATGTTTCAGCTCATGATGTATTTCAACATGTTTAGTTGATGGTTAGTTAGATTATGTAGATTGATGTAATCTTGTTGAATGTTATCATGCTTTATGGATCAATGTTACATCATGATGAATTAGAGATGTGGTGTTGATTGTTATGCTTGAGAGTAGGGACGGTGTAGTATTACTCATTTCTAGCACCCTACTATGCTGTGATTCCCTAATTCTGTGTGTTTGATATATATGTGTATGTTGTATACAACCTTTCATCTTGATGTAGGTTGCAGGTACTGGGCATCGAGTCCACCTGACTTTGCAGGTCTGAGCGTACCCTTGGCCAATGGATACTGTTGATGGGAGATAACATGAGGTCTTCCTTAGGTCAAGTTTCAGTCTTTAGTTGTGGTCGTGAGTCGAGATGTTGTCCCTTGGTCCTCGCTTCAGTTTCTTGGTCATCCAGTGGTATGTGGAGTTATTGTCAAGTTTTGTTTAGTTAGCCCATGTGTATTTTGGTAATGCTTTAATGAAATAATAATATTTTAATAATGTTATTAACATGTTAAATATATTAGTATTTTGCTTAGTCATAAAATTTGGAATATTATTTAAGTGAATTTTCTTAAAATAGATTAAATTAAATATTTGTTTTTATGTTTTAATAGTATATGAGTCATATGTTGTTATTGTGGTTAATTAGTATAAAGTTAATTAAATAACAATATTAGTTAATAGTTTAATGGTTGTTAGTTGTTGGATATGATTCCGATTTGGAGAATCTCTTTGTCAAAGAAAATTTTATTTTTTTCTATTTTAAGGGGGGGTTAGTGGGATTCTTTGTAACAAAATTGTGTTAGTGGACATTTATGACTCTTGGCTATTCTTGTTTTTGAAGGGGAGTTGTTCTAAAGGGGGATTGAGTAGGCAAGAAGGGAATTTGGGAAGAAGCTTGATCTGGGCATGTATTGTTGTCTCAGTTCTTATGATTTGTTGTCTTAGTTTTAGTAAATGTATGTGGTATTCCTGTGTGCCTTGATAGTAGAATTGTTTTCTCTATATACTATATCAAGACAAAACCCTTCGGGAGATTTTACTAATATTCTTGTATGTCTTGTTCTAAAAAAAACTTTTGTATCATTGATGACATCCTCAACTAAACTGTTACCCTAAACCTTGCACTTTGAGTTATGCACATCTTAATCTCCTCATCTGCTAACTTTGTAGACCCCTATTTTGGATTGTAAAGTTGAATATTGTGATCTTATTGAGCCCCTCGCATAGTCAAGACTCTTGCATCAATTTAATTTAAGTCATTATTAGATTCTTCATCATTAGTTAATGCATGCCATACTCTCCTTGTCATCTGTAAATCAATATTCAATTAATCCATAAACATGCTTTCAGTAAGCCTCTTTATTAGAACAACATTGTTCTAGGAAATCCCTCTAATTTTTGCTCAAAAGAAGTATCACTTGAATTGCACTATTTCTCTATGATGCCTTGGTCGAGGAGTTATACCTACATGCATCAATATTAAGGAATAGATATTGAGTGAGATAAACCCTATTCATAGCCATTTCTTGTATTAATCTCCGCCAAGACAAAACTAATGTTTATACCTATGTCTTACTAGTGTCATGTTGCCTCATTTGATCCAATCTATTCTTCTGAGGATGCTTCAAAAGACTATGAGCCATGTGTTTATGTCTTCAATCAAAATTTATGCCTTGCCTATTTAATTCGATTGGTAGTCTATTATCATGTTACATACTTTCAGGCCCACTCGATTGTTATTTCTATTCTAGAATATAGTTCTTTGTGTAGATAACTGAGAGTGTCAAGTAGTAAGTCTAAGTATTGGTGCCTCCTTTGACCATCAACTAAATGGTGGAATGTAGTTGACCCATCTTCATTACTACCTTTCTTGCTCAGCATGATAATAATATCAACATTTTTGTAATTTGTAGCACCCGACAATCATCACAATAAGCTTTGTATGCTTTCAAGCCCATTTGTTATACTTGCATTTACCTTCCTTCTAGCAAAGCAATGACACAAATGATGAGCTATGAAGCTACCATCTTTCAAATGCTTTCATTCTCACCATTTTTACAGATCATTAAAACCTGCTGATGTTTATGGAGTTGTTCTATGCCTTATAGTGCATTCATGTTATCATGTTATAATCTTCCTGAAATAGGTGGCTGCCTACAATAATGGTGCAGTATGGTCCAGTTATATCTTAGTCAGTATGAGCAAGTAATCGGCCTAGTCAATAGTTGAAAGATTAGGTCGATTTCATTATAGAAGTTTCTTTGTTTAGGTTCAAAATAATTAATAATAAGTAGGTCCATTTTGTTATTCGTTTAGTGAGGATTTATCTTTTAGGAGTTAAGTTAATATATTATGGTTAATGATAGTAAATGATTTTAGTTAAGTGTTCGATATGGCATATATTAAGGTTACAGTTAGAGTAGATATTTCATATCGTATATGTGTTATTATAAGAAGTTAGAGGGTTACAAAATTTTGTTTAAAATTAATAGAATGTTATTTGTGAGAATAAAATATGTTTTTTGTTAAATTTAAATTTAAGAATATAATGCAATTTTAGTATAGTTCCTTATTATGGAAATTTGAAGTTAGAATATTAGATTACTGTTACAGAATGAAAGTTAGTTTATTTAAATGTTTGTATATTTATTTTCTTATAAAGCTTGTTTTGACGGAATAATGGTGTTATAGCCAATTTGGATAAGGTTGTTAAATTTGGACAATAAATATTGTTAAACTATAGTTTCATCATTCAATGGGTTTAATTATGTTTTGGATAGAGTCTAGGTTTATGTCGTAAATGTTGCAAGTATGGGCCTAACTGGTGTTGTCATTGATGTCAACATACTCCTGTTGCATTAATGAGAAGGATTGGATGAGCTGTGTGTTGAGGAAATTAAGAAAATTAGTCCCAATCTGGAACAGAGAAGATCAGTGAAGACAGTGAGGTAAAGATCCTAGATAAGATGAAGATTAGAGGATGTGCTTCAAAGGGCTTGTAGATATGTGTCTTAAGATGATCCAATAAAGATTCCAGAGGTCCGTATGAAGATATGAAGAAGTTATGTCAACTTAAGTAAAACTAGTTCTGGCAGGTGTTCAGAGGTGACAGAGTGACACAGATAGGTCCGCTGAGATTTGAAAATGCAATATCCTATGCAGCAGATTTGATGGAGTATTTAGGAAGTCAATGTGAAGTGACAACTCAATTGGTTCATGATTTGGAGGTCTGAAATCATCTATTCCAATATGACAATGATGACACACTATGTTCTTGAGGTTCTGAATGAAGGAGAGGATGATTTCAGGAAGCAGAAGTAGTGTGGATGTTCTTGGTGATTCAATAAATCTTGTGGATGTCTTTAGATTGTGTCCAGTTAGTGTTGATGGTCCACATTGAAGGTTGAGCTTGAAATTGAAGAATTACTTATGGATGATGATGTTCTTCCTAAGTCTGGCTGACTGGATGAGTTACACTGACTGCGGATGATCTTAGAAATGTTCTGTGGAGAATGGCATGTTCCTAAAAGAAGTTTGAAGTCTCAAATCTTTGTGGCTAATAGGGTGTTGATCCGTGTGAAGTCTTTTTGTAATTAGTTATTTTCCTGCTCTGGGATGTATGCTAACTTGGATGATTATCCCTAAGTCAATGTCTTGTATAAATAAGGAGTTATAAAGTCATTTTAAAAGGATCTTGTGTGTGATGAGGGTGAGTTAGAGAGGAACAGAGCGAAAGGCAGAGTAGAAGTATTGAGCTTAAATGGAACTAACTCAAGCATGGTAAAGATGCTATTCTTCAGTTCAAGTATGTGATACTTATTATTCTATAGACAGTGTGTCTCTTGTAGGCAGTGGGCCTCTTGTGAGCAGTGTGCTTGGGCAGTGAGCCCTAATTGGCATGTGCCATTTTGTTCTTTCTATTCTTCTAATAGAGAATACAATCTTGGGTTAGTCACCCTATGGTTTTTCCCTTAACTAGGTTTTCCATGTCAAAATCTTGGTGTCATATGCGTTAATGTGTTTCTACTCTTGAATTGTTGCATTATGTTTCTATGATTGATTTATTATTATACTGCTGAATTAAGAAAAGGATTTAAGTGATTAAATTGCAAGGAAGTTTTTACAAGTGATTCACCCCCCTCTCAGTTGTCTACCCTAAATCTAACAATTGGTATCAGAGCTAAGTTCCTCTAAAAAAGCTTAACCGCTTGAGGATATCCAGGATGTCGTCCTACAAGAAGGATAGTCTGAGGTTTTATGAAACCAATTTCACTCTTTGGAAAAGTTGCATGGAATGTTACTTGTAATGTATGGGAATGTAGTATTAGACCATGGCTTCAAAGAAGTATACACCTCCACAGAATGGTCTGAGTACTGTAGATGAAATTAGAGATGCTAAAAACAATCTGCGGACTAAAGAAGCTCTTCTAAGTGCCTTATCTGATTTAGAACTGACAAATGTTGTTGACCTAAAAATTACTCATGAGATTTGGGGAAAACTAGAACTTTTGCATGAAGGAGATAAGTATGTTAAATATGCCAAGCTACAGAGTCTAAAAGGAAAATTCAAAAATCTAAAGATGAGAGAAGATGAAAATATCACTACATTTATGCTAAGAGTAAATGAGCTTGTTTGTGGCATTAGATGTGCTGGTGGAGTCTTGGATGAAGATGAAATTGTTGGAAAAGTTCTCATATCCCTTCCTAATTCTTACAAATATAAGGTTGCTTCCATTGAAGAATTCAGATCCTATTTAGGTACCACAAGAGATCAATTGGTTGGTAAATTGGCTGCATTTGAATTGATCGAGTATGGAGATGTCCCCCCAAGACTGAATCTGTATTCAAAGCTAGTGCCTCTATAAAAGGAAAACAAAGGTTTGATCCGGGAGAGAACTCTTCAAAGAAACTATCATGGTATGAAAAAGAAAGGAAAGACCTAGAAGAGGATGAAGCAGAAGATTTTCAAATTGAAGCCCTTATTGCAAAAATACTACCAAGAGGATCCAGTAAGTATGAAGGAAAATTTCCTTTTAAATGTTTTAACTACAACAAGATTGGTCATTTTGCCTCAAGGTGTCTAGAAAGATTTTCAAGGCCAAATCCTAACAGATCAAGGTTCCAGAAGAAATGTTACTATATCCATGAAGATGATGATGAAGGAGTAACAGATGATGAATCAGAAATAGGAAACAAATCTGGAAGTGACTGGGTGTTTATTGCCATCAAAGAAGAAGATCCAATTCCCTCTGAATCTGTCAATCATAAAATTGTAGAAAGAGGTCTAGTTGCCCAAGTTGAAGAAAAGGATGATTGGGTCATTGACAGTGGATGCTCCCACCATATGATAGGTGACAAAAATATGTTCATAGATTTGGAAAGGTATGAAGGAGGTATGGTAAAATTTGGTGATAATTCTGCTAGTAGAATCAGAGGTAGAGGAACTATTTCTTTTGATGGAAAGAACAAAACCAATAATGTATCGTATGTTGAAGACCTAAAGCACAATCTTTTCAGTGTTGAATAGTTGGTAGACAAAGGCTATGATCCTTGATTCAAAAATGGAAAATGCAAGATCTTTGAAAGTTTCAGAATAGAGATTGCATCTGGTACTCAAACTAAAGGTAATATCTTTTACTTGGTTGGTACTGGTAAAATTTGCTTATTTGTTCAAATTGATCAGAGTTGGTTGTGGCATAAGAGAATGTGTCATGTGAATTTTGATAATATCATCAAGATAAGAAACACTTAGGCTGTAAGAGATCTTCCAAGACTTGTGAAACCTACTAATAGTTTGTGCAAAGAATGTTAGTTTGGTAAACAAAGGAGAGTCTCATTCAAAAGAAAGGAACAATCTTCTACCAAATTATTAGACTTAGTTCATACTAATCTAGGTGGTCCAGCAAGAATCAGGAGTGTGCAAGGTGATAGATACTTCATATTATTAATTGATGACCATTCCCAGATGATATGGGTTACTTTTCTAAAAGAGAAATTAGAAACTCTTGAGAAATTCAAAATATTCAAGGCTATGGTAGAGAATGAAACTAGAATAAAATTAAAATGTCTGAGGTCTGATAGAGGTGGAGAATTCACATTCGGTGAGTTCATAGAATTCTGTGAGAAACATGGAATAAAAAGACAATTGTCTGCTCCTAGGACTCCATTGCAGAATGGAGTAGTGGAGAGAAAGAACTGGACCATCCAGGAAGCATCTAGAACCATGATGATGGAAGCAAATGTTCCTCAGATCTATTGAAGAGAAGTTGTAAGCATTGCAATCTATACTCTCAATCGAGTACAAATCAAAAGCAATATCGGTAAGACTCCTTATGAACTTTGGTTTGGCATCACTCCCATTGTGAGGCATTTTAGAGTCTTTGGTAGCAAATGTTACATTAAAAGAGATGAAGATCTAGGAAAATTTGATGCTAGAAGTGATGAAGGAATATTCTTGGGTTATTCTACTCAAAGCAAAGCATACCGGTGTTATAACAAGAGATTAAGGAAGATTGTGGAATGTACAAATGTGAAGGTTGATGAAGGTATTGAAAAACCCTCAAGGTTTTATGAATATGATGAAGATGATCAAAATGATGTTTTTGTTCAAAAAGTCCAAGCTCCCTCTAAAATTTAGATTCAAACTGATCCAGTAAATTAGGAAGAAGAAATAAGTTTGAATGAACTTGTTTAAGAATTAGAAGTGCAAGAAACTCCCAAAGTTCCTAGGTACGTAAGACTAAATCACTCTGAAGATCAGATCATAGGTGATAAAAGAAAAGGTGTACAAATCAGAAGAAGGATTTATCAAGATTCAGAAGAGTATTGTCTGATTTCAAAGATTGAACCTAAGATAATGAATGAAGCTTGCAATGATGAAAACTGGACTAAAGTAATGGACAAAGAGCTGATGCAGATTGAGAAAAATCACACTTGGGATCTTTTTCCTAGACCTAAAAAAAAGAATGTGATTGGAACTAAATGGGTCTTCTAGAATAAATTGAATGAAGATGGAGAAGTAGTCAGAAACAAAGCCAGATTGGTCCGCAAGGGTTACTCCCAAGTAGAAGGAGTTGATTTTGAAGAAACTTTTGCTCCAGTGGCAAGAATTGAAGCAGTCAGATTATTTCTTGCTTTTGCTACCTTCAAGGACTTCAAAGTATATCAGATGGATGTCAAACCTGCATTCCTAAATGGTGACTTGGAAGAAGAAGTATACATTGAGCAACCAGATGGATTTCAATTGTCTGATCATGGTGATATGGTCAACAAGTTGAAGAAAGCACTGTATGGACTAAAGCAAGCCCCAAGAGCCTGGTATGAAAGATTGGATAAGCATCTTTTGAAGATTGGTTTCAACAAAGGTACTACTGACAGTAATTTGTACTTCAAAATTGACCATGAAAACATCTTGATTGTTGAAGTGTTTGTTGATGATATCATTTTTGGAGGAAGTGATAGTATGTGCAAGACTTTTGTAAATCCAATGACAAGTGAATTTGAGATGTCCATATTTGGGGAAATGAATTTCTTCTTGGGTCTGCAAATCACTTGAACAAGGAAAGGAATTTTCATTTCTCAGACCAATATGTGAAAGAATTGTTGAAGAAATTTAGGATGGAAGACTCAAAACTGTTGGGAATTAAGGTGTCTCAACCTTGGTAATTCTCTACATTTGTAATGTTTGTATTTATTATTTAATTGCCTATGTTGCAAATAATTGGAAATTCTATATTGTCATGTTGTGGGATGTGGCACGGTGATGTGTCAATCCTACATGGATTATGACTTGTTATTTTGTCCTAACATGAGGAGATAGGCATCCCACTTAGTGGTAGGAATATTTTGCCATGTTTCGGCATCTTCTATGTTGTGTAAGGAATGTTTGACCGAAACGGTTATGACAGATTCCTATGACGAATCTATGACATGTAAGAGTCAGAAATAGAAGGTTGTAAGACAGGAGATGACATGTGTCATGAAGCATCTTTGAATGAGGCATATTTGGGTGCCCCAAGGTGGAATATGACATGGTGTAAGAGAATATGCTATTTATAGCATGTGTATGATACATTCTCTTACAACTGTAAGTTGTAATCGCTATGACAGATTCTATGACGGTCGTAAGTGTCGTAAGAGCATCTGTCATAGCCCATTTTGGAAATAGCCAACCTCTTTGGGATGAGAGTTGTGGACAAGTGTTATGCACATTCTACAATGTTGACCAAGTGTCCTTGGGCATGGGTTTTGGTCCAAGATGCCATGTTGGATGCCCATTCCAAGAAAGGTCCAATATTGCCTTGTATTTCCTATTTATACAGGTGCTTGGAGATGGAGTTAGTAGCATAGGTTTATAGGTACTGTTATGCTACCAGATTGACTCTAGACATGAGTGTTGAAGACCTTTGAAGCTTGCATTGAAAGTGTATTGTAAACATTCTTTCGGATTTGTTAATACATTGTGCAGGTTTCTAAGTGTGGGGTTTTTCACCTGATAAGGGTTTTCCCCATCATAAATCTCTCTCTTCTTCTGTCTACTTTCTGGTTCTTGTGTTTTACTACAATATCTCATGTTAATGGTTTAACATTTCTATAATAGTTAGGATAAAATTGAATTTGCATAGCCCTCTCTCAATAGATTAGTGTAGGAAGTGTTTCCACACACCTAGCTTCCTTTCAGTTGGTATTAGAGCTTGATCACCTTTGGTCCTAGTTGTTGGGTAGGAGTTTTTTGAGCTAATCTTACATTGAGTGGGAGTCTGTGTAGAGCATTTTATATCTTATTGCAGCAAGGAGATGGCAGGCACATCAGGAAGGTTTGAAGGAGAGAAGTTCAATGGTAGTAATTTCAAGCTGTGGAAGCTCAAAATGGAAGACATGTTAGTTGACCAAGACCTTTGGGAAAGTGTGAACAAAACTAAACCAACTACAATGTCACAAGATGAGTGGGATCTCAAGGATTGGAGGGCTAAGGGTCTCATAAGACTTAGTCTTGCTGATTCTGTGTTATTAAATGTCCATGAGGAGACTACTGCAAAACTCCTTTGGAAGAAGTTGGGGGATGTGTATCAAGCCAAATCCCTAGTCAATAAACTTTTCCTGAGAAAGAAGTTGTATTCTCTTCGAATGGAGGATGGAGGATCCATTGCTAAGCATATGAATGCCTCTAACATGTTGGTTGCACAATTGACATCTATTGGTGTAAAGATGGAGGAGGAGGATCAGTGTATGACCCTGCTTTGTTCTCTTCTGGACTCATGGGATCATCTTGTCATGGCAATTGGAAGCACCACATCCACATTCAAAATGGAAGAAGTGGTTTCTTCATTGTTGTCTAAAGAGATGTGGAGAAAGTCTTCTGAGGTAGCAAAAGAGGCCCTTGTAGTTTTTGGAAGACCCAAGGAGAAAGGGAAGAACAAGGACAAGAAAGATGAGAAGGGTAGATCCAAATCCCATGGGAGATCCAAATCTCCTAGAAAGTCCAAGGCTTTTTGTTGGAACTATGGCAAGACTAGGCATTTCTGAAAGGAATGCAAAGAGGAGAAGAAGAAAAAGAAGAAAGCTCCTGATTTAGATTCTGACAAATCACAAGATGATGGTGATGCTTTCATCATAGCCCTGGCAACCCATGCATCTGATGATATATGGCTAATTGACTCTAGTGTATCATTCCACATGACCTCGCATTGAGACTGGTTCACTAAGTATGAGGAGTTTGATGGTGGAAAGGTGTATCTAGGTGATGACTCTCATCTGAAGATCATTGGTCATGGAAGAGTCTCTATCCAATTCCCTGATGGTCGAGTGAAGGGGATCTCTGGGGTTCTGCACATCCCAGTCTTAGCACGAAACCTGCTTTCTGTAAGTATGTTGAATGATGTAGGTGTGCAGGTTGTCTTTTCAAAAGAAGGATGTAAGATGACTAGAGGAGCTATGGTGCTTGCTAAGGGTACTAGGAGAGGTACTCTATTTTAGCTAGAGGCATATATTTCACAATGCAATAGTTCTTCCAACTCAAGGAAGAGGGTAGCCGTCACTTAATCTCCACCATCTGAATGAGCAGTGAAGAAATCTATTATTTCTAGTCTTGATGGTTGTAATCATGCATTGGAAGTTAAACTTCCTACAGAAAAGATAATGTTATGGCATAAGAGATTTGGCCACATTGGTGAGAAGGGTCTACGTACCCTAAAAAATAAGAACCTCATTGAGGAGTTAGATGATTGTAATCTTGAGTTTGACTTTTGCAAACATTTCATTTATGGAAAACAAAACCGTGTTCAGTTTTACTCGAGTTCTCATAAGTCTTCTGGTGTGTTGGACCTTATTCATTCTGATGTGTTTGGTCCTATTAATGTTCCTTCGTTATCAAAATTTGTATAGTTTGTATCTTTTATAGATGATTACAGTAGAAGGATATAGATTTATTTTCTCATAAGCAAATCTAAAGTCTATAGCAAGTTTAAGGAGTTTAAAGCCTTTGCTGAAAATCAGACTGGTAAAAAGATTAAATGTTTGAGAACTGACAATAGTGGTGAGTTTTGTTCTACAAAATTTGATAAGTATTGCAAGGAACTTGGTATTGAAAGGCACAAGACAAATCCATACACCCCATAGAAAATGGAGTTGCAGAGAGGATGAACAGGACATTGATGGAGAAGGCTAGGAGTATGCTTAGTGGAGCTAGTCTAGAACAAAAGTTTTGGGCTAAAGTTGTTGCCACTACTTCCTATCTCGTAAATAGACCTCCTGCATCATCTCTTGTTGGAAAGACATCCATGGAGGTGTCGTATGGTAGAAAGCCTTCAATAAGGCATCTTTGTGTTTTTGGTTGTGAGCCATATGCACGTGCCTAGGGAGAAGTGGTCAAAGTTGGAGAACAAAGATGTCAAGTGTATCTTCATCGGCTATGGTGTTCGTGTGAAAGGATACAAGCTTTGGGACCCCGTGGCTGAAAAAATGTTGTATAGTAGAAGTGTCATCTTCAGAGAGCTTACACCTTCTTCCATTGTTTTGCAGCTAGAAGAAACATAAAAGAAAGAGGATGTTGTTCAGTTTCCCCTCACCCCTGAGAAGACTGAACATAAAGACAATGTTCAACCTGTTGATAAGTAGAGCTCTAGCATCTCTAAAATCTCAGAAGAAGAAACTAAACCTCAACCTCAGCTCTTGAGGAGGTCTACATGGATAAGAAAGCAACCTAAAAGGTTTGGTTTTACATTACTTGATTCTAGTTGTGCTTATGCTTTGCTTACTAACAGTGATGAACCTAGAACTGTATCAGAGACTTTGGATATGAAGGATGTAGGTTCTTGGAAGGAGGACATGGAGGAAGAAATGGCTTCTTTGGAAAAGAATCAAACTTGGGACTTGGTGCGTTTGCCTCCTAGATGGAAACCCGTTGGATGCAAATGGGTGTTCAAGAAGAAATTTGGTGCAGATGGCAGTATTGAGAAGTATAAGGCCAGATTGGTTGCAAAGAGGTATTCACAAGTGGAGGGTATAGATTATGGTGAGATCTTCTCTCCTATTGCAAAGCTGACATCCATTCGATTCCTATTGTCACTAGCAGCAGCTTATGACCTAGAGGTAGAACTGATGGATGTGAAGACAACTTTCCTTCATGGTGAGTTGGAGGAAGAAATCTACATGTCACAGCCAGAGCATTACATGGTGAAAGGTAAAGAAAATTTGGTTTGCAAACTTAAGAAGTCTTTGTATGGTTTGAAGCAATCCCCTAGGAGATGGTACTTGATGTTTGATGCTTCTATATTGTCAATTGGATTTGTGAGATTGAAATCGGATCACTGTATTTATTATAAATTTTATGGTGATTGTATTCTCATTGTTGTACTATATGTTGATGATATGTTGCTCATTGGGAAGGGTAAGAATATGATTTCTAATTTTAAATCTCAGTTGTTAGCTCAGTTTGAAATGAAACAATTAGGGGCAGCTAGGTACATTCTGGGAATGGAAATTAGAAGAGCAAAACCAACAGAAAACTTTGCTTAAGCCAGAGTAAGTATGTGAAGTCTATGTTGGACAGTTTCAGCATGGGAAATTGTAGACCATTGTGTGTTCCCATTTCTTTGGGAACCAAGTTTTCTATTGAGGATTGTCCAAAAACTCTTAGTGAGGTGGAGGACATGACAAGAGTACCTTATGCTAGTGTTGTTGGTAGTTTGATGTATGCTATGGGCTGCACAAGACCACACATTGCCCAAGCAGTGGGAGTCCTTAGTCAATTTATGGCTAATCCTGGACAGGTTCATTGGGATGTAGTTAAGCGAGTGTTCATATATTTGAGGGGTACTTCTGAGTATTCCATTTTCTATCATGGTAATGTCTCAAGATCTCTGCATTCTGTTGATATTCCTGGATTTATGGATTCAGATTGGGCAGGTGACATTGATAGTAGGAGATCCACCAGTGCTTATGTTTTACATTGTTTGGTGGTGTTATTAGTTGGATGAGTAAGTGACAACCTATTGTTGCTTTGTCCACGATAGAAGATGAGTATATGGTAGTAACTCATGCTTGTAAGGAAGCCATTTGGCTAAATAGATTGTGTTCTAATATCGGTGTTGATGCAGGTCAGATCACGATCAGTTGTGACAATAAGAGTACAATTTGCCTTACAAAGAATCCAACTTTCCATGCTAGAACAAAGCACAATGATGTTCAGTTTCACTTCATACGAGACATGGTTGAGGATGGAAAGGTAAATTTGGAGAAGGTAGATACTTTGAAGAATGTTGCAGATGCATTGATGAAACAAGTGGGCATAGAGAAGTTCAGATGGTGTTCGAAGTCTATTGGCCTCTCGGCCTATAGCAGTTAAATTTAGTTTTTCTATTGGCTCTTACAAGGTGTTCGACAAGTAGGAGAATTTTGGGAATTAAGGTGTCTCAACCTTGGTAATTCTCTGCATTTGTAACGTTTGTATTTATTATTTAATCTCCTATGTTGTAAATAATTGGAAATTCCATATTGTCATGTTGTGGGATGTGGCACGGTGATATGTCAATCCTACATGGATTATGACAACTTGTTATTTTGTCCTCACATGAGGAGATAGGCATCCCACTTAGTGGTAGGAATATTCTTCCATGTGTCAGCATCTTCTATGTTGTGTAAGGAATGTTTGACCAAAACGGTTATGACGGATTCCTATAACGAATCTATGACATGCAAGAGTCAGAAATAGAAGGTTGTCATGAAGTATCTTTGAATGAGGCATATTTGGGAGCCCCAAGGTGGAATATGACATGTTGTAAGAGATTATGCTATTTATAGCATGTGTATGATAGATTCTCTTACAGCTGTAAGTTGTAAATGCTATGATAGATTCTATGATGGTCGTAAGTGTCGTAAGAGCATCTGTCATAGCCCATTTTGGAAATAGGTGACCTCTTTGGGATGGGAGTTGTGGACAAGTGTCAGGCACATTCTACAATGTTGAGCAAGTGTCCTTGGGTGTGGGTTTTGGTCCAAGATGCCATGTTGGACGCCCATTCCAATAAAGGTCCAATATTGCCTTCTATTTCCTATTTATACAGGTTCTTGGAGATGGAGTTAGTATCATAGGTTTATAGGTATTGTTATGCTGCTGAATTGACTCTAGACACGAGTGTCAAAGACCTTTTAATCTTTCATTGCAAGTGTATTGTAAACATTCTTTCAGACTTGTTAATACATTGTGTAGGTTTCTATGTGTGGGGTTTTTTAGCCGATAAGGGTTTTCCCCACCGTAAATCTTTGTCTCTCTTCTTCTGTCTACTTTCTAGTTCTTATGTTTTACTGCAATATCTCATGTTAATGGTTTAACATTACTGTAATAGTTAGGATAAAACTGAATTTGCATAGCCCTCTCCTCAATAGATTAGTGTAGGAAGTGTTTCCGTACACCTAGCTTCCTTTCAAAAACCAATGAGTACTCCCATGGCAACCAGATGTAAATTGAGCAAAGATGATGACTCTCCTAAGGCTGATTAGAGAAAGTATAGGTCAATGATTGGAGGACTATTGTATCTCACTCAAACTAGACCTAACATTATGAATGCTATTGGTCTTGTTGCTAGATTCCAAGTTGATCCTAGAGAATCTCATGTCATGGCAATCAAGAGGATTTTTAGATATCTAAAAGGGATAGTTGTGTATGGTTTGTGGTATCCTAGAGATCATAATTTCTCTCTTCATGCATACACAGATGCGGATTGGGTAGGAGATGTGGATGACCAGAAGAGTACCAGTGGTGGAGCATTCTTTTTGGGGAAGAGATTGGTTTCTTGGCTGAGCAAGAAACAAGAGGCGATATCTCTATCCATAGCAGAAGTAGAATATATTGTTGCAGCAAGTAGTTGCACTCAAGTTTTGTGGATGAAGCAAATGCTAAGAGACATCAGAGTGGAGTATGAGGAACCTATCACAATCTTCTATGATAATTCTAGTGCAATAAACATTTCAAAGAACCTGGTTGTGCATTCAAAGACTAAACATATATCCATGAAGTTTCACTTTTTGAGAGAGCAAGTGAACAAGAATGAAGTTAGGTTGGAGTTTGTGCCTTCCAAGGATCAGATTGTAGATATTTTTACTAAAACTCTACCTAAGGACTCTTTTGAGTATCTCAGGGAGAAGTTAGGGGTCATTACCCCTCTGGTTCTAAATTAAGGTGCACTAATGTGCATCAGTCCGACGGATCTCACAATCATAGCTTGTGGTCTGGATTGATGTTTGGGAAGCTGTTACTTAGGGAGAGCAGCTGGTATGATTATGAATTGATGCAAGTATGTGCCCTTTGCCATTGATGTCAAAGGGGGAGAGAAGACATGTGAAAAATAAGTAATTGTTGATCAAAGGGGGAGCAGGAAAAAAGAGAAGTCATGTAAATGGTTGTTGCTGATAGGGGGAGTTGTGACAGTAAGGAGAAGTTCTTGTCTTGATGGTTAAAACAATTTTTCACATCATATGTTGCCATCAATGACAAAGGGGGAGATTGTTG
This sequence comes from Cunninghamia lanceolata, assembly GCA_027924645.1. Lineage (NCBI taxonomy): Eukaryota > Viridiplantae > Streptophyta > Pinopsida > Cupressales > Cupressaceae > Cunninghamia > Cunninghamia lanceolata. Next base: position 7,728,956 of record BSBN01000159.1, read on the forward strand.
CAAGTATGGGCCTAACCGGTGTTCTCATTGGTGTCAACATACTCCTGTTGCATTAATGAGAAGGATTGGATGAGCTGTGTGCTGAGGATATTGAGAAAATTAGTCCCAATCTGGAACAGAGAAGATCAGTAAAGACAGTGAGGTAAAGATCCCAAATAAGATGAAGATCAGAGGATGTGCTTCAAAGGGCTTGTAGATATGTGTCTTAAGATGATCCAGTAAAGATTTTAGAGGTCCACATGAAGATATGAAGAAGTTATGCAACTTAAGTAAAACTGGTTCTGGCAGGCGTTCAGAGGTGACAGAGTGACACAGATAGGTCCAGTGAGATATGGAAATGCGATATCCTATTCTACAGATTTGGTGTCGTGTTTAGGAAGTCAATGTGAAGGGACAACTCAATTGGTTCATGATCTAGAGGTTTGCAAGCATCCATTCCATAATGACAGTGATGATAGACTATGTTCTTGAGGTTCCAGATGACAGAGAGGATGATTTTAGGAACCAAAAGTAGTGTGGATGTTCTTGGTGATTCAAGCAAGCTTGTGGAGGTCTTTGGATTGTGTCCAGTTAGTGTTGATGGTCCGCATTGAAGATTGACCTCAAAATTGAAGAATTACTTATAGATGATGATGTTCTTCCTAAGTCTGGTTGACTGGATGAGTTACACTTCTTGTAGATGATCTTGGAGATGTTTTCTGGAGAATGGCATGTTCCTAAAGGAAGTTTGAAGTCTCAGATCTTTGTGGCCGACAATGTGTTGATCCGCAAGAAGTATTTTTTTTTTTAATTAGTTATGTTCTTGCTCTAGAATGTATGCCGACTTGGATGATTATCCCTAAGTCAATGTCTTCTATACATAAGGAGTTGTAAAGTCATTTTAAAAGGATCTTGTGTGTGATGAGAGTGTGGTAGAGAGGAGTAGAGCAAAAGGCAGAGCAGAGGTATTGAGCTTAAATGGAACTAACTCAAGCATGGTAAAGATGCTATTCTTCAGTTCAAGTATGTGATAGTTATTATTCTATAGACAGTGTGTCTCTTGTAGGCAGTGGGCCTCTTGTGAGCAGTGTGCTCGGGTAGTGAGCCCTAATTGGCATGTGCCATTTTGTTCTTTCTATTCTTCTAACAGAGAATACAATCTTGGGTTAGTCACCCCATGGTTTTTCCCTTAACTGGGTTTTCCACGTCAAAATCTTGGTGTCATATTGGTTAATGTGTTTCTACTCTTGAATTGTTGCATTATGTTTCTATGATTGATTTATTATTATACTGTTGAATTAAGAAAAGGATTTAAGTGATTAAATTGCAAGGAAGTTTTTACAAGTGATTCACCCCCCCTCTCAGTTGTCCACCCTAAATCTAATAGTAAAGTTGTATTTCCGAGGCCTAGGGTGTTATTTCATAATTCATACAATTTTTGTAGGTGTTCTTATTTATATGTGTTGTTAGTATAATGTGTTCTTGATCATGAATGATTTCCTTGGTTTTGAAAGGAAAGAGTATATATTGGTCTGGGTTAAAATTAGACCTTATGGATTCAAGTGAATGCAAAGTCAGGGAATGCATTGTATTGTGCAATCATTTTGTTGATTCTTGTTGTTTTACAAGGGTGTCCTAGATGTAGTTAGGGAGGAGTGGTTCTCAATGTGGGGCCAATGCCCTAAGTGGCTAGCTGGGTAAGCCATTGAGGGTCTATTAACAAGTGATGACCTTAAAATAAACCTAAGGGGGGTTTTGGGTAATCTTTAAACTAAGAAAGATAAATTGGATACATCTCCCATGCCTTTAGTGCTTGTTTAGGCTAATGATCGAAGAGAAGGCCTAGTCAGCAAAATCAACCTCCTTACGAAAGGAGAGTTGATTCCACATGTGTCACCCTATGGGGCCGGTGTCTTTGGGAGACTGCCAGGGTAACCATAGATGGGGGCAAGTGTCTAGTGAGAGACTTCCAGGGTAACCCATGATAGGACCATGTGATGACACTCCTCCCACTACAACCTAGCATACCCTAGTTGCTATTCTTTGTTTAAGTTCCTCAGAAAGTGGTGAGTCTATGATGATCTTTAGATATGCTTGACATGTGTGAGTTACTGTTAGTATCTTGTTGTTTTTAGTTTTACCACATAGTTGTTAATTGGGACCTTATTGTTATCTCCTAGCTTGGGGGTGGACCTCAGGGATCCACATTGGTTGGGTAGAACAGCTTAATCCATTAGTTATTCTTGGTCGTCTTGGTTCGTGATCATTGTAGTCATGATTCCAGTTCTAGTTTTGTACTTGCATACTCAAAGCTATATTGCACCTTCCAAATTGTAAATCTTGTTGTAGATTGTAAACCAATGTAATCAGTGCTCAAGCTTGTAATCATGTAATCTTGTATCTAAACTTTGTAATTGTTCATATCTATAAATGAATGATGGAAATTCTCTTTAGTTGTATTATAATGTATATTTGTATTGTTATAAATTTATGTTTATTTGATGTAGTTATGTACTGTTCATTTTAATTAATGTTGTTTATAGTGTAATTTTATTTAATAAATAATGCATTTACTTGCTTCAAAAAAAAAATATTTTTGTAAATTTTGCACTAGTTAGTCTAACGCTCTAGGGTTGCATGACGGGGCATCATAGAAACTCTTCTAATAGCTTATCAACTTGATAAGGTCCAATACATCTCAGAAATACACCATTAAAGTCTCTACTATACAAAATACTATTAATGATAGCATAAGGAGTAGCTTGTAACTTGAAATACCTTCTTCCTGACCTATCCATACCCTTAGGGCATTGACTAGATTGTAAATAATGCATCATCTACTACACCCAGCTGTTTGTAGGAGCTGGTACAATGGATGGTACATTATTATGTAGTACTATTTCCTTATCCTTTTCATGTTATTCATTGGGCTCTTCATTGTCTGTAAGCTACTTACATAAGCCCTTGCCTCTAATCAGATTGGTCACTTTGATATCAACATCAAATTCCATAACTTTGGTTATCCAACTAGGCCTCTTATCATTTATATCTCTGTTTAATAAGAAACTCTTGACAGTGGGGTGAGCAACTATTAGGTGAATTTTGTTACTGGACAGCATGTGTCTAAATTTCTTGAGAATCCTAACAACAACAAAAACATGTTTTTCCATAGAAGAATACTTTACCTCATAATCATGCAATACCCGGCTGAAAAATGCTACTGGCTACTCTAAACCTTCATCATTTTTTTGACATAACATTACAGAGATGGTGTCAGTACCTCCAAAATCATACAAAATAAAATCCCTCTCATAATTAGGATTAATGAGGGTAGTGGCAACAATGAGAGCTACCCTGATATGCTTGAAGCTTCCTTTTCCTTCCTTAGTCCAGCTGAGTGGCACATTCTTCTTCAACATGGCAGTGAGAGGTTGTAACAAGGCTACAATGTTTGGAATAAATCTTTGCACAAAATTAATTCTTCTAAGAAAGATCTACAAGCCTTTGTTATGTGCAGGTAGTAGTAAATCTAGAATGGTGGAAACTCTATCAGGGTCAATAGAAATACCTTGTTTTGAAACAATATGGCCGAGAAGTTTACCTTCATGAACTAAAAATATGCAATTTTGGGGGTTCAATGAAACTCCAAACTCTCTACACCTCTGAAAAATCTACTTCAAGTGGTCAAACTGATCGTTAGCATCTTTGGAAAAAATAGTTGTCATCTAAATACACCAGTACTATTCTATTCATAAGGCCATGGAAGGCCATATTCATTGCCCTCTGAAAGGTTGCCCCTGTATTGGACAAACCAAATGGCATTTTTTGATAGGCCATGGTACCCCACTTAGTTGTGAATGCAATTTTATATTGATCCTCTTCTTTGACTAGAATATGGTTGTAACCTGAGTAACCATCTAACAAGGAATATCTATCAGAACCTGAAACAGTTTGCAATATTTGTTCCATGGAAGGAAGAGGGTAGTGGTCTTTCAATAAGGTCTGATTTAGATCACAGAAATTGACACAAAGTCAAATTTATCCATTCTTTTTCCTGACTGGGACCAAATTGGAAACCCAGGAGGTGTGCTTTATTGGGAATATGATACTGCTCTCAATTAGTTTGTTTAACTCAACCTTCATTAAGTACTCAAGTTTTGGATTGAGGGGTCTTTGTTTATGCCTAATAGGCTTAGCATTAGGCCCTAATTCAATGGTATGCTTGGCCAAACTAGGATCAAACCCTCTTAAGTCTTATACTCCCATGCAAAAACATAAAAAAATTGTTGACATAATTTAACAAATGACTATTGTTTTTCTTTAGTACATACCTTTCTAAGTTTTAGCAGCTTGTCCTTAAAAATTTCTATGGTTTCATAATATTTTTGCTTGACTGTCATGCTGCACTTGTCCTTTCTAAACTCATCATCTGTATTAAACACTAATTCTAGTGTCACCAGTCCTTTGGGTGTTGGATTTCCATTGTATAAATTGATCTTTAAATTGCTACTAGTATTTATGTTGATTATCAGCTACAAATTCAGCTTCTACACTAAAAATACTTAAGATTTTCTCATCACTATCAAACACTTGGCAGGAAACACTATTGTCAGGTATAGAAGGTTTGACAACTATCTTGACATATGGCTATACTTCAATATTTTGAATATGATCAGGAATCTCAAATTGAGATCCCAAGGCTGCAAGCTTATCTGCATACTTATTTTGGTTTTTTGGAATCAAAAATAGATTAAATGCATTAAATAATTTAATTGACTCCCACACTCTCTGCTTGTACTTTTTGTGTAGGTCATTTTTAGCGACATTCAGATTCCTAACCTGATTAATGATTAATTCAGAATCACCATAAACTTGGATAGATTTGATACCTTTTTCTAAGCCCACTCTAAACCATGGATCAAGGCCTCATATTCATCCACATTGTTTGCTAAAAGTGAACCTCAAGGATGCATAGTACTTGTCTGCTTCAGATGAAATCAACACATTACCTCAACCAACACCTATCTTGGTCCTAGATCCATCAAAGTATAGCTTCCAAAGTTGATCTTCTTGTTGTCCTGACTGATTTTGGTCCTTAATTTGATTAAGAATCACTGCATCAATTTCCTAAATCATATAGATGCCTAATCCTACCTCATCTATGTGATAGAAAGGGTCACATTCATGATCTTCAGCTACCTAATCATGTAAATTTATATCTTCTATAGGTGCATTGGGATCTAGGCTCATGTGTTCATCCTGCTGCCTGTAGGTGATGTATAGACTAGCATTTATTAGGCTGGGAACATAGGGCTCAACATGGTCCTTTGCAAGTGGTTCAAATTGTATAGTTACTTTCATACCATATCTTGTTCTAAAAAATAAGTGGAACCAATTGGAAGACAAGAAACCACCCAATTTGGCTGTGAACTCCCTAGAAAGGCATAATACAAAGCTAGGTGGTAGATCAATAATGTAAATGTCCTGATGGATTACAAAATTAGGACAAGCATGCAGTGTAAGAGGCAAATTTCTGATTATACATGTAGTACTAAGTGTAGACCCCTTGAACTGGACTACTCCTTTTGCAAGGAGCTCATAAACCAATCCTAATGAACCAGTTAGACTTTTGGGCATGACTAAACTGCTTGTTCTTGAGTCTATCATGCAGTTATGAACAATCTTGTCACCAATAATCAAACTTAGGTAGAAAGTATGGGGTTTTACCTCATTTCCTGGCTGCCCACTCTTGATTTTTGAGCTATTGGCAAGTACAACTTTGGCCTTTTCTTGATAGAACATTCAAAAATTGAAAGTTTAGCCAAGGCCTCTTGCAAAAAATTCTTTTGGCTAGGAATGCGCAAGGCATCCATAACTGACATACTCACTATAGCTTTCTTAAGATGATCAACTATGTTGAAGAAAAAGGATTTACCTTTTGTTGTCCTGTTACAGTAGCAGCATCAATCTACCTTTGTGAAGACTGTTGTTGCACTTTGGGTTGATCCTTTACTGGTACAGTTTTATCCCGTTGCAAAATTTGCACTTTCTACTGTGATACAAGGGCAGTTTGTGATGGAAAGGCTTGATTTTTATCCTTTATAGGCCATTATTATACCACTGCAGCTTGCTGGTTAATATCTACAGCCTTCTATTTTGATCTTGTGTTGGCTGAAATAGGTGTATTTTTCTAATATTGGCCTTGTGGATAACTTATACCACATAAATCAAAATCCTACCAGTTCATTAAGGCCACATCAACATTACTTTACTAAATTGAAACTTCACCAGAGACACCTTCTGAACTTGCATAGCCATTCTAAACCATGAGTACCTGATTTCTTACTCCATTTGTGCATGCATCTTGATTATGCAGTTGGTGACATGGATAACACTAGTCACTATCTTGAGCTATGTTATTTTGTGTGGGTACAAGCTCCTTCGAGGTGCTAGCAACATTTGGATTGTAAGATTGGAAGGGTCAAGGGTTGTAGTTTCTTCTTTGACCCTGAGGATCAGCTTGAAAAGGCTACCTATACTACTAATTGGGCTGATACAGAGCTTGGTAAGGCCTATACTTTTGACCAAACTACTTCTTGATATTAACAATCTCATTGCTAATGGTTTTTAGTGTATTATTAAGTGCTTGGTAATCCTGAAGTCGTACAGTGGGTTCTTGGGCTGCAGGTTGATGGGCTATTGCAGGAACATGTGGGACAACAACCAAAGGAGACACTGCAATTGGCATAGACGGCTAGATTTTTGGGAAAATGGGTAAGGGAGGCCTCGAGGCTATCTTCCCTACTTGGATGAGGCAGATTTCTTCTCTAACAGCAACTTCAAAAGAATCAAGAAGGGTGGTTCCTCCCATAGACTGAATCATTACAGAAATTTCACTGTTCAAAGCTTTAAGATAAAACAAAAATGCATGCCTTGGTAGGGGTTTTACCATTATGGGGATTCTATCCTAGGTTTTCTGAAATCAATAGTTGAAATCAACCATGTGTTCATGGGGTGCCCTTTTGATGGTGCTCAACTACTCTAACAATGAGAGATGATCAGATTTGTCCTTGAAATGTTTGTGCAATCCATCTCCCACATCATCCCATGATGAAATTGAATTCTCTGCAAGTCCTCTGAACCATTGTAACACTTTTCCCTTCAATGATGTAGCCAAGAGTATGATTGCTACATTTTTGAGTAACATTGTGTACAACACATAGGGTCGCCACATCTTGAATGTATTCAGTAGCTATAGTATGATCCTCTCCAGTGAAATATGATAGTACTTTAAGGGTTACAATAGGAATATCATCTCTTTGGGCAAGCTGTAATGGGCTACCTCCATTAAAAGGCACAAATGTGAATTGTCTAGCCATTATTGGTATTTGAACTACTAGCACCATACTTCTGCTTCTTTTTACTGGACTCAGAGAACTAAATCTTGGAGGTGTAGATTTTGATCTTCTTGATGATTCAGCTATCTTGCTTGTTGATCTACCTCTTCTTTTTGGTGTAGATAGATATAAATAGTCAAATGGGCCTAGATTAGATCTAGTTTTCATAGACTGGTAACACTAATCTATATGCAAGACTAGAGAAAATGAGTCACCAAGTATATCGTAAAAGCCTCCAGAGGCTAGAATATTGCTGCATACACTAGAACAGTAGCTATGAGGGTACAAAAACTTCTCTAAAATCACTTTCAAAGTCCCACTGGGCATGCCAAAAACTATTTTCAATCAAGATTGTGCCACTAGCTAAGTCAGACTTGACTATCCTGTTGAAACATGGAAACCCTCCTAGATTGTGGGTGATCTATGTTGAGAGGGAATCTCTAGAGTGAGTTGGTTCTCCTTATGATTTTTCCTAATCTAATGACTTATCTAGGAAAAGAGATGAGAGAGGTAAATTGAAGTAAATAACTAAAAATGAAATCTAAGGTGATGCTCCAATACTAAATTCCTATCAGATCTTACTCACAATCAAACCACGGAGTATTGATCTTCACAACACTTTGATTTTACCCAATTCATAAATATTTTACATGAAGGTTTTATTAAACACAACATGCAACCTGAATTAAAAAAATAACCACATAACCTATCATAAAACTAAGACAAAAATAGAGCATAAATGTTTATCAAAGTGTAATATCAAATTAGTTTTGCAAAAAGAAAGGTAAAATGAAGGAAGACTATTGTTGCTATATTTGAAGGAATAATGAGTACATAGACTGAATACAACACTTAGTGTGAGAGGAAGACCTTGGTATCTTTGCACTCTGATCTCTACTCTATGCTATAAAAATCTAATTGGAACTACTGAAAAAGAAGTGTATCTCTAACTTATATGCTCTAAAATCAATCTCTCCCTAAAAGCTAGAAAAAAGCTCATAAAAATAGGCCTCCATGTCCATTTTTGAGCTCCTAAAAAAAGCAAAAATAAAAGCTCTCAAAAAAAATCCAAACTGTGAAAACATGATGCCAAAAGATCCTCTTATGTGACCCCATCACAAATCTTCTTTCTTTTTCTCATGAGATCTCAAGTTTTTCTCTATCTGCCTACAAATAAAACAAATCGAGAGGAATATTTGATTTGTCTTATTAGCTTTAACTTCCTAAAAATAGTTTAAGTTTTAAAGCAATTTATAAATGATTGCTTTAAAACTAACTTTACAACACTTGGTAGTTTTAATCTATCTCCTATTCAATTTGATTTCTTGCAAAAAATAAATCTCTATGGCTCATAATTTTGCCAACTGCAATTACAATGTTTGATTTTTTCATTAAAAATCATAGAAATAATTATGGAATCATATGATATTTGAAAAAAATAAGAGCCCTGATGGCTTATCTCCATAATAACTAATGATCTCTAAGGCACACATGGCATGTAGACTTGTCTCACATCAAAATGAAAGGCTTGCTCATCATCCCTAAGGCATAAACTCCATCTCTAAGGGGTCAAATATATTTGAGGTATTGATCATTTTGAGGGAGCCATGGGCTCTACCTCACTTGATATCATGAAACCTAGGCATGATAAAGTTAACACATAACACCTCAAAGGTATTAATTTGTGCCATGAAAAAGAATTAGATGTGATAAAAATGCCACTATTCAATTAGGGCTTGAAGAAACACTAAGAACAAAACAAAGCATGCCCTATCTTATCAGGCTAGTTTTGACTTTGGAACTTTTTAGAATGGCTATGTAGTTGACAATGAAACCCTTAGGGTTTCAAACTTGAAAACACTATATCTTCTGGTATTTTGAGCTCTGTTTCCATGAATTTCCTACAGATTTTGATGGTAACATTACTTACCTTGGCATACATGATTTGTATTTTTAGTTTTTCTTTCAATTTCTAAAGTTGAAAATGGCTTCAATAGCTATGCCCATGACATTTCCTCTGATGAAATTGTTGTCACTTGTCTTACTGCTACTTCTTTATATCTGGTCACCATTACTGCATTTTTGAGAAGGAAAATGAAGCAAAAAGAAAGAAAGCTTTTTAGCTCTGTTCACTATACATTGTCTCCAGAAATAGGTAATGTCTTTTGTCACTATATGTTTCATTTCTTCATGGCTCTGTAGCTTCTGTGTATTTTGGGGTTCAGAAACCCGTGGCCATATGTTCTTTAACTTGTTGTAGCTGTCTTATTTGATACAAAATAAAGAAGTTTCTTGATATTCTGAGGCAAAATGTATTTTTGACAAGGCTAGCATGCTGACATTCTATACAGTTTTTTCCTTTATGGCTCGAAACTCACTAGTATGGTTCTATATCTCCTCCTCTCTAAGGGTTTCTTTGTATGGTTGTGACTATATATATTTCATCTTCATGTATTTTTGTGTTGTCTGAAACCCTAGGATTTGATTGTTGTGAAAGAAACATATACTCCAATTTCTCTAAACATGGTTGTAGCTATATACTTTTGAACAATCCCTATTTTTCTATGGCTCGAAACCATTCCTCATAACTCTGTGTTTGCACAAAAACCACTGTATATTGCTCTTGTTTCTTAAAAACTCTAAGAGGGTTCGAACAAAGGTTCATTTTTCCATTTGTTGCTTTCTGTATATGATACTCATAGAGGTCGCAGCTGGCATTACTTTCCTTTGAACACTGTAGCTAAAAGTTTGAATCCCTTGGCATACTATCTCTTGAGTTTACACTATATTCTATACCTGATCTATGTTTGTTCCTCTTAATGAAGGCCACAACCTCTATGAATGTGTGTTCGACATGCTTGAAATACCCCTGTATCTGCATACATGATCTCCTTTTCAATGGCCTCGGGCTATAGCTAAACATATATACCAAACTCTTCTTTATGAGATTGTAGCATCTTCTTTTATAGCACTCTAATCTTCTCCTTATGATACATATTTGTTTCAGTGGCTATGGGGCCTTGACTAGTAAATAACACCTTTGCATTTACCTTGTCATTTCATTTCTCTATAGATATCTTTTATGTTCCAATAGCTAAGTAATGCATTTGGCATCGCCACTTGATGGTATGTCACATGCACCTTCTGTCAGTCATTACCTTGACTGTATGCTTTCTTAAAATAAAAATGACAAAACTTAATAGATGATATTTGATATGACAATCCATTTCACCACAGCTCTATGATCACTTTGTATTATTGATGTATTCCTTCAAAGCAAACTTAGATTTGTTCATTGCTCCTATAGATGGTCTCTATTCTGATGCATTTAAGATTTATCATTTTAATGGCAATTACTATCTTCCTGTAGCATACATTTGATATTCATGACAGTTGTATTGGTTGACTGCCCCTTCTTGAGTCATTGCATCTTCTGTAGATGTCACCATTTGATATGCACATACTTGATAAAACACACTTTGATGTGTATTTAGTGTATTGTTCCTTTCATTCACCACATACAATGTGGTATCTCTCATTGGCTGTTCATATAGAAACATATGATGTCTTGTAGATGTTTATGGACACTTTCATACTTTTGTCACTGTAGCATATCATAATGGCATAAAAGCATATACATATCTTGATATGATCAGAACATGAAAAAGAAATAATCTATCAGAGTGCCTTCTTGTGGATCCATTTGGAATTTATTACTTGATACAACACCCTTCTATGGATGAACATAAGAAATCAACTGCTTCATACTTTTGGTTGTTCTATTTGACTTTCTCCTATAGCACTATCTGCTATGGTCATAGCCTCAATCATGTAGTTCTCATATTTTTTGAAGCAAATCTAACAATGTGAAAGGAAACTAGATAGCTTGTTTATGTGTTTACTTTTGATATGCATACATTCGATATCTTCAAATAAATCTACCTTATTGCTTTGACTTTTGATTATTAATTCAGTGTATCATATGAAATGCAAATGCATATACATACTAAATAAATCATTCTAGCTCTTTTAACCACATTCTGGTGTCTTGGTTACTGCACTTATCTGATATTTGGCTCCACCATGCATAAGTGAAGGAGAATATGTGATACTCTGATTCATTTGGGGGTTGTTCCCTTAGGCACTTTTCAGTCTATGAATTCCATTTTTCCAATGTCAACTAAAGCAATGATGAGAGTTTTTTGTGCATTAAATGATGTCCCTTTTATAGTTCAGTTCATTTTTATGGCTCCATTTCATTTCTTGATCTGCAATCATGAATATGTCTTGAACCAGAAACCAATGCATATGACTATTTGGATGCTCTTTCAGTTTGTCAAGCAATTAAAGCAATGTGAATAATGATTCTTTTTTTTCCATTCATCCCTTCTGAGATCAAGGGGAAGAAACATGCTAGGATCAACCCTTGTGGGAGCCCACTTGACACCACATGTTGATATGTCTTCAATTAGCTACATGACTTATCCTATACCTACACATGAAACAAACAGATCAGAATAAAACAATGAAGTTCCATAATTGTTTCTTTCTTAGTTCCTTCTACATATGGATGATATTCATTAATCAATGCATTATAAACAAAGTGTTATGCCTCTTCTGATAATATATAGGTATTTCATAAGCAGAGCTTCTAACAAGACCCTTCCCACATTTTTGCAGGTTCATGTCAAAATTTAGGAGCAGGACAGAAGACAACTTTGAAGATTGAATACCTCTAAGGCAATGATGGCTATGACCTTCTCTTTCCTATTCTTAGATGCTTAACATTTTCTTTATAGTTACATATGTTAAGCTATACCCACAGCTTGTGTGGGACATCTGATATGTCGTTATTTCTTTCAATGCAATGCTTATTCTTTTATGTATTTCAACTTTGTAAATGAATCTCTCTTGAATGTTCTCCAATGCAATGAATGATCTAAAAAAATTTCTTCTTTTGAACAATTGAATTGCAATTAATACCAAAGCACAATCAACTATGGAAATACTTTATAACAAAAGAATGTTAACCTTCACTCTAAAAATGAACTTGTCACATCAGCTCTGCCAATTTTTGAGCTATGGTGAATAAATGGTAACAAGTATATGACAAAATCTATCTAAGCCTAAATTTTGAGCCAATCACAACATAGATAAATAATTTTTTGAATATATTTTGTTAAATTTTCTCATGTACACTTAGGAAAAAATTAAAATTTGTTCAACATGAAAATAATACTCTATTTTGACTAGCTTACTCTAGATAGACTAATCTCTAGATAAAAAAACTCATTGCAATAAAATATAGTGGCATTAAGGGGATGACTATGACCACTAAGGGGATGACTGTGACCGTGTACATAAAAACTAAAAAGAGCCCACATAGTATTTTTAAAATTATAAAGTGTTTTGAATTTAAAATATAACTGACATACTTTTATTAAATGTATGTAACTAAAAATTATAAACAACCTTTTTTTTAATAAAAGGGGGGTAAAATTTTTATTGAATTAGAAAAGCATTACAAAGAAAAATGGAACAAACCCACCAAGGGACCAAGCAAAACCAAGGATTAAGTCACACCCAAGAAGCACCTCATATCCTCCATAACCCATTCTTCAAGAATAGGGGCCAAATCTCCAGGAAGGTTGCCCCAGTCATTCAGTTTCCAAGTCCCCATCTTCTCAAATAGCCACCTCGTCAAACCATCATCAACCTTATTCTACTCTTGAAGAACATGACAAAATAATAGAATCCAAAGTAGTGCTTAAAGATATAATTTTCTTGATCACCACCACAAACTGCCAATTCACATCCTCAAAATGTCTCTTTTTCAACATATCAATAATAACCTGAGAATCAGATTCACAAAAAATCTACCTCCAACCTAGGGCACACACACATTCTAACGCCATAAAAATAGCTATAGCCTCCATGAGATTATTAGTATGATGACCTCTATATATAGAGAAGAAAAAAACCACCACTCCTGAACTATCTCTGCCAATACCACCAACTCTAGCATGCCCAGGATTATCTCTAGAAGAATCAACAATATTAATTTTCAACTCCCCCAGTGCTGGGGACACCAATGACCAATCTCCCACCTACTATCATGGTGATCAGTCTTCAAATTTCTCTTTCCCTTCCAATGAAGACATAGAACACTAACCACACCAAGGTCACCAAGATCAACATGAATAGTCAAATCACACTTAGCATACAATATTTCCTATAGGGTCCCCAGAATCCTTAGCCAGAGCTGACCAACAAGCAACTTCTTGTCCAAAACAATTCTATGATTGCACTCCAACTAGATATGCTAGATTATCAAACTAGGGCCAATTATCTAGGCTATGAGAAGAAAAGAGATCTTAATGGGAGGAGACCACAGGCTCCTCCAAAAGTTGTCTAAAGAAGAAGCATGTCTACATGGCATGTTCTAGAGATTCCACTAGAAATGCTAGATAAATTTCACAAAGGGACACTAAAAGAAGAGATGGGGAATACACTCTTTGTGCCCAGCACACATAACACACCTAGAATGACCCTAAAACCCACACTTCCAAAGATTCTCCCAGGTAAGGCACCTTCCTTGCACCACTAACTAGGAGAAAAAATTACACTTAGGCCAATAAAATTTATTCCAAACTTGTTTCCACCATGAGACCTCCAAACTCCCATACAACTACTTATCAAGAACTTGATAGCCTAAGGCAACAGAAAATTTACCTTTTGGATCCGGACCCCAAGCAAGCACATCACTCCAAGGAAGTGAATTACAAACACATCTCGACAAAATCTTAGCAAGCTCCTGGTGATCCCCAACCACACCACCAAGAGACCACTCTTACAAGTCCTTCCATCTACACACACTAACCAAGCCCAAAGTCTGAAGAGTCTTAAAATCAACAACACAAGTCCAACCAGTATCAACAAAATACTGACACAAATTCTACAAATGAGGGTGAGTAGACAAAATGGGAGGATGACCATCCTAGGAATCATAATATAAGAGAGCATCCTGTCCACCATTACAAATCCAAAACAACCTCTGCATAACTAACTAAGCTCCCCTTTTGAGGTACCCCAAATCATAGAACCCTTCCCCTCTAAACTGAAGTGAGCATCATCCCCCCTCACCACCACACCCAGGTATTTTCAAATAAGGATCTTTGCTGACAACTGATGTTGTTGAAAACACCATTGCCAATACATCTTAGCCACTAAAACTTGACCATTCTATAGCATAAAATATTAATTTTAGAGAAAACCCTAAAAAGTTTTAATGCCACATCTAAAACTATCGAAAGATCAAAGATTAAATGCAACCATTATGACAGTTAACAATAGTGAATATGTTATACCAACATCTTTGGATTGACTTCCTTGAGATACATAACTGATACCATATGGTTTGGGAGAGACTTTGACATGGATGGTTTCTAATGTACCTTGCTCATGAAGGCCTAAGCTTTTACCTTGATAATTCAGTTTTTGGAACATATGATGTGAAATGGGATGCTTATTTTTAAGGATACAAGACACAAGTTCCTTATTTAATGATGAAGATGAGGTGGTAGACATAGGTTTTTGCCCTCCTAGGGAAGAACATTCATGAATGAAAGTATCTAGGCTATGTAAATATGTTAATGGATATGGATTTGAAATGGGATCACTATGAGATGGTGAAGGAGAAATAGGATCTTGATTATCATTGTGATTATTAAGATCCAATGTATTTGTTTGATCATCTATGTGATTGTGGGGACCAAGTGTCTCATAAATGGAATTGGAAGTTGTGGGATCATGGATAGGAATGGTGGAGGTTTCTTGATCATGGATAGTATTAGGACCATGAGTGAAAGGATTGACAAGCTCGTGATCTTAGAATGCATAAAGTTCACTAAGAGGATCATAATGGTTTTCCTAATCATAGATAGGATCAAGATCATATATGGGAGATTGATCATAAATACGATTAGTTGTGTTAAGGATGGGATCATTTTGCTCAAGTATAGGCTTATTATCATAGATAATATTTTCATCGTAAAGAAGGTATATGTTGTGGATGGGTTGAATGGAAGGGCTTTGATCTTGATTTGGTAAGGAGCAAGGTTGATAATGCTTTGGATTTAACTCTTGACATAAACCTTTGGTTTGGATAGAAGTGGAAGTGTGAAATTCTTGGATAGGCTCAATGCATGATGTGGAATGAATTAGGCTTATGGTAAGTTGATTTTCAATAGACTTGATAGTTTTTGGACTACAATATTGGATTAGGGAAGTAGACATGACATGTGAAGGTTCTTGGATAGTTTCAAGGATAGGAATTTGATGGCATGAGGGTGGTGGTTGATTCCTTGCTAGTATCTAATGGATCACATCCTTCATTAGTGCATGGGTAAATGGACAATATAACGGATGGAGAATAATGGTAGATGGTGTAGGCTTATGTGTAAGATTATGATTGCTTGTACTTGATGAGGATGAAATTGGATGAGTGGATTTGGATTTTTCCATAGCTTTTCTCTTTGCTTTTATATTTTGCAAAGAATCTTTGGAGAAAATTGTTCAAGGGTTTATTGGTTGATGGATTAGAACTTGGAAATTTTGATGGTGGTGTTGGTGTAGGACTAATAAGCTTTGGTATATGCATTCTATTGGAAGGTGATGGAGGTTCCATATGAATGGATGGATGAAGGTGGCTAGTAGATGGATTGGTGTATGATTCCAAACATGAGGTGGTATTTCCCTTGTCAAGAGTATCATTAAAATGGCTTAAGGATTCTACAAAATTCTCATCATCAGTATGATCTACAAAGTTCTCATCATCACTAGGATCTACAAGGTTCTCATCATCACTAGGGATAAATTTTGGGTCACCTTAGAGTATGTATGGTTTTGGATTTGTCCTCGATTTGTTGATGATCACAACCATTTTGATGAATAAGGATTAGCCTAGGTTCAAGGATGTGAATATGATAACTCTAAAATAGATCAAGGTAACTCTATGTCTAAAAATTATTATGTAGGCAATGATTACTTACGCTATGATGGATAGACACAAGGACAAGTGATCAAGAGAGGGTATGTGAAAGTAAGAGATGATAAAGTCCAAGAAGGTTACCCTATCCCAAGATGATGATATGTTTCTCAACTCAATTATGGTAGACCTCAAGTGGTAAAAGTCGAGGCTTGATTGAAGACTAAAGAGAGAAACCTAGTTCCAAACTAAGGATTTTGTTTGAGTAGTGATGGATATGTAAGTGTGTATGACTGATTGGGATGTTTTGGATATGCAATGACTCAAGACTAAAAACCTAGAATATTAGAATTGAAGAATGATACCCAAAAGATTGGATATGACTATGTTTTCACTTCTCTATTTAGGAACAATGGATTGGTGTTGATGGATAGTTTTACAGTTGTTTGATTTTTTTTAAAGTTTTACAAGGGTAAGATGTTACAGATTCTTAGGTGTGATGTTTGGTTGAGATTTGTTTCAAAAACACACATCAATTATAGAAGACACATGGCAATCAGATTGGTTATTTTTGATGGCATCTTGATGTTTTGCAAACACTTGTAGACATGCACAATCCTAGGCTAGGCAAGGACAATACTTGTTGAGTTCCCACTTGGTTTTACCCAGTCGTGCCTACTTATGGTGTATAGTTCTAGGAACTTGGGGCATGGGCTCCCCCTTATAGTGCACTCACTTCTCAAGCACACTAAGTTCCAAGTCCTTAAGACGCACAGATCTTAAGATACTTTCCTATCTCTACAATAAGCTACAAAAATGTGGGATGGCTATCAAAGATCTATCATCTGACCTCCTATATCAGCAAGTAGAGGATTTTTGGTTACTAAACAAAGAGGTTCTAGTGTATATCTGGGGGACTAACATGTCACGAGAATCTAGCAAGCCACTAAAGGCTTTGACTAACCCTACTAGGATTTTAATATACACAAAGGTACACCTCCTTTCAAGATAGCAGTATATGGTGAGTGCTCATACCGGTTAGACTTGGCTTTCACCTTATCCTAATTTGTATAGCAGACCAAATGAAAGTACCACTTGGGGTCACAAATGAGTTCTCCTTATAGACATGTCTCAAGAGTAGGCCCACACTAAAGGGTAACACAAAAGCAAGACAAGTACATGTTTTTGATCTCCAAGCTCATACTAAGATGCAAGGAGAGAGCATACACATGCAAATTTCTCACACTTGCATGGGGTTCATTTTAATTCCAAATCCAAATGTGTGGGTGGTTATACAAAATGTCAAAGGAATGCTTTTGATTCTCAAGATCACTGAGTGGTACAAGAGTAGAGCATATGCATTCAATGACAAAAGTTCAAACCACAAGACATGGTAAACACTTGTTAATTTCGACCCTTGCTTATGATGAGATAAACACTTGAATTTATTTTTAGACCAACAAATCCAAATGTGATCTAATCTATAAAAAGAAGACACAATGTTTCAAGATTAGATTCTCTAACAATCAAACCTACAACACACTAATTAGTAGTTTGCAAAATAGTCTTTGATAGGCATAAAGCTGCAAGTAGAACAAATGAATCCTACAAAAACCACACAAGATAATATTAACGCATAAAGAAAATGTTTGATATTTGTAAAATGAAAGTCTGAATTTAAAATAGTTATACCATATAATTTGTAATGTTTTTGGACAAATGGCCTACACTGCAATGTAGTTCTTCAAGTTACCTTTCCAATGCCTGCAAAATTGTGAAAATCAGATAAAAATTGGAAAGGTTATGCAAGTTTAATCAAGACAGCCTCCAAGGGCTAGAAATGGTCACTCTGGTGATTAGCTTTTCATTGACATTCTATGGTTGACTAGTCATGGGTAGATAGTTTGTAAGAATGATGTTGTGATGTTTTATGACAAACAATAAAGTTTGATGTTGGCATTATATCTAAAGGTGAGGTAACTATGGTGATTTTTTTAAAGCTTCCCATCCTCATGCAATAGCTTTCCCAAATTTATTACCATGGTTTTATCCTTTGAAAGTCACTGCTCAAAATAAATGAGTTTAAAAAGACAATACTGAATAGGTGGTTAGCAACAAATGAGTTTCGAAAGTTTTATTGTGTGAGACAATGTTTCTAAAATACCTAGCATTTGTATGCATATGTGGTTCAAGGAATAGGCTGATTAGAAAATAGGAAAATCACTAAAGATAATCACACAAAACCATATTAATGTAATATAAATGTAAGCATTTAAAACAAACTATTATATTCACAAGAGGTTCCAGGAATACACCGTTAGGAACAACCGATGTTAGAAAATCTTTCGGTGTGAATTTTTCTTACAGCACAAGACAATTATAATGCTTCCATATAAAAGCTCATTACCTGGAAAAGAATTCAGCAAACCAAGACTCCAAACAGAGGAATTGTAGAGTTTTTTTTATGGCAGCTGATACCGAGCCTTGTGAGATCCTTCTCCATCTGCCATTGTTGGTTGAAGATACAAACATGACATATGTGTTTGTACCATCAAAACAAGCGTTAGGTCATGCAAGTGGTGTCACTCAACCTCGGAATGGCCAAAGGAAGTTGTCAGCGAAGGTGTTAAAGTAATATGCCCATGAAAAAAATAAATGAGTTCTAATTTTTTTTTCCAGTATTAGACAAACATTTTCCAATGTTAAAACAATAGACAAGATTAGAAAAATTTATGCATGAATTCTTATATGCTCTGAAACACTTTTCAAAACATTATGATGAACACATATAAAAACTTAGCTGGGTAACTTTTTACGGTGTGGGATAATTTTTCTAGCAATAAAATGTTCATAGATGAAACATTAAAAACATCTGAATTTTTTTTTAGATAATCCATGTGTAAGATATTCACCCTAAAAAATACTTTATCACCAATGATAAGAAATACAAGAAAATCAGTGAATAACATGCATGAATCCTGCAAACAAGAAAGAAACCCTCCAAGATTGTATCTTGTAGATATAAAATATTATCCCGAGAGGAGATTATATTTATAGCAAATAAATCAAAGCTCAATGAGGATTATGTAAAATAAAGGGCTAAAAGGCCCAAAACTAAAAAAAAAATCAAAAATTTTCAACTTTTCAACCACTTGCAAAAACTTAAGACATGAAACTTTACAAAGCAACTGATTAAGGGCATGTTCATGTTGGGTTCACCAATTAATATAGCATAAAATATTAATTTTATAGAAAACCCTAAATTCATATTTAATGCCCCATCACAAGATTAAAGCTAGACTATAGAAAATTTGAAGATTAAAATGCAAATACTATGACAATTTACCAATTACTAGAGAATGTGGTTGCTCATATTTTGCGAGCATAACACTAAGGATGAATTTTTAATATATAGGGTGAATGAAAACAAAATGAGTTTTTTATAAAGTTTGGGTGAAAACAGTTTGAGCGGTTAAATGGATTTTTGGAATGGTAAAAGGTGGCTAGAGATTAAAAGATGGTTAGGGTTTAATTTGTTTTGCAAATGGATTAGTTTTTTAGGTTTGGGTTTAGTAAATAATAAATTAAGTTATTTAACTTTAATTTATTGTTTACAAGATGAGAATAAAGTGAAAAAGATTTAATTAATAAAAATTAATTAAACCTTAGGCTTTAAGGATAGATTAAATAATAAATTAAATTTATTAATTTTAATTTATTATTTATGGGATTAAGGGAAATTTAATTAATTAATTAAAATTAACTAAATTACGATCAGGGATGTTGCATAGGAATGTAATCTGTGGTAAGTTTTTGATGTCTACACATTCAAATCAATCTGACGTAGACCCAACCTACCTTATTGCTTTGGCCTACATATAGCCTCCCACTTAACCATTCTCTATTTCCTAAGAAGAAGATTACCAGACCAAAGGAATTGACACAACAAACTCTCAAAGTCTTTGATAAAGCTAGAAGGTGTAGAAAGAACAAAGCATATGTACAAAGGAAGAGCATACACCACATATTTTAACAAAGTCACTCTACCTATAGAAGAAAGCCACTTGTAAGTCCAATGACTAACCAAATTTCTAAACTTGTCAATAATCCCCTACAAAAACAATTTAGGAAGCAAGCAAATAGCAAGCAAAATGCTAAGATATACAAAAGGCAGAGTGTCAATCTAGAAATAAAAAATGCTTGCAATTCTCCATTTAATAGCCTAATGGGTATTGAAGAAATAGATAAAAGACTTCCCTCCATTAATCTTCTAACCAGAAGTAGCCAAATAATTGTCTAGAACACTGTACCAACTGGTTGCCTCCTTAACTCTAGCCCTACCCATCAGAATAGTGTCATCAACAAACTATAGATGAGATTGAGGGGGAATATTATTTCCCTAACTCCAGCCTTGAATCAAGCCACTCTCTACCTGAGATCTAATAAACCTCCCCAAGCCCTCAGCTAGTAAAATGAGCAAGAAGGGGGACAAAGGATCCCCTTGTTAAAGCCCCCTAGAAGAAAAAAATAACTCTGTAGGCTCACCATTAATCAGTACCAAAAAGGGAGGAGAGGAGACAAAGCTTTTGACCCACTCAATCCATTCACTAGCAAAACCAAATACTACCAAAATATTGAATAGAAAATCCCATTTAACATGATCATAAGCTTTATCCATATCTAACTTAGTAAACATATCTTTCTCCTTAGAATAATCCATATAATGAATGGTCTCAGCAGCAATTATGACACCGTCCATAATCTCCCTACCAGTAACAAAGCCCTCTTGCTCCTTAGAAATTAAAAAATTTAGCCAAGGTTTCAGCGACACAACAATCAACATTGTAACAACCTTGTAAACCACATTACATAAAGCAATTGGCCTAAACAGATTTGTGATGCCCCATCATGAAACCCTAGAGTGTTAGACTAACAAGTGCAAAATTTATAGAAATATTTTTTTTTGAAGCAAGTAAATGCATTAATCATTAAATATAATTACACTATTAACAACATTAAATAAAATGAATAGCTAACACCTCTAGGGAACATAACTGCATTAGAAAAACATAAAATTATAACAATACAAGTGATATACATTATAATACAATAGAAGAGGATTTACATCATTCATTTGTAGAGATGAACAGTTACAAAGGTTCAAATACAAGATTACATGACTGATCGCGTCGGTTTACAATATACAACAATATAATACAATACTCAAATTATAATATAACTCTTGAGGATGCAAGTACAAGTTTGAAACTAGAGAATCATCTACAATGATCATGAATTAGGTCAGCCAAGAAAAACCAATGGATTAAGCTCTTCCACCCAACCATGTGGAACCTTGAGGTCCACCCCTCTGAGCTAGGAGATAATAATGAGGTTCCACTAAGTCAAGGGATACAAGAAGAAAGATACAGACTTGGCATAGACAACTCAGATCATCAAGACAAGTTAAATCATCAAAACAAGTTAGATCAACAAGACAAGTCAAATCATCAAGACAAATCTTCAAGACAAGTCAAATCATCAAGATAAGTCAAATCATCAAGTCAAGTTAAATCATCAAGACAAATCTTCAAGACAAGTCAAATCATCAAGACAAGTCAAATCATCAAGTCAAGACAAATCTTCAAGACAAGTCAAATCATCAAGACAAGTCAATTCTTTAAGTCAAGTTAAATTAGCAAGACAAGTCAAATCATTAAGACAAATCTTCAAGACAAGTCAATTCTTCAGAGGTAGTAGGGAGAGTGTCATCGCATGGTCCTAACATGGGTTTTCCAGGCTATTTCTCACTAGAAACTGGCCCCCATCTATGGTTTTCCTGGCGACCTCTCTATAGGCACCGGCCCCCATAGGGTGACACATGCGAAGCTGACACATCCTCTCATGGAGACAAGGAGGTTGCCCTTACCAACCAGGCCTTCTCATCCCATCCTTAGCCTATGAAAGCACTCAAGGCATGGGTGAGGCATCATACTTATCTTGTTATGTGAATTACTACCCAACCCACCTAGATCAATTATTAAGTTATCAATTGATTACAACTTCCTTGGGGTTATCTAGGTAGCCACTTTGGGCATTGGTCCCAACATGAAAGCCACTCTCCTACATACAACTAGCAAGCCTTAACCATCACCCATAAACCAATAACATGCATGGACAAGGGATTGAAAGGCATCAAACTTTTTGCAAACCAAAACATTACATAGATCATTTTAAATCCAAACTCTCAACCATGAAACTTTCCCCTGTCCATTTCAAAATCCCAAATCAAATAAAATA
This sequence comes from Cunninghamia lanceolata, assembly GCA_027924645.1. Taxonomy (NCBI): domain Eukaryota; kingdom Viridiplantae; phylum Streptophyta; class Pinopsida; order Cupressales; family Cupressaceae; genus Cunninghamia; species Cunninghamia lanceolata. The sequence goes on from BSBN01000159.1 coordinate 7,751,615, forward strand.
TTTAATCAACAATTTTCAAATTCAAAACAACAATCTTTTCCAATCTACATCAAGACGTCATACCAAAAGACACATCACCAAAACAACCTTACTGAATTCAAGGTAACAAGCCTCTAGAGGTAAAAAGATTTTACCACAAATACCAATTAACAACTAACCAAAGCATGACACTTAACAACCTTGACCTCTCACAAAACTAACATAATCACCATTACATTAAGCTAGACAAAACATAATAGCAAGACTCAAAACCAAATTAAATGCAATGACCCAAATACTACAACACTTTTCAAACTATTCAACATGGATTCAATAAAAGACTTTAAATCTCTCTTTTTAGTTAAATCATAAACTTACTTAAGATAACAATATTCTAATCAAATCTCAAGATCTATAATTCCCTCTATGATTTATTTAATAACTTACTACTACAATTCACATCTATACACTTTTAAAAAGAATCCCAATCTCAACTCAAACTGCAAGCACATCTATGACAAAAATGATTTCTAAAACAATACACAATAACATTTTAACTCTCTTTTAAATAAAATTCTAATAATAATAACATATGCTATTCTATTCTAGAATTTTAATTTCATCTATTATTTGTTTAATCAATACCATAATAAACCAATTCACAATAAATCTCTAATTTATTATTTATTAATTAAAATCAATGTACCATAAGATAGTATATTACTAAATCATAACTAAACAAATTTATATTTAAATAAGATAAAAAAAAATATAACCCAATATATTTAATTCTAGAATTATAAAACTTGCATCTACTAAAGAAATTTTATTTAAATAAAATTAATTTTAAAATAATACAAGTCTATCCTAATATTTTAAGATAAACTAATATTATCTTATCACTATTGCCTTTTAAGAGTTTGATAAAAAAAGTAAGTCAAATTAACAATTTTAAATAAATCAAAACTAAAATAAATACAAAGAAAGATTTATTAGTTGATCAAGGAGTTTCAAAATAGAAGTTTTCCTAATTCTTAGCTTACAATTGCATACATTCTAAAAAACTTATTTATTAAATATTCTTACATTTACTAATTCAATTCCATTCTTCATACGACATTTATTCTAAAGAATAAAATATTACAAATTTATCCCATCAAATATATGTATATAAGTTATACTAATAAATTATCTCCTCATTTTTAATTCCTATAGAGAAAATTAAATTCTATTTAACAATTATAACTAACTTAAAAAGATAATCGTTTATGGAAGTTAACTAAACCTTCCTAGAGTTTTTTTTTATTAGAAAGATTCTAAATAAATTTACTTGCCTATCGTTCTATTTAAATGGACTCTTGCTTTAACTTCATTAGGAGGAAAGAAATAATATAATTTTATTTGAGAAGCCCTAAATTCAGAGAGGAGAAATGAAAGAAGACTTATGAGGTTTTGAACAATCAATGGAGAATGGTTTACTAGAAGAGAGCCATGGCAATACAGATTTTAGAGGCAAAGGGTGAATCCATAATATATTTCAGAGATACAGGATGAATCCAATATAAATTTGTAGAGATTCCAATGCAAGAGGGAGCAAGAAATTTACAGAGAGACAAAAGGCCGAAAAAAATGTCTAGTAGAGGAGTAGTAAATTGAAGATTCAAGAAGAAATCTGACCTCAAGAAGTACTGGATATAGGCAAGAACCAGTTTTAATATCTTTATTATTTTTTTATTTTTCTATTTTAATTTTGTGCTGAAGGAGTTTTTTTTTAGCAAAAATGGAGATTGGTTTACCAGAAGAAAGCCATGAAAGAAAAATGACAATACAGATTTCAAAGCAGAGAGAGAGAATCCATTATATAATTTTAAGGATTTTATTGAAAGAAGAAATGTCAAAATACAAGAAGGAAGGCATTCTCAGAGAAATCTGAGATAAAAAAAAATTATTTGGCTAAGAGGTTTCAGGCTGACTCAGACAAGAGTTGGATAAATTTCTTTATGACAGAATTACTTAGCTCACTGAGTGATAGGCAAAGATTGAGAATCAATTTTAAAACTAAAAAAAAATTTCTCAAGAATGCACAGGAGGAGGTCGTATGGTTGGCATGGTGGAACAGGGTAAGAAACATTTTAAATGATGTCTTTGTCACTGATTTCTCGGAGCCATCAATTGATGATCTGTCAATTTCAAGAAAATGATTGATGAGCAAGTCAATTAGTGGTAAAAGTTTTGGTGAGATTCTATTGAGTTTCATTTCAATGCATGAATAAAGAATAAAACTTTCATTTTCTGGAAGAGGAGTCTGATTCAGAGTACTATCAATTAATAATGTGTTTGCTAAATCTTTATAGAAATCTTGATTGAACTGACAAAGGTTGAGAGATTCCTAAGTTTCTCAAGAATGGAAAACAAGCTATCAGATATAGAGTTGAATGGTGGCAAGAAAGCAAGAATTTCACCAAGATAGTTTCAAATACATAAGAGGTTCCTCAAGAAATTAAAACTACTTGATTGAATTGCTATAGAGAACACAAGTAAACATACCTAGGATTTCGACCCAAACTTCAAATTCTTCAACTACCTCCAATCTTCTTCAGTTTTCCAGTAACAATTTCTTCTCCAGAGTTTCTGTCTCTCTTTATCTGAATGACTTTCCTTAATATAACCCCCCCTAGAAATAAAAATAGGCAAACTCCACTAATTTTCCACTACCAGAAATCCATTATAGAATCCCACTAACTCCCTAAAAAAATAATTAAATTTTACTTTCTAGAGAGATTCTCTAAGCAATTAAATTTTTATTTTTTAGAGAGATTCCCCAAATCTAGAATCTTATTCGACAACTCACAAGAATTAATTTGCTGACTAATATTATTTTACTAATTACCATATACTATTTTAACCATATTAAATACTTATGACTCATATTCTATAAAAAACATCATTAAAATAATTAATTTAATCTTTATTAAAATTTTACTTAAATAATATTCCTAATTTCACATTGCTAAATAATGACTAATAAATAATATTATAACCAACTTATTAACTAATAAAATCTTTCCTATAAAACTAAATACAATTTTTGCCATAAAATAATACCATGACCATTCACTTATGACAAATGTCAATAGGATATAATTATTAAAGATATTACTTTAATTCATAGTTAAAATCTTTTTCATTATTTCTCAATTTACAATTTTAATTAATATTTACATAAATATCACTATATCAAGCGTATTATTACTATTATATCATTCATTAATGTGTTACCAAAATATACACAGGCTTAACTAAACAAAACCTGACAATAACTCCACATACCACATGACGACCAACATCCTAAAGCAAGGACCAAAGGGTGACACCTCGACTCACGATCACAAACTGAAGACTGAAACTGACCTAGGGAAAACCCCATGTTATCTCCTTTCAACAGTATCCATTAGCCAAGGGCACGCTTAGACCTGCTAAGTTAGGTGGAACCGATGCCCAGCACCTACAACATGCATCCAGATGACAGGTTGTATACAACATATGCATATATATCAAACACACAAAGTCAGGGAATCACAGTGTAGTAGGGTTCTCAAAATGAGTAATACTACATCATCCCTGCTCACAAGAATAACAATAAACACAAACATCTCTAATCAGACAATATTAAATACATACAACATAGTAACATTATTCTGCATAATCAATTAACTATCAACTAACCATGTCACAACATAAACTGTAATAACAATAATGTCATCATAACACATGTCAATAACCACATTAGTCAACCATAGTCCATCATGAACATAATAAGCATAAACCATAAATCTAACCACTCAAATGTCTCAAAATTGTCTAAAAGCAATGGAAAACTATCAATTAACACAAGCCAAAATTGAGGGGTATTACAAAATCTAAAGAATTAGCCCCTTCCTTCTATGGTATGAGAAAAAGAAAGGCAACATTCATAGATTTCAGCATTTGTTTATTCATGTAAGATTCCTCAACAACCTCCAAAAGATCCAATGTAATCACTTCCCAAAACTCTTGAAAGAGCTCAATAGGGTATCCATTAGGTCTAGGAGATTTTCCTTTTTTCATCTGGAACACAACAGTCTCAAGCTCCAACAAAGAAATAGGATTAAGCAAAGAAGCATTCATTTCACTGGTGACCAAAGGTAGAATAGTATCCAAAATAACAATCTCATCCTCCTCTATAGGAGGGGAATCCTTAGAAAGTAGAGTAGAAAAGAAACAAATAAACTTAGCAGAGATAGAATCAGAGGAAGAAAGAGTCTCCCCATTTGAAGACAAGAGAGGAGATAACATTACCTTGTCTTCTATCCATAACAAAATTGTGAAAGAAAGAAGTATTTCAGTCACCTTGGAGACACTAAATTTAGGACTTTTGTTTATAGAAGATTTCCTCCCACAATTCCCATTCCTTAGCTTCCTTCACAACATCAGCTTCCAACAAACCCAACTCCTCTATGAGGCCCCAGTCCTAAATCTATCTAGTGATTGAGTCCAAGTAAGCTCGAGCTTTCTACTTTGCTTAAAACACATTACCAAAATGGTGCCTATTCCACTGCTTCTATAAAGCCCTCGATTTCATCATAAAAGTAAATGAAGTAAATAATCCACTTATATACAACATCATACAATATCCAAAGTAAAAACATGTAATTTGCTTAATTATAATATAAAAGATAAAATGGGTATAATCAATCCACTTAATTACAATATCACAATAAAATGAGCAATCTCATAAATATGAATCAAAATGTCATTAAATCTTTCAAAATCATGTGCTTAGTCTAGGGAAAAACACTATAAATAATATACAAAATCCATTGGCATTCATTACATATTACATCTAATTTCAAGATATAATAATCATGTACAAGAATCAATAAATAAATATGCTCATCAGTTGCACAAACCAAGTGGTCCACCACTTGTGAGATGAGAGATGGGAACATGGACCAGGTGTTTTCCACCCAACCATGAAGTAATTACACTTCCCCAGATCCCTTCATGAAATGAAGGAAACCCAACTCTGAACGAAATGTCTAGCTACCTGGAAACAACTAGAAGGAGGGAACACCCGATGCAATCCTAATGTCTGAATGTGCAATTCCAAATAATGAAAAGTAGATTGTTTCACAATAGGATGTGGCAGAAATATATATAAATAAGTTTTCTAGACAAAATAAACATCTAGTTCAATGTCATATCGATTAGATCTAATACTTAAAATAGTAACCTGGTTCAATTCCTGAAAAGAGAAAAATCCATCTCTAAAAAATCTACATTCAATGTCCTAGCCCAAAAAGTAACCCAATAACATTCCTAAAGAAAAATCTACTTCTTTCACTAAGAAGCAAGTAAAATAAAATAAAATCAATATTCTCATATATTTCATCCCAAAATCCCTTTCCAAAACATTCATTTGTAAAAACACACTTTGCACAAGCGAGAGGGAAAAATTTCATTTATTCAAACATATTATCTAGAATCTAGTTTAATCCCCTAACCTTATTTTATCATTCAACTAATATGTAGAAAACTAAGTTTCACTACCTCCTATCTATCTCTATTTTGATTAATAAAAATATAGATTTAACAAAACTATAATTCATTTTAGCATCAAGAATATTAGAAAAATAGAAATAATGTCTACTGTATTTGGCTTAAGCCATCATACTATTTTAAGAAGTTTTAAACAGAGATACAGAAGTAATTTATTTAGCTATAGGATCCTTAAATTTTTGGTATAGGAAGATTATAGATTCTACTACAAAAACTTTTAAAGTTGACAGTCATAAAAGAAAGCTACATCAACTGATTTCTCAATCCACAAAGATAAGAATAGATCTGCTACAATAATACAAAATGATGACAACATTTTTCTTATCAAAGCTATAGGTAAAGATTGGAGTTTTATAGAGGTAAACATTAAAAAAAGATTAGCAAACACAACTCAACAATAATAATTTGATTTTAGTCAATGGAATAATTTATATAACATACCATATTCATAGCTAGGCCACTCTTAATCAAGCCACCATTACAAATAACAAGCCAAATAGTGATCTAGTGGTCACACTAAGTCAAGGATAGAACCAAAAGCATGAAATAGAGGTGAGAAATGTTGGTGAGAGGGATAAAATATATAGCAGGTCAAGCATGGAATCACAAAGGCTAAATGCCCAGCAAAAAGGGGTTGATTCCCAACAGAGTCTCACATTTTAGACAGGCCTTCACAAGCAACTCAATCAAGTTCTTTTTGGCAGCCAAATCAAATGAGTAGAAAGTTTATTGCATATTGAAGGGTCTAAAATAAGTCATTAATCTAAATAAGAGAGAGGGTGACATGGATAACAAAGACTAGGGAACATAAACATAGGTTGATTTTCTACATTACACAGCAAGAGAAATTCCACAACCTCTCAACCAATATTCAAGCATGAAATATGTCTATTCCAAATTAACATATTATAGCCTATTATCCAAAAGAATACCTATTTAAATGCTTACCCAAGGTGGAATCCTCTATTGTTGTCGATGTCCCTCTATCCTCCTATCATTGCCAAAATGTGGTGCCTTCTGCCTTTCTTTGTCGCTCAGAAAGAAAATAAAAGGCATGCTATGACCTTTGATGTCCCCTCCTTTATCAAAACCCAAAACTTCTGCTAATATTGGTATTTGAGAGAAATAGGTTTCAAATAGAAGTCTCCATCTAATTTGCATGCAAATTTTGCATTCAAAAAGCCCCAATATATATATATATATATATAAACTAATTTTTATTCTTGTAGTTGCATGACAGAATAGTATTCTATTTGTTTAAATTAGGAAATATAATAGTATTAATAATTTATTTTATTTATTTTTAAAATAACCACAATAAATCAAAAGAATAACTATCTAATAATATTATTAAAATAATGTATTTATATATAACTATTTGCAATTTAATATAATTGTTCAAGTCTAATATAGATATTGTCTTCTAAACATCCTCATTTGCATAATAGAAGAACATTATTTATTTATTTATTAATAATTAAAAAATAATATTTTCTAAGTATTCAATCATCAATCACATTTATTTTTCACACAATAATGCATAAATAAGCCATTCATAAATGCAACATGAAGCTACGTGAGTGTGTGATTGCATCAGAGTTAACCATCCCAAGTGGCTAGAATATCTCTACCTCAACCATGTTCTTGTTTTTGATGAGTACCTACATTCATTCACACTCAACATCAATAGGTTAGTGCCTCAAAACATAGCCAAAGCAACATTATAATCATATCGATAGTATCTAATATTTAAATCAATTTTTCTAGTTTTGTATATATAATTCCACGCTAATTACCTTCACACATATAAAATTACTTATAGTAAAAGTCAATCACAGTAATTGTTCTCAAATCTAGATTATTAATATAGTCTACAAAAATGAGATGTGACATCCTTCCCCACTTGGAAGAGACATCATCCCAATGTCTTATTACACATCAAAACAATAACGTATCAATCAACCACCAATAAAATATCCAAGTATCATAAAACAATAACATCAACTCAAAGAATCTCAAAACAATAATCAAACTCAAAGTATCATAATCCATGCATGAATAAGAAATCTATGCTATATCCCCAAATGAGGAAAAGATTTATTAATCTCCTCCACATCCTCCCATGTGGCACTGTCCTCTAAATAATGATCCCATTGGACCTTATATTGCACAACATCTCTTCTACAAAAATTAATGTTGTGCTTCTCCAAAATTTGAGTGGGCACCACCAGCACCACTCCTAGATCCTAAACCTATAAAGCATGCCAATCAAGAATATGTGACGCATCAAGATGATAAATCTTAAGTAAGGACACATGAAAAACATTATGAATTCTGGCAAGTGCATGTGGTAGAGCAAGTCTATAAGCTACAAGATTAATCACTTCTTGAACTTTGAATGGTCCTACAAAATGAGGAGCAAGTTTTGACGCTTTGCCAAATGAAACTAAACTCTTATGAGGCTTGACCCTCAAAAAGACTTTATCACCCACTAAGAACTATCTAGATGTTCAATTTCTATCTACATAACTCTTTTGATGATCTGAAGCTTGCTTCAACTTCTCCTTGATCAACTTCATCTGGTCATCCATTTCTCTTAACATATCAAGACCAATCACTATTCTATCCTCCACCTTATCCCAACTGATAGGTGTTCTACAACTACGCCTGTAAAGAGCTTCAAACGGTGCCATTCCCAAGGATACATGGTATGAATTGTTGTATGCAAACTCTACCAATGGAAGATACTCCTCCCATTTATACTGTTGATCCATATAATACATTCTATGAAGGTCTTCTACAACTTGATTGACTCTTTCTATATAACCATCCATTTAAGGATGATAGGCCGAACTGAAATTCAACTTTGTGCCCAAAGCTACATTGAGAGTTGTCCAAAGTCTAGATGTCATGTGAGTGTCTAGATCTAAAATGATCGTCTTAGGGACTCCATCCAATCAGAAAATTTCCTAAACAAACTTCTTAGCTAAAACTAGAGAACCATCTGAAAGATTACTTAGAATGAAATGTTCTAGCTTTGTCAACTTTTCTACAACCACTAAAATGACATCATGCCTATTCTTAGACATGGGTAAACCCTAAATGAAATCCATACTTATTACTTGACACTTATGCTCGGGTACACTATGTGGGTACAACAATCTTGTTGGATGCACATGCTTAGCCTTGACTCGCTAGCATTCCAAACATCGAGCCACAAATTCCATCACATCCTTATTAAGTCTAGGCCATAAGTATAAAGGTATCAAACCTTCAATCATCTTGGTCACTCCAAGATGCCCTGAATATGGTGCACTATGGATCTCCTCAAGCACTAACTTCCTCAACTCTCCTGAGTTAGGAATATACATTCTTCCTTGAAATCTCAAAACTCCATCTAATTCAATCACATAACCATCAAAATTATGATCCTATGGTTCTACTTCCAAAGATTGCTTTACTCTTTCATAATGTTCATCCCCTTGAAGATTCTAAATTACTTTCTTCTTCAAATTAGATCTCATTGTAAACATGGCAGCCAAATGTCTTCTTCTACTAAGAGCATCTACTACCCTATTCTCTCCTCCTTTTATATATTTAATTCCAAAGTCATATTCACTAAGGAATTCTAACCACCTCCTCTGTCATGCATTAAGGTTAGGTTGAGTAAATATATACTTGAGACCTAAATAATCTATTTTAACTCAAAGGGCTTACCTAGAAGATAATGCCTTCACATATGAAGCACATGAACTATGGCAACTAACTCAAGGTTATGAAGTAGATAGTTGAACTCATGTTGCTTTAACTTTCTTGAGTCATATTCAACCACTTTCTCATTTTGTATCAACACTCCACCTAATCCTTCTCCTAAAGCATCCTTTATAACTATAAAGTGACCATTAGGATCTAGGATGGTCAAGAAGGTGTGAGCTTTTCCTTTAGCATTTGGAAAGCTTGCTCACACCTTTTGGTCCATTCAAACTTCTTACCCTCTTTTTGCAACAAAGTAATTGATGCTGCTATAGTTGAGAAAACTTCCACAAACTTTCTATAGTAACATGTAATTCTCATAAAACTTCTAACTTCTATCACACTCTGAGGTGCAGGCCATTCCATTATCACTTTTATCTTCTCAGAATCAACTGCAATCCCTTCTACTAAGATAACATGTCCAAGATAATGCACTTTATCCTTAAAGAATGTACACTTAGATAATTTACCATAAAGCTTTCACTCTCTCAAGCACTGCAAAACTACCCTCAAATGCATTTCATGCTCTTCCATTGATTTAGAGTATATTAATATGTCATCAAGGAATATCAACAAAAAATCATCTAAACAATCTCTTAAAATGCTATTCATCAAATTCATCAAAGTTGTTGGAGTATTAGTCAACCCAAATGGTACCACTATGAACTTGTAGTGACCATATTGAGTCCTAAAAGCTACTTTAGAGATGTCCTCATCCTTAATCCACAATTGGTAATAGCCAAATCTAAGGTCTATCTTCAAGAACACTATATCTCCCTTCATGTGATCAAAGAGCTCAACTATTCTTAGGAGTGGGTACTTATTCTTTATAGTAGCTTCATTAAACATCCTATAATCAATGCATAATCTCAAAGTACCATGCTTCTTCTTTAAAAATATGACGATTACACCTCATGGTGACACACTAGGTCTAAAGAACCCTTCATTTGGCAACTCTTGTGATTGTACTTTAATCTCATACAATTCTATAGTAGTCATTCTATAGGGTGCCTTAGATTGAGGCTTAGTCCTTGGTAGTAAATCAATTGAGAAGTCAAATTCTCTCTTTGGTGGTAACTCTATCAACTCTATAAGGAATACATCTCTAAAATCTCTAAGTATCAAGTAGTCATTGAACACTATTTATTCTTTGTCAAGGTCCTTTACTTGGATGACAAAAATTGCACACCATTTCCTCTTGGATTTCTTCAATTGCATAGCCAAGATTTGCCTAACCTCTAATGGTCTCTTAGATCCATTAATTTCCACTTGATTCCTTAGGTCATCCAAACATTTAACAACTATGTCTTCATAATTTACTAGAGACTTATGTTCAACTAACCAATTGATTCCCAATATCACATCATAAAAGCCTAAAGCTGCTACATATAGATTAAATTGCATCTAGAAACTAGGAAGCTCTAACTCACTGCATGTTAGACATGAGTCTACTCTCTTTTCTGCTATATTGTCATACTGTACCATCCAAGAGTTTTCCATATGTCTAGGTCTAATTAATAACTTAGATACTACTCTAGGATCTTCAAAACATTATGTGGTACTAGTATCAATGAAAGTAGAAACATGTAGTCCATAGAGCTTACCTTGAAACTGAATAGGTGCTACTTGAAAATATGCTTACCAATTCTCAACAGCAGCATGAATTTGATGTTGAGGTGCTCCTTGTTGCTTCTTATTTCCCCTTTTATGTGGATATGCATTTGCATAATGCTCTACTCCACAATTATAGCATCCACCCTTAGGTGCTCTCAGTCCTTCAACTTTTTCCCTTTGATTGTTGTTTTTATTGTTATAACCACCTCTTTTGTTTCCTTCATTTCCATCCTAAGAATTATTACCTCTCTTTAGATTCTTGATCTGCCTATTTTACCTTTGTTGTTATTATATTGATATTTCTACTGATTATTCTAAGGTTTCTTACTGGCAAACTTCGCATCTCTTTGCTGACGGTAACTGGGTGCTTGTTGCAACTTCTACTCTTGTTTAATTGCTTTCTCAAAAACTGCATTCATAGCGAGTGGGTTTGTTGGCAAGAGACACTGCTAGGCATGTCAGGTGTTGTCATTAATGGCAACTAAATCTATCTTACACATCCTTATTGTATCATTTGATCATACCGGAAGTTAGATTGCAAATTTGTCTAAGTTTGGATAGAAAGGAATAGAGTATATGATAGTGTTTAGCATTTTGGTCCGCATTTCTCCATAGGTAATCATATTGTGCTATGGATATGAGGGAATGTTAAGAAATGTTGGGGATACCTAAATCCAAAGTTTTAGCCTCCAGTGATGAAGGGATTGAAAGTTACAAGCATCTGAGTATCAGGTTCTGGTTAGATAGTTCAATCTAGTAAAGAACAAAACAACTTGGTGTTTGATGCTTGTGTAGATTAAGAGAAGTGGTTGGTTGAGTAATTTATGAGATCTAGTTGTATTGGGTGACATGTGTGGTGACTTGAATGCATAGGTTTTAGTCCACATTGATGTTTGTACATAGATTTAGTCGACAGAATAGTGATCTTGAAAAAGTTTCTAAGTTTTCTTGAGGCCAACTATAGTTGATGAAATTTCATGTTGTGGGTATATATGATCGATGGGTTTGAGTATTTAGAGATATGGTTGGATGAAAATGAGGTGATAAGTGTGAAGTGTAGCAGTATCAAGTACGAAGCAAGAGATCTAAGCTTTGGATCATGGCAGAACAATGAAATAGGGTAGTGAGAGATGAAGTGTGTGAAGTCAGTATATTGAGCCTAACCAAAACTATAATCTTGCATTGTTAGATGCTATTCTTTAGTTCAAATATTTCAGTGAACTCTTTGTAATTGATCTTGTAGGTAGTGAACCTCCTTTGAGTAGTGAGCTTTTGGCAATGTGCCCGAGGACATGTGCCTTCCCATTTGTAATACTTTTAACAGAGTATAAAATCTTGTGGATTAACACCCACCCTGGTTTTACCCTTAACTGGGTTTCCACATAAAATATTGGTGTTCATGTGTGATGATCTTGTTGTTGTTGTTCTCAAGTTCATGCTTCTTTCTTTTGAATGTATGTGGTAAATTAATAAAGGAACATAATAAAAAGTTTTGTAGAACATTGATTCACCCCCCCCTCCCTCAGTGATCTTTAATTTCAATAGTTTGTATCAGAGCTAGGTTCCTTGGAAGAAGTTTAACAGCTTGAGGAAGATTTGGGAAGGTGCTTCAATGGGTTCATTTAGGTATTCTGATGACATCAATGAACAACTTCAAGTTGCTTTAGAAGATCTTGATTAGTCCAGAGAAGAAGTCAAAGAGCTACAAGAGAACCTTAAAGATGCTGAGGATTTCATTCAATATTTAAAAGGGCAACTGAGCAAATCTATAGAAAAGAGGAAGGAGCTACTTTAGTAGCTAACAAATGAGAAGGAAGACAATGGCATGGATGACGCTCTGAAGGAAAAGACAAAGGAATGTGAGAAGTTGGAAAAGAAGTTGTTGTCCTAAAACATGAGATCAAATTCAGGGTGATGAGGCTAACCAAGGAAATTGAGGAAGGGAAGAAGACTAAAGAAAACCTAAATCAGTCTTTGAAAGAAAGAATAGAAGAGTGTTTTAGATTAGACAAAATAATTTTCCATCTAGAGTCTGATCTACAAGAAACTAGGTATAATGAGGAACAAGTTGAAAAGAAAATTGTCATTCTCAAACATGACTTAGAAGCTGCAAATGAATATAAAGAAAGTTCAAGATAAGCTCAGCTAAACTTGAGGTGCTTCTTGATAGTTAGAAGAAGGTAGATGATAAGCATGGTCTAGGATATGAGAAAGGTGAAAGCTCTGGATCTAGTCAAAGAAATTCTAAATCAAGGAATCAGAGAAACAGACCTAGAAGACTTCCGGTTGGATAGCCTAATGCTCAAAGGTATCCATCCTTCAATGGAAATTGTTCTAATTGCAATAAATTTGATCATAGAGCTACTTAGTGCAGAAGTAGAGTGAATCAAAGTGCTCCATCCTTCTCTGGTCAATGCTTCAATTGTAAAAGGTATGGTCATAGATCCAATTAATGCAGAAGTATGATGATGAATAACTCTAACAATAGAGAAAATGTCAATTCTTTCAATGGCAAATGTTCTGCATGCAATAGATTTGGACGCATGGCTAATCAGTGTAGATCAAGAGAAAATCAAGTAAATGAGTAAAGAAATGTTGTGTGCTTTAATTGCAACAGATCTGGTCATATTGTAAGATTTTTCAGAAGCAAGAATGATCATAGAAAATGTCCAGTAAACAGAAACCAAAATGTATAGAGACAAGATAAAGGGAAGGGAAAAGTAGATGTGAATAATATCCAAAATGAAATGAACAAAACGTTGGTGAAGAAAGGTGTAATGAATAATGGTGATGGATCCACACCAAAATCTTGTGATGGTAATTCATCCAAGAATTGAAATAGGATCTCTCGCTCAGGGGGAGCTGCATTGAAAATTTAATTCCCCTGCCAATAAGTGGGTGCTTGAATTAGGCATGATGAGAGAAGATAGAGTAGCCTATTGCAGATCATCTGAAATAATTTCAAGAAGAAAAGAGGTTGATGTGGCAACTTGCTGAGCAATCTATGAGAAACTGTATAAAGAAACATGGTATCCAGAAGAGTTAGGGCAAAAGCATTTATTTCATCCAAAAGTAGGTGTATAGAGGTTAAAATGAAACTCAAGTGACTTCAGAATCACTTTGCATCCAAGAAGAAAGAAGGACGGCAAGCTCTGTGTGAAGATTTCCAAGAGATTGAAGTGTGAAGAAGATATCCGAGAAAAAACCCTAACCGACAAAAAAAGGTATTCTCTGTAAATCTTTCTAAATTTGCACTCTCTAGATATGGCTACTCCATTGGTTGTTGACATCACTAAAAGGCCCTGACCTAAATTCAAAAAGCATCCATACAAATATATAGAGGTCAATCCATTAGGTGCCATTTCTAATGTTCTAGATGGTGTGTTGCACGTAGAAGATATTAGGGCTTACATTCATGCTATCATAGATGAGTTTAGGAATTTGAAGTTATTGGATTTGTTTGAGAATCACCTCAGGGATGAGATTTGTGATCTTAAACCTGAGTATAAGGCACTAGAAGACAAATATTTCATTCAAGTTATTGAGTATGATGAATTTATGTGGTTGATGAAACCCTTTAAGATCACTAATGATGCCATCTATGCCGTAACAGGATTGAACTCATCCGGTGGACTGCAGATGCTAAAATTGGTGAAGAATTAGACTATAACTAAAGCTACCAGCTCAAAGTTTGATAAGAGAGCAATGATAATAAATGATATAACTGATCTGGATGTCAAATTTTCATCTATGGTGATCAGGTATAAGATATACCATTCCAGCAGGGAAAACTCAGTGTCTGGTATAGCCATTTATGTTGCTTATCAGATGTTAAAAGAAAATACTAACTATGATTTGTGTGAGCTACTGTAAAACTAGCTAATGGAGAATCTAAACAAGATTAAGAAGGATAAGAAGAATACATTCAAGTATGGTATGTTGGTCTTGTGCTTGTTCTTTTATTTCATGAATGAGTTGCCTGGGATGAAAAGCCTATATTGGACCAATGACAAGCATATTGCCATACAAATAAGAGAGCACTTGGACAATATTGGTGACTCCAATGCCCAAAGGACTACTCTTTGAGGATATTTCAAGAATTTCTAGAATATGATGCAATCAAGGGAAAGAATCTCTAAGTCTATGGTGGAAAAGTGCAAGGATACAATTTGTTTCATGGTGGAAACAAATAAATGCTTGATGGAAGCAGTTGAAGCAAGGTTTGTATGGATCATGCCCATGGGGTATGAAGTTGGTGAACAAATACTAGAAATGTATGCTCAACACCTTTTGAGAAAACCAAAAGATACCTCAGTTGAGAGATTCGGTACATATGATGAGCTTAATTTGAAACTACATGTTGAGCTCCAGAGACCTAAAACTAAGAAAACAGTCTAAAGGCAAGTTGAAATGCATGCAAAAAGTATTGGAATAACTAATGAAACTATGAGAGAAGCTAGGAAGAGAGCCAATCAAGTTGAAGAAGAAAATCCAGACAATGAACAACCATGTGCTCTAGAAGCCTCCCCTAGCCAACAAAGAAGAACAAGAAGTTTTGCTGCTACCTCTAGTCACTCAAAGTCTGCTAGTATAGAGAAACCATGATGCAAGAGCATCCAGTGGTGTAAGGGAAATCTTCTATCACCCAAAAAGAAGTTGATTCAAAATCATTGCAGTTGTTTTCATTTCATTCCATAATTAGTGTTTTTGGTTCCATAATCTCTTGAATAATGATGTAGGACTTTCAATTTTTCCAAACTGCTAAAAATAGTAACCTGCTTGTATTGGAAAGTTTACATTTGGACACAAATTGGAGAAAAAAATTACAAAAATATTCATAACTGAAATATAAGACCTTTGGCGAAGGAATCAGGCAAAGATCATTTGTGAGTTGAAAGATATTAAAGTTTCTATTTTCTAAAAAGCCCCTAAAATTTTTTGAAATGAGATATGAGGCAATAAAACATCCCATAATGTTTTGAAAAGTTGACAGAAATCCATTTACATATTTCTATCCTGATAGTTCACATCATGATCTTTTCGACGCTTAAAACAGTTTGTCAATCGAACACCCAAATCAAAAGTTATGCTTCCCGGAAGTTGACCTACTTTTGGAGGGAGTTGCAAAATTTGAAATTTAGCTGGAGGCCACCGAAAAGTGCTATTTATGACTATTTTGGGAACCCTAGGAAGTAGTAGAGTTAAGAGGGAAAGTGTAGAGTCAAGAATAGAGGGAGGAAATAGAAACCCTAGCTGATTTGGGGGTTACAGAAGGCAGAAGATCCTAGAGCCTAGTGATGGTAACTATAGTGTGATATAGCCTATGGATGATTGATTCCTCTTATTATAATTGAGCTTCTGTAATGTAATAAGTTGTCCAAATCAATAAGGAAATATTCTATTTTCTGTGTGCCATTTATGTTGTTGTGTGTTTTATGATTTACCCCCTTCATCCAGTGGTATTAGAGCAAGGGTTTACTGAGTGTGTAGACAGATTGCTGACCATGAAGCAATTTGCACTAGGACCCAAGGTTGTTGGTTTGCTATAAAGATCAAGATGCATCCACAAAGAAATCGTATTGGGAGGAATGCTTTGATGGAAGAGGGTTTTAGAGTCTTGTAAAGGTAAATTGATGCATTTCAAAAGGAGCTGCGAAGAGCGTTTGATCTGAGAACAAGAGAAGAAAGAGAAGATGAAGCTGAAGAAGAGCTATTTGAGGAAGAACAAGAAGATGCAGGAGATCCTATAGAAGTTAGGTTGTTGAGTGCCATTTTGAAGATTGGAAAGAGGTCCAGGATTGAATTTTCTACATATTCTAGATATTTGAATCTAGAATAGCTTATTGATTGGATCAATGTAATGGAGGAATATTTTGAGTATGAAGATGTGGAAGATCCAGATCGGGTCAAGTTTGCAAAAACAAAGTTGAAGGGCCACACCAGTATTTGGTGGAAGGAGGTCCAATTAGAGAGGAACAGAAGAGGAAAATGAAAGATCACCAGATGGGATCAGCTGGTGAAAAAACTGAAGAAGAAGTTCATTCCCGTGGACTATGAGATGGAGTTGCTAAAGAAGCTATAAGGACTGAAGCAAGGTAACAAGTCTATTAAGGAGTATATAGAAGAGTTTTATAAAATTACTATCAGGACAGGCCATGCAAAGCCTAAGGAGAAGGTATCCCGTTACATTAATGGGTTGAGGCCAAGTATTCAAGAGGAGCTGAGCCTAGTCAGAATGACCACCATAGAAGATGTGTATCAGTTTTCCCTGAAGGTGGAAGAGAAGTTGAATAAAAGATTTGATAGCAAGCAAAGGGGAAGAGGTCAAGGCAGAAGGACTGGTGGAAGATCCTATGGAGGCTTTAATGAAGATCAAAAGAAAAGTGAAGAAGTTTGTACCAGTCAGAATCAGAGAGGAGATAATACCTACTGCCCTCATGACCAAAACAATGGTGAGCAAAGAGGAAGAGGAAGAGGAAGACCTAGGCAAGGACCTAGAAGAGGAGATTTCAGAGGAACTTGATTCCAATGTGGAGAAGAAGGACATTACGCATACAAGTATCCACAACATCAAGGAAGGATGAATAGAAGATCTGAAGGTAATGCACAAGTTACACATGTAGATGAAGATGCACAATCTGAGCATTTTGAAGATGTTGAAAGGGGAGAAACCCTAGTTGTCAGAAGAACCTTGTTGAATGGGGAAATAGAACCAAATCAAAGGAAGAGTTTATTCCACACAAGGTGCAAATGTGATGGTAAGTGTTGTGATATTAGTATTGATATCGGAAGCACTGACAATTTGGTTTCAGAGGAGATGGTTGACAAGTTGAAGCTACCAAGAAAAGAGTATCCACATCCATATCAGATTGCATGGTTGTAGAATGACCATAGAGATTTGGTCAATGAGTAGTGTTTAGTGAAGTTCAAGATTGGTGACTACCATGATGAGGTGCTGTGTGACATCATACCAATGGATGCATGTCATATGTTATTGGGGAGGTCGTGGCAGTATGATAGGAGCACTGTCCATGATGATCATGCAAACACATACTCCCTAACAAAAGATGGAGTTCGTCATAAGTTGAAGCCCTTGAAGGAGGTGGAAGAAAAGGTATGTAGTACTACTAAAATTTGCTTAGTAGATGGTAGAAACGTTTTGGAGGGTATGAAGCATGAGTGCCATTGCTTTGCATTGATTCCTAAGATTAGTCAAGAGAAATGTGAAGATGTACCAACAAAAGTCTCAGAAATGTTGGAAGAATTTTAAGATATTGTCTTTGATAATGTACCAAAAGGTTTACCACCAATAAAGAAGATAAGTCATCAAATGGATTTGATACCAAGAGCTAGTTTGCCAAACAAGGCAGCCCATAGAATGACCCCTATAGAGAATGAAGAGTTGAACAGACAAGTTCATGAGTTATTGAGGAAAAGACTGATAAGGGAGAGCCCGAGTTAATGTGTGGTAAATGCAGTACTAGCACCAAAGAAAGATGGAGAGTGGAGAATGTGTATAGATTCTTGGGCCATCAATAAGATCACAATCAAGTACATATTTCCATTGTCTAGAATGGATGACATAATGGATTACTTGAGTGGAGCCAAGTACTTCACGAAGATTGACCTGAAGAGTGGGTATCACTAGATCCGTATCAGAGAAGGAGATGAATGGAAGATAGCCTTCAAGACAAGGAAAGGTTTGCATGAGTGGTTAGTCATGCCATTTGGGCTAACCAATGCACCAAGCACATTCATGCGGCTCATGAATGAGGTATTGAAAGAATTTTTGGGAAGTTTTGTTATTGTCTATTTAGATGATATTTTAATTTTCAGTAAGACTTGTGATGAGCATCTGATGCATATCAGAAGAGTTTTAGAGAAGCTGAGGGAGGAGAAGTTGCTGATTAATCTGAAGAAATATAGTTTTTCAAAGGAGTTTGTATACCTAGGATTTGTTGCCTTAGAGGAAGGTCTTAAGATGGACCCAAACAAGGTGAGAGCTATCCTTGAATGGCCTATGCCAAGGAGTACCACAGAGGTACGGTCTTTTCATTGTTTGGCAAGTTTTTACAAAATGTTTATCAGAAATTTTAGTAGCATTTGTGCACCCCTAATGGAGACAATGAGAGGGGATAGAAAAGAGTTTAAATGGACTAAAGGAGCAGATAAAAGCTTCGATACATTGAAGTAGAAAGTCACAGAGCAACCTATTTTGGAACTTCCAGATTTTAATAAGGTATTTCAAATAGATTGTGATGCTAGTGAAAGTACTATAGGAGCTGTTTTGAGCCAAGAAGCTAAGACCATTGCTTATTTTAGTGAGAAGCTTAATGATGCCACGAAAAAATATTTTGTTTATGATCATGAATTTTATGCTATAGATCAGGCTTTGAAGAAATGGAGACATTATCTATTGCCAAAAGAGGTTGTTTTATATACTGATCATCAAGCTTTGCAGTATCTTAATAGTCAAGGAAAGTTGAACCAAAGGAATTTAAAATGGGTTGAGTTTTTGCAGAGTTATAGTTTTCTTTTGAAGCACAAGAGTGTGAAGTCCAATAGAGTTTTAGATGCCTTGAGAAGAAGGAAAAATTTGTTGATAGAAATGAAGATAGAAGTTATTGGGTTTGATAAGCTCAAGAGTTTGTATCCAAAAGATCTATATTTTGTGAAGGCTTGGAAAGCTTGCTTGGAACTTGTTATTTGGACAGGACAAAATAGTTGGATTTTATAATCGAAGATGGCATGTTGTTTAGAGGAAGCCAGTTATGAGAGAGAACCTGATTAAGGAGAAGCATAGTGGGGGATTGGCTAGACATTTTGGTTGAGATAAGACTATTTCTATTGTTGGTGAGAATTATTATTGGCCACAGTTGCAGCAGGATGTGAGGAAATTTGTGCAGTGTTGTAGAGTATGTCAGATGACAAAAGGAGCAAGTCAAAATACAGGTCTATATTAGCCACTACCTATACCAGAGAAGCCATGGGATGATATTGTATGCAACAATATAAATTTCTATTAAAAATAGGTAGAAACTATTGCAAACCCTAGAAACTTATATCAAATGTACCACCAAAAAGATCAAAAGATATGATAAAACAAATGTTACCAAACACGCTTAAAAATGTGGTTGCTCAGAAAATTACATAACTCCACAATAGTTTCTCCAAGGGGTGATAAATGAAAATAGAATTGATTTTTATAAAGTTTGGTGGGACAGTTCATGGGTAGTTAGGTGAATGGTAAGGTAGGTATAATGTAGTTAGGGTTTTGGGATTATTATTTTTTATTTTTTTACGAATAGGTTTTTAGGGTAAGGTTTACGTTAAATAATAAATTATGTTTATGAAGCTTAATTTATTATTTACAAGAAATGGTAGAAGGATAAGATTTAATTAATTAATTAAAATTAATTAAATATGTGGATTAAGGGTGGGTTAGGAATTAAGGAACATTTAATTAATTAATTAAATTTTATGACTTAGGGAAATGATCAATTGATCAATTTTTTATGTCTATATTTTGCCCCTCTTTGAGACAATGTTGCAAAGCGATGTCATTTCAAAGAAGATTAAAACATAGGTTTTTAGATTCAGATTTTGGATAGGCTAGGGCTCACATGGGGCTCATAGAATTGAAGGATTGGTAGATGATGTCCCTTCAAGAGGCTATGCAAGGATGAAGGAGATGGATAGGCTCTTGAAAATGGAAATGAAGGGAAGGAGGTGGAGTTATGTGAATAAAATATTTGAGCAACCTGATGTTTGATATAGCACCTGATAGTATGCACCAAGGTATAAAGACCAAGGTGATGAGGTGTCAAATGCAAAAAAGGAGTAAAGTCACAAGCAAGCATATGCCTAATGGCACCATGATATGAAAGACCATGATGACATTGTGGAAGGTATGTTGCAAGGACCGATAACAGACACAAAACAACAATGAGTCAACACACACAAGCAAAAAAAGCAAAGCACACACACAATGTTGCCCCTAGTAAAAAAAAGGCAATCATGAACCAAAAGATGTAATCATGACATAAGTGATGAAGCTAGTGAGATCTCAAGGAAAAGATTAATACAATAAATGGATAAGTGCTTGATGTGGGAATGATATATCCCTGGATATGGCAAGGATTTGATAAGGTAAGTGAAGGATGGTTTCGCATGAGGGATCCACAACTTGGTTACTGCAGTCAAGATCAAATTGCTAGGTGTCGAGTTGTGCAATTTTGCCTAAGAGTTTCAAAGTGTTTTTGATATATGGCTTGGATTGTGCGAGCGTCAAAATTGGTTTGTGTTTGTTTTGTTTGATTTTTGTGTTTTATGATTTTGATAGAGGGAGACAATGATGACCTGGTGTTGAAAACTTTATTATGGGAATGCATGAGACTAGAAATATAGATGAACTTTAGAGTTTATCATGAGGAGCTCAAAGGTACCAAGACACATAGACCTACACAGGTGGACAAAAGAATTCCAGGATGGGATTGGGTGAAGGGATGGGAAAAGACTAATGGAAAAGCCAGTGATAACAAAATGTAGAATAGAAGGTAAGACAATGCAATATGACCAGATGATACTGAGTAGATTCATATTGCAAGATATGGATGGGGGATAAAGGGAGAACAAATTTTATTATGGATGGGAGATAGATGATGGAGTGATGTGAAAAATTTACCTAAAGGATGTTGGAGATATCTCAAACTCTACACATGGTGCATGTGAATAGGTTTTCACCATAGTACTTATCTAGGGTGCCACCGAAGTGGTTTTCACCATTGGATGATTTTTTTTTTTTTGAATTGGGATACTCTGAGTCAAGTATAGAACCATTTGAGATGGGCTATGTTGATAGGCTATTCTAAAGGTTGACCTTTTGGAGTGGAAAGTTGGTAAGCTCCTAATCCATATCTCTTGATTACAAAAAAAAGGTCGCAACCAGTTAGGTTGAAACTTCCCTTTCTTTGTGTCAGCAAGGTTTCTTTGATTTTCTATTAGAACAAGATCTCCAAGCTCAAATTTACGAGGCTTCATTTTCTTGTTGTAACCTTAGTGTAGGTGATTCTGATAAGCTTTTAGATGATTAAGAGTTGTAAGTCACTTCTCGTCCAACAGTTCAAGCTCTTATAAACTTGACATACAATATTCTTCATCTGAAACTAAATGTTGTAAGGATACTCGCAAGGATGGGAGCTCGATCTCAATGGGTAGAATAGCTTCTAAACCATACACCAAGGAATAAGGTATGACACCAATAGGAGTGCGGATACTGGTTCGATAAGCCCAAAGAGCGGGATGAAGTTGCAAGTGTCAATCATGGCCAGCCTCGTTCACCATTTTCTTCAGGATTTCAAAAGAGTCCTATTAGTTGCTTTAGCTTTGCCATTGCTTTGCAGATAATAGGGAGTAGAAAAGTGATGTTAGATCTTGAATTTTTTGTAAAGCTCTTTGACATCTTGATTCTTAAATGGGCAACCATTATCTATGACTATGGCTTGAGGAATACCATAGCAGTAAATGATATAACGAAAGATGAACTTAGATATTTGCTTTCCCGTTATGTAAGTAAGCAGAATTGCTTCAATCCATTTAGTGAAGTATTTGGTAGTAGTGATAATAAATTTGTGACCATCTAAGGAGGATGGATGTATTTTTCCAATGAGATCAATCCCCCATTGTGAGAACAGCCATGGAGTAGTGCTAGTTTGTAGTTCTTATGCTAGTGCATGAATTAGATCACTATGTTGCTGACAAGGTGCACATTTCTTAACAAAAGCATGCGCATCCTGCTCCATAGTAGGCTAGTAGTATCCTGTGTGAAGCAATTTTTTGACTAAGGAAGGACCATTAGAATAAGCACCACATATGCCTTTGTGTATCTCATGCAAGGTAGTTCGGGCTTCTTTCAGGTTAAGACATTTAAGAAGGACACCATCTAGTGACCTTCGATAAAGCATGTCACTGAGGAGGACATATTAGGAAGAATAGTGAATGAAGGAGCGACATTGGGATTTTGAAAGATTTGGTGGGATGGTTTGGCTATGAAGGTAATGGTAGATCTCATTGAACCAAGTGGAGTCAGGACCAACAATATCACATACAAACTCTAATTATGGGATATTGAAAGCTGGTATAAACAACTATTCTATCAGGAATTCAATTTTGGGATCATTTCTAGGCATCTCTATCATTGAACCAATTGTGGCCATAGCATCAATAGCTTTGTTGTGAAGCCTTGAGATCTATTCAAATGTGATCTTGTTGAAATATGTTTTGAATGTATCAACTAGTTTCTTGTATGGCCTTAACTTTTCATCTTTTGTCTGATATTCATTATTTACTTGTTTGATCACTAGTTGAGAATCTCCATGAACTTGTAAGTCTTTGATATTCCAGGTTATAGCCAATTTAAATCCTTTTATTAGTGCTTCAAATTCAGAGATGTTGTTTGTACATGGAAATTGAATGTGAAATGATTGTGGTGTATAATCACCTTGAGGTGTAACAAAGAGTATTCCAGCTCCGGAGCCATGCAAAGTATGAGAACCATCAAAATACAATTGCCAAATGGGAGAGTTTCTATGTCTAGAATTAATTCATCAGGAAATTCTATTACCATTGGGTGATTTGATTCTATAGGTGCTTCTGCCAATTGATTTACTATTTTTTGTCCTCTTATAGCTTTTCTATCAATGCACTCAATGTCAAATTCACTAAGCATCATCACTCATTTTTCCATACGACCAGTTAAAGCTACTCTAGATAGTAGATATTTGAGAGGGTCAATTTTTTATATAAGCCTAGTTTGATGACTCAACATGTAATGTCTAAGCTTTTGTGATGCAAAAACAACTGCGAGACATGCCTTTTCAATAGACAAATAATTCAGTTCATAGCCCACTAGGGTTCTACTTATATAATAGATTACTCATTCTTTACCATTATCATCATTTTGTGCTAAAAGAGCCCCTAATGTTGTTGATGTTGTTGAGATGTATAAAATAAGGGGTTTTCCATGAATAGGTGGTGCCAGCATAGGAGGAGATCCCAGGTACTCTTTAAGTTTATCAAATGCTTCTTGGCAGTTTTGGTCCTAGATAAATTGTGTGTTTTTCGTCAATAGGTGAGTAAATGGTTGACACTTGTCTACAAGTTGAGTGATAAACCTCCTTATGGATTGTCATTTTCCTTGCAAAGCTCTGAGTTATTTTAGATTTTGGGGAGGGGGCATTTCCATTATATCTTTGACCTTTGCTGGATCAACATCAATTCCTCTTCTCAACATTATATAACCTAAGAGTTTTCTATATGTTACTCCAAATACACACATCTTAGGATTCATCCTAACATTGTACTTTTCAAGATGATCAAAAATATTTTCCAAAATATATAGGTGACCCTCTATAGTTTCTGATTTAGCTAGTATGTCATCTACATAATCTTCCATCTATTTGCAAAGCATATCATGAAAAATAACAATCATTGCTCTTTGATCAACATTTTTTAGACCAAAGGGCATGAAAAGCCAATAGTATGTTCCCCAGACACAAATGAAAGATGTTTTGTGTTGAACTTCTTTACCTATTCTATTCTGGTTATACAGAGAAAATCCATCCATCAATGATAGCATCTCATGTCTAGCTGTTAGATCCACTATGATATCAATGTTCGGTAATAGAAAATCATCTTTTGGACAAGCTTTGTTGATGTCTCTGAAATCATTACAAGTCTGATGGTTCCATTTGGCTTGGCTATAGGTACAATGTTTGAGATCCATTCGGGATAAGCTATCGGTTTGATGAAACCAACTGCCAAGAGCTTTTATAACTCTGCTTTGACCATTAAGGCAATCTTGGGATGCATCTTTCTCAAATTTTTCATGACTGGTTTTGTTCCTGCATGGACTATTAAATGATATACTATTAGTGATGGATCTAATCCTGGCATATGTGAATAGGACCAAGCAAAATTGATTTCCTATTTTCTGAAGAAAGAATTGAACTTGCGAGTTTCAGATTCTGACAGTGACTTTGCTGCATCTGTGATCTTGGGTTCTTATATAGTTCCAAGATTCATCTCTCGTGTTTGTTATATGAGTATAGTGGACTTTTCGTGGTGTGTCCCCACTTTGGGGAGGCTAAATTCCTCATCCTCTAGCACCTCAGAGAGGTTTTCACCAATGGATACATCTTTTATTTTTATTTTTTTATCGTCTAAAAGTGCCACAAAGTGGTTTTCACCAGGGGACATTATTTTTATATTTTCATTTTTCTAACTAAGGAATTTAACAGATTCCCCAAAGTAGGCATTGGAGTGTTGTTCAATAGTGTAACCGATCTTGTGATCTCTGATTAGTAAGTGAGTACAAAGTCCTAGAAATTCACCAATAGCCTCATCATTTTCAAAGACATCAAGGACAGGAGGTCCTTGTTGGTCCCAGTCAATGAGATCTAGATATACAAGGGATAATGAATGAGATGAAGTGGATGGGGTGGATGAGTAATATGGTTGATCAAAGGAATAAGTGATGGTATAGATGGAATTATCCTCGAAGACATTGGCGACTGCTTCAAAAGGATCTATGAAAGTGTCCCGAGTAAATGACTCAACTGTGGGAAAAGATTGCGCCACTTTATCTAAGATAAACTCGACATCAGGTGACTCATGCTTAGTGGATCCAAACCCTAGCCCAGCATGTTTAGGTCGATGATGAAACTCTAAAGGTTCTAGGATTCCCTGTTTTTGTTGGCCAAGCTAACCTTCTGTATAGCCCAACTTTTTAATGACATGATAACCTCTATGATATACACTCAATGGTAATTATCTATGTTCATCTTCTTTTCTATAGAGCCATTTATAGATATATTCCTCAATGGTTTCTTGACTCATTTGCACCTAATATTTGAAAATTTTCAATTGTGGATGAGTAACTAAAACTTGACTAATCTGACGAGGTCACCCATAGCTCTTAGGTGAAAGAGGAAGTGCATTGATATGAAACAGAGTGTATTCTCCCATGCCTTTATCACTGATCTTAGCCTTGATCTCCGGTCAGGAAGTGGATGGTGTGGATAATGAAGATAGGGTGAGTATGGATGAGTCAATGTATTTGGAAGATGGTTGGGCAACTTCATTAGTTGGGCAATAATTTTGATGTTGATAGGGGCCCTCTAAGCATCTACAGTATTGAAATGGGTGAGGGTCTGCTTGTATGGTAATTTCATGATCATTAAATGGGAATTTTATGCATTGGTGGTATGTACAAGGTATGGCTCTCATGGCATGAATCTATGGATGCCCTAGGAGAATGTTGTAGGGGGGATCAAGATCTAAGACCTAACATGAAGTTTCCATTGTAATAGGACCAACCTTGATTGAGAGTCTAATTGTGCCTTCTGATTTTCTTTCTCTGTCATCATTAGCTCTTATTGTAATTTGATATTTCTCTTCAATGTTCTCATCAGAGTATCCCAGTTATTTTATTAATTTTAGGGTACATAAATTCAAAGCTAATCCACCATCTTTCAGGACTTGTTTCACAATGCATTGGTTAACAATAACTTCTAGATGAAGGGCTTCATTATGGAAATGATCTAGGGAGGAGTTTTCAGGCTCTGTGAAGATGAGGTGAGGAGTGGATGTAAGAGCCCCCACCATAGCTTGGAATTGATCTACATAAATATCACCTGGTACTTGAGATTCTACAAGGGCTCTATCCAAAATTTGTTTGTGTTGAGGAGACATTCTTAAAAGCTCTAGGATTGAGATCTGGGCAGGTGTCTTTTTCAATTGATCCAAGATATTATATTTAGGAACATTATGGGATGAAATAGGAGGTCTTGTGGGATTATGGGATGAAATATGAGGTCTTGTGGGATTAGGCAGAGGAGGATTTCCTTGAATAGTGATATGGCCTCTTCATGTAGTGACATCACACTGAGGAGCTCTACCTCTAATAGTTATAACATTGACATGAGGATATGAAGCTTTAATATGGCTAACTAAGTTGTGGTTGCTATAGTCGTAATGAACTTCATGGTGTGATGTGTTATTGACATTATTGGCTCTATTATTTTTTGCCCATGTGTAGGAAATGGTTCTTGGTAGGCTTTGAGCTTCTCATTGGGAGACTCATGAGGTATTTGATCTATGTTTATCTCTCCTTGATCAAATAGATCTTGGACATAATGCTTCAGTCTCATGCATGAATTAGTGGCATGGTCATTGACACGATGGTACTCACAATATTGATCTTCTTAGAACCAACAAGGTTTTGGTCAACTTTCATCATAAGGTTTACCAATTTCAAGAAGTTCAATCATGTTTTCTTGTTTAAGTTTTTGAAATACTAATTCAAGAGGTTCTGCTAAGTCTAAAAATTTGTGTGGTGGTCTCAGTCTTGGAAGGGTAAATTTCTTCTGTATATTTGGTGGACAATCTTGAGGTGTATTATGATTGGATGAAGAATTAAGGACAAATGGTTTATTTTGCACATTTTTGACATGTTTTGTATCAGTCACTCCATTCACAACGTTCCTATTTTGGTTCCAGAGTCAAGATTTATCATTGTTTTGGTTGTTCGAATCGCGATTGTTATTTTCTTTGTAAATTTTAATGAGTCCTTTGTTGATAAGGGCCTTTTCTATCATCTTTCCTTTTGTCATGATTTCCTCCAATGAATCAGAGCATTGTACTTGTAAGTGAAAAGCTAGCTTTTGATTAAGATTTTGTACAAAAATTGGAACAAGTTGTTTCTTAGGAATATGGCAAGGAAGTTGACTAACAATATGCCTCCATCTTTGTTAGAAAGAGGCAATTGTTTCCCCTCCTTTTTGTTTGGTTTTATAAAGATATTGCATGGAGGTGTCTTGTTCGATTTTGTAGGAAAAATTCTTGACAAATTCCTTTGCTCCTTGTTCAAATGATTTGATGTTTCCTAGGAGAGGTGAGAACCATTAAAGGGCTGACCTAGCTAAACTTTTAGGAAAAAGTCTAATTAAGTATGTAGGTTCATGTCAAAATTCCATGCATGTGATACAGAATTCGTGAATATGATCTCTAGGGTTACCTTTTCCTTTGTATTTGTCAAATTTTGGTATTTCAAGATTTTCAGGAAAAGGTACCATGATTAAAGATTTGTCAAATGGATCAGGGTATAGTTCTTCAAATGAGTATTTCTTTTGTCGAGCACCAATTTGATTATCTATGATTTGTTCAATTTTGTCTTGAATGGGTGGAGTGTTGATTGATTGACTAACCCTACTAGGAGTTTTAATATACACAAAGGTATGCCTCCTTTCGAGCTAGCACTATACAGTAAGTGCTAATACCGGTTAGACTTGGCTTTCGCCTTATCCTCAATTTATACAGTAGGCCAGACAAAAGTCCCTCTTGGGGTTGTAAATGAGTTGTCCTTGTGGATGTGTCTAAAGAGCAGGCCCACTCTAAAGGGTAACAAGAGCAAGGAAGCACGTTGTTTTTGATCTCCCAGATCGCACGAAGCGCAAGGAGAGAGCATACACAACACTTTTGCCTCACACTTGCATGGAGTTCATTTTAATTCCAAATCCAAATATGTGGGTGATTATACAAAATGTCAAAGGAATACTTTTGATTCTCAAGATCACTGAGTGGCACAAGAGAAGAGCATATGTATTCAATGACAAAAATGTAAACCACAAGACATGGCAATCACTTGTTAATTTTAACCCTTGCTTATGATGTGATCTAATCTATAAAAAGAAGACACGATGTTTCAAGATTAGATTCTTTGACAATTGAACTTGCAACACACTAATTAGTAGTTTTCAAAATAGTCTTTGATAGGCACAAATCTACATTGAAAATGTTAAGACAAGACAAATGAACCTGCAAAAACCCACAAAATGTTAAATGTGATGCGAGAGGAAAGTGTTTGATGTTTGCAAAATGAAAGTCTAAATTTCAAATGATTATACTAGAAATCTGAGATGAGTTTGAGAAAATAGCCTTCACCGTGATGTTGTTCTCTGAATCATCTTTTTAATGCATGCAAAAACATGAAAATTTGATCAAAAATGAAAAACTTATGTCATTTTGAATAAAATAGCCTCCAAGGGCTAGAAAATGGCATGGCAACTAATTAACCCACCACTAATTATTTGTAAGAAAATATGATTAGATGTGGCAATTTTTCACGATGACAGTTATTTGTAATAGAAAAAGTTATGTCTAGCAATTTCCAAAACCATTAAATGTTCTCTATGTCTTGATCACATGAGAACTTTCAACAATTTGTTCTAGGCAATCATAAAATCAACTACCAAAATAGTTATCAAAACTGAGTATTCTTGGCAACATCTAAGAGTCTTTAATCTCACTGCAAAATTTAAATCTCCTTATGCACCAATCCAGTAATCATAATGAAGAAGGTAATGGATAGTAAATCAGCAAGTCTAGAAAAACTTCTGGCATGAATGCTTTGGTAGGGTGAGACAAAATTTTTGGCCGTTTTGGCAAAAATAACAAGTGCCATAATAAACAAACACTGGCGGTTTATGCTAATGATTTTTTGGATGTTCAATGTTGATTAATATTATGAGAATGATTTTGAAATGGAAAGGCAAACAGTTATGATTATTTCAATAACTACAGATTCAACAGAGCCTTATAATCAATGCTAACCTGCAATCAAGCAAAATATAATAAGGTCAAATGACTTTCAAAAAAAAAAAATTTGCTAGTGTGAATTGTAACATCAAACAATAGAATGAAAAGGGGTAGGTGGAAAAACAAATCAAATGGACAATTGCTAAATTATGGAGCGAATTTTGATTTTGGTAGAAATACTCAGAAATCTTGATATTAATTGGTGCTCGGTCTTTCATTGTCACTGTTACATCAAATACAACAAAACCTCAATGAAGTATCACCAAACAAATACAATAATAATTTAGTTTAGTGTGCATTTGTTACGTAGTCTTTGGATCTCATTTCAGACATATATGACTAGGTATAGCAAGATGCAAGGCATATACAGTACTACATAAGTGCTTCAACTAGAAAAAACATTATTAGGGTTTCAACTTATAAGGAAAAGACAACTTGCACAACATCAAAAACTAGATAATATTGTTCAAGTGCAATGGTTTAATGAATCGTTATGTAATGTCTTTGACTAGCATTTTCACTCATAGGAGATTTATAGATCACGCCGATAGGAACAGTCAACGAGTCTAGAAAAATTGTAGTGTTAATCCTTTTAAATGGCATGAGGCAATCTATGAAAGCCAGCGTGAAGGTTTATTACGGAGTGGGACAATTCTCCAAGCACTAAAATGCTTACATAAATTACCAATAGAAACAACGAATGAGTTAAAAGCAACCAACGAATTTACTAAATTTCCTAGCGTGAATTTTTTTTACGGCTGGGAACATCCAACAGTTTTAGAAGATTCCTTCAAACATCAACATGTAACATGGATTGTTGTTTGAAACTTATAAAGAAAAGATTGGCACATAAAATAGTTATAAATAATACACCAAAGCCCGAATGAAGATAAAAAACCAACAGAAGGCCATAAAATTTCAAGGAGAACTAGTTGATAGACAAAATAATTAAGTTAAGGAGTTGATCATTGATTCCAACACCTAAAACATTTTCAGCCTCGCAACACTACAAACTAAGATATCTCCAGAAATGCACTGAAATCTACAAAATCTCAAACCAAAGGGCTTGCAAACAAATGATGAGAAGTTTGTGTTCACGTCAGGTTCACCATTTTATGTAGCAATATAAATTTCTATTAAAAACAAGTAGAAACTATTGCAAACCCTAAAAACTTATATCAAATGCATCACCAAATAGATCAAAAGATATGATAAAACAAATGTTACCAAACACGCTTTAAAATGTGGTTGCTCAGATAATTGCATAACTCCACGATAGTTTCTCTAGGGGGTGATAAATGAAAATTGAATTGATTTTTATAAAGTTTGGTGGGATAGTTCACAGGTAGTTAGGTGAACGGTAAGGTAGGTATAATGTAGTTT
Organism: Cunninghamia lanceolata; assembly: GCA_027924645.1. Lineage (NCBI taxonomy): Eukaryota > Viridiplantae > Streptophyta > Pinopsida > Cupressales > Cupressaceae > Cunninghamia > Cunninghamia lanceolata. Next base: position 7,782,596 of record BSBN01000159.1, read on the forward strand.
TTTGGAATTATTATTTTTGATTTTTTTTACGAATAAGTTTTTAGGGTAAGGTTTACGTTAAATAATAAATTAAGTTTATGGGGAAATGGTAGAAGGATAGGGTTTAATTAATTAATTAAAATTAATTAAATCTGTGGATTAAGGGTGGGTTAGGAATCAAGGAACATTTAATTAATTAATAAAATTAATTAAATTTGTGACTTAGGGAAATGATCAATTGATAAATTTTTTATGTCTACCGATATTAGTATGGATTTTCTTCTTGGTTTACCAAGGACACAGAGAGGGCATGATTCCATTTTTCTGGTAGTGGACAGATTCTCAAAGATGACACATTTTATTCCTTGTAAGAAGACTAATGATACTGTTCATATTGCAGAGTTATTTTTCAAGGAGGTGGTGAGACTACATGGTCTACCTAAGAGCATAGTTTCAGATCGAGATACCAAGTTTGTTGGTTATTTCTGGAGGACATTATGGAAGAAGTTGAAAACATATTTGAAATTCAGTTCTGTACACCATCCATAGACTAATGGATAGACATAAGTGGTAAATAGGAGTTTGGGTAACTTGCTATGATGCTTAGTAGGAAATAAGCCCAAGGGATGGAATTTGATTTTACCACAAGAGGAATTCACTTACAACAATTCTGTCAATAGGATTACTGGTAAATCACCATTCTAGATTGTATATGGCAATAATCCAAGAAATGCTTCAGAGTAAGGAAGTTGGACAAAGGAGAAAAGAAAAGTGCTAAGGCTAAAGACTTTGTAGAACACCTAAAGAATTTGCATCAAGAGGTAAGAAAGCATATTAATAAGATGAATATTCAATACAAGGTTAAGGCAGATTAGAAGAGGATAAATAAGGAATTCCAGGGAGGAGATGAAGTCATGGTTCACTTGAGAAAAGAAAGGTTCCCAATTGGAACTTATAATAAGTTGAAAATGAAGAAATTTGGACCATGTAGAATCCTGAAGAAGCATGATTTAGGAAATGCATATGAGGTAGAGCTGCCAAGTGGGATCAATATTTCCCTTGTTTTCAACATTGCTGATTTATCAGAATATCATGAGGGTGGAACAAAGGATGGACCAATAGAAGAATAGTGGAGTATTCCAACATCTACTTCAACAGAGGAGATAGAAGAGATCTTGGATAGCTATTTGGGAAGAAGTACTCGAAACAGGTAATATGAAGAATATCTTGTGAAATGGAAGGGAAGGTCTATTGAAGATTCTTCTTGGTTGTCTAAGGCAACGTTGACCGTTTGGGTTTTCCTCAAACAAACACCTGAGACATGACAGGGTCACTTCTCAAATTACCTTGGGTGTCTGATGCAAGAGCATCCAATGGTGTAAGGTCAATATTGCATCAACCAAAAAGAAGTTGATTTAAAATCATTGTAGTTGTTTTCATTTCATTCCATAATTAGTCTTTTTGGTTCCATAATCTTTTGAATAATGATGTAGGACTTTCAGTTTTTCCAAACTGCTAGAAATAGCAACCTGTCTGTTTTAGAAATTTTCACTGCCATTTTAGGAAAGTTTACATTTGGGCATGGATTGAAGCAAAAATTTATAGAAAGCTTCATAACTAAAATATAACACCTTTGGTGAAGGAATCAGGCAAAGATCATTTGTGAGCTGAAAGATATTAAAGTTTATATTTTCTGAAAAGCCCCTACAATTTTTTGAAATGAGATATGAGGCCCTAAAACATCCCATAACATCTCAAAAAGTTGATAGAAATATGTTTACAAATTTCCAGCATGATATTTCACATCGTGAACTTTCTGGTGCTTAAAACAGTTCATCAATCAGACACCCGAATCAAAAGTTATGCTTCCCAGAAGTTGACCTACTTTTGGAGGGAGTTGCAAATTTTAAAATTTAGCTGGAGGCCACCAAAAAAGTGTTATTTATGACTATTTTGGGAACCCTGGGTAGTAGTAGAGTTAAGGGGGAAAGTGTAGAGTTAAGAATAGGGGGGAAAATAGAAACCCTAGCTAATTTGGGGGTTATAGAAGGTAGAAGATTCCAGAGCCTGGTGATGGTAGCTGTAGTGTGATGCAACCTATGGAGGATTGATTCCTTTGATTGTAATTGAGATTCTGTAATGTAATAAGTTGTCCAAATCAATAAAGAAATATTCTATTTTATATGTGCCATTTTTGTTGTTGTGTGTTTTATGATTTACCCCCTTCATCAAACTAGAAGATAAACCATCTGCTAAAGAAGGAAAGAGAAATAAGACAAAAGCCTCCAGAATGTATGTGAGCCTAAAAGATGATGATGAGATAGAATCAGATGAAGTAGTGAAAGAAATAAAGTCAAAGAAAGCCAAAGCATCAAGGGTTGCCAGAGACAAGCCCTCTGGAAGTGTAAAGGTGAGCAAAAGATAAAAGACTGAGACTCATGTTGAAAAATTCACCTTGTTAGTTGAAGATATTGTGAATGCAATAACTCTTCATGGTAATTTGAAGCCCATAACAGATTATTATGACAACCTTAATGATGCCAACAAGAAAATTTTGGAGGATGCTACTATTAAGTACTTGATTACATTCAACAGAACACGTGTGGAAATTTTGTCAGAAATCCCTAAGAGTCTAAGTGACATTTTGGAGATGAGAAAAGAATTTGGAGCTAAGAGAACATGTGTTTCCAGTTTGTGTTCGATAATCTCTAGGAAGGAAGCAAATACAATTTTCAAAGAAGTTAAAGATGAATTCAGAAATAAAATTAGGATGAATAAGCTAATGCTTGGAGACATTGATGAAGTGGTCAAAGAAATAGAACAAATTTTGAAGAATGCCCTAGACAAGAATAAGTTTTATGTGGTCACTGAAGAACCTATTGATTCTAATGATACATCCATTCCAAATGATGAAGATTTAAAGAAAAATGAGCAACAAGCTGAGGTAGATGATTTCTCTATTTCGGAAGAGGAAATATTAAATAAAGAAGATAAAGAGATGGTGAAGGAAGATAATGTTGATGGTGTAGAGGATACTCAAATTCCTCCGAACTAATTTGGTGAAGAAAATGCAGAGATGACTATGGAAACAAATTCTCCTGCTGAAGCAGATTCTGAAAAGAATAAAGAGTAGAAAGCAGAAGAAGTTAAGGACAAGGAAGATCAAAAAGAAGAAATAGCTAAGGGTGTTGAATGACAAAAGCAAGATAATCCTAATGATGATATTGGCAAGGATCTGAATTGTGAATCTCGGGAGAAGAAAGATGGAACTGCATGGATGGCAAGAGACACTGTAGATGCAGTGAGGAAATTTATTGAGAAAGATAAGCTTGAACTTGATGAACCATATCTAATTCCAGGGCCTATCAATTTGGATACTCTTTCCCATGTTCAAAAGTTGAAGTTAGCATCATTTCAACAAGCAAAGGAAAGAGAGGAGATCCTAAAATCTCACATTGAGGACAGTGAGTTGCTTGGTCTTGCTTCCAGCATTTTGGAAAAGATTATGCCAACTTTTCAGAAGGATTCATCTAATTCTCCTTCCAGTCATCTGAAGATCTTAATAAATTCTATAAGTTCTCACTTTGAGTCTTTTGAAAAGCTAGCAGAAGTCAAAGTTTGGAATGAATTTAATGATAAAAGATTTAGTAAATTAAAAGGAATGATTGATAATGATAGAATTGTGTTGGATACTAGTGTAAAGAGTATTCAAAAGGCCCTCACTGAAGGAGGAGATGTGTATGTAAATTTTTTTTATCTTGGCCAAAAGTTGTAGAGGATATTGAGAAGAAAATAAAGGAGTTTAAGAAAAAATTGTCAAATGTATCTCAATCCTTTGATCTTTTGATAGTATCTATGGTGAGTCAAGAATGTCAAGTAATTAGATTGACTGATGAAATAAAGAAATTGGTGAAAGAAAAAGAAAACATCGTGGCAAGGATGTGTGAACTCTGGGGACTGATTTCCCCTAAGTTAGAAATAATGTTCACTACATTGACAGAAGCTCAAGCTACTACTCTAACAAGTGATCCCACTGATCTACAGAAGGCAGAGTCACAGGTATTTTTATTCAGTGGTCATATTTTAGTTTTGAATAGCATGAAGAAAAGTCAGGACTGTGAATTAGCACTATTGAAAAATATTTTTGGTGATGTGTTTAAGTTCATGTAGACAAGACATAAAGATTGTTTGTATATATGTACCCATGTGCATAGATTTTTTGCATGAATTTTGGTATGCGGATCATAGTCTTTGCCATTGATGTCAAACAAGGAGTGGAAAGTAGTGAAAAATGAGGAATTCATCTAATGGGGAGCATTGAAAATCACAAGTGTACATAGAAAGGCAGAGTTGTTCTAACACTTAGTCATTTTTTAGTAAGTGTTGCCATCAATGCTAAAGGGGGAGATTGTTGGAAAGAGACACTGCTAGGCATGTCAAGTGTTGTTATTGATGGAAATTCAATCTATCTTACACATTTGCATTGTATCATTTAATCATACTAGAAGTTAGATTGCAAATTTGTCTAAGTCTGGATAGACAAGAATAGAGCATATGACAGGGTTCGGCATTTTGGTCCACATTTCTCCATAGGTAATCATATTATGTTGTGGATCTGAGAGAATGTTAAGAAATGTTAGGGCTACCTAAATCCAAATTTTTAGCCTCTGGTGATGAAGGGATTGAAAGTTACAAGCATCTGAGTATCAGGTTTTGGTTAGACAGTTCAGTGCGGTGAAGAACAGGCCAATTGGTGTTTGGTCCTTGTACGGATTAAGAGAAGAGGTTGGTTGAGTAATTTATGAGGTCTAGTGGTATTAGATAACATGTGTGGTGACTTGAATGCATAGGTTTTGGTTTACATTGATGTTTGTGCATGGATTGAGCTGATAGAACAGTGATCTTAAAAAAGATTCTAAGTTTTCTTGAGGCCAACTGTAGTTGATGAAATTTCATGTTGCGGATATATATGATCAATGGGTTTGAGCATTTAGAGATATGGTTGGGAAAATATGAGGTGATAGGTGTGAAGTGTAGCAGTATCGAGTGTGAAGAAAGAGATCTAAGCTCCGAATCATGGCAAAATAGTGAAACATGATAATGATAGATGAAGTGTGTGAAGTCAGTATATTGAGCCTAACCGGAACTATAATCTTGCATTGTTAGATGCTGTATAATGAAAAATTTGGATAAATGAAAATGATAAAATAATGAAATGTATTACCTCAATCCAAATCTTCAATACCTCAAATAGATGCAAGATGGCTTGATTGATTCAATGATTTGATATGTTGATCGCTCAATTCTGCAACATAACACTAAGATGGAGATTGATAGATGAATGACAATGGATAAATGATGCAAGATATATTAATCATAGATGATGGATGAGAGATTGAGAAGAAAATTTGATAGATTAAGGATACTTGAGACTAGATGCCTCTTCTTACAAATGGCTTATGAGGTGGTTAATTTATAGGAAAGGCTTGGTTCAAATGGATGGTTGAGATTGAAACGCTGAATGGTTGATATGGATGGCTAGTCCATTGATTAGTTATTCCCACTCTTCAAGAAAGTTGTAGTCATGTGACAAGTGTAAGGAGAAGGATAGGTCTCATGTGTGATTGTGTGCACAAATACTTTTATTTAATAAAATTAAGTCTTATTAGTTGTACATGTGGAGGATTTTAAATGAAATTTGGACTACCACACATGAGTCAATTGAGAGGTGGACAAGTGTCAAAATGTGGTGAGAGGTGAGAATAATTAGTTGGAATATGTGAGGGAAATTAATTAAATAAATAAAAATTATTTAATTAATTGGCTAGGTGGATTAAGGATAGATTAAGATGGAAAATTAATTAAATAAATAAAATTTATTTAATTAATTAGCTAATGGATAAATGGGATCAAGAGTGGGATTGGAACAAAATGCTACAAGATGTCTTAATAATGTTTTGACTAGGTGTTCCAAGACATGGACAAATTTGGGACAATTTTGGGTGTCTACATTTTGCCCCTCTTTGAGATGATGTTCGAGATGATGAGATTTATGTTGAGTAACATCATTTCAAAGAAGCTAACATATGGATAAAGGAAAAGGATAATGATGGAAAGATAGTATGAGGATGATGGAATGATAAGATGTGGCAAGAAAGGATGATGATGCCCCCTCGAGAGGATATGCAGGTTGGACAAACATGGGTAGGCTTTAGAAATGAAAAGAATTAGCTAAGAAAGAAAGATAAGGGAATGGATAGAAGAAATGATGATGCATTATGCTAAAATGAAAGTGAGCAATCATGATATTTGATATAGAATGAGACGTTATGCACTAAGGGATAAGGACCAAGGTGATGATGTGTCTTGTGCACCTATCATAGTACAACCTTTTCTAATGTATGAGGAAGAAACTTAGAGCATTGAAGTCCTAATGCACAAAATGTATGATATGACTGTTGGTCTCTTACAATGATCTAACAACTGATATCTTAAAACTGTAACTCAAAGATTGGACATCTGAACTAAGTAGCTGTCTTAATCACTATGGAGATACATTTCACTTGTTAACCCAGGGACGTGAACTTGAAATGGGTCAGTACAGTATGTGCACTAAGAACTTCAAAGCAGCCATGTTCATTCTATAGCTAGAAAGACATAACGTTGAAGATAAATTGCTAAAAAGGAAATAACAAGAATACTGAATATTAACCAACAACTATTATGGAATCAAGTACATAACACAAAGTAACAATCTGGACAAACAAACAGGAAACTATTATGTCTGCTTTGGCTGCAAGAACAAACATAGAATAGAATTCTAGTGGCTGCAGGAACATTCAATGCCAGATTTACTAAACACTTATTAGAAAATGCTACTAAACTAAAGGGTGGAATTCTCACCAAGTGGGCCCCCTTGGATGAGTATTCCCTAACACAAATGTAAACTTAGAAATGCAAAATCACAACTTTATTTTATTCAGTCAAAAAGATGAGTACAACTGAACATTATAACTGTATTACTGAAAATAGGATAATGCAAGTACAATCTCTGAATAGTCAACGACCCCTTAGAAGGAGTATTAGAGTCCTATTTATAGAAGAAAGTCTACTAACTAACTAGTAGGATGGTCAACTCCAATAGAATAGGAGGACGCTACATTATGGAAAACATAGAAAGTGGAAGGAGGTTACGCATGCAAAGGAATCTGGTCAAGTGAGTTGCTTTAACGTAGATTTAGCATAACTATAACTCCTAAATTCGCTCAACAGGTGTTTAAGATCAATTACAAAATAGTTTCTTTCCTTCCATTTGATATTTGAATAGCCACCACCTTTGACTTTTATGGTAAACGACCATCCAGCAGAATCTTCCTCACTTTATGGATGCCGATTATATCTGCAAAATAATACTAGTACACACAAATAATTGCACATTCATAACCACCTTGGATTAATATTCATTAACCATATGCAACATTAACATAGATATTTCAAATAGCATGTCTTTGCCATAAAAGGATATAAGAAATGACCTATGCTCAACAAGTTATAGTTTTGGGGTAATGACATAGAAAGATCAAGAGTAAAGTATCAAAGTCCAAGATAGCTACAACAAATAGACAATAAAGTTTAACAAAATATGAGTCATAAACTAGACTCATCACTCTCCCCAACCTAAGACTTTTTTGGTTCTCCAGCAGAGGAAGGGTTATTCTTTTACTTGGTCAATGCTCTGAAGTTAGTGTTGATGATGGTTTTGATGCAATCATAACAATTAGTTAAAATTCACATAAAATGAACCAAAACTGACTTGAAAGATATGATGGAATCAGTTAAGATTCACTTAATCCCAAGTTCAATATGTTCAGGTCTTGACCTATTGGGCAAATTCAGTTGGTCAATGTGAAGCTATAATGTTCAAGGGGCCTTACGTGATTTAGGGTTTCTTGTTGGTTTACTGGACTCAAACTATGCAAAAGATTAATAAATGTCAATATGTTATTCATCCCTTTTGCATAAACTTATACTTTTTCTGCAAAACTTTAAATAGTCTTCTCGGATTATTACAGCTTTCTCCTCTTAAATATTTATGAAAACTGTCTACTTTCAAACTCTATTATGCATGCTCTTTTCAAATATGAGACAAATTTCCTTCAAATTTTTATGTTTTAAGCTAAGTATTTTCAGATGGGTTGGGAAAAGTTAGAGAGATCTAATCTAAACTTCATTCAAATCTACAAAAGGATCCAATTGTTCTGTTATGCACTTTATAAATAATATAGTAATTTGATCAAATCCACAGAGAAAACCTTAAATGTATATTCTGAGCATTTTCACAAACATACACCTAAGATTGCAAGCTCTAAGAGAAAATGTTTCAAACACAATGAAGAGTAAGAAAACACTCAGAAGATACATGTAGAATTCTAGATTCAATTGTATTAGAAACAGACAGTCATATAAGATTTACAATGTCTGAATGACTCTTAGGTTCATTGACCAATCTACAGAAAACTTACAAGCTTTATAGATATAGTAAGGAAGCTAGATGTTCCACGCATTCCTTATTACAGACACAGGCAACCTCCTTCTACACTTAAACTGAAAGGTCCCTCTACTCTACAGTGCTAAAACTAGTTACAAGTGCTGGCTATCTTCTAAAAATCCCTGTGTAGCCCCTGTGTAAAGTTTTACAGTGTATAGAGGCACAATATATAGACTTTGATTGTCCTCAATATAGCTCAAAACCCTAGTTAAACAATGGTTCAAACCTCTGGTTACAATATAAATGCTGGAGATCAAATCTCCCAAAATATCTCTGAGCATACATCCAATCTGGGCAAAATATGCCATTCTGGAAACCCTAGCAGCTTGATAATAACTCCTGTGGTCTGCTACAATAATGTCTTCAGCTGCATTTTGTCTTCATCATTGAAGACCCTTGACTTCCTCACCCCTCATCCTTATCTTCCTCTACTCCTGAGATCTTATTTCCCTCCTCCGTGATGTCACTACCATCAAGTTTTAGCCCCTTATTCAACTGCAAACCTGCAAAAATGGGTAAGCAATAAGTATCATCATTTAATAAACCTGCAGGAAGAAAAATAGCTGCCAAATCTAGTCATGACTGTGTGAACGCATCAATCGGGCCCTAAAACTGTGAAAAAAATTCGCGTTCAAAATGCATATACAACGTTAAACTGGTCAGGTCAACCATTGTTGACCAAAAACATGTATTCAGGCTTCAAAAAATAACTTCTAAATTTCTATCGCTTCGCTCTCCCGCACATTTTTTTGTTTAAATCTTTGTATATCCGATATACAATCCGGACATGATACAACAAATTAACCAAACTTAATCCTTCATTGAGATCCACCTTGTATACTCCTTGCAATGTAATAATATGCAAGACGTGAAATATACAAGGACCTTTCATTATTGCATAACCATTTCAAGTCTGCCCCTTGTACATAACCCTTGTATCTTCCAATATACATTTGGGTTTGATACAAGGATTAAATCGGTTTTGACTTCCTCTTCGATTCCGCTTTGTATATGCGCAATGTATATCGGCTTGTATATAAGAATATACAAGCCCAATATACACTAAATTAACTCTGCTTTAAAACTTTTCAAATCCGCACTTGCATGTATATTATTCTTGTGTGCGCTAATATGCAAGCCAGAACATATACAAGGATTTTCTCTTTTTTTAATAAGTCCATCGGGTCCGCCCAATGTATAATTGCGTTGTATGCTGAGCAATGTATATGTTGATATACATTGTGGACGTGATACATTGGGTGAATTAGATTTCAATCTTTTTTTCTAATTTCGTGGCCTGTATGCTTCCCTTTGTATATTTTGTTTGTATATTGCAACATACAAATGCAAAATATACAAGCATTTATCCCCATTTCATAATTTTCAATTCTGTGGCTTGTACATTTAGTGATGCATCTTGGCTTGTATGTATCGAAATATATAAAGCGCGAATCATACAATGAATTAACCTCTTTTAACTTTCCATCACGTCCACGGTATGTATATTTCCATTGTATCTTTTAGACATACACTTCGGGCTTGATACAAGCATTTAATCGGATTTAAATCTACCTTTAGATTCCATGTTGTATGTATGTATGCAATGCATATTGGTTTGTATATCGCAATATACAAATGCCAAAATATACAAGCAAATAACTCCATTTCATAACTCTTTTCAGTCCGCTCAATGTATAAATGCATTGCATCTTTTAGATGATTCAATTTGGACATGATACAAGCATTTAACGAAACCTAACCTTTCGCTGAGATCCGCCTTGTATATTTCATTTGTATGTATCCTCCAATATACAATCTGGATGCGATACATAGTATAAATCAGCTTCTAATTTTCTCTTTGATTCCGCATTGCATATTTCAAAATGTATGTACATGTTGTATGTCTTGCTTTGTATATTTCGAAACATGCAAGGATTTAACCCTATTTAAACAACTCTTTGGGTCCGCGACTTGTATATGGACGTTGTATGTTCCAAAGGTATGCATAAATATACAAGTCTGAAATGTACAACGAATTAACTTTGGTTCGATAACTATTTAATTCCACGTTATGTATAAAATGTCTTGTACATTTACTTGTATGTTGCAACCTGCCAAACATACAAACGTTAGATATATGTGATAGAATTCAAACCCTTATTCACTTTTACTCTAAAACTGTTTCGGATCCATCCTGTATGTATAAATAAAGCTTTTATTTAAAATGCATACAAGGTAAAAAGAATATACAATCGACCCAACCATGCAAATAACAATGTATATGAGCCTGATTGCAAAAAGCAATTAAGTATAAAAAGGACTTTGCACATACAAAGGACTTTGTATATGCAAAGTGATATACAAACCTGAATGTACATTTTACCAAAATGATCATAACTTGCAAAATATGGCAAATTTTAAGATGGTTCAAAAAGCAACCCTAGCTCATTTTTCACAAGGAATCCAACCATATCATGCACTGGTACTGAAAATGCATTTTTTTTCTCTATTTTCAACAAAGTTTGCAACTTTAACCCCTCTTTTTCCCTTTACCACCAAGCAAAACAAAACACACAAAAGCAAAAAAAGCAAAGCCACAGCAGGGGTCCTAATTTTGCTAAGGAGTAAAATGGGGTGTGTTGTGAACATCACAACAGTTAGCAACTACCAATTGTCCAATATCAGTCTCTCTGGTGCGTGAAGTAGGATCCCAATAGAATCCTTGCTACCTATCCAACCTGGTCCATCTTTGTTTTTCTTCAGCAATATCATACTGGTAAAATCTGTAATTTGGCACTGGCCACAATAGGATAGGTGGTTGAAAAACTAAGGGAAGCCAGAATTGTCCCTTTTGTTCTCCCAATCTAAATATATCTATCCACCCTTTTACATCCTACAGCATAATTCTACAGAGAGTGAGGCTCTGCTTGTTTTAGTTCATTAGATAAACTATTCCACCTTTGTGTCAGCTGTCCGTTCATAGATTCTCTAGTAGTGCATGCCATCTTTTCATATTCTCTGTATGCTACTTCTCTTTCATGCAGGATTCTGTTACCATAACTTGGCCTATAAAGTATCCTATACCAATCATTAAAAATGCTTCCTAGATTTCTAGATTATGCTCTAACAGGCAATGGAGTGTTGAATTCTAATTGCTTATAAGCCCTGAATTGTTGTCCCCAACTAACCTCATTTTGCATGCAGGACATAAATGCCCTCAATAGAATATTCCCAACATACAACAAGGGGTTCCACTCATGGTCTTGGGACACAACATAATTATGCAAATAAAACCCACACAACAAATTATTTATTTCCAGAGGAGCAATCCTATAAGCATTGAAAAATTCAAGAGGAGTTTCAATGGAAGGGTTTAAACCAAAAGCAATTCTTTCCAACTTAAAAGAGAGGTACCTTTCCTTTAAATGCAGAGCATAGACTCTTGGAGGAGTCCTGCATTTTAATACCTAAGGCACCAAAGCTGTCATACCATCTACTCTCTCTTTTAAAATTGCAATTTAATCATCCTTTTGTTTAATCTCTTCATCCTTCTTTTGAATTTCAAATTTTAATCTACATTTCTCCCTTTTCCATTCCTCTTCTCTCCTCTGCATTTCATTCCACAAATTCATGGCAACTATGTGCATTGAAAAATCAAGAGGTCTGTGTATGCCTATCAAAGGCTTTCCTAGCACAAATGGTAGTTCTTCCTGTAACATAGGCTACAGGGTTTCTGATTGCTTAGCCAAATCTGGATGGAAGATGTCTTGTTGTAGGAACTCCTATTTACCTACCAGTTCCTATCTCTCAATATGCTCGGCCGGTAAGGTCTACCAGAGTTACATCTGTTGCTTCTTTAATTATGTCTTCTTTTTCTACATCATTATCATGCCCCACTGGGGTTTTTACTTCCTCAGCTATCATTTCATCAACCCTAGGGCTTGTTTACGTAGATGCACCGGAGGCAGGCTCAACAGGTCTAGGTTTACTAGAAGGGCTTTCATGTTGTTCTTCAGCTGCAAGAAGAACAATGTCAGCTTTTTCATTTCCTAGAGTGCAACACCTTCCTTTCTACGGTTTTCCTTTTGGTTTTGCCTTTCTTTATTTCTTCCCTTCTCCTCTGTGCCCTAGTTTGAATTAAATTGCCAAGAGGAATATCTTCATTGTTAGAATCTAAAGAATTTTCTTTGTTTGCATACTCTGCTTCAGAAGACGTAATTTCAATAGTTGGTTTTGTTGCAGGAAGGTTTGCACTGGAAGTTGAAATTCTTGGAGTAGTTTCAACTCTACATACCCTTCTCCTAGTTCTATGATGTTGTGGCACAACCACAGGTCACAAATGACTAGGTCTTATTTGATCAATTTCTAGAAATTCCTCTGAAGTCATATCGGATACATCATGTAGAGACTTCTCAACAAGAAACTTGATTAAATAGTGGTGACAGATAGAATTAGGCCCATCTTTTTGAGTTTCAGCGGCCATAATCGAGAGAAGGTGGTGAAGCACATTTGGCACATTGATTCTTCTTCCATGTCTCATATGATTCAATAATTTGAAATGCATAGAGTGAAGGTTCAACTGTCGACCTTCGCAAGTAATATATTTCACCACATGGACAGCTACACATTTCCATGGCTCAGGAAGAGAGGTTCTTTTGGCTCCGTGCTTGTCTATAATCAATGGTGGATCTCTAGGTTCAGTAAACTCAGCCCTAGCTAACCTAGAATCTCTGGCAACAAGGTATTCTTCACCATCAACAGGCAGACCTGTAACCTCTACAATTCTTTCTTATGTGGCCAACACCTCTAAACCTCTTACCACTACTTTACCATCAGACAACGTCTGAGCAAATTCCAACACAATATTTTCATCAAAACCATTTAATTTCAAGAAATAGTCCATCCAACCACAATTTCTGAATTCAGCCTGGCTAAGTGCATCTTGTAATAATGCATCATGAACTGTAGGTTCATTCTGAATTAATCCTCCTCCCATGACTTAGTTGTCTGAAAATGATCACACTGTAAAGTTTTTTTTTCGGCAAAAATTTTAAGTTTGAAAACGAGCTTCACCTTCCTGTAACCCTATTAAATTTTCAACAACTCATGCTATCTGCATTTTCTTTTATGACTTCTTTTCTTGGTAATGGAAGACGAGGGTAGTACATGCATTAATGAATTATCAATGAAGGATGTCATCTCACACTTGCGAGCCATCACCTCACTCAGGATTCAAATCATTCAATTTCAAACTTTACTGACATTTAGGTATGAAACATATGGACGGACTGACACGTGGTCATCATATTAACACTCCCTCCCCAACCTAGATTTAGGCATGTGTCCACACATGCAGAATAGATGCATGATAGGACAAGGAAGGGAAAAATGACATGCTACGAGAAATATCGATATTAATGTACAATAATTAAATGAACAAACCACAAAGTAATTAAGAGAGAATTATTACAGTGTGCATACCTTTATTTGTGGAAGATCTATTTCAAGAATCATGGAGAAAGTAACGGGTAATGCTTAAGAATTTATTGAGCAATGAATGAAAATGGAGTGGGTTGAAGCAAGATGTAATGAAGTGTAATCATTACAAGTGATGGAAGAGACAAGAATGGATATGGGTGGGTGAATGGGTGAAGAAGTGAAAGAATGGACTCCCACCAATGTGGAAATCTTTATTATGATCAGTACTGAACCTTGGTTAGCCAGAAGAAGGGACACTAAGTCCACTACCTTTGGTTGCAGGAAATTCTGGAGTTGCATATTGAGTGAATCGTTGTAGGAAGTCTTCTTTGGAGGCTGGCTTGTGATATAACCTGAGTCGATGACCATTGATTAATAGCTTGAATTTGACAGGGTCAATAGTAATAAGCTGAACAACACCATTAGAAAACACTTCAGCAACTTCATATGGTCCTAGCCATCTTGTCTGTAATTTTCCTGCATTTTCTTGATACCTTGAATCATAGAGCAAAGCCCAATCACCAGGCTAGAACTTCTTATCTTTGATGTATTTGTCATGCCACCTGATTCTCTAATTCTACACCACTTCTGTATGATGTAAAGCTACTTTTTGCATCTCATCCAAAGCATTAAGTTGCATGATTCTTTCTTTTTGTGCCTGAGATAGATCCATCCCCAAGTCAAGTGCAGTTCTAAGAGTTCTATGTTCAAATTCAATAGGCATCATGGTTGTTTTGCCATACAGCAACTCAAAAGGAGTAAAACCAATAGTTGTTTTCCAAGTTGTCCTATACGCCCAGACAACTTCTGGCAACCTACTTGCCCTATCTTTCCTATGAATTGCGATAGTTTTGGTCAAAATAGCTTATATTTCTCTATTAGTCACCTCAACTTGGCCATTACCCTAGGGGTGATAAGGAGTATATTTCTTGTGTCTTATGTTGTATTCCTATACTAATGCTACAATTAGAGTTGAGGTGAACTGAGCTCCTTGATCAGTCACTAATTCTCTGGGGACTCCATACCTTGTAAAGATTTCTTCATAAAGAAATTCTGCAACTTTACTGTCTCTTGCATGTTTCATGGCTTTAACTTCTACCCACTTAGTTACATAATCAATGCATACTAAGATATAAGATTTACCATTAGATGGAGGATCAATAGGTCATACAAAATCTAATCCCCATTTATCAAATGGAGTAATCACAAGCTAAGGATAAAGGGGCATCTCATCAGACTTTGTTGGCCATCCCATCCTTTGACAACTATCACATTTCTTGGTATATCTTGTTGCATCCTTGTATAGGGTAGGCCAATAATAACCTGCATTCAAAATCTTCATTGCAGTTCACCTTGTTGCAAAATGTCCTCCACAAGATTCATTGTGACAAGCATGCAAAATGTCATATGTTTCATCTTCTCTCACACATCCATGAAAAAGGAAAGGATTTTTCAATGAGTACCCTTCTTTCCTTAGGAGAGAAATGAGGAGGGACTCTTCCTATGACTAGGTAATTGGTTGTGTCAGCATACCAAGGTGTTTGAACAGAGAGTGTAAACAAATGTTCATCGGGAAAGGAGTCATCAATGACCTGGTTATCTTCTAATTTCATTCTTGAAAGAAAATCTGCAACCACATTGGCTTTTCCTGGTTTATCCACAATAGTGATGTCAAACTCCCGCATTAACAACACCCATCTTGCTAACTAGCCTAATATGAGAGGTTTATTCATGAGATACCTAATGGCTACATGATCTGTGTGCACAAAGATCTGATAACCATTTATGAAGTGCCTAAACTTATTAAGTGCATAGATGACTGCTAACATTTATAGTTGAATTCAGCACCCTGTAAGTTTTTTCTTACAAAATAAATAGCTTGCTCAATGACTCCTTCTTTCTAGCCTAAAACTGCTCCTATGTCATAATCTGATGCATCAATATGAATGTAAAAAGGAAGTTCCCAATTGGGGCCTTTAAGTACAGGAGCATAGGTTAAGGCTACCTTTAGATCAAAAAATGCTTTGTCACAGTTTTCATTCCACTGAAATTCAGCATCCTTTGTCAGAAGAATATATAATGGGGATGCCATTTTGCTGAAATCTTTGATGAAGTGTCCGTAATACCCTGCATGACCAAAGAAACTTCTAATATCCTTTTGCTTTGCAAGAATGGGCAGATTGATGATGACTTCGATCTTAGCTGGGTCTACCTATATTCCTTTTGAAGAAATATAGTGACCAACTACTACACCTTCTTGCATCATCATGAAGCACTTTGGACTATTTAATGATAGGCTGTGGTCTTCACATCTTTCCAAAAATTTGCCTAAGTTAGCTAATGCCTCTTCAAAAGTAGCACCATAAGTAGTGAAATCATCCATATAAATTTCCATACAATCATGTGAGATATCAGAAAATATGCTAATGACTACTCTTTGGAAAGTCACAGGTGCATTTCATAAGCCAAATGGAAGCACTGAGTAGGCATATGTTCCCCAAGGATAGGTAAATGTTGTTTTCTCTTGATCTTCAGGTGCAATCTAAATCTAATTGTAACCACTAAATCCATCCAAAACCACTGAATCCATCCATCTAAATCTGATTGTAACCACTAAATCCATCAAAAGTAGCACCATAAGTAGTGAAATCATCCATATAAATTTCCATACAATCGTGTGAGATATCAGAAAAAATGCTAATGACTACTCTTTGGAAAGTTGCAGGTGCATTTGATAAGCCAAATGGAAGCACTAAGTAGGCATATCTTCCCCAAGGATAGGTAAATGTTGTTTTCTCTTGATCTTCAGGTGCAATCTAAAAAGGAAAAGTACTGCTTTTCTACAAGTGAGTCCAAAACCTGGTCTATGAAAGGAAGGGGAAAATGATCCTTTTTGGTAGCAGAATTTAATTCTCTATAATCAATACATACTCTCCATTTTCCTCCCTTCTTGGGCACAAGAACCAGAGGGGACACCCATTGGCTATCTGAGATTGGGTAGATAAATCCTGCATCTAATAGCTTCTGTAGTTCCTCTTTGACAATTTCTCTTAGTGCAGGGTTGATTCTCCTTTGTGGTAGTCTTACTAGTGTACAATCTCCCTTTATGTAAATCTTGTGAGTGCATAATGTAGGATCCAATCCCTTCATGTCATGATAATCCCATGCAAAAGCATTTTTATGTTTCTTTAACAAATTTTCCAAGGACAACTATTGTGGTTGAGTCAAGTTGCAATTAATATTGAGATATCTGTCTTCTAAAATTTCCACTTGATTTATGAAGTCAACCATAGTTATATCATTAATGTTAGGTATCTTAATTTCTTGTGGAATCAATGTATGTAACATACCTGATGTTGTAGGAAAAATTAGAACAAGCATCCTTTCTCGATCACCAAAATGAGAGGATGATGCTTCCTCAACTTCATAAATATTTTGAATTATATTGGACAGCACCTCCTCTTCTCCTTGAAGCTGCAAGAAAGAATTTTTGCCTATCATCATAAGTTGGTCCACAGAATTAGATTGCTCTACCTATTCACCAACAGGAGGCCAAATAGGATTATCCATATCATGAGATGGTTGTGCAGGTGGGTAAAGAACAAGTGTTTTAGTGCTTCTCCCATCAGAGATGGTCATGTCTCCTGATCAGCACCCAATATAAGCATCTGTTGTGGCTAACCACGGCCTTCCCAAAATGATGGGGTATCCTCCCAATGTAGCTTTAGGAGAAAGTATCATGAAATTAGCTAGATATTCCCATGAATCCAGGGATACCACAAGATCCTCAACTATCCCATCAGGTTTAACATTAGAGCTATCAGCAAGCTGCAGGACAGTAGGGGTTGGTCGCATAGTTGCAACATTGAGTTGCTGCAGGATATCCTTTGTCATTACATTTATGGCTTCTCCAAGATTAATTAGAGCATTTCTAATTTGGATTCCATTTATGACAACTCCTACCACAGGACTTCCTGGGTCATTATATTTGGGAATAGTTACTTTTCCAAGCATGATGTCAGCCAACTGTCCCACCACATGGACCATAGTGGGGTCTTTCCTTTTTATGCCTGGCTTCTTAAGACATGCTTCTTTGTTTGCTTTACCATATATAGGAACATCTTTGATGGCTTGAAATAGAGGGATCTTGACACACACATGTTTCAACTGCTCTAGAATATCACAGGTGGGTTCTTCATCTACTACATTTTGTTTCATAGTTTCTAACCTTTGTGGAAATGGTGGTTCTTGGGGAGTCTGTTTGACTGTCATTGGTTCAAGATTTTCAGGTACATCTAATGGAATGGGGGTTTTGTTAGGTTCCACTTCTTCCTCAGAAAGCTCAGTAATGATAGGTCTTGAAGGAGCTGCCAAGGTAGTTCCTGAATGTAGATGTATATCACTTACATTCACAACATATGCAGGGTATTGATTTGGATCAGTAGAATATACTGGTTGTTGTTCTGGTCTATTATTTGGCTTAGGTGACGATTGAGCTGGTATCTAAGTAGGCTTAGGTGTATTTGAATTGGAGCTAGCAGGTGGAGGTAATATGGCAGGTTGTTGGGGCTAAGGAGGTGAGTGAAGGTAATTAGTGGTCTGATTGGCCATTGCAGTCCTCCTCTCCATTGAGATGTTTGCTGCTAATTTCCTGGAGGTGACTGCCAATTCCCTGGAGGCTACTGCCACTGGGGTGTAGGGTTTTGGTAATTTGGCCAAGCATTTTGAGGGTTGTTCCAAGGCTAAGGTGGATATCCTCCATAACTAGATGGAAATGGTTGTTGTCATTGATTACTAGATGCATAAGTATTAAAATGTGGACCAGCATATGATAATGGATCTGGTGACGTACCTTGTCTTGGAGCCCATGGCCTCCTTTGTGCAACATAGAAGACTTGATCATCTTCAACTTGTATTGGCTTGAACTCAGGTGAAATCTGCTTTCTATCAATGTTAGCTACCAGCTTGCATCTACAGTCCTTCTTCTTTTGTCTGCAATGAGGACAATATTCTACAAACATTGCGTCAACCTCTTCATGCTTCTTCTTTGCTTGGAGGGTGTCCAACTGGGTGGCCATATTCTTTATAATATCTTGCTTAAAATCAGATAGCAAGTGGCTTATCTCCATCCTTGAAATTCCATTGGTAGAGGTTTTTCCCATAAGGGAATGGTAACCTCTTCCTTTCTTCATGGCTTCTTTGGAATAATTCTAGCACAACTTCTTAATATCATCCCAATACACTTAGGTAATATCTCCTTCTCCCATTAAATCTAAAGCATCTGTGCAATGCTCACTTATTCCCCTAAGGAAGAGCAGCTTTTGAGAGTCCTTAGTGAGTGCATGATGAGGAGATTTTTGTAAACAAAATAGGAACCTTGAGATGTAATCCTCCAAACTTTCATCTTCTTTCTGTTGCATTCTGAAAACATCATTTCCTCTCATATCCCCACTCCTACATTAGTCTTTATATTTCTCAAGAAATTTATCTTTCATTTTTTCCTAGGTATTGACAACATCACTACCTAGACTCATAAACCACCTTAATGCAGCCTCCTTCATGGTAGTAGGAAACAACTTAAGTTTATGAGCATTAGTAGTGTAGTCATAGCTTCTGCAGAGGCTATCAAATTCAAGAAAGAAGGTGTCTGGGTCCTCTGTTGCAAGTCCATAGAACTTGGGGAGAGCTGAAGCAGGTATGTTCTTGAGATTATCCACTTCATTTTGAAGAGCAATCAGAAATGGAAATGTTGGTTGATTACGTACGTTTTGGGCAGCCATGGCTGCTTGACCTACTATCAAGGAAAATGGATTTTCAACTAGATTTCAAGTATCTTGTTCTTCAGAGGAGATTCCAGAGCTATTCAAATCAAGGAATGTATTAAGGAAAGGATTCACTTCTACTTCTTCTGGGTGAGTTAAATCGTTAGGAAGGCATCTCCCTAAAGCATCTCTTCTCCTACCTCTATGCATGAAATATACTCAGTATCAACCACTTCTCACACAAAAAATATATGGATTGTAGATGGTTTCTTCCTAACTAAAACACATTTTAAGGAAAAACCTGCAAGGAATAATACTAAAAGATGACTCCAAAGACTTTCTTATTTTGACACCATCCCCAGCAATGGCACCAAAAATGTTGGTCTCTTACAATGATCTAACAACTGAGCTCTTAAAACTGTAACTCAGAGATTGGACATCTAAACTGAGTAGCTATCTTAATCACTATGGAGATGCATTTCACTTGTCAACCCAGGGATGTGAACTTGAAATGGGTCAGCACAGTATGTGCACTAAGAACGTCAAAGTAGCCATGTTCATTCTATAGCTAGAAAGACATAATGTTGAAGATAAACTACTAAAAAGGAAATAATAGGAATACTGAATATTAACCAATAGCTATTCTGGAATCAAGTACATAACACAAAGTAACAATCTGGGAAAATAAACAGCAAACTACTCTATCTACTTTGGCTGCAAGAACAAACACATAATAGAATTCTAGTGGCTGCAGGAACATTCAATGCCAGATTTACTAAACACTTATTAGAAAATGCTACTAAACTAAAGGGTGGAATTCTCACCAAGTGGGCCCCCTTGGATGAGTATTCCCTAAAACAAATGTAAACTTAGAAATGCGAACTCACAACTTTATTTTATTCATTCAAAAAGATGAGTACAACTAAACATTATAACTGTATTACTGAAAATAGGATAATGCAAGTACAATATCTGAATAGTCAACAACCCCTTAGAAGGAGTATCAGAGTCCTATTTATAGAAGAAAGTCTACTAACTAAATAGCAAGATGGTCAACTCCAATAGAATAGGAGGATGCCACATTATGGAAAACATAGAAAGTGGAAGGAGGTTACGCATGCAAAGGATTCTGGTCAAGTGAGTTGCTTTAACGTAGATTTAGCATCACTATAACTCCTAAATTCGCTCAACAGGTGTTTAAGATTAGTTACAAAATGGTTGCTTTCCCTCCATTTGATATTTGAATGGCCACCACCTTTGACTTTTATGGTAAACGACCATCCAGTAGAATCTTCCTCACTTTATGGATGCCGATTATATCTGTAAATTAATGTTAGTACACACAAATAATTGCACATTCATAACCACCTTGGAGTAATATTCATTAACCATATGCAACATTAACATAGATAGTTCAAATAGCATGTCTTTGCCATAAAAAGATATAAGAAATGACCTATGCTCAACAAGTTATAGTTTTGGGGTAATGACATAGAAAGATCAAGAGTAAAGTCTCAAAGTCCAAGATAGCTACAAAAAATAGACAATAAAGTTTAACAAAATATGAGTCATAAACTAGACTCATTAATGACCTTCGATGTAACTTGGATAATGCAAAAAGCTATTCCAACATACACAAGCAAGCAAGCATGGCCAAATGAATAAAAAACAAACAAGGTACTGCCCATGTCAAACTATAAACCAATGATTAATTATTTGTTTGATTGATGATGATAATAATGTTGTCATTGCGTGGAATGATATATCGCTAGATCAACACAAGGATGTGATTAATTGATTGGTTGATTGATTTGGTTTACGACAAGACTAGGATCAAGACCAAGGATTGTGATTGGATAATTTGACACAATTGATTAACTTGTTTGGTATGGATTGAGGATGAATTGCATTTGAGATCATTGTTGGAATTGATTTGATACGGATGAAATTTGATTGGAATGGTTTGATGATTGATTGGATTTTAAGTTTTTATTGATGATGTGGGAGATAGATGATAGAAGAAAGAGAGATGAATGAAAATGATGATTGGTGAAGATTAGAAGAAGGATGGAAGATGGAAAAGGTCTATCACCCATTCTTGAATCTAGGTACTTCCTTCATATCCCAAATAGCCTACATACCCTGTATACATGGGATCAATGTACTTAATGATAGAGATGAGATGTAGTTCTGATTTGTGTTTTATTGATGATGATGATGAATGTTGATGAATTGATTAGATTATGGATTGATTAGATGTTTGATGATATATGATGTTGATGGGATGTGAGAGATGTGATTCAAATGCAAGATAAAATGATAACACACACAAGCAAGCACGCAAGTGTGTATAAATGATTCGAAAACAAACAAGGTATTGCCCCTATCAAGCTGTAAACTAATGATCAATTGATTGATTGACGATGATAGATAGTGTTGTCATTGTGGGGAATGATATATCCATAGATCAACACTAGGATGTGGGAATGGTATATCCCATTGATGATAATGATGATTGATTGATTTGGTTTACAACAAGATTATGATCAAGACCATTGACATGATTGGATAATTTGACACAATTGATTAGCTTGATTGGTATGGATTAATGATTGACTTGCATTTGGATTATTGCTTTGATTCTTTGGATTAATTTGATTTGATGAATACATGATTGGATTGATTTGGTTTGATGAATTGATTTGATGGTTGGATTGATGTGCTTTGATTTTGATGATGATGGATTGCTATAAATGGATTGATTGGATTTGAGTTTGATGAAGTTCATTGATTGAATTGAATTGATTTTGATGATGTGATTGATTTTGATTGGATTGGATTGATTTGATGGTTTGATTTGAATGATTGGATTGATGTACTTTGATTTTGATGATGATGGATTGTTGTGAATGGATTGATTAGATATGAGTTTGATGAATTTGATTTGAATGATTGAGTTTGATCAATTTGATGTGATTCGATTGATTTTATTTCTTGAATTTTTTATGTATATTTGATTTTTTTGAATTTTTAGGAATTTTTTTTTGGATTTTTTGGAATATTTGATTTTTTTGGATTTTTAAGAATATTTGATTTTTTTGGTTTTTTTGGGAATATTTTATTTTTTTGGGATTTTTGCAATGTTTTTTTCAATGTCAATGGATTTAAAATTTGGGTAGCCTTTGTGCTTGATACCAATGACAAGGGAAAACCAAGTCTAGATGCAAGGATGAGGGAAGGATGGGTGATGGTGGATAGGATAAAAGGCTCATGATAGATAGATGGATAAGAGGATATGCTATAGTGGATGGATGTATGCATCATAAGGGAGTTAGGATGTGATCTCAAAGACTATGTCACATAGGAATAACATGCCCCATTCTAGGTAGTCGACTTAGGCTTTTACATGACAAGACTTATGACAAAAGGAGGACATGATGGATTTTACATAACAAGGCTTATGATAGGATGGCATGGTTGATAATGATAGGATTGTTTGGAAAGGGTGAGGTATACTAAGAGATCCAAAGCATATTTCAATATTTTACCCCCATATCTTTATCAAAATCAAAAGGAGGAAGGGAGGATGAATATACTCAATATGATAGGTACATGAGTGTAATGGATAATGATGGTAGGATAGGATATGGAAAGGGTAGGATATGATAGAAAGTGATATGATAGTATATGTAGTGTGGATGAGACAGAGTGCCCCAAGTGTAAGTTACATAGAAGATCAACCTACACATGATTTTCTAGGTTTTCATCATGGTACTTATCCAAGGCGCATGTTTACTAGGTTTTCACCATTGGATGAAAGGATTTATATTTACTTTTATCTTCTTTTTTTTTCTTTTTTACTTTCTTTTTGTCTTTTTTAGATGGGATGACAATTACACAACACCTATTTGCTAGGTTTTCACCATGGTAATGGATAGGAAGGACTCAAGTGTCTAGTGCTATGAAAGGTAATAGTGTCCCAATAGAGAGGGATGTCATTGCATGGACCATATCAAATGTGCTCATAGATATTGGTAGGGGATTACATGAGAAGGAGATGGATTAGGTGGATAGTGGATTATGAAAGGTTTATGCATAGATGGGTGATAGTGGATAATGATGTGGATCATGAAGGGTAGGCTAGTAGATTATGATGTGGATTATGTATAGAAGGATAGTGGATTTTGATGTGGATTATAAAAGGTTCATGCAAGGATGGATGGATGGGGATAGTGGATTTATGGAAAAGCATTGATAAAAGGTTTATGCAAAAGCATGGACCATAGGAAGGTGATGGGGAAGATATGTAGGATAATGGATGAAGGTTGGAGAGATGGAGATATGTGGCAATGTTTTGGAATGGAAGGGAACCATGACAAACGGTTGCATACACCATGATAAACATTGAAGCTTTTGATTGGAAGGTGGTGTAGGAAGCAATGGAGATGTTTTCTTAGGAGATGGGTGTTTTCTTGTGAGATGAGGGAATTTGAGATTTTTGGATGGAATGGGAATTTTGGATGGAAGTGGATGGTTGGGATTTTTGAAAGGTGGACACCTCATTTGACTTTCTTGATTTTTGCTTAGGGACCCAAACCATTTTTCTATTGGACTTTGCTTTTAAACGTATGGTCTTGGATAGCTTTTTGAATGGACTTCACTTTGATTCTTTGAATTTATGCCCTAAGGCATGAGGATCCATAGGATTTTTAGTAGGATTTTTAGCTTTATAGGTCGAGGCATCCAAACTTTTGCTTTTGAATCCCATGGACATGATGAAAGAGGGGTTGGTGGAAGGAGTGGAGGATTCATTTTTAGACAATGTGTGCTTTTGTTGGTCATGATTAAGATTGTAAGGGTACTTATGGATAAGTGGATAATTTGATATTGGTAGAAGTGGAGGTAAAGTGGATATAGGGATAGTAGGAGTTGGAACGAGTGGAGGTAAAGTGGATGGAGGGATATTAGGAGATGGAAGTAATGGAGGTAAATTGGATGGTGAAAGGTGTATGGTCACATGCTTTTGACATTTGTAGGATGGTGGAGGTGGAATGGCCACATATGTGTTGGGTATATGATATGGTTTGTGATGGAAGGTGGACTTAGGATGCATGGAGGTATTACCAACATCTTCATATTGTTGACCTTGGGGTGTGTATCCAAGGCCATATGAGTGTTGAGGGATTTTGACATGGATAGGCTAAAAAATACCTTGTTGATGAAGGCCTAAGCCTTTGCCTTGGTAGTTCATGTTTTGGAGGATGTGATTGACTATGGGACTAGGTGTGGTTTGGACACTAGACTTAAGTTTATTATTGGATGGAGAAGGTGAGGTGGATGACAAAGGTTGTTGTTGTTCTAGGGAAGAATATTCATGGATGAAGGTGGATAGGCTAAATGGACATGATGGTGGACTCAAAGTGGGGCTGGTGATGGATGTGGAAGGAGGATCATTAGGATCTTGAATTGCATTGTGTTCACTAAGATCCAAGTTATTTGTTTGATCTTCTATGTTGTCTTGGGGGACAAATGTCTCATCATGACAAATGGACATTTTCTCATTATTTCTAGACAGAAGGGTATCTTTTCTTTAAATGAAGGAATTATTGCTAGATGGAGGGGTATCTTTGCTTTGAAGGAAGGCCATGAAATAGGGTGAATGCTCAAGTAAGTCAACAAGACTTCCATTGGATGGAGCATGTAGGTCTTGGGTGTCTTTCTCATGGATGGTTGTGGGGATATGACTAGGATCAAGATTCTCATGGATAGATTCATCATTATGAATATTATCTTAATCATGGAAAAGGTATATGTTATGGTGGGTTGGATGGAAGGGATTTGTTCTTGACTTAGACTAGGGGTTAATATTTCCACATGCTTAGGATTAATCCCTTGACATACCTCTCGGGTTTCTTGAATGGAAGTGGAAGTGGTATACTCTTGGATAGGCTCAACAAGCTCTTGATGGTCAACAATGTGAAGGTATGATGGGTCTTGACTTGGGTTCATGATAGGAAGTATAGGAATAGGCTTGATGGCTTGTGGGTCACATGATGGGCTTGAAGGGATAGGCATGTTAATGGAGGGCTCTTGAATAGATGTTTGACATGGGGATAAGTTGTTCCTAGCTAGTAGCCAATGGATCACATCCTTTGCAAGTGCATGTGTGGAAGGACAATATAGTGGATGGACAATAAGGGTAGATGGAGTTGTAGGTTTAAGATTAGGATTTTGATTGGATGGAGGGATAATGGGATTGGGTGTATTAGGATTTGGATTAGATGGAGAGATAGGAGGATTGGATGGATTAGGAGTTGGACTAGATGGGGGTGACACGTGGGATTGGGATGATTTGGCATGTTTATGGAGGCTCTATTGGTACATCTTATAGAGGAGTGGCCTAAATATGGGGCATACATTTGTATTATGACCTTTATTCCTATGGTATGTACAATATTGATATTCATTGCATGTACTTTCCTCACATGGTTTGACTTCAAGAAGTTCAATGAGTTTTGCTTCAAGCATCCATCATAAAATATACTCAACATTTTCATTTGGTGGTGTTGGCATAGTCTCATGAACTAGCATTTGATTGGATGATGGAGTCCACTCATAAGATACATTAGATAGATTGGTATTTCCCTTGTCAAAAGTAATTAAGTCTTGTTGTAGTAGGCTCTCATGTTCTTGTTGTGGAGGCCATTGATAATCTTGGTAGTTGGGTGAAATGGTAGGATATGTAGACAAAATATCTTGGGGTTGATATGAAGTTGAAGGAATTTGATCTTGTTGTCAAGGTGGGCTTGGGTTCACTTGATTTATGTACAAAGGGCCATTTGGACTTGGATGTTGTTCTTGTGAAATCACTTGGTTGCCTTGTGCATGGATTTGATGATGAGGTGGCTTGGTAGGATATGTGGGTGAAAGATTTTGTGATATGAATTGTTGTGGAACTTGATTGTTGTTAGAAGAAACGGAGTATGATAATGTGGAATTGGTTTGATAGGTGGATAGATAAGATTGGTATGAACTTCAAGGGGGTGCCACATAGGATTGATGTGGAATATTTTGAGGTTAGAATGATGTTTGGACTTTTTGTTCTGGTATGATTTGTTGTTGTTGTTGGTAAATTTATTGAATGGGTTGTTGTTGTTGATGTGATGATGATGGAGGGATTTCCACATAAGGATGAGGTGGAACTTGTTGATGTGGAACAGATAGAGGATTATGTGTTTGTTGGTTTTGACAAATGGCTATGAG
This sequence comes from Cunninghamia lanceolata, assembly GCA_027924645.1. Classification (NCBI taxonomy): domain Eukaryota; kingdom Viridiplantae; phylum Streptophyta; class Pinopsida; order Cupressales; family Cupressaceae; genus Cunninghamia; species Cunninghamia lanceolata. The sequence goes on from BSBN01000159.1 coordinate 7,809,626, forward strand.
GTATTGGGCTTGTGCTATGTCTTCTAATATTGTCATGTTGTCACACAAGTGTTTAAGTCTTAAGACCCTTTTGGCAAGTGCTTGATTAGGATGATGATGATGATGATGTGGATTGTTTGAATGATGTGGATGAAATTGAGTTGGATATGATGTGTGTTGACTAGGATGAATGTTTAGATTGATTTGTTTATGTGTTTGGTGTTTATAGCTTAATTTTGAAATGTTCAAACAAATGATTATTCATACACACACATGAATCACTCACCCAAGACACATAAGCAATTTTTGACTTTGAAAATCAAATGTGATGATTATCAAGAAAGCACTTAAAAGCACATCAACAAGCCTAATGTCTAGTCAAGTGGGTATGGCCAATTAGGTCTTAGGCTATCTATTGCACAAGGTTGACTAGGGACTTGAAAGTGAAATCCTGCCACATAGCCAGGAGAAAGGGGTAACCTACCCTTCACCTTCACTTCCCAAAGTATAAAGTTCTTTGGGGCTTAGCCAAGAGTGACAAGATTCCAACTCCCAATGAGGGTGTCTTTCAATTCAGCCTCGATTGAGGTTGTCCCTTGGAGGGGTGCATATCCAAATAGGCCTCCTAAATAGGGTAACAAAAGCAAACCAAGTGAGTTGTCACTTGATTCACACTCGCACGTGTTAATTGACCTTTAGAAAATGAGATGTGTAGAGGAAAATTCAAGAACTTATTCATTTTAAATCCAAAGCCAAATGTTTAGGAAGACACTCGTTTATTTTAACCCAATTTTTTTATGTGATTGCAAGCAAGTTGTTTGTTTTAAGCCCAAAATCTAAATGTGTTTGCAAACAATGATGGATTGAAATGAAATGATGAAAGATAGAAATGAATGCACCTATATTATTTTCTCTTTCCAATCTATTATAGGTGTTGATCCAAATGCTACTCTAGTACCTTTAATGCCCCTACAAGCCACCAAATCAAAAAAGAAGCAAGTAAACTTTCAAAGAAGATCATTATGTGAAAAAGATAAAATCTAATAAATTCTAACAAAAATGATCTAATACAAAAAAATGGATTGCATGAATAGATTCTAGATGAAATTCTATGGAGTTTTTAAAAAAAGTCACTAAAAAAGGATAAAAAATGCAAAAGTTATGCTCATTTGAAGTTTAAATGCTAGTTTGAATTTGACTACAAAAAAGATGGTAAAATGATATAGTCACCTAATGAAACCTACACCATTGTGAAGTTCACACAGTTGTCTTTCCAACGAGTATTTGTTTGTGTGATTTGGCCTCTGTATACAAAATTTATGATAGAAACACCAAAATGCACAATGACAGCAACCAAAAGCAAGTTACATAGCCAAAAGTGATGCAATTTTGATCATATGCAAGCTAAATTTTGCCAAAAACAACTAGTTTTTGTTCAAAAGGGAGGCAAATTTACTAGAAGCAATTAGTTTTCACTCAAAAGTGAGGCAAATTTACCAAATGCTTAAAAATTCATGTTTCTACACAATTAGGGTTAGAATCATGAAAAAATGACTATCAGATTACAAACCCTAGAATATCAAATCTAGTGGATTAAATTAGCTTTGATAGAAACCTTGCAACCATAGATTGATCAATTGGAAACCCTAGAATGGCAAATTGACGAGATCTTACAAAAATAAGGAGGTTAGAATAACAAGATAAAAAACCCTAACCAAATTGATTATCAAATGATAATATGATGATCAGGATCATGCAAAACACATATTAGAACCCTTGATTGAGCAATGAAAATCCAACAAAGCACCCTGCACAATCGAATGTTAATAGAAAACCTTAGATTGCCGAAAGCAACATAAACAGCTGAAAATGATCCATTTTCAATCAAAATGTTATCACGTAAATATGCACCCTGACTAATTTGTAGAAATTAGTCTATTTGATAAAACATGGGAAGACCTCTAAAGCTGTGGGTCACTTTATAAGAAGAGGTCAACCTCTGGAGAAGGCCGACTTCCTAACTTTGTATCACCTAAAAACTTTACTATTGTATGACTATGACAAGGAAAAGGGTAAGAAAAATATGTTCTACGACTAAAATTTAACTGTGAGGGTGATACGCCTATCTTAATGAGGGATATGGAAATATCAATTCAAAAACACTTATAAAAATGATTGGAAAATCTCTTGCATAGTATATCAATCATATCTATGCATAAATATTTCACAAACAGGTTTGTAATTAAAAAATTCTTAAGAGGAAAAGTAATTTCACACTTAATGATAATGCATAACTAGACACAACTTGCAACCTGCATAAGTATTTTCTATAAAAAAAGGCTCTTTTCCAAGACAAAATTTAAGAGGAAATAAACTTACTTCACAGATAACTCTATCAAATTAGATAATGAGCACAAAAATGCATAAGACAAAAGGCACAATCTCCAATCAATGATCTCCAAGCTTTCCACTGTATTTCAAATCAAGTAATCTAGTAAAAATGAGTTACAAATTTTACCAAAATCTAGAGCAAGGATCACAAAATCACAAGTCTCTCCAAGTAGCATAATCAAAACTGAGTACAATAGAGTCACAAAAGTGACTATAACCACCACTATCCAAGTGGTTCCACAAAAGAAGGAATGTCAAACTGATTTGGGTCGGATGCCCAGAAAAAGCCTAAAATCTGGAGCCTATATCCTCTCCAAAAGTGCCCAAAATACAAGAAAAAGTCCATTAGGACTTAGCCAAACATAATGGCTCATGAAAACAAGTCTAAAAAGGAATCTAGGAGTAATAAAATAGCCCTAGATATGCTACCAACTACTAAACTGTCAACATGACTAAGTCAAACTCCCTCCTCTTAGCAACAAACAAATAGCTATGTCCTTGGCATGTGTATGCCACATCTTCACAACTCAACTATATTCTCTCAAAGACAATAAAAACCTTCAACACTCTCCATCATACTCCTCTCCTTTGCATTAAAAGGTAATAATAAATCCTAAATGATTTATATGATCATCATTTAGAGTTCATTATTTTACATTACATCATTTTTGCAAAGAGAATAAATACAAGTAATCAAATAGCACAAAAGTGCTTGACCCTGGCATAAAGGAATAAAAGACTTAACAAAAGTCTTAAACTATTTGGCCATCTTGTGGCATGCTAGGCAACACACATGGTAAGGTTATTGACCACGGGCTATTTTAAAAGATATACAAAAGAAAAGAAAGACCCATCGGGTCTTTAGGGTTTTGAAACCCTAAGAAAAACAAAAGCAACTTTTGTACCCTCATTTTTGTACTTTGCACCTTTTTTACATTCTTGCTCTCAGCTATTTCATTGCCAGCGACAAGGGTTTCATATTTGGTGCTTCAGTAGATGATTCAAAGGCATTTTCACTGGCCTTTTTGTTGTTTTCTACCCAAATACTAAGGTAGACATGAGTATTTCATCTTTCTGGAATGAAAAAACAATTTTCATGAGTTTCTGTAGTCATTTACTCACTGTATCTGATGAATCTCTTTGCATTCCTTTCATGGCTATGTAGAAGATTTCACTTTATGCACAAATGACTGTATTTCAAAAATATAGACTGTAGGAAACAATGGAAATTTGCCTTTTCTCTATCATTTCTACTTACTGTATAAGATGCTCTTGAACATATCTCTGTCAAGGTCGTGATGAGAAAGGCATATTTTGTAATAGTTTCCTTGTTATTTGACTACTTCTTGATAGGAAAAACCCTTTCCCTAGCCATGGAGAATAGTAGTTGATAAAGCTCTCTAAAAAATATATAAAAACCCTCCTAATCTTCTCATTTTTTGTAGCAGCTTATGTATATTGTTATTATGATTAATGTAGCTTCATATGACATATCACATGACACATTTCCTATATCTTTTCATATATATATGTTTCTATAGTGACTTCTCTATGTCTTTGGCAGAATGTTTCTTTATTTGGCTCTTTGACTAAAAAGCTAAGGTTCATACTTGTTAGGATTTCAATAAAACAAAACCCTAATCTCATGAGATGAACATATTATCTGTAGCAACTTCATGACATGTGCTTCTGTAACTACCCCAACATACTTGCCATTATTTTCTGGTCTATTATCCTATAGCTGGACAACTTTTATAATGAAATTTCTTTGTAGAAAGCATTAATCTGAGATATTTCACTACTTGTTTGTTAGTTGATTCTACTCTTTGTCTTTTAAATTTTGTTGCTCAACACAAGAAATGACTATTTCTCTGTGTGCATGGAGATCTATTTTTGACAAGATGACTGCTCTTTTCTGATTTGTAACAGCTTGCAATTTATAGGTTTCTTATAACATACCTTTGAAACTATAAGCTCATTACCTTTGTCACTATATCTTGCATGCTTACAAGCTTCCTTGTTGCCTCTTGTCCACTGATGGACTTCATAACAATCTATGCTTGAAGACAATGGCTTTTTAAGGTCTCTACAGGGTCTCATAACTATTGATATTGCTCTATATCTTCTTGAAACCCTTCTTATGACAGTTATATCTTTGATTTTTTTTACAGTCATTGACATACCTCTATTTTCCATTGACAAGAACAGACCTTCTCCTTGGCTATCTTCTTTGTTATAGGCTATCTTTTTAGGAATTCCTCTCTAATCAGATATATTAACAAGTAGAAGCTTACATATGATCCTCTTCTGAAAATCTCTAAAGCCTCTGATAGTCCAACAAATGAACAAGGGAAACTGTATGCTTGTTGTCTCAATACATCCCTGCTTCTACATAGGGCCTCTCTGTCATTGTTCTCATGACTAATTCCTAGCTTGGTGTCAATTGATTTCATAACTTAGCACTGCTATTAACGTATCTCATAGTCAATAAGACTGCTACACAGTCTTGGTATGGCTGCTATTGTCTTATTCAAACCTTTGTCACTACTATACTACCTATTGTGACTGTAACAGTTGCTTTATGACTATTTTGGAGGGCTTTGAACTTCTTATCTTGTCTTTAAAACTATCAACCATCCTTCATGCCTTGTCTACTCTTTTTAATGATTCAATGTAGTTCCATAAGAAGTTATTCTTTTGTCTCCATCAGTAATCTTCTTGATCATTGTCCTGAGTTGTATGTACAGACCTATCTCTAGCAAATAGCTTCAGATTGTCACAAGATTTTAGACTGTCAACATTTCCTTGCAAGAAATTTTAAACTCAATGTCATATCTTCTCTGAATAATCATTCACAAGTCTGTATCAAGGCTAAAGCTAGAGTAGACCTTCTGAAAATACCTCTTTCATATGATGTTGTTGCTAGTATGACTATTGTGAAACATTTTGTTCCTTCATTGTTAATAGTGAATGTCTTCTTTTGTGACAGTGATAGGATCAGGCTCTCTTGACACTGTCAATGACCTCTTCCTTGAGTTGCAGTAGGTCTCTATCTATGCTCTTTCACCTTGTTACTGTGGATTGTTCACCATGATTGTTTATTCTTCCACTTCAATGTCTGCTAGCCTTCAAATTGCCCTTATATATCTAAGACCTCCATGTTCAATGATCTACCCTTGACTATCTATATATGAAGATTTTCCCCTTAGTAGCAATATCCATGGAATTTACATTTTAAAGATACTTCATGCTAACGAGTATTCAGTACTTGCACTTGATTACTCTTTGTCCTTTACTAATGGATTGCTTTCCTATCTTTAGGACTACTGTCTTTGGACTATTCGATATTATTATAATAGATAATAAGATTGTCCTCGCTTAAAATAATTTTGCATGCACTGTCCTTGCTTTGAACTTGATGAATATACAAGAAATGCTCTATAATGGCTATGAGCTGGGCTCAACCCTTGTGGGAGCCACATTTTTCTCCACTCATGTAATCTGATGAATCAAAGAGAAACACATTTCACCTATATCTGCACATGAAGCAAACTTGTTAGAAAATAAATGTATACTCTGGATGTGTTTGGTAATTGGCTTGTTTTCTAGGACCTCCAAAGTATACATTTCTTGTTTAATACACATTGATACCAATTTATGCATGTATACGGTGAATGTGTGTACAATATTGGTAATCAGCCATTGCTTAGAGCATTGCTCTAATACAATTACTTAATCTTTTGTAGGAATCGGGAGCTAGGAGAAAATTAGTGACTCAGAGCTACAACAACCTACAAACACCTCAGTCAACACAGCAAACCATTCATTCAAGCAATGATTGTTTACCTTTCCTTCTATACACATTCATTTCTCATTTTTACTTATTCATGTATATGTTTTTCTCAGTTTGCATTTGAATAATAAATAGTCAATCTCACGGCTTGTGTGAGATAATGAACATTCTTACATTCAATAAAGATTACTTGAAATATTTGTGTAAATCTTTTCCTATTACATGCACTTGTATAAATTCAATGATCATTACAGTAACTTTGTAATCTTTTTCTAATTTTTCTGTTTATACAATTGAATGTAATGAAGGAAAGGAAATAAAAATGTACCTCATTTCTTCAGTTTAAATTCAACAAACTCTACCTAATTGAGCTATGGTGAAAATCTAGTAACATTTTGGAGACATCTACTATATGTTTCCCTACTAAACATCAGACCAGTTACCTAGACCTTATCCATTGGGCACAAGGTCACTCAGAGACTTCAAAACACTTTTGATAAACACTTTTTTTACCTCTTTAACTTAGCATAATAGCAATGAAACACACTTGGAAACCCAACTAAAAGAAAAAATGTTGAAAGCAACAATCTAACTATGTTGGACAACACTTAGGGAAAACAAAAGGCATCTATTCTATTGTGTAGTAGCACTTATTGAAAGCAAGAAACCTATCCTACTACTTACAAGGCAACTCATACCTCAGAACACCTTTTCAGGTGTATCCCATTTAATGGGATAGGTAAATTTTCCCCATCCATGTTTGGTAACTGAAATGTATTATGCTCTTTACATTCAGTAATAAGAAATGGGCCACTCCACATGTTGTCAAACTTGGAATGCTTTCCTGGTCTACTTTTCAACTCATCCCATTTAAGTACCATATCTCCCTCCCTAAAAATTTTGGGAGTATCTTTCTTATAATATACTCTTTTTGTTTGAAACTGATGATACTCCATAGCTTTCATAGCTTTATCTCTGATCTCCTCAAGCTCCATAAGCTAAGCATATCTAATAGCCATTGGGTCTTCTTCTTCAAACATTCCCAGTTGATTCATGATATCAAGAGCTGGCAACTCAACAAATAAAGGTAGTCTTTCCTCTTTTCCATAAACTAACATATATGGAGAGTTTCCAATAGACCTCTTGGGAGTTATTCTATCTACCCATAAAGGAGATTTCATATTGGTGTTGCAGGTCCTCTGGTTATTCTCCATTATTTTTTTGATAATCTTTATGAGATTCTTATTGGTGTATTCTGCCAAATCATTACCTTGTGGATAATAATTTGATGAAGTGTTTAAAAAAATTCCATTCTTCACAGCCTAGTCAGTTACTCTCAATCCAACAAAGGCTCAAGCATTATCTGAAATGATTGATTCAGGTACTCCAAATCTGGATACTAAATCATAATAAAAGTTTAAGACAACATTCTCATTAGCTTCTTTCAAAGCCACTACTTTAGTCCATCTTGTGAAATAGTTTGTTGTTGTGAGTACCCATTTGTGACTTACAGTTGATGGTGTGTTAATGGGACCTATAAAATCAATGCCCCGTCTCATGAAGGGTTGTTCCACTTGTATTGGCTACAAAGGTAAAGCTGACAACCTCTCTTTGCCTACAAAAATGGCACATTTTCCACATTTCTTGGCCCATGCATGGGCATCTTTGAATAAGCTGGGCCAATAATAGCCAGCTCTCATTATCTTCCAGGTAGTAGTCATTGGGACAAAATGACCCCCTATTATTCCAACATGGAATTCATGCAGCACTTTGTCAATCTGATCACTATCAAAGCATCTTAACAACCCACCATTAAAATCTTTTCTAAAAAGAATATCATTGATTAAAACATAAGGAATAGACTATAGTCTAAAATATCTCCTTTTAGTTCTATCCAAACCTATTAGGTACTCACTAGTTTGCAGAAAATGAGTCATGTCTTTAACCCAACATGTTTCAACTGCTGTTGTATCATTCTGAGGTACATCTTCAATGATCAAAAGCACTTCTTCTTCTTTTGTTGTTTCATTTCAAGACCTAGTAGCAAGTTGTTCACTAAGTCCTCTACCTCTGATAAGTTTGGTTATCTTGATATCTACGTTATACTTTGTGACTTTGGTAATCTAACCAGCTCTTTTCTCATTGACATCCTTACTTAATAGAAACTCTTTCACACCAGGGTGAGCAACCATCAAATGTACTTTGTTGTTAGAAATAAGATGCCTAAACTTCTTTAAACTCTTAACAACTGCAAGGACATGTTTTTCGATAAAACTATACCTCTTCTTATATTCCTCTTGTCCTTGACTAAAGAAAGCAAATTGGTTGTTCAAAGCCTTCATTTTGTTGTTGCACTAGAATTGCAGAAATTGTATCTATGCTGCCATAAGCATACAAAAAAAAAATCTTTTGAGAAATATGGATTTACCAAAGTTGGTGCAGCTGATAAGGCTTCTTTTATGGACTCAAAATTGAGTTTGGTCTCTTGTGTCCATTTGAAAACTGCATTTTTCTTTAACATAGAGGTCAGTGGCTTCAATAAATTTGCAATGTCAAGAATAAATCTTTGCAGAAAATTAATTCTGCCAATAAAACTTTGCAGCCCTTTCTTGTGGCTGGGTAAGGGCAGCTCTAGAATAGCTCTTACTCTTTCTTTATCAATAGTAACTCCCTATTTTGACACAAAGTGTCCTAGAAGCTTGCCTTCATGCATAGCAAAAATGTATTTCTTAGGATTGAGAGATATCCCAAACTCTCTATATCTCTCAAATACTTGTTTCAGATGGGATAAATCCTCAGCTGCATCCTTAGAAAAAACTATGATGTCATCAAGGTATACAAGTACTAATTTGTAAAGTAAGCCTTTAAAAGCCATATCTATAGCTCTCTGAAAAGTAGAGCCAACATTTGATAGATCAAAAGGCATCCTTTTGTAGGCCATGGTGCCCCATTTTGAAGTAAAAGCAGTTTTAAATTGATCCTCCTCCTTGACTAAAACTTGATTATAACTTGAATATCCATCAAGTAAGGAGAATCTTTCTAAACCAACCACTACTTGCAGAATCTTCTCCATTGAGGGCAGTGGGTAGTGGTCCTTCAAGGAAGCTCTATTAAGGTCTCTAAAGTCAACATAGAGCCTAATTTCTCCATTCTTCTCCTTATGGGAACAAGATTAGAGACCAAGGATGAACGCTTGATCGGGAAAATGATATTTCCCTCAATCAACTTGGTTAATTCCTTAATCATCAGAGGCTCAAGTTTTAGATTTAAAGGTCTATGTTTCTACCTTACAAGTTTTACACTTGGATCTAATTCTATAGTATGTTGGACAATCTGGGAATCGAACCCCTTTAAAACTGAATAATCCCAAGCAAATACAACTTCAAATTCTTGACAAAGAGCAATAAATGCTTTCCTATCTTAAGGTGAATAGATCTTACCAATTTTAAGGAGCTTATCTTTAAAAATTTCTAGCTCCTCATAATGTTCTTCTTTGACCTACATGCTGGTTTTTCTCTTTTTCAGTTGATCATCAGTGCCAAAAATGGATTCCAAGGTTACCAATCCCTTGGGCAGCTTATTAATCCTTAACTGAATGACTTGATCATCACCATATTGTTGTTTAAGCTTGTTTTGATTCACTACAAAAAACTCATCCTCTTCTAAGAGGAAACACAAGACTTGCTCATCACTCTCAAACACTTGCCAATGAATGTTATTTTCAGGGATAGAGGGCCTAGCAACAATCTTCACATGAGGCTATACCTTTTCTCTCTGAATATCGCTGGGAATATCAAACTGAGCCCAATTGCAGCTAACCTATCTGCATGATTATTCTAATTTCTTGGAATAGAGATTAGATTGAAGGCATCAAACTCCTCAATTATGTCCCACACCCTATGTTTATAAGATTTCAAAACATCATTTTTTGTAACATGCAGCCCCCTCACCTTATTCACAATAAGTTCATTGTCACCATATGCCTGCAAGTAGCCAATTTTCCTTTTCCTTGCCCACTACAAACCTTGAATTAATCCTTCATATTCAGTAATATTATTACTACATGAGAAAGCAAAATGGAAAGCATAATACTATCTGTCACCTTGTGGGGACACAATCATTGCACCTCCACCAAACCCATTCTTACTCATAGAGCCATCCAAGTACATCTTCCATACCTCATCTTGCTGTCTTGTCTGCTGTTATGTACCTTCTACAAGGTTTGGTATTGTTGTTTCAGGTTCATGCAGCATATAAACCCCCATACCTATTTCTTGAATGTGTCCATTAGGATTATCCACAATATTTTCTATTGTCCACTCTTTTAACAACACTTCTGGTATACTTTTAGCTTGTAGCTCTTGAGCTATAGCCAGCTCACTATCATCAAAAATAATGCAATTTGCATTAACAACACTTGGCACATAAGGATCGATGTGATCATTGGCAAGCAATTCAGATTTTATAGTTAGTTTTGTACCATATCAGGCCCTGAAAAACATGTGGGACCAATCTGAGGACAAATATCCTCCTATCTTGGCAGTGAACTCTCTTGACAAACACATGGAAAAATAAGGAGGTAAATCAATAATAAACACCTCTTGGAAGATGGAAACATTAGGACGGGCATGCAATGTTAGACCTAAGTCCTTAATCACTCCTACAGTGTTGACAAATGTGCCATCTAGCTGGAGTACACCCTTCTCAAGGGGCTGGTATTTTAGGCCTAATTGGTCTGTGATCTATTTTGGCATTACAGAACTGCTTGCACCACTATCTACCATGTAGTTATGTACTAAGTTGTCTCCTATTATCAGTGATACATAGAATGGAAGTGGCTTAGAGCCCCTACTTGGCTATTTACTACTATCCTGGGAGGAATTTGTAAGGACAACCCTAGCTAGGTCAATTGTTGCATCATTTGACACTCTTAATACAGATAAGGCATACTGTAACATATCCTTTTGACTTGGGATGGCTAAAGAATCCCACATAGATATTGTCATGTTCATTTTCTTCATGTTTACAATGATATTGAAAAGTGAAGCAACATTTACCTTTTGATGTGACTTTGCAGCAGCAGTATCAGCCTAAAAATGAGGCTGTTCTTTGGTAGTTCCTTCAGCATTCCTTTGCAAGATATGAGGAATCTAGGATGTAGAAGGATCAGTAGGTCCTTTTCCTTTACTTGTTGCTTGTTCTATCTCATAATCCCTCGTCTTAGCTCTTGTATTTGCTTCCACTAAAGTATCATCTCTGTTAACATGACAAAACTCATCTCCCTGCCAGTTTAAAAAGGTAGTATCATTTTGAAGTTGTTCTTGCTACTTTACAACCCATCATTAGGTGCATTTGGCTATGAAAATGCAACATTTTGTACCATTAGGGCCTGATTTATCACTCCATTTGAACATGTTACCTGACTGTGTGGCTGATTACAAGGAAAACACCATTCATATTCAGCTACAAGGTTGTTTTGAATCAGGACAAGGTCTCTAACTACATTAATGGGTGTAGGATTATAAGGCTAGAAATGCCTTTGGTTTACATTTTGCCTAGCATCCTGGTAATTGCCTTGGTAAGGTGGCCTATTAGCTTGGTATGGCTAGTTTTGTCCTTGATAGGGCTAATTTTGCCCCTGGTTTGCTTGCTGATATGGCTGTCTATTCTAGGACTGCTGCTTTTTAATATTTACCAGCTCATTTCCAAAAGTTTGTAGGATACTCTCTATCTTCTTTTGGCTACTTTTTATCTATTATCTCTTGTGATGAGTTGGAAGTAGCAGCCTCAGGATTGGCAGTACTTGGTAATGCTGCTACAATAGGTAAAGGGGAAAAAGATGGAATTGGCAAAGGCATTGAAGGCTGAATTTTAGGAAAAATGGGCACTGGTGGTCTGGATACTATTTCCCAGCCTGAATCAAGTTGTTTTCTACTCTAATTACTATTTTATATGCATCAGGTAAACTTGTACCTCACATTGATTGTATCATTACTAAAATATCACTATTTAGAGCTTTCAAATAGTACAGAAACACATATTCTGATGAAGGCCTTATCGTGGCAGGAATTTTACCCCATATCTTCTAAAACTGGAAGTTGAAGTCTATCATTTGCTCCTAGGGAGCTCTTTTTATTGTAGTCAACTGTTCAACCAGCGATAAGTTGTCAAACTTATCTTGAAATTGCTTTTTTATCTTCTCACCTAAGTCACGCCAAGTTTCAATGCTTTGTACTGGTAGACTCCTAAATAATTGTAATGCTTTTCCTTTAAATGAGGTAGCTAGCAGCCTGATGGGTACATTTTCCTGAGTTACATGATTAACACCACATAGAGACGCCACGTCTCTAATGTGTTAAATTGGGGTAGTTTGATCCTCTCCTATAAAATAAGGTAGACTCTTCAAGGCTGCCATGGGTATATTATCATGTTGTGTTAAGTTCAATGGGTTGCCCCCATGAAATGCTACAAAAGGCTGATTCATTTCCATTGGAACAACTGGAGGTGGATTTGCTTGAACTAGTACAGAAGATGCAAGTACTGCTGGTCTAAAACTTGGTACGGTTGACTGAATCCTTTTTGAAACTGGAGTTCTTCTCACAATTCTACTTTGTCTTCTAGGTAGAGACAATTGCAAGTAATCAAAGAACTCAAACTCTGATTTTGTATTCTTTTCATAAAAGTGTGATGGCACTGATCTACTTGTCTTTTCTATAGTATGAGTGACCAGATATGTAAAAAACACCTCTTAAAGGCCTGAAAATACTGGTAGCATATCAAAACCAACAATATTTGTGAAACATAAGCACTATTCAGATTCGAACAGTCCCAACGAGCATGCCAAAAACTGTTATCACCTAAATATGCACCCTGACTAATTTGAAGAAATTAGTCTATTTGATGAAACATGGGAAGACCTCTAAAGGTGTGGGTCACTTTATATGAAGAGATCAGCTTCTGGAGAAGGTCGACTTCCTAACTTTGTACCACCTAAAACTTTATTATTCTATGACTGTGACAATGAAAAGGGTAAGAAAAATATGTTCTACGACTGAAATTTAACTATGAGGGTGACACACCTATCTTAATGAGGGATATGGAAATATTAGTTCAAAGACACTTGTAAATATGACTGACAAATCTCTTGAATAGTTTATCAATCATACCTATGCATAAATATTTCACAAACAGGTTTGTAATTATAGAATTCTTAAGAGGAAAAGTAATTTCACACTTAATGATAATGCATAACTAGACACAACTTGCAACCTACATAAGTATTTTCTGCAAAAAGGGCTCTTTTCTAAGACAAAAGTTAAGAGGAAATAAACTTACTTCATAGATAACTCTATCAAATAAGATAGTGAACACAGAAATGCATAAGACAAAAGGCACAGTCTCCAATCAATGATCTCCAAGGTTTGCACTGTATTTCATATCAAGTAATCTGGTAAAAATGAGTTACAAATTTTGCAAAAATCTAGAGGAAGGATCACAAAATCACAAGTCTCTCCAAGTAACATAATCAGAACTAAGTAGAATAGAGTCGCAAAAGTGACTATAACCAGCACTATCCAAGTGGTTCCACAAAAGAAGGAATGTCAAACTGATTTCAGTCGGATGCCCAGAAAAAGCCTAAAATCTAGGGCCTATATCCTCTCCAAAAGTACCCAAAATACAAGAAAAAGTCCATTAGGACTTAGCCAAACATAATGGCTCATGAAAACAAGTCTAAAAAGGACTCTAGGAGTAATAAAACAGCCCTAGATACCCTACCAACTACTAAACTATAAACATGACTAAGTCAATCTCCCTCCTCTTAGCAACAAACAAATAGCTATGTCCTTGGCATGTGTATGCAACATCTTCACAACTCAACCATATTCTCTCAAAGACAATAAAAACCTTCAACACTTTCCATCATACTCTTCTCCTTTGCATTAAAAGGTAATAATAAATCCTAAATGATTTATATGATCATCATTTAGAGTTCATTATTTTACATTCCATCATTTTTGCAAAGAGAATAAATACAAATAATCAAATAGCACAAAAGTGCTTGACCCTGGCATAAAGGAATAAAAGGCTTAACATAAGCCTTAAACAGTTTGGCCACCTTGTGGCATGCTAGGTAACACACATGGTAAGGTTATTGACCATGGGCTATTTTAAAAGATATACAAAAGAAAAGAAAAACAAAAATAAAGACCCATCGGGTCTTTAGGGTTTTGAAACCCTAAGAAACACAAAAGCAACTTTTGTTTCCTCATTTTGCACTTTGTACCTTTTTTGTATTCTTACTCTCAGTTGTTTCATCGTCACTGACAGGGGTTTCATGTTTGGAGCTTCTGTAGATGATTCAGAGGCATTTTCAATTGCCTTTTTGTTATTTTCTGCACAAATACTGAGGTAGACATGAGTATTTCATCTTTCTGGAATGAAAAAGTAATTTTCATGACTTTCTGTAGTCATTTACTCAATGTATCTGATGAATCCCTTTGCATTCCTTTCATGAATGTGTAGAAGATTTCATTTTATACGCAAATGACTGTATTTCAAAAATATAGGCTGTAGGAAACAATGGAAAATTGGCTTTTCTCTATCATTTTTGCTTACTGTATATGATGTTCCTGAACATATCTCAGTCAAGGCCGTGATGAGAAAGGCATTTTATGTCATAGTTTCTTTGTTATTTGAGTACTTCTTGACAAGAAAAACCCTTTCCCCAACCATGGAGAATAGTAATTGATAAAGCTCTGTGAAAAATATATAAAAACCCTCCTAATCTTCTCATTTTTTGTGGTAGCTTCTGTATATTGTTATTATGCTTAATGTAGCTTCTTATGACATATCACATGATATATTTCCTATAGCTCTTCATAGATATATGTTTCTATAGTGACTCCTCTATTTATTTGGTAGAATGTTTCTTTATTTGGCTCTTTGACTGAAAAGCTAAGGTTCATACTGGTTAGGGTTTCAATGAAACAAAACCCTAATCTCATGAGATGAACATATTAGCTATAGCAACTTCACGACATGTGCTTCTGTAACTACCCCAACATACTTGGCATTATTTTTTGGTATATTATCCTATAGCTGGACTACTTTTATAATGAAATTTCTCTGTAGAAAGCATTAATCTGAGATATTTCACTACTTGTTTGTTAGCTATTGCTACTCTTTATCTTTTAAATTCTACTGCTCAACATAAGAAATGACTATTTCTCTATGTGCAAGGAGATCTCTTTTTGACAAGATGATAGCTCTTTTCTAATTTGTAATAGCTTGCAACTTACATGTTTCTTATAACATACATTAGAAACTACAAGCTCATTACCTTTGTCACTATATCTCACATGCTTACAAGCTTCCTTGTTGCCTCCTATCCACTGATGGACTTCATAACAATGTATGCTTGAAGACTATGGCTTTTCAAGGTTTCTACAGGGTCTCATAACTATTGACATTGCTTTGTATCTTCTTGAAACCCTTGTTATGATTGTTATATCTTTGATTTGTTTTTACAGTCATTGACATACCTATATTTTCCATGGACAAGAATAGGCCTTCTCCTTGGGTATCTTCTTTGTTATAGGCTGTCTTTTTAGGCATTCCTCTCCAATCACATATATTAACAAGTAGAAGATTACATATGATCTTCTTCTGAAAAATCTCTAAAGTCTCTAATAGTCCAACAAATGAACAAGGGAAATTGTATGCTTGTTGTCTCAATACATCCCTGCTTCTACATAGGGCCTCTCTGTCATTGTTCGCATGATTGCTTCGTAGCTTGGTGTCAGTTGATTACATAACTTAGCACTGCTATTAAAATATCACATAGTCAATAAGACTGCTACACAATATTGGTATAGCTATTATTGTCTTATTCAAACCTTTGTCACTGCTATACTGCCTATTGTGACTGTAACAGTTGCTTTATGATTGTTTTGCAAGGCTTTGAACTTCTTATCTTGTCTTTAAAACTATCCACTATCCTTCATGCCTTGTCTACGCTTTTCAATGATCCAATGTAGTTCCATAAGAGGTTATTATTTTGTCTCCATCAGTAATCTTCTTGATCACTATCATGAGTTGTATGTACAAACCTATCTCTGGCAAATAGCTTCAGATTGTCACAAGATTTTAGACTGTCAACATTTCCTTGCAAGAAATCTAAAACTCAATGTCATATCTTCTCTTAATAATCATTCACAAGTCCGTATCAAGGCTAAAGCTACAATAGACCTTCTGAAAATACCTCTTTCATATGATGTTGTTACTAGTATGACTATTGTAAAAAATTTTGTTTCCTTCATTGTTAATAGTGAATGTCTTCTTTTGTGATAGTGATAGGATCAGGCACTCTTGACACTGTTAGTGACTTCTTCCTTGAGTTGCAGTAGGTCTCTACCCATGCTCTTTCACCTCCTTACTATGGACTGTTCACCATGATTGTTTAGTCTTCCACTTCAATGTCTGCTAGCCTTCAAATTTCCCTTATATCTAAGACCTCCATGTTTAATGATCTGCCCTTGACTGTCTGTATATGAAGCTTTTCCCCTTAGTAGTAGTATGCATGGAATTTGTATTTTAAAGATACTTCATGCTGATGAGTATTCAGTACTTGCACTTGATTGCTCTTTGTCCTTTACTAATGGATTGCTTTCCTATCTTCAAAACTACTATCTTTAGACTATTCAATATTATTAGCATAGCTAATAAGACTGTCCCCACTTAAAATGATTATTGCATGCACTATCCTTGCTTTGAACTTGATGAATATATATGAAATTCTCTATAATGGCTATGAGCTGGGCTCAACCCTTGTGGGAGACACATTTTTCTCCACTCATGTAATCTAATGAATCAAATAGAAACACATTTCACCTGTATCTACACATGAAACAAACTTGTTAGAAAATAAATGTATACTCTAGATGTGTTTGGTAACTGGATTGTTTTCTAGGACCTCCAAAGTATACATTTCTCATTTAATGCACATTGAGACTAATTTATGCATGTATAGGGTGAATGTGTGTAAAATGTTGGTAATCAACCATTGCTTAGAGCATTTCTCTAATACCATTAGTTAATCTTTTGCAAGAGTCAAGAGCTATGAGAAAATCAGTGACTCGAAGCTACAACAATCTACAACCTCCTCAGTCAACACAACAAACTAGTCATTCAGGCAATGACTGGTTACCTTTCCTTCTATACACATTCATTTCTCATTTTTACTTATTCATGTATATGTTTTTCTCAGTTTATATTTGAATACTCAATAGTCAATCTCACGACTTGTGTGAGATAATGAAAATTCTTACATTCAATAAAAATTACTTGAAAGATTTGTGTAAATCTTTTCCTATTACATGCACTTGTAGAAATGCAATGATCATTACAGTAACTTTGTAATCTTTTTCTAATTTTTTTTTTATACAATTGAATGTAATGAAGGAAAGGATATAAAAATGTACCTCATTTCTTTAGTTTAAATTCAACAAACTCTACCTGATTGAGCTATAGTGAAAATATGGTAACACAAAAATGATTCACTGTTAACTAGAAGCGATCACTGTTTGCTCAAAGGTGATGTAGAAATAGCTGAAAGCGATGGGTTTTAGCTCAAAAGTGATGCAAAGATTCCAAAAATGACTAGTTTTAGCTCAAAAGTGATGTAGAGATGTGAAAAGCAACTAGTTTTTTTCTCAAAAGCGACTGCAAATTATTGTAAGTGATTTTTTGCAGCTCGAATGTAAGTTTCTTCACCAAACACTCTTTTTTTCATGAAATCGAGGAAAATTTGTACTCAAAATTTATGGAAATGGCCTTTGAAACATAATGGTGAGGTTAAATTTGAGCTAGGAGATCATATACATACATTTTCATCTAAATCTTAACAAATTGGGGTTAGAAAAAGGTAAATTTTTGCAACAAGAACCTACAAAACTCATGATTAGATCCAATAAGGCATGTCCACATTAGGTTCACCAAAATATAGATGAAAAATTTGGATAAAAATGGATATGATAAAACAATGAAATGTATTACCTCAATCCAAATCTTTAATACCTCAAATAGATACAAGATGGCTTGATTGATTCAATGATTTGATATGTTGATTGCTCAATTCTGCAGAAAAACACTAAGATGGAGGTTGATAGATGATTGATAATGGACGAATGATGTAAGATAGATGAATGATAGATGATGGATGAGAGATTGAGAAGAAAATTTGATAGAGTAAGGATACTTGAGACTAGATGCCTATTCTTACAAATGGCTTATGAGGGGCTTAATTTATAGGAAAGGCTTGGTTCCAATGGATGGCTGAGATTGAAAGGATAAATGGTTGATATGGATGGCTAGGATTGATTAGTCATTCCCACTCTTCAAGGAAGTTGTAGTCATGTGACACATGTAAGGAGAAGGATAGGTCTCATGTGTGATTGTGTACACAAATACTTTTATTTAATAAAATTTAGTCTTATTACTTGTACATGTGAAGGATTTTAAATACAAGTTGTACTACCACATGAGTCAATTGATAGGTGGACAATTATCAAAATGTGGTGAGAGGTGAGGATAATTAGTTGGAATATGTGAGGAAATTTAATTAAATAAATAAAATTTATTTAATTAATTGGGAAGATAATTAGGATAGGATTGGAATATGATGTGGAAATTAATTAAATAAATAAAATTTATTTAATTAATTGGAAAATGGGATAAGTATGGGATTAAGATAAAATTTTAATTAAATAAATAAAATTTATTTAATTAATTGGCTAATGGATAAATGGGATCAAGACAGGGATTAGGTTAAAATGCTATAGGATGTCTTAATAATGTTTTGACTAGGTGTTCCAAGATGAACAAATTTGGGACAATTTTGGGTGTCTACAGATGCTATTCTTCAATTCAACTATTTCAGCAAACTCTTTGTAATTGATCTTGTAGGCAGTGAACCTCCTTTGAGCAGTGAGCTCTGGGTAGTGTGCCTGAAGGCATGTGCCTTCCCATTTGTAATACTTTTAATAGAGTATAAAATCTTTTGGGTTAACCCCCACCATGGTTTTTCCCTTAACTGGGTTTCCATGTAAAAATCTTGATATTCATGTGTGATGATATTGTTGTTGCTCTTCTTAAGTTCATGCTTCTTTCTTTTGAATGTATGTGGTAAATTAATAAAGGAACATAATAATAAGTTTTGTAGAGAACTGATTCACCCCCCTCTTAGTGTTCCTTAATTTCAACAAGGGTTATGAATGTCTACCTCTACTCAAATTTGAAGCTTTAATCCAAAAATAAACTTCCTAATCTGAAATCTATCATCTGTTTGATACTATGGAACATACTTAAGTAGATGTGAAAACCTCTCCCAATAAGTAGTTATGAACATACCTCCTTGAGCCAAAATTTGAAACTCTATCATCTTCTTGTTGAAGAATAACTATGGTAACCATCTTTTTTTAAAAAGTTGCAAGAAAATCTCCCAAGTTATTTCACGAGGTAATAGCTTCTTATCTTCCTCCTCATTATCCCACCATGTTGTTTCTTGATCAATCAACTAGTAAGATACCCACATTACCTTCTTATTATCTAAAAGGTTTTGGAGCCCAAAGTATTTCTCCATTTCTATTATTCAGGCTTTAGCTCCATCTCTAATTATCTTTCCATCAAATTTTGGTGGTGATACTTTCTTGAGGTCTTTCTCCAATTCTTTTGCAATCTTTGCTTGATTATTCACATTAGCTCCAACTTCAAGAACTTGAACTTCTATCCTTGGATTCTCATTTTGTACCTCAACCCTTGGGATTTCATTACCATTCTTCCCTCTAGAATTTCCTCTCATCTCCTACTCAAGAGTATTCGTCTTCAAGTCTTGTTGGGTCAGGAGAGAAAGAATATGGTCTAATCTTCCATCTTGATCATTACTAGCATCTCTATGATCAGCAACATTTCAACCACCATGAGTACCTCCACGTGCACCTCCACGGTTTCCTCTATTTTGATCAATTCCTAATCCTTCACATCGATCAATGTTTCTAGTATTCATGATGGATAATTTGTATCAATAACAACTTAGCACAATAGTCCCAAAGAAAATAGAGGCCCTAGTGTTCAACCTAGAGCTATAATACCAAAATGTAAAGCCCTCAATTTCATCATAAAAGTAAATGAAGTAAATAATCCACTTATATACAACATCATAATATCCAAAGTAAAAGGATGTAATTAATCCACTTAATTACAATATAAAATATAAAATGGGTGCAATTAATCTGCTTAATTACAATATCATAATTAAAATGAGCAATCTCATAAATATGAATCAAAATGTCATTAAATATTTCAAAATCACATGCTCAATCCATGTAAAAACACTATAAATAGTATAAAAAATCTATGGGTATTCATGCCATAATACATCCAATTTCAAGATACAATAATCATGTACAACAAGAATCAATAAATCAATATGCTCGTCAATCACACAAACCAAGTGGTCCACCACCTAGGAGTCGAGAGATAGGAACATGGCCCAGGTGCCTTTCCACCCAACCTTGAAGTAATTACACTTCCTTGGATCCCTTCATGAAATGAAGGAAACCAGCCCTACATGAAATGCCTAGCTACCTAGAAACAACTGGTAGGAGGAAACACTTGATGCAACCCTGATGTCTAAATGTGCAATTCTAAATAATGAAAATTAGATTATCTCACAATGTGATGTGGCATATATATATATGTTTGGTAGATAAAATAAACATCTATTTCAATGTCATCTCAATTAGATCTAATCCTTTAAATAGTAACCTGGTTCAATTCCCAAAAAGAGGAAAAGCCATCACTGAAAAATCCGCATTCAGCATCCTAGCCAAAAAAGTAACCCAATAACATTCCTAAAGAAAAATCTACTTCTTTCTCCAAGAAGCAAGTAAAATAAAATAAATAAAATGAAGCAATTAGTATTCTCATATATTTTGTCCCAAAATCCATTTCCAAAATATTCATTTGTAAAAACACACTTTCCACAAGCAAGAGGGAAAAACATCATTTATTCAGACATATTATCTATATTCTGGTTTAACCCCTAACCTTGTTTTATCATTCAGCTAATCTATAGAAATATGAGTTTCACTACCTCCTATCTATCTCTATTTTGATTAATAAAAAATATAGATTTAACAAAATGATAATTGATTTCAGCATCAGCAATATTAGAAAAATAGAAATAATGTCTACTATCTTTGGTTTAAGCCATCATACTTTTTTCACAAGTTTTAAATAGAGATATGGAAGTAATTTATTTAGCTATGGGATCCTTATATTTTTGCTATAGGAAGATCGTATATTCTGCTACAGGAACTTATAAAGTTGATAGTCGTAAAAGAAAGCTACAAGAAGTGATTTCTTAGTCCATAGAGATAAGAATAGATCTACTATAGTAATACAAAATGGTGATAGGGTTTTGCTTATCAAAACAATAGGTAAAGATTAAAGTTTTACAAAGGGAAAAAATGAAAAAAAAATTAACACAACTTAGCAATAATGATTTGATTTCAGTCAATAGAATAATTTATATACTAGGCTATATTCAAAGCTAGACCACTCTCAATTAGGTCGCCATTGCAAATAACAAGCCAAACATTCATCTAGTGGTCACAATAAGTCAAGGACAAAAGAAAAAGCCTGAAATAGACGTGAGAAAAGTTGGTGATAGGGATACAATACACAACAGGTCAAGCATGGAATCATAGAGGCTAAATGCCTAGAAAAAAGGGGTCGATTCCCAATAGAGTCTCAGATTTTAGATAGGTCATCGCA
Source organism: Cunninghamia lanceolata (assembly GCA_027924645.1). Classification (NCBI taxonomy): domain Eukaryota; kingdom Viridiplantae; phylum Streptophyta; class Pinopsida; order Cupressales; family Cupressaceae; genus Cunninghamia; species Cunninghamia lanceolata. Next base: position 7,831,623 of record BSBN01000159.1, read on the forward strand.
GGCAACTCAATCAGGTGCTTTGTAGCAGTTAGACCGAATGAATAGAAAGTTTATTGCATATTGAAGGGTCTGAACTAAGTTGTTAATGTGAATAAGAGAGAGAGGGTGACATGGATAACAAAGACTAGGCGACATACACATAGGTCAATTCTCTACATTACACAACAATAGAAATTCTGAAAGCTCTCAGCCAATATTTAGGCATGAAAGATTTGTCTATTCTAAATTAACATACTACTACCTATTATCTAGAAGAATTCCCATTTAAATGCTAGCCCAAGGTGGAATGCTCTTCTGCTATTGTTGCCCCTCTATCCTCCTATCTCTGTCAAAATGTGGTGCCTTCTACCTTTCTTGGTTGCTTAGAAAGAAAATAAAAAGCATGCTATGCCCTTTGTTGTCCCCTCCTTTATCAAAACCCAAAAATTCTGCTAATATTGGTGTTTAAGAGAAATAGGTTTCATACTGAAGTGTCCATCTAATTTGCATGCGAATTTTGCATTCAAAAAGCCCCAACTAAAATATATATAATAAACTAAATTTTGTTCTTGTAGCTGCATGATAGAATAATATCTATTTTTTTTAATTTACAAACTAGGTATAATAGTGTCAATAGTATATTTTATTTATTTTTACAATAACTAAAATAAATCAAAACAACAACTATCTAGTAATAATATTAAAATAATGTATTTATTTACAACTATTTGCAATTTAATATAATTGTTTAAGTCTAATATAGATATTGTCTTCCAAACATCCTCATTTGCATAATAGGAGAACATTATTTATTTGTTTATTAATAATTAAAAGAAAACATTTTCTAAGTATTCAATCATCAATCACATTTATTTTTCACACAACAATGCATAAATAAGCCATTAAAAAATGCAACATGAAGCTACATGATTGTGTGATTACATCAGAGTTAACCATCCCATCAGTTCTTGCCAAGTGGCTAGAACATCTCTACCTCAACCATGTTCTCATCTTTGACAATTACCTACATTCATTTGCAATCAACCTGATGTCAATAGGTTAGTGCCTTACAACATAGCCAAAGCAACATTATAATCATATCGATAGTATCTAATATTTAAATCAAATTTTCCAATTTTGCATATCTAATTCCATGCTAATTACCTTCACATATATAAAATTACTTAAAGTGAAAGTCAACCATAGCAATTGTTCTCAAATCTAGATTATTAATATAGTCCAGAAAAATGAGATGTGATATCCTTCCCCACTTGGAAGAGACATCATACCAATGTCTTATTACACATCAAAACAATAAGGTATCAATTAACCACCAATAAATTATCTAGGTATCATAAAACAATAACAACAACTCAAAGTATCTTAAAACAATAATCAAACTCAAAGTATCATAATCCATGCATGGATAACAAATCTATGTTATATCCTCAAATGAGGAAAAGATCTATCAATCTCCTCCATATCCTCCCATGTGGTACTGTCCTCTAAATACTGATCCCATTAAACCTTAAATTGCACCACATATCTGATATGCAACTTAATGTTGCACTTATCCAAAATTTGAGTGGTCACTACTAGCACCACTCCTAGATCCTGAACCTGTAAGGCATGCCAATCAAGAAAATGTGACATCTCAGGATGATAAAGCTTAAGTAAGGACACCTGAAAAACATTATGGATTGTGGCAAGTTCAGGAGGTAGAGCAAGTCTATAAGATATAGGATTAATCAATTCTAGAACTTTGAATGGTCCTACAAAATGAGGAGCATGTTTTGATGCTTTGCGAGATGAATTTGAACTCTTATGAGGCTTGATCCTTAAAAAGACTTTGTCACCGAATGAGAAATGTCTAGGTGTTCTATTTCTATATGCATAACTCTTTTGATGATTTAAATCTTGCTGCAACTTCTCCTTGATCAACTTCATCTAGTCATCCATTTCTCTTAACATATCAGGACCAATCACTATTCCATCCTCCACTTTATCCCAACCGATAGCTATTCTAAACCTACACCCATAAAGAGCTTCAAATGGTACCATTGTTAAGAATGCATGGTATGAATTGTTGAATGCAAACTCTACCAATGGAAGATACTCCTCCCATTTATACTACTGATCCATACAATACATTTTGAGAAGGTCTTCTACAACTTGATTGGCTCTTTCTATTTGAACATCCATTTGCGGATGATAGGCTGAACTAAAATTCAACTTTGTGCCCAAAGTTACATTAAGAGTTGTCCAAAATCTAGATGTCATGTCAGTGTCTTGATCTAAAATGATCATCTTAGGTATTCCATGCAATTCAAAAATCTCTTGAACAAACTTCTTAGCTAAAACCAAAGAACCATCTGAAGGATTACCCAAAATGAAATGTTCTACCTTTGTCAACTTGTCCATAACCACTAAAATGACATCATGCCTATTCTTAAACATGGGTAACCCCTGAATGAAATCCATACTTATTACTTGCCACTTATGCTTAGGTACACTATGCAAGTACAACAATCCTACTGGATGCACATGCTTAGCCTTGACTAGGTAGCATTCAAAACATTAAGCCACAAATTACATCACATCCTTCTTATGTCTAAGCCAAAAGTAAAGAGGTCTCAAACCTTCAACCACCTTGGTCAGTCCAAGATGCCCTGAATATGGTGCATTGTGGATCTCCTCAAGAACTAACTTCCTCAACTCTCATGAGTTAGGAATATAAATTCTTCCCTAATATCAGAAAAGTCCATCTGATTCAATCTTATAACCATCAAACCTATGATCTAAGGGGTCTGCTTCCAAATCTTTCTTTACTCTTTCATAATGCTCATCCCCTTAAAGATTCTAAATTACTTTTTACTTCAATTTAGATCTCATTGTAACCATGATAGCCAAATGTCTTCTTCTACTAAGAGTATCTGCTACCCTATTCTCTTTTCCTTTTATATATTCAATTCCAAAGTCATACTCGCTAAGGAATTCTAACCACCTTCTCTATCGTGCATTAAAGTTAGGTTGAGTAAATATATACTTGAGCCCTAAATGATCTATTTTTAACTCAAAGGGCTTACCTAGAAGATAATGCATCCACATTTATGTTGGTAGGTGGTGACTGATCAGGAAAGTACTCTACACTAGCCATCTTGGTAGGTGGCTAAATTGTATGAAAAACCCTTAGCCTCAAATAAGGTATTTCTCATGAAGCATTTGTTTAATTTGAAAATGGTTGAAGGTGGATCTGTGGATCATTTAAATAAAATTAATACGATTGTCAGTCAATTGACTTCTTTAAATGTAAATGTTGATGAAGAAGTTAGAGCTCTCTTGATATTATGTTCATTGCCTGAAAGATGGGATAGTTTGGTAATGGCAGTTAGTAACTTTGTTTCTGGTTCAAATACCCTAAAATTTGATGATTTTTTTGGTGTTATTCTGAGTGAGGATATTCATAAGAAAAGCTCAGGTGGATCCACATCAGGCAGTGTTTTGAATGCAGAAAGGAAGGGCAGATCAAAGGAGAGAGCAAAAGGTTTAGGAGGTCATGGGAAGTCACGAGGAAAATCAAAGGACAAAAGATCCCAAACTAGAGGACAAAAGGATTGCTGGTACTGTGGGAAACCAGGTCATCTAAAGAAAGATTGATGGTCTTAGAAAAATAAAGGAGACAAACAAGAAGGCAATAAGGAGGCAAATGTGGTAAGCAACAAGTCTGAAGATGATGCTTTGATTCTTTCCCTAGATAATGCTCATGATTCATGGGTTTTAGATTCAGGGGCCTCATTTCATGCTGCACCCCATAGAAGTTATTTTCTTGATTATGCCCAAGGGGATTTTGGGCTGGTTTATTTGGGAGATAACAAACCCAGTCAGATTGTTGGAAAGGGAAGAATCAAGATTAAGTTGCAGAATGGGAATCATTGGCTACTACAAGAGGTAAGGCACGTTCCGAGGCTCAGTAGGAATTTAATTTCAGTAGGGCAGCTAACTGAACAAGGTTGTACTGTTACATTTACTGATAAAAATTGGAAGGTTTCAAAAGGTGCCTTAGTAGGAGCAAAAGGTGTGAAAGTAGGCACCTTATATCTTTGTACAGGTCATACTATTCCTTCTACTTTAGCTATTATAGAGAAAAAAGAAATAGGTTCAGGAACAGTTGCTGCAGGTTTGTAGGAAGAGACTGGAAAAGTTGCTGCAGGTTTTGAGACAACACTGTGGCAAAACAGACTTGGGCGTATGAGTGAAAAAGGTATGAAGGTACTTCATTCTAAGAAAGTTTTACCAGATTTGAAATGTATTAATATGAATTTCTATGAAATTTGTGTGTATGGTAAACAAAAGAGAGTCAATTTTCTCAATGATGGGAAGCAAAAGAAAAATGAAAAGTTAGAGCTTGTGCATACAGGTGTATGGGGACCAGCTTAGGTATCTTCTCTCAGTGGCTCTTGGTATTATGTTACATTCATAGATGATGCAACTAGGAAGGTCTAGATTTATTTCCTTAGATAGAAATCTGATATATTTGAAACATTTAAGAAATGGAGAAGCTTGGTTGAGAATGAGATGGGTAAAAGATTAAAATGTCTCAGATTTGATAATGGCGGTGAGTATTGTAGCAAAGAATTTGAAGCTTATTGTTCCTTTAATGGAATTCGTAGGAAGAAAATGGTTCCAGGGACTCCACAGGAAAATGGAGTGGCTAAATGCATGAATAGGACAATAATGGAGCGTGCAAGGACCATGAGATTGCATGTTGGGCTGCCTTTAAACATGTGGGTAGAGGCTGTCAACACTGCTGTATATTTAATTAACAAAGGTCCTTCAGTTCCTTTGGGCTGTGGTATTCCAGAGGAAGCATGGATAGATAAGAATGTGAGTTATTCTTTTTCGAAAACCTTCAGCTGTGAAGCATTTGCACATATAGATTCTAAAAATAGAACTAAGCTAGATGCAAAATCAAAAAAATGTACCTTCGTTGGATATGGCATTGATGAATTTGGTTATAGGCTTTGGGATTTTGAAAATCAGAAAATTGTGAGAAGTAGGGATGTTATATTCAATGAGAAGGTGTTGTACAAAGATCAATTGCAACAGCATGAGAAGAAAGAAAAGGATTATGTGGTGCTAGATGATACTCCAAATAGTGATGTTCCAGTGGTTCCTCATGCTCTGCAACAGTAACCAGAAATACCACAAACTCTAGTGAATGTTAGACGATCAACAAAGATAAGTAGACCTCCTGAAAGGTTTTCTCCCTCTTTGTATTCTATTTTGTTAACAGATGCTGGTGAACTAGAAGGGTATGATGAAGCTATGCAGGTGGATACATAGGTTTAGTGGGAGATTACAATGAAAGAAGAAATTGACTCCTTGCTGAAAAACTAGACTTTACCTACAAGCAAAAAGGTTTTACCCAAAAAATGGGTTTACCGGCTGAAAGAGGAAGATGGAGGTAAGAAAAGATTTAAGGCCAGGTTAGTTGTAAAAGGATTTGCACAGAAAAAGGGCATTGATTTTGATGAGATATTTTCTCTGGTTGTCAAGATGACTTCTATTTGTACTGTTTTAAGTATTGTGGCTGCTAAAGATTTGCATTTGGAACAACTAGATGTGAAAACTGCCTTTCTCCATGGTGATTTGGAGGAGGAGATATATAGAGAATAGCCCTAAGGATTTGAGGTCAAAGGTAAGGAGAAACATGTGTGCAGATTGAAGAAGAGTTTGTATGGCCTGAAACAAGCACCTCGGCAATGGTATTTGAAATTTGATAGTTTTATGACTGAGCAAGGCTATAGTTGGTGTAATTTTGACCATTGTGTTTATTTTAAGAGGTTGGATAGTGACAGCTACATTATTTTATGTTTATATGTTGATGACATGCTTATCGCTGGGTCTAACATGGATCACATACAAGAGTTAAAACAACAATTAGCACAGTCATTTAATATGAAGGATTTGGGGGCAGCAAAACAAATCCTTGGTATGAAAATTTGTAGAGATAGGATGAACAGAAAATTGACTCTATCTCAGGCTGCTTATGTTGAAAAGGTGTTGCAGAGATTCCACATGGAGAATGCAAAAGCTATCAGTACACCTTTACCTAGTCATTTGAAATTGACTAAGGAGATGTGTCCTAAGACACAAGAGGAGGAAGAGAAAATGTCCAAGATACCATATGCTTCAGTTGTAGGAAGTTTAATGTATGCCATGGTATGCACGAGACCAGATATTGCCCATGTTGTAGGAGTCGTTAGCAAGTATATGAGTCATCCTGGATTAGAGCATTGGACTACAATAAAATGAATTCTCAGATATTTGAGAGGTACATCCAATCAACACTTATGTTTTGGGGGCTCTAATACTGATTTAGCAGGCTATGTAGACTCAGATTTAGTAGGGGATATTGATACCAGGCGGAGTACTACAGGTTATGTCTTTACTGTAGGTGGGACAGCAGTGAGTTGGATCTCACGATTGAAAAAGGTGGTTGCTTTATCCACCACAGAGGTAGAGTATGTAGCTGCAACCGAGGCAAGCAAGGAGATGATATGGCTGACCTCTTTCATGGAAGAATTGGGCAAACAACAGGCTAATAGTTCTTTGTATACAGACAGCCAGAGTGCCATTCATCTTGCAAAGAATTCTTCTTTGCATTCAAAGACCAAACACATACAGTTGAGGTATCACTTTATTCGGTCGGTGTTAGATAATGGACAGTTAAGGCTAGAAAAGATAAATACAGATGACAATCCAGTGGATATGTTTACAAAGGCAGTGACAAGGGAGAAGTTGAGCTCCTCTTCAGCTTCGGTTGGTCTTCTAGACTGAAAACAACAAAAATAGAACAACAGAGTCCAGGGTGCTTATTTCCAGTGGGAGCTGCATGCACAGCGGTGTCATCCAGGCTCAGTCTCCAAGTGGGAGATTGTTTGGTGTGGAGTCTGATCAGTCTCCAAGTGGGAGATTGTTGGTAGGTGGTGACTGATCAGGAAAGTACTGTACACTAGCCATGTATCCTTGCTGGGGTTCGGGGCTGGGCCGAGCCCCAAGCGGGGGTTTGGGGGTGCAGCCCCCGAGAAATTTTTTTAGAGCCGACATAAAATATCCTATTTTTGTGACTGACATAAGAAAACCCTATTTTTGTAACCAACAAAAAGGCTTGATAAAAAAAGGCTAAGGGTTAGGGTTTTGAGATATATTGTATTGTAGCATTTGAAACGGTATTGAGTTGTAGGGATTGCCTTTTGTAATCGGTTTGATTTACTAGATAATAATATTGGAATCTCTATTTGGTGGATGTAGCCTGAGTTTGGGTGAACCACGTTAAAACTTGTCTCTCGCTATTATTAATTTTGTGTATTTTTGTTTCTCTGTTTAATCTTTATTTGCATTTAATTGATATCTTCTGCCGGCTAACCCTAACAATTTAAAGTGCATGAACTATGGCAGCTAACTCAAGGTCATGTGACACATAGTTGAACTCATGTTGCTTTAACTTTTTTGACTCATGTGCAACCACTTGCTCATTTTGAATCAACACTCCACCTAATTCTTCTCTTGAAACATCGATTATAACTATAAAGTGACCATTAGGATCTGGTATGGTCAAGATAGGAGCAGTTGTGAGCTTTTCTTTTAGTACTTGGTAAGCTTGCTCACACCTTTTGGTCCATTCAAGCTTCTTACCCTTCTTTTGTAATGAAGTAATCAGTGCTTCTATATTTAAGAAACCTTCCATAAACTTTCTATAGTAACCTGCAAGTCCCATAAAACTTATAACTTCTATCACGCTCTAAGGTGTTGGCCATTCCATTATCGCTTTTATCTTCTCAGGATCAACTACAATCCTTTCTATCGAGATCACATATCTGATATAGTGCACTTTATATTGAAAGAATGTACACTTAGATAATTTACCATTAAGATTTTTCTCTCTCAAGTGCTGCAAACCTATCCTCAAATGCCTTTCATGCTCTTCCATTAATTTAGAGTATAACAATATGTCATCAAGGAAGATCAACACAAAATCATCTAAACAATCTCTAAAAATGCTATTCATGAAAGTCATGAAAGTTGTTGGAGCATTAGTCAACCCAAGTGGTACCACTGTGAACTCGTAGTGACCATATTGAGTCCTAAAAGCTATTTTAGAGATGTCCCCATCCTTAATCTACAATCGGTGATAGCTAGATCTAAGGTCTATCTTCAAGAACAGTGTAGTTCACTTCATCTGATCAAAGAGATCATCTATTCTTGAGAGTGGGTACTTATTCTTTATAGCAGCTTTGTTAAGCATGCTATAATTAATGCATAATCTCAAAGTACCATCCTTCTTCTTTACAAAGATGACTAGTGTGCCTCATGGTGACACACTAGGTCTAATGAACTCTTGATTTAGCAACTCTTGTAATTCTACTTTAAGATCATACAATTCAGCATTAGCCATTTTGTAGGGTGCCTTAGATTGAGGCTTAGTCCCTAGTAGCAAATCAATTAAGAAGTCAAATTCTCTCTTTAGTGGTAACTCGGTAAACTCTACAGGGAATACATCTCTAAAATCTCTAAAGATTGGGTAGTCATTGAGCACTATTTCTTCTTTGTCAAGCTCCTTTACTTGGATGCCATGAATTGCACACCCTTTCCTCTTGGTTTTCTTCAATTGCATACCCAAGATTTGCCAAATCTCTAAAGGTCTCTTAGATCCATTAATTTCCACTTGATTCCCTAGGTCATCCATACATTTAACAACTTTGTCTTCACAATTTACTAGAGACTTATATTCAACTAACCAATTGATTCAAAAAATCACATCATAAGAGCCTAAAGGTGCTACATATAGATTAACTTGCATCTAGAAACTAGGAAGCTCTAACTCACTACATGCTAGACATGAGTCTACTCTCTTTTCTGCTCTATTGTCATATTGTACCATCCAAGAGTTTTCCATGTGTCCAGGTCTAATTGATAACTTAGATACTACTTTAGGATCTACAAAACATTCTATGGCATTGGTATCAATTAAAATAGAAACAAGTAGTCCATAGAGCTTACCTTGAATTGAATAGGCGCTACTTGAAAATCTGCTTGCAATTGTCCATGACAGCATGAATATGATGTTGAGGTGTTCCTTGTTGATTCTTGTTTCCCCTTTTATGTGAACATGTATTTGCATAATGCTCTCTAAAATTATAGCATCCACCCTTAGGTTCTCTTGGTTCTTTATCTCTTTCCCTCTGATTGTTATTTTTGTTGTTATAGCCACCTCTCTTGTTTCCTCCATTTCCATTCTGAGAATTATTACCACTTGTTGATGATAATTGTGAGTCATAACAACATGCATAAAAGTTTTCACAACAAACATTTATTATCTTGAAAAGTATGATTAATTTGGAATGAATTGATGACTCCAAGTCTTCATGGATTAGGTCATGATCATCTAACATTACTCAGAGGTTGATGTGATATGTTGTTTTCCAATTCAAGGGGCCTTATATTGTTTTTGTAGCATGAACTAATGTCTGTACATCTACTTATGCACCTACTTCTTGTAATTTTACTTCACAAACAAGGTTATTTCTATTGCATTCAACAAATGATGATTATATTTGTAAGTTTGATCAATTCTTCTGAACATCAATTGTCATGAACTGATCATACTCTTGCACTTATGAATTTATGTAAATAATGTGCCTTTAAGTGGATATTTGCAAGATTACTGTGATCATTTATGTGTATTTGCATGAGATTCTCAATTTTACATGCCGATTTACTAAAATATACTATAGATGTTCAATTCCCTTCGGGATATCTACATATTTCATATATATGCTTAGAGTTATTTGTGTATTTGCAATTGTGAAGGTGATATGTAATTAAATTAAATAAATTGAGATGAATGCTTTCTAGTCTTAACTAAATTTAATGAATCTTTAGCTATTGGTTCACATACATTCTAGATACTTTCATGAAAGGATGATAATCAAACCATAGGTTCACCAGGATGTTCCATAGCTAGCTACAGTTGATGAAAACTTCAAGATAAAGAAAATGACAACAACATCTACAAATTGATATGCACTCCAAGGGATGCAAGATATCACAATAACATATCTAGATGACATTCACAAGATTACTCTAGATGTATGATGATATGTAATTAGATCTTTACTTTCATTAAGTAAACAAAAGACATGTACATTTGCACTTAGCTTTGAAATTAGTCCTAAGCAATTTCAGCAATCTAACCTCAATTAAGTTTCCAATAATGAAAAAAATGCACTCCAACTCCTTTTATAGAATAAGGAGAGGAGGCAGTCACAAGTGATCAACATTCAAAATTTGCTTATCTAGATCAATGATCAATATCACTTCTTTGACTGAGTCAACACTTGTAAAAGGAGCATAAGTTGCTAGATGGAAACCATCTGTTAGAACTCTATCATTCCTTTTTCCTGACTATGCATATGACTCTGTCATCATGTATTTCTACCTACTCTTCATTCTCTTCTTCCTCATCTTCTTCAATTTATTCTTCTTCTACATCATCTTCCTCATCTTCATCATCATCATCATCATTATCATTCACATGATAATCATCCTTTATATGTAATCAGATTACTACCCTGATGGATTCATATAGATGCACTAATCTTTCAACTTCCCCTCCATCCTAGACTTTGGCCTTCGCTGTAACATACTTGTGAGAATGAAACTATACCAGAAGATGATTCCATTTACTCTTTCTGCTATTTAGTGTCTCATTGTATGCCTCTACTTTAGCTTCCATTCTCATGGATTTATTTATCACATCCTCTATTAAATAATGAAGGGTGTCCTCTGCTACCTATTTAAAATTGTTGTGGAAGGCTTGGACAACATAATCAGTATCCTAATTTTCCACTTTTCCTTCTACTTTGTCCTCTAAAGCCTCTAGGGTGTCTATTTCTTCTGCCATGAGATTATGCAACTTAACACTTATATCCCTAAGCTTGCTGATGTATCTTTTCAATACATCACATTCAAATATGGTGTCTTCATGCCAGATACCTAGCAATTGTGTAGTGTTATTATCTAATGCTTTATTATCCATAAGTATTTTCATGTCTATCTTCTTTATCTCATCCAAGGTATCCAGGTGTTTCTCTAACATGAAAGATCTCCACCCTATTGGAAACAATGTAAATAACTGAGGGGGGGTGAATCAGTTATCTTATAACTTTTCTATTTTTACTTTCTTTTCTTATCTTATCATTTAGTGTTATATCAAAACAAGGCAATCATAAGAACTAAAAAAGAAATTAGCACATAACACAAGGATTTTTACGTGGAAACCCTATTAAGGGAAAACCCATGGGGTGATTAACCCAAGATTGTATTCTCTGTTAAAAGAATAAGAGTACAAATTTGGCACTTGCCAATTAGGGCTCACTGCCTGAGTACATTGCTCACAAGAGTCACACTGCCTACAAGAGACTTACAGTCTACAAATGCTTAAAGATGATACCAAGGTGTTTGAACTAGATAACATCATCTATACATGTAGGAATTTAGTTCTAGTTAGGCACAATATACTGATCTGGCACATTTCATTCTTCCTCTGCTCAATATTGCTTTCCTGTAACATTCTAAGCTTAAATTACTACCTTCACACTTGTCTCTACTTTTCTTCACATTTAATCATTCCTACTATCACTTCCACACTCTCACAAGCTTGAATTCATCGGGTATATATCCGAATCAAGAATTTCCCATAACTTTCTAGTCGACAACATGAACACTTAGGATATTTGCAAGTTATTGTTCAGTCGACTGAATCCATGCTTGATTAGTGATGTGCATCAAAAAATTAGGCATAGAAGTCATTAATCATGTTGGCCAACAACATATAATGCCACAAATTACTTGATCAATACCTTTTACACATCTGGATTGAAGTATGATACTCTGTCGGTTAGTTCTTCCTCTCTCTGCTTTACCTGACTGGAACCCAACACTCAGATGCTCATATCTTTTTCATGCTTTGTCACCAAAGGCTAAATCTCTAGAATACAATAGTCATGATACCCCTATTGACTTGTCCAAGTCTGTAACTTACTATGTTACTCCATATGAGAGATCTTGACCTAATTGTCAGACCTTGTTACATACTTTGTCCTTATTCATTGGACCCAAACAATCTTCAATCTAACTTTCGGTATAGGCATATTATGTACTATAGATGTGTGGGATAGACTTTGTTGCCATTAATGACAATAGTTATGAAGCCACATAGTGTCTCTTGCCAACACACCCCACCTCATTATGTAGTTTGTCCACTTTGCTCTTCAGAGCACCTAGAAAATTCTAATTTGATAGGGAGGTTTTAACTATTTTCTCTGCTTTAAAGACAAAAGAGACAAACCAATTATCCAGTAACTAAGCCTTATGTTTCATGAGGTCCAACCTCATTATGTCATATTGAGATATAATAGTTAGTGGGGTAGCTAGGACAGTTGGCACATGATTAGGGTCAACTAATCCTTTGATGAATGCATGTAATTGTGCAATATGCTCTTTATGTTGTTTATTCTTATCCTTCTCTTTCTTCATTCTCTTCAACAAATAATCAATGTTGTCTTTGGCCTCTTGGCCTTCATGTTCCTCTGTGGCAAAACCCAGATCAATGTTTATTATCTGGAATTCCTCAAGGCCTATTTTTTCTTTCTCCTTATCTACCAGTGGCAGTGCTACTTGAGAAGTTCTCCTACCAATGGTAGGGTCTCTCATTATTGCAGATGTTGGCCTTGTCTTTCTTTTTGGCTTCAACATACTTGTAGAAAACAATGTAGACACATCAAATTCACGTGGCTTTGCCATCTGCTGTAGGTTTATTTCTTATTGTAACCAATATGGAACATCAACCCTATGTGTTTTTTGGTCACTCTACTCATTCAGAGCCTCTTGATGCTCTATATTATGCTCTCCCCTCGGTGGTGAATTCTCTTTCCTTGGTTCTTCCTCCTATACTTTCTCATGAGGAACCTCTTGTTGGGGTGTCTCTTGTCGAGGGCTCTCCTGTTGAGGGGGAGGCTCTTGTGATGTTTGTACATTCTAATCATGTACCTCCTCTTGCAACTTGTTCCCATAAGGATCTTGCATATCTTCATCTTGTATATTCTATGGCACTTGGTCTGTATGGGAAGATTATGCATTTGGATCTATTTTAGCTTGGGGATCACCATGATCCTCATCAGTAGTTCAAACCTCCTGACTTGTTTTATCCAGGGGGTCATCATGATCACCCTTTGTCATATTCTTAGGTTCCTTTTCCTAGCTACCACCTTGTGGCAAACCACTTTCCTCACCTCTTGGTGCATTTATTTCTCCAGACCTTTGGGCCTTTTCAAATTCTTTTCCCCTTGCTTCTCTTTTGGATGTTGATGTTGGGTTATCACCCTGACCTATATTTTTATCAGGCACCTCCTTATCCTAATTATCACTTTTATCTGGTATCTCCTAATCACCCTCCTTCTCTACATTGATTTTTACCTTCTCTTGTTGTGGAGGAGGATTGTTTTATTCTTGATCAGGCACTTTCTTATCAACCTCTCTTTATATCCTGACCTTTACTTTCTCAAGTTCTAGAGGCAGATTGTTGTCTCTTCTTTGATCCTCATTAGCCTAGTAAGCTAAATCTATTACAACAGGGCTGGAAACTTGATCAAGCAGATTGGTCAATCCTATTTGTTGAGCTATGTCCTCAAGGTCAACTTCTTCCATATCATCCATTTCAACCTGCTCTTGAGGAGTCTCTTTTTGGGAATATGAGTGCCATGAGGAGTCATGTTTGTGTTAGCCACTAGGGTCTCCATCTACTGAGTAGCAACATCTCTAACTACCTCATCATCTAAGAAGTACACATCATCATCAAGTGGAGAGGTGGCTCTTTCCTAGCCTTTTATCTTTCTTTTCTCTCTTCTTCAGCTTTCTCAGTTTGAAATTGGCTAATATCTGGGATGGGGACCTCATGTTGTAGGTTCCTCATTATACCCTATCCTCCTCTACCGCTCAACAAGATGGGACTAATATCCACATTTCCTCTCATTGCAGTCTTCTATTTCTTTTGAGGTGGTGTCTGTTGCACCTTCTTCCTTTTCTTAGTTACCAGCCAATCATTATCTAAAGGCTCTCCATCCATTAGTTCTTCTTCTTCTATAACTATAGGAGCAAGCTTTGTGACCTTCTTTTGTTTAGCAAGGGTATGAGGTGATGCAGTTGCAGATGTAGATGCCACATCCCCCTTTGGTTGAATTCCTCTAACGACTACCCCTCCTTGTACATGCGTGACCATCTTACCTTTACCCTGTTGCTTGTCTTGTTCAGGTGGTTTCTTTTCACCATTGGTTTTCCTCTTCTCAATGAGGAAGTCATCATATTCCTCTTCAGATAGTTCTTGTCTTTTCTTCTTGTTATCCACAGTAAGGGATACACCCTTCTTCTTCAACTTATTGACTTCAACATCTACCCAACTTTGGGTCAATTCAATAACTTTCTGCATGATTTGATCAAATGAAGTCACCTCAGGGTGAGTCAAATTAGGAGCTGATATGGTCTCATTGTAAATTTTCTTGTCGTCATACTCACTAGACATGATCTTTCCATCATCTTTTCTTAACTGGGCAGGCACTGATATGCAATCAAAGGTACAAATTTGATTGAGAGTAAGCCTCTGATAAGTTTTTCTCCTAACCTCTACTTCATCATTAGGACCGTTGGTCCAGAAATCCTCAAGATGATTTTGATGTGTATGATTCTCTAATAAGGTTTCCATCCTGCCATATGGGTCATACGACCTAGCTATTGAAAATGGTTGCAGATGCATTAACTTCAATCCTCCTATTGCATCTTTAATACTCTCCTTATCTAGACACATGTACCAACCCATTAAAATTTGAAACAACATAGATGGAATATTTTTCCTCTCAATATGACCCTCAACTGAGGGGAAAATCTGTCTGGCAAATTCCATTAAAATAACTTTGTCATTAGGGTATCTAGGGAGCATGAGAGGCTTCCCTTCAAAGCCTTCTATTCTAATGTATGGAAATGTAGAAAATTGAATAAACCAGACCCCATGTTTATATATGACAGCGTGGGCTTCCATGCTCAATTTTTTGGTTATGTATTCTTCCATGGTTTTAGCTAAATGCATTGAAAAGGAGTCATTTACTAACTTATCATTTTAGAGAGATGCCCTCCTTCTCAATTGTGGATAATGCTCCCATATGTTTACATCACCAGGATTGTTCCCAACCCTACCTACTATTTGTAAAGCATTGAATTTTCCTCTACAAGCACAGGCATATACAACATAAGTGCACATCTTGCCACCTAGCCTTCTCATTCCTTCATCTAAACTATCACTTATGATTTTAGCCCAAAGGAGCTTATCATTTGAATATTCCACCATCCTTATAATTCCATACATCCAATTTTCAAATGATCCAACATTTTTCTTCCCTGTCATCCTACTAAGCATGACCATCATATACTGATACTCTTCAGCAAAATCAAACTTAAATAGGTACACTAGCAGTTTAGTAGAGGCCTTGTATGTAATACTCTTGGATCTCCACTGGTACATGACCCTGTGAGCATGTTTCTAATTATTATTGTATTCTTTCTCTAATCCACTTAGGCTCAACCTGACCACATTAGGTCATATGGGTAAATTAAATGAAAAGGTAATGCCCTTGACTGAGAAATATGCATACACCCTACCATTCTTCTCCACTCTTCCAGTTTTAGGATTATAGTTGCGGGCACACTCAACCAATAATTCAATTGCTTCCATGGCATAGGGAATTCCCCCAGTGTGCCACATCCCTGAGGTGTATATTCTCTGGAGTATAGGGTTTCCACTTCCACAGTCTAACCTTCTGGTCCATGCATCTAGGTCCATGTTTCCCTGATGTGTATCATCAATCATTCCATACCTAAATCCTACCCCTTCGAGTTGTAAGAACATGGGTTTTAAGAACTTTGTATTGGACCTATTCCTTCTAACATCCATTAAATCCTGCAATAAAACCATGTATTTCTTACCCTAACATGTGCGTATACATTAGGGCTCAAGGACCACATAAATTTTCTAGCAGTAATTCCATTATTCTAATAGGTTTCATGCATCACCATGAAAATTAACCCAGTAAGACTATTTTTATCTTGTAATTTATCATAAACAACAAAAGAGGGTTTTAAATCTATGTACCTGATAATCACCTTCCTCTCTTACTACATGAGTGATAACAGTGTGAAAGTGACAGTGTTCTATTTACCATTCTATTTCGTCCAGATGAGGGTGTTGTTTTGTTTGCAGGTGAGGGCGACACTTTGACTTTTAGAGCTATGTAATTTTTTTCTTATGCGTAGGGTAAATGTAAAATAAACCCTATCATTTACCCTTTTAAATGATAAATATGACAAATTAGGGTGCGCATGGGGTCTTTCATTTAAATCCATTGATCAATCACATGACGTTCGATGATTTTGACAAGCAAATTCATATTTAAAATCTGTAGGTGTGACCTACCATTGGGTTCACATTTAATGTAGAGGGTGATCTCTTAGAAGGTCATGGATAGTTGAAAATATGACCCATATTAGACATATGAGGGTGATATTGGTATGGATATAGCCAACATTTGATTAACGAGTGAGATCAGGACATATGGCCTTTGTATTGATAATCCATGATCATATATTGTATTCATATGACCCCGAGAGATGCCACGTGGCGTAGTTGGATTAATTTCTAAAAAACTAGATATAAAGGATCACCAAGGTCAATATGAGGGATATTGAGAATATCTAGGTCTTTTATCATTTACAAACTATAACCCCATTCGAGATCATGAGGATGACATCAGTTCCCTTACAAGCCTTTGGATTTGTTCTAACTAATGATGTCATCATCATATATTGTTAAAGCTCAGGGATCTTTCAAAATGGGACCCTCTCGGGTCTAGATTGTGGTGACATCATTGTCACATTAAGTCTTCTTCCTTATCGGGTTAAACTGATGTCATCATCATATTGAGAAATATGACAGATGTTTAAAATGTGACCCTCTTGTGGATTGAGAAAATTGATGATGTCGTCATCATCTTAAGTTGATTATAAGTCAGAATGAGATGATGTTTGGGTCATATTTTAGTGAAGGGTGATATTTTGTAACATGACTGATATTCAGAAATGTGACCCTTTGAAAATATGCATAAGGGTTTTGATGGGTATATATCCCCTTATACTTAAGTTTGATGTTTGCATATCAGGAAGCACATGCATATCGGGTGATTTTCTTGTGTTGGGGTCATCTTAACAAATATGACTAACTATTTAGAAATATGACCCTATGGGAAATATTTGAGATGATTGAATTTTGACTCAACATAACTTTTTACCCTCAATGAATATCTAGGTGATCTAAAAGGCAAATCCATGTAGAATTTTGTATTCTTTCAGCTTATGAGGTTTGTGATGATAAATTCTAACTTCGACCATTGACCTTCTTTAGAGCACATGCATAAGCAAGGGTGATATTTTCTAACATGACTAACTTTTGCCAAACCACCCAAAGCAAGAAAGAAGAAACAAATAGAAGCAAAAAGTTGGGTCCCTATTTTGCTAAGACAAAATGGGGCATGTTGTGTAACCACACAACTTGCCACCAAAGAAATCTACCAAAATTCAAATGATTCAAGTGATGAGGTCACATTAGAACATAGCATCATAACTCCTAATCATAAGTATCATGTGACCACTTCTAAAGGATATCATGTTCATAAGTGCAACAATGCTGATAGGGATCAAGTGTGTGCATTTGATTAATAATCCTCATCTTGAAAGTAAGTTGAAGACACAAGTAACTGGTGTTAATATACATATTTTGAGTTCATCCCTCATAGCCAACTAAGATAGAGCCTTGTTGCCAACAGGCATCCATAGGCCTAACAAGGTTATCTTTACAATCCCCTAAGTAGAGACCCACTGCCAGTAAGTGTCTATAGCCCTGGTAGAGCTACTTAGATGGCCTAAATTTTATCCTCTTTGGATTTCCAATATTTATTTCTTTTGTTTTCATATGATATCATCATGTAAGCTCAATGTGCAAGGTGTGATCACTTGCTACTTTAGATTGGGGATTGCAATGGTAGCAAGGGTGACCCTTAGATTTTTCACTTAACACCTATACTGATGTATTCAACAAACCTAAGGTTGTTAGGTGAGTCATCGTGAAATTCTCCTTAATCAAGAAAGAAATCACTGATGAAAAGAATATCACAGACCTGATCAGGGACACTTCTCAAAATGAGTCATAACCTATATAGAAATTTGTTCTCATCACTTGAATCTTAACAATTTTGGTGGTTTCTTAGGGTGATAAGGTGTATCATCTTGACTAACCAAAATAGAACTCAACAACAACAAACAAACAAACAAACAAACACATAAAGCAAGGCTATACAAAATATACACTATAATACAAATGACTGACACCACCCTATTTAGGCTTGAAAGTAGAGTTTGAGGAACTGTCCATTTACTGGTAACGGGACATCCTCACTGGTTAGTGTCTTAAGTTTGTAGGTGTTGTCTCCTAGTATCTCTGAAACTTGAAAGGGACCTATCCAAAGTTTCTCAAATTTCCCATGGTCACCTTTCTTTTCATGTGCTTTGTCCCATGTGAGGAATAAATCTAAAATCGTAAAAGCTTTAATTCTGGCTCTTTTATCAAAGCAGTGTTTGATAATAGCCTGATGTTTAGCAAATTGATCAATTGCTCCGTCTCTTTTTTCTTCTAGGTGCATGAGCTAAAGTAGTCTAACTTTTTGTTTGTTGTCTATACCTAGATATTCTTGTGCAAATTGTAAAGTGGGGATTTTCAAGTTAACAGGGAGGATAGGATCCACCCCATACACTAGTTGGTAAGGGGAATTTCCTAATGCAACCTTCATCCTAGTTCTATCTACCCACAAGGCATACTTCAGTAGGGTATTCCACTCCCTAGGGTTCTTCTCTATCAGTTTCTTTATGATGTTTAGTAAGTTCTTATTTGTTGACTCTTCCAAGCCATTCCCTTGGGGATAATAATTTGAGCAGAATTTCAAGATAATGCCATGATTGAAAGCCCAACTAGATAATTTTAGTGATACAAAGGCAGGTCCATTATCACATACTAAAACATATGGAACTCCATACCTGGTCACTATGTTACTTTCCAAGAATTTGATCACATCATCTGCATTGCATGTCTTACTGCTGACTACTTTAGTCCATCTGGTGCAATAATAAGTGATTGTCAGGACATACCTATGGCCTGAGGATGATGGTAGATTTATAGGTCCTATGAAGTCCATGCCCCATTGAGTGAATGGGTGCATCTCCATCACTAGATGCAAGGGTTGAACAACATATCTTTCTCTGTTAGTAGGAACTTGACAGGTATGACAAAATTTAATACATTCTGTAGTATCCTTGAAGATAGTTGGCCAATAATATCCTACCCTCAGGATAGCATGTGCAGTAGCCAAGAGGGTCCCATGTGCAATTCCAAACTTATCATGTAACCTATCTAGCACCTTGTCAGCTTCTTATCTATCCAAGAACATGAGATATATTCCTTCATAGTTTCTTTTGAAAAGGATTCCTCCTTTGATCATATACTTCTGTGATCTTATTTTTAAAGCTCTTCTTTGTGAAGATTGCAACTTTGATGGGCATCTCCAAGTGATCAGGACATGCTTGATATCATAATACTACTCTTTCTCTTCTTTGGAATTAACTACACATTGCTAGCTTATATGTTGGGATCAATCTCAGAATTCATCTGACTTAAAACTTGTCCCCTTACTAACTTCAAGGGTGTTATATCCATATCATATTCCTAGAGCACAATTATCCATTTGGTTCTCTTTTCTCTTGGTTCACTCTACATCAGGAGCATTTTTACTATTGCATCTAGTGCTACAACAATGATCTTACTTCTCAAAATGTAATGTCTAAATTTTTTAACTACCTGGACTAGAGAAAGAGCTTGTCTTTCAACATCCATGTATCTAAGCACCAAATCCTTGAATGGGCAACTCATAAAGGCCATATGTTTTTCTTCATTGGCTTCATTTCTGTGTCAGCAGTATTGCACTTGTGTGTTCTAATGTAAATGAATAAATGTAGAAATCTCTAGTGTAATCTAGACCGATAAGAACATGAACATCAGATATGGCTTTCTTAATGTCTTCAAATGCTGATCTTGCCTCAAAAGACCATTCAATTTTAGCATCATTCTTGAGCATTGCATTTAGTGGTCTGACAATCTCTAGAAACCCAGTAATGAACTTCCTAACAAGGTTTATCTTACCAAAGCATGATTTAAGCTCCTTCTTACTTCTAGGTAGTTGTAGCTTCATGATAGATTCTACCCTAATAGGGTCAATGATGATCCCATTCTCTATTACTAAATCACCTAGTAGGTTACCTGTGGTTACTCCGAATATACACTTCTTGGGATTTAGGGATATACCATATTATTCACACTTCTTGAGCACACTCCTAAGGTTTTCTATGTGGTCACCCCTGTTCTTGGAAAACAATATCAAGTCATCCATGTAAATGACTATGCATTTACCAATTAGGCCTCTGAAAGCTATATCCATTGCCTGTTGAAAGGTGGCTCCAACATTAATCAATCCAAATGCCCTGTGCCTGTAATCAAATATCCCCCACTTTGTGGTGAATACAGTT
The DNA here is from genome assembly GCA_027924645.1 of Cunninghamia lanceolata. Classification (NCBI taxonomy): domain Eukaryota; kingdom Viridiplantae; phylum Streptophyta; class Pinopsida; order Cupressales; family Cupressaceae; genus Cunninghamia; species Cunninghamia lanceolata. Next base: position 7,852,395 of record BSBN01000159.1, read on the forward strand.
TTTAACCTATCTATTTTATCTACCATCACCTGGTTATACCTTGAGAAACCATCTAAGAAGGACATCATCTGGGCTCCATTCACTATTTGTAAGACCTCGTCCAGTGAGGGTAAAAGGATAGTTATCCTTTTCAGAAGCTCTGTTCAAGTTTTTGAAGTCTACACATAGGCGAATATCACTATTTTTCTTTCTCGTAGGGACAAAATTGGCTACCCATGTTCAGTGTCTCACAGGAAATATGATCCTGGATTTGAGTAGTTTCTTAACTTCTTCGAAGATAATGATCTCTAACAAGACATTAACAGGTCTTTGTTTTTGTCTAAAAGGCTTAGCATCTGGCTTCAATGGTATAGTATGTGTGATGATTGAAGTATCATAAGTCTTCAGCTCATCATAAGTCCAAGAAATAACATGGATATAATCTTTAAGTGCTTGGGTTATCCCTACCATTTCTTCTTCTATACAGACTTTACCAATCAAGACATTCTTTACTTCTTCATTTTCTCCTATATTGATTGGTGAGTATTTTCCTCCATCAGTGTTTGGAATATCTTTCTGTTTCACCATATTATGTAAATCAAAAGCTCTTTCTAATTCTATCATACCCTTGGGAATCTTATTGGTTGGTAATTTCATGATTTCTTCTTCTTCCCAAATATGATCCTCTACATTCCTTTCATCTATGATCTAAGCATCAAATACATCCCTATTTGATATAAAGTCTAAAATGTGCTGGTCATCATCAAATACTTGTAAGTTAGTGACATTATTTGATATGGAAGGCACTGATATCAATTCAATAGAGAATCTCTTCAAACCACAAATGGACAATGGTTCCAATGTGCTAGCATCTTTGCCAAGGTATCTACTTTGTGATTCTATTCTCTAGGTACATGAGTGATGTTAAATTCATCAAACTCTTCTATTAAGTCCCACACCGTATGTTTGTAGTTGGCCAACTTCTTGTAATTGCAAGAGTATATACTTGCTACTTGTCTTACCACTAATTCTGAGTCTCCATAGACGTGCAAAATTTTCACTCTTATCTTGAGAGCAAATAATAACCCATGAATTAAAGCTTCATAGTCTGTCACAATGTTGGTACATGGGAATTGTAGTCTATATGCTGCTAAATAAGATTTTCTTGTTGGATCAATGAGATTTATCCCTACTCTAGCTTGTTGTTTGGACTTTGATTCATTAAACCTAAGGATCCATGGTTTATCTTCTGTCAAAGGTTTATCAAGACCTTTTCTTTTCTTTTTGGCTTTGGCAGCAGCACAACCTAATATCCACTTTAGTTTCTATGACTCATTCTTTACCACTTTTGGTGAGTGATTTGTTTTTAACACCTTTCCATTTTTGACATCTATGGTGTCATCATTATCTTTACCTAATTGTGCTTTCATCTCTTTATCCTTAGGCATGTCTTTACTATCAGATGACTATTTTTTTTAATAAAGTAATTTCTATTTATTCAATATATGTAAGCACAATGAACATGTAGTTTTTGAATGTGGTGATTCATGCAACCTGCACTACCCTTCAATCAAAACTTGATGTAGAGGAATCTTCTACAACATCAACTTTTGAATTTGTCTTGACACAAACTCTTTAAACATGGCTAACTTACTCTCTTTATCTTCATCAGACACTTCATAATCTGATTTGATCAAACAATCAGTCCCAGGGGTGATGTTATTTTCATGCTTAGGAATCTTCTTAGCATACATCATGATCTCTTCTGAGTTATGAATTTGGTTTTCATCTTGATATGCATTTCCTTCTGTACCTATAAATAACAAACAAGAATCAACATCACTATAATTATCTATATTGCTTACCTCACCTGAAAATGATACTTTCTCACTGCAGGCTCATTCTAGCTCTATCATATCTAAGAAAGCATCACAAGTATTTTTTGAATGCACCTCATCATGTAACCTGCACCATCCTTCAATCAAAATATGCTCATTGGACATATTCAATGTTTGACAATGTTGCATTTCCTTGGATAAAAATAAGTTGAAGTTCTTAAAATGATCAACTTCATCACTATCATCTAAGCTATAATGTAACTCAATGATCACCCTATTGTCTTGATGAACATGCTCAAGGATATAAGCATCATACATGAGGACCTCCTCTATCCTGACTGTTCGGGGCCTGATGGATTAAACCCCTAGTTCTACATCTGCGTATAACACCTCATTTATGTTATTATACTCAATGATCATATGTTTCATTTGAGGCTCAACCTCTATTATGATTTGATTGGGAATCCCCTTCCATGGTAACCACATGTGACTAATTTCTGTAGACATATAGCCATTGAGTGTCTTTGACCAATCCCTATTGAGCAACAATTTGTAGGTATCAGGGATATCCACCACTTAGATGTCAATATAATATTGAATCCTTGGATCTAAGGCTAACTGCATGTGGATATGTGTTAACTCCCCCACTACACTTACTTCAGTCTTGTCTAATTGTGTCACCTTCTTGAGTGATTTGGCTAGATGTAACCCTAAGGAATTAGAGATTGATAGTGGCATCACATTAGTAGATGCACCTGAGTCCACTACGTAATTATATAAGTTCTTTGCAAACATCCTCAATGTGAGTAAGAAAGGAGGTAATTTAGTTTTATCTCTATAGAGAGTCATGTGAGAAATTTTAGCAGTCTGAACAGTAGCTAGGGTTTTATGCTTGGCATTATTGTCTTTAGCAATAGGGTCTTCGTTCAAAGATTGGTTAAGATTATGAGCATGACTATCTCCTTTTGGTATTGGCTCATCTAAAGACCTCATGAAGGATTTCTTGATGGTTGGAGTCTTCAGCAATTTTGACAGTGATAGGCTAATTTTAACTCTTTTCATCTCTTCTTCTAAGTATGTGACTAACTTATCAGGCTTAGAAGACTGATTATTAGCCCTCAACACTATATTTGAGGTGCAAAGTATTGCGCATTGACTTTGGGAAGACTAGGATTATTACTTGCTTTTGGATCTAGAGGAGTGTTAAAGTTGTTAGGAGGTAATGATGTGGTCAAGGGACCAGAGGGTCTATTAGGATTACTCTTGAGGTTATAATTGTGTTGACCCTAGTATTGCTACTGGTAAGCATGAATTTCTTCATGTTCCACTATTGGTTCATTTTCATCTTCAAATGGGATCATATAGTTTGTTTTGAATGCTAAGGCAGATTCCTCACATGCTAATGTGTAGTTTTCATGGGTTGAAACATCTCACTATTGAGGATGATTTACATAGATTTCTAACACAAGGGCATAATCATATCCACATGAGACAATTTCATTCCCTTCAATGAAAGGAAGATTTCTTGTAGTGTTGGACACTTCATCTTGAAAGATAGTGGCTACTATTTTGAACCGAGGACAATCCAGCTCAGCATGACTATTGGTGTTATGTATCCTACACTAGTCTGTAAGAGATGCCTCTGCTAAGTTCACCCTAGTGGTCTATTTTGGTTCACTAAGAGGCTGATTATCTAAGGGTGATGGAAGAGATCCATTGTTTGGTCTAGTGTTCCATACACTAGGCTACCTAGGTGCATTATTGCTACTAGCATTGTTATTGTTATAATTCTGATCATTATTGTATCCTCTATCAGGATATCCTAATCTGTAATTGTTATATCCCCTATTTTGATTTAACTAGGAATAGAAGTTCTAACCTCTTAGATGTGTAATCTCTATTTTTAGCTTCCTCAACTATGTAGATATCTCTTTCATGTCTTCTTTCTCCTCCTGAACTTTAGCTACTACATTTTTTGACTGAAGTTTAAAGAAAGATGAACTATTACCATTGTTTTGTCCTATATCCTGAGATGTTTGAGCATGCCCTAGATATTGTATTATTTGACCATTTCTATTTGGAGGGGGCATGATACTAAGTGGTGGTACCTATAAAGGACTGGGTATTGCAACAAGAGGCATCATAAATCCATTGGTCTACTTCTGAGTAGGATATATAGGGTATGTAGGAAATGTTATGTTTGGTGTTGGAGCAGGAATCAGTTGTTGATTAACTTTTATTACTTCTTCAAAGGCTCCTGTCAAAGTTGTGATACTAGGATGTGTTCTCCTTATGAACATAGAAGTCAAGGGATCTAAAGCTAAGTAATATATACTTCTAGCTACTTCATCTACTACATCATATGGAGCTACGATCTTGGAATACATTTTCTAGAACCTAGCATTGAAGTTTGAAATAGGTTGCCCTTCAAATCTTTTGATCATGGAAAAAAGATAATTCATTGAAGGATCTATAGGTATCTTGAACCTATCCTAGAAGGCTTTCTCTAAGGCATCCCATGATCCAATTGAGGCTTGAGCAAGACTTATGTAGCAATTGTATGCTTCCTCTCCTAAGGAGTATGGAAATAATTTGCATACCACATACTGATGTTCAATCCTTGCTCTGCAACAAGCTTCCTTAAATGTTTTGATATGATCCTTAGCATCCTGATATGGATGATATTTGGGGAAAATCTTTTCAGGATTCTTAGGTAAAAGATGATATGTAGTGAAAGTTAAAGGTGAGTCAGCAGCAAAGAAAGACATTGTTATTGGTGCTTGATGTATTGGAGGTGTAACTGATGATCTAGGAGGTGTTTGGAATACAGGGGGAGACACAGGAGGTGTCACAGTAAATCATGATGAAGATACTGATGTACTTGAGTCAGGGGTATGATGAATATTTATAGTTTGAGGTCTAAATCCACGAATGGGCAATTCTTTGAAGAGTCCAAGTGATCTAGACCTGGTATTTGGCCGGTGAGCTAGGATTCTAACAACTTATGACAAGTATATGGAAATTTGACCTGATTGCAACAAAGATCAAAAGAAACGACTGAGCAAAGGTGATATTTCTAGACCACACTCAGTAATCACTAGATATTTATGTAATATTTTCACCAAAGAAGGAAATATGAACAAAGATCCAACCTCTTGACATGGATATCAGGATATCTGACTTATACATGCAAGGCCGAACAAGGAATTATTAGGAAAACTTGAACAATGATTCAATCTTTAAGGATTTCAAAGAAATAACTACAAAGCTTAATGTATTTGTGCTCAATTCTAAAGTATTTATGATCAATATAATTGAAACATCACAAAACGAGCAAATCTTTGCACAAGCACTCAAGGCATAAGCAATTATGGTGAACTTTAAGAAAATTACCTTATACAGATGCAAGAAAATGTGTATGCAAGTGATTCACTTACCAAGAAAGGGAGAAGTCCCTCTTTCTAGTGCCAATTTACGTTGTTGATGACTGTGAGTCATAACAACATGCATAAAAGTTTTCACAACAAACCTTTATTATCTTAAAAAGTATTATCAATTTGGAATGAATTGATGACTCCAAGTCTCCATGGATCAGGTCATGATCATATAACATTACTTAGAGGTTGATGTGATATGTTGTTTTCCAATTCAAGGGGCCTTACATTGTTCTAGTAACATGAACTGATGTTTGTACATCTACTTATACACCTAATTCCTGTAAATTTACTTCACAAACAAGGTTATTTCTACTGTATTCAACATATGATGATTATATTTGTAAGTTTGATCAATTCTTCTGAACATCAACTATCATGAACTGATTATACTCTTGCACTTATAAATTTATGTAAATAATGTGCTTTTAAGTGGATATTTGTAGGATTACTATGATCAATTATGTGTATTTACATGAGATTCTCAATTTTACATGCAAATTTACTCAAATATGCTATAGATGTTCAATTCCCTTCGGGATATCTGCATATTTCATATATTTGCTTAGAGTTATCTATGTATTTGTAATTGTGAAGGTGATATGTAATGAAATTAAACAAATTGAGATTTATGCTTTCTAGTCTTAACTAAATTTAATGAATCTTCAGCTATTGGTTCACATATATTCCAGATACTTTCATGAAAGGAAGAGAATCAAACCATAGGTTCACCAAGATGTTCCACAGCTAGCTACAATTGATGCAAACTTCAAGGTAAAGAAAATGACAACATCTACAAATTTATATGCACTCCAAGGGAAGCAACATATCACAATAAGATATCCAGATGACATTCACAAGATTACTCCAGATGTATGATGATATGTAATTAGATTTTCACTTTCATTAAGTAAACAAAAGACATGTACATTTGTAATTAGCTTTAAAATTAAAATTGAGCAATTTCAGCAATCTAACCTTAATTAAGTTTCCAATAATGAACAAAATGCACTCCAACTCCTTTTATAGAATAAGGAGAGGAGGTAGTTACAAGTGATCAACATTCAAAATTTTCCTATCTAGATCAATGGTCAATATCACTTCTTTGACTGAGTCAACAATTGTAAAAGGAGCTCAAGTTGCCAGCTGGCAACCATCTATTAGAACTTGATCATTCTTTTTGCTTGACTATGCATATGACTCTATCATCATGCATTTCTAACTACTCTTCATTCTCTTCTTCCTCATCTTTTTCAATTTCTTCTTCATCTGCATCCTCTTCCTCATCTTCATCTTCATCACCATCATCAGTATCAGTCACATGATAATCATCCTTTATATGTACTTGGATTACTGCTCTGATAGATTCATACAGTTGCACTATTCTTTCAACTTCCCCTTCATCCTAGACTTTGGCCGTCACTACAGCATGCTTGAGAGAATGAAATTGGGCCTGAAGATTATTCCATTTACTCTTTCTACTATTTAGTGTCTCATTTTATGCCTCTACTTTAACTTTCATTCTCATGGCTTTATTTATCACATCCTTTGGTAAATAATGAAGGGGATCCTCTACTGCCTATTTAAAATTGTTGTGGAAGGCTTGAATAGCATAATCAGTATCCTGATTTTCCACTTTTCCTTCTACTTTGTCCTCTAAAGCCTCCATGGTGTCTATTTCTTCTGCCATGAGATTATGCAACTTAACACTTATATCCCTGAGCTTGCTACTACATCTTTTTAATACATCACACTCAAATCTGGTGTCTCCATGCTAGATACCTAGTAATTGTGCAGTGTTATTATCTAATACTTTATTATCCATACTTTCATGTTTATCTTCTTTATCTCATCCAAGGCATCCAGGTGTTTCACTAACTTGAAAGAACTCCGCCCCACCTCATTTTGTAGTTTGTCCACTTTACTCTTCAAGGCACCTAGCAAATTCCAATTTGATACAGAGGTTTTAACTACTTTCTCTGCTTCAAAGACAAAGAGACAAACCAATTATCAACTAACTGAGCCTTATGTTTCATGAGGTCCAACCTCGTTATCTCATCTTGAGATATGATAGTTAGTTGGGTAGCTCGGTTAGTTGGCACATGATTAGGGTCAATTAACCCTTTGATGAATGCACGTAACTAAGAAATATGCTCTTTATGTTTTTTATTCTTATCCTTTTCTTTCTTTATTCTCTTCAATGAAGAATCAATGATGTCTTTGGCCACTTGGCGTTCTTGTTCCTCTGTGGTAAAACATAGATCAATGTTCATTATCTAGAATTTCTCAAGTCCTATTTTTCTATTCTCCTTATCTACTTGTGGTAGTGCTACTTGAGTAGTTCTCCTACTAGTAGTATGGTCTCTCATTATTGCAGAGGTTGGCCTTGCCTTTCTTTTTGTCTTCAACATACTTGCAAAAAACAATGTAGACACATCAAATTCATGTACCTCTACCATCTGCTGTAGGTTTATTTCTTGTTCTAACTAGTATGGAACATCACCCCTAGGTGTTTGTTGGTCACTCTACTCATTTAGAACCTCCTGATGCTCTGTATTACGCTCTCCCATCAGTGGTGAATTCTCTTTCCTTGGTTCTTCCTCCTACACTTTCTCATGAGGAACCTCTTGCTGGGGTGTCTCTTATCAAGGGGTCTCCTATTAAGGGGTCTCCTATTGAGGGGGAGGCTCTTGTGATGTCTGTACATTCTGATCATGTACCTCCTCTTGCAATTTATCCCCATGAGGATCCTGCATATCTTGATCTTGTGTATTCTGTGGCACTTGGTTTGCATGGGAAGATTGTGCATTTGGATCTATTTTAGCTTGGGGATCACCCTAATCCTCATCAATAGTTCAAACCTCCTGACTTGTTTTATCCAGGGGGTCATCATGATCACCCTTGGTCATATTATCAGGTTCCTTTTGTTGGCTACCACCTTGTGGTAAACCACGTTCCTCACCTCTTGGTGCATTTGTTTCTCCAGAGATTTGGGCCTTTTCAGTTTCTTTTCCCCTTGCTTCTCTTTTAGATGTTGATGTTGGGTTATCAACATGATCTATATTTTTATCAGATACCTCCTTATCCTAATTATCACTTTTATCTCATATCTCCTGATCACCCTCCTTCTCTACATTGATTTTTACCTTCTCTTGTTCTAGAGGTGGATTGTTTTGTTCTTGATCAGGCACTTTCTTATCAACCTCTCTCTGTATACTGACCTTTACTTTCTCAGGTTCTAGAGGCGGATTGTTGTCTCTACTTTGATCCTCATCAGCCTAGTAAGATAAATCTATTACAATAGGGTTGGTAATTTGATCAACCAGATTAGTCAATCCTATTTGTTGAGGTACGTCCTCAAGCTCAGCTTCTTCCATATCCTTTATTTCAACCTGCTCTTGAGGAGTCTCTTTTTGGGGCATAGGAGAGCCATGAGGAGTCATCTCTGTGTTAGCCACTAGGGTCTCCATTCGCTAAGTAGCAACATCTCTAACTACCTCATCATCTGACAAGTACACAACATCATCAAGTGGAAGAGGTGGCTATTTCATAGCCTTGTATGTTTCTTCTCTCTCTTCTACAACTTTCTCAGGTTTTAAATTGCCTAATATTTGGAATGGGGACCTCATGCTGTAGGTTCCTAATAATACCCTATCCTCATCTGTCTCTCAACAAGATGGGACTAATATCCACATTTCCTCTCATTGCAGTCTTTTATTTATTTTGAGGTGGTGTCTGCAACACCTTCTTCCTTTTCTTAGTTATCAGCAAATCATTATCCAAAGTCTCTCCATCTGATGGTTCTTCTTCTTCTATAACTACAGGAGTAGGCATTGTGACCTTCTTTTGTTTAGTAGGTGTATGAGGTGATGCAACTACAGATGTAGATGCCACATCCCCTTTTATTTGAATTCTTCTAATGACTACCCCTCCTTGTACATGGGTGACCTTCTTACCTTTATCCTACTGCTTGTCTTGTTAAGGTGGTTTCCTTTCTCCGTTTGTTTTCCTCTTCTCAATGAGGAAGTCATCATATTCCTCTCTAGATAGTTCTTGTCTTTTCTTCTTGTTATCCACAATAAGGGGTACAGCCTTCTTCTTCTACTTATTGACTTCAGGATCTAACCAACTTTGGGTCAATTCAATAACTTTCTACATGATTTGATCAAATGAAGTCACCTTAGACTGAGTCAAATTAGGAGTTGATATGGTCTCATTGTAAATTTCTTGTCCTCATACTCACTAGAGATGATCTTTCCTTCATCTTTTCTTAACTAGACAGGCACTGATATGCAATCAAAGGTGCAAATTTTATTGAGAGTAAGCCTCTGATAAGTTCTTCCCCTGACCTCTGCTTCATCATCATAATTAGTCCTGAAATCCTCAAGGTGCTTTTGATGTATATGCTTCTCTAATAAGGTTTCCATCCTGCCATATGGGTCATATGGCCTAGCTATTGAAAATGGTTATAGATGCATTAACTTCAATCCTCCAATTGCATCTTTAATACTCTCCTTATTTGGACACATGTACCAACCCTTTAAAATTGGAAACAACACCAGTGTAATTGTTTTCCTCTCAATATGAGCCTTAATTAAGGGCAAAATCTGTTAGGCAAATTCCATGAAAAAAACTTTGTCATTGGGGTATCTAGGGAGCATGAGAGGCTGCCCTTTAGAGCCTTCTATTCTAATGTATGAAAAGGTAGAAAATTGAGTAGACCAGGCACCATGTTTATATATGACAGCTTGGGCTTCCATGCTCAATATTTTAGTTCTATCTTCTTCCATGGTTTTGACTAAATGCATTGAAAAGGAGTCATTTACTAACTTATAATTTTGGAGAGATGTCCTACTGCTCAACTGTGGATAATGCTCCCATATGTTTACATCACCAGGATTGTTCCCAACCCTACCTACATTTTGTAAAGCATTAAATGTTCCTCTGAAAGCACAGGCATTTGCAACATAAGAGGTCATATGAAACATGCACATCTTGCCACCTAGCCTTCTCCTTCCTTCATCTAAACTATCACTTATGATTTTAGCCCAGAGGGGCTTATCATCTGAATATTTCGCCATCCTTATAATTCCATACATCCAATTTTCAAATGATCCAGCATTTTGCTTCCCTATCATCCTACTGAGCATGACCATCATATACTAATACTCTTCAACAAAATCAAACTTAAATAGGTACACTGGTAGTTTAGTAGAGGCCTTGTATGTACTGCTCTTGGATCTCCACTGGTACATGAACCTGCAAGCCTAGTTTCAATTATTATTGTATTCTTTCTCTAATCCACTTAGGCTCAACCTGACAACATTAGGTCCTATAGGCAAATTAAATATGGAGGTAATGCCCTTGACTGAGAAATCTACATACACCCTACCATGCTTCTCCACTCTTCTAGTTTCAGGATTATAGTTGTGGGCACACTCAACCACTAATTTAGTTGCTTCCATGGTATAGGGAAATCCCCCATCATACCACATCCCTGAGATGTATATTCTTTGGAGTATAGGGTTTCCACTTCCATGGTCTAACCTTCTAGTCCATGCATCCAGGTTTGTGTTTCCCTGATGTGTATCAGTAGTCATTCCATACCTGAATCCTACCCCTTTGAGTTGTAAGAACATCAGTTTTAAGAACTCTGTATTAGACCTATTCCTCTTGGCATCAATTAATTCTTGCAATAAAACCATGTGCTTCTTACCCTAACATGTGTGTATGCATTAGGGCTCAAGGACCACATACATTTTCTAGTAGTAATTCCATTATTCTAATAGGTTTCATGCATCACCATGAAAATTAACCCAATAAAACGATTTTTACCTTGCAATTTATCATAAATCACAAAATTGGATTTTAAATCTACATACATAATAATCACCTTCCTCTCTTACTATATGAGTGATAATATTGTGAAAGTGATTGCACTGTATTTACCATTATGTTTTGTCTAGATGAGGGTGTCATTCCATTTGCAAGTGAGGGTGATGCTTTGACTTTTAGAGCTCTGTAATTTTTTTCTTATGCGAAGGGTAGATGTAAAATAAACCCTATTATTTACCCTTTTAAATGATCAATATGACAAATTAGGGCGCGCTTGGGATCTTTCATTTAAATCCATTGATCAATCACATGACATTTGATGATTTTAACAAGTGGCAAATTCACATTTGAAATCTTTAGGCACGACCTATCGTTGGGTTCACATTTAATGCAGAGGGTGATATCTTAGAAGATCGGGGATATTTGAAAATATGACCCATATTAGACATACGAGGGTGATATTGCTATGGATATAGTCAACATTTGAGTAACGAGTGAGATCAGGCCATATGGCCTTTGTATTGATAAACCATAATCATATAATTCATTCATATGAGCCTAGGAGATGCCACATAGCATAGTTGGATTGGTTTCTGAAAAACTAGATACATCAGGTCACCAAGGTCAATATGATTGATATTGAGAATATCTGGGTCTTTTATCATTTAAGAACTATCACCGCATTTGAGATCATGAGGATGACGTCAACTCCCTTATGAGCCTTTGGATTTGTTCTAACGAATGACGTCATCATCATATTTTTAAAGGTTAGGGATCTTTTGAAATGTGACCCTCTCAGGTCTGAATCATGGTGACGTCATCATCACATTAAGTCTTCTTTGTTATCAGGTTAAACTAATGTCATCGTCATATTGAGAAATATGACAAATGTTTAAAATGTGGCCCTATTGTGGATTGGGCAAATTGATGACATCATCATCATCTTAAGTTCATTATAAGTCAGAATGAGATGACATCAGGGTCATATTTTAGTGAAGGGTGATATTTTGTAACATGACTGATATTTAGAAATGTGACCCTCCCAAAATATGCATAATGGTTTTGACAAGTATATACCCCCTTATACTTAAGTTTGATGTTCGCATATCGGGAAGCACATGTATATCAGGTGATTTTCTTGTGTTGGGGTCATCTTAACGAATATGACTGACTATTTAGAAATATGACCCTATGGGAAATATTCAAGTTGATTGAACTTTGACTCAACATAACTTTTTACCCTCAACGAATATCTGGGTGATCTAAAAGGAAAATCTGCATATAATTTTGTATTCTTTTAGCTTATGAGGTTTGTGATGACAAATTCTAACTTTGACCATTGACCTACTCTAGAGCACATACATAAGCAAGGGTGATATTTTATAACATGACTGACTTTTGCCAAACTGCCCAAAGAAAGAAAGTAGAAACAAGCAAAAGCAAAAAGTTGGGTCCCTATTTTGCTAAGGCAAAATGGGGCATGTTGTGTAACCACACAACACCACTCTTTAGATTCTTGATTTGCCTATTATTTCCTTGGCTATTATTCTATTGATAGTTATGCTGATTATTCTAAGGTTTCATATTGGCAAACTTTGCATCTCTTTGCTTACGATAACTAGCTACTTGTTGAAACTTCTACTCTTATTTAATTGCTTTCTCAAAAACTACATCCATAGTGAGTGGGTTATGAATGTCTACCTCTACTCCAATCTGAGGCTTTAATACCAAAATAAACTTCCTGTTTTGAAATCTCTCATCTGTTTGATATTGTGGAACATACTTAAGTAGATGTGCAAGCCTCTCCCAATAACCGTGTTGTGATTCTTATAACCTGACCCATTTTACATTTTAGCCAAATGAGGACTCCTGCTATGGCTCATGCTTTTGGCTTGTGTTTAGTCCTTCTTGGTGGTAAAAGGGAAAAGGGTATGTAATGTAAGAAATGCTTGAAATAATCAAACTACCTAGTGCTAGAGAGAACCGTAAGGTACTAGTGAATTCTTTTTGAAAAATGATTTAATGTTGTTTTTTGAACCAACTTGAAATCCCTGGTATTCTGTGAAATATGAAGGTTTTGGTAAAATGCATTGTTCAGTTAAATTTGTATATCATTTACAAATTTATTTGCATGTGAGGTGCTAATAGTGTTGTATTAGGGTATAATCAGGTTTTGTGTATCTTGTCTTTTCCATGTACATTTTGAATGTTCAAACTTTAATATGCAAAGATAGGCCCGATTAGGTTTAGAGGTTAAGTGAATAAAAATTTGAATCTGTGTTTGTATTTGTGTATTGTATTGTATCTTCAAAATCATGCACTCAATATACAAATCAGCTAACATACATGCTCAAACCCGAAAGGAATAGGTAACCTGGTTAATAAAAGGTTGAAATTTGAATAAACATTATATTATATCTATATGTATAAGTGTTTGTATCTAAAATATAGATACAATAGCAGATTTCAAAAGGAGGTTAAAAGTGATTAAGTTTGGCGGGACCCACAAATGCATTATCGTAGGATGTATTCAATATGCATAAAGTAATATACATGAATAGAGATGCAAAGGCAAACCTGACAATAATTAGAATATGGTTCATAAAAAATTGATATTTGAACGTGTTTGTATATATATTATGTATTATGCATACAAACATGACATACAAAAAGGTAAGGATATAATGCTGGAACTGACATGAAATCAAAATGAAGTGGATACATTTTTCAATTCCGCACTTGTATGTTTGAATGTATGTATTACATGTACATTGCATAATACAAAGGTTAGATATAAAGCTGGGCTTCAAATTAAATGCAATATGTTTCATAAACTCACACAAGTTCAAGTTTGTATGTTTTGGTGATTGCATGAAATATACATAGGAACATACAAAAGTTGATATACAGGGTTTTCAAATGGTAAAGTATGTATGTGTGATATGCAAAGTAAAGTGAAAATTAATATATATACGGTTCAAAATATGAATTTAAATAGAAAGTTGAACATATGTTAAACTATATGTATTAATTGCAGCATTTAATACACATCTAACACTAGTCTGACATTAAAATGTTGAATTTGAACTAGTTAAAAGTGAAATTTGATGAGGTTTACTTTCACAATTGCATCAAAGAGTAAAATTGCAGCGAAATTCACATAGCCAAAGGAACGTGATTCAAGAATTGAACAGAATAGTAATGGTAATTATTGTCAACATTCATAAGGTTAGAACAGTTGTAAATTATAGGTATGTACATTAAACACTGTTGGATTATAGTTAAGTAAAATTAGGGTTAATTACTATAATTTTATTAAGAGAATGATGTAAATTGTTAGTCATTAGTGTAGTTAATTATGCAAGTAGAATTTGATGTTAAATTCTAAAAATGTTTATTAGCAAAAAAAGACAAGAAAAAACCCTAGGGTAATTGGTAAAAATGTAAAATGGTGGTAAAAACCCTAGAATTATACACAAGCAAGAGGGTAAAATGTATAATTTATCTTGGTAGGATGGCACCCAAACAAAAGAAGGTGGATACTACGACAACTGATGAAAAAGAGAAAGTTAAAAGAGAAAGAAAACTAAGGAAAGAAATGGTTAGAGAGGAGTTACCTCTAGTTTAGGGATATTTATCCTTGATATACAACATAGGAGGAATGGTTATAGATATGAACATTGGTCATTATGATATAGCAAAGGTACTACAGAAAATCATGGCATTAGATGCCACCATAGATATGAGGGAAATTTGGAAAAAAAGATTGTACCGAGCTGTTGGATTCCCATTAGCAATGGAGGCCAAAGATTTGATATTGGAGTGCATAAACTAATATAATTTGGGTACCAGAAAGGTAATACATAATGGGTGAACTATTGCAAATTTATCTATAGAGGGCATAGTGAGAACTTTTGGGATGGAGATTAAAGAGCAAATGATGGATATTGATATTGATCAATATGCTACAGATTTGATAAAAAATGGGAAAGAGTGTAAAATTGCTATTTTTGATGGGTGGTATACAGCAGAAAACAAGCCTAAAGATGCTATAAGGGTGCCAAAGAGTTTGTATAGGATTAAATTTAAAGAGGTAGTGCACATCATGATCACACTGTTGAGCAGAATGGCTGTATTAAAAGATACAACAAAGTTTGAGCCATTGATGTTCACCATCATCCAATATATTAGGGAAAAGAATGGAACCATTCATTGGGCTAGGGCTATTAGTACAACAATATATAAACAAATAATGGCATTTAGGAAGAATAGAAGGTTTTGTTTGTCTTCATATTGGATTTATGCATGTGCAGTTGAAATGTCACCATTAGTTGGAATAGACAGAGTGGGTGCCTTGGGAAATGGCCCAGGTCAAAAGTTGGTATATGATCATTTTCTAGATTTGTAGGAGGAAAATGCATTAAGAAAGTATGCATTAGTGAATGATGTTTTTTATACATATTTGGTAGGAATTCTAATAGGGGATAAGGATAGAAGATTATCCAAGGAGGTGGCAAAGACTATAAGTCTTTTTAGTTCTTGGTATATAAAATTTCCTACCTTCACTTGCATTAGAACTAAAGGATTTGAGGGTAAACCATTCAAATTGCCAAGATATCCTCTAGACTAGTTGATCATGTTAGAATTCTCAATGTAGATTCTAAATGTATTCAAAATATATAAAAAGAGATTTGGTAGAGGAAACATCAGGTTCCCTTAGATAATTGGTAATTATTCATGTTATAATGAAGATATGGGTCACGAATTAGAGAGGGAGTTGAGATATTGTGTGTTTGAGGAGTTTGAATTAGCTAGACATTTTGACCCTTTTCATAGAATTCAAAAAAACATTGACCCTAAATATAGACATCAAGTGCATATTGAGGATTTCTAGTTAGATTATGAAAATGAAAGAGAGGTGAGGATGAGGGTTGACCAGAGGTTAACTTTAGAGTAGATGAGGACAATGGGGGAAATCAATGTGCCCCAAGAAATTACAAGTGATGGTAAAGTATTACATAATAGGTATGAAGACAAGAGGTTGTTTCCCATTAATGAACCAAGTTGGGAAGAGCGAGGGGAAACGTCTTTGGAGGCTATATCAAAGCCTATTATTTTGTTCTCAAAAATGTGGTTAAAAGACAAAATAGAAGAACTCAAAGCTAAAGGCATTGTAGCTACTTACCAAAACAAGGGTAAGAAAAGAGAAAGAGAACATCAAGATGATTTACAATTCTTTTATGAGAAGTAAAGGAAAATTGTGGAAACCAAGGTGGTCGAAAAGGATAAAAATGAAACATTGATGGACCCTTATGCACTAGGTATTACAATTGCCATACCTTCAGGAACATTTGTAGAGGCAAGCTCATCAAGCCAAGCAGTTAGTATAGAACAAACACAAACGCCAAAGATACTAGTAGGACAAGGTGTAATGAGAGCTGTAGTTGTAGAATCTTCAAACCGAAGGACTCTAGTACATGCTGAGGTTATAGAGTCTCCATGGGTGGAAACAAGGCAAAAGCCTATATCTATTGAATCTACGCAAGAAGAGAGAAGACTAGGCTACATAAAAGTCAAGCAAGAATTTACTAAACATAAGCTACATGAGTCAAAAAGCCAAGAGGTCAAGAAGGTAAGTGAAATTGTGAATATAAATGAAGAGAGTAGTGATGGAGAGGAGTCACAATTTGGAGCCAATATAGGAATAGAGGATGAAGAAGAAGAAGGAACATCAAAGACTTCTCCTATAATGGAAAAACAAAGTGCTCAGATAGAAAAGACACAAAGCTCAATGGAATAAGATGAAAATATATAGGAAAACGTAGAGGTAGTAGACCCTTTTCGTCAATTGGTATCACCAAAAATCATAGAAGAGGTGCAAGTTGTTGCACAACAAGTAGAAGAAGTAGAAAAAGGAGGAAAATCAATAGAGGAAATAGAGGTATCTTCAGACTAGCCATCACAATCAGAAAGGATAAGAGGGATAGAAGAGGTGCAAATTCAAACTAAGGTGCAAATAGGGGAAGCAGTGCCAGTAGACATTTTTGATATTAATGTTTTAAATGTTCTTAATGTTAATATTGAACAAGGTGAACAAGAAGAGAATTCAGAGGAGGGAAATATAGAGAAAGATACTGAAGAAGACATAGAAGAGGAGGAAGATGAAAAGGAGAATGAAGAGGAGGGACCACAACATCAATATAATGCATCACCCTCAACGGTACATGGGAAACCACCTCCAAATCAAAATCCACCCCAACAACAACAACAACAACAACAAGAGGAAATAGAAATTGAAAAACCTTAGAAAGAGGTGATAAATGAAGAAAAGAGAGTATAAATAAACAAGGAAGCACCATCTTGGATAGGGTCAGAAGTCAGAAGAGTAAAGATAGAAGTGAAGATGATTCCCATTGACATAAAAAGCTTGTTAGGTGGGCATTTACAGAAAGAGAAGAGAAAAGATCAAACCATGTCAGCCATAAAAAGAAATCCATCTAGATCCAAGACTTTGGAACCAGCTATACCCTAGAAGGACAAGGCAAAAGGAGAAATGAGGCTTGAAGACTATCAATTGCTTAATATAGATCTTGGGTATGTGACTAGAGAGTAGAACATTGTAGAATGGAATGACATGAATAAAGTAACCATGGCAATGATGAAGAAGGATAAGGATAAATCTGATTATTTGAAAGGACATATTGTCCAGTTACAATAGTTCATATAGGGGATGTTTGACCTCAATGACAACATGCCAGATTTACCTGTAGACTTAGCTATTTTATCAAAGGACCAAGTTACTAAATTGGTAAATAAGAAGATTGAAGAAAATATTTTTGAGGACTGGTTTAATGCATTTATTCAAAAGGGAGAGAGTACAATAAATTAGACAATTACCAATTGGGCCATTGCCGTTATAGAGAGAAATAATTGCGTTATTATTTTATGTCATTGCTAGTCTAGAATGAAAGAAAGTAGTAATGAGTCGAGGCAAGTTGAGGCCATGAATGAGAAAGGGGAAGAATTGATAAATGAAGGAATAATTACACCACAAATTGAAAATCAAATAATAAAATACAAATTGGAGTTGAAGCTTCAAGAAGACATCTTGGGAAGATACATAGGGAATAGTCAATATTTGGAGGAAGAGGTTGATTACATAATAAAGAGGCATGTGAAGATAATTTAGAGGCTTATTGGACATGAATGCCTAGAGATTCCAGTGTATGATGTAGGTATGGTAGTAAAAGAGTTTAAAGTCATTTATTCACCCTCCCTAGAGAGCACTTCAAGTAATCTGAGTACAGAGATAATTGATTCCATCATGGAATTAAGCGCTAAGATAAGGAAATATCAGAAAAGCAGATAAGATATGGAACAACAAACCAAGATATTGAAAGAGAAGGTTGGATTACAGCAATATACATGAAAGGAAAGATAAAGAAGTACTCACACTTCTATAATAGCATTGATAGCCAGGTATACACAATATTTAAAGAAACAAGGAGAGAGTGCAAAGATAGGCACTGATAGTCATGGGTGATTCCCTTTTGGGATATTTTAGGCACTTTGGTGTTGGTTGTTTTGTCTTTTTAGAAGTCAGTGAATGTAAAGTCAATGAAAATATTACATATTTAAAAGATCCTAATGGCACGTTTGAGCCAAAGGGAATATTCTTGGAGATATTTTGAAGGACGATTGGGAAATGTTTTCCGCCGTATATCTAGTGAGTTTGAATTGGAACCATTGGTTTGGTTTCTTTGTGGCCATAGTAGAGGGGAATTCAAATCTATATAAAGAACCCTTCTACTGGTGTTTTAATGACACACAGTTTGATAAAGACATATGTTACATTTCAGAGAGAGAAGTAAAATACTTTGAGCAGAATTTGTGTGAAGTGGAATGCGCCAGTGTCTACAGTGGAGATAATGTGAAATGTCCAGTTTCTCCCTATATCTATAAAGTGTCTATGAGTTTTGATTAGTTGCTAATGTTTTCAAAGAATCTAAAGTCAAAATACATTGTAAATATGGAATACGTTTCATATATTATTGAATACAAACATCTAGTTGTTGCATCTATTCTAGAGTGCATTAGATTCAGGTATTCTTTAGTGTATTTCCTTTGATGATCACATTTTTGTATGTTAATTCATGATATTTCTTAGGATAAGCATACATGAAATTTACTCCTTTGAAGCGTTGAAATTGATTTAAACTTTTATACATGAGTAGTAGAGAAATAATTCCTACAGAATTGAGTTTTCTAACTTTTCCCCAAAAATCATAAATAATTAGCATTCACGTAGAAATTTGAAGGAAATTGTCATATATTTGAATGAAGAATGAGGAATTGTAAAGAACATTGATAATTTTCATATAAACCTGAGAAGCAAAGTTTGTTTTTATTAAAATTTATGCAAAGCTTTGCTATAAGAATGGTAAATACATGCAAAGGTTCACTAATTCTAGTGTAATTTGTAGTTATTTGCATAAATAGAGAAAGTCTAGTATGTCACAGATTACTTTAGTTTATGTAAGGCCTCTTGAACATTACAGCTCACAACGAACCACTAAACTAACCAACACAGTCAAGAACTGACTACCGGAGCCTTGGATTTGAGAATTATCTTTGTATATTCTTTATACTTTTCAATAGAGACTGAGTTCATTGTTAATTTATCTCATGTTTCTTATGTGTGAAAGCATTCATCAACAAACTGGTTATGAACATACCTCCTTCAACCAAAATTTGAAACTCTATCATCTTCTTGTCGAAGAATAATTGTGGTAACCATCTCTTTTGAAAAAGTTCTAGGAAAATCACCCAAATTATTCCACCAGGTAATATCTTCTTATATACCTTCTCATTATCCCACCATGTTACTGCTTCACCAGTCAACTGGTAGGATCCACACATTTTCTTCATGTGATCTAAAAGGTTTTGGAGCCCAAAGTATTTCTCCATTTCTATTATCTAGGCTTCAACTCCATCTCCAATTATATTTCCATTAAATTTTGGTGGTGATACTTTCTTGAGGGATTTCCCCAATTCCTATACAATCTTTGCTTGATTATTTGCATTAGCTTCAACTTTAGGAACTTGAACTTCTATCCTTGGATTCTCATCTTGTACCACAATCCTTGGGTTTTCATTAGCATTTTACCCTCTAGGATTTCCTCTAATCTCCTGCTCAAGAGCATTCATCCTCATGTCCTATTGGGTCAAGAGAGAAAGAATATGGTCTTATCTTCCATCTTGATTATTACTATCATCTCCACAATCAACAACATTTCAACCACCTTGAGCACCTCCATGTGCACCTCCATGGTTTCCTCTATTTTGACCAATTATTGATCCTTCACCTCAATCAGTGTTTCTAGTATTGATGATGGATAATCTGTATCAAATTCACAAATTAGTACAATACTCCCAAAGAAAACAAAGGCCCTAGTGTTCAACCTAGAGCTTTGATACAAAAATGTAAAGCCCTCAATTTCATCATAAGAGTAAATGAAGTAAATAATCCACTTATATACAACATCATGATATCCAAAGTAAATAATATGTAATTAATCCACTTAATTACAATACAAAAGATAAAATGGGTGTAATCAATCCGCTTAATTACAATATCACAAGTGGTGAATGGATCGGTGCAGCCTCTGCTCGCGCGATAGGGCCTACATGCCCTAGCACGCCCTCTCTTCTGGTTTCTACCGCGCTTGAGCCCATTCTGCTGCGTCCGGGGGGGGTTTGGTTGATTTCCTAGGGTGCATGGGTCAAAGTGGGGGCTTTGGCTCACGTTTGGGCTAGGGGGTGTCTATTCCCTGGTCTCTGCCGCGTTTCTTCTGCGCTAGGTTTGTCCTCGGCGGGTGGTGCTTGAGTTTTTGGGGCGCGGGGTCTTCTGCCCTGTCTTTGGCACATGGAAAATCGAGATTTTGTTTCTTCTAGGGATTTGGAAATGGTGGAACCCTCTTCTTCGATGCATGCTAGTGGTCTTGATCAGATGGGGAAACCCCACTCTGGGGATGGAGTCTCCTCTTCAAAAGGGAATTTTTGAATTAAAAAAGTAAACGGTTGTTTGGAGACGTCTGAGGATCGTCCAGTCTTGGTTATCCAACCTGAGCAAGTTTCAGAGGATGTTGAATATTGGGGCAACCATGCACTTATTTGCAAATTTTTGGGCCTCCATTTATCTCTACCAGTTTTGGATTCTTCGGCTCGTCGGGTTTGGAACCCTGAAGGTGATATGGAGATTATTCTGGTAGCTAATAACTATTTTTTGGTTATCTTTTCAAGCATGTCCGACAGGAATAGGGCTTTCGAAGGAGGTCCTTATTTCTTTAACCAGGTAGGGCTCTTCATAAAACCCTGGCACATGGGATTCAACTCGGCTGAAGAGATCCCTTCACGGGTTCCTGTGTGGATTCGTTTGCCGAGGCTTCCTTTAGAATTCTAGAGGGAGGATATTCTCCACTCAATCTCTTTGCTTCTTGGAAAACCTGTGGGATCAGCTTCCCAAACTCAAGATCGTAAGGTAATTTCTTTTGCCCGCATTTGTGTTGAAGTTGATTTAAATAATCCTCTGCCGGACTCTATGGAAATTCGCCTGGGATCTTCTTCTTGGATCCAACAGCTGGATTATGAGACTCTACCCTTCAGATGCAGAATTTGTCATGAATATGGACATTTACACCGCAAATGCCCTAGATTTAAACCCTCCCCCTTGGCTGCTTCTAGGCCTCCTAGGGGGGATAAGGGAAAGGCACCAATGTCTAATGAACCTGTGGATAAGGAGGGTTTTATTCCAATCAAGTCCCATAACAAAGGCAAGGGCAAGAAGAGATCCTGGATGGATAGGCAGAATGAAGGCAACTTTAACAGGTTTGAGGTTCTTGATGATTTGACCTAGGAGGAGGGTATTCCAGTTGAGCTCTCTTCTGGGGCTAAGGGAATGCATGATGTTTAGGAAGAAAATGCAAGGAAAGAGGATCAAATTCTTTCTGCAGGGGTTCATCAGAAGGATCAGAAGGCTATGGATTCTTTGGCCCTTGCTCAAGATTTCAGGCTTCTCCAGGGGTCACAGACTCCAAAGGACTCTGTTGCGGTGGCTCCTGAACCCCCTGCTCCTAAGGGGGCTTCAGATCCTGTGAAGGGTAACAAAGCTCCTCCTTCATTAGGCTTACATTAGAAATCCTTTAAAAAGGGGCCTCTTGATAAACCGTCAAAGAGTGGAAGAAAGACTGATCAAGAGAAGGTTAAGCTTATGGGTGACACTTTGGTTGAGTCTGGGTCTGTGAAGCCCATTGATTCCCATTTCTCCCACCCCCATAAATGATTGTTTTATCTTGGAATGTAAGGGGGTTGAATAGCATCCCTAGACAAAAGGTTGTTCGCAGGTTAATTGAATCTCAATCACCGGATGTGGTCTTTCTCCAGGAAACTAAGCTTACTGTGGATGGGCTGGCAAATTGTGCTTCGCGTATCTGGCCTCAAGGCAATTGGCAAGGGGTAGGTGCTTTGAATAGTGCAGGGGGTGTGGCCTACTTCTGGAACCCAAGGAAAGTTTCCCCCTTATGTTGGATGTCTAGTCGGTCTTCCATTTCTCTGGTTGCTTCTAGTTTTGTGACTGGAGAAAGGTGTCTCTTATCAAATATTTATGCTCCTACTGATCTTTCATGTAAGTCAAATCTCTGGGCTCACATTCATTTCATCCGGGCCTTGGACCCGTTTCTTCCATGGATTATGGCTGGTGATTCTAATGTTGTTACTTGCTTAGATGAAAAACGTGGTGGGTTAGCCAGGTTGGAACCTTCTGCAAATCTTCTCAGGGATATGATTGGTACCTTGAATCTCATTGATGTAAAGCCTTCCAATGGTGTCTTTACCTGGAATAATAGGAGATGTGGTGGGGAGGCTATCTCTAAAAGGCTTGACAGATTTCTTGTCTCCTATTATTGGTTGAATAGTAGGCTGATTACCAGTTCTAAAATTCTTGATTGGAGGGGCTCTGATCACTGGCCCATTAAGCTTTCTGTCATCGAGTATGGTGTCACAAAAAATACCTCTTTCAAATTCCAATTGATGTGGTTAAGAGATCCATCTCTTTAGGATCTTATGTTGGACTGGTGGTATGAGGGGATGCCTTCTCATGGGATGGCCATGTTCACTTTTAGTAAGCGGCTTCAGCATGTGAAGTTCAGACTAAAGAGATGGAATAAACAATGTTTTGGGAACCTTCAAGCTCAGAAGATGGTGGCCCAGTCCAAGTTGGATTCTATCACTGGTCAGATTCGGGATCAGGGGTTGACCTCTACCCTCAGTATGGCTGAATCCTTGGCTCTAAAGGGTTTAGAAGAGTGGGAACTTTGAGAAGAGATCTTCTGGAAGCAAAAATCTTGTATTGATTGGCTTCAGGAGGGGGATAGGAACACTGCTTTCTTTCATAATTTGGTTAAGGCTCGAAGACAGGGAAATTCTATCTCCTATCTTGTTTCGCAGGATGGGGCTCAACTCTCGTCCTATGCTGATATTTCCAGGGAGGCAGTCAATTATTTTTCAAACCTCTTTTCTAGGGAGAATCATCCTGCGAGGGCTGAGGAGCAGGCCATCATGGATTGTATTCCCCACCTAGTCTCTGCTGAGATGAATGGGGCTCTCTTATTTCCTATTTTGTTACCTGAGCTGGAGAAAGTGGTTTTTAATATGAAAAAAGGTAAGGCCCCTGGTCCGGATGGGTTTTCGATTGAGTTTTTCCAAGAGTTCTGGGAAATTATAAAGTTTGATCTCCTTGAGGTAGTTCAGGAATCTCTTAGGAACAAACAGAGTCTCAAGTCTATGAATTCTACTTTCTTGGCCCTCATACCTAAGTTGGAAGAAGCTAACCGGTTAGCTCAATTCAGGCCTATTGTGTTATGTAATGTGGTGTACAAGATCATCACCAAATTGATTGCTGAGAGACTCAAACCACTCCTTGGTTCTTTGATCTCAGTTGAGCAGGGTGGTTTTGTTGAAGGGAGACAAATTTTGGATGGTGTTTAGATCGCCATGGAAGCTATTCATTCTATGGCTAATTCTAAGGAGAAGGCTATGTTTATTAAACTTGACATGTCTAAAGCTTATGATCGGGTGAGCTAGGAATTCTTACAGAAAACTCTCTTGGCTTTTGGCTTTGCTGAGGATTGGGTGAACTGGGTTCTTAGTTGTGTGACCTCTGCCTCATTCTAAGTTCTCATTAATGGGGAACCTTCAGATTTGTTTGGTGCTTCTCGGGGACTCTGGCAAGGGGATCCTTTATCCCCTTACTTAGTCATTATCATGGAAGAGGGTCTTGGAAGATTTACTAAGTCTCAGGTGAGACAGGGTCTTATCCATGGCTGGAGCTGCAACAACCTTCTCCCTTCCTACTCTCATCTTCAGTTTGTGGACAATACTGGGCTAATGGGCCTAGCTAGAATTAGTGAGGCAGTGAACTTCAGGCAAGCCTTAGATATCTACCTGAAGGCTTCTAGTGAGTGTATTAATGATGACAAATCTTCCATTTACTTCTTTAATACTCCCCAGCTTATTCAGAGCAGAATTGCTAGAATTCTTAGATTTCAGATCGGTTATTTTCCCTTGATGTACCTTGGGATCCCTTTGGCTTTGGGAGCCCAGCGGAGAGATTATTGGCAGGGAATTCTGGATAAATTTCGTAGTAGGGTTAGCCATTGGACTTACAGATGGTTATCTTCTGCTGGGAGAGTGATTCTTCTTAAGACTATGGTGCAGTCTCTCCCCATTTATAGGTGTTGTGTGCAAGCTCCCCCATCCACGTTTGTGCGGGAACTTGATGCTATGTCTTGGCAATTTCTTTGGTCTGGCAACCTTCTTTCCTCAAAATGGAGCTTAGTCAAGTGGGAGTCTGTTTGCAGGCTGAAGCATGCTGGGGGCCTTGGTCTCAGGTCCATGGCTCTTGTTGTCACTGCCTTCGCTGCTAAGCTGTACTGGAGGTGGTGCAATAATCAAGATCAGGACTGGGCTAGGATTCTGACCCACAAGTATCTTCCTGGGGCTGATTGCCTCGATGTGCCACGTCTCCCTTTGCTGGGTAAAGGTTCTTGTATTTGGGATACCCTTAAGAAGGGTGCTCAGCTGATTAAGGGGGGCCTCTTTTGGATCTGTAATAGAGGATCTGATGCTTTGTTCTGGTAGGACTCTTGGGATGGCCACCCTCCCATTCTTTCTAGTTTTCCTCAGCTTCAACCTCTGTGCCACATTTTCTCTGCGGCCGGTTGGATTAAGGTGGAGCATTTTAAAATTGTCAAGCGTATTGGGCAGGCGGTGGTGGCTTGCTGGAAGGACCCTATGGAGTGGCCCGAGGGGGGTTCCGAGGAGGATCGTGGTGTTCTTTCTAGAGTTTTGGAGACTAGGCTCTGCAGCTCCCTAAATGGGAGGGATGTTCTGGCTTGGAATCCTAGTCCAAAAGGTAAATTTACTGTTGCCCAAGGTTATGCCATGCTTGACAGGAACCTATATGGTCCTACTAAGGTGCACTGGTGGAAGAAGGTTTGGGACAACTTCTCTTGGCCCAAATGCAATTTTTTCTTATGGTTGGTTGTTCAAAGGAAATGCCTCACTTGGGAAAATCTTCGCAAACGTGGCTTTCAGGGACCCTCTATTTGCCTTCTTTGTTCTCAGAGTGAGGAGTGTACCTCCCACTTGTTCTTCCTTTGTCCTTATTCTAGAGAGTTATGGCATAGATGGTGGGAGGCTTGGCATCATGGTTGTATTCATGGTACCTCCTTGATTGACTTTTGGGAAAGTTTGGGTAGACCTCCAGCAAAGTCTCCTTTCCTTCAGGTGGCCTGGTCTATTGGGCCTATTTTCATTCTTTGGAACCTTTGGTTGGAGAGGAACCGTAGAGTTTTTCATGGTTCAAATTTGGGAAATCTTCAGTTGTGGAAGAAGATAATTAGCAGGCTTCAGGAGACTATTTTGGCTAAGTGTGACATGTCTGAAACTCGTGATCCTGGTGATCTTGACATTGCGTGGAATTTGAGCTTGGAGGATAATAGCCGAGGTTCTTTTGCTAGCAGAAGGCCTCGTCCAATTCGGCAAAGGGTGTGTCATGATGGGAGGTGGATGCCTCCCCCGATGGGGGTCCTAAAGATTAATACTGATGGTTCTTCTCATGGGAACCCTGGTCATGCTAGTGTGGGGGGTATTGGTAGAGGTAATGATGGTGGTGTGGTTTTTGTCTTTTCTAGTTACAAAGGGCAACATTCCAATAATCTGATGGAGGCCCTTGCTATTAAGATTGCTGTGGAGCATGGTTGCTCTTTAGGCTGGAGGAGGATCATCTGTGAGTCAGATTCTCAGATTGTTGTGGATTTGCTAAACAACCAAAGGTTGGATGATGTTAGTTGGCAATTGGCTTCTGTGGGTAGACAGATTTTGAGTCTTTGCAGCTCCTTGGATTATGTCTCCTTTTGTCATATCCCTAGAGAGTGGAACAAAGTGGCCGATTCTCTGGCAAAGTGGGCCTCTGAGAATGTGGGGGGCTGGGATATCAGTGGAAAGGATGACCTTTCTTCTATTTATCTGGAGACCCTGGAGAGGTTATTAGTGGAGGATATGAATAGGTAATGTTTTTGCTGGCTGGTCTGGTGGTGTTTCTTTGTTGGGTGGGCCTTTGGCCTTTGCTTTGTACTCTGGTTCTGATTGAATAAAATTTTTACCCCTTCTTTAAAAAAAAAAAAAAAATTACAATATCACAAGTAAAATGAGCAATTTCATAAATATGAATCAAAATATCATTAAATCTTTCAAAATCATGTGCTCAATCTTGGTAAAAGCACTATAAATAATATATAAAATCCATGGGCATTTATGCCATATTACATCCAATTTCAAGATACAATAATTATGTACAAAAAGAATTAATAAATCAATATGCTCATCACTTGCATGAACCAAGTGGTCCACCACCTGCAAGCCAGGAGATGAGAACATGGACTAGGTGCTTTCCCACCCAACCATGAAGTAATTACACTTCCTCGGATCCCTTCATGAAATGAAGGAAACCTAGCCCTTCTCAAAATGTCTAGCTACTTGGAAACAATTGGTAGGAGGGAACATTTGAGTCAACCCTGATGTCTAAATTTGCAATTCTAAATAATGTAAAGTAGATTGTCTCACAATAGGATGTGGCAAAGATATATATAAATAACTTTCCTAGATAAAATAAACATCTATTTCAATATCATCTCGATTAGATCTAATCCTTTAAATAGTAACCTGGTTCAATTCTGGAAAAGTGGAAAAGTCATCTCTAAAAAATCCACATTCAGCATCCTAGCCCAGAAAGTAACCCAATAACATTCCTAAAGAAAAATCTACTTCTTTCCCCAAGAAGCAAGTAAAATAAAATAAATAAAATGGAGCAATCAATATTATAATATATTTCATCAAAAAATCCCTTTCCAAAACATTCATTTATAAAAACACACTTTCGACAAGCAAGAGGGAAAAAATTCATTTATTCAAACATATTATCTATAATCCAATATAATCCCCTAACCTTGTTTTATCATTCAACTAATCTATAGAAAACTAATTTTCACTACCTCCTATATATCTCTATTTTGATTAATAAAAAATATAGATTTAACAAAACTATAATTGATTTCAGCATCAGTAATATTAGAAAAATAGAAATAATATCTATTATCTCTGGTTTAAGCCATTATACTATTTTAACAAGTTTTAAATAGTACAGAAGTAATTTATTTAGCTACATGATCCTTAAATTTTTGCTACAGGAAGATCATATATTTTACTACAGGAACTTATAAAGTTGACAGTCATAAAAGAAAGCTACAAAAACTTATTTCTCAGCCCACAGAGATAAGAATAGATCTTCTATAGTAATAAAAAATGGTGACAAGGATTTTCTTATCAAAACTACAAGTAAAGATTGAAGTTTTACAAGGGTAAAAAAGAAAAAAAATATTAACAAACAAAACTTAGCAATAATGATTTAATTTCAGTCAACAAAATAATTTATACATCAATCCATATTAATAGTTAGGCCGCTCTTGATCAAGCTGCCATTGCAAATAACAAGCCAAATAGTGATCTAATGGTCACACAAAGTCAAGGATAGAACCAAAAGCATGAAATAGAGATGAGAAAAGTTACCAACAGGGATACAATATACAATAGGTCGAGCATGGAATCATAGAAGCTAAATGCCTAGTAAAAAGGGGTCAATTTCGAATGGAGTCTCACATTTTATATAGGTCATTGCAGGAAACTCAATCAGGCACTTTTTGGGAGCTAGATTGAATGAATAGAAAGTTTATTGTATTTTGAAGGGTCTGAACTAAGTTGTTAATGTGAGTAAGAGATAGAGGATGACATGGATAACAAAGACCAAGCAACATACACAGAAGTAGATTCTCTACATTACATAGTAAGAGAAATTCCACAAGCTCTCAACCAATATTCAAGCATGAAAGATTATTCTATTCTAAATTAACATACTACAACCTATTATCCAAGAGAATACCCATTTAAATGTTTGCCCAATGTGGAATCCTATGTTGATGTCGTTGCCCCTCTTTCCTCATATTGCTGCCAAAACGTGATGCCTTCTACATTTCTTGGTCATTCAGAAAGAAAATAAAAAGCATGCTATGACCTTTCCAATCCCCCCTTTATCAAAACATAAAACTTTTGCTAATATTGGAATTTGAGAGAAATAGGTGTCAAACTAAAGTCTCCATCCAATTGGCATGTGAATTTTGCATTCAAAAAGCCCCTAATAAAATATATATGATAAACTAATTTTTATTCATGTAGCTGCATGACAAAATAATATTCCATTTGTTTAATTTTTAAACTAAATATAATAGTGTTAATAATATCTTTTATTTAAATTTAAAATAACCATAATAAATCAAAACAACAACTATCTAATAATATATTAAAATAATGTATTTATATAAAAATATTTGCAATTTAATAAGTTTAAGTCTAATATAAATATTGTCTTCCAAACATCCTCATTTACATAATAGGAGAACATTAATTATTTACTTAATAATAATTAAAAGACAATATTTTCTAAGTATTCAATCATCAATCACATTTATTTTTCACACAATGATGCATAAATAAGCCATTCAAAAATGCAACATGAAGCTACGTGAGTGTGTGATTGAATCAAAGTTAACCATCACATTAGTTCTTACCAAGTTGCTAGAACATCTCTACCTCAACCATGTTCTCGTCTTTGACGAGTACCTACATTCATTAGCACTCAACTAGACGTCAATAGGTTAGTGCCTCAAAACACAGTTGAAGCAACATTATAATTATATCGATATTATCTAATATTTAAATGAATTTTTCCAATTTTGTATATCTATTTCCATGCTAATTACCTTCACACATATAAAATTACTTAAAGTAAAAGTCAATCAGAGTAATTGTTCTCAAATATAGATTATTAATATACTCCACAAAAATGAGACGTGGCAACTTCAGCCTATACTTCACATACTGGAGCCTCTTGGAGAAGGAATACTTAGCAATCCTATAAGCCAGCTTCCCAAGACACCACTAGCTAGGAAGTAGATCATGGAGAGAGTCATCTCTTAGCCACGTAAGCTAAAACTTAAAATATTGTTTAACACAATGGTGGGGTAACTCAATAATGAGCTTGATTTTTCAATGATCAGAATGTCGACCATCCAAACTCTTAGAGCTAGTCAATCACCTATCTCCCATCTAGAAACTAGACACCAAGAATCTATCCAGACATTTTGAGATAGCAGTTTCCCCACTTCTACTTTTATTCAAAGTAAAGACCCCATTAATAGGCTTGATGTTGACTAAATTGAAGACATCAACATTATCCTACAAGATTTAGAAGAGGGCTCTAAGAGAGCACTACCTCCTCTCTTCTTGTCCAAAGAAATGATAGCATTAAAATCTCCATCTAAAATCCATGGAAGATAAGGATCCAAAGACCTCACATTTCTAACATGGCTCCATAACAAAGTATTAACTTGGAAGTCAGTCAGAGTGTAATTGTTAGAGAAGGGAACTCTCTCCCCTAACTCAAGATGAGAAGCCACATGAGAAATCAAAACTTTGCAATAGTACCACAAAATTGGTCTAACTCTACACAAATTCCATAAATAGGAAACCCCACTAGAGCTACCAAGCACCCCAACACATTGACACTGAGCATGACTCCAAATCTTTGAAGCCACACTTAACATACTATCAACAAATAATTTAGTTTCCAACAAGAAAACCACATCATGGGAGTGACTACTAATCAAATACTAAATAGCCTTTTGTCTAGGGATGCTATTCAAACCCCTTACATTCCAAGAAAGCACTATCCTCATTAAGGTTGGTTGAAATGAGCATCGATAGTCTTCACCAAACCCAACTCCACTAATGTCTTGCCAATCAGCTTAACCTTTTCCTGATCCTTATTTCTACCAACCTTAAGAGATTTCTTAATTACTCCTTTTTGGGGGGTTTTTGTTGCAAACCTAGAACAAGGGAAGAGGACTTAGTTCTATCTAAGTTAGAACCAACCCATACCTTAGAAATGTACTACCATCAGGACCAATGGGACCACCAAAGGTCTCTAGCCCATAACTAGATGCACCTTGAATAGGAGATGGAGGAGGCATATCAGTATCCATCTAAGAACCCTACACACCAAGCTATTCTAAACTAGGAATCATAGTAGCCTGATGACCTAGTACATCCTCTACAAAAGAACCACCTACCACCTACAAGTCTACTTGAAACCCCTTCTCTTGGACTAAATCCTCCAATGCCTAAAATCTATTGAAGGTCTCCTCATCTTGCCTGTCCTTAAGGGATCACTTTTGACCCCTTGCCCAATTATGAAATTTAACCGGAATAAATTTTTCTTTATCAGCTACCTTCCCTTGCGTGAAGGAGCATTACCAGTATGAGTTGCACTCGAAGCTTGGGCAAACCTCCTTTGAAGATGGTCATATTCATGACACTATCGACACCTGAAAGGTAATGTCTCATAGTCCAATGGTTGAGTCTAAGAACAAGAACCAACAGTCATATCAATTGAATCTAGCAATGGATGACTTAGATCAATTTCAAAACAAAACCCTGCATAGGAAAAAATCCTCTTATTTAATCTTTTTGATTAAAGTGGTCAAACAAGTTTTTAGAGCAGACCCTAAAACCCTCCACAAAAAAGCATTCAGAAAGAAGTAAGCCAACCGTAAGCTAACTAGAAGCTACCATAAACATAAGCATATATAAAGAGTAGCTACAAAGAGTCTAGATAAAACCAATCTAGACAAGATTAGTTCATCTTCTTAAGGGTCTCTGCCGCTTCTAATTCCTATTCATAAAAGGCCTAATGCATTTTGCCAAAGTCTATAAGCTCTTTCTTTTCAACTTCGAACTGCTTTTTGTTTCTCCCCCTGGTGCGGGTTGAAGGTCCACCTATGTCTTTACCAGCTACATGTTTACCAGTGTTTATAGTGTTATCCCCTTTACCCTAATTATCCAGATCAATAGCATTCGTAATGTGCTCAGCCTTGAAATCCTTGAATTGTTCCTTTCTCAACTCTTTAATCTTTTAGTCAGCACTTTCATCCCATTGAGACTATTCTAAATGGTGATTTTACTGATGTTGTAGCTTTTGCCAAGGTTAATATTCACTTCCATTATCTTCTCCTTGAGGTACTGAAACCTGGTATTGAACTCTTCTCTCATCCTATTTATCTCCCTATCCATTTCCTCCATTTTGGGAATGGCATTCCAATTTCTAAAAATCATTATGTCCTATTCAGCTGTAGAATTGATCCCAATTCCCAAGCTTTCCTAAAGCAGTTGGAATTTGATGTTAATTCTACTGATTTCCAAGAAGAACCACTTAGTCATTTTGTGTTGAGAGTTCACCACATTCTTCACAAGTTTGAAAACCTCCTCGACCTGATCTTTGTTTCTTTCCTGGGCTAACATATCATCAAAATCCTCAGGGAGGTTATCCGAAGGGTTGTTGAATTTAGGAAACTTGATTCCCACACTTGGTTCAGGGATAAGGTTGGACTTGCCTAGAGGGTCTTCCATCCTGTCCTTCTCCTTATCAGACTGCTTCTCCCTAGTCCCCTAATTTTGGTTGATCCCCTGTTTGTGGGTAGCACTTCTAGCAAACTAGACATTTTCCTCTTCCTAATCCTTCTCAACCAACTTGATCTTCTTACCAAGCTTTGACTTACTCCACTATTTCTGAGAAGATGCACCAACATCCTACACAAAACCCTTAACCTCCTCCATGGATCTTTACCTTTCTTTACTAATGTAGGGGTTTTCCTCTTCTAAGGCATAATTTTCTTGTCAGAAATCTCCTTCACAGAGGTGTCAGTGTCATCACCCATTTCAAATGCTACAGACCAAGAAATGGACCAATAGGTTTTCCCAACATCAAAGCAATCAATTGAAATATGTGACTTCTCCAGCATTAAAGCAGTAGTCAAGGGAGACAGACCCAAACTAGAACCTTATTAGGTAATTCATTTGCCGAGTTAAAGCCAACATACCATGGTTTAATGAAAAGACCCACCTAATTATAGAAGTAAGGTCCACCTTCAAAATCCCTCTTCCAATTAGTGATGCACAAGAAATCAACCCAAAAAAAGTTATTTGTAGCCATCAAAATATCAAAATCTCCTTCTAGGCTCCAAGTTTTATGTATCTAGTTATCGAGAAATAGAAGAAAAACCCTCATCCCCATGAACATACAAATCAAAACATGATTATTGTAGTAATCTACCTCATCAGCCACCAACACTGATTAGATTATTAACACCGACCGCTCTTAGGCCCACCCCAAGCATCCATTAACCTTCTGTAATTTAAACCCTTCATTTTGAACTGAACTCATATCTAGAGAAGACAAATTCAGAACCCTAGATGCATCACTAGATAAAGCAAAAGTCTGATATGACATATCACTAGATCCATGTAATGCCATCGAAATGGCACCCACAAGACTGACGCCACCCTTGAGACCACCAATGCCAAGAGCATAGAAAAGCACAGAAAAGAGAAAACTCACTGCAAAATGAAGAATCAGCCTACCCAACCATTGGCCACAGTCCATCTATAAATCCCTCCTACCAAAACAAATGTGAAATAGAGACTGCAAGCAAACATGAATGAAAAATCTTTCACCAAAGATTTTAGACCCCCACCACTGATCTAGTTTCAGGCTCACGTATGCACTAAGGGAACATGACATGCATAGCATCCTTAAGGACCATGGGTACTCATACAGAGCAGATGCATCACCATTGATCTTTCTAACATCTCTTAGGGTATATGGATTACTATAGAAAAATTGTTCTCAAAATTATAAATAACTAATTTATATTTTTTATTTTACTTTAATTTTAAAAAGGGGGTAAAATTTTATCAATAAAAAATATAACAACAAAGATCAAAAATTACAGAAATCTACATAGCCCCCTAGAGGGCCAAAGAAACCCAACAAGAAAACATCCAAACCCACCATAACTAGAGAGTCCCACCCCACAAAAGCCCTAAATGAGACCTCCATTTACCTAGCCATATCTTCTAGAATCAACTTATCTAAGCATTGAGAGCAATCTAGGGTCATATGCTCCCAGTCTCCCACATTCCAATCATCCATTTGCTTTGAATTCAATTTATCCAAGAAATCGGCGACCTTATTCCATTCCCTAGGAATGTGAACAAAAGAAACACACTCCAACGAATTACTTAGACAAATAATTTGCCTTACCACTAAAGCCAACTGCCAATTCACCCCATAAAATTTCTGCCCCTTTAGCATATTAATCACAATATAATAATCTGCCTCATAGATAACCTTGTGGCAACCAAGAGCACACATTCATTCCAAAGCATAAAGAATAGCAAGGGCTCCCATGTATTTGTTAGGTTGAAATACATTGTAAATGGAAAAAGAAGAAGAGTATATCACCAAAGTTATCCCTCAAGACTTTCCCAATCCTAGCATGCCTAGGATTCTCCCTAAAGGACCCATTAGTATTGATCTTAAAGACACCTACAGGTAGAGGAGACCAGCAACCATCCCTCTAAGTCTTCTTAATAGGGTGCTAACATCCCTTTGACAAAATAGACTTCACACTACTTCCCACTAATCTCAAACTCTACATCACCACTAGATCACTTGGATCTAGAGGAATAGAAAGATCACATCTAGCAGATAAGGTTTCCTAGAGCATATCAATAATCCTCTACCAGAGTTGATGGACCACCAATCTCTTGCCCTAAAAAATTCTATGATTCCTTTCAAAGAAAATTTTCCATAAGATGCATGAGAGGCAAACATCCCAAGCTACCTAGAGGAAGAAGGCCTTAGCCAGGGGTCTTCTTGTACATCTCTAAAATTCAAACAATGAGGAAGCATGAACACATGATTGTTTCCAAGCCTCACCATAAAAAGTGCCAAATCACCCTAGCAAAGGAACATTGGAAAAACAAATGAGAAGAGTATTCCTCACTATTACCACAAAGGATAAAAATAGATGGACCCTGAAATCATCTCTTCTACAAATTTTTCCACATGAGGCACCTATTTCAAGCCACCGACCATAGAAAAAATTTGTATTTAGGTCAAGCTAACTTATTCCACACATTCATTCACTAGGGAACACTAATCACCCTATACTTTTGTCTGTCCAACTCCTAAGAACTTGAGGTAACTGAATACAATCCCTTAGGATTAGGGCTTCAAGATAGGACATCCTTCTCCATCAAATTTAATTGCAAGCTCTTCCAAAAAGAATTTGAGCTAACTCTTAATGATCCTTAGCTAAGCTTCCCAATGGCCACTCATGGGGGTCCTTCAATCTAAACACCTCAACTTGACCCAAGAAGTGAGAAGATTTGAAGTCCTCAACCCAACTACAACTAGCATACAAGAAACTAGAGAATAGGGAGTGCAAGTACAAATACATGGACATGATGGGAGGATATCTGACCCAAGAATGAAACCAGAAAAGTGGTTTTGGACCTGTATTACAAATCTAAAACAACCCTTGTTTAATAAGATTGGTACCCCTTTTAAGAGTGTTCCAGATCATAGAATCCTTACTAGGAATGTAGAATCTTGGAACATCTCCACTCTCCACTCCTCCCAGGTACTTTGAGTTGAGGATCTTGACCCAAACTTTATCCTGGTTAGTACACCATCTCCAATAGAGTGTAGCCACTAGAGCATGGTTATTGAAAATAGATTTCTAGAGGCCAAGCCCACCCTCTTGAATTGGTCTATAGATAGACTCTCACTTAACCAGACTCCAGTTCATTGATTCTAGATTACCAGCTCATAAGAATTTTTTGGAAAGAGCATCAAAATCCTTAATAAATTTAGAAGGGGTAGCCTAAACAAAGCACCTATAAAATGAATATTCTTTCATTTTTTTCTACACACCTCTCATGTTGAGGCCTTCGAAGGGTCATAACTTGTGAATACTAACTACTTTTGGGGTCCCAATTTTTTAGAGTGTATACTTTTTTATGTAACTCACACTATTTCTCTCTATTCCATCTCATATTATTCTTGAGCTATAGTTTTTAGTATTTTGGCCACTTTTGGGCCTTGAAGACTCTAAGAATCTAAAATTTGCATTGTAAATCTCACTAACTATAAAGCTCCATACATTTTACTTTCTTAGGGACTATTTCAACAACTAGTAGTCGGGGGTGTATTTTTGTGGTTTCCTTTTTGACACACCCTTTTTGTACTTGTGTTTTCTGAAACTGGTCAATTGATTTAGTTACAATGGCATCTTTTATGGAGTACTAAAATCATAAAATTAGATAAATTTACATTTTTGGAGGTTTCATCATGAATTTTGGTATTTAATTTCATCCTTTTGTTGTTAGGATAAATTTAGAGAACTATTTGTCATGGAAACAAGGGTTGGTGAATGATTTCATTATGTAGGATTTATTGCTCTATCTCTTTTGATTCATTCCTAAGCCAAGTGACTATGAACAAAAGAATCCATGGTTTAACAAAAATTACATGGTCTATGGACAAATATGTCTTACTAATTTTGAGGATATTTAGCATCAAATTGAGTACATTGTGTACTTTTTTTCATTTCTTGGACCTTCATCTTAGAAGTTGTATGGAGAGCTTGATTCTCCATCTAAGGGTGATGATTCCCTAGGGAACCATTCAAATGTGGAAGATATTGATCCTTCTCCTCCTTTTGATACCCCATCTACAATTCAGGACACTCATATTTTAGCATTGGTAGAGTCATCCACACGTGTTCACAATAACACATCTTGTGTGAATACATCATCATGGGATGGCTAGTATAGTTGGATGGCATTTCTTAAGGATATTCCTCTTGTGCCTATTACTTCATTATAGTTCAAAGTCAATTAGTTAAGAGCTTCTAGTGATTCTCTATAGTAGGGTTGTTCATGTCTACATGATCCATCTCATTACAAGGTCTACTTTCTAAAAATATCACATTTGTTTGTGAACTCTAACCTTTCAAGTCTTGATGAAATCAGAGAATACTTGTCTTCTTTGTAGTGACAACTCTAATGGAGTTGAATCTTCATCCTTGGATCTTTCTCTACACTCATCTACACATTATTCTAGATTGTCACATTTTCAATTAGGCATGGGTCTCCTAATTTGATTGTGGCACCCTTCAACACAAGCATGGTGACACTTGATCAAATTCCAAAGACTTATATTTTTATCCTTCTTCCCTCATATTCTTTTCAAGGATTGGAAGGTCTTATACAAAAGACTTTGGAATTGTTTCTTCCCAAGGAGATGAACATTGTTTGATGTTCATGGACCATCATTAGCATCTAGTGTTGAGAATCTTCCAAGGCTTTGAGAGGCTTTATCTTTTGGCTGGGCTCGTTTCTATCTCTACTCTAAGGGGGGTTTCTTCTCTCTATTTTGGTTGATATTTTTATGTACATGAGTATCTCATCAAGCTTCATTTTCTAGGGCCTATGTTTTCACCCACCTAAGTTGTGCTTAAGAGGAGTTTTAGTGTAGGTTTTTACTTTCCTAGTGGATTTTATATTCCTATTATCAAGGTTTCTCCTTCACTTTTGATTAGTCTTTCTTAGGTTAAAAAAGTGAGCATTAGTGTGAGATGTCGGCATCTTCCACATGAGTTACATTTTCCTATTTTTAGAAACTTTTGGTGCACTCTTTCTATTGGTCATAATTGTGACCTCCTTCCTCTCACTTAGTCTATATATCCTCACACTCCTACCTTGTAATTTCATTCATGCATCTTGTATCTTTAAGATGTATCCTCTCCTAATGGGTAAAATCACAAAGTTGTGTCAAACTTTTATAATGGAAACAACCGACACTGATCCAACTTTTAAACTTCAATCACTAAAAAGTAACATCTATGTTTTGAATTTTGAAATGATGTAAACTAATAAAATATTTATTTTTAGTGTATTTTATGTTTCTATTTTTTGGAAAAGATTAAAAAATTATTTGAACATAGTTTTTAATAAATTGACACTATAATTTAGTTGTTGATAAAATGCTGAAAAATGAAGTTACATGAGACATCAATCTTCATATAGTAATTTTTTTTCCTTCAATTTTTATGTGTATTTATAACTTGAAAATTTAGTGCATGGATATAATTTTTTCCATTTTTCATAACTATATATTTTTAAATAAAAATTAAAATGTGTGTGTATAAAAACATAGTTGTTTCCATTTGACGTCAACTTTCATATTAACTATTTATCTAAACTAGAAAAAGAAATATATCATCTTGATATAGATTATTTTATCTAGTGCATTATTTTTTAAAATTTTTTAATAAGTTTTACTATTTTCCTTGACATGGTAATCAACCTAATGTATTGTTCTGATAACCTACTTTTAGTAAAAATAGAAAGGAAAATATAAATATTAATGTGTGTGTGTGTGTGTGTGTGTGTGTGTGTGTGTGTGTGTGTGTGTGTGTGTGTGTGTGTGTGTGTGTGTGTGTGTGTGTGTGTGTGTGTACATGTACATGTACATGGATATGCACATGTACATGTACATATACATATATGAAAACTAAACTTATAGATCTAGAAAGGGTTTTTTTTTTTAATGTTATTTACATGAGTAGAAATTATTGAAATATCAAGTTTTTCAAATAATTTTATTTCTTTGGTAAATTGGCCTCATTATGGTGGTACATATGCATTTAGCCAAAAAAATTGGTTGGAAAAGTTGTGGACAAATCTAGCTTACCTAGAATGAATCTGACAAGATCATATTTTTAACCAAGATTGATTTTTAGTTAGAAATACTTAAATTCACCTATGTTGAGAAGTTGGCCAAAAGTATGACACAACTTTGTGCTTTTACCCTAATGTTATTGTTTCTTGAGATTTTGCATTTCTCTCTTGGAGACTAACTTTATTATGTTATTTTGGTTTCTTGAATCATTTGCATTTACAATTTTATATGTCTATTTCATGCACTTGTTTCTAGTTTTTCATCTATTCTACAGATTCTAACATCCTTAGCATAATAATAATATGGTGAAGAAAATGTAATCAAAATTTAAAATAAAAGGTAAACCAAACATAAAATCAAGGAAAAAATGCAATCCCTGAAATAGGGTGTAATGTCCCCTTTTGTATATACCCTAGTTTTTTCCCTAAAATCACAATTCCAAGCAAAATAAGAAATGAAATAGAGTTAACAATATCATTTACCAATTTAAATTGTTGAAGAAAATAGATCCTGGTTGAGAACCTACAATCATATTAGATAATCATTGAAAACATAATCCATAAAAAAGATCTTTCATACTAGGGTTAGGAACATTATCTTAAACATATGGGATTTCTTTTAAGGTTCCATCCAAATAGCTCATCGTAATTTTGGAGCACCACTTGGGAGATCATAAAAGGCACCTTGAACCATTCCATCTAGCCCAGGAGCAAAGAATGACATCCACCATTCAGCCTCCCAGCCCCACTCAAGGTGTCCTTACTAGAATGGAGTCCTAGCTACTTGCATTCCTTATATGTAATATCTCGACTCTAAAATGGAATGGCCAATTGGATGAGATTTACAAATAGCAAATATATCTAGATTCGTAGCGATTATATAAAAATAAATATATCATTAAACAGAATAATCATGATAGAGAATACCACAATATCTATTAATACATAAGATGGCTATATTCACAGTAGCAATTGTAATAAGTGTGGATAATTAATTCTGATCTGCTCGACTACCTTGTTCTTTCTAATATTCTAAATATTTTTTTTTCCTAAATGAAATATCTTTCTAAAGCTCATCAATGATTCCCTTTGAAAACAATTTCACTTCCTTTATATATCCCTATGTCTAAGTGAAATGATGCATCTCTTAGAAAGGAGGAAACTATTTGAATGGATGTGTCTTTAGTTAACA
Source organism: Cunninghamia lanceolata (assembly GCA_027924645.1). Lineage (NCBI taxonomy): Eukaryota > Viridiplantae > Streptophyta > Pinopsida > Cupressales > Cupressaceae > Cunninghamia > Cunninghamia lanceolata. The sequence goes on from BSBN01000159.1 coordinate 7,891,988, forward strand.
AATTTGTCTTAGCATCAATTGCTTCCTTTGGTGATTGAATCACAATGTTGCCTTCTTTAACAATTGTTCTTCTAGTATAATGATGATTGTTGTATTTTACATTACTTTTCATTGCATATAATAATCACATCATTGTATTAACTGCTTCCCCTTCATGATATACACGGCAACCTTTTGTATTAGTTTAACACTTGCATTACTAATAAAAGGTGATCACTAACTTGAGGAACATACCTCATATTAAACCTTTTGTCTTATTCATCAAAATATGTATGTTTTTTATAAGTTCAGCTAGAATCGAGGGTCTAGATCCCTTTAGACCATGGCAGATTTTAGATCGATTAGTCTCTATAACACAATTTATAAGGTCTTCACCAAACTGTTGGTTATCAGAATATGTATGTTAATAGCTCCATTTGTTACATATTATTTGCTACTCCCCTTAATAAATTCACACTCATAAAGTAATCACATCATGTACTAAATATGATCACTACCCTTTCACTCATACTTTATTGTAATACTTCTCATGACATGATAAATTATTCCATATATAGATCAAACCTCATATATGTCTTGATCATATCAACATCATACATATATTTATTCGGTGGATTTTACAAATTATATGATGAAGTCAGCCGTAGGTATGTCTTTGATTTATGATTTCTATTCCTATTTCGAGGGCATGACAGTCTACCTTGCCAAAGATTGCTTAACATCAAGAAATCACAAACTAAGAAACTCTTGAAATTACAAAGATTTTAAATCAACTGTGTAGATTTGTATTCTGGTGAGGGCATTAACTTTGACTCTGATACGTTGATAAGAATTGGAAATTTTAAACGAAGTGACAATTATTTTGTTTATGTTTGACTTCATGTCTTTGGAGGGTAGCTATTAGTATAGTTGCCTCAACTTGAATATCAATAAGGTCAATACTATCCTCTAATGTATAAGGACAATTTATTATCCAATAGTCTTCTTACTATTTCTCAATAACTCTCAACAACAAAATCAAGAGTTGGAAATTGGCAAGACGTGTTACATAAGACATGTTTTTTTTCTCATTTCCTCACATCAAAGATCCTAGGAAATGCTACAAACTCCTTGTTGATGTATAAATCTATAATCATAGGTGTTTATACTAACTTAATCATAGTTAAGAAAATTATCCACATGTGTTTTGATTTTTTCAAAGTTGTTAGTCACTTTGTAAATGTGTTGACTTACATTGACACCTCGTGCTATCATTGTGGGTGGTTACTCACCACCACGGAGTCCTATCCTCATTTGGTGGATAATCAAGTACCCACACTCTCCTATTTATACTTCTTCATTTGTGAATACAATTGGTTAATTTCATTTGCAATCTTGTTCTTGTTTGTTATTCAATGATCTTGGCAATTTCTACATGGTATTAGAGCCTTTATGGTTAGCTTCAAGTTATTTATGCTCTACTATGTGATTCACCCCTTCTTGTATTGTTTCTTCTCACTGTGAGGTTTTGTTTGTATTTGGTTTTGTTATTGTTCAACATTATTCTTGCTATGTTTATTGTGGAGTTCAAATCGCCCACAAAGGGCATTGTTTTGATGACACAGAGAGGCCATTCATTGGACTTCTTCTTGTATTATAAACACCCTTATTGGGCTTGACATAGGTGATATTTGTAGGGAGATTGAAGTATAATTGATGGCTTTGCTAGGCATGTCTAGTGTGCCCTGTTCATGGTTCAACTACAATCTCTAACAACCTTTTAA